>CM056582.1:66676593-67969093 GCA_029721435.1 Gymnothorax reevesii
GGTGCCAATAATTTTGGAGGGCACTGTAGGCACTAATGCAACCCCATACCATCAGAGGTGCAAGCTTTTGAACTGAGCGCTGATGACCAGCTGGATGGTCCCTCTGTTTAGTTTGCATGACGTGGCGTCCATGATTTCCAAAAAGAATTTCAAATTTTGATTCATCTGACCACAGAAAAGTTTTCCATTTGGCCTCAGTCCATTTTAAATTAGCTTTGGCCCAGAGAAGATGGCAGCATTTCTGGATTATGTTCACGTATGGCTTCTTTGCATGACACAGCTTTGACTGTGGACACCACGGCAAACTGTATTCACAGACAATGATTTCTGGAAGCGCTCTTGAGCCCTTGCAGTGAATTCCAGTGCAGAATTATGCCTGTTTTTAATGCAG
This sequence comes from Gymnothorax reevesii, assembly GCA_029721435.1. Lineage (NCBI taxonomy): Eukaryota > Metazoa > Chordata > Actinopteri > Anguilliformes > Muraenidae > Gymnothorax > Gymnothorax reevesii. Next base: position 66,676,985 of record CM056582.1, read on the forward strand.
TGCCGCCTGGGGGCCCGAAGATCACGAGCACCCAATAATAACCTTCGGACTTGTTCCTTACGCACAGAGATTTCTCCAGATTCTCTGAATCTTTTGACTATATTATGCATAGTGGGATATTCAAAATCTTTGCAATTTTACATTGAGGAACATTTTTCTGGAATTGTTCCACAATTTTTAAACTAAGTTTTTTTTTACAATTTGGTGAGCCTCTGCCTATCTTTACTTCTGAAAGACACTGCCTCTTTAAAATGCTTTTTTAATACCCTTTCATGTTACTGACCTGTTGCCAATTAACCTTAATAGCTGTAAAATGCTCCTCCAGCTGTTTTTTATCAGTACCTTTTATTTTTCCAGCCTTTTGTTGCCCCTGTCCCAACTTTTCTGTGATGTGTTTCTGCGATCAAATTCAAAATGAGCTAATACTTTTCATGACATGGTAAAATGTCTCGCTTTCAACATCAGATATGTTGTCTATGTTCTATTGTGAATAAAATGTGGGTTTATGAGATTTGTAAATCATTGCATTGCGTAAAATGTGAATGAAAACAGAATGTCCGAACTTCATTGGAATTGGTGTTTGTATTCTCAGTTTAAATACTTTTTACTTTAAAAGGTGCAACTGGAGGCTAATCGCAAAAACTGTTTACATGACTTCTGGGACTTTTTATATTTTTTCGTGTTAAGTATTTGTGCCCTTTTTTACTTCCTGATTTTTTAAAATATTTTTGACCCTTTATAATGGACACACTGTCAAACTTGGAAATTTTAGGAAGTGCACAGGTCATATCTTTAAAATTGTTTACAATGACACGGTGACATTACATACTGGTCAATAGCACAGCCAAAAATTCTGGGTTTTCAGATTCAAAAAACCTGCCTGCGACCTTCTGGAAACTAACTTTCAATTCAATTCAATTCAATTTATTTTGTATAGCGCTTTTCACAGAGACTGTCACAAAGACGCTTTACAGTGAGAGTTTAAAGAAATAAAAAGGCAGTGCCCAGCCTATTCCCCACTACAGCAAATGAGGCAAAAAACTCCCAGTAGGGAGAAAAATCCTCCAACAGTGGTGAGAAAAAACTCCCCAGTGGGAAGAAATCTCAGGAGGAACCCGGTCATGGTGGGGGAGCCCATCCTCCGCGGGCTAGCTAATTAAGAACAAAAAGTAAAATGGAGTGAAACGACAGAAGAGTTCCATTTAAGTCCATCTAAAGTGGCAACGGTAGCTTCAGAAAGTGGCAAGTCGAGGATGGTGCAGGACTGGACCAGGGCCAAACCGGATCGGATCAGGACAGCAGGACAGCAGCAGCCAGCGCTCATGGTGAGGGACAGGGCTCATACGGTCCAGGACTCAGGGAAGTGGAAGGAAGATCCTCGGAAAGAGACACAGAAGAAAGGGGTGTGAGGCACTGGATAACTACTGCATGATAATAAAAGTACCGTCCTCTGGCATGTGCCAAGTGAGCCTGGTCAGGAAACAGTCAACACCCCTCCATCCACTTCCTGCAGCACAGAGGCCCAACACTTATTCCAGGCTGTTAGATCACTTTTCATTTTCTAAACAATAGTACCATATGGACCTCCCCGGTGACTAAGGCTATAGCAAGCCCCACTGGTGCCGTGTAAGTGCAATCTCAGTGCCACCGGTTCCACATGGATTTAAGCAATTTTAACGACCAAAAGCTAGTAACCTTCATCCATTTAATGCAGCGCAGAGGCCCTGAATTCCATCCGACCAAGGCTGCGTAATTTTTCAATCAAATACCACCAACACCATGTGGACCTACCCGGTGACTAAGGCCGTAGCAAGCCCACCGGTGCCGTGTAAGTGCTATCTCAGTGCCACCGGTTCCACATGGATTTGCGTAACACTACACCAGTACCATATGGACCTCCCCGGTGACTAAGGCTGTAACAAGCCCCACTGGCACCGTTAATGCATGCTCAGTGCCACCGGTTCCACATGGATTTACTTCACTCAGGCTTCCAATAGCTTATGAACCCATCAACTAGGTTTTAGTCCCTAACCCATCCGTCTTTCAGAATCTTTTGTGAAACCTTTAGAAAATTGGGACCTCACCATGTATTTATTTTTACATTATCATATACATCACATATACATTATCAAAAAAAAAAAAAACCCTTCATCCCAAGTGCATGGTACTGCACAGGTCTTGGGCAGTTTGTTCATGCCGGAAACAGAATGCACTATTTCTGGAAAATCATTTCCCAGTTTCTGCTTACGTTTGCTCCCAGGTGTTCACCGCTTTCATGACCCAAATTCCATTTGGTTTCCAATAGTTGTGTCTTGTCAATTTTTTTATTGGATCTCCCACTGTGTTACCAGTCAGTTGCTTTTCTACATTGATGTGTTTCAAAAACCTTAAAATCAAATGACGCTTAAAGTATATATATGAAGATAGTATTGTTCATCACCAAAGATGAGTCTTCTATGATGGCCTCTTGGAACAGTCCAATTCCGTTAGAACACGAGTGTATCAAACTGCAAGTACTTGACCAACTGAAATTTGCGGGAATTCATGCTATGCAGCAGAGTGAACCTCCATAAAAATTGAAATAAGCTCAGTGACTCAAGCTCATTTGCATATACTACTTACTTTGCTCCATTTATCAATTTATTTGGATTTGTGTCTATTAGCTACTAATTTCAGTGATTTTTCTCATAGTTTTGTATATTTTTGAAAAATGTTTTAATTTGATTCAGTCATACAGATATGTATTTATTTCATAAAAGGTGGTCACGGAGGCCTGTTAGTATCTTCAAGTGATGTTTGTTACCTCCACTAGACAAAGTTGGCAGGAGGTTATGCGATCGGCGCCATTTATCACTTGCTGGAACGTTGGATTCCGCAAGTATATTACTCTGTTTCTTTGTTTGTTTGTTTGTTTGTTTGTTTGTGCATTTGTTTGCACTGTGGCATCCGGAGTTTCAGCTCAATTTAGCTCAAATTTCATGATTAACATAGGTCAGGCACTGCACTATTTTGGTGAATCTAGGTCAAAGGTCAAGGTCATACAAAAGGTCAAAAACACATAAGAACTATATCTTTGGTTCTAATCATTGAGAACAAAGAAACTCAAAAACTGAAACGAACGTAAATTTTTTTTAACGGGGTCTTCGGGAGACCAAAGGAGACTGCCTGCCTGATAGCCTGCTTTCATAGTATATCTACATTAGCGAGCCCAAATAGCCTGATGTGACATGATAATGGCACTAGATGAAAAAACAATCTTAGTGTCTGTGTTGCTTGCCAACCATTCTGTCCACTATCTTGCTTGGTGGAAGAATGAATAGTTCTCAATTTTATTGCTGCATTATTACCAATAAATTGTCGATTTTTTTTTCTTGTGTGTTTATTTAATGGGCTATATGTAGGGTAACTGTTTTATAAAAGCAAGTTCGCTGCGCGTCGTGCTTTAGAATGCCCCTCCGCCATTACAAAATCACTGTAACCGACTGCTTCTCGGAGCTTATTCCTTTTTCATACTTGACCTAGGTACTGCACTATTTTGGTGAATCTAGATCAAAGGTCAAGGTCACACAGAAGGTCAAAAACACATAAGAAGCCATATCTTTAGTTCTAATCATCGTAGAGACTTCAAACCAACTGCATATTGTTGATAAATGAAAGATATATCTTACTTGAGCTGGGGTGAATCTAGATCAAAGGTCAAGGTCACACAAAAGGTCAAAAACACAAAAGAGGCCATATCTTCAGTTCTAATCATCGTTGAGACTTCAAACCAACTGCATATTGTTGATAAACGAAAGGTTTATCTTACTCGACCTAGGGTGAATCTAGATCAAAGGTCAAGGTCACACAAAAGGTCAAAAACACATAAGAAGCCATATCTTCGATTTCTAATTGTTATACAGACTTCAAACCAAGTGCATATTGTTGATAAACAAAAGGTCTATCATACTTGACCAAGGTACCGCACTATTTTGGTGAATATAGATCAAAGGTCAAGGTCACACGAAAGGTCAAAAACACATAAGAAGCCATATCTTCGATTTCTATTTGTTGTACAGACTTCAAGCCAAGTGCATATTGTTGATAAACAAAAGGTCTATCATACTTGACCAAGGTACCGCACTATTTTGGTGAATCTAGATCAAAGGTCAAGGTCACACGAAAGGTCAAAAACACATAAGAAGCCATATCTTCGGTTATAATCGTCATAGAGACTTCAAACCACGTGCATATTGTTCATAAACGAAAGGTCTATTGTTATTTGACCTAGGTTCTACACTATTTTGGTAAATCTACATTAAAGGTCAAGGTTACGCAAAAGGTCAAAAACACATAAGTGGCCATAGCTTCGCTTCTAATCGGTGTACACACTTCAAACCAAGTGCATTATTTGTTGATAAACTTAAGGCCTACATTGCCTGACCTAAGCACTACACTGTCTTGGTCAATCTAGGTCAAAGGTCAAGGTCACTTAAGCAGCGCTCTATGTTGGTTTATTTTTCTGTCTGTCTGTCTGTCTGTCTGTCTGTATGCACTCTACAGGCCACAATTTTCACTCTATCTTCACCAAACTTGGTGACAACATTGACTAGCCTTGTGGCTAGACATCGGTCTCTTTTCCAGGTCAAAGGTCAAGGTGAAGCCCACCAGAAAGGTCAAAAACTAATTTTGGTTCACAACTTTGCACAATTACAGCTAGAGACTTGAAACCATGAATCCTGTTTCAGAGATCTGTGCATGATTCCGGCAATTCATCATTCTATGAATGACCTTTCTTTTGTTTGTTTGTTTGTGAACAAGATAACTCAAAAAGTAATGAACGGAAATAGAAATTTTGTGGGTGGGTCACTATTACATCAGGGATGGACCCTATTGATTTTGACCACAATCAGTCAAACAATCCTATGACATGCCATAACTAAACTTTGCTCCCTCTCACCAAGATTTGGACTTTGCTGCCCTGGCGGAGGTTTGCACTGTAGGAGTGCCTCTAGTTATTTCATTAAATTGTTTTGCATACGACTCTTATTGTAACCCTTAGGGTTAGTGCTAAAAAACAATGTCTCATGAGCCCGTTGTGTTTTGCTCTTCATTTTATTTTCTGTTTCCATTTGTTTCTATTTTTGTGTTGTTATAGTATTCAAATCAGTTTTCATGATTATTTTAATATATTGTTTTGAATATTTCATAATTTTTGAGAGCATTTATGGATGAAAATGCTAAAAAAAATACATGTATAATGCATTCACATTTGCAATAAATAAATTTGAGTTTGTACAAGGTCTAATTGCAGCAGTAGAATAATTGGTGATGTAATGACTGCAGGTGTCGTCTCAGCTTTGAGGCACTAAACCTGTATTTCTTCCTGTCTGACTGTTTGTATGGTTGATGTAGTTCAGTAAACGGTGAGCTTGGACCAATATATTTTGACAGTTCTAGAACATAAAATGTATGTTTCTTCAGTTCCAAGAAATATGCTGGATTACTTAGCTAAATTGATTAATTAATTGACGTGCTCAGTGGAAAATCTACCATGAAAAAAATGATGTACCGTTGCATTCTTATGGTGGGAAGTATGGCTCATGAGTTACAGGTGGCTGCTCACTGAGAGCAAACTGTGATGGTTGGTCGAATTATTTTTACATGAAGGATGAATAAGTACTTTATCAACCCTTAATGTAAATATATTACATTAAGGGGATTTTTTTTGTTTCACTCTAAGGGCTGGTTTTCAACTCTTAATATAAAATAATTGACATTATTGTTGTTTTTACATTAAGGTTCGTAACAATGCTAATTCCAGCCCCTTGGTTTTGACCCTCTCTTCCTCCCTGCGCAGTTTGTAACCGAGCATGTGGTAGAGGACCTGGTGCACCCCCTACTGGCCATTTTGGACAGACCTGAAAAGCTTCTTCTATTGAGGGAGATCAGGTGGGATGGGTGTGAGGTAGACTGTATGTGTGCATTTTTGTTAGTAATGTTGAGGTTGATGGAGAATGAGAGCATCATTTTAAGGTAGGGAGTACAAGCTGCTTATACTTCCGCTTAATGTAATGATAAACCTATGTGGTATTAAATAAACATATTATTGTGTTGTTAAACAGTCTCAATGATGACTCTAAACCAAAAAATCATTTTTGTGGAAGCTGTATCCTAAAGGCTACAGGACTTCAAAGCAGGAAATTAAGGGAAATACTCCAAAAGTCATGATTTTTATTGTTTACTTTTAATTAAGAGTATAGAGCGAGCAAGCTGAAAAATACTGCCGTTTCATTGGATGATTATAAGTCCAGTCACAAATCCACTACTAAGAGTGATAATGATGCACTCGTATGTGACAGTTTTGGCAAGCCTTTCTTCCCTGTCTATTTTTGTTCTCTATGTTCCTCCATCTTTCTTCCTCTCCCCGCCTAAATTCCCTCACTCATCTGTTCCCTTCAGGATGCTCATTCACCCCACTGACTTGGGCCGCTTTGACAGCATGGTAATCCCCTTTGAGATGGAGGCCTATGACATCCTAAAGAGTCGATCTGGTGAGCAAAACATATCAGTAGAAAAAAGAAAAAATTAATCCAATGAAACACAAGTGGGCCTGTCCCTCATAGATGTCTGTGTTGAGACTCCTGGAAAAGTAGATTCAGGGTTTGCAAACTCTGATGCCAATAGGGACTGATATGTGATTTGCTGTCGTCTTAACTACACTATTTCCATTTGTACAAACGTCCAAGAAGTGTCTGATAGCATAAATTTGTCTTTAAGGCTTAAATGTACAAATGTTTACTTGAAGGTTCCTACATACCTCAGGTCTTTACCGACTGTCACTTATGTTTCACGAAATAAACAACAAGTTAGAGTAATGTTGCTGGTCATCTTCTCAAAACATATTATTAACAATGATAAACTCATGAACAAGACTTTTTTTGAGAGAAATATTAGTGACTAACAATGACTTTTCAAAATTCAGACACCTGAGTTTTGATTTTAAAAATGTCTGAGGAACAGCGGCGGCTCGTCGGCCGTAACAAAGGGAAGCCAGAACCTCGCCCTTCAAAGCTTAATGACTTCAACATTTCGTAGTTCACTTTTCTTTATCGGCAGTTGCTCATACGAATTGGTTGGAGGACAATCAAATCTATTTTCGATAGCAAATGACGACGCAAATTATCAACACGTCTTTATAAATTAGTTTGCGAGGCTTCTTTCACAAGAAGCCATGACAGTCCATTTTCTACAATCTTAATGTAGAAGAAAAGAATGCGATGTTGCACAGCTTATTGCTTAATGAGCCTCACTAATCAATTTGCGCATCTATGCCGTTTCGTGAGCTTCTTGAGCGCGGAATTTAAAAAGACGTAGGCCTATGGTAATTTATGTCGTAATTTATGTGTGAAAGAAAACCCCTCATAATTTCGTGGTGCAATGTATAACAATGCTATCGAAAATAAATTTGACTCAACTGACTGTTCTTCTAACAATTCGTATGAGCAATTGCTGATCAAGAAAAGTAAACTGTGAAAGGTTTAAGTCATTAAGCTTTGAAGGGCGAGGTTTTGGCTTAATTTTGTTACGGCCGACGACCCTCCACTGTTTAAATGAATGATTGAAAACGGGTGATGAACAATCATTAACATTAAGGGATTGTTTGGGCTTCCCCTGTTGCCAATTCACGAGCCGCCACTGCTGAGGAATATATGGTAATTGGGGGCTTAATAAAAGAAATGAGTTAAAGGGGTGTAAACACAGCTCATGGTATGTATTTAAGGGTTAATGAGTCGCGGGAGGCCTGTTAATTTGTTCTCTATTCTCTCGCCCCTGACTCATTCCCTTCCAGTCAGGTCTCCTGCCCTTCGGTCGCCGCACACCAGCAGGCCCCCGAGACGTCACCTCATCACCCCAATCCCAGGCGAGTGCCGTCCTATTCCAGCGCTCACCCAGGAAAGGAACATTATCAGCCCAGTGTCAAAGCTGTTCTTATCTAAAGCTGAACCAAATGTCCATGGAACACGTCAAATTTCTGCCAAAGTGATCATGTCAAATTCGTAAAATTGTTGATTCATGTTATTATCGCAGGCATCCAGTAGCGTTCTGTCAGCAGTAAGGAAGACCTCCGCAATCCTCACTTTTCAAAGCTCACCATTTACTTTGCTTGATTTGCAATGGTTGCTAAGACGAATTTGTAGAATGAATGACAAATTTATTTTCTGTTGCACTATTGTATCACAAAATAATGAGGTGTTTTCTTCTGCACATAAATGGAGGCGTCAGTGTCAGCATGTCATTGTCGATTTTGAACACATGTAGCTCATGCAATAGCACAGATTTGCATAAAGCAGTTTGCGAGGCTCACTAAGCAATAAGGTACAAAAATTTGTCCTGCTTTCTAATATAGTCACGGCTAAAAGGGCATTGTTTGGCAGTATGCGCAGCGGAGTGATATTGTAAGGATGGCGATAATCTGAAAAAATGCAAAAAAAAAAATCTAATCAAAAAATCGGAACAAATGGAAGTCAGCAAAAGTCTTGAATTCCTTGCATTTACTTGGATTATTGCCATTGTTACAATTTCCAATCAATTACAGAAATGTAGCAAGTAGGCTACATTATCTACATTAGGCTACAAACAGTAGGCTACATTATCATTGCAGGTAATGTATTGGTCTTGTTTGTTCAGTCAATAAATTGTTTGATTGTTAATCAGGCGAACTTAAGTCAACAGTTTGAGAGTAATCATGTAATAAAGGGTGAGGTAAGTGAAGGCCTTTGCCTTATTCTAAGCAACAGTTGGAAAACCTATACAATGCTTTTAATTCTGGTTTCATATCCTCCGCAAACTTGTCTCCATGTCAGGCGTGGCGATGGGAAACACCAGACATGAGACGTAAATCGAAAGTTAAAGGGTTTTATTAAATAACACACAAATAAAACACGGCATGAGGGTGAACAAAAAGCTTCACTCAAGGAGCTGAAAATTTGAACAGAAATGACTAAATCAGGGAACATAAGGGGGCACAAAGGCCAACGAAAAAATACACTGAAAGAGCTGATAAAAACGGAATAACAAAGGAAGAAATAACAAAGCTAACAATAAAATGGCGAGGACTAGACACAGAGACTACGGCAAAGAACGAGAACTTGATAAGCAGTGAATAACACACGGGTGAAATAGGACTGTGACGAAACAAGGATCCATCTGCCAGATTGGAGCTCCACCTCAGAATATATGGGCTAGGAGCGGGATCAGGGAAACATGGAACACCTGGGTAAAACGAGAGGGGCAGGGCACAGAAGCATGAGACATGGGAGTTAGACTTAACGAGCCCATTAAGGGAATGGGCGTGTTCAGCTTAAGTACCAATGTAATGCCTGTGATCCACTTACGCTTTTAAGGCCTCCGCCTGCAAGCAATCGTGGCCAGTCGGAAGCTTTGGGAAGCACCGGGAACCATCCAAAACTCACGCAAACAATCGTAGGAAGTCAGAGTGACTGGGGAAAAAATTTTATCCCATGATCCACTAACGCGAGCATTTTCGATTGATTTTTGCCAGCGTCAACAATAAATATGTATTGCGGTTGTTTTTGTAAATGGTTTCTAATTGGCTAATTGCAGAGGAAATATTCGCCACCTAGTTTGCACTTGAAGAACCGCTACTCCCGCGTCCTTCCGACAACGCATACCTTCCGACAAAATCAAACCAATTTTGATTCTGTCTCGCACATAACAGAAATTTTCGCTCGTAATACCTCATCACTGGTCGGAAGGGGAGAATCGGGACAATCGGAGGCCTTAAAAGCATACGTGGATCACGGGCTTTAGATGAAGCAGAGAAGGAAGGGTGAGACTGTTAACAGAAAAGCAAACGAGATCTAGAAAATAGCAAATGTGGGGAAATCATGCCAATCCATACCCTATCTAAATTAGTAAGAATTAGTGTGTGCCTGTCTAAAGAAACACCTCCCATGTCAGTTAGTAAATGTTAGTAATGAGTAAGAACAATCAAGATGCAATCAAGCTTAGAACAGCCCCGGATTCAGAACAGCTGTGAAGGAAGTAGAAACACCAGCCAGCCAAACCAAAGCAATGAAAGGTGCAGCACGCAGGAACAGAACATGGCATGGAACACGGACCGGAAGGGTGGATCCCAACTGGCAGACCGGACCGGAGCTAGAAAATAGAGAGAGACATGAATAAACAATGACACAAGGAAGAACTATGGGCGAGGCTATGGCAGGAACTGAAAATGCACTAGATAGGCAGACAAACAGAGCAAAAACACAAGACTCCCACTTCTATCTATGCATTTTAAACTCTTAAAAATGAGTGAAGCATCTTATAATAAACCTTTTAGTTTTTTTAATCAATTCGTTCATGAAAAAAAATGCTACAGTGACTGATGGAATTCAGAGAAAGTTCAGGATTTTTTCATGATAAATTATTCAGATCTTTTTAATCCTTACGACCTCACTCTGCAGCCTAGTTAGTTGACTCTTTGCTAGTATCATATCTTAAGCTCTATTGGGCTATGCGTTGGCCTTGATTATTCAGCAATTGAATTGTTTGACTGTTAATGAGGTGAAGTAAACAAGAGTAGGTTGAGAGTGATCATGAGTTAAAAGATTAGGTTACTGCCTTCCCTGTCGTTCCTCCAATGACACGTCTGTGCTTGTGACCCTTTGTTTATGCTCCAGTGTTATCTGTGGTGGAGTTCATGTACATCACTCTTTTAGCCCACAGTATACAGTAATGAGTTGTAATCTGAGGACTTGGTCCTAAGTAGTTCCCTCTTACGCCTCCCCCGATGGCATCCTTTTACAGTCGACAGAGGTGTCCACCATCTCCCCTGGGTTATTCCTCAGTCAGACTACCTCTGACTCCTGTGTCACTGAAAAATAATGTTTGAGATGCAAAATGCAGGTAGACTTACTACCACTTTAAGATGTGTAGAGCATCTTTAACTAAACATTCTGATGCAAAGATCATTAATGGTAACTGAAAATCAGAGAAAATTTCTTACATATTAAAAAAAAAAAAAAAACAGAAGGGGTGACTGCCTAACTGCACTTATTAGAGATTACCTAGTGTGGAGAGAACGTCAACATTATGTCTGTCCCGGTCCGGTGTTATAGATTGTTTCATTCCCATGGGTGGATCCTGCGAAAAGGGTTCTTTTTACCAGGACAAATATTTGTGTTATGCCCCGTGATTTACCTTTCACAAGAGCGAACAAGTTGAATTTTACAGGTCAAAAGAACATGTTGCAATGAAAGATTTGTCAGCATTCCCGTCAGGATCAATGGTACCCTTAACGACGTTCCCAACTGACTTTCGTTCATTTTTGCAGGTCAGTAATGGGTTGAACGCTCGTTTTAAGCATTATTACCCAAAATCCACCCACAGCTATCAGCAATTAGTGTATTTTCTAATGCTAATGGTTGCTACCATTCATCTCTAGGAGCATTACAGCCAAAGCTAACATCTGTAGCATATCTGTAAAACAGACTCTGTTGAAATATAGATTGTTGGATATTAACCCATCCATTTATTTTATGTTCTGCGCCATTAAAAGGATGAAAGGAATTTGCAGCGCTCCAAAGTGGTGTTCTGGATGAAATTCTTTTCTGAGGTCTTGGGTATCAAACATCCTAGTATTAAGAGAGGAGATTCCCTGTGGCATCCTGACAAAACTCCAGCCAATCGTTTTCACCCTTTAACCTAATTATTCTCTAATTAAACTGGCTCAGCTTTTCTCTCCATTTTATAATTTGTCGTGGGTATTGTGACGTAACACCTTTACCTGTCACAGACTTTGAGATTGTAAGATATAAGTTTTTATTATTATTGCAAGGCTTATGAGTTTCTACCTGGCAGATTAGTACCCTCGTACAATGAGCGCATACTCATTTATATACATTCATGATCGTGTTTACCTCCTCAGCCTTTCACCGTCACACACTCTGCTCTCAGTCCTACAAGGCACGCAGTCACTGTGACACACACACCCACACACAGTCGCAGACACACATGGACACACAAGTTGCAGCACAAAGAGTGGCTCACGTTTACTTTAACGGAGGCTTTGTCTTTGTACCAGCAGCCTAAATCTGCCTCTTGAGTCTTGAATGAAAACCATTAGCACGCACGTACACAGCCTTGCATTGTGGGAAACCTGTGGGCGCAGGCTCGGGGGCCTTGGTGCAGCTCTGTGTATTGTGCCAGAAAATAGGGCCGTAATTCAAGCCCTCCCAGGCCGGCGGCTCCGAAATCCGAGAGGGGCCCTGCCTGGAGTCTGTGTGCTCGTCTGTGTGGCTTGGGGGCTTTGACGGGCACTGAGGGCCGCAGGCTTCTCACTCAAGCTTGTGTTCTGTAGCCACCGTTGCATCTGGTGAAATATTTCGCCCCCACCATCCTGGGTTGTGAACTTGGTAGCAAAGCCCTCTTATCTTTTATCTGTTTGGTCCACATAGGCATATATGAATAGCATTGCGATTTTAATATTTTAGGACAGCGGTTTTCAACCTCAGTCCAAGGCCCCACTGTGGATGCAATTTTAACTGATTATTAAGATTTTAGTCTCAATTACACATTCAGAAGGACTATTTACTCCAGGCCCAGTTCTAGTCTGCTTTGATTGGGGAGCCCAGTTAGAGATTTTGATTGGACCCCAACTGCTGCTGTGGTCATTGCCTAAGAGATGCCTGTACTGGAGGCCAACCCAGGCATTAGCATCGCTGTCATTCCATTAGAAAAATTCTGATAGCATTCTACTTCTGGTCTGCCACAGAAAACAAACATTATATGTAGTTGGGTCTACTAACATATTTGCAGCTTATATGTTAATCTAGAAGGCACATGTGGCTGGGCAGCTGCAAAGTGAAGCAATAGCACAGTAACCACTCTTGCTATGTATCAATTTTTATATGGACAGACCAGCTAATTTGATTAAAGTTTACGTATATAATGTTGATGTGACGTTTAGGATTTGACAAGTCGACAGGGACAAATAAAATAATTTTCCATCTTTTTTTAACTTGGGACTAACGGAGGTGGGAGAGTGTGATGATGGACCCCCTCTTCAGTCCACTCATTCACAAAATACACATCAGATCGAGGCGTTTGTTTGTGCAAACTAATGTGCTCACTAACAGCAACACACTGGCTGAATATAGAGGTATTACATAAGTTCGTATTAGGATAGACAAAATTTCCACTAAGTGTTTCATTCTGTCTTAAATAAAATAAATGGCAATGGCTATTTTTACGCCAGTCGTATTATTACGCCAATGTGCTATTGTTAAAAACATATGCATGGGCACGCGCAATGTAGGAAATCTGGACTTGGACCACTGCGTTAGCTATTATACATCAGCAGACGTTCGCTAGTGGGACGACTATAACATTACGTGTTCTTTAGCTCGCTAATTGTTCAGCAAGGGGTTTACTTCTATATAAAAGTCCATAAGTAGGTAAGTATTTGGACTCTCACACAATTTGAAAGGTTTGTATATCCTACTCAGTTTGATCCCTGTGGATGATAACACAAAAAAAGTTGATTCAACTCAGCTGTTGTTTTTACATATCATTTGAAGACTGGAAACCAGTGCCTACAATAGAACTCTGCTTTAAATGTTGCTGAAGTTCTGAAGAACTGGTTATTCATGCCCATTCTGACACATCAGGTCAAATGCAGTGCTCACTATTTGTAATATTTATATTTACAGTAAAGTCACTGTGGTGCTACTGTTGCCCTGCTGGGGCAGTCAAGTATTCATATATTCATGTACAGTTTAACTGAATGTCACTTCTGTGGCTTCTGGCCAACTAGCCTTTTTTAGCCTTTTTAATGACCTGACTGACTTTAACTCTGCTTCACATGAGTAACTTGCCTGTTCCATCCTCAGACTACAGGGGCGGCTTTCAGCTTCACCCCTCGCGAGACTTGGAAAGGGATCGGCAGCTAATGGAGGACATAGAAAAGCTGCGTTTGTCGAGACCGCCGGATGCCTCGCTCCAGCCGTCCAGGGCCTTTTCACCACTCCTGGACATCCCAGTCGACGGCTACGCCACAGACTCCCCCCGACGCCGCTCCCCCAGCCCCGCACGCCCAAACTGGCTCCTGGCTGATTCCCCCCACAGTACTGCTGGGCGTTCCCCCTCGAGGAGGGAAAATGGTACGGTCCGTCCTGCCCACAACGATGAGGTTTCGTTTCGCGCCACTGCAGCCCGGGGCGATTCTATCCAAGAGCGGGGGAGATCGCCATTCAGAAATGGCCATCCTCGTAGTAAAAAAGACAAAGGAGAAGCCAGAGAGGAAGTGAAGGACACGGTCTATGCACCGCTAAGTGCCCCCCGCCGCACACGACCTGCACTGTCCCAAGTCTTCGGCTCTCATATGGAATCGGACACCCTAGCGCCCCCTGCAGTAAAAATAGGAACTGAACAAACAAAGGGTCATGAGAATGGCCAGAATGGCGCCCCAGTTCAGGAGTATGAGCTCACCACTGTCTCTATCTCCAAGACCAAGCAGTCATTGGGTGAGTTATACTCAGATTGCCTCACTAGAGGCTTTGAATTTGAGTATACAGCACAGTGTAGTATTTTGAAAATTCTCTGTCAACCTTTCAACCCCGTTTGACTGTGTTTTTACTTTAAGCCTCCCTTATGTAACCACCCTTGGCCTCACTCCAGAATAAGGGCTACCTTTAAACACCTTTATCCTGCGCTAGATTAAAGCTTGCACAGCTCAGGGTGGTGGATATTCAACGTAACGGTGACACTGCTTTAGAAATATGCCTAAACCATGATGACAGCACCTCAATCGTGAACTCAATGTGCCACTAGACATTCTCCCATTGGACCGAGCTCCTAGCGGTGGCAAGTCTGCTCCGGTATAAACGGACTCAGCAGTTTTGGGGTGAGATTATGTGGCTAGTTTGTTTGCACAACTTTGAACAGCATAACAAAATAACTAAAGGACTAAACTAAAACAAAAAAAAACACTTCAGGAAAAAATAACGGATCACTTTGCAGACAAAAAAAAAAAACAAACACTTATTGAGCTGGATACGTTCTTTGAAGTACACAAATCGTATATTCTGTGCTCCTTGTTGGGCGTAGGCGCAATGCAAGTAAATTGGGAGGTAAATTTCAAACACCTCTTCATGCAATCTTGCTGAGTCACTTGGAAAATGTATTGTGTATATTCTTATCTGCAAATTAAGCCCTATATTTAAAATCATGAAAATACTGCATTAAACGCTTCAGCCTTTATTCCTTTTTAATACAGAGCCCCTTTGAATGAAACTGCTCTGAGGCTGTGAAAAATGTTTGGGGGAACTCTGACTTTTCACATTAGTATTCCCTCATGTAGGTTCAAATTCAGAAAAAGCATTTTTTTTTCATTTCCTACGGCAATGTCACATACATATTCTGCATCTGCTTGTCGCAGCACTTCACTGACGCAACATCACACTTATATTGAGAAAAATACTCAAACCCAGGACACCTTATTTTTATGGCTACATCATAACATCAAGTGGAAAATACCTAGATCCTTGTCTAAATCATTTTATACACATTGTCCTGTAATTCATTAGGACATTAGTGATCGTTGGAAACCTAGGGGTCTACACTAGAATTTAAAAAAAGAAGTTCCGCTGGTTTAAATACAGCAGCTGCATGTAGAGCCATATAAGGGTTCGTAGGTTTTATGCGGTGAATGTACTAATTATATCGTTTGAACGCATTTCCTTGGTATTATGGAATCATCATCTCTGACGCCTCTGCGCCCACCGCAGATGCTTCGCATCACCGCGGTAACTCCTCTCCACATATACTGAACAACAAAAGAAACGCAAGTTAATTAAAGGCAGACTGGAAATAAGTTTGTGCGTAATGATTTAAGAAAATCTAATTTATTACTAGCGCCTGTAGATTTACTCTCGTTTCATCAAACTTTTCTTTATTTTGCAGTCACTTTGAGTAAACATAAGAGTACAATAATGAACTAGCTAACTTACGTTTCTTCTGTTCCTCAGTAAATATGTCTTCAGATCTTATCAAAATGGAGAACTGGGTTGATTCTTGGTGTCTTGTGTTGCTAATAGTGATTCAATAATTAACTAATTAATTTCCTGGAGCACATCTTTTTGGGGATTTTTTAATCGCTTTGGGGATTTTTCCGATATAACCCTTGCTGAGGCGACAGAGAAGGCCTCGGTTCATTTTGGTTCATGATTTTTAGGTAGCTTTTGCTGTGTGTCTAATAAATTGAATGCACAGCCACCTTGTCAAGTAAAATTTCCCTATCAGTATCAGTGCCACCTTTAGACCTTGAAGACCTTAAACTCTCTCAAATGCTGTCAAACTGGGCTGAACATTTTGCAAGATTGTGTATGCTTAACTTTTTGTGTGCACAGCAGAATCAATTCCAAACTTCACCAGCAGGTGAAAACATATAACACCCTTTAATTGAATTTCGTCTTGACGTGTTAGGAACATGGACTGCATTAAGGTCAGGAGCAAATTAACTGGCCAGTTTGCAGTACTTATGAGGAGTGGTAAATAACATGAAAACTGGGAGTGAGTGAAATGCTTCAGTTCATGTCACTGTTTGTTTCTTAGGTTGCTGACAAGAACTGTAAGAATTAGGAATTTTCAAACAATCACTGAATTATGTTCTTATATAATTGCAATACGCAGGATGCAAAAACTGAGCTGGATTGACTCCAGCAGCTCTATCCGTCATCACTCACTCTGGCCTAGAATAAGTGGCTTATGACGTGGATCGTGGATAGACGTGTAGTATCATTATTAAAAAAGCCTCTCTGTTTGGTGACCTTCTCTTTGTGGCAGTGTTTCTGAAGTCCCTCCCTCTCCTGTATCACTGCAGGCATCAGTATCTCTGGAGGGGCGGAGTCCAGACTGCAGCCCGAGGTGAAGATCGAGAAGATATTTCCCGGAGGAGCCGCATCCACCAGCCAAGTCCTGAAGGTAGAGCAGCTCATGCCCCACAGCCCACTATTATCATATCATTACCCTGTACACATTCACTCCAACATACATAGACCCCACACACTGCCTACTGCACCCTTCTCATTTGCCAGCCAGTCCTGATCAAACGTGTCCCATTTCCATTTAATTGAATTCAGGTTGGTAAATACAGAACATCCTTCGGTCCCCAGCGCACTGTATTACCACATTCTCTACTCCATCTGTAAAACACCCACTCCACCAGAAAAGAGCCCCACCGAATTCCTGCAGCTACCCTCATGTTTCCAAAGCATTTCTGATCAATTCCACCCTGTGTTCAACCTGGTGATGCATTTGGCCTGAATACCCTTGATGAAGGGCCAGTCAAGACATGAAGTGGAGCAGGATATATTACAATAGAGCTCATCCGTTTGTCCGTCGCTGTTTCCATCCATCCGGATAGGTTGGGACAAGTTTTCTATGAAACTACTTTACCTAGATGAATGAAATTTTGCATGTGTTTGTTAATAATCATGACCTTGATTGGGTTCCGAAATAGGATTCCACAGTAGCGGGTGATACTGATGACAACTTCTGGTTTAATTTATCCTCTGTGAGCCCTGCCGGTTCCATACCATAATATATGGACCGTACCAATATATTGTTTATATCCTGAATTTGTAGCATACCAAGGCTCTCACTGCAGGGCATTCACTGTAAGAAAGACTGAGTTTACATCTTGGCTCAGATAACTTTATGTAGTCTTACCCCCATATCTGGAGGACCTTGGAAGAAATTATTGTAGACAGTACCCCCCTGTATCCATCAAAGTGAATTAAGTTTGGGCCGGGCTGAACCTCCACCCTAGAAAATTGCCGGTTTGTAGAAACTTGGCACCTGACTTGTGAAAGGGGGCTGTCCAGATCTTTTGATGGCACAGGAAAAAGCCAGTGGAAGCTTGAGAAAAGTTTCCCAAATTGGTGGGTCACGAGAGGGGAACGTGTGAGGACGCTGTTTGGAGGAGACTGGCTTGGAGTGGTAATTAGATTGCGCTTAATTAAGCTGCTCATTCATTCGCTCCACAGGGAATCCTGCCAGCATTACTGTAAAGGGGGGGGGGGGGGTGCGGTAGATGAAGTTTAAGGGCTGTCAAACGATTTGCTGGTCAGACCCCCTCCCCCAGAGTCCAGACCCTCACACAAAGGCCAGTTCAAAGGGAGGCAAACAAAGCCAGGCTTGTTCCTTTCTGGAACAGATGAAGCTGGTCCTTTGATAATTAGCAACTGCTTCATTTACTCAGTCACCTGAGACTCCTGTAGAATTCTAGGAAGCATGTGAGCGCCTGTGTGTGTGTGTGTGTGTGTGTGTGTGTCTGTGTGTGTGTGTGTGTGCAGGTATGCGTGTGTACTTACGGGCAAAGAAATGGGCCAAACCCATGGTGGCGCAATATTATAGCTTCACATGGTGTGTGAGAGTTATGAGCAGCATCAAGTTTCAAAGCCTTCATTCAAGATTGATGTGGTACACAGAACAATCAATATTACACATTACCAGCAGGTGGCTCACCAGAACGGGCTGATCAGCATTCAAGCTGAGTAACAAGATATTTGGACACAGCAGCTGGATCCATGGCTTGGAAAATGGAAGTTTATCGCGTCCAGCTCTTCAAAACTTTGTATTTCATCCTTTTTAATAAAGACACATGAATTCTTTTCACCGTCTGTTATAGCTCTGTAATGCCTCTGAACTGTTTGGGTTTGGACATAGCCTTTGACCGACAGTGTAGTTTAAGATTAATACAGACATGATAAATTGCAGAGAAGGGAAAAATATTGGGATCTACCTTTAAGTTCAAAAGTTACGTCAAGAATTTAAGAGAATCCCCTTCACCTATTAATCTTTGGTTTCACTCACACACACACACACAAACACACGCACGCACACACACACACACACACACAGAGGCATACATTGAAATGACTTGAGATACTTATACAGTATAAGGCCCCTGACCTACATATTATCGAAGGTATAATGAGCCAGCAGGATGTGCTGAGGTTGCAGTGCCTCACTGAGACAGCAAAGAAAAGCAGCATAGATTATTTATGAGGTATTCATTAATCAACAAACTACGCTTGGAAAACAGTGGCATCTCAGTGATTTAGCAAAATGTTTGCTCGATGTATCAGTTTAAATACCCCAGTAGCAGTCAGAATCTCTGTCGATAGGCTGATGTTGGAGAGTGAAGTATGTAATATAACATAATATAACATGAATGGCAAGAACCGACCTTTCAGCCCAACTAAGCTCGCCAGTTTCTTTATACTCTTGTGAATATATCCCTTCAGATACTAAATGACTCAATGGTATCTAGCTGTAGGTCAAACCAGCTTTTGAAAACCCCCAAGGTCTCTGCCTCAACAATATGGTCAGGTAAGCTATTCCACATTGAAATTGCTCTTTGGGTGAAGAAATACAGAAGCCAAAACCAGTGAAGTTGGCACGTTGTGTAAATCGTAAATAAAAACAGAATACAATGATTTGCAAATCCTTTTCAACCTATATTCAATTGAATACACTGCAAAGACAAGTTACTTAATGTTCGAACAGGTAAACTTTGTAATTTTTTGCAAATATTAGCTCATTTGGAATTTGATGCCTGCAACATGTTTCAAAAAAGCTGGCACAAGTGGCAAAAAAGACTGAGAGAGTTGAGGAATGCTCATCGAACACTTATTTGGAACATCCCACAGGTGAACGGGCTAATTGGGAACAGGTGGGTGCCATGATTGGGTATACAAGCAGCATCCCTGAAATGCTCAGTCATTCACAAAGAAGGATGGGGCGAGGGTCACCACTTACTGAACAAATGCGTGAGCTGATTGTCGAACAGTTTAAAAACAACATTCCTCAACGAGCTATTGCAAGAGATTTAGGGAGTTCATCATCTACGGTCTGTAATGTCGTCAAAAGGTTCAAAGAATCTGGAGAAATCACTGCACGTAAGCGACAAGGCCGAAAACCAACATTGAATGCCCGTGACCTTCGATCCCTCAGGCGGTACTGCATCAAAAACCGACATCAGTGTGTAAAGGACATCACCACATGGGCTCAGGAACACTTCAGAAAACCATTGTCAGTAACTACAGTTCGTCGCTACATCTGCAAGTGCAAGTTAACACTCTACAATGCAAAGCGAAAGCCATTTATCAACAGCAACCAGAAACTCCGCCAGCTTCGCTGGGCCCAAGCTCATCTAAGATGGACTGATGCAAAGTGGAAAAGTGTTCTGTGGTCTGACGAGTCCACATTTCAAATTGTTTCTGGAAACTGTGGATGTTGTGTCCTCCGGACCAAAGAGGAAAAGAACCATCCGGACTGTTATAGGCGCAAAGTTCAAAAGCCAGCATCTGTGATGGTATGAGGGTGTATTAGTGCCCAAGGCATAGGCAACTTACACATACGTGAAGGCACCATTAATGCTGAAAGGTACATACAGGTTTTGGAGCAACATATGTTGCCATTCAAGCAACGTCTTTTTCATGGACGCCCCTGCTTATTTCAGCAAGATAATGCCAAGCCACATTCTGCACGTGTTACAACAGCATGGCTCCGTAGTAAAAGAGTGCAGGTACTGGACTGGCCTGCCTGTAGTCCAGACCTGTCTCCCATTGAAAATGTGTGGCGCATTATGAAGCGTAAAATACGACAACGGAGACCCTGGACTGTTGAACAACTTAAGCTGTACATCAAGCAAGAATGGGAAAGAGTTCCACTTGAAAAGCTTCAAAAATTGGTCTCCTCAGTTCCCAAACATTTACTGAGTGTCGTTAAAAGGAAAGGCGATGTAACACAGTGGTAAAAAGGCCCCTGTGCCAACTTTTTTGCAATGTTGTGCTGCCTTTAAATTCTAAGTTAATGATTATTTGCAAAAAAAAAATAAAGTTTCTCAGTTTGAACATTAAACATCTTGTCTTTGCAGTGTATTCAATTGAATATGAGTTGAAAAGGATTTGCAAATCATTGTATTCTGTTTTTATCTACGATTTACATAACGTGCCAACTTCACTGGTTTTGGGTTTTGTATTTCCGAATATCAATGCTAAATTTACCTTTGGTCAACTTCCATTTGTGACCCCAAGTTCTACTCACAACACTTGGTCGAAGGAATCCTACATGATTCACTTTGTTAATCCCTTTAACATATTTAAAGACATCAATCAAATCACTCCTGAGTCTCCTTTTCCTAATACTAAAGAGATTAAGGATCTTCAGCCTCTTCTCGTAGCTTTCATCTTTTATACCTTGAATAGGCTTGGTGGCTCTTCTCTGAACTTTCTCTAGAGCCTCTATATCTCTCTTAAAGTATGGTCCCCAGAACTGTACACAATACTCCAGGTGTGGTCAAACGAACGTGTTGTACAAAAGAAGCATCACCTCCTTAGATTTGTGCTCAATACTTTTGGCAATGTATCCTAGCATCCAATTAGCTTTTTTAACTGCTACGGCACAATGGTTAGAACCTGTGAGGGTTTGGTTAACAATCACTCCCAGATCTTTCTCTTGTGCAGCACATTCCAGTTTTAAACCTCCCATGAAGTAATCCCGTCTAATGTTTTTATTACCTACATGTACAACTTTACATTTTGCTAGATCAAATTTCATTTGCCAAATTTCTGCCCAATTCTGGATTCTATCCAAATCGTCCTGAATCACTTTAGTGGACCCTAGACTATTTGCCAAACCCCCCAATTTAGTATCATCTGCAAATTTAACCTATCTGCTCTCAATATTCCTATCAAGGTCATTAATGTAAATGAGGAACAGCAGGGGTCCCAACACCGATCCCTGGGGGACGCCACTCCCCACCATACCCAGCTCACATGAGATATCACTG
This sequence comes from Gymnothorax reevesii, assembly GCA_029721435.1. Taxonomy (NCBI): domain Eukaryota; kingdom Metazoa; phylum Chordata; class Actinopteri; order Anguilliformes; family Muraenidae; genus Gymnothorax; species Gymnothorax reevesii. Next base: position 66,698,847 of record CM056582.1, read on the forward strand.
ACCACTACTCTATGTGCAAGTGTATTCACGTGTATCTGTGTGTGCGCATGCGTGCTTGTGTTTACTTGTTCCGAGTGTGAACGATCATGCTTGTATGAGCTGCCAAAATTATTACATCACTCTGAGATCAACCTGCCGCAGCCATGGCAACTGGTTTGCTCCGAACGAACCAAACAACTTTCACAATGCTTATCAGCATGGCCTTTGTGTCTATGTATGGAATTATGCTTTATTTTCAGCGATCTTAAGCCCAAACTATGCTCATTATAAAAGCATCTCACTATATTTTGATCGTCAAATATTAGGTATTTCGTGTCGTGTGTTAAGAGTGTGAGTGAATGTGTTGCTATGCTGTGAGCGTGAACCATTGTCAAGGAATTGAGTGCTGACCCCAGCGAAAGTGATGTCGCACTTTTTCAGCGAATATATTGTGCATACGTATGCAAGTGTAGCCGCATGTTCACGAAACAGTTGCATACATGTGAATTTGTGTGCGTATGTATTCACCTTTGACTGGTGTCCACAGGCTGGGCTGGAGCTAGTCTCAGTTGATGGGGAGTCCCTCCGCGGCGTGTCCCACCAGCAGGCTGTGGACACCATCCGCAGAGCCTTCAGCGACAAATCCAAAGACCCCATGGTGTTTGTGGTGAGGGTCCCCAAGGCCGAGAAGAAATGAGGGATGCCAGACCCTGGACATGGGCCGGGGGGTCAAGGCGAATGTTGGCGGATGGAAAGGCATGCCTGCCTGATCCAGTGATTGTGAACAGTCATGACATCTCACCTGTCCATGCACAGAATCAATCAGGGACAAAAATGGTTGTGTTCACCGCCAAGACCACCTCTACGATGACAGAAAGACATGGTAATATGTCTCTGAGTGTCTGAAACAGATGACACATTGTCAAGTGTAGAAAATGTTTTTCTTAAAATGCCAGTGCAGTAATACAGTATAGAATTTTACATCATTTGTGAAATGAATCACAGTATATTTTAACCACAGCATACTACAAGCTATGGAAAAAGACGTCTGCCAAGCAGGTGAGTCATGTAAAGGTTACTGAATAAATAATTTTTCAGGACTGTGTGAATCAAATGTTCAGTAAAAAATAAAGATTGTGACTTTTCCTGTTCCAGAAAAATTGTCGCTGTCTACAGATTCTGACTCCACAAGATCGGTAGCTAGTACATATATTTCTATGTCATGATAAGGACAGGGGTAATATGTCCAATGAAAAGTCAGACTGCATTTACATAGTTTTGTTCCGTTTTATTAAAAACACAATATATTTGTACAAGAAATTTACAGCATGAAAAATATACATACAATGGCTACATACTGTGGATTATAAACTATTATATCAAGAAACTGACTAGTACACAAACAGACATAGCATATATGTCGAAGAAGGAAAACTCACAACAAAAAGAAAAAAATTGATACATTTGCTTTGGTCTATTCACAGTGTAGCAACTTAGAACAGGTATGTGCGCCTTGCAAAGGATCTAAATTTAACGGTTGTGTATATAACAGGCCAAGAGGAGTATTTACATGAGGGGGTTTGGAACAAAATTCTGCTCATAGTTCCCAGAGGAGCTCCCTTTCGACTCTCATATGGGTCATTCCATTAGAACTCAAAGTTCAGGAGAGCTCGAATGGTCAGAAAACTCCAATTTGCCTCATAAAATTTGAGGGAGAACGTCTACATACATAATGAGCACAAGCAAAATTTCGGCCTAAATTCCATTGAGTTTCTGAGATGCAACCCTCCAGAAATTGGGTGCCACGTCTGCTTTTTGCACTTGCAAATTTCAAACTCTAATTTACGGGGGGTTTTGGAGATCAATATCTTGGGGACAAATCAAAGTTCAGGGCTGAAAATGGCTCCTTTCAGCAAATTGGGCCAAGGCCTACTGAATCTGAAATCAGAACTGCAGAGGTTGCGTTACACTTAAAAATTCATAAATAAAATAAAAAAAGTAAGGTAATTTTATGCATACAAATTCTGCAAAACTTCAACTTTGATGTACAATGCCATACCTGTAAACCAGGGGCGTGTGATCAGGATAGGCAGTGACTTCTTTTTTATCGCTAGATTTTGTCAACCTGTTTCAACTTACGATGCATGATTGTCAATCAATTTGACATTTTTTTCTGGTTAATTAAGCTTGTAATGATTAGAAGGTGATGGTGACAAAAAGATAAATTTACTTTTACTCTTTGATTCGAGACTGCAAGGAAGCAAATCTTAATAATTAATTAGGGAAAAATTTCAGCTCTTGGTAATTCCGTTTATTGTTTTGATCTTTTGTTTATCGGATTATGAAAAAAAGGCTGAAAATAAACTTCCTATTTTTCTTAAATGGCATTAAAAAGTACGTGTTTAAGAAGGGAAATATTATCGTAAATATATTGACCACACATTGAACGCCACATAAGGTTTTAATATTTGTTAATGGCATTGCGTTAGCTTCCTCTAAGTAAATATGAAAAGACTTGAACAACGTGTATTCTTGACACTCATATGAGGAGTGAGTAGTCATTATTATTATTATTACGTTCGATCATTGACATTGACTTCCTTCCTGTAAGATTTTATTTTAATGTTAAAAAAATATTTTACAAAGGTAATGGTAAGCAAAAAATGGCTGTTAAACTATATGATGATGCCCCTCTTGCATTTTTTTTTATTAATTTCGCTTTTTGCTAATAAAGTATGAAGTTACATGTGTGATAGTTGTCGAAGAGGCTTGAATTGATTAAATTAATGGTGTAAAGTCTTAGCATGCTCGCTAGCAAATTATTCATCCCATTGACTTGAACAGACTAGAAGCTTATGCTTTATTTATTCTTCAATTGCAGCTTCTTGTCTCGTTCTGGCTTCGCTATCATGGCAGAAGTTTAAATTTTACGCAAGGTTTTGCGATGGAAAAATGGATTTGGTTCCGTTTTGAGTCATTTCTTGCGTAAAATAGTTCCTACACTCATTATTAGGCTTATTAAGTGGCACCCTGGGTGTATTTACAAAGGTAATGGTAAGCAAAAAATGCCTGTTAAATTATATGATGATGCTCCTCTTGTATTTTTTTTAATTAATTTCGCTTTGCGCGCTGCATTATGGACCCAGACCAACATTGTGCCTGAACAATTTTTTCTGACTTTTGCTGCAGTGGCTACACATTTTTCCCTAGTGCAAGCACAGAGTAGCAAATGTGAAACTAAATTAAAGTACAGTACAATAACTGATCCGGGTTTGCTTTCTAGGGGTACAATATTGTAACTGCGTGCATAAATTTGCAGCTCCATGTCCGCTGGCATCAACATCTGCACAAAGTGGCTCTCCCTCTCTCCCTACACGCACACACAAACGGCAACTAGACCGATATAAACATCGGTTGTTTATATTGGCCCAGTTTTATTCATCGGAACGATGCCGATATATCGTGCATTCCTAGTAGTAATGTTTAGTAATGTGCACATTCCCTGTTAAATAAACTGATAAATAAAATTTAAATAAAATAGAATTCTCACGTTTGTCTTTACTGAAGGATTGAAAGCAATGGAATTGCATAAATATGTTCCAAATGGTCTTATTTCACTTAAACAATTCAAACGATCATGAAACACATGAATCGTTTCCAACCCCTGAGTAAAGAGAAGCACGAGAAGTCCAGAGTCATAATCACTTTCCATGGTGTTTGTGGTGAGGTAAACCTTTACTCAAGCGAAACTGAAACTTCAATGCAAAAGGATTTTAATTCCGCTTGAGAATCTCATTAATGAGCGTTCATTGAATAATTGCGGACTACGGTGAATAAGTCTAAAAAATGCGTGAGACCTATGCCGAATGCGTGAGACTTGGCATCTCCGTCATACAGATCAAAGACAATGCTCGAGACAATATGACACCCACCACCAGTTGGACGGGGGTGTGAATTACATTCTGTCAAATTGACGGCGGCCTTCAAAATATTCTGTCATTGTTAAAAAAAATCCGTCAATGAAGGAAAATATTCGGTTAAGCCTGCTGGCTTAACATTGTATACGGTTTCTGCACCTGAACTGAAAGGACTGAGTGCCATGGTTTACAAGCTTACTCCTCAGAATGCTGCCCTCATTCAGAAGAAGCTGCCATCATTTACATGAGCTCTTGTGTATCAGAAGGCTTACTTCTTCGCTGCCACTGTAGTTTACGACTTGAACTGTTGAGGACAATTTTGGAGTAATAAGCCTACATTAGTGTAAAAAAAAAAATCATGTAACAGTGAAGGTGAGGAGAGGACATGTTGGATTTTGAACAAATTAAGATAAGAAATGTAAGATCGTGTAGAAAAAGTTTTCGCAATTTCAGCCTCAAACTTTGATTTGTTTCCAAGATATTGGCCTCCAATACAATCAATGAATTAATGTTTGTAATTTGTGACTGCAAATAAGTGACCATGGCAACCGTGCTTGGGAAGTCCATATATCAGAAACCCTTGAAAATTTAAGCCTAAAATTTTGCTTGTGTTGATTAGGCATCTTGAAGTGCTCTGACAAAATCTGAGTTAGTCATTGTGGGACCTCAGGTTGAGTTCATATGGAATGACCCATACAGAGATACCTGCGGAACTGACAAGGCCATTACATGCTATTTACAACTGGGAAATTAGAGGAATAACAGTGCAGGAATAACAGTCTGACCAATGTGAATACGAACAACAATTCAGGATGAAATGCAACTTCCCCTGAGTGGACACCTGCTCTGTCAGTCTCTCAAAGGCAGCCAATAAGAAAACGCCACATGGAGAAGGGTAAAATGCATGCAGTATGATGCCAGAGGGGGTGGTTTTAAGGTCATGACTTTACTCCTTGTCTGGTGGACTACCAAGATCCATGCAAAACAATCAACGTACACGTAATAATGAAAACAGTTCATTTAGAGGCTTTGAATAAATGTTCAACATGGACCAGCTCGAAAAAACAAGCAGCCACAGTTCATAGGCAATTGTTAAGAACCACCCCATACCCCAAATGACACAGCATAATTTCATGATTTTATTTTTCTACTGAAAAGATCTCTAGGAAAAAATAGTAATGTGATACAATTTTAACAGGACCTTACCCTTTCAAGGAGTTATAAAATATGCTAATTATACAATTCATTTTTGTTTAAATATGAATCTTGTTAAGAGAATGTGCTCTTGTGTTTGTCTCAACAATGTGCATAACGTAGTTTTACAGTGCAGAATTGGATTTAAGGTTATTTGCGTGTGAGTCCCTCTGGAACCAGTGACCTGACCAAAGTAAGTAATATTTGTGGTATTAATCAGTCCTACTGCTTGGTATTTCAACATTATAATCAAAATGAAAAGTAAGAATTTCCAGCCTTCTTCACTCGCAGCAGTATATCCATGACGATTTCTTACTTCACTTCAAGTTAAGGAAAATCGTTGGCATAATCTATTACAATCTTCAGAAGAAAATATGAGAAAATAAACATTTCCGATCTGAAATGGTACATGTACAAAAATACGGCATCTGATTAAACTTGGAATTGTTTTGGGGTCATTAACAGTCCACTTTCTTACACTGCTTTTGAGTGAGCATCGACACAAAATCCACAAAAACCCTCATTTATCGACATTAAACCCTTTTCCCGGCAACTTAGGTTTGACAAAAATTTGGAAGTTTCAAAAATGAATGCTTTTGCAATAAGGAGTCCTGCAGTGAGTTTATCAACAGCAAAAAATTCTGTTATCGCGAGTATGATAACTGTCGTGCTAAAAACGGCAGGCTTCCAGCAACTCTGAAGATAGATGGTAATCTCAGTTAGCAACGCTCAGGTATTAATTCACAATCCAGTCACTGTCATAGTGCTCTATACAATGCCCAGCAGCTCTCTCGAGACCCTAAAGCTGATTGCACGAGTCAAAAATTTACCGTGACCTCCCTTCCCGCCTGAGACGCAGCATTGTTTGTTTTGGCGATAGAACGGCGATAGCACATATCCTGTTTACTCCGAGGGCACTGGTTCATTCAATGGAACCTAATCGAGCACCCACGTGCCACCCTGATGCTGTAATAGCCTCAGTGGGCTCATTAAACTGAGGACAACACGTGCACCCTTAGCTAACACAGATTCATGCATGGGAAAACCAAACCTAGACTTGACACCAGAGGGGCGGAGCCTCTGTGTGTGTGACCTCACCCTCGCCCTCAGGGGACGAGAAGCAGCATGAGCTAATTCAGGAACATCAAAGTGGGGCGGCCCTGTTGGGAGATACCCCAGCAGAATGAAAATCTACCCACTGTCTTGGGTGTACCCACCCTTGATCCATGCAACCCAACTCCATGGCGAGTCATGTGCCCCTAAAAAATTCCAGTCCTCCTTCTGACACAGCTAGAGACCTAGCAGATTTTTTAGGAGAGCTTCAGAAAATACCAGTATGCTTCAGTGCGTGTGCGAATCTGTGTGTTTGTGACAGTGCTTGTGTTTGGAGGGGGGGGGGGGCATTTCATGATATTGTGACTTTGCAGGATAAAAAGGCAGGTGACACAAAAACAACCTTCATACTGAATTTCTCTCCTGTATTATACGGAGATATCTGTTCCCCTGAGGGCGGGGAAGGTCAATGTTACTGCGGTCAAAGTCCTCCACAACACCTCCTAATCCCTTTAAGAACACCTTCAGCTCCAGAAAATTCCAGCATAGCGTCATTCTGCGACGGTGGCCGCTGAGCCCAGCTCAGATCTCCGTGGCCGTAATTTCCTCAAACTGGATCTCGTTTCCGGGCCCTTCCACCTCCTCATCCAGGTCCCGGGTCTCCAGCTCCAGGCTCAGCTCACGCATCACACGCTCCAGTTCGCGGTTCCGCCGGTACATCTGGACATAGTTCTGCTGCAGCTGCTTCTGGTAGCGAATCACCTTCTCCTTCTCCTCCTGCCACACCCGCCGCTCCTCTTCGAAGGCCACCAGCTGCTCCTCGCCGCGGCGACGCTCGAACACGAGCTCTGCCTTCAGCCGCTCTGCCTGCTGCCTTAAACCCTGCAGGGCCTCGCCCCCCAGCCTCTGAGCCTTTGCCTCGTCGCTCTCGTAGGCCAGAAGCTGCTCATCACCCTCTCGATAGGAGGGGCTAATGCCCAAGCCCCGCCCGTGTGGCAGGCCCAGGCAGTTGGAGGCGGGGCCCACGCTACTCTGACCAATAGTGGCGCCGAGAGCCTCGCGCAGGCGGGCCGACTCCTCCTCCAGCCAGCCGGCCTTCTCCCTCAGCAGCTCGGCTTCGCTCTTGCGCCGCTGCAGCTCGTTCTCACACACCTCCAGCTCCAGATTGCGCGTGCGGGCGGCGGCTTGCGCCTCCTGGGCACGGGATTGGCTGGCCTGCAGTTCGGCCCGCGCCTCACGTAACTGTGCCTTCAGGGACACGATCTCTCCGGCCCGCTGGCTCAGGTCGGCCTGCACGTCCTTCAGCTGCTGTTTCAGCAGAGAGATCTCGCCCGACTTCTGGCACACCTGAGGAAGACCGAGTCATACAGTTACAGCCCCGCCTGAGAGTATTTGAGCAGTGACAGCATGAAATGTAAAACACTTACTAGGAATGAAAACAAGTGCTTGGGTGAACAGGTACTTGCCAAATAAATCATAACTAGTCACAAAACTGAAAATTGATTATCGTTTTGTAGCCCTATATTTTTTTTCCCATATTTTTTTTGCATTCCTGAAGTAACGTAAGTCAATATGTGTCATTGAAAAAGCTACTATTAGTGTTTAACCCACAATAGATTCATGAATAGCACAAAAAACAACAGCCTACGTACTGCCTCTGGCTTTGCTTCCAATGCAAATTATTTACAGACTGAATTTCTGGGAAAAAAAAAACAAATTGAAAGCTGGGGTAACCTTTTGTAATGGATCGAGAAATCAGTAGGAGAAAATGTTAATTTCTGCATTCCTCCCACTTGGCACTCTCACTTAACCTGCCCATCCCCATTACACATCTGAATTACACTTCATACTACTCTCACTAAGCCAGCCCGACCATCGCTTTCTCTCATTTAGCCAGCCTGACCATCGCTCCCTCTCATTTAGCCAGCCCAACCCCCTTACACATCTGAGATAAATCTCTTACGACTCTCATTTGAGATTCCACCTGTAACACAGTAAAAAAATAAAACCCACTCTCCATTCAAGTTAATGATATCAAAGAAAGTACATCATTTCTTTCCAGATAGTAAGCATGCGCTCAATAGCTTTGTCTTCATCAGAACAAGGTGAAACTAGCCAGCTATTTTGCTGTTAGGGATATTAGCCCGATTAGTGCGAATTTGCCTCTCCATTAGCCTGAAAGCCCTCCATTCCAGAAATTAGCCCGAAGTTACCGCATGCGCACTTTGCATCATTTCCTAATACAGTGCGCAAGAAAATTTTGGTCTGATGAAGACGCAACAGAAATAGCGGGCTAATTCGCGAATTAACAGCCTATTTTGCGAATTAAACCAAGATTTAACGGGAAACTTTCCAGATCAAATTAGCTGGCTATTTGCATCTTTGCTACAAAATTGCCAGCTAATTTGACATTTGGCTAATTAAAAAGCTGCCAAATAGCAAGCTAATTTCAAACCTTGTTGTAATGAAGACAGGCTTAATATGAGTCTTATCCCCCTCCACTTGTCACTCCATCAGCTGAACTGTTACGCTACTGAGGTATTCGGACAATGGAGAGATGGTGTGTGGACCAATCAGGAGCAGGTCAACACTACTCCATTTAACATGCTTGTTGGACAACTAAGCTCCAAAGGCTGTAATGGACAGGCACTGGCTCCACGTTCAGATACAAGCATTAAACTTCTGTGTGCCGGAATGCTTTTCCAGAGACCAAGCAGAAGTCAATAGTTCACGTCAAACTAATTTGGTCCAAGGTTTCATACAGTCTATGAGATGGGTTTCACCAACGACCTCCCCTCCCTCCGAACCCACCTCCCACTTGGTCTCCTCGAGTCGGGGCCCCAGCTGCGTCTGCTCGTGCTGGATGGAGGCGCACCGGTCCTCCAGCAGCTCGCGCTCCTGCAGCAGCTGTGAGAAGTCCTCCTGCAGCTTCTTCTTCTCCTGTTGCAGCTGCAGGACCTGGAGCTGCAGCACCTGCTGAGCACGCATGGCCTTCTGGGATGCCTGCTTCATCCTGGAGGAGCAGCTCTGCCTGAGTTCCTCCAGCTCCTGCTCACAGCGCTTTTGCTTCTCCTCGTAAACCTGCAAGCAGTGTGGCAGGGCCGCAGTGAACACACGGAAACAACTCGCTTCCTTTCACAAACACTGCAGACAACGATGTGAGTGCAAGGGGGGGTTGGGCCATCCTGTGTGCTTGAGTATGCTACTGAGTCTTTATGTTACAGTCCTTTAGTGAGTCTTAAGTGAATTTATGCATTTAATTTTGTGAGTCTGTTTTTGTGTCTTTAAGTGAGTCTGTGTGTTTGAGTTTGATAGCAAGTCTTGGTGTTCAAATCTGTGCGAGTATTTTAGTAAGTTTGAGTCTTTGTGTCTGAGTAATTTAGAGAACCTGTGTTTTTAAAGGAACTATTTGATAAAGGGACTATTTGATTTAAAGAGTCCAGTTGATAACCATTTTCATATATGCGATATCAAGGGAGCAAAAATACTAACCCCAAGCTTATTAGCACGTGTGTAAGGTGTAGCTTAGTCACTGTTTTAACTACAGAAGATGGCCTGCAAACGCGAAATTGCTAGAGTAACCGAATTTAATGTTCGCAGAACCTGCCCGTTGCAATGTTTTGTCTGACATGCAGCTGTCATAGATCCTTTTGCGACTGCTTCCAGCTCGACGGCCACCATGGGACGACATAACAATCATAACCCCGGCTGACATAGTCCCTTGAAAACTTATTTTGACTTTGTGTTGGAATGGTTATGTGAATCAGGGAGTTTGAGTCTGTAAGAGAGTTGGTTAAAGTCTGTTTGAATGTGTTAGTCTGTATTAGACTCTGCGGGTTTAGATTGTTAGTGAGCCTTTGTGTTAGAGCAATCTTATCCATAAAAGGCCGGTGTGGGTGCAGGCTTTTATTACAACAGGGCAGTTACACACCTGAATCTACTAATCAAGGACTTAGCCAAGTTGATTAGCAGAATCCGGTATGTAACCGCTTAGTGGGAATGAAAACCTGCACCTGCACTGGTCCTTTCCGGATAAAGTTGAAGACATCTGTGTTAGAGTCTTTTGCAGGTGTGTGTGAGTGCACAAGAGTGTGTGTGAGAGCGCACCTGAGCATGATGTGCACGTCTCATCATGAGAACATGAGCATGTACAGTACCTGTGCCTAGAAGTGTGTGCAGGTTGGAAATAGTTTATGTTTATGAGCACACATCTGTGGGATGTATGTGGGTGTTAGATCAAGGTAGCTCGTCTCTGCGTACATTTAAGCGTTTCGGAGCACAGGCCTGAACACGTGTGTGCGGACAGAGTGGTACCTGACAGATGGCGGCCTCGTTCTCGTCCAGGTTGTCCCTGAGCTGCTGCAGCTCCAGCTCTCGTTCCCTCAGCTTGTCCTCCAGCTCCCTCACCACCACCTCGTACCCCTCCACTGGGGGAGGGGACCGCCCCCCGCACGACCCGCTGTCCGACAGCGGCTGACCCCGCCCGCTCAGAGAGCCCGTGCTCTTGCTGGAGGAGGACCGGCCGCTGTCGGAGTTTGTGTGGCCGTGTCCAGGTGCGGGTCTGGATGGCTCCAGATGCCCTCCGGATGGGGCGTCGCCGGGTGTCAGGCTGTACCCTGCTGAGCTGTACGTGGGCAGGCTGGACAGCGAGTTTCGGCCCGAGTCGGACATCGAGCAAGACTGGCTGCCCCCTGCCGTGCGGCCCCCGCTGTAGGAGTTGCGCTTCTCTGTGCCGCCCGGGGACCCACCCGCCGTTCCGGGCAGCAGGAGGTTGAGGCTGCCCTGGCTCTCAGAGAGTGCGCCCCCCTGCCGCGGTGACAGGTAATGCACTGATCCTCGGTTCTTGGGCACCACAGGCTTGAAGGCTGTTGGTCGGATCACAGTCTTCTCCATATTCTGCCCATAGAAAACCCATCAGAAACATTCAGGACTAGAAAGTATCAACATCACTCTGACAGCCATCAACAGCCACAGAACGCTAAAAAGTCTATTTTGACAACATGCTTAGCAAAAAGCCTTTAGCTTCACATAAAGAGGATTTTGAAGAATGTTCTTAACACTCAAAGACCTCATTCTAGCTCTCCATTTTGATTAAACTGACTAGTCGATGACCAGCCAAGTTATTAAGATGGTGTGAACTCCATCACAATTGTCTGCTGTCCAAAACAATTCTAGCCAATACCTCTAGCAGTCATAAACATTGATAAAATTTGACAAAACTTAGTATGCAACATCTTTAGCACATAGACGACCTCAGGTTTGCATTTCAGCCCTGCACCACCAAAAGTGGGTGTGGCAGGGTGGTCATACTGACAAACTGAAGTTGTCCATTCTAGATCTTTCTATTATAAATGAAGAGCTGAAACTTGGCATGCAATGGGGGTGTAACCGAACACAAAAGTCACGGTTTGGTAAGTGCCCCCATCTTAAAGTCACAGTTTGGTACGTTTTCGATACAGTGCGGGAGAAAGCAAGCAAAATTTAAAATAGCTTTTTTAAATCAGAACATTCATGCCATTGTTTAGCCTGCCAGAGGCCCCGAAACGGTAGCTAATTTTCCATACTAGTAAACACTGAAATCGGTCATAATATCCTGAAGAATGTAATGTGCATTCTTTAGTAAAAATTATTATAAAAAGTGTCGATATTGTAATATTTGAAACGTCTTTATGCAATATCATTGTTTCCAATGATCTTATTCCATTTAAACAATTTCAACGATCATGGAACACATGAATTGCTTCCAATCCCTGAGTAAACAAAAGTGTGAGAAGTTTGGAGTCATAATCGGTTTCTAATTACTAGTTGTGAAATCCACTGTAACGCAGGTGAAACCAATAAACTTCCATGCACTAGGACTTGAACTGCGCGCGAGAATCTCTTACATATGCGTTGATTGAATAATTGCTGACCATAGCAGGGGAACGTAAATATACCAATAAAACTGACGGCGAATGTGTGAGAGTTGACAGGTATGCATTATTAATGAAAACTGACCACACCTGATAACATTGAGAGTTTTTGGAGTTTCTGTAATGGTAATTTCAATTTAAATGAATGATTGAAAACAGGTCATGATCAATCAGTATTTTTAAGGGATGGGTTTTAGCTTCCCCTATCGCCAGTTCACCCGCCACCACTGCTGACATTAGATTACACTGGTTACATTAGCTTGCAAGATAAAATAATGTTACTTGATATGAGAGATCTCTATTTGGCTGTGTCTCAAAACCTGGTGTACAGCCATGCAGTCTACTGCCTACAAAGGCAACCATCTACACAGTGTTAAATATTGCAATGCTCCAGTTATGATTGAATTTAGAATCATTTCTGTCCCCCACACGACGGGAGTGTATTCAATCACACAAGACCACGATCGTGTTCTTCGAGCTACCTCCAAGCAGAAATGGCAGAATGTCTGTCCCTGCAAGCAGAATTACTCTCTGCTTACCAGTTTTTAATGGTCTTCAATGCAGCTTTAGTCCTTGATTAGTGGAAAAAAAGCCCTCATTATGAAAACACCTACCTAGCTACACAGCTCACCATCATAGATGAACTCAAAGTCCAAGTAATAACCTCAGCGTCCAAGTTTAATGTTAGACAAAACGGTCAGAATAGTTTCACTTCGAGCAACCCAGCAAGTGCAATCTATCTGGGCAAACTAACGTAGATTAACAGTTGCAGTAACGTTAGATAGTTAGATAGGCGATATAGTGACTGAACAGACATTTATTTAAATTAAAATCTTAAGAGATCATTACTTTAAGAATGCTCCATACGCATTCTTCTCACATTCTTCCCCACGGAGTGTTCTCCTACCTTAAATGGTCAACCGCATGTTAAACAATTTAGTCATCAATATTTTTGTTTTTGTTTTTCCATTTCGCCCTCATTCAGTATCAGTCTGATAGTGACAGCCAGGGCGCAAACTGACTGCATTTATTGACTGTCAAAAGGGTTCATGAGTCAGCACTAATTAGTCAGCTAATTGATCTTCCTGGTCTATGGTGAGCAATGATTTAAACCCTGTTGTTAGTCGATAGAAGTAGATGGATCACACCAGCTGTGAAGACCCAGCATCAATAACAGGACTGCAGTAACACAAGTTCTCCCAGCACCCACCTTCTCTAGCTTCCCAGACACAGGGACCAGCTTAGGCGGGGGACCCCCCAGGGTCCCGTTTGAGATCCCGCCATCCCGGGTCTCATCCAGGTCGCTCCCTGGGCTCCCGGTGGTCACATGGTTGTCGTTCCAGTCCCCCACATAGTCCTCATTCAGGTAGGCATAGCTGGCATTGCCGTTGCTGACAGAGCCGACGGCGGACTGTTTGCGGGCGGCTGTTGCGCCGCCGACCAGGTGCTCCTGGGAGTCGCTGGTGCGGAAGCAGCTGGCGGTCTGCACGGGTTTGCGGGACCTGGCCCCGAGTTCTCCGGGGCGGCCGTGGTGGTCCTGGTAGGCCCGCCCCGAGATCAGACTGCTGACGGACCCCATGGGGGCGGGGCCCGAGGGAGAGGGCGGAGGCGGGCGCGAAACGGGGCGGCGCTGGGCGTCTAGGCCGGGAGCGTGGTGATCAGCAGGGATGGGCAGGGCCTGGACCAGAGCCATAGTAGCCGAGAGCTCCACCCTCGCGATCTGAAGGGAACCAATCACAAGGCAAGAGTCACGCGTGCGCATGCGTGGCTGTGTGTCTGTGTGTGCATAGCCTTATTCAAATAGATCTACAGTGCACTTCTATGAGCTTGCAAGTGAGCAATGAGCATACTAATGCTTTTGGCCAACAGTGGGTGCTTCAGAGCATTTTTCACACACATTGATGTGATCATGTATTGGCAGGAACAGTGAAAGCATAGTACATTTAGAATAACACCTTTTACTGCAAAAAGAGCACTGACTGATATGTATACCTTCTTCCCCCAAACAAGCACAGTCTGCAAGACTGTATTCATATTCATTAAAAGCTTCAGAAACTCTGATCTTAAAAGACTTTGTAATGCCACAGAATCTTGTTTCATGTGTATCACTGACCCCAGTGTGAGAGCTGAGGGGATTTATAGGGAGAGGCATTGTGAGCAATGGGCCGGCTTAGGTACCACTGAAAACTCACACGCTAGAGAGCGGTGGGGGGGGGGGGGAGGGGGTGGGGATTCCCATGCTTTAGTCCATCCATGAAATGATGAACGAGGGCCTCTGCAGATCCTCAACTGGGACCCTGCTGACACCTCCTCAGCCCCACCCCTGAAAAATACCCTCCCCCACCGGGGAACCTGGCCAAAGGGCAGAGATCTACCACATGCATAAAGAAGCAATACAGAGAATTTAACACCAGCTCTACCCCCCCACCCCTGCGAAGCCCAACTGTGACACAGCAAAACTATCGAGCATGAAGCTGTGGGGGGCGTCAAAGGCCAGGCTTGACCGCCCGTGACCCCCTGTGACCCCCCCCCCCCCCCTTCGCCATAGTAACAGGTTGCACAGCTTTGTTGACTCCCTCCCTTGACCCCACTGAGGCTTTGAGCCACAACTTTTGTCCCTCACTGCCAGGAATAAAATTCCTAAAGCAAATGCAGCTCTGATGTTTCGATACGTTTTCAACTCACAGGAGGACGATGATCCACAACTCTCATTCAAAAGAACGCCTCAGGCCAGTGAATAATACCCACTCAGGACTCCATAATTAATCATTGAATGGATTCTCCCCGGTCTTTTCCATCTGTTTTTGATAAAACGCTGTCTTTTTTCTCTGAGTGGACAATTTTTGGTTAATTTTCTGTTCCAAAGGAGTAAAACTTGGCAAAGTTATAAAAGGAGCGCACAGTGTGTCAAGAGCTCTCCCTAACCCTCTATTACCAGGGCAGTCTGTGTTATGACCAGAAAATGCTATGCTATACTATAGCTGGTTCTCTATGATAGCCAGTTCTGTTCAATGCTAGTGCTATTAGTTTAAATCGGACCATGCTAAATGCTATGCTAATGCTTGTGCTATACAAGGCAATACTGTGCTGTGCTAATGTTGACAGTCAACACCAAGCAATGCTGTGCTATGTTAATGCTGACACTCTACACCAGACAGTGCTGTAGCTGTTATGTGTTAACGCTGACATTGGACACCGAGCAATGCTGTGCTATACTTACGCTGACGCTCAACACCAGGAAAGCCTGTTGTTACGCCCCGTTCTTAAACATGCCTGATGGGGCGAACAATAATGCACCACTGACCCAAAAAACCAGAGACAACACCTTTTAAAATAACCATGTACATGGGATTTATTTACCAAAGAAACAAACATCCAATTAACAAAACCAAAATGACCAAAGAAAGCATAATGACAAAACACAACACAAATCCCATGCTGAGAGGCATCAAAAATCACAGTCCCCAAACCAAAAGCCTCTCCCCTCCAAGGCTGGCACGAGAGTATTTAAACCCTTCCTTCTCAAGCCAGGTGCACCTCGTTCAGCAATTGCTAGGCGGAGCTAGTGGACAGGGAGGGAAAAGGGACAGAAATTACAGGGACCACATACAGCCGTAACACCCTGTGCTATGTTATGTGTGCTAACTGTGCTATGTTAATGTTGCATTCTACACCAGGCCATGCTGTGTTCTGCAAATGCAGCGTTTTTACACCAGGCCGAGCTTTCAAGAGCCAAGATGAGTCACTTCCTCACAATCGCAGGGAAATAATAAAATGTGTGGAATGGATGGTTTAGATTTCATTCTCTGGGGCTCTCTCTGTCTGCATCTTTATGGAATTCGCTGCAACGAAATTGGCGAGAATGCTGAATTTACTCAAAATTTTAAAATTGCCATGAGTCTGGTGAAAATGCTGAAAAAATTTTCCCTGTCTACATATACACTGATGGTCTTCACATGGGGATGCATGCGTGTTTGAGTCCAAATGCCCCATACATTTCAAGGTGAATTCAGCCATCTCAAAAGCTGCCGGGAACTGGCCATATCACCGTGAATAAAAGCTATTCTGCCACCTATTTTGGTCTTAATTTCATTGTATATATTGCCAAAATTTCTTTTACTATCCATTGCCATTGCAGCCAATGACAGGCTTATAAATTTGATATATTACATAAAAAACAAAATTTTCATTTTTTCAGCTGACCTACTTCTGCTTTTTTTTTTACTAACACTCGCATGCACTGTATCTACAATGCAATTAACCACATTATTGCTATAGTCATTGGCATTGAGTGGATCGAACATAATGCACTCGGGGAATGAGTAATGAACTCAGGTGTATGGACAGCTGCTAGTATCCAACAACTCGTGACATCTCAACGCAACAACATTCCTGATTAGTTAATGAGTACTTGTTTACTTTGACACAGCCAAAACTGCATGAACCAGTATAAAGCACAGTCTCGCAGAAAAGATGAGCGACTGTCGACTGTTATTTTGACGAAATCCAAAATTGTCCTGTAATTAAAAAATAACAAGCAGTATCTCAGCTTGTATTTGACAGTATATATAGACATGCTCTAGATTATTTATGCCATAATGTCAACAGAAAACAACAAGTATTATTAACAAAATTTAGATGTTAAATGGAGAAATCAAAACAAGTAACATATGAACAGGTCAAACAAATATGTGATATTAACGACCAGGTGTAGTGCACTACTGTGTCAGACAGTTAAGGTATGGAATATTTCAAATATTTTGGTAGCCTGACAGATAAATGTGCTTTTTGTGCTTTATTCGTGCTTTAATGGAGATGGTGTCTTTTGACATTAGCTGGTGACGGTGATGCTCTCCCCCAAGATGTCCCCAATCAAACAGCTGACCACCCTGCTCATGGTACTGCCCCATCAAGTTCAACTGGCCCCCAAGATGTCCAAACTGCACATGCAAAAAGTCTACAAATGTACCAACTAAACCACAGCAAGCCAACTAAAAATGTACAAGAATGTGCCAGAATGCACCATTTTGAATGCTAATTTTGTTTTGTTTTTTTTTCTGGGGGGTCAACTAATCATGATAGCTGTAGTCTTGCAGGTGCTGCAGGGTGCCGCAGAGCAAAGGGCTGTGCCTCCCATTGACACCTGTGAGGCGGGGCCTGTGGCTGCGCATCCTACTCTTATCTGTTTACCTTATGTTCAATTTGAAATTGAGAGGGCTGTGAATGTACTTGTTCAGCTCTAATTGCCTTTATGTTTTTGCAACTTTCTGTATACTCTTCTGCTTTAAAGTGTTTTTATGTTTTTGCAACTTTCTGTATACAGTTGCAATCAAAATTATTCAACCCCCATTGCAAATTAGGTTTACCGGCAAAATTTACAAACTTTCAGCTGTTTGCAATGAACAAATCAAACGAGAACAATTTAAATGGCTCAAAACAACAAATGTTACGAGTAGCTTCTCCAAATTCAACACATAATTCCACTTTTAATGACTGCTGCAGGCTTAAAATTACTCAACCCCTTCATGACAAGCAACTTTAATACTTAATAGGGCACCCTTTTGCCGCTATGACCTGCTGGAAATGTGATGCATAGGCAGATGTCAGCTTTTGGCAGTATTCCCAAAAAATCTTAGCCCAGTCCTCATGGACAATGGCCTCAAGTTCTCCAATTATCTTGGGTTTGCATGCTAGAACTGTGTTCTTCAAATCCTACCAGAAATGTTTTTTATGGGGTTCAAGTGAGGAGACTGTGATGGATACTCTAGAGTCTTCCTAGACTTCTTCTGAAACCTAGCCTTGGTGGATGTTGAGGTATGCTTAGGAGCATTGTCCTTTTGGAAGGTCCAATGATGCCCAAGCGTCAGCTTCCCTACAGGCAGCATGACGTTTTCTCCTTGGATATCCTAGTACGTGACTGAATCCATCTAGTCCTCCATACTCTGCAGATTTCCAGTGCCAGAAGAAGCAAGGCAGCCGCAGAGCATCAAACAGCCCCCACAATTCTTCATTGTAGGCAGGGTGTACTTTTCAGCATATGCTTCTTTATTCCTTCTGCAGACATACCACTGATTCATAAGCCTGAAATATTCCAGTTTTGTTTCATCACTCCACAGAACAATATCTCCAAACTTCTGCGGCTTATTTAAATGGTTTTGAGCATACTGGAGCAGTTGTGGTGTATGTCTTGGAGACATTCAGCGTTTAGTATGCGCTCTACTGTGCAAACTGAAACCTCAGTGCCTCCTCCTCCAAGTCTTGCTGCGGGTCTCCTGCAGTCACTCGAGGGTTTTTGACCGCCCGACTCCTCAGGAATCTGGTGACAGCCATTGATAGCTTCCTCTTTCTGCCACATCCTGGTACTGTAGCCACTCTGCCTTTAACTCTGAACTTGCGAACTATGTTTCCAACTGTATCTCATCAAAAATTTAGTGCCTGTGCTGCCTTTTTGTATCCTTCTCCTTGTTTGTGGCAGGCAATAATCTCCTCTATGAGCTTGTTGGACAATTCTTTTGACAGCCATATTTCTAATATGCAATCAAATGCCACTGTCAACAAACCCCTGGCGAGTGCAAGTACTTGATGTGTTCTATCTCAAACAAACCTGATAAGCACTTGATTAGCAGCATTAGGTGTGCTGGAGACAACACCTGATTTGCAAATATGCTTTTATGAGGGATACTATTCCGGGGGTTGAAAAATTTTGAGACTGCGGCAGTCATTAAAAGTGGCATTTTGTGTTAAACTTGGAGAAACCACTTGTACTATTAGTTGTGTTCAGCTATTTAAAATGTTCTTGTTTAATCTGTTTATCGCAAACAGCTGAAAGTTTGTAAATTTTGCTATTAAACCAATTCGCAATGAGGGTTGAATAATTTTGATTGCAACTATACGTTTTTGGAGGATCACTTACTATAGGTGCCTTGCCACCTGTGTGATCTCATCCTGACTGTTGTTGTCAAAGTTTAATAAACAAATGTACTGTATTAGCTGGAAGTCAACACGAAGTTCAGTTTAGCAGTAATAAAATGATGATACTTTACAGAGGTAGGTTCATATCCTAGCTCTTTCGGCAAGAAGGTATCCTCACACACACATACACAAACACACACACACACGCACAAACACCCAAGTATGCACAATCATCTGGACATATTAAATATGAATAAACTTCCTTCTCTATCTCTCTGTCATTATCAGATAAGAATAAGCCTTATCTAATATTGTACCAGATGCAATTTTTAATTAATAGTAGCACCCAACTTCAAAGCTGTGCTGTATGAATTTTCAAATTCATCTGCGTACAAAATGACTCACTGCTGAGACGCTTTCCGGGAGAGTAATTAAGCATTCATAAGGCTCTCTCCCATCTCCACCAGTTTAAGTAACAAGAAAAGTAGGGCACCCCCTCTGTTCAGTATCTCTGTTACCACCTCAGGTCACCCCACTGCTGTTAAGTTTGTAGAATGGCCTCCCCCTTTCTCCTCAGCTTCCTGTTCCCCTGAGGTCAGCCCACTGCTGTAAAGTCTGTAGAATGACCTCCCCCTTTCCCCTCATCTTCCTGTTCCCCTGAGGTCAGCCCACTGCTGTAAAGTTTGTAGAATGACCTCCCCCTTTCCCCTCATCTTCCTGTTCCCCTGAGGTCAGCCCACTGCGGTAAAGTTTGTAGAATGGCCTCCCCCTTTCTCCTCAGCTTCCTGTTCCCCTGAGGTCATCCCACTGCTGTAAAGTTTGTAGAATGGCCTCCCCCTTTCTCCTCAGCTTCCTGTTCCCCTGAGGTCAGCCCACTGCTGTAAAGTTTGTAGAATGACCTCCCCCTTTCCCCTCATCTTCCTGTTCCCCTGAGGTCAGCCCACTGCTGTAAAGTTTGTAGAATGGCCTCCCCCTTTCCCCTCATCTTCCTGTTCCCCTGTGGTCAGCCCACTGCTGGAGGTCCTTCGCACAATCAGGGATAATTATCATAAATCACTCCAAAGACAACAAAGCCAGTTGCTGTTACAATTTCACGGTTCTCTTGTAGAACACTGGCGATCACACAGATAAGCATGCATGCAAAAACACACACACACATACACGCGCACACACAAAAACACAAAAGCGTGTGCACATAAACACATGCGCGCCTGCGCACGTACACACACACACACATACACACACACATATGCGCGCACAAACACACACACGCACACAGAGCATTTGGTGACACATATACCGTTTTTCTTTTTCTGGATTACAGACAGTTCTGTCTACTATATATACACCACTGAAAAGTTTAAAATCATTTGGTACATTAATGCTCGAGAAAAATGACTAAAATAGGTTTGCAGTGTTTTTTAGTATTTCTTACTATTTTATTACCTTCGCCAAACGAAGGTGGCTGTATTTTATGTGATCGGTGCCGTTTGTTTGTCTGTGAACAACCTGCAGGATACAGTTTTGATCTCATTATTACCAAAATTTAATAATTGCTAGGCTTCGCCCCAGAATAGAAGTCTATTGAATTTCACCTTTGTAGGTCAAAGGTCAAGGTCACAAAAATTCCGGAAAATTGTTGGCGGAAGTACTTGCGCTCTCTAAGCGCAGCTCTAGTTCAATAAATGTATTTGGAGTATTGCATGTTTTTTTAAGCCACCTGAAGGATCACAGTTTTGATATACATTATCTTTGATGTTGCGGAAACCTTGTCAGATGATGTACAGATGAAAGCAGGGTTCTTTTAACATTTTTTCATATAAATATGTTTCCTGGTTTCATAAATAACATTTAACTTTTTTGGGCCAAGTTGTACAGTTTGACTGCAGATATTTTTTTTTTACTCTCAATGACTTTAAAATTATCACCCTGGTTTCAAAGAGCTTTGGCATTATCACTGATTAATCCCTCTCTGAAGAGGGGCAGTACCTGTACATGTAGGCGGCAAGGCTTACATGTAGGCCCACCCAACATATTTGAATTGTTAAAATAAGAAAATAAATTTGAGTCACAAAATTATTTGAATCCAAACTGGTGTTACATTTTCATTGCCTCTGAGTATAGATACATTAGTAAAACATCATGCCAGTGCAATAAAATAACGGTAATATACTGTACTTTAGAGTATAACATAATGTACATTGGAAACAGGCAGTTGGGTGCGCATTCCACGCGACCAACGGCTTTGTCGGTGCGGCTCACCGTCCAAGACCAGCAACACGTGCTGGTGGACTGTATCATGACACAGCATTTGAGAGAGACAATGGCCCTCATTTATCAAAGTTGCGTACACCAAAAAAAATGGGTGTACGCCAAATCTCCCACAAGAATCGGCATTTATCAATCTGAACGGGAGCGAACGGTCCGCAAAAATCTCACACCAGCTCTGACCAGGTGTACGCAAATCTGAAAACAGCGAACAACATGCAGGAACGAGTGCAGCTATTAAAATGAGTAATAAAACATGCAGCGATGCGGACGTCATGCTGTTGTTGTTCTTATAAGCAAAATAAATAAATAGACTAAATAAATGAATGGATAAATAAACGAATAAAAGCAGGTTCCAAAAATATGAGTCATTTATTTCTCTACACAGATGTAATTATTTATTTAATAAACTTATTTTAAAAATAAATAAATTGCACCTGTGTTGAGAAATTAGTTACTCTTATTTGGAAACAACCTGCTAGTCAGGCCAGACGGCTGACAATTACAATCAATTTGATTAAGCGCAATGCGCAGCTTGGCAGATATGCAGTGTATGTCAGACGCTCATCCAGTCAGATATATACTGAACAAGAAAAGAAACGAAAGTTACCCTAAGTAAAGGCAGACTGGAAAATAAGTTTGCGCGTAATTATTTTAGAAAATCAAATTTATTACTAGCACGTGCACATTTACACTCGTTTCATCGAACTTTTCTTTATTTTGCGGTCCCTTTTTAGAGGAATAAGCTTTTGTCTGAAGTGAGAGGAACTTTCGGCACAGAGATCTCATCCGGGAAAGTGACGAGTGGCTTGTCATGGAGTAACACTGATAAAAGTACAATGAAGAGTGATCTCTGCAGACTGTATTTTACCAATTACCCCCATGGTGCTCCGATCGGGGGGGGGGGGACTCATCCATGCCCCCACCGGCTCGTATACCCACGATGGAGAGGGAGCCTATCAGCGCTGCTACACCGGTCCGTGTGCTGTTGCAACCCGTTTTTTGGAGGCGATCTTAAAGGAACAGTCCACTGTTCTTTCATAATAAAATATGTTTTTCTATGAAATGAGACGATTTGATACGTACCTCTCCGAGCTTTGAGCGACCACCCAGTCAGCCAGACGCGCTGCCACTCTTGTTAGCATTTGTAGCTAGACTCATTGTGGTCATCGGTATTTTTCGGGGCTGTAGTTAGATGCGATTAAAGTCTTCCACGTTTTTCCTGTTTACATAGGTTTATATGACCAGTGACATGAGTTCGGGTTCGGGTACGCAAATCCAAACGTGGCTTTTTCTACGCTGTGGGAAGTGCGTACTATAATGACAGGCGTAGTAACACCTTCTGCGCGCTTCGACAGCGCATTGATACCTTCACTTCTGATTTCTTTTCTCTCCCACGAACCCCCCTACCTCCGTAAATACAACCAACGTGACTGCGCTGCACTACTTGGTACACAGTCAGGAAGCCAGAGCTTGCAGAAAATTATAAAAAAAATAATCAAGTGTGCTACTATGGAACATTTTCAAATGGAGGACATAGATGCCAAAGACTGGCTTGTGGCGGAGCCGAAGCCATATCTATTTGAACCGGAATATACCGAGGAGGAGCTAGCTGAAATGGACAGTGAGAGGGAAGAAGAAACGGACGAAGATGAATCGTATGTGAAGAAGTGAAGTGAAGGTATCAATGCGCTGTCGAAGCGCGCAAAAGGTGTTACTACGCCTGTCATTATAGTACGCACTTCGCACAGCATAGAAAAAGCCATGTTTGGATTTGCGTAACCAAACCCGAACTCGTGTCACTATCATATAAACCTATGTAAACAGGAAAAACGTGGAAGACTTTGGTCGCATCTAACTACAGCCCCGAAAAATACCGATGACCACAATGAGTCTAGCTACAAATGCTAACAGGAGTGGCAGTGCGTCTGGCTGACTGGGTGGTCGCTCAAAGCTCGGAGAGGTACGTATCATCTCGTCTCATTTCATAGAAAAACATATTTTATTATGAAAGTACGGTGGACTTTTCCAGCAGGAAAAATCGATGCTGAACAAGAAACAAATGGAGAAACGGCTGAAGTGGGCCAAAGAACACGGCGAGTGGACTGCTGAAGACCGGCAGAAAGTGGTCTTCACTGACGAATCACGCTTTTGCATCTCCTTCGGTGACCAAGGTCCTCGTGTCTAGCATTGTGGTGGCGAAACCTACAATCACGAGTGCGTGAAAAGATCCGTCAAGTTTCCCCAGAGCGTTATGGTCTGGGGATGCATGTCCGCTCGGGGTGTAGGGAAACTCTGCTTCCTCAAGAAGACTGTCAAGGCCGCCGTATACCAAGATGTTCTGGAAACGTTCCTGATTCCGACTGTTGAGGGACAGTTTGGCGAAGAAAACCTCATATTTCAACAGGATCTTGCACCGGCTCATGCGCCAAAGCCGACCAAAGATTGGTTAGCCAAAAAACAGCTTAAAGTTTTGGCATGGCCGGCCAACTCGCCTGACCTCAATGTTATTGAAAACCTTTGAGCCATCGTCAAGCGGAAAATTCGCGACAGAAAGCCGACTACGCTGGACCAACTGAAGCAGAACATCGCCAATGTCTGGGAAGCTGCGAGTGCGGAAACTTGAGACAAGCTGGTCAAATCGATGCCGCGGAGACTTCAGGCAGTCATACAAGCCAAGGGGGCAGCCACAAAATACTGAGAAAGTGATGATTCTAATTACAATAAAAATTATTCGAATTCAGTGAAACGGTTTCTCAATTATTCTAATTCAATAAAACAACATTGTCACAATAAATTGGCCTAAATGGGCCTTTTGGAAAGCTCAGCTGAGCAAATTTTTTACAGGTAGCGAGTTCTGTGATTACTCTAACAAGTAGGACAGGCGCGGTGAACACCGGATTTGCTTTCTGCACAAAAAATGGATCAAGCAAATTTAACGATTGCTCTATTTCAAATTATTCTAATTCGTTGACCAGCACTTGTAAATGATGTGTTTCAATTGTTTGTGTAAAATGTTTTGTATGTGTTTGGTTTGGACCCATGGGTCAATAGAATTTTGCATTATTTTTCATTTTGAGGACTAGATTACTTCATACGGGAGGAATTTATTAGGGTTTCACAGTTAGTTTTCTGTTTGCAGGGCAAATGGAAAAGTACTATATGAGGCCCCCCTTATTTTGATTGTCATAGAGGTTAAAAATAAGAATACCCACTCGCATTGAATGTATTTGATCCAAGAACAGCTCTCTGGGGTTGAAATCATGTGACTGACCAGGCTACTCCATATTTTGTCATTTCCGTACCACAAAGTCCCTACAGAGAGAGGATTTATGTTTTTGTCTTCCTTGAAATATACCGTTTCTTCCATTTAATCCACGTGAAAATCACTAGTGATTCCCAACTTTTGAGCAGTACAGTAAAGAAATCATAGGTGGGCTGAAGACCATTCATAACGTGTGATATACATAAGCTCTGTCATAACTGGCATCAACATTCAAAATATTGTCATCTCAGTGATCCTTTAATTCAGCTGATGAAGTTTTCCGTGACAATACTTCAAGGAATGCACAAGGTCGGATAGTTTATGAACTGCAAGTCTGTGTGAGCGTGTGTGTGTGTGTGTGTACACGTGTGCATGTGTGGCTGCTTATACATACGAGTATGTCTATATTAGCATCTACTGCAAGACTCAGGAAAAAAATAATTGAATTAGCAGGTGTGTGAGTGCTTGTTTGTGCGTGTGTGTGTGTCCAAGCCTTTATTCGTGTCCACTGTGAGTCATAAATGGCATAAAAGAAAAGGCAGTCCCTCAGTCAAGGCAGGAAAAACACTGCGTTTGCACTACTGTCTGACTGCTGTCTGAGTTCCACTGCAAACGCAGACACATCCTCACATTTCTGAGGGCCTGGGACTATAGAACCCAGACAGTCCAATCACCCAAACCACAGGCAACCGACACCGAGACACAGAGCCAAAATCAGCAGGAAAATAAATTTGCCCCAGTTCTTGTGGCATTCTTCAAATCTCTGCAGCTTAACCTAACAGCCAGCATCTCACATATGGCCCATCCACCAGTGTATATCTCGCTACCATTTACAACACCCTACAGAACGTGTACAAAGCTCTTTGAAGCTCTTGTTGCTGCTGCCCTCCTACACAATACTCAATAAATCTTTTGACCGAGTTGAAAAGAATGGGACTGAATGAATTACGGACAGGAAACATAACCAGTATGCAACTGCGAGAGCCTCATAGTCTCTATTCCCGCCCCCTCTCCTTATTTATTTACGGCCTACATCCTACAAGTTGAACTTTCACATCAGTTTGAGCTCAAAGCCGTTGCCATGGAATCAGAGGCCAAGAGCTACAGACTGGAGAGCAGCATCAGAGCAGAAAATTGTTCTTAACAGACAGGACATGGGTAGGTTGGGGAGTTGGGTTTGGAGGAATCATCAAAGACAGTTCCTTAGAGTCTTAAATCAACCGGCCAGCGCCATTAATCAGAGAGGTTAGTAGAGACCTGGTGCTTAGCCTCCAAACAAGTAGCACATGGATGAATAGCCTAAACAAATTGGGGCCTGTTCCCCTGCAGGCTTCTATATGGGGTCTGTCTGAGTCGGATTGGGCGGTAAAGATACTGCCAGGAAGTCTGATGCAGTGGATGCCATCTCACGCACAATGATGCGTGTGCCCCCTACCCAGCGCCCAAAATAAGCAGCTCCCCACACGCAGAGAGAGCCCATCAGTCAGCATTCTGGAACTGTTTGGTACACACCCAGAAATGCCACCCCATCCCCTGGCAGCAGTCTCTCGTCCCCAGGGAGATGAGTGAAATGACACAGCAGAGGGTTTCCTCCAGCTCTGCAATGCCGAAAACAACAATAAACTAGGGGCGCGAGTGAACCTGAAACTCCACTGGTCTGCCACAACCCACAACCATTTGGGCGTGGGGTACTCGGTTGAGATGAAATACCAAAGTAGTTCATGCCCTGAAGATGGTGCATGCAAAGTATCATCAAATTTGACCGATATTTGTGATTTCTCGAGCTCATGGGTTGTTCAAATACTCTACCGCTCAAAAGTTTGGGATCACTTGCAAATTTCTTTGTTTTCCAAAGAAAAATACATTTTCGTGCATTTCACAAACATTTTTATCCATTTCACAAATGATTAAAATTAATCAGATGATTTTCAAATAATGACCAACATTTTTGCTTAGAGGCCTATTATCAGCAACTGTCAGTCCTCTGCATCAATCTCCTGGTATGGCTGCTAATCCAAGTTAAGCATTTTATAAGGCTAATTGATTATTAGAAAACCCTTCTGCAAATGTGTTGCACAGCTGAAAACCGTTGAACTAATAAGGGAGCGCAAAAGGGAGCATGGCATTCATAGGCTGGTTTAGTACCTGAAGCATCAGCAGTTGTTAGTTTGTTTACAGGCTCAAAATGGCGAGAAAGAAAGAACTTCCTTTAGAGACCCGTCAGTCTACTGTTATGCTGAGAAAAGAAGGCTATTCAATGCAAGAAATTGAAAACTTAAAATCATTTACCATGCTGTCAACTACTCCCTTCAGAGAGCAGCACAAACTGGCACTAACAAGGACAGAAAAAGGAGTGGGAGGCCCTGATGCACAACTGTGCAAGAAGACAAATATCTGAGAGTGTGTAGTTTAGGACAAAGACGCCTCACAGGTTGTCAACTAGCAGCTGCGCTAAATAGTTCCCGTCAAACACCAGTTTCAGTATCAACAGGGTTTTTTTTTGATGAAGGCAAAGTTTGAAGTACATAGTCACCATTTTCCATTAAAATCATTATTTTTAATTCAGACAATGTTCAGACAATCATTTGCTACATTTCCTATTCAGACTAATTTCATGTGTGTTTCCATGGAAAATAAGAAAATTTCCAAGTGATCCAAAACGTTCGAGCAGTATTGTAGCTATCAGTCGGTGCGGAAATGTGAAGGGTCAGTAAAAGTCAATTTTTCAGAAATCATGAAAACCCATCATTTGCAGGTTGAGACACATTGTGTGCTTCATACATACCAAGTTTCAACTCTTTTTTCAATATTTGAAAGGTCTAAAATGGACGACTTCAGTTTTTCAATACCACCACCCTGCCACGCCCAATTTTGGGGAGGTGGTGCTGATTGCAATTCCAAAGTAGTTTATGTGCGTACCAAAGATATTGCATACCAAGTGTAGTCACATTTGATCAATATTTGTGACCGGTAGAGGCTGAGGCTCAAATTGTTTTAGGACAACAGACAACGGCGTAACACAATTTTAATAATAGCTCAAGCTCATCAAAAACCAGTTAACAAAAAAAATTATGTTTTAGTTTTTAAAAACGTTTATGGCTTTCTGGTGTGTAATCAGACAAAAACACAGCCAATAAGTCTAAGCAGTTTCACTCTTTTCAAGAGTTGCTGAAAAGAAGGAAAATTAGAAAAATACATGGTGTTAAAGTAAACTAAAACAAGTCAATATTTTCTATATTAGAGAAAGAAATGAGACGTAAGTCACATTACAGAATTGCAACGCTTGTTCAGACATACTTTTTTCCACAGAGTACGGCACGAAAACAGAATGTCCACACTAGTGCCGTAGCCAAGACAAGTGGACCGGCACAAGACTAAAAACTACATTACTTTACAGATAAATCTGAATCATTTGTACATAGTTGTTATGGAACACCGTGCGTTTCAGTTTTTTTCATGACATCAAACCAGCATCCAGAAATGAAATGAAGCTGCGGTGAGGAATACTGGCGTAGGATTGGGCAACATCGACAAAATCAAGTATTGCAATATTTTTGACCTCAATATTGACATTGCGGTGATATTTCAGATATAACTACTGGTGCTTTCACATGTTGCACAATCATTAGTTTTGTGGATATGATGACCAAGCCGGTGAAGGAAACGGCTACAGCAGTATAATAAATACACTGTAAACCCAAATGCTTAAGTTCTAAACACTTTTTGTAACACTTTTTAAACATGTCACAGTGTTTAGGTTCAGTTTTAAAGTGTATGCAACAAATCTGAAAAACCTTGATCGCAACATCCAATAAACATCAGTTTTTTGAATGAGAACACCTATTTACAAAAAATAATCACCAGACATTTAGCTCTTACATACTGGTGTTTAGATTTTAAACATGTCACATATTCCACAGTTTTACAGTGTAGAGAGGAAGACATCCTCTCACTGTAGTGCAGCCTTTAAAACCCGAAAACGACAGCACTAATGTCATATGACATAACAGAATTTAAAATCCCAAACAATATCTTCTATCACAATATCAATATATTATCACTGATATTTTGCCAAACCTGACCAACAGGTAAGCAAAGCCATACACACAAATGTACCGTCAGAGATAAGATGGGATCGACAAAATCCTCACCTTTCAGTGCATGATCACTCTCACACTGCCGAGAAAACAGATTAAACTATAGACAAATCGATAGAATGCTGTTAAATGCATCAGTAAGTTGCTGTTTCCTACCAATGTGATAATATTATGCTGCATGTTGCATTCAATACTGGTTTCCTACGCCTACCAAGATGTTTTCTGATTTAAATTCATGCTTTTTAATGAGTAAAATTAAATTAAGTGCCATCTCAAAATTAGTTGCACACATCATAGGCATCCTAACAATCTCACACAGAAGCTCAGTGACCAACTTCTCCATCATAATTTTTCAATCATTATAGGCTAAATATTGGTTTTGATTATTCAGTAAATAAATTTCATGAAGGTAAATCAGACAAAGTACTCAAAAACCAGGTGAGAGTATTCCACTTTGAAAAGGAGAAATAACTGCCTACCCTGAAGATATATCTGTGACAATATAGCATGAAACATGTTGCAGCCGAATTTCTCTTAACTTTATACACTATGATGCAGAAATGTATTGGTACTTTTGACCTTGTTCTGGAATTTCTCACTCCCTTGCATTAGTAACCGAGCATTGTCAAGCTCTAGACAAATAATAATAGTCCACTCAGTGAGATGTCATATGAGTGGCAGCAGTAACGACAGTCAGCCGAATCAGGAACCATATAATTAAGTTCAATTAAAAATAATTGAATGGTTGGGGAAAATGAATCCATTCATCAAGCAGGCAGAATTAATTATCAACGAGAGGCTATAATCCTTAGAGACGGAGTAATGCACTCCCTTTAATCTCCGACAAATAAATATCTTATTTCTGAATGCAGGATCAACTTTTTATCAAACTGACGGACACCAAAACTAGGAACTGGTTTTAACAATTTCCGTTCCAGCATTATGACGATAGTCTCCAGAAAACAAGCCAGAAGAACAGAGACGACTCAGCATTGTTTTTGTCGCACTTCAGGAAAATAACTCTGAACTACATTTCATTGATACAAGAGCCTTTTCAAGCTATGTTTTACACTATTAATTGGTTATGACAAATAAACACAAAATGAAGCCAAGAATAGCACAGTTATTACAGGTTACCTGTTTTCAAATGCAAACTTTAAGATTTCTATATTCTATGACTACATTAGCAGTAATAAATACTAGTACATAGACATTGTTTTACAGGGCTTACAGTTTTTCTCAAACATAATTCTCAGGCACAATTATTTAGTTCAAGCAAAAAAATAAATAAAAAATTGTGAGGTAATTTTGATCGGTATTTATGAATGAATTTTTTCTTGTTACAATGCAGTTACTTGAAATTGTCATACATTTTTACTGTATAATACATTAGTCCTGTGCACTATAATTTATTTCTTGAACAGGTTTCAGTTTCCTCCAGAAGAAAAGTGGGTCAATAAGACCATTTCAGTAACCTTAGAGTAATCCAGCCTGATAGACTGCTGACATGTATTATAAAGCAATGCTTTGTCCAATTCACGTGGGTCTATGATGTGCTGCTTGCGTCAAACAGCCTATTCTGGAAATCCAGGATGAGACGCACAAGCTAACCCTTTTAGCTTTGGAGATAAACCCAAGGGAGCATTTTTGTTTCAAAACAAATATGATAGCAAACCAACCAAACCCTGTGACATCCAGGTATATCTTTTACATTCCTGTATGTTTTATCATTTTTATGAGATGTCTGTCTGTTCCTCTTGCTCGATCTTCAACCCTCAGGATTAAGTGGAGTGAGACTGTATGGATAAACCAATTCAGCTCTCTCTGCACCTCTCTTTACATTACTGCACAAACTTTTCATCTTTAACAAACTCAGACATGGGCCAAAAAAGGCTTAATTCACTAAGATAAGGCTTTCCGTAAAAATACTTAATTATACCTCAGTCTCACAAGGGCTCAAAGTGGATGATGCCTCCACAAAGTGATTATGGAAACGAATGAGCGAAGCCTCTTTGTGTGGAGAATACAGCGCGCCTGTGAGATCCAAAGTGACCTTGTGGATAGATGATCCCACTATTCTTAAAGGAAAGGAGAAGTAAAAAAAACAATGCCTCCGCAGTATGTGGCTTGATACGACATGAAAATGATCACTGATGCAACCCTTTTCTTTCTTCCACCCTTTCTTGCAAATTAGTCTCAATCTCTCTCTCTCTCTCTCTCTCTCTCTCTCTCTCTCTCTCTCTCTCATACACACACACACACACAAAAACCACACACACACAAACAATCCACATTCTACGACTCTTTGGCCTGGAAGTGGTTGAGTCTTAGCTATAACATCCACATGCTACATGCATTCAGCCAACTGAACAACCTCAGTGCTACTCCTAAGATGTCTGGTCAGGCTACATCTAACACCTTATGACACAGTGACAATAGACAGATTTTACAAGAGTGAGAGACTGTCCTGGAAAAGTAGCGATAACACCAGCACAGGAGTGGGCCTCATAAATAATAGGGTCACAGGGAAGATGGTGACTTCTGTGGTTTCCTAGCAGCACATTCTCTACTGAAAGCAGCTGATCTGTAGCACCTCAGATGGGTACTGCTGATGCTGACCGGAGTCAAGTCACATGAGTTCCCACATTACAGAACATACAAGCAGGTGTCAAAACCCCCACCCCAGAAATGAGAAAGCACATTGAAGCAATAGTCCGACTCCACGAGTTTCAAAAACCTATTATTCCAGTTGTTTCCGGCAGTAACTTCCTTTAAGAGCCAAAAGCATAGAGAGTGCAGAGGTACCAGAACACCAGAAGTAGTTCCCACTTCAGAAAAGACATAGGTCAGAAAATGAATATTTCTTCTAGGCCCATATGTCATACCAGACAGGTAATCTACCAATAACATTTTAATTTGCAGAGGCGAGCAAGACAGGGGGGCCACATCGGTGAGACGGTGGGGTATTATCCGTCCAATCAGATGCAGAATAAGACTTAGTTCTTGAATCACCAGCACTATACGACTATGACTGAGAATCCATCGGCAAAGAGATGGTGGCCCCCACTATGCTTCAAGGCCTCAATCTCATCTCAAAGCCCAGTAGAGAAGCCAGCATGACTCCAAATAAACCATACAAAAGTCAACATTTGCGAGCTAATGCAGGATATTTTACTCCCCATCCCTCACCCAAGCGGAAATGGACTTGTCTAAAATTGCCCCCATGCAAAAAAGGACTGTTACAAAATCACCCGCCATCTCTTGTAAAATACTTTTTTTGTGAAAATAAAAGACATGAAAAAACATTAAATATAACATTTTTAATCAAAGCAAAATGTTTGCCTTCAAATGGTAAGGTTATAGCGTAACTGTGTTACTATCTAATAATTTCCCTCCGTACAGGAGCCTGAATTAGATTTTTTTGGGAAAGGAAACAAAATCTGTAAAAACAAAGAAACAAGACAAAATTAAAATCGCAAAATTAAAATGATTTAAACCTTGGAAAATGGTGGGAAAATCTTTCTCATTCGGACTCAAACTATACGAAATTCATTTTAATGACATAGTGCACATCACAATGAATTGAGCAAGACTTCTTTTCGACTGTTTGAGTCACCAAAATCTTACTCAAATTCAAATTCAAATTCAATTTATTTGAATAGCGCTTTTCACAGATAAACTGTCACAAAGACACTTTACAGTCAGATGAGTCACTGAAAGCGCAGTGCCCAGCCTATTCCCCACTACAGCAAATGAGGCAAAAAAAAAAATCCTCAAACAGTGGTGAGAAAAAAGTCCCCAGAGGGAAGAAATCTCAGGAGGAACCCGGCTATAGTGGGGAAGCCCATCCTCCGCGGGCTAGCTATTATTAATAAACAATTATTGTACACTTTAAAAACATTGATATTGTAGAATTTAATTCAGCTGCAAGTGAATTATGTCAAATTCATTAACACAGCGGTGATTGTAGGCGTGATCTGCAGTGGAAAGTGACATGCAATAACAAGATGGCATTGCAACACCAGCCATACAGATAGCAAAGTATCCAATGTGTGAGCTTTTAGTGAGAGGAAGCAAAAAGTATGAGCTATCTCCATGCCAAATTTTAGGTCATTCGGCCAGACCATAATGGCATAGGAAGCAAAAATATTAATTTTTTGCTATTATTATCCAAAAACAGTTTATTTAAATCATTTCTAAGACCAGCATCCAAAAAAATGAAAAAAAAAGTCTGAGCATATGTTGCTAAGCTACCACTGTTCCAAATTTCAGGTCATTTTGCCTTAAAATGAAAGCGTGGCGCCCATTTCATCAAAAAGCTAGGAGGAGGAGAAGAACAAGAAACAGAGCTATAACAGTATATTTCACTCCCCCAATAGGAGAGTGAAATATAATTCTCTTTCTACAGGGGAGTAACATATATTTCTCCCCCTATAGGGGCGTGAAATATACCTCTCCCCCTATAGGGAAGTGAAATATAATTCTCCCCCTATAGGGGAGTCAAATATAACTCTCCTCCTACAGGGGAGTGAAATATAATATAATAAAGCCTCATCAAATTGCCTGGTTCCAATTGATGCACTGGTATGGATCAGTTCACTTATCAAGCCAGACTTGTCATGGTCTCTCCGCACCTCAGAGCAGGGTTGCCACACTCAAATCCTGAGGGGCCATTGAGTCTGATGGTTTTTTTGTGTTCCTGTACTCAAGTACATAAGTTAAGTCATCGGCTGCAGAAGCAGTCCGCGCAGCTTGTTTATGAGGCCTGAGAGCTGGTGATTCAGCTGAGATCCCACAAAGTCGAAGATGTTGGAACTCTGGAGGACTGCGGTTTGATACCTCTGCCGCAGCGTCACACACTGGTGAGGACCCTCTGCTGCCAGGTGGAGCTGGTGGACACCTGTCATCACTCTCCACCTGCCAGGCGCTCAGGTGATAGCCGGGTAACCATGGAGACTCACTAGGCTCCACACCTCGTCGCCTCAAAAGGTCCTCGGCTCCGCCCACAGAGCTATTTTTAAAGAGGGGCAGCCAACCAAGAGTGTGGGACGGCTGCAGGCGGAATCTTTCCACACCGCACTTCGGAAAAGGTTTGGCTCCAGACTGGAGCAGATGTACACTGTGATACACATAAATCCTGAAAACTACTCTAGCTACATGTCTGCCATCGCAGGCAGCAGCATCCCAAATGTCATTATGTGGAGGGGTTTATAAATGCAGTCAACTGATCATGAGTCCATACAAAGACAGGTATTCTAAGCTAGACAGTTTACAACAGGACGGCCCAAATCGGCTCCTGGTAGTCTAACTTCCAGTGGGCGTTCACTTTAACCCGAACACAGCACACTTCATTCAAGCGCTGTAGATCTTGCTGAGCAGTTAATTAGCAGAATCAAGTGTGCCAAATTAGGGTCAAATGAAAATTTAGGACAGTACATCAACAGGGACAAAATTAGGTAACCCTGGTTAACAGAATATAGGATACACTGCCTCCATTGTGCGTAGCATTGTACATGGGAATGTTTTCAAAAGCATGTTCCATCTCAAAATTAATGCAGAAGCCAGTTCCATTTTTCATGAGAGAAAATAGGCAAGCCCAGGGCAGTTGAAGAAATGTGCAAAAAATGAAAAACACTAAAACTATAAACTGCAACAAGAATAAGGCAGTATTTGGACGATGAAACAATTTTTGGAATTTTGCCTCAGTCCACCACCACAGTGGACCTGAAATGAAACCATCATGAATGCGATTAAATGCAGACCTTCAGCTTTAATTCAAGGCCTCTCACAAAGAGCTCACATGAACTGCTCAGGAATTACAGCCATTTCCACACATAGGCCTCCATTTTCAGTGGTTCAAAGGTAATTGGAAATACTAACACAACTATTCATACAAGGTCTATTTCAATATTTGTTTGAAAATGCTTAGCAGTCAATGACTGCCTGAAGTCTTGAATCCATGGATGCCACCAAATGCTGAGCTTCATCTCTTGCTGCTTTGTCAGGCCTTTACTGCAACTGACTCCAGTCTCTGCCAGTTTTGGGTCTCTCTTGCCTTCAGTCCTGTCTTCAGAGAGTGAAAAGCAGCTCAATTGGGTTGAGGTCGAGTGACTGACTTGGTCATTGAAGAATATTCAATTTATGTGCTTGGGAAGCTCTTGGCTTGCCTCTGCAGTATGCTTGGGTCATTACCCGTCACAACCATAATGTGAATGCATTCTGTGTCCCCTCCCATTCAGCAACTTATGTGTCTATTCTGAAGTATCGTCTCCTTTGATTGATTAGCACCTTGCGCTCTCCCTTAATCACCGGCGGTGTCTTGTTTCATAGTTACTCCACCTCGAGTGTGGGATGTATTTATACCCCCTTTTTGAATAGTAAGTTGCTGGATTGTAATTTGTTACAAGCGCTTACAAACCACAGCAAAAATGATGGAATCAACACACTTAGAGGATGTTCATCCAGCTTTTTTTTTTTTTACATCATAGCCAATAGACAAATCACAGATATGACTCAAAATATTGCTCAGTGGTGGAACAGTCTGGCTTCATGAAACACACCTCAAACAAATTAAGTTATTTCAATTAATGACATTTTTTTCCAAATCAAGTAGAGGAAAAATGGGATCACACAGTGATGAGTAAACAATATTCTTTGGCCCAGGGGCAAATGCTGACCATGAAGCTGACTTCGAAGCAGAGACTGATGACCACAGATGTTCCCACGAGATGAAAGATTTCATTCAAAAGGACTTCCTTCCATGTCAGGACACTTTGTCAATCCCAGAACCAGATGGGTATGTGATCCAGTCCCCCAGAAATTGGGAGCAAGAAGGTAAATGAACGTGCCAGGTAACCTCAACATCAGCGAGCACTATACATCGCTGATACTGAGCTTGTTTCATGCTAACATGGTAACACAACATTCTCTTGCATTAGCAGCAAACAGGCTAAAGCGATTCGAGGAGAGGGTCAGGAGACCAGAGAACATCGACAGAGGAATAGCATCGCACCCACAGCAGCGTGAATGAGGGCCTCACACCCTCTGACCTACGACCTTTCACCTCTGATCTATATTGAGGACTTGACATGAGCTTTCTTGTGATCAGCCAAGCAGGAGCTTCGATAACCCCAAGCTGAATGCCAGGCAGTTTCAGAGCACAGGAGAGCGTGGCTTCCTCTTACTTTGTAAAGAGCAGTTTTTTTACGTCCCGTAAAATTTGACAAACTAGTCAAAATTAAGGCCGTATGTATGAATATAGCGACAATGTATGCTATTCGGAGGCAAAAGCTTTCTGACTGTAGTGGCTTGACACCAAGCAACGGGAATGTGTATACGTGCATGCGAGTGTGTGAGGGCATCTTTGTGAATGTTCGTGTCAGCACAAGTGTCCCTGTGTGGGAGCAAACACGTTCATCAGTGTGCAGACACAAGAGTAGCTGGGGCCTCACCAACAGGCATATCTCTCTAAATCAGACAGTTCACACACCCCCACACCTCCCACTGCCAGCAAACTAATCAGTCTGA
The DNA here is from genome assembly GCA_029721435.1 of Gymnothorax reevesii. NCBI lineage: Eukaryota > Metazoa > Chordata > Actinopteri > Anguilliformes > Muraenidae > Gymnothorax > Gymnothorax reevesii. The sequence continues at coordinate 66,734,971 of CM056582.1, forward strand.
CTAATCAGCTAGAGCTGCTTCAAGTGGGTCAGTAAACATCCCAGCAATCCTCCCCACACACACACACACACACACACACACACACACTCCTCACTTGACGGCATCTCCCTCAGCTTTCACGGCAAATGAAAGCCCAGCAATTAAAAGGCAGCTTTTTTTTTTTCCTGAAGTGCATTAAGAGGCAGGAATAGCAGCAAGCTTTTATGACAAGGAATTGGCAACACTTTGTCAGGCACATAATAGAGAGAAAGTGAGAGAGGAAGAGAGGGAGAGAGAAACAGTGAGACAGAGACAGACTTGCAAAGAACCCATACAGTCCCCCGCAACTGCTACTGCACCCTCGCTTACGGCCACATTCCGTGAGGCCTTTCTTCAGCCTGCAACTCTGTTTTCTTTCAAGTTGTCCGACAAAAGGTCTCTCTGAGCCCGGCTCAGCCTTCCCCGAGCGGAGCCTGTGAGGTAACCGAGCCCCACCATACCACACCACACCGCACGCTGCCTTTCATCCACGGCTGACGCCTCAGCGTACCCTCAGCCCAAAGCCGGGCCGCAGACAGACTTCATAAATAAGTAACTCTCAGACCTGACTCCAGCGCGTCTGCGCTACACCCACTCCAGTAACGTCAGCCGAGCGTCTCCACACATACCGCTCCTGCCCCCCTGCATGGCTGTATCCGTCAGTCGCGCTGCGTCCCGGCGAAAGTTGTTACGGATCTCGCTCCAATCCTCGTTTACAGAGCCTCGCTTCTACCTCCTGCTCCTCTTCGCCTTCCTCTCAGAAACTTTTCCCTCTTTGTCCGCGAGTCCCCCCTGTTCGAGCACCACGCTGGCTGGGGAGGTGGGGGGGGGTGTTTGAGGAAGGCGAGGGGGAGAGGGCTGGAGTTTGAATGGGAGCACCTCCTCTCCCTCTCTCCAGCCTAGTGTCCGCTGTGGCAGAGCTCCTCCCCTCCCCCTCCCTCTCCCTCCTTCTCTCTCGCTCTCTGTCTGTCTGCAGGCCTCTCTCTTCCTGCTCCCTCTTTCCCTGTCCAACTATACCCAAGCGCCTCTCCCTTTCTTCCTTATATCTTGCATTTCCTATTTCTATAAGCCACAGGCACTTGCAGACTCAAATACACATACACACACACGCGCGCACACCCACACACACACACACACACACACATCCGTACACTTCCATCCTTGCGAGGACATTACCTTCCCTTCCATTCATTCTCTGTGAGTCTCTACAGCTTTTCCGTAATCTAAACAATAAGCAACATAAGCCCAACTCAAACACTTACCCTAACCTTAACCTATCTCTAATTCTAGCCTTACCCCTAACCTTAACTAATAAGTCACATTTGCCATTGTAGTTTAAAATGTCCTCACTGCCCAAAAATGCCCCCAGTCTGTAGAAAAATAAAACATTTTCTGGCTCTCACTTTGTAGCAAGTATAAGAACACACAAACACATACACACACACACACAAACTCACACAGAGGATAGATTCATCCCTCCTTGGTCTGTCTGTGGAGTGTGGGGCAAAGGTTGGGTAGGTAAATTGAATTCTCATGTTTACTATGCCGCCCCCCCTTCTAACTCCATCTTAGATCCAAACAGTCAGTAAGCAGGCAGGCGCAGCCCAGTCACATGATCTTCACTGCTCCAGCTGTGAGCCCCAGATGATGGTGATGTCAGAGCGATATAGGAAGTGGGTCGGGGTGGAGAGCGAGGGGTTTCCTGTAGGTGTGTGTGAGCTCTTCCGAAAGCAGACCCCACTGGAGGGGAATCGGCGGCCTGTACAGTCACCCCTCACCACCTACCCCAGGGCAGTGTGTGACCTGCAAACCTGCAGATCTCCTCAGGATATCCTGCGGCCAGCTTCCCTCTGCTCCGCACACACAATACACACACAGACACACACACATACACACACACACACACACACACACACACACACACACACACACAATACATAGAAACATACGCATACCTACACGCGCACACACTCACACACACACATACGCACAGACTTAACTCGGAAAAAGAAAGGGAAATTCAGGCAAAGTACGGTAACATATGAGAAGTATAAACACATACACACACAGAAAACACAAAAACTCCCAAAAGTATGTTGTCCACATGCACAACACTCGAACACATGAGAACGCACACAGACTATACACACTAACACAAGAGAACGCACACAGACTATACACACTAACACAAGTATGTTAGGATAACAAACAAGAACGGGCACAAGGGGACACAGACACTAACAAGACATGCATGTGCGAGCAGCACCATGAAACGCTCTGCCGTGTAAACCCAAGAGAAAGCACACTGACACGCACAAACAGACTTGCAAGGATATGAAAATACACTTGTGGAAACGCACACGCACAAACTTTGCAGAGTGGGCTCAGCTAATTAAGTTAGTTTAGCTCCTGTCGAGCTAAAAACAACAGAAGTTGCCGGTGCAGTGCAGTTTGGGAAAAGATATACTCTCAGCAGGCAGGGCACAGTCTTTTCTCTCTGTCTCACAGGCACATTCACCCCTGTGAAAGACTGAGGGGGGACCAGGGCTTGTGCTTTTCAGGCGGCCCACACTCTGCGCCCCCAGCCCCCACCCCCCACCCCTCCCTCCGTCCTGTTTGCTTGACTGACCGACAAAGGCAGGGGAGTGTGGCATGCTGTGTGCTGTAAGCAGGGGACAGGATGGGAACAGAATGAGTGTGAGCGTGTGTGAGGGGAAGAGTATGTGTGAGTTTGAGGGTGAGAGAGAGAAAGTGTGTGTGTGTGCATTAGTGAGGGGGGAGTGAGAGCAGAGTTTGAAAAGGGACGCATGTTAAATAATAGATTGCTGAAGAGAGTGGAGTCAAAAACTAAAAAAAAAAAACAAAAGACAGGAAGAGAGAAAGGGATACAGAAAAGGGAAAAAAGTCCAAACCTGATTAATCCCTGGTGACTGGCAGACAACGGCTAATCACGCTCCTGCTTACACATCGTTTCAGCAACCTGTGCACTGCGAGTGTGAGTTTGTGCGCGCACGAGCGTGTGTGTGTGTGTGTGTGTGTGTGTGTGCTTGCTAGCATGAAAATGCATGAAAATATCTGAGACAATGAATTTGCAATGTCCAATTTATAATCCTCAAGGGCAGCACAGAAGTTACCACTTAAGTTGCTCAAATGTACACAAGTGCATGTGTGCGCCAACACATACTCGCACACACTCGTACAAGAAACCTCACACGCACACATACGCACATAAACACACAAACACACACACACACACGTGCGCACAAGGAGCCACCAGTTAAAGAAATGGGGAAAAGGCTGCAAATCACAGCTCTCCCCTTGGTGCTGCCATTAACACCATTAACCATGGCTTTATGGGGGATGAAACAAGGGCGCAACACAAGCTGCCCATAAAAGACGCACAAAAACTCAGTCGCACACACACATCCGCACAAACCACCCAGAGACACCCATCTCTCGCCCCATAAATCTGCATCAGGGGAGAATCACAGAGGCAGGGAGCAGCTGAGAGCAGTGGGGCCGGCATCCTTCAGACAGCCCCTCGGGCCCGTTCAGTCCACAATAGCTGCGAAATGCCTGGCTGTTCGGCCTAATGCTACGTTCAAGATGGCCTGGGAACTGGGAAATTCGAGAGCGTTCGAGAGGCCTATCCATGAAAAACAACAAAAAGGGAGTTTATTTGTATCAGTCTTTAAATCCGACAATACAAATTAACGTTATCTACTCCCCCAACATCAGCAAACATCGCTCACAGTGCTTATCTAATCGCTAGCTAACGTTTATTTATCATCTCTTGTGAACGGCAGGTCATTCGAATCACGACAGCATATAATTGAGCAGTCACATCGCCATTACATTTCTCATTTACAGTTGCTATGTGTTCACTGTGGTCCCAAAAGTGTAATAATGACTTAATTCTGTATTATTAATAAAACATTCCATAAAAAAACAGTCATCTACGGTTTTGTCATCCACCATGATTTGACTTCAAACACAGCCACAGCGAAATGGGAGTTTAGAAATCAAACAAGAATTCCCCTGTGAGAATTCCCAGGAGGGGAGGGACTTGAAAGCACTTTTCTCTCAGGGAGTCCAGGACGCAAGACTATCCACAGTTTCCAGGACGTCTCGAATGCAGCATGACTCTCCTAGGAGTGACATGACAAAGACACAATCCTGAGGTACTTATAATAACTTTCTACTCGTAATGTAGAAATCACTACCAGAATAAGAAATCGATGGAAGTTCTAGAACGATGAATTCTACGAATAAACCTTTAAACCCCTCCATGTTTTAATTTTGTCTTTTTGATGTTCCCAAATGAAAAGCTTATAACGGGGAAACTGTACAGACAAAATGTATGTGCAAGGCCCCACTGGAAAGGCATCACTATCCAGCATGGGTACAAATGAGTCCTTGAATAAACAAGTACTCGCCAAATAAATCATAACCAGTGACAAAAAATGATAATTGATAATCATTCAGTAGTCCCATATATATACATATATATATATATATGAAGAGTTTGGTTCCAAAACGCTATAAGTGCCAAAATTACAAAAATTGAGATAATGCCAAAGACTGGTTCTTACACATGGTGCAGTCATCTGTTTTTAGGAATTCATACGATAAGGTGTATTTCTTCATAGCCAAAGTTTGTTATTTTCTATAAAATGCAATGGGTTCCAACATAGAAAAAGCTAATTTACTCAAAATGTGTACAATGGAAATATTGCGTTCTGGAACCAAACTCTTCATATATACATGTATATGCATGCTTTTTATAGATTTTTTATTTTATCCCCTTAAGTTCCTGTGTTATGCAGGCCACTGTGTCACTTCAAAAGGTACCATGCTTGTTGCTTGTTTCAACCACTTCAACCCCAGTTCCTGGTGATGCTGGCCTCATGGGTTTTCAGTTGAGTCTCGTCACAGAAACATCTCATCTTTATGCATAGAGGATCTCACTGCTCTACTGTGTGAGACCGCCTGCTTAACAAACAATTCATTAACTGAACTTCCAAAACCCATACATAGGCATATAACGATAAAGAAATTATTAATCAGGAAATGACCACGTGACCACCAATAGACTACATTGAAAATGTACATACAATACAAGCAATATTGCAGGGATGACAATTATGCACCTAATTAATTAATCCAAAACTTCTTCTGAACTCCACCTCCCATTTAAGCAGTTTGCATATCTAAAATGGAAACATCATTGTGTCAAACCCTATGAAACAATGATGCGGAATGGCGTCACTTATAAGCCAAGCTATTATGTGCAATTTTATGGACTACAGGATGTCATCACCCAAAAATAAAACCCTTGGATGATATCCTCAATTTGAATAAAGTGATTCTTTGCATTAAATGAGCTACCTCCTTTAATTAAATCAACTTTCTTTAATGAATGTGGCTTTTCAGTTTTGTCGGCATAAATGCACGCAAGGCAGCAGGGTAATCCAATAAAAGACATTAAATAATAATGATTAAGCCAAATGATTGTACCCTCAGAGATCATCATTAGCATTCTTAAAATGCTTCCATACCAGCGATTTCTACAGGGGTTGCAGGTATGAAAGTGACATTGTGATGCAGCACCGAGTGCCAAGTGAATGCAGACACAGTACATGATATGATCTTTTTTTATAAGGACTTAGGTACTAATGATATTAGTGCTAAAGCAATAATAGTGAAATAGATATAAATTTTTGTTACCGAGGTGATATAACAGTAATTTATGGTGCCGTTAGATTGCAGTTAGACCACCCCATCAACACATCTGCGTGCGTGAGGCAAGCTGGAGCAGCTTTTGACTACAGCAAAAAATTTGGCTTTGAAACGTGATCGCCATTAGATACAAATTTTAGCAGAATATTTTTTTGATAAAAATGTGGATTTTGGAAATGATTACATCTATCTTTTTCAAATACATTTTCCCTTGGAATTAGGCTACAATGCTCCTACTGGAAATGTTTGCATCACAAAAGCTGGAAAAAAAATCCCAGGCAGCCACCCCTAGACTTAATTCTACAAAAAGTATAATACTAATAATATTAGTATACCTTAAACTTTGTTTGCAAATGAGCAGAAATAGCGGGTTTAAACAGAATGAGTAAAGTTTCAGCATTTGATTGTCAGCATTATGAAAGAAGCATCAAACTGTTCTTTACAGCCCAAATTTCAGAACAGACTTATAAATAACACAGTATGTATACACCGTAAATATACTCTAATGCCGTACACATTGATTATAGTGCTCAACTTTCTGTAAACTGGATCACATGAAAAAAAAAAAAAAAACAAAAAACTAAAAAGTAGTTTAAATACTCTGTCGCGCAAAGTGATCAGTATTTGGTGAGCGAAAATGTTAATTTTCTACACCCCTATTATCTAGTTACTGCTCACATGCTCATGATATGTAGTAGTGTGTGGCTGTTTAAACACAGGTTATCCTACATCAGCTAAAACATGAAGGATTATTTTTTTCCCCCCGAATGTACTGGCTGTCTGGCAGGTTCTATCAAGTTAAAGCAAAGCCCATGGAAAACTCTGGTTACGAAGTCCTGGTTTGCTGCAGTGCATTTTGGGAAAAGTTGAACAGCAACAACAGCAACTTTTTAGCCTTTGTGTAATGGTCCCAATCAGGCAGGTTGAAAAGGGTCCCTGTTGAAATGGCTGTTGGATAACAGCAAACAAAAAGTACAGTCCATACCAGTCAGTCAGTGCAGAAAATGCATGAGCTGCACATTGCTGGGGACGGGGACCGACAGCTGTGTTTATGTGGACGTGAACCCACACCAGAGACAGCCTGGGATAGCAGCTGCTGTGGTGACCTGTGAGGGCCCCCAAAGACCCTCAAAAGACACCACCAGCAATCAGCAACCGCTCACGATTGACTACTGTACAGGGAAAAGTTACAACAATAAAGTAACCCCAATTCTAAGACAACCCGCCATATTAACTACTGAACAATTTGGTAAAGCACTGTGTAAACACATTATTGTGAGTGCGTGTGGATGTGCATAGGGAGTACTATACAAAATTATCTGCCCAAAGTAGCCAGAGGTCCTTCAGGCCATGCGAGAGATCCTGGCCCAGCCATTCCAACCTTTAACCCCGGCCCTCTGCTGCTCTCAGTCATGCAAGCGATACTGAGCTGCAGGATTCATGAGCTCTTACAGCCTGTGTGAGAACCAGCCTCTCAGAAATGACACTGGGACGCCATTAAACCTGACAAACTCTCAAATCACGCAAACAAATGCCATTGCTCGTCCTGTTCTTCGGTGGCTCACATACTATTCACGCCTATATTCCAAGCCCAACAATAACTTCAGCAAACACCTCCCACAGGTCTGTAAACTGTTGGAGGAAACGAGCACTTGGAAGAATCCCATATGTCCATGAGGAGATGAGCATGTAGATAGCACACAGAAAGACCATTACCTCTGTAGTGACAGCAGTATTCATGACATATGGTGGTACCCCACTTACAACTTGTTGCAATGATTATTAGCTGACTGCACTTTCTCAAAATAATGATTCTCAGTGGTAAAAATATAGCACCAGGTAACATGTTTTTAATGAGATACCTTGAGAAAATGTGATCCGCGGCAAATCTAAGCAGGCCTTCAAAGGGGTATTGGCATCGGGCTGGTACAGGAAATGAAATCCCTTGTTCACAGCTGGAAAACCCAGGTTTAACAGAAGTCTTCACGAAAGCCTTTTTTTGACAATAACCTACATTTGTTAGTCAGAAGAATTTATCAGCCAGGAGGTAAGGTAGAACCCATTAGAGTGATATTGGTTTCCTAAATTGGCTGAATTTGGCTGGTGGATAGAAGAAATACACAGCACAGACAGTTCTGATGCACTGAAGTGCGTAATCCGGAGTGTAATGAGCCAGAGGTACAACTGTGGCCATGAGCTTCATTACTGGCAATGGCCAAGAGACAGAGAGTTTCTTGATAAAGAATGTTGCTTTTTATAGCCCTTGTTCTAGTTGAGGGGAAACTGTTCTAACAGGCTAAATGCCTGCAGTCCCCCAATACTGACTGGACAAGATGCCCCTACACACTGACAGAGAGGAAACACTAGCAGACTGCATTACAGGAAACTGCTGCTGGCAGCTTGCAATCCGGAAAAGTGTACAGCATCCTCCTGCACGGCCAGTTGAGTTGGGAATTCAAACCTGGTCAAAATCATCAAACACAGGGTTCCTAGTTCCTGCAATTTTTCAAAGTCAAATTCAAGCACTTTCCAAGCATTTTCAAGGTGTATTTTCAAGCCTTTTCTTACAGCCGTGGTAATTACAACTTTCACAAAACACTCAGACAGATAACAATTTATACTGAACAAATAAGTGAAGGAACACTCACTTTTGACCCGAGTATGTGAAATGTAAAAACTGAATGTAAATCCCAAGTGTTGTTTGCGTCATTGGTGTTAATCCAAGACACAAAATTGCAAATTTCATCAGGCAACTTTATTACCCCAAAACAGGGTATCCGCAGGGAAGACCAGAATGACACCAAGTCTAGACAATTAAAGGAAAACATCAAACAATGTCAAGTCATTTCAATATCTCATGTGAACATCGCATACTCTCACCACAGCTCGCCAGCTCAGATCGAGAAAATAACAGAGAAAAATTTGGTGGTCCTTAACTTCTTTTGTTGGGTATATTATGAAAATATAATACAGTTAGCACTACATCTTCAAGCAGTTTGAAGCACGTTGCTACCAGAAGCAACAGCGAAGTTGGTATTGTTTTCAGTTTGTCTGAGTGTCATTATGTGAAACTACAGTAAAATTACTCTGAAAATACAAAAAACCTACCAGGAGAGCCTCTTTGAGCATTTTTACAATTGCAGGGTCTCGGTTTGTGAACACAGCATATTGTTACACACTATGGTGCAGTAGGTGGCGGCATGAACGGCACAAGTAAAACCAAACAAGGCGAGGAGTAGCAATGCTGTGGTTGGATCTTCCACTTTCCCCGTTTCCACACGCTTGTACAGAAGATGGCTGGGCTGGCCAAATTAATCTGGAGACAAAGGTTAGTATCACAGACACCTCTCTGCTCTTGGAGAGGGTTACGTAAATTAATTTTGGGAATAGATTTATTTAAAAAAAGTAGGCAAACAAGTCCAACTCCGGACACCTGTCTGAGTGTTAGAAGCTCAGTCTGTGTGTGTTGACGTAGTCAGCAGCTCAACAATATGTAGCTGTTATAGCCGTTAGCCGGATTAGTTCCCGCTATAACGGTGCTAAACTAGTAATAATTGGGCTGGGTCCACACCTCCTTCCACTCCACCAAGTTGACCAATTTTCTGGTCTACCATTGAGTCATTAAAACAAGCTAAACATCAAAACAGAGCTGTTTGTCCACTTAAAAAGCAATAATTTAAAGAGCGACGCAGGGGACCAACTTCACGTTTAGCCAAGCAGCGCCATGGGTGGGACAATCGTCATTGTCAAGCATCGTTATTTCAGTCAGCAAGTTATTTTAGTCAGCTAACGTTCCATTATAAAAGCCAAATTATTCAAACAGGTCCCCTCCTCTCCAAAAAAGTTTGTAAGTGCAGTAAACTGGCAAATGTAGCTACCACTCCGGCTTTACTCATCAGTCGCTATCAATTAATTATTAAGCAGGATTTAAATCCCTCTTCCTACAAAAATCAGTTGCAGTGGGGACAATGTCGGACTGAATAACAATAATGTAGTGGGAACGGAATGGTCATTATTTATTCTGAATGTCAGGCTAAGAAAGCAGTTGCCAGGGTTCCCACTGTTATGAAAATCCAATAAAAGTTAGGGAATTTGAAACTGCATTATACAGGCCTGGAAAAGTTTTGAAAAATCATACATTTATCTATAAAGCTTTGGAAGAGTCAAAAGAATTTAAAGACACCAAAAATGATCACAGTTAATGGTGTTATTCATTTGAAATCCAATTAACTGAAGCAGCCAGTCAGGGGCTGCATGGATAGCGCTGATTTGTCATGTGATTTCATGCCCTTGACCCACTGTTTGGCCGAAATAGCCATTATTTGACCAATCTCATGACACTTTGACTAGCTAAGTTTTGGTAGTTAATAAGTTCATTTTTACTCTTCAAATTGTAGCCCAAATGTTTCCAGTGACTACATTTGATACACACCTTATTCCGATTAAGGTCCAAATTCGGGTTAAAGTAATATTCTGAATAAGTTGTTTATATCCACTGAGCGATGAGAATATTCCATTTATATGTTAATTATTATATCCACCACTTTGGCCCAATCTCAACATCGAAGTTTCAGCAACATAACGCTCAAAAGTAATCGTCACGGCTTTGGTTGCCTCCAGTTACAGCTTCAAAGCCGACATAGACTCCCCTCCATTGGCCAACTGCCGTCGCCAGCGGTCTCTGTCCCAGAATTTTATCCATGATCATGATATAAATGAAACGGGCTGGATTAGGGCCACAGGCATTGTTTTGTATTTGGCAGTGGCTATTTTCTACGCCAGTTGTAAACTTACTGTAATTTGCTATTCTTACGAACTTCTGTATCCGCATGCACAATAGGAATTCAGCCTCGGAAAAAATTGCTACTCAACCGGGTTGAATCCATTCCACTTTCGCTGCGTCCTTTGTGGTTAACATTACTAGACCGGCTAGACGGCTTACTAACTTTAAGTTACAGTCAGGATGTCCCCAACTCAAGCTAGGTAGGATTAGTTATTAGCTGCCTAACTTAGCCAGTTTGCCATCTAACTCAGTAGCCAACTTGAACTCTAAAATGTCTTGCAAGACAGACTTTGTGCAGCTAATCAGCTCTTCTACACGACACTGGTCACTACTGACTATTGATTGTAGACAGTGACGACCTGACAGTTCCCCAAATATTAGCGCGCAAATGTTGAACCTAAAATTACACTCTTATAACGACTAAGTTTACTAAGTTAAGCAACTAGCTAGAAAACAAGTGTTACAGCCGTCCCGCAAGCTGACATCAGCTGATACATAGCTAATGCAGTGGTATAAGCATAGACTGTACTAATCAGTCTAACGGTTTAAGTCCAGATTTCCAACAATTTAGTACATTGTACGACAACATTACATGATCACGACTGCCGTAAAAATAGCCACAGTCTTTTTTGTCGCTTTGGAATATGCTGCCTTCAGAGTTTTCCAGCGATGCTTAGCTGGGTTGGCATTTCTTACAAAAGCAGCCTTTCTCCACTTTTCGCACACCCTAAAGATATCATTGATACGGTACATTCGCCCATTGATATATTCCATTATATTCATGCCTTTCATCATTTTATCTGAATGCACACAGTCGTCTCATCTTCGCTCCAAAAATGCTAATTCCTTGCGAATTCAACAGGCGCAGACGTAATTCAGTATTCTGTTCAGGTGCATTTTCTGATAAAGGCGTATACATGATATGCCAGGGGTCGGAATATTTTGATTCGGGCAATGACCTTATCTGGGTTATTGCACGTGTTTACATGACACGTACGCAATTGGAATATACAAAATATTCCGATTAATACAGGAATAATGGTGTGCATGCAACCGCAGTCTGTTAGAACAGCTGTGACTCAAAATGCCGAGAAAGTCATAGAAATTTAGCAAGAAGTTATGGGGGAAAATGAAAAAGTTTTGGTATTTATTTGGATGAAAGAAAGAGTGGGGGACATGTCTACAGGTATCAGCATTGAATTTTGGGAGTCCTTGCCTTTTATAAGCCTGTTTTGTCCACTAATTCTCAGTTTACAGTGTTGCTTGCAGCAGTTGTTATTCATTTCATTTCAGTTGTCACCATTGATACCTGCAGGCAGCCTGCATACTGTATGTCCAGTTGGAAGGTGAGGAAATATGTTCTCCTGGACTGCAAATAGTATTCCAGTGAAATCAAGTCAAACTTAATTCTTTAACTGCACGACAAAATAATTCTCAGTTATATGTCAAAGTACTGTGGCAACTGAAATATCCGCAAGGGTGCAATTTCATACCCAGTATGAATAACTTCATGTGCAGATGTGCATACCACACCCCTCCATCCCCCACCTGCCGCCAGTTACCACCATAAATAACTAATCTGTGGGAAACACTGAAGGGTTTTTATTTCGCGCTGTCAGTCAATCTGTTTGTGGACGTTACTTATGAACACTGTAGCATTGCAACTGCTTGAGAGGCAACCTTCAAACTTTACAGGCGAATAGTTGTGATAGAAAGAAAGGCAGAGTTTGCAGATGGGTGTGTTCTGAGTTATACTGTAAACAATGCTCACTTTACTATCACATCTGATGCCATCCCAGATGGTGTCAAGTTCAAAATCCAAGCACTTTACAAACCTTGAAAACCCCACATTGAAATTCGAGTGTTTTCAAAGATTTCCTGACCCCCAGGAGCCCTGCAAATAACTCTGGCCTATAAGAAGCTCAGGGGGTATGTCTGTTTCTCCTGGGTCTGTCACAGAAAGAAAAACGCCTGCATAGTCTCTGAAAAGGTCCTGCAATGCGTCTTACAATGCAGCACCGAACACTTGGCATTTCAGACCCAACTCCCATTGAAAAACTCCACCATAAGCAATGCAAATACAGTCTGTCTTAGCAACTCCACCAGCTTAGCATTGAAACCTATAATTTTATTTTATCCTCTTGCGCAGAATATGATTTTGGTTACCGATTGCAAGCCACGTTCAATTTTCATCGCTTACTGGCAAATTTTACAAATATATGACAACATTTTTTACTCATTTAGTAAAAGAGTAACATAAATCATTTTGCATTTAAATGCTACAAGAGGTGCCCAGTAATGTGCCATGGAGGACAGAGATGTTTTCATTTCAGCCAGTCACTACATCAGCTGATTTTACTGATTAATTTCCTAATCTGTGCTTGAATGTGTGCTAATCAGGGAAATTAGCAGGTGATTGGAATCAGGAGTAAGTGTTTGGACTGGACACTTACGCACTCTCAACCCTCAATTGCACAAGTATGGCAGCACTGTGCTAAACTGAAACATGAAAAGATTATGTATTTTACAGTGAAAAGAGTAACTCACAACACCTTGGTCAACAACATTCCCTGATCCTTGAGAAAAATAAAACTCATATCTGAGAAACAAACAGAAACTGCACACATTTATTGCTAAAGCAGGCAAGCCCATGAACCTGAAACCATCTGAAATATGACCCACTTCAACAGCTGAATCCTGAAATGGAATTAGGGATAAGCACTATACACATGTATAAAAATAAAAACATCACCACAAGGGATGCTAACAGCACTCCACCACAGAGTCACACCCCTGCCCTTATGGTCCAAATTAACATACTCATGCTTCAGCGCATTTCTTAATACAACGCCTCTGCCAAAACTTGCCTCTAAAAAAAGAAGCAAAAAATCTGTGTGCTTCTGCGACAAACACATCCCGCGCAGTGGCACCCAAACATTCGGGAGCCTCCCCCTGTGGAGTATGACTGGATGAAATGGAGGAGCCACCAAGCTCCACGTAAAATCGGGGGTCCACCACAGCAGCTGTCCCTTCCCAAGCAGGGCTACATGATTTTAAAGGGCTGATCCCCTCCAAAACAGCACAACTTGCAGTCTTACCTCTGGCTAGGACTCTGTCTTCAGCTCCTAGACACCCGGAGAACGTGAGCGAAGCAGGACAGTCACACATCCCAGGACGTCGCCGCCACCCAGGCTCCCCTCCACCATACTCAGTTCCTGCTGCTGCGGAGACACGCAAACACAACACACACACATTATTCAGTGAATGCTGGTAGAGCCCATGGAAATGCAGGCACAGTCGCTCACACAGAAATATAAGCACATTCTCATATAACACAGTCTGTGTTAATGCTATTAATGCTGTTACACAGACACCACTTACATTGAGAAATATGCACACACTCCTACAGCATACAATTAAGCATCTAGATGCACACTCACTCAGACAAAAGCAAACACTTGCACAGTATGCATACTTAAACCGAAATAAAAGCACATTCTCTCATGTATCACACACATATCCACTCACTCACCCACTCACTTGTTTGCTCGCTGACTCAATCAAGCACTCTTAAGCTAAAAGGCAAACCGTTAAATATTATTTCCAAAAGGGTAAATAAGGTAAATATCTGTCTTTCTGTTTACAGGGAAAAGTGCAGAACTAAGCTACTGTAAAACCTACAAGCTACACACTTTAATGTCAAGCTGCTTGCAAACATTACAGCGGCACACACTGATATGGGCAGGAGTGAAGGCCCCTAAATGGTGCCTACAAAATGGCAGTAGTATTATCGTCAGTGTGCCTGTCTCACCACCATAAACAGCCCCGAGATGTCTTCTACACACAATAAAACAAACAAACAAACAAATATAAACACGGGGGCACGGGGGGGGGGGGTGGTTGAGATTGTTTTTCTACATTTACCATATCCAAGGTCAGTGACTTATGCTGAAAATGTTGCTGACCCAGTTTTAAACGGTGACCTCTGAGATTGCCTTTTAGTGTGAGTGGAGGCCGTTTTCATTCTAAAACATAATTTTAAAAAGAAAATGTATTAATTGGGATTAAGAGTTTTAAGAGCCTTGGGCTCTTCACGGCTCTCAAACTAAAGCTAGTGAGCAAATATTCTTTCTTCTCCGTGGTCCAGAGGAAAACAGCATAATGGCCACAGTTATAAAACTGAAACTTTTACTAGCATCGCTGTGCCAAATTACCACATAAAATGCACGATAGCAATTCACTCTGGCCTACATATCAGCAAAATACCAGAATGTTATGAATAAGTAAAGTATGTAAAATTATATAAAATCAGTCAAAGCTTCCTCACACTTGTCAGGAAAGGGGCTGTCATGTCCGGTTTCCTTAATTGTTCTTCCCCTCAATCAAGCTGTCTTTGTCAGTTTTTGGTTTTATTTACTTAATTTTTCTTTATTTTTATTCCTTTTTGCCCTCCCAAAACACTGCTGAACAGATTAGCCCACCATAACGTGACCTGCTCCCATCGACCCAGGAGGACGATGCCGTGGCATGCGATTCCTCTGACTCACGTCACCCCGCCAATAACACACTGCCTATGCTGTCGGAGGATCATCTAGTCGGCAGACAATTTAGCTCGTACATCTACATACACCTGCCCAACCAGAGGTGGTCACAAATAAGCAACGAACTTGCACATTTTAATCGGCTAAATCCCAACTATCCGCCATGAGGCTGCTCCCATCAATGCCTTGCCCTTGCAGACCTCTCGCCATAGCCGATGACGGCGTGGCTGGGATTCGAACGCCCAAACACAGGGCTTTAGACAAAGGTCTTAGCTGTGAGGTGCTCATAGGCTCCGTTTTATTTATTAATTGATTCACATTATTTAATTATTGTCTTGTTCTTGCACTTCATTAATTGTCATTCCTATGTATGTACGTTCCTGGCTTTTGTCTCCCCTTTGCTTTACTGTGGTCGTCTTTCTTCAGAGTGTAATCTACTGAAAGCAATTAACTACTTATTACAGAAACTTTTCTGTGGTACTGGGGAGTGGCTTCTCCCGGTCTCTCCTTCGCTCCAGTTCAAATGTCTGCACTTGCTCTGCGTGCCCTGGTTCATTCGGCTTACTGACCCTGGACCAGTGCCTATGACTATGCCTACACCCTGACCTTCACTGGTCCTTTTAGCCTCTGCCTGACTTAAGACCATCTCCAGAAAATTCACCAGCTAAAGAGCCTTTTGAGTAATTCTTATGATGATAAAGAGGCAGATTTTGGCATTATCTGTGATCTGCCCCTGGTTCCTGTTCTGAAATACACAACAGAGGAGAGCAACAAGCTAAACAAGACCCAAACATAATGGCTCCCAAGCGGCCTTGCAGAACTGGCCCGAGAGCTATGATAGGTGAGTCAAGGGTACAGTCATATAAACAGCCTCAACCATGACCGGGAAAGAGCAGCTATGGCTTCATCCTCATGGATTTAAGTAGTCCACTCTCCACTGTGCTAGCAACATGCCTAATGTCACAAAACAGTGAGGCAGCACTCACAGGCTAGCACTTCTCCTCGTATAAGCGCTACCTCACCGGCAGTGTACCATACTGCCTGTACTGTAAACAGTCCTCACAGGTTGTTGGGCAGTGTGTGCAGGAGGAGGGTGTTAGCATCAACTTTGGCTCTACTTGGACAGGTGCCGGCAGACCCAATACAGCAGGTCGGCTAGGTTAGAGAAAAATAAATAAGGTTAAGCTGGTTGACCATGCAGGAGGAAGTCAAGCCAGCAGGCTGCAGGCACCAGTCATTAACTGAAATGCCGATGCATTTTCAAAGCGAATAGAAGCGGAAAATTCTGACTAGCTGGTGAATGAGCCATATTAGCACCTGGCTATGAAATAAAAAGGAAAGGAAAGACCTTCTCTGACAAACCAACTACCCCCCCCCACCCCCCCACCCCACTCCACCTCCCACCCTCCTCCCCAAGACCATCCAGAAACTCCATGAGAAGACTGGAAAAAAACGTTTCCAGGAAAAATAAAACACTTTGTTGCCATGGTTTTGCACTGAATCAGACCTGACTGAAAACAGACCACAGGCATTCCACAGGCTGTGTCAACTTTACATTCAACATGGTGAGAGAGCAAGAGAGAGAATGAGAGAGAGGAGAGGATACTGCCACCCTCTGGAAGAATGGGTACAATGCAACACAGTACGCTAAAAATGAGAGGAAATTTCCATATTGTGTTCAGATTTTAAAAAGCGGGAGTTCCTTGTTTTACTTTTCTTAGGTGAGATAACGATAGATCGAATGCGTTGGGTAAAGAAAAATGAAAAAAATAAAAAGAAAAAGATAGAAAGAGTAGACAAGCAGTTGACAGGAAGCTAGACAAAAATTTAGCTGTGATGGACGGGCACCTATAAAAAAAGTGTCAGATCATTCAGGGAAGGACATTCAAAGCACAAACATTGACTTACACAATTCTCACAAATAGCATTAATATAATAATATCAAGATAGTGGTTCGTTATATTTCATTATATTACCTGGTTACACCAGGTCAGGGTTAAGATGGAGCCAAAGCAGTGTAAGTACCCAATGGGCGAGAGGCAGGCACACAGCCGGGAGGATCTGCCCATCCATCACAGCTCTGCTCTGAAGTAATAGTGTTACCCATTACACCATCATGCTATACATCCCAAATACAGTTAAGCAAAACACAAAGCTATTTCTGTGTGGGAAGTTGGATGTGGCATCATGCAATATCAGTGTGAATGGGGCCTCTCAGATGAGATTTCTGAGTCTGTTGCACGAGCCCACAGCTACGGTCACTTAAGAGCGGCGAAAAACGGGAATATTCCGGACAAACAGCCTAACGTAATGCGCTGGTCCACTTCACTTCTCCATGTGCTCTACGCTTGTATTGTAGAGGGAGTCTGACCACCCCCCTCGCATTCCCTCCCAAGTAATTCAATTACACGCATCTCCGCAGAGCCCAACGAGGCCCTCGAATCCGGCACTGCCACCCGAAATATCGGGTTTCACCTTTCTGTAATCCCCCCCAAAAATTAAACAAAAAAGAGAGATCACATTAAGGCAGGCAACACCAATGTGCCTCACATCAAGATCAGCTCCTCCCTAACCCTTCTCCCTGGCTCACAAGACCAGGCCAAGCTGTATCGGTCTGTGCCAATACGGGCCTTGCTGGGACGTTCCCTCCACAGTGTGGGAGTGTAGCAGTATTCAGTCCCACTGCGGCCCCCTTCCCCTCCCAAAACCCCTCCTCCAGCCCACACAGGCAGCCTCAATAAAAATCAATCAGGCTGTGAGAAGCTGAAACCTGACACAAGCCGGCACATTGATCTGCCTTAGTCCTGTCTGGCTACATCAGGGCTTAGCAAGGGCAGTGGCTTGGAAAGACATTGAAGCTCCAAGTAATCCCGCACTCCAGCGCTGCTCTTAAATCT
Organism: Gymnothorax reevesii; assembly: GCA_029721435.1. Lineage (NCBI taxonomy): Eukaryota > Metazoa > Chordata > Actinopteri > Anguilliformes > Muraenidae > Gymnothorax > Gymnothorax reevesii. Next base: position 66,752,949 of record CM056582.1, read on the forward strand.
TACTTTTTTTGCTTATTTCTGTGTGTTGAGGTGACAAAATCTTGTTGCCAAAGTCCCTGTTAAAATGTTCCTTCACAGACAGAAGGGTGTCCTGGGTGAATCAATGCAAAATGAGCAACAAGCACCCATTTGTCACGTCTCAGGTCCCTCCCACCCTCATTCCCCTGATTAATTGCTGGTACGAATTTTAAGGACTTTTTTCCAGGCAGCTTTAGGAAAGAGGCATTAAGCATAGACTGTAGAAACACTACAGACAAGACACAGTAACATTAGCCCCTGAGTTCCTCAGGCCTGGCTAGAAGAAATTTGGCATATGAAAGGGCAGTTGATGGTCTGCATAGTACTCATATTAAGTACAGCATCTGAGTCCTAAAAGAAGCATTTTAGATCGATGCAATCTGTTTCTCATCCTCTGCAAAATACTTTTTGCGATGTCCATGGAGCACTCTAGCTAAATGAATCAGCATGCAGGGTGACAATTATACCAAAAGAACACACAAAACAAGTACACATTTCCTTCAGTGAAAAAATTGAAGGCTTCATATTTTCACATAAAAGTTCAAATTTATTTGAAGGGAAAATGGGGTGATGATGACCTATATTGGAGCCAGAGGGAAACCATTTAAGTCTCAGAACTGAACGCATCAGTGAGATGATGCAGGAAACAAGCCTCCATGCTCAGGGACACCACCCTGTGGTGGAATTCATAAATGCCTCATCTGAGAACAGAATGCAATATCTACCAGAGAGCTTTTAATCCCTTTTTGTCTGGTTTTTGAATTAAATCCCTTCTTGGATTTGCCACTTAGATTTATAATCCAATTATATATGAGCGTCACCATTGGAAACATTACATGAAGTACTGAATAAACTTTAACATTATATTTAAAGGCTACATGCAAAGGTTCTCCAAACATTTGTTAATTCATGGTTAGGAATGTTGATCTTAATATCAATAAACATACAATAAAGTTTTTTTGGACTGAAACTTACCCTACCATGAAATAAAGCCAACATAAACTGCTCATGGATGACTTTTTGTTTCAACAATGCACAGAAAACACTCGGAGGGCTTCGGAAACGACATCAATGGCATTATTGGAGGTCAGTCATTAACACCTTAATACCAAGTCACTAAATTACAATAAAACAGCGTTATAGACCTGGAACACTCACCCCGCTATCAGCATGACCATGGTGTATTGAATGGCCCCGAATAGCTCCGCAAGACTCAAGGCATCATATGATGAACATTTTATTAATTTTACCTCTGTATGAGTGAAAACATTTTGAGTATTAATGCACTGCTCCTCCACATAAATACTCAACTCAAACTTTATTAATAGAGCGCATTTAAAACAACCGGGGTTGACGAAAGTGCTGTACAGATTAAAAGCAGCATGGATGACAAAATGATCCATACAATGCAGCAATTACAATAAATAAAATGAATGCTAGAATACATAAACTACTGCGTTTTAAAAGCCAGGGAGAAGAGGTGTGTCTTCGGAGAGGATTTAAAAACTACAATCGACCGCGAAGAGCGTATGTGCCATGCAGGGTAGGTTGTTCCAGAGCCTAGGAGCCGCCGCCACAAAGGCTCAGTCACCTCTGGTTTTTAGCCTCACTGTTGGGGTGACCAGTAGTAGTTGATTAGAAGATCTTAATGTTCTGTAGGGGGGGCGTGGATACAGAGGAGCTCAGTCAAGTACTGGAGGGCTAGGCCATTGAGAGCTTTAAAAACAAACGATAAAATTTTAAAATCTACTCTAAAAGCAACCGGGAGCCAATGCAGCGAAGCTAGGACAGGGGATGTGGGGTCACGTTTGCGTCTGCCAGTGAGGAGACGAGGGGCTGCATTTTGTACCAGCTGCAGGCGGTGCAAGAGTGAGTGGTCCAAGCCAAAATACGCGCAAAACAACGATCTTTGCCACTCAGTATTTTTCAATAGTATTCAGAGAGAACTCTAATGTCTCTGTTTGAACAAGCTAGCTAACAAGCTAACAAGTTAGCTTGCTATGGATAACGCCAAACCAAATAAGATCAAAATTAATTTAACTAATGGCAAAATTAGAACACTTTCCGATGTTTGCAGTGGATGAAAATATTCTTGCAGCTAAACTAAACAACCCCAACACAAAGAAAAACACATTGTAGCTCAACACATTGTATCAGTTCATTCAAACTGCTAATTCAAAGTGAAACCTCTCAATCAGTTCACTCCCTGAATAGAAGCACAGTGGATTTGTCCGATCACGGACAACTCAATTCCCTTTTGTTATTTGCAATAAAAAAATACATCCCGCCATCGTTGTTTTTCTTTTGTGGTTGTGTGAATACGATCGTTAATCTCATTTCTACCACGTTCACCAGCAAATTGCATGGAATCAATCCACGCTGCCACTGTAATTCATTAAAACATTAACGCCATTTATGTTTTCAATCACTGACACCTGCTGAAAATACAAACTAAGTTTCAGTAGAGAATTGTAATGATCTATGCAAGGAACCAAATGCAGATTCAGGGAACAATCCACAAGAGAAAATTTATTGACAGGTAATGTAACAGGAAAGACCCCTAGCCAAGAACAGTAGAGGGGCACTTTAACATAGGTAATGACTGAGCAGGGTTGGGATGTGGTCGTGCCCAGGTCAGCAGCCTGCCGAAGGCAGATGAAGGAGGAGCATCAACCTTGCAGAAGCAGGGCTGCTTAACAGTAGAACTGAAGGGTTTAGTAGGAATTCAGTCCCAATCCTGGAGACCAATGAAGGCTAGGGAGGTGTTCCTAATAAACTGAATCAGAGGAACACGTAGTCACAATGTATTAACAAGAACACAGTCTCAATACTGGAGACTGATGAGCTGCCGAATAGCTCACTCAGTTAAAGCATTGCACTGCGAAGCTGAAGTGACTATTACGGCGTGGGTTTGAGCCCCAGTCGTACCAACTGGTAGTGGTCGGCAGCTTTTTCACAAGTAGCGCGCAATTGGCCAATGCACTGCAGGGATACAAATTGAGAGGGGTCTGCCGGGGAGGGCAATTTAAGTTGCTTTGTTTGTTCCTTAGGCGCATCCTGTTGGCTAGATGGGCGCACGTCGGGAAGGTTCTAAGCTTTTTCATATTCGGGTATCCTCCGCCCTCGTTCTGAACTTGCGAAGATTCGACCAATGAGTGTATAAGAAGCGGTGGCTGACAGGCGCGTGCTTCAGTGGAGAGCCGCGAGCTGTCTTCACTCTCCTGAGTTGGCAACAGGGGGTCGCATAAGCAAAACCCTTGTACATAGTTCCCCAGTCAGACATTCCAGATTCGGGTGGGATTGGAGATGCCAAATTTTTAAAAAATTAAATAAAAAAAATACTGGAGACCGATATAAAGGCTTGGGAACTTTTTCTTACTAATAAGACACCAAAAAGTAATTACATCTTTCTTCATCATTAATTTACTAAAAACACATGGAAGATGAACAAAACCCTGACATACATACTGTATACTCCTCCACTTGGGGTACCAATTCACCCACCACTCGGAGGGGATAATCTTCCCTTTTCCAGCAGAGAACAATGGCCTCAGATTTGGAGGTGGTGATCCTCATTCTGACAACTTCACACTCAGCTGCAAACCTCTCCAGAGCATGTTGGAGGTCACAACCTGATGAAGCCAACAGGACCACATCATCTGCAAACACCAGAGATGCAACCCCGAGGCTACAAAAAGCAGAGACGCTCGAAATCTTAGCTGCGCTTGAGATCATGTCCAAGAAAATCATGAACAAAACATGTGACAAGGCACACCCTTGGGGGAGTCAAACACCAACTGAAAATTAGTCTGACTTGGCATCGAGAATGCAGACTCAGCTCCAGCTTTTGGTGTGAAGGAATTGATTGGATGAATCAAACTAACAGCCCTGATGCCCCATACTCCTGCAGCACCCCCCACAGGATACCTTGTGAGATGCTGTCATTAGCCTTCCCTAAGTCCACAAAACACATGTAGACTGGATTGGCAAACTCCCACAACCCCTCCTGTATCCCCGCAAGGGTAAAAAGCTGATCCGTTGTTCCACGACCCTAATGGAGCCCGCATGGCTACCCCTGAATCTGAGGTTCAACAAATGGGTGAAGTCTCCTTTCAAACATTCCAGTGTAAGCATTCTTTGATTGGCTGAGCAGTGTGATCCCTCTATCACTGGAGCACACCCCTGGAGATGTGAGTTGAAAATCTTCAGGACAGGGTTTCCAGTGAACCCTTTCAATATGTTTGGCTTCACCAGGTTTGTCCAGCAATCTTCCCAGCCATCTGATCCATCTAACTACCAGGAGGTGATCAGTTGGTAGCTCTGCCCCACTCTTCACCAGTATCTAAAACATCCAACCGCAGATCTGATGACACGATAACAAAATCGATCGTCGACCTTTGGTCAAGGGTGTTCTGGTGCTAAGTACACTTATGAACACCCTTATGCTCAAACTTGGAGTTTGTTAGAGCTAATCCATGATGAGCACACAAATCCAGTAACAAAACACCGCTCGGGTTCAGATCAGGGAGGTCATTACTCCCAGTCAGTCCCTTACAATTAACTCCGTCAGAGTTAGTAAGGCTTGAAGTCCCCCAGTAAAACTATGGAGTCCCCAAGTGGAACCCTTCCCTTGGCCCCAAACAGGGACTGCAATAAGGCTGGAAAACTAGAACTGCATAAGCACAAACAACAGTCAGAGCATTCTCCTCAGCGACCCGCAAGCACATTGTAGAGACCATTCTCCAGTGAGACCACCAGCTCAGTGGCACTCAGCCGAGGAGATAGAAATAACCCCATGCCTGCCTGCCACCTCTCACCTTGGGCAACTACAGAAAAGGAGAGGGTTTAACCCCTATAAAGGAGTTTGGTTCCACAGCCACAGTTACATATGGAGGTAAGTCTGACTATAACTACCTAATACAACTCCACCTTCCGCACAAGCTCCGGCTCCTTCCCCGCTAGTGCGGTCACATTCCGTGTCCCAAGAGCCAGTTCCCATAACTGGTGTCCAGAACACCGAGGCCTTCACCCCTCCCTGCCACCTGGTCTACATTGCACCCGACCCTATTCCCCTCCTCACGGGTGGTGGGTCCATGAGGTCCTTCTCCACATCACCTTCTCAAGCTTAGCCCGGCCAGGTCCCGGGATAAATCCAGCCACGAAGCACTTTCCTATAAGTTCCGATCCCAGGTCAGGCCCCAGGAGTGGACCCCAGTGTCCCCATTCTGGCAGAGGTTTTCTTTTAGTGCTTGTGCCTTTCCATAGGGGTCTACTGACTTGCATGTTGCCTGGACCCTCACCTGGAACCAATCTGCCATGGGAAACTCTACCAGGAGCTAATACTCCGTGCATCATAGCTCCCAAGATCCCAGAGGCACCCAAACTCCTCTACCATGATTAGGTAGCAATGCTCGGAGGATTCAGAGTCTGCAGTGATGTGGGCGTTGTACCAGTCTGTCGTGGTAAAGAAGGAGCTGAGCCTAAAAAAATGTCAATTTACCAGTTGATCTGCGATCCTTCCAACCATCACTAATCAGGGTTTTTCCTGGCTCAGAATGGTGGTACTCGGTCATAGACTCCTGCGCACATTCAAAATGTTGTTGGGGGGGATAAATGCTTCTATGTTTGCCTTTTTATTTTGTTGAGTGGGGTGGGGGGGGGAGTAAATGCTTCTCATATTGCGCAAATTCTGTTTTCTTTTTTTCTCTTTCGCGCATGCAAATGACAATGCGGTACTGAAAATCGCGTTGGTAGCTGGTGGCGGTAAGAAATTTGGCAGTGGCGGCACCACTAAATACTCTATGCAGGAAAAACCCTGCTAATAGTCACGAGCCGTGGGTAGTGACCGAAAGAACAAGATTCCGCATACAAGCAGCCAAAATTAGTTTTCCCTGCAAGGTGGCTGGGCTCACCTTTACAGAAAGAGTGAGGAGCTCTGACATCCAGGAGAGGCTCAGTGTAGAGCCGCAGCTCCTCCGTGTTGAGAGGAGTCAGGTGAGGTGGAATGGGCATCTGGTCTGGGTGCCTCCTGGATGCCTCCCTTTAGAGGTTTTCTCGACATGTCCAACTGGGACGAGGCCCTGACGTAGACCAAGGACACACTGGAGGGATTATGTTTCACCACTGGCCCGGGAATAGCTTGAGGTCCCCCAGGAAGAGTTCGAGGAAGTAGCTGAGGAGGGGTATGCCTGGGCTACTTTGCTGAGAATGCTACCCTGGCGACCCAGCCCTGGATAAGCAGCTGAAAATGGATGGATGGATGGATGGACATGGACGAAGAGCTTAGCTCAATACTAGAAGACTAAAAAAACTGACTGGAAAACTTAGAGGGGTATAAAGCATAACAATCCAGCAACCATACTGAAACCACAATGAACCTATGTAGACAGGACAATCACAAAAAAGGCGAGACATATAAATGAAAACACCTGGGAGCAAGGGAGGGGACAAGACAATCAATTAACCCCTTTGTGCAGAAGCCAAATTTGGCTATTTATGGGTGGCTAAATTCTGAAAAAACACTTACAGCATTTAGAATTACATCTTATTTCAGTTAATTTTCATGATTATGGTAGAGAAAATGAGCTGCAAACATAAAAAAATCTTCATGACAATTCACCATTGAAATTGCAAAAAAAAATAATTTGAGGATTGAAAAACTGCTGGGGCTTAAAACTATACATTTCTGGGATCATAAACTGCTTGACCACAAGTACAATTCATCTTCAACATTTCATTCTAGATTACCTACATGCTTTTAGCCAAATAATACAGCTATCCAAGTGTCTCCCCGAAGTCTCAAAATGAAGTCCTGTCAAATCATAAAAAAATCATGTATATAACACAAAAAAAGTTTTAAGGCATGAAATTTAATATGAACAAATGATTTTCTGGTTGAGTTTAGTATGAATTTATCAATCTCAGTGCAGTTGAATATCAATGGTCACCAGTAACCTCTCCAAACACAAAACATGCCTTTTCTTCATAATAAAGTTTAGAGTTTTGGCGATTTTACTTCAAAGTGCCCCAAGCCAGCACAAACACACAATAAATAAACTTCGTATTAAACGGTTAGAACATTCACCCTGTAATGGAAGCTACCAGTCCCCTCTTCTAAGCTCACAAACTCATTTCAACGCTTATAAGGAACAAGTGCAACTCACTAACTCAGTAATATCTGAATTCTGAAATATACCTTATTTTAACAGAACAGACACTCCACTTTCAGGGAACAATCCATTGCCTCCCTGGATTCAAAAGAAACGTGCAATGAACATACCAGGGGGTCCACCCAAATGCACGGGCAGTTCGCGTTTTAACCAAGAAAAAAACCTCGAAATTCGACTTTGTCGAGTATGTATACATTCCAAAACGAAACAAAAAAAAAAAAAAAAAAGTAGCAGCCTGACCTTTTTCATGAATACCTCCTCCAGAGACCGATCCAGTAGCAGGAACCCTCTGGTCCTGTTTCATTCGAAATAATTCCAATTGACCATATCCTTATCTCATTTAAATCCTGTAAATGTAACCGAACACTTCAAGGCCAGTTTTGCGAACGTGTTTTCTATAAATCGCGTCTATTTTAGCCGCGTAATGTGCACAACGTAGACAGGATACAACCGAGCATGCTGATACGCATAGGTTTGTATGCTCTCTGTTTGTCCAATCAATGTGTTTCACTTACTCTAAAATGTTTAAACACTCGGGAATTGGATAAGAAACGAGCCAATCAATACATTGTTACCAGGGAAACTTCACGAGGGCATGAAGTGTAACTCACCAATTACGCAGAAGAGTCTGAGCATATGATTGAGTGATTGGCTATCAACGCCAGTACTCGTGTGGATATAAGGAAGCGCTGGATTTGTCAATGAATTAATCTGCGCGTAAATCCACGGTAGGGATCTACGAATTTTTTTGTATGTGACGACTGTAATTAACAGTAGAATGTGAGAGAATCAATACCATGTCGATTTTTTTGCCTCAGAAAACTGATTTTTCTGAACCATTACTTGGAATACTGTTGGCTCACTGTGGCTTAACTGGTTGCTACAGAGGATAACGATTTTTTCTGAGTCAAGATATCGTTTTTTTAAACTGCTGGATCGATACTATGGGCAAGGATACTGACCAGTTTGCACATCAGGCTTAGCTGAGGAGTTTAATTCATGCAGCTCTTGAAAAACAGGGCGTGGAGTGAGCTTCCCCATATTCAGAACCGCGTTCGAGGTCTGCTTGCTTGTGAACATTCAATAACTGATCCGGGGGTGCCATCTAGTGATCGACTACAGTAACAGCGTGCTTAAATTTGCAGGTCTATAGATGCGGGCGTCTACATCTGCAGAAAGGGGTTAATTAAAATAGAAAAAACTGCAAAATTACAAGCATACTGCTGGAACAGAGGAACCAATTAAGGGCACATGAGGGTTGTAGAGAATGTCTGCAACATTTCGTTTTATAAAGGGGTGTATTTCAAAATGAGGTCTTTTTTAATGAAAGTTTTTTAAGTATTAGTATGAAACTCTTACACTGAGAGAATAACAAAATAATACCTGAGACCCTTGAATGTGACCTTTAAACAACTGCATCAACTTCAATAAATCGCATGCACGAGTCAACATTATTGGCAGGAAACATCACTTTGAAAATATAGGTGATTTACATTTTGTCACTGCAATCTTAGGCCATTTACCTGACGCCAAGAATGAAGGCATCCAACAGAAAAAAAAATATTCCCTGGCTCTAACTTGCTTTAAAAGTGCTGTTGTAACAAGTGCATATATAGGAACTTCCATAAAGGAATCATAAGTACACTAAAGAACTGATGAAAAAATGTGGACCTGCCAGATTTGATTGCATTGCAGCGATCATGACAGTCAGTGAATAACAACATGGCCACCGTGGGCAAGGTAGCTTCCAGCTTCAGATGACTCATTTCAGCGCGTTCATTTCAGCATTAGCCCATATGTCTCATCAGACGAATACGCCATGGGAAAAGCTCATGGCGCGGTGCGTATTTTCCCCATCCAAAGGGCGATGCATTGCCAAGTGCTTCTGAAAGCACACACCTCACAGCAAGCTACTGCTATTTACTCCAATCAGTCACAGGATTAAAGCCACCTGCCTAATACAGTGAAGGTCCCCCTTGTGCGGCCAAAACGGCTTCATCAAAATGGCTTCACTTGAATTCCCAATCTCATGTTTCTCAGCATAACGTTTGCCAGAGTATTACACTCCCTCCACCAGCTTGTCCTCTCCCCGCAATGCATCCTGACACCATCTCTTCCCAGGTAAGCGGTGCACACTTTCCCGGCCAAAGGACATAATGCAAAAGACAATGGAAACCACTGAACCACAGAAAATCGACTTCAACTGCTCCTCTGTCCAGTTCTGAAGCTCAGGTGAGCATTGGGGGCACTTTTAGAGGTGGACCAGGGTGAGAGTGGGGACTTTGACTGGTCTGAGAGCTATAAAGTGCTACACACAGCATGGTATGATGCACTGTGTGATGTGACATTTCTTTTGTAAACATTGAAATTCTAAGCAACTTGTGCCACAGTCGCCCTTCTGTTGCTTTAGACCAGACGAAATAGGCTTCATAGCCCTCTGGTATTAATAAGCCTTGGGCACTCAAATCCCTGTCACCATTTCATGGTTTGTCCCTCCTTGAACCACTTCTCAGTGGGTACTCTGCGGACAGGGAGCATCCCAAAAGTCTTAACACTTAAGAGATGCTCAAACCCACTCATAAGAGCATAACAATCTGGCCCATATCAAAGTCTTTGAGTTCCCATCTCTCCCACACCCAACATGTTGAATAAAAAAACCGACTGTTTGCTCACCATCTAAGATCTGCCTTGACAAAACCTTGACAAGTGCCATTGTTATAAGATAATCAACATTATTCACTGCATCTGTGAGTGGTTTTAATGTTTTGGCTCATCCATGTATATGCTCAAAAAGGGGAAGCGTTGCGCAAAAATCATTCAGGAAATCCATCCATCCATTATCATTACCGGCTCTTCCTCGCTAGGGTTGCAGGGGAGCTGAAGCCTATCCCAGCTCACAGTGGGCAAAAGGCAGCGTCACACCCCGGAGAGCTCGCCAATTCACTGCAGGGAGCACTCACTTATTCAGGAAATGTACTGCAAAAATTACAAGTAGCCTGATCATTTTTGAACTAATCAGGCACGGTCAGAAAAGATCATTGCATGGATCAATTTCAACGAGACGACTGTCATCACTATCCCCCACCACGATCAAGTGCCATAACTCCGTAAAAAAATATGCTTCGACACCCACTTCTGAACTCAACGTAGATTATGACTAACCTATTAAACATACAAAATTTCACACATCTAGGTATAATAATTTCTGAGAAATCTTGTCCCATTGTGGCGGACGGACGGACGGACCCCAACCCAATATCCGCTGTCCCGCTTTGAGGCAGATAAAAATTTATGAAGGATTTTAGTCCTGCAATGGATTGGCGCTACGTCCAAGAGATGTTCCTGCCTTTTGTCCATAGCTGGCTGGGAAAGGCTCCAGCTCCCCTGAGACCCTGATGAGGTAGAGGCGGTTAAGAGAATGGATATATGGATGGATAGATTATAGACTTTGTGCAATTTAATCATTTTATTTCCTCCAGAGTCAACTAAGGCCAGAATGATCTAGCCAGCACAGTCCCAGTAATGCTACTTGAAAAACATCCAATATCAAATCCCCATATCTGTCGGTCCTGTTTTCGGTTCAAAAAAAAAAAAAAAAAAAATATATACATATATATATGTATATAGATAAAATTTAGAATTCAATTTCTGGTAAAATACATACAACTTTATATTTTCCAAGTGAATTAGCAAAGAAATGTGTTTTAAAGTCTCATAATAAGATTAAACCCCAGTGTTTTCACAGAGCTCAGAGCTGCCCACCAGTGTTCAAACCAGGTCATGCCACAGTCAGATAAACCAAATCCAGCATCTACATCTGAACATGGTCTCAGCACAACAGCCCTTGTACCAAAACACAGCCACAAAGTGCACCCAGGTGTTAACATCTGCCTATTCTATGTCGCAAGCATCCAAAAGCTACAGGACAGATACACTGCAGAGCAGCCAATAGCAATTTCCTTAAATTTGTCCCAACCAGGAAAGTCACACAAATGAGCTGTAAAGCAAGCACCACAAAATAAACCAAGAATTGTGCAAGACGATTGTTCTAAGACGATAGAGATTTGAAAGATTCCAATCTCTTCTCTCCATACAGAGTGAGATATTTGGGAGCCAACAGATCTCCCAGGGTTTGATGAGAGAAGAATAACTTGGGGGTGATCTTTAATCGCAGGATAACGGCAACAAAAAAAAGTGTGACAGCTTTACTTAAGACCATGCAGGAAAGTGCTGCATAAACAGAACATTTGCATAATTCATGCCTATTAAATCTCTAAAGATTCTCAAGTTGCTGCCTTAGAAGACAGCTATTCATAGCCTCGCACAGCAGAAATAGAGAGCAGAGACTCAGAGAGAGCGAAAGTGAGATGGAAAAAGAGAGAGAGGGAGAGACAGAGACACGGCAAAGAATAAAAACAATAATTTCACATTAGTATCATAATTAAATATAATAATATGCTATTCATCGCAAAATGCAGTGATAACAAGCAGCTTTATCCCTTAGTAGTCGTGCCCGTGTGAGGTCCGCTCCAGTTTTCATTGTGTGAGCGCACATGCATAAAACATAACCCACAGCCTCAATAACTGACTTTTGTGTATGGAGGATTTCACTTACTGATCAAAAAAACAGCCGAGTTTTCACAGAACTAGAGCAGACTTGTTCCACAGGCCCGTAGATCCCACACACACAGCCTACACAGCATGACGAAGCCATAAAAGAACAGAAGTTTAGCGTATGACTGAGAAGAAACAGAACCACTATGGCACCCACTCATACAAGATAATGCACTACTAAAATTGCTACCGCAGTTAGACACGCTCATAAGGACGCAACTGACCCCTCCTGAGAGACAAATTCAGCCTCAAGAAAGTTTCGGCTTGGAAAGTTTAGGCTTGGGTTTTGCATTATCTTACCTGTCTGTGTGTTTTTAAGAATGAGCGCATGGTTTGTGTAGCCAACAAGCAGCTCAAAGCAAAAAAGGTAAGTAAAAGTAGCCTTATTCCACTTCTCCTCAGTCCTAGCTGACAATGTGCAGCGGTAGAAGTTCACCTCCCCACCACTGGAGGGCACACTACACTATAAACACTGGCGAGAGGTGCTGCCTTAACTCAGCAGCTGAGAGATGACATCAGGGAACCTATCCAGGACTCATGTGTGACATGCTCTTGCCTCACAATCACATTCCTTTTCGAAATGCATGATAAATTCATGACTATGACACCAACCAGCTACTCCTCTCCGCATCTATTTATAGATCCCTCGCTACACGTCAGGCGAAAATATGGTGGTCCCAGTGTGCTGCTTTGAGAGCAAGGCTTCCACACCATACTACTGCTATTTACCATCAGGCTATATCTTCTCCATTCAACTATTGTTTCAAAGCAAAAACCATCTGCATTTGCCAAAAAATCTGTTCATGGTATTCTATGTTTCAGAGAATAACATTTCTCAGAAGGTCCTCAGCGGGATTTTGAATAGCCTTAGCCTCCGAAGAGTTGAAGTGTGTCTGATAACGCACTTCACCCCGGCCTGCTCAGAGACCCTCCGCCATCCTGTTTATGCTACATTCGGCCGCATCACATGCGTTCGCTCAACGGGAGTGTGAATAATCATACGTCGCTACAAATCCTGTTCAGCTGCTCAGTTCAGCTTTGTTTTCTCTGAGGGCTGTGTGGTACTGCAGGGTTGCAGAGCCTAATTACAAGAGGAGATTTTTTTATTCATTGTCTCCTCAATCCTTCTCTTTCTCTAATCCTTCTTTTTTAGCTCTTTCTCGCAAAATTAAATCAAATTTTAGTGCGATGTAATTACCGCTACAAGCCGACCAACAGCTTTAACTGTGGTTTAATTACACTTGCAGCCTGGCTAACATATTTTACAGGGATATAATTGCTGCTACAGCCTTGCCAACATCTTCAACGGTGGACAGTTATCAGAATGGCAGCAGAAAATTGAAGCCATGGTCCAAAAAGACTGCCCGCATTTACTGGAGTGTATTTGCATGAGTGTGCGTGTGTCAGTGCGAGTCCCTGTGTGTGGGTGTGCATGCATGAGCAAACATATACATGCGTATTGGTTTGCATATATGTGGGCACATAAAGGCCCAAAATGGTTAGCACTGCCGCCTCACAGCAAGAAGATTGTGGGTTCAAATCTGGCCTGGGGCCTGTCTGTGTAGAGTTTGCATGTTCTCCCTGTGTTCACGTGGGTTTCCTTCGAGTACTCCAGTTTCCCCCACCCACAAAAACATGCATTATAGGAACACTCCAACCAGTACCCCTGACCAAGGACCTGGCTTCACAACTGGAGTTAGTGCTGCTGAGTAGCTGCCCACTGCTCCTAACAACAGGATGGGTCAAATGAAGGGGTCAAATTACCCCAAATGCCCCCACAAATCTACACGGCCTGACAGCAGCCATCGGTTGACAGACTGCAGGAAAGTAATTTCTCCTCTCTTCAAACTCTTCAGCACAAAAGAGATTAAGCACTGTAATCTGGAGCAGGACCCCAGGATTGATAAATGTCCCGCAGGCCAATCGACCCCCAGGAAGGACTGACGGCCGTCGTTCCAGATTACGCCGCGCCAATGAGCTCGCCACACTCGGAGGATACTGCCAGGGATTAAACCATGAGCGCCGTACGGGGGAAAAACGACAGCAGGCTGTTCCTGCTTTACAGAGAACTGGGTCAGTATTTAAAGGTTGAGGGCACAGGAGAATTCACATACAGGCAGGAATATTATGACAGTAATGATGCCGAATGTTAAAGACCACAATGAATTGCGTGAGCTCTGAGTCCTGGAGGACTGAGGTCCCCTGTAGGAAGTACGTCTGTGTCCCACTTTTCCGTCCTTGACATTTGTGCCATGTACGTACCAGCCCAGAAAGGCAGAGCGTACTAGCAGGCTAAAACGTTCATTGATAAAGCAACTCTTGCATAAGATTCCAGTTGGAATCATGTGGACTCCAATTGAAACTGTGATTGTAATTTGCATTTGCAGGGGAGATTTAATGGAAGGACTGGCACTTGGCCATCCCAGAGGTCGTGAACCTCATCTCAGTCACAGCCACCAAAGCTGAAGCCCGTCAGGTTGACACAAATTCAGAAGTCAGTCAACCAGAGCTAGGGGTAACATTGCTAAATACCTAGCATACATTACGGCAGTGGGTGCCCTTAATGTCTCCTGCCTGCAGACAGGACTAGGCTTCAGAACATGGTGGTCCAAGCCCCACTCCCAACCTTGCATGGAGCTCAGCTCAGACCAGGCACAGTAGAATTAGAGCAGTCGTTTTTATGGCAGGAGAAATTTCACTGGATTGAGAAACTAAATATGTGGCAGAACTTGCACGCCGTGTGCTCTGAAAAACTATGTCAGCCTGGTGCCGGCTTCCCTTTTTGTGTGTCGACACCCCAGAGAGGGAGTGGGCGGCACCCTGGTCTGACACTCCGTCCGGATATTCCGCTCTGATTGGTGGAGCTACAGCAGCTGAGTTTGAGGGAGGGGCTAAAGAGCCCTAATGAGGTCACCAGCAGAAGCGGTTGGGCTCAGGCCGCCACTGGGGGAACAGCAGCAGAGGAAAGGTCAACGGCTGATAAATGGCTTTGTTAAATCGTTCCACCAGTCTGGCAGCCCTGATAGCCAGTGTAGGGCTCAACAGAGCTCCCATTTTAGGAGAACTACGCTCCCGAGAATTCTTATATCAAACTGAGGAAAAACTAGTTCAGAGGCGGACCTACAAAGTGGCATCCAGTGGTGTGATAATTTGAAAGCATAATGTCCATCCAGCCATAGTCCAAACCTGCTTATTCCCAGTCAAGGTCACTGGGCTTCAGAAACTGTCCCAACGTCCAACGTACAAGAGACAGGAACATTTTCTGCAGTTTTCCAATCCATCACAGGGTGCACACCATTCACTCACAAGTTACGCCCAATGCATATAAGCAATTAAGAACCTTCTATCAGCCTGACTTGTATGTCATGTCACAGTGGGCAGAAACCTCAGTGCCCAGAGAAAACTCAAATGACCCCTGAGAGCGACCCATGAAGCGAAAATGAAGCGAAAAACACAGCCCACTGCACCACCATGCTGTCATATAAGGATTATGCGCTCCGGGAAAGAAAAAAAAATGTTCGTATAAAGCCCAGCACTGGGTCACTACATAAACATTACCAGCATAGTTCCTTGATATGTTGCACCCAAAGCTTTGTTTGAAATATAGAAGAGACACGGCATTCCAATACTCCAAAACTCAAAGACAGCCAGGAACTTTTTTTACCTTAAAGGTATATTAAGTTGGATTTTCCTTGAAAAAAATGTATTGACTCATACAAGTAGATCAGAGGGATCTAATAGCTGCGACCTGGCCTAGCATCCGTCTTGTGGCCTAGTGTCTATGACTGGTGGTTTCTTGTACAGGTGTGACCTCGAAATTGGCAAATGACCGTGAAAATCAATAGGGAACCCTTCCTCTGTACCAAGAAGCTTGTTGTAAGATTAATAGCCATTCATCAAGTTAGACTCGAGTTACGGTGCAAAAACTGTGAAATCGGGGCAAAATTGACACTTTTTTGACCGGTGTGACCTTGAGATTCGACAGATGACCTTGAAAATCAAAAGGGAACCCCTCCTCTACACCAAGAAGCTTGTTCTAAGATTTCATAGCCATTCATTGAATTAAACTTGAGTTACGGTGCGAAAACCGTCAAATCGGGCAAAATTGACACTTTTTTTTACTTGTGTGACCTTGGGATTCGACGGATGACCTTGAAAAACAATAGGGAACACCTCCTCTATGCCTAGAAGCTATTTCCAAAATTTCATAGCGATCCATGAATTCTAACTGGAGTTACAATGCGAAAACCCACAAACAAGGTCGTGACCTCTGTGAACTTGACCTTTGACCTTTGACCTCGACCTTGTGCATGGACATCACTTTGGTGAAGGTCAATAACTCCTGAAAATTTCATGATGATACGACGACAGGAACATGGTGAAAAAGGTGTCACAGACGGACGGACAGATGGACAGACGGACGGACAGACAGAAGCGTTCATAGAGCTGCTTGGTCGCAGCTAAAAATAATTCTTCTCAATCATCCATTATGACCCTCTCAAAGTGTGTGGGCTAGCCTGTACCTCCAGAGACCCATCTTCTGCCAGTATTTTGTTATTTTAATTTGCAGGGCATGTTTCTGGAAGTCACCCTTTGGGCAGTGGGAAGGAAAGAACAGTATGCAGGCAATCCAAGTTCCTGAGAAGAAGCTACAAAAACTGACTTGCAATCAGACAGAGCAGAAAAAAGCGAGGCAAAATGCCAAGCAGAAAAAGCCCACTGCAAGACGACAGTAAATATGCGGTTTGTTTTGACCCTCAAGAAAACACAAAAAAGATGATGTGGATACAGTGTGATGCCAAATTGGCCCGTTTTATGTTGGATAGGTGTTGGCAGTTAGCTTAGTTAGGTAGCTTGCTATGTGTCTGTAATCAGAATGTAATATAGGCCGGCTGACAACAGCTAACATCACTGTTGGCATTGTATTTTTTTTAAATGTTGCAAAACAGGTACAGCGACATTGCCATAAATAGCATTGATCTAGAACGGCAATACAGAATAATTGTGAGCGAAATAGCCAAAGTTACGTTTGTGCTGGCTACAGATTGTACAAGACGATAGTGTAGCTAGCACAGCTCGAAATATGGTCAGGAAGTGTACGCTTCTGGCGTGGTTAAGCCTCGGAGTAGGAGCCAGTTTTGAATTTTGTGTTTACAAACAGCAACGGACAAATACTACTCAGTATACCACTAAGGGTACTCTCAAGTTCCAAACCCGCAACATCGACTACAAATATTAATGCAGCCGAGAGAGAATGTCCTCCAATAAATTTGAAACAGAGTAAGAGCATATACAGTGTGTACAAATGTATCATATCAGATACAATGGCAAAAGAAGGTCCTGGATTTAATTATGATACACTAGCTAAAAAAAGAATTTCAAGAAGGATGGGCACTGATCTCAAATTTCATATGGAAAATTATATGGCTGACAAACTGCCATTTTAGTCATATTTAACTATTTAAAAGATAAATTAAGAACTATTATAGTTTAACTTCAATATGACGCTCAGACAGATCGGTTGTAATTACAATGATCAAGAAACAGTCCGTAAAGCCCCAAGGTGACATGAAGCTCATCAAAGAAAGCAAGCCCTTGTGGGGGGTTGAAGGAAATAAACACCTTCACCAACAAAACAAACCCATTTGGTCCTTCCAAATGGTGAAAAAGTCGAGGTGTGGGAGCATGCTGCCTGACACAAAATGACACAAAAGACAGGGTGGGGGGGAGGTCCTGCTCAGCCTAATTCCTTTGATGGCTGTAATAAATTATGACAGAACCCCCTCCAGCAACCACAGCCCCTGACCCCCTGGCACCCAAAAAAGTCAGCAGTGACTGCAGCTCTCCTCAGGCACACAAATCCATAGAGAATCATATGTTCAAGATGACGTCATCAGTGTGGGCCAGTTGTAGTCCTGTAGGGGTGAGTGGCTCTGAGAATGAAAGACCCAGGTCCCAGGGGGCTATAGAAGTGTATGGCTGAATCCAAATCTCCACCCTCTGGACTTGCAGACTGAGCCCTCACAGACTTCAGGTGTATGTAATGTGACGTCTTCATCGTCATCACGTAAAGTCTGCAAGACCAGGAGACTACAGCATTACAAAGGAGCTGATAGTCAGGCTTCGAGTCTGTTACACTCGTTTCTGTACAAATGCATATTGATTACCTCTATAGACTATACTTCTGTATCATGATTTAGAATTTTATATCTGGCCTACGTTATTCAAGTGACGTTTTAATATTACAAATTTATGATAAGTTTATGTGGTTTTGTCTGTGTGTGTGTCTGTGTGCTTTTTCTTCGGTCAGTAATTTGGAAAAATTAAAACGACAAGTCCGCATTGCAATGAATTGTGAGTAATTACACTAGTGAAGTCTGCTGAGGTCTGGACCCTAAGCTGACTCTCTCGAAGTCCACAGTAAGTCCACTTGAGGCCCCTTCAGGACTGGATCAATTGTGGATTTGGACAGCACTCAGCACTCCCGGACTTCCTGTGAATGCGCCCGCTAAGTCCGCGAGTGCGGTCATTTGGATGCAGCCTAAGAGTGTTGAGGCCTACATTCAACACTATAGTGTTTCCCTGCACACTATGGCTCTTGTAATCATTGCTGCCTCACAGCAAGAAGGTTGAGGATTCGAATCCAGCCTGGGGCCTTTTTGTGTGGACTTTGAATGTTCTCCCTGGGTTTACGAGGGTCTCCTCCCACAATGCCAGACTGACTGGAGATGCTAAATTATCTGCTGGAATTGAGTGTGCGAGTGAATGGTGTATGAATGGTGTGTGTGCCCTGAGATTGGATAGATTGGTGGGGTCACCAGGTCATGTTCCTCTCTTTCGCCCCGAGTCAGCTGGGACAGGCTCCAGCTTCCCCGTGACCCTCGTGAGGAGAACGCAATTCAGATAATGGATGGATTCCACTCTGTATTTAAGGCACAATTACAATTGTGTCTTAACCACAAAAGTAAGATAAAAATAATTATAGGAACATTAATTTAAAATTTTATAAATCTTAAAACCTTTCCTGAAGGAGCTGTGGCCAATGACTCGTCTCAAGAAACATTAAATATCCATTTTGGCTCATTTTGGGCGTAGGGTACCAACAGTACTGCACAATGTAACATGATTTAATACTGAGCAGACAATCTGATGGTTTCCCGTAGACATGTGTCCTACAGTATCCCCCAGGACCTCAGCCCGTAGCTGAAGCCACTGACCTCTGTCCTTAGCACATTCACCTCTGATAATTAAATGTAAAGGTAGTAGGGACTCCACCAGAATATAAACAGAGCACAGCCAGGGAATACTGGAGTTGACCATCTGGCACCAGAAGATAATCTGCGGTCCCATCCAGATTAGATGAGACTAATTACTGCTGAAGGCAATCAGCTTTAATTACTGCGCGTAGCGAAGAGCAGTAATTAAGAGGCTGCACTCTAAATCAAACTGTTCTGGGTTCAGTTCCCGCATGAGGCACAGCTAGTGCCTTTAAGCTCCCCCATTAATTAAATCAAACTTCAGCTAATATTTTCACTTCACTTCATACCCAGCTGCAAACATATTGTGCGAGTTACAGCGCATTTAATAATGGAGGCCACAGCAGCTTGCCCCAGTGAAACCATTCACTGAGGAAATTTCTGGAAGCAATACTTCGCATAAAAGTATTCTTTAAAACAATTGAGGACTGCAGCAAACGCATCCTCATTCTACAGCCGCTTTCACAGCGAACGCGAAACAAATTTTTTGCACAACAGATTACTTTGAAAGTCAATGCAAAGACGCGAATACACATGTTTCGCATTGACTTTGAATGCAATCTGTAGTGCGAAAAATTTGTTTCGCATCCGCTGTGAAAGCAGCTTAAGAGGTGCGAAGGATAACAGAAAAAGGGCAAATGCAAATAACTCCAAGCACTGTAATTTATATTAACGTAGTGCTTAAGAAGTGTGGATTTAAGTCTCCGGTGATATAGAGTGGGAGTGGTCTGATGGCTCTGAGGCAGTTTGCTGATTGGGTGCCATGTGTACGGAGGGTGGGACAGAGTAGAACATAGATGGGAGGTCATCGGGGAGAGAAGGGCCTCAGGCCTTACTCTGGGACTCAAGCCAGACTACATTCAGGGGTTTCAGGGGATTCTGGGTGGGAAGAGGTGCTGCACGCAGTGCAGTGGGCGGGGAGTGGAGCTATTGCAGTAAATAACACTGTCACCTAACTGCAAAAGGGTGTGGGTTTGAATCCAGTCTGGGTCCTCTCTGTGTGGAGACTGGATGCTCTCTGCATGGGTGTAGTTCTGACACTCCGACGTCTCTCCACCCAAAGACACACACGCCAGGCTAATAGGAGGCTCTAAATTGCCCATAGGTATGGCAGTGAAAGCGAGTGGTGTGTGATCTCAGTGATGGACTGGCGAGCTGTCAAGGTCGCGTTCCTCCTCACGCCCGGTGTATGCTGTGATAGGCTCCAGCTCCGCCCCCTCCCTGACCCTGACTGGTAGGACAGATAATATACAAATGGCTACAGGAGTCTGTGGCCAAAGACTCAGCAGGCAGAAAAACAAAAGAGCAGTTTCACTTCTTTACTACCCTCTTGGATCACTGACTTCACTAATCGAAAAAGAGCTATCAAAGACCACACTGCTTTACCCCAAATCACTTCGGTGTGTGCTCACCACAGACCAGGGAGATTGGCCCTAACCAGTAACTACGTCAACGGCTGTTTACAGCAATGCATTATGGGCAATACCAGGGGACTGTATCCTCTACACGCAATCCACTTCCTCATATCTGAGCTATTGTTGTCTTCTATCACAGAACAGCAAAAATTACTCCTTTAACATCACTGTCTCGCAGAACCAATCTGACCTCCGCCATTCTGAGAGTCAAAGTGACACTATCGCTAACTCCTGGATAATCTGTTTATGAATGTTACCACCCGTGGTCGCGCTAACAGTAAAGTGATTTATTGATTGATTGATTGACTGGCTGACTAGTGAGTGCAGCTCCAGTCCCATGACAACATTCCTTCCTGAGCTTCACTTATCCAGGAGTAAAAAACAGATAAACAACTGATGATGTAGTTGCGCTTGGGGGCCATTATAAGTGCGCAGTGGGGATGTAGGGTTGGATTAGGCGTGGTGCTCTGCGTGTGTGAAGGCAAACACACCCCAGGAGAACACAGAGAGAGAGGGCGGGACTCTCTGCCAACTCCTGCCCCTCCGCCATGGCGCCATGTCGCGGCTGCGCTGTTACGGCGTGTGCGGGAAATCGCTCCAGACTAATTACTTGAGAGCCGGCACTCCTCAGCATGAGGGAGGTTACGTAACCACATCGCGTTTGGTCCCCCAACACTGCACCCCTCTCATTCCGGCCAAACATGATGCAAACACAGCCGCACGCAAACACGTGCTCACACACTCTCCCACAAATACACCCACCTACTTTAGAGTTACCCTGGATGTGCATTTACACAAACGTACACACAACACACACAGAAAAAACAAACAAATACACACACGAATATATACAAGGCATCCAAAAAGAAAAATGCAAGTACGCACACACAGACACATAATCACAGGGCAGCGCACAAATGAACACACAAACAGTCACACACAAAGATGAACACACACACACACATATGGACACACAGAGAGCGCATACCCACAGGAAGGCACCAGACCTGAAGGAATAAAACAGGGCCACATGAGTCCCACACCAGCTGGCTATTTCCATTACTGCAGCGCAGTTATGTAACTGAAACAGGATGAGGAGAAGAAGAGAGAACAGGAGCTCAGGCTGCAGGAGCCACAGTCTGGAAGGGTCCGCAAACAGCCAACACTGGGGGGGGGTGGGAGATTGTTTTGAGCTGATGACATACCCACAGCTGAGAACATCCCAAACCTGAATATAAACAGCTGGTGCTGGAATACAGGCCAGAATAGGGACAGAACACAGAGATGGAGATGCAGCTGAGCACCAGAACTGGACCAGGACCCGACTGGACAGATGACAGAACTCAGAGGGACTCATTAGGCCTCAAAGTAGGACTCACTGACACCCCCCTGGGATTCAGTGGGAGTCATCAGCACTCAAATTGAGACTCAGTGTAATGTCAAACGAGTCAGCAGAGCCCAAAAAACAAGCTGCCTTAAAATATACAGATCCACTGACTCATAACTCTCTCTCTCTCTCTCTCTCTTCATTATCCTCAAACCTGCAGACTTAGATTTCACACAAAACAGATTTTAATCAAGTAATCCCGAACAGAAATTAATTTGCAATTAAGACAGCAATCTAAATCGGATTTTAAAACCGGAGTCGGTCACAATGAGGGTTGGGGGGGTGTAGGGGTACTGGAGTGAAGTGACAGTTATATAAACGGGCTAATCCCTCCCTCTGCCCTGCAAAAAGAACGACCAATTAAGTGCCAGCTCACACCCAAAATGTAAACACTACGGAGCGTGTACAGTGGTGTCACCAGCCATCCTCCACGCTCCACGGGCATGTTTACGGCACGTCACGCCAGTTTGCCGCTCTGGCATCGTCCTCGGCTGGAGGGGATTGGAGCAGATTGAAAGGATAAAAAGGAATCTGAATTGCAGTGACGTCAGAGCGAAAGACGAACGTTCATGTGGGGACAAGCCAGCTGAGGACCACAGCGGGCTGGTCAGGGGCTTATGATGGAGGGGAAATCTATCTAAGTCAGTGGGTACACCCTCTAAAGTGAGGAAGTACTGTTATCTGTACCCTTCACTTAGAGAGGTAAGATGGTGAGATATAGCTACATTTCCCAAACGTGTTTTCAGGGCTGTTTATTCACCACTGGGACCAGAAGCCCACCGCTGAACTACACAGCAAGGCGCTGACAATCGTGAAATGTGACCTTTCTGGAAATCACCAAGACGCCAAAACAAGTTTGCGAAATCCCCACTAGTAGGCGTCTTGGTGATTTTCAAAAAGGGCACCACCAAGGCTGAAATTACAGAAAACATCCCATAATGCATTTAGGCGCAGGACCAAGATAGCACCCCATGCACTGACCCCAAAAAACATCCCAAACACAAGACCATGTTCACCCAAAATCTTGGCTCCTGAGCAAACTCCAGGTCCGGTCTTCTGTGATAACAGGATAGTACACCCTGAGCCCAGGTTCAGCTGTCACAATGTCACCCGAAAACTCGATTAGCAAGCACTGTACAAGTAGATCTTGGACCAAAAAAGACCCAATGAGTCAGAAAGAGTGGGACGGCAGGGTTTGGGAATGGAGGAAATTAAAAGCAAGGTCTCCTAGCTGGTCACAGAGCGATCAGCGATTGCCCAACCCCAAAATGAAGACTGAGATGGAGCTGCCATTTTGAGAATCCAAATGAATTAAAGTGCCACTTTCGTGTGACCTTTCAATGGTCATTGTTGTATTTTTAAAGTCTACTAAAAAAAAGTTTAAATGCGTCATTGTTAAAAAGAAAACAAGTTTTTTCATGCTGGCCATCTCTGCAGTACCTGTGTATGAAACGTTCTGTTGAGGTCCTGCCCCCGCCGTCCTGAAAACCCCAGTGAGCTGTGATTGGTCAACTTGATCACTCACATGTCATTGCTCCATCGTTCGCATGTGCGTCATAAAATATCAAACCCCTTAAGATAAATGGATTTTTGCTCTAGAGTGAAAATGAAGTTAAAAAATGCATACTGGTGTAGCCTTGTGGGCGTAGCCCACTTGACTCAAGCGTCATGCCAAGCTATCTGCTTGGTGTGAAAATTCAAACGGTGACATCACCAATTGATGAAAGCAATGGCCAGAACCTATCAGGGCATTTCAGTCAGCTCTGGAGCAATGTGTTCTGCGGCATGGATCACTTCTTCTGGAGGTGACTTCGAGTTGTTTTCCCACATAGACCTTTTAAATGCACATGAAAATGATATGATTCACACTATGACATATAGGTGTTTTTTAAAACAACTTTGTAATTCTTACAGACTTAAAGTTTATTTCTACAAAACCCAAAACCAGTGAAGTTGGCACTAGAATACAATGATTTGCAAATCCTTTTCAACTTATATTCAATTGAATACACTACAAAGACAAGATGTTTAATGTTCAAACTGAGAAACTTTTTTTTTCCAAATAATCATTAACTTAGAATTTACAGGCAGCAACACATTGCAAAAAAGTTGGCACAGGGGCCTTTTTACCACTGTGTTACATCGCCTTTCCTTTTAACTGCACTCAGTAAACGTTTGGGAACTGAGGAAACCGATTTTTGAAGCTTTTCAGGTGGAACTCTTTCCCATTCTTGCTTGATGTACAGCTTAAGTTGTTCAACAGTCCGGGGTCTCCGTTGTCATATTTTACGCTTCATAATGCGCCACATATTTTCAATGGGAGACAGGTCTGGACTACAGGCAGGCCAGTCTAGTACCCGCACTCTTTTACTACGGAGCCCTGCTGTTGTAACACGTGCAGAATGTGGCTTGGCATCGTCTTGCTGAAATAAGCAGGGGCGTCCATGAAAAAGACGTTGCTTGGATGGCAACAAATGTTGTTCCAAAACCTGTATGTACGTTACAGCATTAATGGTGCCATCACATATGTGTAAGTTGCCCATGCCTTGGGCACTAATACACCCCCATACCATCACAGATGCTGGCTTTTGAACTTTGCGCCTATAACAGTCCAGATGGTTCTTTTCCTCTTTGGTCCGGAGGACACGACGTCCACAGTTTCCAAAAACAATTTGAAATGTGGACTCGTCAGACCACAGAACACTTTTCCACTTTGCATCAGTCCATCTTAGATGAGCTTGGGCCCAGCGAAGCCGGCGGCGTTTCTGGGTGCTGTTGATAAATGGCTTTCGCTTTGCATTGTAGAGTTTTAACTTGCACTTGCAGATGTAGCAACGAACTGTAGTTACTGACAGTGGTTTTCTGAAGTGTTCCTGAGCCCGTGTGGTGATGTCCTTTACACACTGATGTCGGTTTTTGATGCAGTACCGCCTGAGGGATCGAAGGTCACGGGCATTCAATGTTGGTTTTCGGCCTTGTCGCTTACGTGCAGTGATTTCTTCAGATTCTCAGAACCTTTTGACGATATTACGGACCGTAGATGATGAAATCCCTAAATTTCTTGCAATAGCTTGTTGAGGAATGTTGTTTTTAAACTGTTCGACAATCAGCTCACTCATTTGTTCACTAAGTGGTGACCCTCGCCCCATCCTTGTTTGTGTATGACTGATCATTTCAGGGGAGCTGCTTTTATACCCAATCATGGCACCCACCTGTTCCCAATTAGCCCGTTCACTTGTGGAATGTTCCAAATAAGTGTTTGATGAGCATTCCTCAACTCTCTCAGTCTTTTTTGCCACTTGCGCCAGCTTTTTTGAAACATGTTGCAGGCATCAAATTCCAAATTAGCTAATATTTGCAAAAAATTACAAAGTTTACCTGTTCGAACGTTAAGTAACTTGTCTTTGCAGTGTATTCAATGAAATATAGGTTGAAAAGGATTTGCAAATCATTGTGTTCTGTTTTTATTTACGATTTACACAACGTGCCAACTTCACTGGTTTTGGGTTTTGTATGATTTTCTGTTAAATAAGTGAAAAATATTGCAAAACAGGTAAGATAGGTAACCTTTCTTGACAAATGAACTTAAAACAAACTTGATCTCACATTGTGCTTGTGAGATCAATAAAAGAATTTTAATTCAGATTTTTTTAATTTAGAAAAACTGAAAGACCGTCATTCTTTACACTGACAAACCAAAGACCTCAATCTTGAGTCAATGAGAGTGACGGACAGAAACAAACTGAGGGATGGATGGAGACACAGAGGGATGGTCGTGAGAAACCGGCCTTTGCAGTGTTTAGAAATTGTTGTCGCTGTTGCGGCTGCAGCTCCCACTGCAGTGCGCGGCCCAGACATCTGCTAGCAATTACCGCTGAATCGGAGATCAATCTGACAGAGGACCGATTCAGAGCCCAGCATAGCCCGGGCCGGGCCAGTCTGCCCGCTCCCCACCGCGGCTGAGGCTATCAGTATCTGCCAAACCAAGGCGGGGTGGCGGGTTCATTTGTAAAACAAGAGTCACGGGAGAATTCTTTCCCTTAGATTTCTTTGGGGGGGTGAGATGAAGGATGAAGGAGGTGCCCTCTAGCAGCCACAGGCTCAAGGGCGCTTGGTGCTGCTCTCTCCGAATTAATGACAGCACGTCAACTTGACTGCAGAACATTAGAGTCCAAAAAAAACACAGTTGCTATTTCAGAGAACTATGCCAGACAATACAAGAGGGCAAATATGGAAGACAAACTGAGGTTGTAAAGGGCTCAATATAACCACCATGCAGCTATCCCATAATCCCAAGACGAAACAGCAGGCGATTTATAAATTTGAGACTGGCCAACCAAAACTTTTCCCCTAGGTTTTCTGTGTTAACAGGAACGGTGGTGGGTGTCCTTGAAGCCACACCATAACTCACCAGTTCAGATGGCAACACACAGGAGGTGCTCACTTCAACATCGTAAATTAATGACAGTGTATGTCCGCTGCGTCTCACAATGCATAATCTTGGCGGCAGGTGTTAAAGTGTGTTTCTTTCGAACAGACTTCCAGTGCTGAGCTATAGCATGTGAAAGGCAAGGTTTCAGAGAGGTATTTATAAAAACGACACTGAGATATTATTATCAGCATCTCTGCTCTGATTTCAAACTCCTGCAGACCTCCAGAGTGTGGGAGCAGAGAGAGAAAAACATGACAGGAGAGTCAGAGGGGGAGAGACAGAACGAGAGATGTAGCAGAAGTGTAAAGTAAAACAGTAAGATAGGAAACACAGACAGATTTGTACAGCGATGATTAAAATTCATCTTGCTGAAAGAATTCAAATTCACAAAGCAACATTTACATTGGTAAAATAGCGATACACACTGTGACCCATAAATATTTGGGCAGCAACGCAATTTTAAACGGCAGTCGCTCAATGAGGATGTACGCAATGACTCAAATTAAAGTTCTTCGAACTTTAACCCTTTGTTGCATATTAGAGTAACCAAACCCACCCATTAACCTTTAAGGTCCCCTATTATGCTGATCCTTCTTTTAATACATACTTATAATGTTATAATGTTCGATGTCCATACCCAACCTCTGCAAAGTTTCAAAAACATAAGATACAGGGATTTTGCCGTAATCCAAGAATCCAGCTCGTCCCGAGATCTTCAGGAGATTTGGGCAAAACCTGACATCAGGTTGTTGCATCTGATCGGGACAGACCTGGCCAGAGCCAATCATGGTGCTGGACCTGCCCACCCTGGAATCTATTCTATCAGAAACAAAGGAGCACAAATCATTTAATGAGTAGATTTCTCAGTCTGTCTTCCAAAGCTATTCTTGCGTTTTTTTTTTGGATGCGAAGAAAAGCACAACTATTTTCTCTTCCAAAAGAAGACGCCACCAGAAATCAGTGGGTAGCTTTTTTGTTAAAAGGGAATATTAGCTGTTTGTGCTCGGATTTCACCGATGACAGCTTAGTCAATAAAGGATCATTCGATGCTGGATATGCGCCTCAGCTGCTCCTCAAACCTGGAGCAGTTGCATCAATCAAGAGCTCGGAGCCACAAGCTGTAAGTAACAATATAACAGCAAATAATGTAAGTGAAGCTAACGTGCTACGGGTAGCCAGCCGGACTGCTAACGATAGTTATCACTAAAAACTGGCCTCAAATGCAGGCTGGATCAGTACCAACTGTCCGTGACTCAACGACAGACATGGAAGCTGTAAATTTTACCATTTTGTGTTGATTGACTACATAAGCCCGTCTAACGTGATAGCCAGTTTAATGTAGCTGTACCACTGCTGCTAATGTAGCTAAGTTACTGTTGCTAATTTCTGTGTCCTAAATATGCAAGAGTAAATAATATCAAGGAGACATTCAACAGAAGGTGTGTGAACATAAACCTCATTCGAAGCTAACTTTTTATACTTGTTTGTAATTTGAACGCTTGGTACAACTGTTGACGGTAACGGAAGTTACTGTCTGTAAAACCTGAATTGCAGGGTAATGTTTGTCTCTGTCATTGTTATGATCGCTCTGATGCTACCAGCATGTTAGTTTGCATTCTGTGCTACTTAAAAAATACTCCTGGTTAACTTGCAAGCAGTAATGCGGGGCCCATATTCACAAAGCATCTTATCCTACTGCTAGGAGTACTCCTAAGTCACGCAAAAAGATTTTATGTAGGAGCAAAACCTTTTAGTTCAGAAAACTAGTAACTGGTAACTCCTAGACTAGGAGTAGGTCTGAGATAGGCGGGAGTAAATCTCTGATGCTATCAATGACATCAATTCTCACGCACGAGCCTTGGTACAATGAGCATGGTGATTGGTTGTTTGGTGACAGGGCGGCTCATTGAAAAATATATCCCACAGACAACCCATGGAGGAAAAAAATGAGGAAATAGACTGAGCGGCTGGTCTGTCCCATGAAATAATAACAAGTTGAGCAATCCTGAAAATACACTATGCGCAATGCCCATATATCTCGCTCTAGGCAAATGAACATACATAGGAAAGAGATAGCTGATAAAATGCCAATAGCATAAAACAAGGCAATGATGAAACGCTTCATTTACCCCAATAGGCAACTTATTACCCAATGAGAATATGTTGCGATCATTTGAATTTCAGGCCGTTCATGTTTGTTTGCCCTAAACTGTCATGTATGAAAGTTTAAAAAGGAGGAGAAAGCCCAACTGGAGCCACGACGCTATCAATTGGCTGGGAGTTTTTTTTTTCACAGCCAGTGAAAATTGACATAGTGGTCTCTGTATGCCAGTCCACTTTGTTCAGCAACATTGCAAATATCGCCACCCTCCTTGACATCATCATCACCGTAGTCGGCAGGACCATCATCACCCAGTTGAGTTATGTTTGTTGGCATAAATTGTGAAGGATGGCACATGTTGTAATTACTTTTCTGGTTCTCTCTGAGACGCACCTCCCCATGCAGCACACGAAACCGGCGCTTCAGCGGCCCAATACCACGCACGTTCCACCACACTGCGTATCGTTTTGTGCGCTGTAACTTGCACCATTAAAAAGAAAACAGCAGACTAAACATACTGAGCAACAAAAGAAGCACAAGTTTGCTCGTTAGTTAATGTACTCTTATGGTTACTCAGTCAAAATGACAGCAAAACAAAGAAAAATTTGATGAATTAAGTGTAAATTTGCGCACGCTGGTGATAAATTTGAGTTTCTATAATTATTGCATGTCTACTTGTTTTCCGGTTTGTCTTTAACTTGCAATTCTTTTGTTGTTCAGTATATTTGTAATTTACAGTAGCCTATTATGCCATCTTTACATGTAATAGGCTAAGCCAATGTAGGCTGTAGCAAGAATGACCTACCTGTTATAATTTTGTTGCGGTCCCGGTTGTGGTTCCAGGTAAGGGGTCAAGAGCCAATGTTTGCAAGGGTAGCCACTGTCCCCTAGCAAGTGGCATCCTGCAGACACATAATGCCTGTCAAATAATTGGCATAAGCCGCTTTCCATTAAAATGCGAGAGTCGTGCATGGACCCTGGCCATTTCGCAACAATGTCCAAAATATTGTATTCGCCATCAAATACTATCTGGGTGTTGATGGAATTAACATTTTTCTGTTTACAAATACCTCTTCATCTTGAGTCGGAGAAATAAATCAAATATGGATCCCGTCAATAGCACCGATGATACCGGGCATTGGCCTACCTGAGTGCACGAATTCAAGTTTGATTCTGTGTTGTTGGCAAACATCCATTGGCAACCGGATAAACGCGCATGGCGCAGATCTTGGCCACCGCAGCCATTCATTGTCTATGTGATCGCTGGGCGCGAGGGCGCACCATTCTGCGCCGAGGAGGGCGCAGCGAGAGGCTGGCGCCGCCGCTGCACAGGGCGCTGCCGCTGGATGGGGCGCTGCGCCCAAGTTCAAAATATTGAACTTGGGCGCAGCGCCCACCTCGGCGCGTCCAATAGGAGAGAATATTGGAATCGGAAAAAAATTGGCGGATTTTGTTAGAAAGGCAGGGCAAAAATGGAGGAGAACATCATTGTGGCGGTCTCTCTGCATGCAGAGCTGTGGGACACGAGACTCAGCGTCTACCGGGATCTCGTTAAAAAAAGCCCAGGCATGGAGAGAGATATCCCACAATTTGGGAATACCAGGTGTGGTTAAAAACCGGCAGAGATATCGTTAGCCTCATAGCATAATTGGCTCCTAGGGCCGTCCGCACCGAGAAAGATAACTCACACGACTCACCTCACTTCTTATGTAAATGCTGATTTAGCTACTTTGATTAATGTTAGTTCAGATTGGCTGCACTTTCTTTTCAGTGAACCCATTTTTGCTTCGTTGGAAAATTGACGTTGGCCTAGCTTCATGGCCACTATTCAGCGAATACATCTGACGAGTTAACGTAATACAAGGTATCCTTTTGGACTTAGATTAACGTTATGTAATGAGCTTCTCTGCGATGTTATCTGCCATGTTGAAGTGAAGCCCTATAAATTCCGACGGATTTGATGGGCGGTCAATTTTTCCATCGTTCGTAAAATTGCTCTGAAAGTGATCATAGCGATATCGTTTGCCATTATCGTTGCCGTTATTGTTGTGGTGTGGACTTCGCCATCTACATGAGTTGGAACGATTTTTAAAACTGTATCTTTTTTGTTATTGTTGTAGTTATCTTTCTTGATCGGTCGCATAGCAAACAGCGCCACATGCGTGCACAACGCGCATGCGTGCGCCCTACTCGGTTCCATCTCTGCGCCGTCCAAACCGCGTGCTATGTGAAATCGTCTGCGCCGTACCCAGCGCAGAGCGCCGTCCAAACTGCGTGCTATGTGAAAACGGCTTTAGGAACTACTTTTAGGCCTAAAGTGCTTTGTGAATAACACTTCGTAAAAATAATTAGGAGTCCTAAATTTACGACTGACACGCCCATTTTTTGGAGTTTCTCCTGAATCCGACAGTTAGGACCTACTTTTAGTGCTAAGATGCTTTGTGAATACGGGCCCAGATTGATATGCTTGTGTTACTTTGGTTACCATCAAGATGGTAGTTTCATGATAATGTTACGAGACCGAAGCCACTGCAGTTGAAGCTAACAGGAGAGATGTTGTGCATGTCTGCAAAGTTTGGCTGCAGTTAGACCAGGCGTAGGCTTTGCGGAGCTTAGAGTACGTGCTTGGTTTTGTTTACTGCTGCTGTGAAATGATCGTTTTACTTATCCATGACCAGAGAAAACCGGGTAGTTTGCCGTGGTGTGGGCTAGCTCTCTGATCCTACCACGGTGAAAGCAATCGCAAAATGCACCATAACGTGTCTGGTATAATAAACCATTTCTCTGCATTGCCGTAGCGGAATTTCATCCACCTTTGAAAATTGTTCTGGCTGATAAAAAGCCGAAAAAAGTGGAGGTCGGATATGGATTATTTTACATTAAAAGTTATCGATTCGCTAGGTCCACATAAGCAACGCTTACACCGTTTGTGTGTTTTTGCTACAAACTCATTTAGTAACTTGGTGTTGGAATTGTGTTTTGTTTTGGTAGAAATGGTAAACAGGAGCTTTAGCAAAGTTTCTTCTGGACAGCGAAGAGGGTATACGACATGACTATATAACAGTACAGCTACAACCACCTGCATGCAAGGCGAGTCAGTATGAGCAAGACACTAAAATTTCAACCTGCCACTCATTGACATCCTGCTGTAAACATTGCTGCAATATTTCAATTGCTTCCTCCTCCTGTTCGGGGTCAGATTCGGGATCAAACAAGTACGGTCTTACTGCAATAGATGCCGCAAAGAGCTGTCCTGAAATACCTGTCATCTTGGTTTCCTGGTTTTTCGGGTCTGTACCCTCCCCTGGAATCAAAGCAGCCAGGCAGCCAATCAGAATAGCGCCTCATAAGCATAGCCTCCCCGCCCACTCAAAACAGGTGGAGTTTCAGGCCGGCACAGACGGGGTGAGAGAAGAGATCTCACAAGGACTGGATGTGTGTGGTATTTTTTTTTTTGTAACTGAATTCTTACCCACTGGACATGTTTTAAACGACTAAATACAGCATAATATGGGACCTTTAATAGACGACGAGGAAAAGAGTAATACAATGAAGGGTTCATTGAAGAGCCTACTGCTAAAATTGCTTAAGTCATATTTTCACACATCAACACGTGTGGATGGGAAAATGCCTTTTATGGTCTCCTAAGTCAATTTTCTAAATTTTCTCAAAATAGAAATTTTGTGACTTAGGTACTTTTAGCACTGGGGTCTTCAATTTAGCGAATGAGTAAATCCACACTTGTGACACTCTAGCACAGCAGTGTCTGAATACTTATGGAACTCACTGTATATGAGACATGACCTTCAGGGAAAAAAGAGGGAGCAATAGAGAGAGAGAGAGAGAGAGAGAGAGAGGTGAGTAAGATGGGCGAAGGCAGGAACGGGGTTGGATCCCGGAGGCACAAAGGCCATTTGCCCCTGCTGGAGCAGGGAGTAGCCACTGATGGACTGACAGATGGGACCCATGTGGAGTGGGAGGAGTCTCCGCCCCCTCAGATTCATGGACCCCTGTGGGAAAGCAGGAAGAGCAGCCGCTGCACTGGGACTGACCCCAACGCCAATAATATCCGCTGTGGCTCCTCTGTAGTCGCCTTCCGGTACCTCAAACAGCAAAAGCTGCCGAGCAGCGGACTGTCCCAAAGCCTCATATTACACCACTCTTAAAGAATCAAATCATGGTCATTAATATTTTGAGCACGTTTTCCGTTTTTTACCTGCAAAAATTTTATCTGTGTGCACAAAATTTTTCAAATATTCGCAAAATACTTTAACAGCTATATAACTTTTCAACAAGCTCAAAATATTCATGACTCCTATTTGATTCCACGCACTGTATGTGCGTGAAACTCAAGCACACATGCGCGCACGCTCACACTTTGGTCTCACTACACTCATGGGGACTGATTTTAGCAGTAAATTATTTTTTCCATACCCCAGATTGAAGCGAGATCCAAGACCCTAACCATAAGACTACGCCCCAGCCCCTCCCAAAATAACCTGATTTTTAACATGAACACCCACCCTTAACATAGAGCCTAATTCTAATACCTAACTTTATACCTAGACCAGGGTTATTCAAAACCAACTTATCAAGGACCTATCAGTTTTTTCATCTCTGAGATGATATTTAGCCAGATCTACAGTATTCAATTGTTTATGCACAAACAAATAACTTCTTGAAGTGATAGAACTATAGTGTGCTCCAAAATTACTGGCACCACAGGCCAAGCACAAACAATACATTAAAAAATTGTAAAAAATATATCTATTGAGAAACTCCAAGTAACAACGTGAGAAATACTGTACAACATGATTGTTTCAATGGAACCAACCAAAATCATTTGCTGATTTATTAAAAATCAAGTTCCTCAAAATCAAAATTCACAGTTAATGGCACCCTCAAAGATTATTGTAAATAACATCTACCAAAAGGAAACCAGGCATTAAATTCTACTTATTTAAGTTTTATCTAAGTGTTAAGGACTTATATTGAGCCATTACATCACTTCCTGTTTCACAAAGGGAAAAAGCTGTGGTAACACACATGCAATATCCCTCACATGCCATATCCCAAAGTCATCCAACACCATGGAGAAAACAAAAAAACTGTCAGTTCAAAAGAGGCAGATGGTTACAGACCTTCATAAATCTGGTAATGGCTACAAGAAGATTCACCAACAATTTAATCTGCCACTGAGCACTGTCAGGGAAATTATTAAAAAATTACAATGATATAGGACCATTGAAAAACTATGGGGTAGAGTATGCAACTGCATTTTGCCTCCCAGGATACTGAGGAGGATGGTGAGAGAAGCAACCAATGCCCAAAAATCAATGTGAAGGAACTGCAAGCCTTGGTGGCATCTTGGGGTCACCAGGTTTTAAAAAACACCACCGGGCATCATCTCCACAACCACAGGCTTTTAAGAAGGGTTGCCAGAAGAAAATCTTTTCTGACACAGAAGCAAGTGCTTGGAGTTTGTCAAAAATAATTTCAATTATTACTAGAAGAAGGTGCTTTGGTCAGATGAGACCAAAATCGCACATTTTGTGCAGATACAGTATAGGCATGTTTGGCGTCAAAACAAAGATGCATACAAGGAGAAGCATCTCATACCCACAGTGAAGTATGATAGTGGGTCAGTCATGCTTTGGGGCTGTTTTAATTCAAGAGATCCAAGAGCACTGTTTCAGAATAATGGCATAATGAATTCCATCAAGTATCATGATTTTTTGGTTGACAATCTGGTTGCCTTGGCCAGAAAGGACTGGGCAGTAGGTGGACTTTCCAACAAGAGAATGAGCCAAAGCATACCTCAAGATTTCCACAGAAATGGTTCTGCAACAAAAAATCAGAGCTCTGCAATGGCCATCTCAGTCGTCAGACCTCAATCCATTTGAAAACCAGTGGGCTGAGTTGAAGAGGGCAGTTGATAAACACAAACCCAAGAATGTGAAGGATCTTGAAAGGATTTGCACAGAGGAATAGTCCAAAATCCCCCCCAAATGTGAGCCTTAACCTTGTCAAAATTACAAGCAAAGACTCCATGCTGCTATCCATGCCAGAGGTAGTTGCACTAAGTGCGGAATGAAGGGTGCCAATAATTACGAAACCTTTATTTTGTTTCAATTTATTTTGTATAAAATTATTGTTGTAATTTTGCTTGCTTCAATCCAAACATTAATAAACTATTTCACACACATTGGCATATTTTGTTTCTCTACATTGTTTATATTTTTTTGTATTGTTTGTGCATTGCCAGTCAGGGGTGCCAGTAATTTCTGAGCCCACAGTATATAAATGCAATACAGAGTCAAAATTTTTTTGTAACTAAAATGAAAAATGATAGAGATACCAATTTTTGAAAACAAAAGATTTCCTAATATAGGTAAAAAAAATTATCGATTGTACCCTTAACCCAAATGAATTCCGTCCATCTGTTCATCCGTCCTCCCGAAGACATTTTATTCCGACCGATATCTCAAAAATTAAGCTTTGGATTGCTTCATAGGAGAGGCTAGTGTAAAGTTTCATAAAATCCAATTATTTGTTTTAAAAATAAAAATATTTGAGCATAAGTTTTAGCACATTTCATTTGCCATTTTTATATCGGTGCTTTGGAATCTCGGCCCCCCCGAAAACATGGGAAAGAATGGGGTCAGGGGTATTAATGAGCTCTGCTCACTTTTTCACTTGTTTTTATTCATTTGATAACTGTAAAACAGTCAGCAATTACTATTTACAAGAATACATGTAGTAAATTATCCTAAGGCTTTCTTGGATGATCACTGCAAAATTCAAAACAATCCAGTGAAAAATAAGCAATTGATGAGGGTTAGATTACGCATGCTAAGAGTCGCGCAAATTATGGAATTTAGCTGCATGGGGACCCAAAAAATATCCCCCCGGTCAAAAAACAAGTACACACACACACACACCCACACAAATGGGGGAACTACTGCCCTTCTAACAGTAGCTTTAATCAAACAAATTACAGTGAGTGAGCGAGTAAGAAATTTCATCTTTTCTCATTATGTCATCAATGACTGCAACGGTATGTTTAAGTTTCCATTCACAGTATAGCCATACAGACACTCTCTCTAGTCACAACCTCGCTTGGGACCCATTGCCCCTTGCCCTCTGGGCTGCTATGACCACAAAAAGAGGTCAAAGTTCAAGTCGAACCATGACCCAGTATCTCAGAGTACATATAAGCTTGCTTTATGGTGTTTGAGGGAAGGGTCAGGGACAGAGCACAGTTCACATGCTGCTGACACTGTCAGGCTGACCATAACGCCGTCATTTCACGCTCAGTACAAACGTCCTCACTGTCTGAACATCCTCTTCTCTTTGCAACAAAAGAGAAGGGGTCAAAGGTCATGCTGACTCTGCTGTCCCCTTACATGTAACACATCAATTCCACCCGGCACTCCAGCCAACAGCTCTCCTATTCTTGCGCTTGCGTGTGTTGACACAGAAGTATCTGCACTTCAATTTGCCAAACAGTTACTCATTAGCCTGCGTACACAGTATCGCAGTCGAAAAAGACCTAGCAGCAGTAGTACTGCACACATCTCATCTCAAAGCCTTTTCATAACAGTAGGCCTACCAGCTCTTCTTCCTGAACACCCTCCAACCCCCCCCCACCCACCCCCCAACACTCACACAGATAATGTGAGGCTAATGTGAGGCCAAAGCTGTTATCGGCGAGCTGATATGCTCAAAAACGCAACCCCTGGTAATCTATTTTGCAAGGACCGGCAACATTATATTACTCCACTCATGCTCCCCCAGTCAATTACACAGGGGGCACGGATACACTTCGCAATTGATTTCTCAGCAATCAAACGGCTCTAATGTCCACACTGCTGACTCGGCTCAGATTCCATCACTTATATAATTGCTCAGTCCACCGACAGCTCAAGCCTCCGCTGTGGATTGCTTGGCTATTACAGCCAATAATCCAAAGGAGTGTGCAACGCAGGGAAGCAGCAACTGTGAAGACCTGGCACAGCATCAAAAGGTCAAGAGTTTGAATCCCAGGTCAAAGACTGCAGCTGCATCAGGAGGCGAGCTACTTGGCCTTAACAGTGTAGTGAATCTACTGGAAAAAAAAAGAGAGGTTTGCCAATTGCTTATAAGGAACAATTAGGTAAAAGCTTGCTATTTTTATATCAAATAGCCCATAAAGTGCATGAACAAACTGTGCTACATACAAGTATGTTATGGAAAGGTTTGTAATAATAATATAAGTATGTTATGGACAGGTTAGTAGTGATAATACAAGTATATTATGGACAGGTTAGTAGTGATAATATGAGAATGTTATGGACGGGTTAGCAGTGATAATATAAGTATGTTATGGACAGATTAGCAGTGATAATATAAGTATGTTATGGACAGGTTTGCAGTGATAATATAAGTATGTTATGGAAAAGTTAGCAGTGATAATATAAGTATGTTATGGACAGGTTAGCAGTGATAATATAAGTATGTTATGGACAGGTTAGCAGTGATAATATAAGCATGCTATCGAAAGATTAGCAGTGATAATATAAGTATGTTATGGAAAAGTTTGCAGTGATAATATAAGTATGTTATGGACAGGTTAGCAGTGATAATATAAGTATGTTATGGGCAGGTTAGCAAAGATAATATAAGTATGTTATGGACAGGTTAGCAGTGATAATATAAGTACGTTATGAAAAGGTTAGCAGCGATAATTAAGAGCACCAGAATGAAAAGCAAGCAACCCACAAAAGTTTACTAGATATGATGACGATATAAAAAAGTGAGTTGGGCTGCTGGACAGTTCACTCGGTTAAGGCACTGCGTTGCGGTGCAGAAGTGACTATTACGTTGCGGGTTCGAGCCCCAGTCGTACCAACCGGCAGTGGTTGGCAGCTTTTTCAGAGTAGCGTACAATTGGCCATTGCGCTACAGGGTTTCTTCCACCCTTGTTCTGAACTTGCGAAGATTCAACCAATGAGTCTATAAGAAGCAGTGGCTGACAGGCAAATGCTTCAGAGGAGAGCCGAGAACTGTCTTCGCTCTCCTGAGTTGGCAGCAAGGGGTCGCATACGAGCAAGCCTTGTACATAATTCACCAATTGGGAATTCCAGATTCGGGTGGGATTGGAGATGCCAAATTATTAAGAAAAAGAAAAAAAGAAAAAGTGAGTTTGAGCCACAGCCTGCTGAAAATCAACAGCACTAAAAATGCTGCCGCCAAGTTCACCTTCTCTCCCACTTAGCGACACCTCCCACTGCCGCCTCACTCAGTTGGTTTGCATTTTATCTCTCCCTTCAGCTCGAGCTCTCCCTCCCTCTCCTGTTGGTACTCCAGGCCACTGGTGACTTTGGTGTCTCTGTCGTCGACCTCTCCTTGTTTGGACTCTCGGTCATGCTGTCCACCGCGGCCTTCAGTAAATGGCAGCTCAAAGCCCTTACCCATATAGACTTGACCCCTCCCCCATGTTCTCTCACCTATGCCTGTCTACATTACAAGGGGGTGTTGCCTGGTAACCTTCCATACAGCCCCCCATCCCCCGCCCACTCGCTGTCTAATCTCAAGCCTGAAAACTTCTGCTCCTGTCCACATTCCTCTCCTGTGTCAATGTTTGCTCACTTAATTGCGCAGTGTTACGGGTCAGCTGATATCACAATGGCCAGTAAAACTAAAAAACAGAGACGCCGGTGAGCGAGTTGGTGTATCTGCCCATGTTTGTTTTTATCTGGAAGTAGAACAGAATTTCCCCTCTTAGCGGTCTTCTCACTCCGTACGAGCCAAATTACACAGCAAGGTTTGTGTAAATTGGGTTTACTTGCAAACTCCCTGAAGCTCAAAGAAAACAAAATCAGCCGAGGCGATATCCCTTTGACTGTACTAACAGAACTCTGGGATATTACAAAGGCCTTGGCATTAACTGGGATTAAATGAGCTCAGGAACCTACAGCATGCAGGATGAAACAACGCTGGTTATGCTGTCCTTGGAGTTGAAAAACGGACACAACTCTCCCCCACAAAAAGTTTTCCTTTCTTCACCAGGTCTTCTTTGCTGTTTTATTTACATGACATCATTTAATTATACTTATTACCTCCACCACAAAGGTCATGTGACAGGTTGTGTTTGTTAGTCTGTTCATTGGTTATTTACGCAAAAACTAAGAGACAGAGTTTATTGAGTATTTCACCAAATGTGGATCTTGGCCCTACTTAGAGGTGATGAGATTTCAGGAGTGATCCAGAATCCAAATCTGGATCCAGGATTGTATTTTTTTTAGAGGGATTCTTCACCATTGTAAGATATGACAAAATTTGCTCACAATCTCATCTTCACCAATATACAGTACAACAATTTGAAACGAGAGAAATTGAGGGACATCATTCCAATGATGTCAAGAAAATACCACAAACTGGTGATGGTGACAAATGGAGGATTGTTCAGCTCTAGCGGAGGTTTGCAATCTAAGATAGCTCGCTCGGCAGAAGTCCTATACAAAGCAATGCACAGCAAGAGCACAAAGTTATTAAAACAGGAACTTTTAATCAAAAACACCATTGCATCTTGCTACATTTGTATAAAGACTGTAGCTCCTGCATTTACAAAGTGTTTTTCATTTGGGAACTTCATTGCATTTCAGTTTACATTTTTTGAGACTCCCGACAGCGCCCGATTTACTAATGCATTTTTTCCAACAGAGGGTTACTCGTAGCTAATCAAATTTTGTTTCAGCCAATCATATAAAAGCATTGCGCAGTCAGAAACATCCAGGAAATGAAATGAAGGAAGATCAAAACCTAGTAGCTTGCTAGCTTAACAATCTTCACTTTCAAATTGCAACCAAACCTGATGTAAATAAATAACCAGACAGTCCGCCTGCCTTCGACCACATGGGTGTAGCATCCGAGTGCCTGCTTGTTCCCTTTTCACATTTTGTTGAAATTTTTTCAATTTTCAGCATGAAATTGTGCTTTATTCAGCCAGTTCTCCTGCCATGAAAGCCAAAATTGATAGGTGTCATGATCTAACCACAACCTAAGCCAACACCAAATATTAAAGCAATCAGCTGAAATTTGTGGCCTGTTGAGCATCCACAAAAAATATCTACGGACACGGTGGTGGTGGTGCTAACAGGGGTGACAAACTTGAATTCATAGTAGCTATCCGACTTCGTCCAGCTGCAATAAGCCAACATTACCAACTTATGGCCACAAGTTATTAGAGAAGTCATTTTATCTTAGTTCCATGTTTGTTCGATATTTTGTTCCCAGCTCACATGAGAAGAAAATAATCACAAACTGTAACGTCGGTTAACCCAGAAATATGCGAATGCGAATACACTACCGGTCAAAAGTTGTAGCCCAACTTTTCCATATTTTTTAATAGAAAGTTATGCATGTTTAATGTCTCATTGTCCTCTGGAAGGAAAGCACAGACACGATAGAACAAATTAGCAATCGAAGTTAAAAAAGAAATCATGGAATCAATTTATAAAGCAAAATGTATTTTAAACCTTTGACTCAAAGTAGCCACCGTCGGCAGATATAAAGGCTGTACACACTCGTGGCATTCTTTCCACAATGGAAATCAAATATTCTTCAGAAAGTTCATTCCAACTCTGTTGCAGAAGTTCCCATAAATGTGTGGCACTTGTAGGTTGCTTTGATTTCACTCTTCTGTTCAGTTCATCCCAAACCATCTCGAGGGTTAAGTCTGGAGACTGTGCTGCTGCTCCATGTTTTCAAGCTTACCATCTTGTTCTTTTTTCCTAAGGTAGTTCTGGCAGAGCTTGGACTTATGTTTTGGGTCACTATCTTGCTGTAGGAGGAACCCTTAACAACTAGGCACATACCAGAGGGTACTGCATGGCGCTGCAGAATGCTGTGGTAGCTGTTTTGGTTCAGGGTGCCTTTCACTCTTTAAGTCACTGACCCTGGATCCAGCAAAACAGCCCCAGACCATCACGCTTCTTCTTCCACGTTTGACAGTTGATGTCACACACTGAGGAACCAACCTCTCACCTATTCGACAGCGTACAAAAAACCTGGGGAACTTTACCTTTTGTTTAAAATTTCATCACTAACCTTCGTACCATTCAAGCTATTTGTTGGACTGGAAATGCATAATTTTCAAGAAAACACTGGAAAAACTGGGGTGTCCTAAAACTTTTGATCGGAAGTGTACATCAGGACAAGGTTCAACAGAAAATACAATTTAGCATTCACTGAACTCTAATGCCATGATGTTAGTTGACAGCAGTGGTCATCCCCTGATTTTAGCTCATTAATTTTACACTATAGCTACCAAGTGAATAAAAGCAAACCCACAAGGACATATGACAGTAAGTCTCTGAACTATCTAGATGTAATGTAGCTAACTCGCTGTT
This sequence comes from Gymnothorax reevesii, assembly GCA_029721435.1. Taxonomy (NCBI): domain Eukaryota; kingdom Metazoa; phylum Chordata; class Actinopteri; order Anguilliformes; family Muraenidae; genus Gymnothorax; species Gymnothorax reevesii. The sequence goes on from CM056582.1 coordinate 66,793,733, forward strand.
TTGGGAAATGGCATGCTGCGATTTCCCAAATAGCTAGACTAGTGTAAAATTATTAAAGGAGTACTTTAAGTACTGTTTTTACAGTTTTGACATTATTTGTGGCATAAAATACATTCATTTACTCACCCATAGAACTTCCGTGTCACAAGAAGTCCTTCGGAAGATATTTAGATCCAAAGAGAGCCGCGCATATCCGTATAATGGGAGTGAACGGGGCACGGCGAGCGCAGCCTCTAATGCCGCATTATCTGTCGCCAAACTCATTCATTTCACCAATATTTTGTTATGATTCACTAGTGTTGAGTCTGGGGTTGCCTGTTATCGTCATCCAGCGCCTGTAGCTTGACCTACTAACCTCTGAACTGGACGTTGTCATATTTATGGATTTCTGTCACATAACTTTAAAGCAAAAAAATACTGTGTAGTCATCGGAAATTCTTGCATGAAACCATTTTTTTATATAAAAAAATTTGATTTTTTTTTACATTTACATAAAACAATACATAAATGTCTGCATTAGAAATTATTTTTGTCGAGTAGGTAATTTATATACAAATCTGAAAATTGATTTGTGAATCCACCTGTGCACATTCGATCATTATCAGGCTTATCTGACACCACGTGTATCAGCCCAGACATTGCACTGTAACCAAAACCTCATCACACCAGGTATTCTGACAAAATCTTACAATTGTATGCCTTCTTCAAGGGACTATAGGTATAATGTTAATGTTGCTCCATGTTTACGTCTCCAAACAGCTAAAACTTCTCTCCCATTAGAAATGAACACCCTGTCCTTCATCACGAAGCCGCTCCTCCTCATTGCCCTGAATTGATTCGTAACTTAATGCAGTGCTCAGCAGCTGCCGAGCCAATGCCCAGAGGGGAGGCAAGAGGGTCAGAACTGGGGCAGTATGTCCATCATAGGCAATTTGCAGGGGTTAATTGAGGAGTCAAGGATCGGTGCTGCAGACATCCAATGAGAGCTGTTCTACCACCCACAGATCAGCCCACGGGCCCACCGCTCCTTGGTCACATTTTAGCTATGCTAAATATCACGGCAATGTGATCACACTCCTGCAAACCAAAGAGTGATGAGAATTCACCCACCATGGAGGGCTATGAGGAGGACTGAGTGTGAGGGTGCGTTTTTGAGCAAAAATATATGCATACATTTGCACATAAGTGTTTTTGTGTGTTTAAGCATGAGAGGATACACATGCATGTCAATCTGTAAGAGTGATTGCATCTATGCAGTCATTAGTTCCATCAGTGTGTAGGTTGAATGCTTTTTTCCAATGAGTAACTAAGCATTAGACAACACATGTGCTTTAGAGAGTTGGCACACGAGTATGTGCGCATGTGTCTCTGTTTTCTAGAAATTACTGACTTTTCAGGATCTAGTGCATCCTTCCAGAGAGCAAGCTCAGCTGTCTCCAGCACATCTATATGGCTTATACAAACCCCAGTGGTTACCAGGGGTACTGCAGCTACCTCAAGGGCCAAAAAGCAAATGTCCCCTCTGAAAGCCATTCAAAATTTATCTAGTGAAATTACGATATTGTTGACAAAAAAAGCCCCCAGGGTGCATGCTCTGGTGCCAATAATTCCTCCATTCAAATAAGGAAGCCTCAGTGGATTATTGCCTTGGGCCACTGAGCTGTTCCCATAGGACTCTAAGCATAAGCTGCCTGCTGTTCCTTGTACATCTCGACATGAGACACAACCTCATAGGAGAGTGCACGTCTGTTGCAACGAGCAGATGAACAGTGCGCAGTGACAGCAGAGTTCTACAGCAGCACAGTGACAAATTCAAAACTACCAAATGCAGTCGGTGGAAGACTGCAGGGAATACCCCCAAATCGACAGCATTCTCCCCATAAGCTAAGTTCAAAGTTTTTAGTGCATGCCCAAAAGGAAAGCACTCAAAAATGTAAAAAATAACTTTAACTTATTTTCTTTAAGTTCCTTCCATACAATGCAATTAAGTAGGCCCATATAGTATTTTTGAGGTAATCGGTTTCCACAAAACACTTGAGTTCACCACAATATCACAGTTTACAGTGCGCTTGATTTCTGTTCAATTTGATAAGAGAAAAGAGAAAGCATATTGCTAAGATAAAGTTTTGGTTGCTGTAAATCTCCGTGGCCCTTGTCTTACAGTGATGTTGCAGTCGGGCCAACGTTGGCTGGTTTCCGAAGCTAAGGCTACTAGTTAGCCTTGTTTCATTAGGTAGCAACAGAGCAGCTGAAATGTGTTTGTGTTGTGCCTAAGCAGTGGTAGTGGTTAGGAGTTTTTCCTAGTAGTTATGTGTGCCTGTGCCTCACTGCAAAATGTTCTTATCATCTCAGTTTACAGCTTAGTTAGCAATATTATTTAGCTAGCAAAGTTTCTGCTACCAAGCACATTAGCTCTGCAATAAGTGCATGCTACCTATTGGTTTTGGTGATGATGATGAACTAAAACAGGGAAAAATAAAGAATAAAGTAAAAATGAAGTCAGAGACTTCATATCACATTTCATAGGAAATGATTTTTCCCTACTGTCATATCTCACGGAATTCAAAGGGCCACAAATGTGTCAAAGCTGCTGTGGACACACACACACACACACACACACACAAAAAAAGGCTTCAGTCTGGGCTTCTGATCATCTTGTTAGCATTGGTCACTGGCGGCCTCTCGAGCCAAGTGCAATTATTCCAAATCGATTCGCTATTTGCGCCGTTTGGCCGTAAAAGGTGGATTTACACCGTTTGGCTTTCCTCGCCTCACTCAGATGCTCTGAACTGGAGCCAGAAACACAGTTAGACTGGGCCAAATAACAGCAATTACCTTCCTCAAGCAATTTTTGAGATGTGCAAGGTAGGCTACACGTAGCCGGCACTGACAACCCACACCCCAGGCTTAGGCCAGCTAACTCCTTGGTCATGTGACCCAATACATACACAGGGCCTTCATTAATTCAATAACTGCAAGACAAACTGTCAATCTCATTTGTGCGTTGTATTCATCAATTGGCCAGTCACACTGCAGGCGTCAGCAGTTTGGATGTGTGTGGAGGACTGCAGTTCTCTCACTGTTACAGAACACAAAAAGGTCCCTAAACAACAAACCTGACATTGACATTAATGCAACTGTTTGAAATTGAAAATGAGTGGAATAAAATTGAAAATGAGTGGAATAAAATTAAGTTTTTGTCATTTTTTTTCCCCTGGCCAGGCAGTATGTGCCTGACGGTCAATGTACAGTGCTGTGAAAAAGTATTTGCCCCCTTCCTGATCTCTTATTTTTTTGCATATCTGTCACACTTGAATGTTTCAGATCATCAAACAAATTTAAATATTAGACAAAGATAACCCGATTAAATACAAAATGCAGTTTTTAAATGATGATTTCATTCAATAAGGGGAAAAAAGCTATCCAAATCTACCTGGCCCTATGTGAAAACGTAATTGCCCCACCTTGTTAGATCATGAATTGACTGCAATTAACCACATTTTTTGAGTTCAATTTCACAAGCCACATCCAGGCCTGATTACTACCAGACCTGTTGAATCAAGAAATCACTTAAATTGAACCTGTCTGACAAAGTGAAGTATGCTAAAAGATCTGAAAATGCAACACATCATGCCGTGATATAAAGAAATTCCGGAACAGATGAGAAAGAAAGTCATTGACATCTATCATTCTAGAAAGGGTTACAAAGCATTTTATTGCTCTGGGACTCCAGTGAACCACGGTGAGAGCCATTATCCACAAATGGAGAAAACTTGGAACAGTGGTGAACCTATCCAGGAGTGGCCAGCCTACCAAAATTACTCCAAGAGCGCATCAACTACTCATCCAGGAGGTCACAAAAGAACCCACAACAACATCTTAAGAACTCCAGGCCTCACTTGCCTCAGTTAAAGTCAGTGTTCATGATTCTACCATAAAAAAGAGACTGGGCAAAAATGGCATCCAAGGGCGAGTTCAAAGGCGAAAACCACTGCTGACCAAAAAGAACACAAAGCCTTGTCTCATATTTGCCATAAAACATCTTGATGATCCCAAAGACTTCTGGGAAAATATTGTGGAGTGACGAGACAAAAGTTGAACTTTTTGGAAGGTGTGCATCTCGTTACATCTGGCATAAAACTAACACAGCATTTCATAAAGAGAGCATCATACCAACAGTCAAACATGGTAGTGGTGGCATGATGGTCTGGGGCTGCTTTGTTTCTTCAGGACCTGGACGACTTGCTGTAAATCTGATTGAGATGGTGTGGCATGACCTTAAACAGGCCGTTCATGCCCAAAAACCCTCCAGTGTGGCTGAATTAAAATAATCCTGCAAAGAAGAGTAGGCCAAAATTCCTCTACAGCGATGTGAAAGACTCATTGCCAGTTATCGCAAACGCTTGATTGCAGTTGTTGCCGCCGAGGGTAGAACAACCTGTTAGGTTTAAGGGGCAATTACTTTATCACATCGGGCTAGGTAGGTTTGGATAACTTTTTCCCTCAATAACTGAAGAGTCCACTTGTAAAAAAGTCAAGTTTTGAAAATAAATGAGTTAACTCCCTTAGCCTGTCTTTCAGTCACCTGCGCATGTCCCACTGATGGCTCCACTTTCAAAACCTACTAAATCATGTTACAAAATTGTAAAAGAAAAAGCAGAACTCTGTCAAAACACGCCAAGTCAAAGAGGAAAACTGTCAAATTCTGCTAAGTTATCAGCCGATGTGGAAACGTGATTCAGTGTTTGCTTGCTAGAAGGAACCAATCACAGTCGAGCTTTTATACCCTGTTCAGCTTTTGTTTTCTCTAACTCAAGATGGGGGATGCAGACTCAAGTTTCGTTTTGATTGCAGAAAATGGAAACAAATCTCCTTGTAAGGGTTCAAAAGGGAAGCTCCTCAAACTTAAAAAGAAGGAACACTATTATGAGTTTGAATGATATCTTTGAATGTCTCTAAATGCATTTCTTGCATGTAGAGTGGGTCCTGATTCAAACACCTTCACCTATTGAGCAACGGGGCTGGTTTAATTAAACACTGTCAAAACCTGCTAAATTTCCACTCCACTTTCAAAACCTGCCAAGTCAAAACTTTGTGTTGCAAAATCATTTCTTAAAAAAAAATTAAGAATTGCCTCATGGATTATGTGTGCAAGGCTAATAGTTTCAGTACGGTGAAAATTGGTTGCGATGGAAGATAATTTCTATGCCTATCAAAAAATCTGATTTTTCTAAAAAATGAACCAACTTAACTTAGAAGCCTTCGAAAGTGGACTCCTCAAATGAAATCCTCATTCAAAGACTGCATTTTGTATTTACTCAGATTATCTTTGTCTAATTTTAACCCTATAATGCCCAGACACAGACATCATTATAGGAAAAATATGACCCAGTAATATTTTTGATGTATTGAAGGGTAGTATTCAGATCCACAGTTCATCATTAGGTGTTATACATTGCTGAACAGAACTTCTAATTCCAGGAGTATCATACCTGATACAGCCAAAAATCAGCAACCCTCCAGAACTCAACATTTGAAATTTCAAATTATTCATATGCTCTCTACTATCTATAGCTATCCCTTAACATGTATAAGAATAAGTTTTTGTGTAACATTTACCTTGGAATGCCAAACTTCACTGCCAAAGGAAATTCATGAATTCCCATTCACATGGGAGCTACTACCTTTAATTTGGTATATCATCTACGATACAGGGGGCATTATAGGGTTAAAATCTGTTAGATGATCTGAAACATTTAAGTGTGACAAATATGCAAAAAAATAAGAAGTCATGATGGGGGCAAATACATTTTTCACAGGACTGAACTTCATGTTGTTACAATTCACATTTTGCATACACCTGACGGGGAGTTGAATTTAAACCTCAATGTAAACCTTTAACTATAAATTTAAAAATTATGCTTTTGTCTCTACAAGATTTTTATATTATCTACCCCCAGGATACACAGGGTGCACATTTTAAATCATCCAACCATAGAAATTCACATGGTTTCCATACATTTGCCATTGCTGGTGAAACCTGTTAAAATCTACAAAAAAAAAAAAATTACTACTGTACATTACAGTACTGTAGAGTCTGTTAGTTCCCCCAAAGACGGTCCAATAAAGTCCCCGTCAGTTTAATCACAGCCAGCCTACACATGCGGCACGACTTGCGCACCATTTCTGTGGAACAAAGCCTAGATTCCTTCCCACTATTTATTCTCCTCTTGGCTCAAAAACACAGCGGTCAGCTAACAGCCAGAGGGGGTACTAGCTTCCCTTCCTTTTAATTCCTTTACCTTTTCACTCCATGCTGACGTGACAGTTCTTCTTCAAAATCCATCTCACAATTTACAATGCCGAGCTTTCGCGCGCACGTGCACTAGTGCCCATAGATCACTGTGAACACAGATCCTACACAATCCACAAAACAATAAATTAAAGCCGTTGTCACGCATTTAAACGATGCTGCCATTCTGTCAGAAGCAATGAGCTCCAGCAGCTGTCAAATGTACAAGAGAAACAGGATTGAGTTTGAGTGCTGGTTCAGCCCCTGTATAAATCACAACAATGAATAAAGCAAAAGAATGATGGGCCCTATGGCTTCTGGTCAGCATCAGCCGATCACACGGTGGTCACTGCTTCTTCCAATAGTCTGACAGAGCAACTGTGCAGCACTAGAGTACTTGCAGAGCAAACTGCTGCAGTGGAGAAAACAAGCGCAGAGACTGATGTGAATCCACCTTCAAATGAAATAACATTCTTTCCAGAAAATATAACTCAACATGAACATCTGCTAGAAAGTCCCTGCATAAAAAATGAATGGTAGGCAGTTCTAAGTTAACACATAATAATGCATTACAAAACAAGGCCAAAGTGATCGGCTAGGATTCAAGGGGAGTGTTCAGTTTGAGGTCGATGTGTCTTTAAGAGCCCGTGAGCCTCTGGAGTCAACTGCCATCAGAAAACATTTGGCAAGTTGTTTATAGGGAGACATCCTGCACACGCAATGAGTGGCTCTAGAGGCCTCCTGAGGGAAAAACTGCCTTTCTGCTGCGCGCAAGCTAATTTAGCGCCTACTGGCACATGCCCAGTACACATCAATACAAGTCCACAAAAATGGCAGAACAGCATTAATTATTCTGTGAGAGAAAGGCACTCCAAGCATTTTCTTCTTTCCTCTCACCTCAGTGCGTAAATAAATCCAAGTGTTGCATTTTATCACTTTGTTCTATAATTACTGCTCTGTCAAGAATTCCTGTTCTTCAGTGATATTTAGTGATTTCCATGTCAAGATGGCTAAGAATAATTTTAAGCGTCCTGAGATAGGGAAGGGAAAGAAAGAGAGAGAGCGAGAGAGAGAGGACAGGGGCACTCAGAATGCAGTTGTTCTCTAGTGTGTGATTGTATCTCCGACACCTACAGTGAGGCCAGGACTTCAGCTTTTCAGAATCCCACCTCAGCACCGTCACGCGGAGAGGACCTGTGGCCACGGGGAAATACAAAAGTGCACTGTCCCACTTTTATGTGATTCCACACAAGTCACATAAATGTCCAGGTATTCAAAAACACATTGTCATGAAAGCACAACTATATATGTATACACACAAACACACAAACACACATACATACACGCACATGCACTCACAAACCATGAAGAGGAATAAGGAATAGCCTGCAATCAGTTGATCTGCTCTCCAAGAGTAAAATAAATCTCACAGCACCTTTTCAGCTTCACACTTCTACCGCAGAGCACAAACATAGACAGGGACGACAGAAGATGACAAGCCGTCTAACTGCATATGGTTCAGGTGGCAAATGTGTGTTAATGCACATATCAGTTCAGTGAATGCATATAATGCATATGTGTACGCTGGCTTGTGTACGTGTCTGTGTGAGTGCCTCTGTCCATTTCAGTCTTAGTGTGCGAGCGTCTGTGTCGGTTTGTCTGTATACGTGTGGGTCAATCCCTTTCTGAGAGTGTGTGTCGGTACCTCATTGTGTATGCAGTATCCATTATGTATGAATGTGCGTGGAACTCTGCGCGCATGCATGTAAATTTTGAAAAATGACTGTCCATCACTTCTTACACGCGACTCCTCTCAAAGAAGCGCACGCTAACCGATCAAATTTCTTCCAAACCCCGGCCGATATGATATAATACTTCTTCCCTTTTCAAAGGGGAGTCAATCTTGTTCAGTAACTGAGAGCAGAGTGCTTTCATCCTCCAGTTCCACAGTGAAGACAGGATAATTAGTCTCTCCCCAACTCTGCGAGCAAAGCCTGAACAGCACAGATAAGGGGCTTTGAGGGTGTCACACTCTGAAGATTATTTTCTTTTTTGTAAAAAGCCTTTCCTCAAAAGCCCCTTTTCACTTACCCATCAAAACCAGGTATAGTGAAATGGGAGCAAACGAAGCATGCGCCTTTCACAGTATGGAGTTGAGGTGGGAAACAATCTGCTTTCATTGGGAAGAAACAAATTTCTCTGACTCCCTCAGTTCATGGTAACGCAAACTAGTAACAATCGGCAGAACAATGTAAAGGCTGTTCGGCTTTTTCATTTACCTGACTCAGTTAAGCAGAATAAATGTACTTCATACTGTAAATATTTGCTCCTGAAACAGTGGTTGACCCAGTTTTTGTGGTTTTACTCAATGTTGTGGAACAGGAGTGGCAATCTGGACAGCTCAAGACATGGAATGATGCAATTCTGCAGACCCCCGGAGGCTTGCAAACACAGCTTCTGCGTTCAGCTCAAAGGAGTTCCTGTCTGCCTGAGACAGTTCCTGTAGTGAAGTGGAAAGGTGCTATAATCGGCACAAGTGGAGCTCTGTCAAGGCCCAGTTGGTCGTTCCATGTTAAATCACCCAAATTTCAGACACTTTCTCAGTTGACCGCATGGATTTTGCTAGAAGTCTGCACCAAGAGGAAATGTCTTGAGGGATGAATTGTATCAATTTTAGCTGCACCACAAAATTGGGGGGGGCAGAAATTCTTCCCCCAGGCTGAAGGGGGGGGGGGGGTCATTTTATTGAAAATAAGTTTGGTTTTTTGGAGCATTTTTGACGCAAAGGAAAATGAAGCACCGATGCACAGAGGCTAATAAAACGTAATATGTGAGCAGGCAAGAATATTCTGCTTATGAGACATTTGTCATTTTGAAGTTGCCAGTTATTATTTTTGTGCACTGGGGCTCAATAGTAAACAAAATCTCATAAGTCACAATTTTTTTTTTTTTTTGCTGTGTTCATTGCCAGCTATTTTTCCTGCTCATACGCCAAATATCATACCTCTGAGTGCATTAATGTTGACTTCATACACTGGGAGGCTCCTGGTGACTCGGAACGGAATAACCCCAGTGTGTGAGACTGAGGATCACACAGACTGCAGTGGCAACACTGGACAGACAAAACCCACTTTCCTAAAGAACAGCTAACACCCAGGGAGGAGATCTGAGTGAATGCTGGAATGTACCGCAGGCCAACTGCTGACCCAAAGGAATGCAGGCCAGACCATCGGCAAAAATGCTTGGAGGAGACCGTAAGAGAGGCTGCCAGCACATCTATTCCACAGCTGATTCTTGGGGTTTTTCTTGGACTGGATTACTGTGTTTAGAAGCTGGTGCATACATATGGGGGATGGCGGCAACAACTGTTTAATAGCAACAAGCCACTGTGCCAGGCTTTTCTCTCTCTGATGGAAGAATACTTTGCAGGTCCCTTGTCCAGTCCACCATAAACTCAGACTTGAACTGTGGCAGTCAGTTAGTCAGTCAATCAGCCACTGAATGACAAGAACTATCATCTTCTGCGTGGACTCCTCCAGTCTCAATAGTAAAAATTAACAGCAGCCCTTTAAGTCCGAATTTTGGGGTAGCTGATGTTCTAGGGTCGGAAATGCACCCTCCGCCCGCCGACTGTGCCACACATGCTAGTGCAAGCGAACACGCACTCTAATGCGCGCTCAAACACGCTCAAACAGACGACTTACGGTGAGTACGTTTTAACTGTAAAAACAAAAATAATAATAGTTACGAGGACACGATAACTCCAACCGCTTCTGATGTCATCATAAGAGCAAACACAGCTCCGTTTAAAGAAAGTTAATCTGCATTTTGAAGATTCTACAGCAGGAAATATTGAAAGATAGCGGACTACACATTAACGCAGGTCTAAACTTAAGGAAACTTCCAAGATGGCAGTGGCGGCGAAGTCATTAATTTGTGGATTAGGCCTAACTTACATTTAAATTAACCGACCATTAAAAGTTAGGCAAAACTGCTTAATGCTACCACTTAATTACGGAGAGAAATATCATCAAAATAAGCCTTTTAAAGCTGGCCCCTCAGCACCTAACCAAATCTAATCTACCACTGAGATACACGCCACTAGCAGATTGTTATGGTAGAATGATTCACCGAATGCAGAAAATATAGAAAATGTTTGTTTACACTATGAAAGGACATGGGCACCCAGCAAGTCGCTGGATAGGCATGAAACCGCTGTCGGAAGCCCATAGGCGGCGGCGCACTCTCTCCTCGGCTCCGCTCAGTGCACACGCCTATTCCCGCGTGGTACAGTGACAACAAACTTTGGACATCGTCGTCCATGCAAACAGAACACAGTCTATGGACAAGCAATAAACAGGCAAAGAAAACATAACATTAAACATGCCTAGAACACTTTTGAGTATACCACATCATTAATTATTTATGACATCAGACGCACAAGGAATGTTCCCAAAAGCAACTTTAAGAAAACACATCTTCATATTTTCGTTAGTTCTTCGAGTTTTTTACAGCTTAGGATAAATTCTTCGGTCATCTGAAATAAGCAAACGTCGCTACTCCTAAAACTAATCCAATGGATAAAAATTAATACATTTAATACATTGCCAGGAAATTTTTCAGTTGATCTGACGGCTTTCACTCGGCGGCAATATTAGACCTACTTATCAAACTTGTAGGCTATACAACATAATCCACGCAGCATCGTTATGTTACAGTTAAAAGCGGCACGCAATACGAACCGTAGTACAGGCATATGCAAGCGATAATGAGGTTACTGGTAATAATGTATATTAACATAATTTTACGTTAGCCGGTCATTTATAAACGCAAATAGACAAGCCAATTACTTTGGGGAATCGGTTGTGGGATTCAGATGACCGATCAAGCTATGTTGGGATTGAATCGATATGGCCATTATGAAGGTAGCAAAGCATTACAACTTACCTCTTAATAAGTGACGTTCGTCGTACAAACCGATCAAAAAAGTGGTGATATGTTCCAGTGCATGCGGAATGGGGAGTAACTTACAATGTTAAGCTACAATTAATACGTATTTCTTTTCTTGTTCTCTTTTTTTTCCACGGACAGAGTTCAGCGCAGTTTTCCTGTTCTGTCCTTCCACTCGCACTGCAATGAGTGATTGAAAACAGCACTGTAGTGGTAGCGGAGGATCGGCTCGCCTGCCGTATGCACATCCGAACACTTCCCCTTGAATGCGATCGTTGTAAACAGCCACGCTCCTCGGCTCGTGGGACCCTGCCCCCATCAGACTCACCGCTGCTGGCTAGAGCGCGTCTGCGCTCCTGCCCGCCCAATATCTATCAACAGAGCAGTGTGAGGGGGTGCTGCAGGGGGCATCGGGACAGCCGATATTATAAGCTAATGGAATTTTGTAAGTATTATCAGAAAATCCGATATTTTTTTTTTATTTAAAGGACAGTGCAGCTACCTTAAATTAGGCCTGTAGAAATTTTGCAATGATATGTCCATATGTCATTAATATACACTGATCAGGCACAAGAATAAACCTGCATGTACTGTGCAGGTCCCTCTCATCCTGCCAAAATACCTCAGTCAAACTGACTTCCACTTGAGGGTTTCCCTGCCAAACATTTCCCCGAACAACTTCTTCAATTGCTGTTAGGTCCAGGTCAGACGCTCACATACACACTGTAGATGCATTTTGTGGCGGACCTGCATTAGAATGGGCACTCCTGCTGATTGGCAGCTACAGAGAGCAATCCACAGCGAGGTGCAATGCACTGCATGATGCAACGCATTCCTCACAAATAAAAATTGACTGTGACTTCTGCCACAGTCACTTTTCTGTCAGTTTGGACCAGACATGATATCCTCCTGTACCTTTGTGCATCAACAAGTCTCGCGCGCCCCACTCTCTGTTGCCAGTTTATGGATTGTGTCTCCATGGACTGCTGCTGGTAGGCGCTCACTTCTACTGACTGGGAGAACCCCAGAAGCCCTGCTGCTTCAGAGATGCTCTGACTGAACTCATCTGGCTATTATGATTTGCCCTCATCAAAGTTCCTCAGGTCCCATCCCTTCCGTGTCCAACACGTCAACTAGGAGAATCGACAGTTCACTTTTCTCATAAAGTCTGTTCGCAGACCGTGCCATGCACTGCTATTAGGAGGCTGTTTCATCTGAGAGTGGTTTTAATGTTTCAGCTCAATGATGTTTGCTGATTTAGTATTCACTCGACATTCAGCCATGAGTCACACACAATCTGTTTGCTTTTTTGTCCCTCAAGTCATTTGCATTTTCTCTGGGCTGAACACAACAGACAAACAGAAAAACTGACCAATGCTTTGAAAACTCCTGGATTTTAAAGGATTCTAATGTCTTTATATTGACTCAACCATGCCATTTGGTTGTCTTATTAAACAAAAGTACGAGGAAGTTGCCTAAACAACTCATATAGCTGCAACAGTCTGAATCACATATGCAACTGACAGGTGTTTCAAACCCAATAGATTCGATCTGATTGGTTTTCATTTATAATGCGGTTACAATTCAACTATGTTGAAACGTTCACTAATTAGTATGCTGCATTAACACAAATTTCTTTTGTTACAAAAGTCCTGTGTTGCATTTTTACTCGGCAGGATCAGCATCTGTTTGACTTCATCTGTCCTTGGCAGCACACAGTCATTCTGCCTGGGAGGGAGTCTGCCCTATATTTTTCACTTTGATTGCCAGTGCTCTCATCCTGGTTCCTGATCGACCGCTTGAACTGATTGAGCTCAAAATGTCATTAGCCTTCATTAAGCATGAGGAATTTTGAGCATCTTGCATTTCCAGTTTTGCCTTGAGTTCTCTTCTTTCTTTTTTTTTTTTTTGTTACGCCTTGCAGTGCAACGCAACCCAGAAGACTCAGCAGAGGCTGTGAGTGACAGGCAGGGAGACAGGTTGTGATTTATGATCAGAGTGCATCATTTTCAAAATGGCCCACACACTCAGACATTATGAAGCTTTATGGTCTAGCGTGGCCGAAGCCACCTTTTTTTAAACTTTTGTGACCCTTCCCCCTCCTCCCAATCAAATGTTGTGGTTCACTTTATATGTCAAACCCTACATCCAACACCTCCATCCAACACACACACAACACACACGCAAACATAAATCTTTGTACCTCTATCATTGTGAGGACATTACATTGACTTCCTTCACAATATGCACCGTATGCCTTACCCAAACCCATACCCTAGCCTTAACCTATCCCTAATTCTAACCTTACCCCTAACCTCAACTAATAAGTCACAATTCGTCTTTGTAGTTCTGAGGACAGGAGAAAATAACCTCACTCCCTAAAAATGTCCCCACTCTCTAGGGGAAAAATGTTTGCTAGTTCTGAATTTGTAGCAAGTGCATGAACACATATACATGCACACCCATAAATATATATACACATGCACACACACAAACACACACACTTATATAGTAAAACACACATATATGCATACATGCAAATGCAAAAAAAAAATCAATGCTTCATCAAATAACGATATTTATGTTCATGTATTTTTTTGCCTGAAAATCAGCTATAATTCATCAATTGTGCGTATTTTTAGGTTTCTTTTTTGCTTCCACTTTAAGGATATAATTCCGCATTGAAACCGGATATGGAAATTAATCACTTAATTTCACTTTGGATTAGAATGAGAAAAAAAAAAGTCACTATTTGATAGCTTTTGGAAAATGTAAGGGAACCAGGGGTGTCTCAAGGCAAAGTTGATTGATTGAATTTTCCTGTTAATAAATGTAAAGATATCAAGCCATCATCATATCTTTTCAGCTCCACACCAGACACCAGGCTGTACTCGTGTTGTATAGACCTCTGTACAAATTTACTGCTGCATTTATGTGCTGACAAGTAACAGAGAGCAGCCACACTTCACATAATCATACAAACACACACAGAGCATGCTCTCTAAAGCCATTCATTTTCACACATCAGATTACATGCATGGGAAATTACTGCAGCCACTTCAGTTCAACTCAGATGATGTTATGCTTGATCATCAGGGGGTCATGTGTGTGTGTGTGTGTGTGTGTGTGTATGCCTATATGCATGTTTGTGCGTGTGAGTCTATGTGAGCAAGACTGTGATTCTGTATGTTTATCTGAACAGGGTGTGATTGGGCAGGTCTTCGCCATGCTGGATTGGCAGACAGTATGACTGCCTGCATGTACGAGTATAGGGGAAGTGTTATGTTTTTGCTCTGTATCTGTTTTCTAGCTCCGGTCCGGTCTGCCACTTGGGATCCACCTCTCAGTCCGCGTTCCATGCCATGTTTTTGTTCCTACTGTGTTCTCTTGTGTGTCACAGCCTTGCATCCCCACAGCTTTGTTTGCCTCTAGCCTTGTTTGTCACTGCTTTTTAATGCCACAGTCTTGGTAGTTTTTGTGTTTTTTCCTTTCCTATTTTTCAGCTCTTGGAGTGCAGTTTTTTGTTGGCCCTTGTGCCCCGTTTATTTGTGTTTTGTAATAAACCCCTTTGTTTTGAGTTTCTGTCTCACGAGTGGTGTTTCCCATTGCAGACTATTACAACAGAATCCATCTCGTAAATAATAGTGAGATGGACCACCATCTAATGCAGCAAGAGGCTGAACTGGCATGCCAACGGCAGCAGCTGCAGGAGCTCACGGCCTCCCTGGCCTCCCTGCAATCCACCATCCCCGCAGAAGAGGCCAGCCATTCCACCGCCACTCCTGCGCACCCGCCTGGTCTCCCGCAACCCTGACTGCCGGCTGCCATTAAGAGACCAGCTCAACCCAGCCCGACCATTAGCTGCATCAGATAGGAGCCCCGCCTCCTGCTGCCGGAGCGGTACGGAGGAGACCCGGGCGTCTGTAGAGCCTTCCTTACTACTTGTGAGATGCACTTTGCCCTCCGCCCCCACAGCTTCACCTCGGAGCAAGCCAAGGTGGCCTTTGTGCTCACCCAGCTGACTGGACGTGCCCGCCTGTGAGGAACAGCAGCATAGCAGATCCTGCTTCCCAGCATATCCAGCTACCAGTCGCTGGCGGATGGGCTGATCTGTGTATTCGACCAGACCAAGCAGGGAAGGACGACTGGAAGATAGCTGCTGAGAAAGAGACAGGGGAATCGGTCTGTCCAGATGGAGCAAGGAGGCCCGGTGCGACATATTCCTCCAGTGAGTGTCAGACTCAGTGGAGGATCGGTTGCTATTCTGTGAGCTCCCCGACTCGCCGGAGGCCCTTGTCGACCTGGCCCTTTGTATTGACAGCCGCCTGGAGGAGAGGGCCCTGCTGATGTCCCATTCGCCTTCATCAAGCCCTGTCCTGATGTCTTCCAATGGCCCCAGGACTGTGTCACCCTCTTCCCCTCTCGGGGAGGCTACGCCCATGGAGGTTGGGTGCAGTCGGCTGTGCAGGAAGGAGCACAGCAGGAGGGCGGAAACCAGATCCTGCTTTCACTGCAGGCAGTTGGGGCATTTCATAGCCAAACTGCCCATTAAAAATGCCCCGCCCACTAGTTACCGGGGAGGCACTTGTGGGCCTCTCTTTTGCGGAATCCTCCACAGGACCTGCATCCCCGTTACCCTGACATGGGACTGGCAGACTAAGAACACCTATGTGCTCATCGACTCGGGAGCTGAGGAGAGCTTTATTGATACCAGCTGGACGGTGACTGGGGAGTCCCCCTCAGTCCCATGCCACGCTCTCTCTCTCCATCTCCGGCTTGGTGGGCAACCCCCAGCAGAGGTGCGTCATCGGACTTCACCCATCCAGCTGTTGGCGTCTGGTAACCACTGGGAGCTCATCAGTTTCTTTGTCATCGATACCCCACGCTCTCCTGTCATAATGGGTCATTCGTGGCTTGTCAAATATGGTCCCGTTCTTGACTGGTCAAGCCATGAGGTGAGGGAGTGGAAGGCGTCCTGTTCAGCCCAGTGTCTTCGCTAAGCCTGACCGTCCATCTCCTGCCATCCGTTCATCCCTAAAAAACCTCCGGATCTGTCCTGTGTACCAAGTGAATACCACAACCTAGCCCAAGTGTTCAGTAAATCCGGTACTGTGTCTCTGCCCCTGCATTGCCCCTACTACTGCGCCATCAAGCTCCTGCCCGGATCCATGCCACCCAGAGGCCAAGTGTTTTCCCTGTCCAATCCTCACCTTTCCTGATTCGGCCCAGCAGTTCGTCAAGGAGGTGGGTGCCTCCAACATCTGAGTTGGGGCGGTGCTCTCAAGGAGGTCCAACAAGGATCACAAGGTACACTCTTGTGCATTCTTTTCCCATCCCCTGGCCCCTGCAGAGGATAATTACAACATTGGTAACCATGAGCTGCTGGTCATCAAGCTCGCCCTTGAGGAGTGGAGGCACTGGTTGGAGGGAGCCCGGGTTCCTTTCATTATCTGGACTGAAAAAAATCTGGAATACGTTAGAACCGCCAAGAGGTTAACACCACGCCAGGCCAGATGGGCACTGTATTTTAGCCAGTTCATCTTCTCCCTGGCTTACTGTCTGGGCTCTAAAAACATGAAGGCTGACACCTTGTCCAGGCGATTCGAGACCACCACACCCAAGATCCCTGAGACCATCCTACCAGCCTTGTGTTTTGCCAACAATGTCTGCCTCAAAATTGAGGCGTGATCAGGAATGCCCAGGACGGTGAGGCCACTCCCAGTGCTTGTCCCAACTACTGTCTCTATGTTCCTGTCTCAGCTCACTCCAAAGTCCTCCAGTCCAGCATCTCCTGCCATTCGGGGGTGGGCCGAACCCTCCAGTTCATTGGGCGGTGTTTCCGGTGGCCAAGCATAGGCAAAGATGTCTGGGGGTTTCTGTCCTGCGGTGCTGCCTCATTGGCATCCCAACTGCCATGGGTGGAGTATTCCATCTACTCCCACATATCCGCTGCCTTTGGCCTCTCTCCCTTCAAATGCTGCATGGGGTACTAGCCCCTATTGTTCCTCAGCCAGGAGGAGGAGGTGGGGGTCCCCTCTGCTGAAGCATTTGTTCTGTGGTGCCGAAGAACCTGGCAGGCTGCTCATCGTGCCCTCGTCTGGGCCAGTGCCCACATGAAATCTGCTGCTAACAAGTGCTGCAACCCCGCTCCCCGCTACCGAGTTAGCCAGAAAGTCTAGCTCCCAGCCCACGACATCCCCCTCCAGATCGAGTCAAGGAAGCTGGCTCCTTGGTTCCTGGGTCCCTTCCCCATGGCTAAGATCATCAGCCCCTCAGCTGTGAGGCTGAAACTACTGACCGCTATGCGGCGGCTGCACCCGGCATTTCATGTCTCACGGCTGAGGCTGGCCGCCACTCATCCCCTCCTGCCTGCCCCTGTGCCGCCTCTGCCCTCTTGCCTGGTGGATGGGTGCAAAGTCTACATTGTTCGCAAGCTCCTTGGTTTCCTCAGCTGAGGATGGGGCTACCAGTACTTGGTGGACTGGGAGGGGTATGGGCCTGAGGAACGCTCATGGGTTCCCTCTCAGTTCATTCCATGATTACTGATTATCATAGGAGCAATCCCAAGCCATAGTTGCGCCAGGTGGCGCCCTGTTCCTAGCCTTTGTAGCACCCGGAGGCACTTTGGGGGGGGGATTTGTTATGCTTTTGCCCTGTTTGTCTGTTTATCTAGCTCCGGTCCGGTCTGCCAGTTGGGATCCACCTCTCAATCCGCATAAGATGCCATGTTTTTGTTCCTGCTATGTTCTCTTGTGTATCACGGCCTTGTATCGCCACAGCTTTGTTTTCCTCTAGCCTTGTTTGTCACTGCTTTGTTTGCCACAGTCTTGGTAGTTTTTGTGATTTTTCATTTCTTATTTTTCAGCTCTTGGAGTGCAGTTTTTTGTCGGCCCTTGTGCCCCGTTTATTTGTGTTTTGTAATAAACCCCTTGTTTTGAGTTTCTGTCTCGCGAGTGGTGTTTCCCATCGCCAACCATGACAGAAAGACAGTACAGCAGTGTGATTGATTGTGAATGTGTGCTTGCGTGAAGGTAAAAGCATGATTGCATGTGCTTGGTGAGCTTCTGTGTAGGAATCTGTGATACAGGGAGAATGTGCTTGCCGTGCTTATTTGTGTGCTGGTGTGTGTGTACATCAAGGCTCATTTTTCAATGGATATTTTTCTGTCCTAAACAGGTCTGAATACCTCACCAGTTTAAAGGTTAAGTGTGACTGATGCCATTGGACATTATCTGTCCCACAATCTGCAGTAAGAACTACATTTACCACCTTATAAGAACTCTGTGGATAGCTACCTCCCAGCTTCCCATTTGCACCTTGCCATGCTTGGAAGCCCCAGGGATGCTAATGTATGTGCAGTTCAGTGCACTGTAACCCACTTCAATGGCTTTAGGGAGAGAGAGAGAATGGTTTGAGACCAAGAGAACAGATAGGGATCTGCGAGGGGTACTCAGACATCCAACGCAAAACAGTACTGCAGGAGTGTTCCACAACTTCTGTGTAATTAATGAGTCATCTCTGCAAGTTTATAATCAAGTTGACTTGATGGAAATATTGGAGGTGTTACTATTTACGTTAAGGATTATTCTGAGCGAAGTATTTAAACTGATCTGGGGTCTCATTTACGAGGCATAGCCCAATTTCTTTGCAGTTTTCAAAAGTTAAAAACAAACTTGATATTGAAAAAGAACATCTGAAATTATGCACTTTTGAAAGGTTCCAACTCAATCCTGATTTATTTTATTATTTTTTAAAATTTTATTTATCAAGGACAGTGTACAAAAGCATTTAGCTCAGCAGAGCCGTGATGGCGGTATTAGATTCTAGCTTCATGAGCTAATTTCCATCTGTTGTCCACAATGCTCATTCAATAACAGTTTCCATCACATTCATTCATAAATAAATAAATAAATAAAATTGCATGTAGTTAATCTGTGTCACGGTTTTATAAATTGTGATTTTTCAAATTAATTCATTCATTTATTTATTTGAGCGTTCACAGTATTTAGGTATGAAATCCACACTGTAAATAAGACCCCTGATCTTACTCTGGTCAGACTGAAATAAAGCAGTGTGGTTGCAAGTACACCTGTATGAACAATAAGGGGAAGAAAAGATCAATTTGCCATTGAATTTGTGTTCTCCTCAGATGTCAGTCAACAGGAAGATATGCTAAAAAGTACAATCCTCTATTTGTGGTATGTTGACCTGGTGAGCTCATAAATCCCATATTACCTGGGTCAATTTGTCCACCTCCTGTCGACAGCATTTGTACCATATTATCACACAAAATGTAAATTTCACACAATTCTCTAAAATTCACTCTAGGCCATTAAGCCACAATAATAATAATACCAATGTATAATATGAACTTTTCCCACAAGTCACTGCAAGCCCCTTTTCAGGCATGCAAGGAAAGCAGGATGCCACACTGCATGGGGATCGAGATGTACGAATTGGGCCCAGGCCACCAGCACCCAGTGGAGCTCCACAGGAAATAGCCATGGAGTCCTGCCCTCCCTTTCATCTCTCAGCACACCCTTTAATACAAATAATACTTCACTTCTCTAAATTATTTACTTATCTTTTCACTGTCTGTCATGAGATAAGAAATCATTGATAAGCCTTCTTCACGCATATCCACAAAGAAGGAAGAATTAGATCAGCTTTGTTCCCATCTGTCACGAGTCATGGCAAAACAAAACATTTGGTTTATATTCCTGCCTGTCATAAAAGAGCATTTAATTTGTTTTCGTTTTTAGTGCTTGTCGTGATTCCAAGTAATTTGAATCGTGCCATCCTGTTGTGATAATGGCCACCCCCACAAGCCAGATTAACTTGCATTTCATTAAGAATAGGAAAACATGAGCATGTACTTGTCACTGAAAACAAAAAAGTACAAAAGAGAGGTTGTCAAACAATCAAGTGGAAAGTTGGTTAGTGAACAGCCAGTTTCTTAGACACATTCATATTAATTTGAACCAGGTGTTTGTTCCAAGCTATATAGGAAGATATTACACAGGATTCTGAAGCAATACTGGGCAAAGTGGCTCATATCTTTCTGGATTTCATGATACATCATCCTCTTTCTTTCTTAATTAGCTTTTCTGTTTATTTAATAATATTTTAGCTGATAGTTGTATTTACATTTTTTGATTGGTTTAGGAAATACAGATTAAGATCATTTGTGAGTTCCTAAGCAGAACACCCTATTGGTCTATTAATTCTATGGTTAAGCAAGCACAAGTGCATTCAGCGAATGTAACTGGTGAGGATGAACCTCCGCAACTCAATAGCTCTGCAGGAATAGAGTTTTCCTTCCCTCTGGTTTAAGGGATGGCTGAGTTTGTTTTCCCATCTGAAACTGTGCCTTCTCCCCCACTATTCATTAAGCTAAATGTCAGCGATTCATTGGATCAGCAATTTCCCTCCCAACTTATGGGCATTTCTATTCAGTTTCAAATATATTTCTCTAGCAAGCTGACTGTGCCATTTTAAAAGTCTGCAACAGGAAGCTGCAGACTTATAGACTGTGGGAGTTATCTAGAACTGTGGGGGTTGGTTAAGCAAGCATGCATATTATGCTCTACTGGTGAGTGACTGATCTACAAAACAATAGATCCCCATTCTTACCCGAGCATGGCGCTACAATACACAGACATGCCAGAGAGAGACTGCCATCCCCCTGAGCCAATTAATATCCCACCCTGACCTGGAGCACTCTATTTCCCCAGAATTTGCATTAGATAAGTTCCAACAACTACACTCTGCGACATAATTAAGTGCAGAGGATTATATCTGGTTGAAATTAGTGAAGGTAAAGGGAGGGAAAGGCTAATTTGGTTTGACATGATGAAAATACAATTATTAGTTTTTCATTTGCCGGAATGGAATAAAAATGTCAATAAATATTTACATTTGAAGAGCAAGGTGTTTTCATTGGGATTTCTATAAGGGTACTCAAATGGCCATGGTAGAAGCTTGATATCGTGTGCAGTTAACCATTTTTGTGTTGCTCTGGACATATGTTTTGGATTACTGTCCTGCTGGAAGATCCAGCAAAGAGGCAGTTTTAGTTTCTTCACAGTACAAAATAAAAAGTTGACTGAAGTTAAAAAGTAAGGCAACCAGCTGCAAACAATTTTTGAATTTGCTCATTTTCAAGTCCCAGTGGTTGCACAAACTCATTTTTCAGAGAACTTGGAACTTGAAGTTAAAATAACTTGAAAAAAGTTTGTAGCTGGTTGGCTAACTTTCTTGGGTTGGAGCCATTTTTAAATATTCTACAGTATTGACAGAGGAGCCCATATTTACATTTAAATGTTCTGCTATTTCGTGAGGCCCATGATGCCATGTACCACCTTGATAGTTTGTTACCAAAAAACTGAATTTTGTTTTATCTGACCACAGAACACGGGTCCAGTTAAAGTCCCAGTAGTGGCAAAAAAAAAAACAAGGAGATAACATTTCCAGTTAAATGACAGGAGAGGCTTTGGTGTGCCCAGGAGTGGATTCTGTTGGACATTTGGTGAACTAAAGATGCAATTTTTTTCTGTAATTGTCTATCAGTCATCCTTGGGGATTATTTTTGTAATTTATTTATTTTTGCCTCTCTTTGTCATGGTTTAGAAGCTTTGAGAACTCTTTTTGTTGCTCTCGTCCGGGACGATATCGTTTTGCTTCCAATCGGATTCCTGGGCCAGCTGGCATTAATTGGGGGCTTGCCCAGACTCTATTTAAGCTCCAGTTTCGCCTCACGTCCTTTGCTAGAGTGTCAGTGTTATATTTGCGCTCTAGCCGGTAAGGTCTCGAGACAGAGTTCTGTTTAGGACTTAGTTGCATATTTGAGGCTTAGTGTTAGTAAGGGAATCTTTGTTTTATTTTTTCCCTTTTCTTTTTGTATCTTCGAGCTCACCTGTTTTTCTACCTCGGACGGCGTCCAGGTCCGTTGGTAGCGCGAGTCTCGCATTTTTAGTCTGTTTGTCTCTCAGCTCTCAGCCGTTTTTGCCTTTTAATTCTGGCTGCTGCTTTTGGCGTCCGAATTTCAACAGCCATCACACTCTTACCTTCTACCTCACTGTCTGTGGGGGGACAAAATAAATCTAGGTTCTCCAGCAGGCAAGTTTGCAACCGCTGTGGCTCTTCATTATCGCTCAATGGTAAATATCGGCATTTGCAGGAGAGTGGCTAGATTTTTATAGCCATTCCCTGACTTATCAGGGTCAACTAATTTTTCTCTTGTTTGGTTTGTTCACTCTCTTATCTTTGGGGAAAGAATAAGGGAATTTGGCCTCTGCGTCACCTCATACAGGAAGTCACAGCTTATGCTTAAAAGTTTTAAAACAATGATCAACTTTCTTCAGATAAAGTTGTTCATCAGGTAAATTTCTCGGAGTGCAAATAATAGTGATACATGGTTTTTCAAAAATAATTATTTCTTGATAAAGGATTTCTTTCCCACAGTATAGATTTTCTAGAAATGAAAGCGAATTTCATTCAATTTTCACTCATCTTTACCAGGAGTGACGAAAAATGTGGAGACAACCACGGACCTGTGTGCAAAGTTCAATAAACTATATTGTATAGAGAAGTTGGCATCATTACACACAATTTTAGGTAACAATCTGGATATCTCCCTTCCATACAGGCAAATGGAAGAGGGTTAAAAAGAAGGCTTAACATGAGAAATAATACCCATTCACCTTACTATTTAGTCACAGGTAAAGAACCTAATTTACTTGTCAGTGTCAAATCACTGCACTGTTTTCAAAACAGTACTAATCGCTGTTTCATTCAATGATATTTTGAGTGTGAAATCAGTCCAAGATTTGGTAAATACATTGGAAAAAAACAGGCTAATCTTGTGAACTGGACATGTTTTTGGTAATTTATTTACATGTAACCTCCAACTTAGCTGGCTGAGGAATGTTTTTCAAATATTCACATAAAATCCTATTTTGGTACTAATTCACAAAACATATTGGTGTCATAATGTCATGTCATTTTGAGCTTTGCAACAAAATATCCAAGTGTTCTTTTTCCCTTGGCTTTCTCCTGGAAAAACAGACATAATTAAACCTGGAAAAACAAAACTAGCACCTAATAAAGTATACCTCAACAGACATGACATTCTGTCCATGGCTAGCACAAACAAAAGGACTTTCATTCAATGGCCTCGAAGATTGGCACAGTTTCTAACATGAAGTAGTGCTACTGTAGATCTCCAAATTCTAATCAGAGCTGTTGCTGCAGCCCAATATTGAGAGGCTGAATTATGTGATCACTATTTGCAAAGAAACAAACATGATGCTGGATATGTTAGCTTGCTACTGTACTTTGGCTTGTTGCTGAAGTTTTTCTACGTAATGGAAAGGCATGTGGTGCAGTCTCCAGTCGGCAGCTGACTTTAAAACCACATACAAGCCCCCCCTCCACCCACCCTCATCTCTCACATAACTGAGGTTTGGAGTCCCTCACGGCACCATCTAAACTGAGCGGTGAGCATAAGCTGGAATCTTGATGTCTTGCATCATGGAAAGCCAGTCTGAGATATTTTTGACTCATTAGGTGGAAAGTTAGGCCATGTTTGCTTGTTTAAGAAGCTACTTTTAAAGGTAAGAGATCGTAACTGTTTTTATTCATAAATCTGGCTGACGAGCCTCAGCTGGAGGCACTTTTCCCAGTGTTTAAGACCAGCAGAGATACAACAGGCGGCCTGTCGGTGCCTGATAAACCAAAGCAATTACACCTCTGCCAAGATCAAAATCCATCTGCTGAAAAAAGGCTCCCTCCGGTCACGCAATAACAGGGATGCCAGGCACAATCACCCCTTGAGAGGTAAAGATATGATACCGAACTAATGGGTGCCTCCACACACAAGAACCTCAAGGTGCCTCATATGTGCTACCTACTGTTAACATTGCCACCAGTGATAGTTACACTTGCCGGTGGGATTTTGGAGAAAAACTGCCGTTAAACAGCCCCGTTGAAAATAAGCATCTATAAAAACAAGAAGGGTGTTGTGGCTATTCAACAAAGACAAAAGGGTCCTGAGCAGTTAAAAAAGTATTTGAAGTATTTGTCCCTTCATAATTTCTTCTACTGTGGCACATATGTCACATTTATACATTTCAGGTCATCAGACTAATTTAAGTTTTTTACAAAGATAACCCAAGTAAACAAAAAAAAATGCAGTTTTTCAATGATGAGTTCATTTATGAAGGTACGAAGCTGTCCAACCCTACATGGCTCAATGTGAAAACATAAATACCACTTAACTATTAAACTAACGGATTAAAGAAATTTAAGGGACGTAGTCTAAAATGTAAATAAAAACAGAATGCAATGATTTGCTAACCTCAAAAACTGACATTTTATTCATAATAGAATATAAACAACATTTCAGATGTTGAAAGTGAGACATTTTACCATTTCATGAGAAATAGTAGCTCATTTTGAATTTGATGGCAGCGACACATCTCAAAAAAGTTGGGATGGGGCTCTGTTTACCATTGTTTAGCATCACCTCTTCTTTTAACAACAGTCTGTAAATGTCTGGGAAGTAAGAGGGCCAGTTCCTGAAGTTTTGGGGGAGGAATATTCTACTCTTGTCAGATGTAGGGTTCTGGCAGCTCAACAGTCCTGGGTCTGCTTTGCCAGATTTTTCGGTCTTTGATGCACCAAATATTTTCTATTAGTGAATGGTCTGGACTGCAGGCAGGCCAGTTCAGCACTCAGACTCTTCTACTGCAAAGCCATGCTGTTGTGATGGATGCAGCATGTGATTTAGCATTGTTTTGCTGAAATATGCAAGGTCTTCCCTGAAAAAAACGTTGTCCAGATAGGAGCATATGTTGTTGTAAAACCTCTATGAACTTTTCAGCATTAATAATGCCCTTCCAGATGTGTAAGCTCCTCGCGCCATAGGCACTAACGCAACCCAGCACCATCAGAGATGTAGGCTTTTAAATTGCATGCTGATAACAAGCTGGATGGTCCCTCTCCTCTTTAGACTGCATTACACAGTGTCTGTGGTTTCCAAAATCAAATTAAAATGATCACAGAAAACTGATCAAAGAACAGTTCTCCATTCTGTCTCAGTCCATTTTAAATTACTTTTGGGCCCAGAGAGGATGACGATGCTTCTAGATCATGTTCACATATGGCTTCTTCTTTGCATGATATAACTTTAGCTGGCATTTGTAGATTGCACGGCAAACTGTGCTCACACACAATCATTTCTGGAAGTGTTCCTGAGCCTTGCAGTGTATTTCAGTGCAGGATCATGCCTGTTCTTAATGCAGTGCCACCTGAGGTCCCAAAGATCATGATCATCCAATATTGACCTTCGGACTTGCCCCTTGGACACATAGTATTGTGGCGATCCTGCCCCAGTTCGTGTTTGCCTGTTGAAGTTAAACTTAAAAAAAACAGCGGAGTATCGCTATCGGCTGCACCTGGGGAGGGAGAAAGACCCGATCAGGTCCGGGGTGGGGGGTATAAGAGGGCTGAGTTGCCAGCATGAAAAATGTGTGTTGTTGTAAATATTGTGTGTTGTTGGAATAATGAGCGTTGGCCGAAATGAATAAACGGCCCTTTTCAGGGCCGAACAACAAATAAAGCGAAGCCCGCCCCGGGCGATGCAAGAACCGCTATTCCAGCCTCAGTCTCAGTCCTTCAGTAGCGAGACCGCTACATTGGTGTCAGAAGTGGGATTTGAAGAAATCCCCCGCGAGATCGCGCGCCTCGAGGGAGAACTGAGGACGGGGCTGCACGCGAAAGCGGCCAGAGCCTCGAGGAGCAGGAGCCAAACAAGAGGGCTGTGCGCACTGGAGGGAAGGAGCGAACCCCGTCCCGCACGAGCTCCTACAGCAGCAGCGGCGGTGGCAGCTGAGAGAGAGGGGGCGCCGAAACCACGGAAGGGAGTGAAGCAACCCCGGTTTAGCGGCGCAGCACCCTGGGAGCCCTACCAGGCCCAGCTGCTACTGGCGGCTCAGTGCTTTGGGTGGACGGACGGTGAGGCAGCAACTTATCTGGCGCTAGCCCTGGAAGGTCCAGCACTTCAAACGCTACTCGATCTCGACCCAACTGAACAGACTAGCCTAGCTTCACTAACCGGAGCGTTAGAAAGACGATACGGGCAGCGCCAGTCAACCCGGCTACACCACCAGAGAACCGCTATTCCTGCCTCAGTCTCAGTCCTTCAGTAGCGAGACCGCTACAGTATTCTCCAGATTCTCTGAAAGTTTTTGATGATATTATGTACTGATTTGAAGTCTTCACAATTTTACATTGAGGAACATTTTTCTGAAATTGTTCCACAATGTTTGGACAGTTTTTTGGAGATTGGTGATTCTCTGTCCATCTTTACTTCTGAGGGACTCTGCCTCTCTAAAATGCTCTTTTTATACCCAGTCTTGTTACTGACCGGTTGCCAATTAATCTAATTAGTTACGAAATGCTCCTTCAACTGTTTTATTTTAGTAGTACTTACTTTTCCAACCTTTTGTTGCCCCTCTCCCAACGTGTGTACATGATGTGCTGCTGCCATCAAATTAAAAATGAGCTAATATTTTTCACGAAATGGCAATAACTCACTTTCAACATCTGATATGTTGTCTATGTTCTATTGTGAATAAATTATGGGTTTATGAGATCTGCAAATCATTGCATTCTGTTTTTATTTACAATTTACGCATCATCCCAACATTTTTGGAATTGGGGTTGCAATTAAATATTTAATTAACTTTATGAAATGGCTCCCACAAACTTTAATTTAAAACAGATTGCGCTATGGCATTCCTTTGCAATCTAATCCGGAGATGCTTGAGTTAACTTTCCGGGCTGCGCTCTGTGCATTCTGCACATATCTGGGGCTACACCACCCTCCCCAGTCTACTGTTACTTGTAATAATGTGCAGCAGTGAGACCTGCTGGGCTCAGAGCACTATAGACCGACTATTCGCATAGCCAATTAAACTCAGGAGAGCCCGTTTGTGGGGACCCGCATTGACGGCTAATTTTGGCCTCTTAGAGGGGATTTGAGAGGCTTTGTGGGTGGGGTGGGGTGGGATGGGGAAGAGGGTCTGCATACTGCACAAAGCCGCACTTCCCACTGAGCCCCAAAGCAGCGTGGGATTAGAGCCTCGCCGAATCAAGCCTGCATTTTCATTATTCCGTCCTCGTCGATGGGGCCTTCCCTTCCCTTTTGTGATGAGGGGGAGAGAAGTGCCCACTCATCCACAGTCGTCTAAAGTCCCCTCTTTTGAACAAAGTTTCATTCCCTCTTAAAGGCTTCGCTCAAAAGCTCAGAAAAGCGTCTTTCCGCTGCTCTTCCTCTCATGCTACAGTGCGGGCCGGGTTGCATTCAATAAAGCCCCCCCCCACTCATTGCTGCCCATTACTAGCACATCCCCCTCTCTACGACATCATCAACCCACTGATGCCTGCAGAAAAACCTCCGCCAAACAGCCAACAGCAACACAGGCCCCTCTGACACAGTGCAGAGCTGTCTTCACACCCTCCATGGTTTATGGGGGGGCTCTTCTCAGTACTTCACATAAACCTTCTACCCTCTTGCCTTTCTCTGTTATTTTGAAAAACAGCATTCTTCCACTCACACACCATAGCCAATAAGCACAGGTGAGAGCGCAGTTGTAGAGCAGGGACACATCAGCGCAGCGCAGCAATGGGCTTTCGAATGAAGTGCCCATTCATCGCTGAACTGGCCAAGCTGAGGTCAGATGAGGAATTAGCACTGTTAGAGGGCCAATTAGTCTTGAGGGGGAGAGAGGGGGAGGGGTGTGGGTGGATTTTGAAGAGTTCATAAACGCAACAAAACAAGAGAGCCAGTGGAGGTGGATACGTTGGGTGACCTTCAGATCAAAACTGACCTTCCAAAGAGACAGGCAGTGTGAAGGGAACACTGTGCCAGGCCTTGCCCCATACTGCTGACCTGCACTGAGATCAGTCAGCCACTCCACCCATGTGACTCACCGAATTTGCCACCCCACACCCCTCCTCCCCTTCTCCCCCTACTCACACACACAGAGTCATGTGTACGCGTAAGAATACACTGGGAAGAGAAATTAACCTTGTTTGCAGCAGAATGTTTGTTTTAGAAAATAGAGTGAGGAATGCATCATTGATGCAGATAGTTTCGCCTTGAGAGATGACAGATGAAATATTCACATCAGTAGCAAGAGCCATGGCATAATGAATTTCCCCAGGAGCAGGGAAATTTTATCTGAAAATCTGCAATTTGGTCAGAGATGAATTTTCTAGCAGTATAACAACCACAAACACAGTCAAGTGCATGTATCAGTCTCTGTGGAGTTCAATCTCATCAAAATCCTGTGATCTGGATGGGGGAGAACCATCAGAAATTCAAGGACATCAATGATCTTGAAAATCCATGCTTGAAGTAATGGTCATCTTCATCTTAAAATGACTTTATGGAAAACATTAAAACATGAAATGAAATCTATAAAAATAATAGGGTTATTTTTCTTGTTGAAAATCATCACATTGACTGAAGTACCAATAATTCTGACTTACTGTGTCTACTGAGCAATCTAAGCCAGCCCATATCAGAGGATAAATATAAGGAGTACAGGAGAGTATAAAATTCATGAGGTGAACTTCAATCAAAGTCCAAGACATCAGAAAAGGACAAAAAGTGAACATTGTAAAGGTAAAATGTATTTTCCAATATTATTTACTGCAGTAATAACAATTAAATAGACCCTTGTTTATTGGCAGTCAAAATGACTTACATGAGTGAATTCAAAATAAAAATGGAAGCCAATCGATCTACAAGCATCTCAACTTGTTTGGGCCAATTGGATTTCATTTATTGTCTTTGAGTTGCTGGTTCGCTCTCTCTTGTGATAAATAGGGAAGAATCTAATCCCATCTGTGCAAAGGCCATATAGCTAGTTAACCAACAGGGGTTACTTGCATCACTCAAGGGGAAAATATGAGAGATTGACATTTTTAATCGGTGGCCATGGCAGTATTCATTTCTTCACCGACCACAGTAGGCCATCTGGGTGCTTCACTGCTACCTCACTGTGCTTTCTTATGACAGGGTCTCCTTTGCCCCAACTCTGTGCATGGCATGTGGCTTCACTATGAAATGATTCAGTTGCCTGGCACATCATCTTTTGCTGAAAAACTATTTACTCCTCTGACCCAGCTGTAGTAGGCAGGTATGAGCATGCTTGTACACAGTAGTTCATGTATAGGGAGTTTAAAATTTGGTTAGGATTGGTAATGCAAAATAAAGATGGAAAAATGTATCGTTCTTTCAAACACTGTGCAGCGTACAATTGCATTAATAATTGATACTTAGAAAAGAAGAAATACCATTCTTTATCCCTCCCACAAAGAATTAAGCCTGTTAGAATAGTAATTTCACTCCTACTGTCTCTCTCTGACCTGGAAAAAATAAAAACATAATTTGTGTGCATAACTGCTCTGCTGAACTCTTCTTCAATGTTTTGGGACAAAACACACAGCAGTAAAGCTACATTAGGTGAAAATCCATGTCATGATCTCCCTGCCTGAGACGAACAGTTCAGATGTGTTTTCATCTAGACAAGGAACCAGATGCGAAGTCAGAGCACAATCTAGTGAAGGCATTTATTGATAGGAATAAAGCAATGAAAAGGAGGGATGAAGCCCAGATTAGCAAGAGCGCACTTCAGTTCAGCTGGTGTAATGGGGTAAGGGTAAGGAACGCGTCCACGTCTGGCCAGTGGCGTCCCAGGGCGGAAGCCAGGTGGTGTTCACCCTAGCTATAGCAGAGCTGTAAGACAACTGGTCTGAAGAGTTTAACAGGAACGCAGTGCAAATCCTCAAGACCGATGAAGGTTTGGGAGGTGTTCCAAATAAACTGGGCAGAAGAACATATTGTGGGGGCAGGACTACAGGATCGTGGTCCCAATCCTGGAGATGGAAAAAAAGGTTTGGGAATTTCTTCTTATTAATGAAGCTAATGGTTATAAAAAAAAAAGTGAACACAATGCTAATAAATCAATGTTCCGATTGCAAGATGATCTGTACATTGAATCAAAATAATGCCTTCAGCAAGTTACAAAATAAATTTCTGCCTTTTAAAGTAGGCTATTTTTATAATATTTATTATTTTTTATAATATCGTAATAGCAAGGTTGTTTTGCTTCTATTCGAAACAAAATTAACTGTGATTCAACGTTGATCACAACATTGATTTACCAGGGACTTAATGTCAAAATGTTACTAAAAAGCATGATGATCATTTCAAAATGACTTTACTGGGGAACAAGACTGAAAAAGTTTTGAGATTCGTAACTCATAAACTCATGGATCACCTAGAGTACGTATATATGCTGTGCACCACACACCACAGTGGTCAGAAGTTCACTCTTATGGATCTCAGGAGCAGATAATATGATGCATTTGATTGATGAAGCCACACTTTCCCACTGGCAGCAAAGTCAGAGGCAATAATAGCGGGGTGAGGCTTTCAACAGAAAGTCAAAGACGAGGGGAGAAAGAGGGAGGGGATGCCACAGAAGGGTGATGGAGTTCATCAAATGTTTCCTGCCAAGTTCAGAAATTTGTGAATAACCCAGGAGCTGCCTTCCAGAGAGTGTGTTCTATTTAGACGAAATCATGAGATACAGACTTTCTTCATAGAAAACAGACATTATATTTTAATCTAAGCCATAAATTAAAAAAAAAAAAAAACAGACGGGAATAAAAACTGCTATTCTCCAAAGGAGTGATTTCAGAGTCTCAACCTCAT
Source organism: Gymnothorax reevesii (assembly GCA_029721435.1). NCBI lineage: Eukaryota > Metazoa > Chordata > Actinopteri > Anguilliformes > Muraenidae > Gymnothorax > Gymnothorax reevesii. The sequence continues at coordinate 66,824,764 of CM056582.1, forward strand.
ACAAAAAGAGACACAGAGGACTGCTCTTCTGCATGAGGGTAGTACACAGAACACTACTTAACTTTTAAAAAGTCTTCTTTTTATCGGGTGTAGAGGTAGTGGTGAGGAAAAGATAATGTCTAAAGACACACCAGTACAGGGCTGAGGGAAATATGAGCCCTATAAAGACAACAAATGAGTCTGTGTGCACATGAAATACGCCATCCACTCAAACTAGACGTCAAAGAGCGAATTAAAACTCAACAGTAATGAAGAAACAAGGGAGGGTTTCACGTGACCGGAAGGTCTCATCCCAAACCATACAGACGTGTCACATGGCACTCAGAGCATGAGCAGAAGCAGCTCCCTCGCGACAAGAGCCATGTTACATTACTGAGCTCTCACCCCCCACCACTGAACACAGCTGCAGCAGCCCTCCCCAGGAGAGCTACATAGCCAGGGTGTTTAAGTCCATAACTCTCCTCCCATGAATCCTTCCCAATTCTGTTCAGAGAATCCTTGTTTTACACAGGGATATGTGTAAAACTTTACAGAGGTCTTAAAAACTTGAATAACAAAAAATTATATTAGTGCGCAATGCACCACCACTTTCATCTGAGAGGGGTTCCCAATGTATTTCATCGCTCTAATTATTTGGTGAAAATATATTGAAAAATATTATTGTAGGCGATGAGAACGAATCATTTCCACAAGTATACTGAGGTAAAAATATGGGTAATAAACAAAATCACTGAAAACATCAGTTTTTTATAACAATCGAAAGGTGTCGCAAATTTAGTTTTATTTACTTTTTTTGGACTCTTGCATAGCCTGAATGCATGTTTGAAGGCTCATTCCATGGTAATTCATGCTAAAAAATTTCTTTAAACTGGTTTGATGCAACATTATTTTGCCAAATTACCTCTGATGGTCAGTTGCTCCAGTGTTGTTCCAGGTGAAATGAACTTTGAGCGGTGTCACAGTGTTAAACAAGATGGTACGAAAGAGAGAGCTCTCTGAGATAGTTCGTAGCTGCATTGTGGCCTTATATAATGCTGAAGACGTTAAATGCTGCCATGGCACTGTAAGGAATACCATCAAGCGTTTTAAAGAGGCCAGTTTGCTGAAAACTAGGGGCACTAGAGGTGCCAAACAGAAGTTAAGTGGCTCTACTGTTCATTATCTGTGTATGGCAAGTAAATAAATCAGCAACTGAGAGCACAACAACTCTGTGATTGTATTAATGGTGCCAGAAGTGAAGAGATGAACGTATTTAGACCTTCTATTTCCAATCACCTGTATGAAATTGGTCTGATTGGTCGTGTTGCTGCCAAGAGCTGGCTACGTCAAAAAAAACATGAGTTTGCCAAGAAATTCAAGGAATGGACACATGTGAGTCGGGAAAAAGTCCCTTGGGCCGATGAATCAAAATTCAAAATTTTCTCCCCAATATACAGAACTTATGTGCATCGTAGGGTTGGAGAACATTTCAAAAATGACTGTTAAATCCTGTCAGTAAAATTGGAGGTAGTAATATTATGGCTTGGGGTCTGCTCAAAAGGAGCTGATCATCTCATAAAAATCGACAGAATCATGGATCAAAAGCAGTATCACAGCATCCTTGTGAGGCACGCATTGCCATCTGGAAAGAGACTGATTGGTCTCGGATTTTATTTTCAACAAGATAATGACCCCAAACACACCTCTCAGTTGTGCAAGAATTATGTCAGTTGGGAAGAAATATCTGGTGACATAAAAGTTATGACTTGGTCTGCTCAAAATCCAGACCTTAATTTGCTTGAGCAAATTTGCTGTCCCATCAAAAGAATCTCATTGGAATGAACTTCAAACCACATAGAATGGTTTAGCAAGTGAGGAAATAAAAGATATTTGAAAACTATGCCTGAAAGATTAAATGCTGTAATCAAAGCAAAGGTTGGCCACATTAGAAATGGACTTTCTCTCTGAAAGACTATTATTTTTGTTTTTACTATGAATTGTTATCCATTTCCTTAGTTTCATCAAAATTATCCGATATTTCATGAAATATAGACTTAAATGCACAAGGCTTCTGATTTATCTCTACTTTGTTAAGTGTATATTCATCACTGCACATTATTGTAGTTTTTAGGTAAACTGGATTCCAAGGTTTTTTGGTGTCACAACCCTCATTTCGCATTAATTGTCTCCTCCTCCTTTCTGGCAACCTGTGTGTCTTTTAGAGATTTTGTATCCTTGAATACATGTGCAGAAAGAGAAACTTCTAATAAAAATTTAGGCATATGGCTTGATGACATTTAATATGCATATCAATAACCTACAGAAAAAACTTCGGCCAAAACTAGGATTTCTTTTCCGCCTAAAAATGCTTCTCATTTGAGGCCAGACAGAAAATTGTGCAAAGCTCATTTTTATCGGTATTAGACTTTGGTGACGTGATTTACATGCAGGCAGCTTTATCTCTTCTGGCAAAACTGGATTCTGCATATCATCCTGCATTTAGCTTTGTTACAAATACAGGTTCTCGCACTCACCTTTGCATTTTATATGAATTGCTTGGTTGGTTCTCTCTAAACCAGAGAAGAAAAACGCACATGTTGCTTTTTATCGCAAAAACATTGTTAGGTAAAGAGCCAGCTTTTATCTCCAGCCTTTTATCCTATCATACTAGCAACTTTAGCGCTAGATCTACAAATCAGATTCTTTTAAATGTCCCTCAGGTGCATTCAGAGCTTGGTAAAGCTGCTTTCACCTTGTATGCACACTGGGTGTGGAATGAGTCACAAAACACCATTACCTTAGGAGCACTCCCCTCTTTTAATTAATTTAAAAGTTTTTTACAAACTGTCCTGAAGGAAACATGTAGCTGTTTCACATAATCTATGATATTGAGATGGAATGTGTTACAGATCTTGGTTATGGCCTGTATGTCTCTCCTTTTACTATTACCTCTGTGCTGCTTTTATGCATTGTACAACTCCAATATTGAAATAGTCGGGACAAAAATGTAAATTGTGAGTAAAATCAAAAAGCAATGACTTTCAAATCACACCAGCCAGTATTTTATTCACAATAGAACAGCGAAAACATAGCAAATGTTGAATCTGAGAAATTTTACATTTTTTTCCACAAAATGAGCTCATTTCAAATATGGTGGCTAATACAGGTCTCACAAAAGTTGGGACAGGGCCCTGTTTACCATGGTGTAGCATCCCCTCTTCTTTTTAACAGAGTGGAGGCGTCTGGGCATTGAGGAGACAAGTTTCTTGAATTTAGCCATTGCAATTTGATCCCACTCTTGTTTAATACAGGCTTCCAGCTGCTGGAGAGTTTTGGATCTCCTTAGATAGACTTTTTGATTAATTACGCACCAAATGTTTTCAATCGGTGAAAGATCAGGACTGCAGGCAGGCCAGTTCAGCACATGGACTCTTCTACTACGAAGCCATGCTGTTGTAATAACTGCAGTATGGGGTTTTGCTTTGCCCTGCTGAAATACACAAGGCCTCCTCTGGAATAGATGTCATCTGGAGGGGCTTTTTAAAACATGCAAGTGACCCACACCATATGCATTAATGCATCCCCATACCATCAGAGATGCTGGCTTTTGAACTGAACGCTGATAACAGAATGGGTGGTCTTTCTCCTGTTTAGCCCAGAGGACACGACGCCCATGATGTTCAACAATAATGTAAAATTTGGACTCATCTAACCACAGGACACTTTGCCACTTTGCTACAGTCCATTTTAAATGAGCCTTGGCTTACAGAACACAGCGGTGCCTCTGGCTCATGCTCAACAATGGCTTCCTTGTTGCATAATTGAGTTTTAGGTGGCATCTGTGGATGGCACGGCAGACTATGTTCACAGACAATGGTTTCTTGAAGTATTTCTGGGCCCATTTAGTGATATCAATGACACAATCATGCCGGTGAGTGATGCAATGGCGTCTGAGGGCCTGAAGATCACGGGCATCCAGTAAAGGTCTTCGGCCTTGTCCCTTACGCACAGAGATTTTTCCATTTTCTCTGGAATATCAGCGATAGCTAAAATCACGTACCTGGGATGATATACCTGTCATCTGCTCAGCATCTGATATAGACTGATAAGTGACAGAAGCAAACCGCTAATGTTGAAGCTATCCTGCGTATTTCAGAAAGTACTTGACACAATCTTGTGCAACTAGCCAATGGGCCATATTGAACGATAATTTGTCATAAACTAATGGACTGGGACAATCACACCATCCAAAGCAATAACAGTGCATTCCTCTGGGTGAAGGGCGACGTTTCGTCATTCTTGGGTGACGTTATGTCACTATCACGCGACCGTTAAAGCAGACGACAGCTAATCAGGGGGAATAAAACCTCATCAATCTCACCTTTGAAATCAAAAATTTCACATTTTTGTATTTTACAATATTTATTTACTAATTTTGATTGTATAAAACAGCATTATGATTTATCCCTGAGTTCCCCTTTAACTATATTTCTCCGATCACATCTCTCTGTCCTTTTAGCTAGTGTTGGTGTGAGATCCTTTCGTTTGTTGGGAGACACAGATCGAAGCCAACATTATTTGGGTCAACGAAGTCAGGCCATCTGCCAACAAAATGAGTACTGCAGACTCAAGTGTAATCATTCAGGACAAAGTTCTTCCAATTTATAGCTTGAATCCTCGCCTGTCATTGTCTCTTGCCATGGGGAGCAATAACCTTATTCCCCCCTTATGCCCCCCTCTTTTCATACTGGTTTTTGCACCCCACCAATCAACAAGCCACTATACTTCCTTTTGTCCCACATCATCTCTACAGCGCATGCGCACATGGACTTCCGGCCTTAAACCAAACCCGTCTATTTGTGTGTCAGTCCTCTGTCAGGCTAATCTCCCATAGAAATGAATAAAATCTTCACACAAATGGGGCGAAAGATCTTCAAAGCAAAGCAATAAAAATGGTTCCGCAGTCAAACTCTTGTGAATAAAGCAAGGAGAAATTTTGCTTCGCGTTGGGTGGAAACACGGCGTAATCCGCAAAGGACTAGTCATCGGACCCAAAAACAGTAAAAGGTGGTACGAGGATCCTTTTTAAACAGTAAACCCTTCATAAAGGTGTTTTTTCCCACTTGGGAAACCAGTGAATACAGTGGGTGAACAGCAGGCATTGTTCCTGCAGTAGTGCATGCAGTGTAATTCATGAATCACTGAAGTGCCTGAGCCACAGGAGTCTAGCTGTTGAGTGTTCAGTGACTTGACCGCACGGTGTTAAACGTCCGGGGATACATCAAAGTTTGAACTGTTTGGGGCTCCAATCTTAATGAGTCATGACTTATTTAGAAAAATATTTAGGAATTCCCTGAGGGTGTTAAGGAAGGTAAGACCAAATCTTCACACTTCATGAAAACTTACTGCCCATTCTGGCTTTCATAATGCTGAATTGAGAGTGTTTCATTGGAAGATGTAGATGGAAATCAGCAAGAGCCACTCACCCTCGCAGACTTCCTTTACATTTACTGCATCAACCACAGAATCAGTTTGTCCAATATGTGAACAAGAACAGCTAAACACGGGCACATTGGAATTGACCATTTGGAACCAACGAAAACAAATCGAAAAATTGAATGTTGAGAGTAACAGTATCAGATGTTTGTTTGGAGGAAGTTCTGGCATGTTCCAGGTTTTAAACAAGAATGTATCTCTTAGTCAATAATCATCTCCATCTGAAGTTTTTGTTTTTTGTGGATGCCCTCCATTACAGAGAGAAAAGCCTTGTATTCACAGTAAGACTATTCCGGCGCTCCTGCAGGCCTGGTCTCAAGGGTCCAGCTGTATTTACTTTGACTCAGGCCTCAGTGTGTTCTCCATGCTGTCAGGAGAAACAAGGCTGGTGCATAGATGTAAACCACAGGACCCCAAACCTATAATCTAAGCGCATCGAGGGGGATGTTTAAACAATACTAAACACACAGAGCACCCTAGGGACCAAACTCTGCCCCATAAATCAAATTTTGCATGACAAGGTTCCCACAGAATCAGAATGACTGGAATCCACTCATTGCTAGTTCGCTGAAGCCATTTATTTAACAAATGTCTGTATAAATCTTGTATTTTTAAACCGTTAGTATAGCCTGGAGTCAAAAGCGTATGGTAGACATCTTATCCCACCAGCTGTTAAATCCATTCTTTTCCTGTGGACATGGCTGACATTATTTAAGGATTTCAATTAGTATCTGAGAATAGCAAAACAGCAAGACTGCTCTCAGTTACAATAAAAACATTATTATGTGGCTTTTACTTAGAATCATGTATGAACTATTAACTTTCAGCAACTAATGTCAGAGAATATGCACTGCTGCTCAGTGCAGTGCACTATTACTGCATTTTCATTGCACCCTGATCATTTGGGGATACTCTGACTTTTTCAAAAATCACTTGATTGCCTCCAGGGCCTAGTGAGAACAGTATCAAATGAGCGTCTTTCCTTAACTGCTCGTACTTTATTAGCAATGCAATATCTAAATGCACCATAAACCAAAGGGAGAAACACATTACAACAACCCTGCAATAGAGCTGGAGGAGTGTGAAGTGCAATGGATATAGAAAAACTACAATTGAGCGTATCCTGGGGAAAAGCCTCTCCACTTGTTACGTTACCTCGCCCCGGAGGATCTGCGGAAGGTATTGTTTTTAGACGTGTGTTTTTCTTTGTTTCTTCCTTTGTTTGTTTGCTAGCAACTTACAGCCTGCAATATTGCAGCAATCATTTTCAAATGTGGGATGCAGGCAGACCACGGTGCAGAATACAAGCCATTTCATTTGGAGAAGGTAGGTTGAAGTTCAACAAAAATACCATCATCTAAATTTCGGAAATCGTTTTTTTTTGGCCGTAACTTTTGTTGTTACGGTTAGATTGAGTTAAAGCCAAGCTCAAAAGTGCTGCTTTCATTTCAAAAGCCTTTGACGTACAAAATTATCCAATGCGGGAGGGGGGACCACCTCCTTAACCCTCTCCAGCCCAATTTATTATTTTGCGATTTGAAAAATATTTAATTCATGGAGAAAAGTTCTTATACACTAGTGGCTGCAGGGGGAACTAACATTGTATTTTTGCAATACTGAGCTGGAAGGGTAACTTTATCAAACCATTTCCCTTGTGGTCTTTATATTTTATAGTCAGTTATCAATTAATCTATTGTTGCAAATTTGCAACATGAGCCTGGAGAGGGTTAACAGTAAATATCAGTATAGAGTTAACATTTTCAAATGTCCATAAAATCCTTGTTTTTTATCCAAATTTTCTGTGTAGCATGTTATTAGAGATAGCTGATTGTTCGTCAAATATGAAAAGAATGAACCCAATAACATTCGGTTTCAACTGCACCAAATTTTTTTATTATAAGCAACTGCTCTTTACTCCCCATCACATAAATAGGCCAACCCGCCAGTTGCTGCGAGAAGGAAATAACAATATTTGTTAAAACTGAGTCGACACAAAAACCCTGAAATGCTTACAGGGTGAGGTATGTTGTGCCTGATACTGCTTGTTTTAATCTGACATCCATTCTCATGGTAGCTGGGAACCTCATACTACAAGAATGTACTTCAGAATTTTGCACAGTCTCAACCGATAGTGCCAAATGTGCACTTAGCCTCTTGAGACTACTTCTAAAAGAGTTTAAGATGGCGTAAGTTTCTTGAATGGGAAAACATTTGCAGTAACACATTTTAATTATTATGTTATTGAATGTCTCTTTTTTGAGGGAAGGTCAAAGCCAGCATCAAATAGTGTTAACTAAGTCACATGGTTTTGGGGTAAATGAGCAGTGGTTGAACCAGAGATAGCTATCTGGAGAATAGACATGTAGAGCTGACGTATACACAGGCAGTAAAGAATAATCAGCAGCTCTAATTCTTGGAAACTATAGTACATTGACAGCTAACTATTTTCTCTGCCTGAAAAAAAAAAATAATTTCAGACCTCAATTTAACATTGAGTGACCAAATTCCAGACCACAACTACAATGGTAGGTAACAAGATTTAATGAATTGAATAAGCTTGAGAATTTGTAGGCTACTGATGGAGGACGGAATAGAGTCGAGTCAGTGACGAGACTCGGGGGGGATTGTGTCTCTTCTTGGGTTCATAAAGGCTCCTTCGAGTCCCGTCGGGTTCCTATAGAGTGATAGGGCGAGAGATGAATAGAAGGGAAAGGGAGAGAGGGACGTAGAACAAGACAGAAGAGGATTGTGAAATGAAGGCAGTATAAGTGGGCTGCTTGGTTAAAACGTGGATGAATGGAGTGACGTTTTTAGGAGTGATCTGGTTCACTGACCTGAGTTGAAAACTCCAATAAAAATGAAAAGTAAAGTAGAAGGAACAGCAGCAATCAGTCAGTCATTTCAGTGGAAGGTTTTGCTAACTTGCCATTCCATATTTGTACTATTTGCATCCAGCCCTACAATGATTCTGCAAGTTTGGGAAAGGACAAATTAACGGACTGTTTGATCAAATCCACTGACTGAAGGCACAACAATGACTAAAACAGTCACTTCTAAAAAAACCTTTTATTTCTTGTTATTTTTTCTTTTTGACAAATCTTACATTATATGACTTTCTAGCGACATGAGACAAAATTGCTCCAATCAGTGGAAATATTTCAAGAATTTAGTTTGCCAATGGGATAGTATCATTTCCTTAAATCTAGCAAACAGCAACTTTAATTAAGGTAATATTTACAGCGCCCTCCATACAGTAATAATAGGCACTCCTGGTTAAGATGTGTTAAAAGCCTTAAAATAAATAAAAATTTTATAGCAGAGGCATACTCTCACACTGAAAATTGTAGAAAAAAGTAACCTCAAACTCAAATGAATTTAAAGGGGAAAAAAATCCCTGACTGAGAAATTTTTTTTTCATAAAATCACCTGTTCCACAATTATTGGCACCCTTAACAATTCCTAAGAAATAAATGTAATTGAAGTATTTCTGTCATTTCTACAGTGGTTTACAACAGTTGATCAGAGTATCTAGGAACATTTAATTAGTAATTCATCACTTTCTGTTTCCCTAGGGTATAAATATGACGTGACACAGAGGCCATTTCTCTTATCCACTCGTCAACATGGGAAAGACAAAGGAACACACCATTCAGGTAAGGCAGATGTGTGTCGACCTTCACAAGTCAGGCAATGGCTACAAGAAAATAGCCACTCGCCTGCACCTGCCCATATCTACTGTCTGAGGAATCATTAAGAAGTTTAAAACAACTGGAACAGTGGTAAACAAGCCTGGACGAGGATGCAAGGTTATTTTGTCACCACGCACAGTGAGGAGGATGGTAAGAGAAATAAAAAGTTCTCCAAAGCTCTCTGTTAAAGAATTTCAACAAATGGAGTCACAAAGTCTCCAAAACAACCATCAGGCGTTATCTACATGCCAACAAGCTGTTTGGGAGGCATGCACGGAAAAAACCTTTTCTCACACACAATCATAAACGCAAACGTTTGGAGTTCGCTAAGCGGTACTGGGACTTCAACTGGGACCGTATGCTTTGGTCAGATGAGACTAAGATAGTGTTTGTTGCCAAAAAGCTCTAAGTGGATCTGGTGGAACACCCAAAAGGTGAGTATGCAGAAAAACACCTCATGCCCACTGTCAAGTATGGGGGAGGATCGGTGATGCTGTGGACCTGTTTCTCTTACAGAGGCCCTGGGAACCTTGTTAGGGTGCATGGCATCATGAACGCTTTGAAATACCAGGACATTTTAAATCAAAATCTGGTGGCCTGAAAGCTGAAGATGGGTCGTTACTGGGTCTTCCAGCAAGATAAACATGTGGCCAAATCTACACAGAAATGGTTCACCAGACACAGAATCAAGCTCCTCCCATGGCCATCTCAGGCCCCAGACCTCAACCCCATTGAAAACCTGTGGAGTGAGCTGAAGAGGAGAGTGCAGAGGAGAGGACCCAGGTCACTGGATGATTTAGAGAGATTGTGCAAAGAGGAATGGTCGAAGATCCCTCTTTCTGCATTCTCCCATCTTGTGAAACATTATAGGAGAAGATTAGGTGCTGTTTTGCTGGCAAAATGGGGTTGTATAAAGTATTAACATCAGGGGTGCTAATAATTGTGGCACACATGATTTGATATAAATGAATTATTTCTTAATGTGGGATTTTTCCCTCTGAATAAATGCAATTGAATTAAAGGTAGGATTTTCCTCTTTTAACCATTCTGGTCCTAAATTTTTTAGAAAAAAAACTGAATTTATTAGAAGCTAAAGAACACATCTTAACCAGGGGCTCCTGTGTATCTCAATGATTTTCCATTTATTCACTGGCCACAGCTGTGCAGGCCTATCTCCAGAGACCCCCACTCTCGATCCTTCCCTCATCCAGAACTACCATCCTTCTCAGTCCAAAACTGTTCAAAATGCTCGTTCAAATCAATTGTCTTCTTTCTAATCACAGAGCAGCCAACTGGATCAAGCTTCTGACTCACATGAAGCTCTGTCAGTGAGTCTCTCCATGTCGCAAGAGCAGTCTTTCTTTCCTGTCTTGATCCACCTCGACCTGTCTGCATGAGTCATTGGGACCCTTCTTCTCTATCATCATTTGCTTGGTCCAGAAATTTCTGCCAGTGGTTAATTTTACCCCTTCTATGCTGACAATACCAAGCTCATTCAATCCTTATCATATTCTGACGCTTAGATCTCCGTTGACATCTCTGCACATCAGCGGGACACCCAGAGCTGGATGGATACCTACCTTTTTATGCTCAACCCAGGATAATATTCATCCTGACTCCCTCCTCTCCAATTCAGGACTTCAATCTCTCCAAGGGACACCAGTGTGTCCCGACCATCCACATGAATGAAAGTTAGCTAAGATTAAAAAGACTGAATGTCCTCAGGGGCGAGTTTCGGCAGGGGGGGGTTGGGGTGGTTCAGGGGAGCATACACCCCCCCCCATAAAAAAATTTTTTGAAAAATGGGGAGATTCTTGGTGCATTCTGGAGCAATTTTATAGTGTAATTTGTACATACACTTCTCAGACGTGACCGCATTTATTTCAGCAGTTGTTCATGTGGCTCCAAGTTATTTCCATGGTATGAACAAAATGATTAATTGGTGCTGCTAGTCTTTTTTTTGTTATCAATTGAGTTACAAACTATGTAACACAAAAACACTTTTCAAACAGCACTGATCTTTGTGAAGTCGAAGAGCGTTTCCTTCCATCGAGAAACTTCATTGGAAATCAGACATTCGTTTTGAGATGATAGAAGGAGTTTTTAGCACAAGTCGTTGAGTATGCATGTGTAGGAATCAGACTCCTTCCATTGACCGAACATGCGATAAGACTAAAAATGTTGGAGGCCCGTAACTAAGATTTTTCTTGAGGGTACCTAAACCCGTGGACCCTTTAGTATGGGGGTCCCAATCAAGAATGTAAGGGCCCTATCTTTTTGTGAATTAGTATAGCCTTGGAATATCAGAGACAAAGCTGGTGTTCCATTTGGTTCTGGTCCACGCTGTCACACCAGCAGGACAAGAATCCTGGGGATCTATACTGTCCAACAATCACCACTTGGTCTAGTGTCTAATTTTTCATTTGTTTGTTTTACGCCTCTCTGCAGTAATTGTGCTGGTTCCTGCTCATAAAATCTGACGATAAAACAAGTTGTGTGTGACAGACACCTTATTATTGCTCATCTATTCCTACAGCAGTGACTCTGACAACAATCGTTTATTTACAGAGGCCTGTTAATGCTTCTGTTTCTTCAGCCAGCAGAACTTTCTAACAACATAAATAGCGCCAAACTCCTTGATTGGTGGACATTCTTCCACAATTCTACCAGCTTTTTCAACTGGTTGATTTCATCGCTTCATGATAATACTGCACCGTAAGTCTTGACTCCATTGTGAATCGGGATTGCAAGTGTATTACGCTGTTTGCTACAGTATACCAAAACTAATATTATCCACTTTGTTACTTCAAAACACGAAGCATCGATCCTGCTTCAGCTCCGCCACAATATTATCACTGATCAACAAATCCGCGGGCCACAATTACACAAGAGGTGAGCCATTAATAAATTATGCAGTGCTCTATTAACATTTCAGAAGGTACATGAAGGGGATTCGAAAATTTGTTTTCAATGAGTGACGCTTTGTTTTCAAAGCGTCCTCAAAACCCTGGCTTTGCTTACTGTGCGTCCAAAGCAATTTTCAGGCATATGTCACCTGAGTTCTCTGGTTATGGAAAACCCTGCTATGACTCTTTAACCCCTCTGCTCAGAGAAGACACCGGTCTCTGCAAAATGCCAAAACTTGAATTGCTAAATAGTCCTGTAATTGAACTACCAAATGAGAAAAGCCTCTTGCTTCACTGAAATAATTTTTTCAGTCTCTGGGACACAGTTGCTGAGTTACAAGCCTTAAATAGGCTTATGCACAACAGGCATGGATTGGCTTGATTTGACATTTGCATTGAGGGGTTTAGAAAATGGGCTTCTAAGATTCGTGCTCACTGCATACACTGGCAACTACAGGGTTCAAACCCGACCTATGAAGTCACTCTTGGCATTTGGAATAGAACATCCTCAAGGGTCTTCAGTGCCCTTATTCCAGGTAATTCACTTTGTGTTGAGCAAGAAAAGAGCATCTGATAAACTGCCATAATGTGCTGTGATGTCATTAGTACCAAATGAGAAATGTATAAGTATAAGCACCTTAAATTTCACAGCCTTCGGACATGAACAAACACACTGCATTTCCCCAAGTTTTTGAAGCATTTAACCAGGAAGCAGCGCAATATCTATAACAGCAGAGCAAAAGCACAAGACTTCCATTTGTATTTTTATTCAAAGAGCTTCTGCAGCAAGTTATAGAGGATAAAGCAGCAAAATGGCTGTTGAAGGCATATGAGAAGGAAAGGATTTGGAAGAGTTTGATCTTTTCCCCATCAGTGGACCTAATATATTCTGTAATGGATGCCAGCAAATTCAGGCCAGTTGGAAATAGAGGAGACACCGTGAACAGGACAGAGGTACAGTTGGACACAGCAGTGGAAAACTGAGGAACATGCAGGCATCAGCTTCATCTTCCCCCTCACACTGCAGTTCTGCTTCCCTCTCGTGTTTACTCTCACCGATTCATATCTCTGCTTTTCTTTTCCCATTATTTTTCCTTCAGTTTCTTTTTTTAAAATTTACATTCAAAATTCATTCCTTCTTGGTGCATCCGCTCAAAAGTGCACATCGTTCATTCAGTCATGTGTCCAACAACCAGGCAGGCGAATGACGTACATCCTGGCCAGGCTCGTCAGGCCAGGCTCACAGCCATCAAGCTACCATAAAAGGTGTTTGACCTGAAAAACAGCACTTAGCTATTTTGGGATTGCTTAAATAGCAGAGAATCCAGATATTCAGTGAACCATATGACCATTTGAGACTGCTAGCACACTGGAGTCTGGGCACTTCTCTTCAATTTTCATTAGACATTTCATTACAACGAGATAGTAAGAAAGAATCTAAATAATGCAAACACAATACTTTATTATAATCTGCATTTTGAAGGGATTGAAGACCTTTGCCACCAAATATTTCACCAAAAATTGGACTGGTCTGAAAACTTCACATGCCTACGAGTCCAAAAACCTGTAGTATGGATTTGCAATTTAACTATCACTGAGAATTACTGGCCTCGTACAGCATGCTCCTGTCTCTTTTGTGCTCTGGGTGTATTTTCATAGAAGGCAGCGGCTCCCACTTCGGTCCCTTTGAATCACCAGAGCCAGGACATTAGACCATGCATTTTTCTCTGCCTTACACATCCACACACAAGCACATTAGCCAGCTGAACCCATAAGCTGCAACTAAATTGCGCTTCACTTAATCGATATTAAACATTATCCCTGTAAAGCATTGAGGAGATTACTGGCCAAGGTTCAAGCGGTCTCTGGCACCAAAGACAACAAGGAACTGGAAAAGAGTGCGCCAACTCCTCTCACGTTACAGGCTTTTAGGTAATTCCCATGGCCCTTTCTGCCTCTGGCCCCATAATCAGTACCTCACACAACCCCAGCTGCAGCTGCGTCCACACTGGCAGAGAGCAGGTCTCTGCTTCCCCGTGCCATGGAGGTGCAGAGGTCTGAGATCACAGTCACATGCCCTCTGTGACTCACAGAGATGAGATTTAATCCTGTCTTTTCAGAAGGGGGATCATCTAACCATCGACCTTCACTCTACTTCGAAGCCTAGCTTAAGTGAACTCATGAACTGAAGGACCGTTGCTCTTCAGACAAAATCTCCACTCTCCTCCTGTTTCAGTTCCCTCTTCCGCTACATGTCGTAAAACATAAAAACAACAAAATGGACTCTGTGCTATGACACCAGCAACCTATCTTAAGATACATACCTCACATTCAATTGGCCTCACCCTCATAACACTCGCTTGACTTTAAATCTAACTTAAAAACACATTTTCAACGTTTTTGTCTCTTCAGCTGATTCTAACTTCCCGAAGATCAATCACCTCTAAAAGTCTGATACATGCACTTACCAGTGAGCAATTTGAATGAGGGCATCTGCTAAAAGCCCACACATGATGTACATGAATTGTTATGATATAAACGCTCAGTATATGACACAAACACCATTTGAAAAAAATAGACATAATTTAGAGGTCAAGAGAGAGAATTGAGCGTAGCCATCAGATAGTTTTGATATTTTTGGATTTCTGCTGTCACTAGACAATTTAATCACTGCATCAGTATTTTTCATCAGCAAGGTGAATGATATTCTGATGAAAGTCAGTCCCAACACTACCTCTGCACACTGCACACACTCACCTTCAAGATCTTGAAGACTATTTCTAGAGAATTCCATCTGCAAACAAGATTTGCAAGTGTAGGTTTCCCACTGCTTACCCAATGCCTGGCAACATTCTCCACAGTCCAGGCTGAGCAAATTGGAAAAGGTTTTCTGAAATACTGCCCCTCTTCAGTCAATGGAAATTTTTTAAAACATTCATCCCTAGGAAACATTCAATAGAATGCACATCTAATCATAAGACAGTCATATGAGAGAAGTTATTCTGAATTATGGTGAAGTAAAAGCATGGTTAAAACATGGCAGTAATCTCTCACAGAAAAAAAATGAAGTGAAGCCTTTTAAAAAAGCATTCACCTCAAGGGTCCTCATTGAAGTAGGAAGACACGTCAACTGTAATCCAAGAAAAACAGTACAAATGGAAACCACTCAAAGGCTAGAATCTAATGCTTCAGCATGGAAATGAAAATCACAAAATCTTAGATTCCTTGAATTTAGTCCAAGAGAGGCATAGGGTCTGTTTATTTCCGTTTCAAGTATTCAGATCAGACTAATTATGGGTGTAAGTGACTGCTTTAATCAGTCAATCAGTTGAACAAAGGCTGGTGACAACATGGAATCTTAATTGCACTATAGGTGCAAGGTTAGGGCCAATGATACGTAAAGGCAGCAAAATAACTGATGAAGTGAGTTCCAGAGCTGATCATCATCATCATCGTCATTATCATCTAATTTCCCCAAGTTTAAACTGCTGTTGCTGAAAAGAAAAAGCTAAATCGAACAGCCAATTTGGCTCTTCAGGAATGAAGGAGCCCCACCCTAACTGCTGCTCTAATGCCTTTGCATGGCTAAGACAAAAAGAGCCTTTGTGCTCAAACAACAGCGAGGTCTACATCTTTATTGAAAACTTTTGTGGGTACGGCATGACATTTGACCACCACTGGCAGAGGACATGTACAAGATCATTTTGACAGAACGAGAAAACTAATTCACTGCAAGGCCCATCTCTGATACAGCCCTAAAGGTAGAAACAGAGCCCAGGTCTGGTCAGCGTCCGGTTCAATGCAGTGTTTGCATTGTTGTTAAGAAGTAGTAAGTGTGCAAACTTAAGTGGAAAGATTCTCACTGATAAATGACCGGACAAGCGGATGAGTGAAGCTGAGCTTTTCCTGTATGTCTCGCTCTGCAAAAAAATGAGAAAATAAAAATCAGTTTAACATTTTATTATGGCGCAGTTGGAGGTTTTTATAACAGCACAATAAATTGCTTTTCACAATCTGGTGTCCTAATTTAAAAAGGAACATGACACAATAACTCAAGCAGTTAAACAATGAAAAAAAAATCAAGACTTTGGCAAGCAGACTAATAAAAGGAAACTCAGTGTGTAGTGAACTGAGGCTTCAGCAGAAACAGATCATGGGCACAAGGCCCAAATTATTAAGCAATAATCTGTAACCTGCTTTTAGCAGTCAGAAAACTTGTGTGCTTAAAAACTACATACACCCCTACACTGATCGCGCCGAGAAAGAAAAATAATACAAAATCTTATCCAAAGACAGATGACGCTGGAAAACACATATAGAATTCTAATCCTGGATAAGTTGCGCGAACAGGTTTAAAATAACAGATATGACCAGGGCACGTGACGTTGCTCGCAACTGCTCTTGCAACATTGAGGGCACCTCATCTTTGACATGTGTGACCTCTCGTGGACAAAATACGTAACTGCAACTAATGCAACTCCAGCCACCCCGCAATTTATTCAGGCAGAAACACCGATCAGCATTTGTTTGTGTAAAAATATGACACAATTACATAAGGGGGAAATGGGTTTCACAGAGTTATTTTATTACAGAATTAGCAAAGACAGCTCATCATCATTGCAGTATGGATGCAGACAACACTGCATGCCTTTAACAATGGAGATACTTCTTTCAAAAAAGTGTTTCAATACTCTTGGGGCAGATTCTGCATTTTAAATCCGTAATTGATTCATTGTTTCCCGTAGTCATATAATTAATATAATTACTAATATTGTATAGTACATCAAGCCAAACTCTCCAGTGTTTATTTCTTCTTCATGTACCGGAGTTGTCAGTGGAGTTGAAATTTCTTCAAAAAGAAGTCATATATCAGTAATCTCTATCACCTCAGAACTTTCCTTGACCAAAAACATTTTCATTTGAAAATCTTTTCATTTTTCATCTTCGGGATAATTGTGCCATGACAGAACTCCCAGTTTTCTTTGTATTCACATTATAGATGGATTGATGCATTTTCATTACAGGTTCTGCTATAATTTGAAATGTTTTCGTCTCAGTCATTCCTTGTGCATCCTATATCATTTAGCCATTCAGTCAAGCATACCTCTATATGCAGTCAACACTTCTCCAATTTGTTCAGTGGGTTACCAAAAACCCAGCGTCAACTGCTTCAGGCAATTAAGACAAGGCACTGTTCAACATATACAGTAGCTTACTTTGTTGGGGTCACTTCCGTACCTCCAGTTTTCGGCTTCTTCTCAGCCAGCCCTACTGATGCCTTGGTGGAACCCTCTCCAACACCCTTCCCACCCACCGTCCCAGACTCCCTCTCTGCTTTAGGGGTCTTCGTCACCCGAGCCGGCTTCTCGGGCTTCTCCACCTTCTCTGAAGTGTCAGGCTTGACCTTGCGGAGCTTGTTTTTGCCCTTCGGGGGAGCAGAGAATGTGAGGGAGGACTTGTTGAACTCCAGGGGGAGGATGCCCTTGTCTCTGTCGAAGTGGTTCTTGACTACCTGAAAGGACCTCCGATCCGGTGGGGTCACCAGCTTCTTCTCCTGAAGGATGAACACATTGTCTGCCTCCTGACTGCCTGTCAGAAAAAAGAAATCACCAAGGGGTTACTTTCAGCCCCATGTTCTCCTTTCAGCTTGGCCTTGAGCTATTTCCTAACAAAAGCAGAAAGTGTCATAGTTTGTGTGAGTGTGCTTTTGGTTCTCCACCCTGACGACATCAAATCCTTTTTCCACCGGATTTTTCACCCAGCTGGCTGATTATATCTGGGCGGCGCTTCCCCGGAGTCTATATAAGCTGGAGGTCCGCCACGCCCCCTTTGCTGGAGTGTCTGCTTTGTAGTTATTCGCTTCGGCTTAAGATATCTGTAGTCAAGGTTCGTTTGACTATTATCTTCTCTTTATTTCTGGGAAGCTCTGCTTCTTTAGGAATTTTCTCGTACTATTCTTTGGTGCCTTGTTTTTTTCTTGTTTGTTGAGATTTCTTTTTCTCTGTGTAGGCTCGCCTCCTTTCTGGCACCTAGTCTTTTGTGTATTTAGAAACGCGAGCCGTTTCCCATCCATTCGCTCTATCACATTAAGCCGTGCTGGCTCCATGCTTGGTGCACCTTTGTCTGCCTCTGCATCTGAACTCCACACTTACCAGCCTTTACAGAACACTCTAGCCAAACATGGAGTCATCAGCCGCGGCTACGTTGGAGAAAGTGGTAGTTTACCAACAAGCTATTCTTTCTGGTCATGGGAAGGGTCTCGCATCTCTCAATGCTCAACAGACAGAGTTTGCGGAGAGACTACCCTTATAAGAAAGTAGCACGCATAGAATGGAGGCTGCTTTACTCTCTCTCACGGAGAGTGTTAGAGCTCTGTCAGCTCAGATTACATAAAACCTTGCACAAGCACAATCTATGAACTCCTATTGAGAACCTAAACTGCAAATGCCTTCAAGATATGGGGGTGGAGCAGGGAAATGGAAGGACTTTATTGCCCAGTGCGAAATATACTTTAAAGCCCAACTTTCATGGTTCACTGATGAGGAGTCTCGAGTTTCATTTATTTTATCCGTGTTATTCATGCTCTGGCTGAAGATGTTAAAGAGGCTTTGATGTGAAGATGTTTAAACTGATACCCACTTCCTTTGATGAATTCCGCATTCGACTGCTTGCAGAGTGCATTGTTTTTTACCAAGATGGACCTGCGGAATGCATATAACTTGGTTTGGATTCAAGAGGGGGACGAGTGGAAGACAGCGTTTAACACCCATGATGGGTATTACGAATATTTCGTTATGCTATTTGGATTGGTTAACGCCCCCTGTGTATTCCAGGCACTCGTTAACAATATCCTCCGAGAGATGTTGGAGAGATTCGTCTTTGTTGACTTTGATGACATCTTAATTTTTTCTTCAACTCTCTCTGAGCACATACAACACATCAGAGAGGTGCTGGAGGCCCTTCTTAAAGCCAGGCTCTTTGTCAAGGCTGAAAAATGCGTCTTTCATGCTAAGACGGGCTCATTTCTTGGTTTCATTGTCTCTAAAGGGTCGGTCCGCATGGACCCTGACAAGATGGCAGCCGTCAGGAATTGGCCCGCCCCCAAAAATGTCAAAGAGGTCCAACGTTCTTGGGGTTTGCCAATTTTTACAGAAGGTTCATCCACAATTTTAGCGTGGTAGCTGCTCCCATTATCGCCCTCACTAAAAGAAAGACCTCCCCTTCTTTCACCTGGTCACCAGCAGCCAAGGCTGCCATTCAAGAGCTAAAGAGACGGTTTAGCTCAGAACCTATTCTTGCTTTGCCCGATCCCTCCCTATCATTTGTGGTGAAGGTTGATGCCTCGGAGGTTGGGGTAGGTGCCATCTTGTCCCAGCGCCCTCTTTGGGACAATAAGTTTCACCCATGCGCCTACTTCTCCAGATTGTTGTCGGCGGCTGAGCGAAATTACAGCATCGGTGACCAGGAGTTTTTAGCTGTGAAACTGACGTTAGAGGAGTGGCGCCATTGGCTGGAAGGAGCTGAACAACTGTTTGTAGTTTGGACTGATCATAAAAATCTCCAGTATATTCAGCAGACTAAGCGACGTAATTCCTGGCAGGTTCGGTGGTCATTGTTTTTTAACCGTTTTAACTTCACGTTAACTTACCGCCCTGGCTCTAAAAATATTAAGCCGGATGCCTTATCACAGATTTACGATTGTTCCAGCCGTGATCCTATGCCTGAGCCGGTCATTCAGGCTGACCAGATTGCGGTGCCCGTCCAGTGGGACCTCTGGCCTGATGCGCCCACTGCCTGTACCCAAACGCCCTTGGAGTCATATTGCGCTCAATTTTATCACAGGCTTGCCCATTTCTGATGCCAATATTGTCACCTTGGTCATGGTTGACCGTTTCTCCAAGGTAGCTCATTTTGTCGCACTGCCCAAACTGCCTTCGGCGTGGGAGACAGCCTACCTTGTGGTTCACCACGTGTTCTGGCTGCATGGTCTCCCCCTGGATGTGGTTTCTGACCGGTGTCCTCAATTTGCGACCAAATTTTGGCGAGCTTTTTGTGAGCAGTTGGGGGCCACTGTGAGCCTGTCGTCAGGTTTCCATTCTGAAACCAACGGGCAGACTGAGCGTACCAATCAGTCCTTAGAGCAGAGGTGTCAAACTCACTTTAGTTCAGGGGCCACATACGGCCCAATTTTATCTCAAGTGGGTCGGACCAGTAAAATCCTAGCGTAATAACCCATAAATTATGACTCCAAACTCCAAATCTTTCCCTTTTTTCGCGCAAAGAACTACAAGTACATTCTGAAAATCTTCACATTTAATGAACTATCTTTTTACAAAACATATTATGAACCTGAAATTTCTTAAGAAATAAGTGCAATTTCAACAATATTATTCCTCAGTTTACAATTTGCAAATGTGCATTAGAACTTACAGATTGCAGTAGATGTACAATGGCAAAAAACGTTTAGTCACAGGTATCTGGAACTGAACGATATGGTATTTTACTTTATGAATAAAACAACTTGTCATGATCAACAATGGTTTGCCCTTCTTCTCCATAAACTGTCCAATTTCCTCTTGTAGATCAAAAAAAACGCTTCAGCACGGCACCTCGGCTTAACCACCTTTTCTCAGTGTGGTATGGCAGTCCATTGGTAATGTCTTTATCACTAAGAAGGCTGTCAAACTGACGGTGATTTAAACCTCTGGCTTGAATGAAATTAACTGTTCGGACAACTATTTCCATGACGTGATCCATTTTTAACGACTTGCAACAAAATGCCTCCCGGTGCAAAATACAGTGAAATGTCCAAAAATTATGTCCTCCATTTGCGGCCTGTACTTTCTCTCAGAATTTTGTCACAACACCTGCTTTTTTCCCCGATCATTGATGGCGCGCCATCTGTAGCCAGGCTGACAGAGCGAGCCCAGTCCACTCTGACCCTGTCCAGCCCTCCAACGAGAGAGTTGAAAATGTCGACCGCTGTTGTGGTGTCCATCATAGGCACCAACTCAAGAAACTCCTCGGTTACCGTCAAAGTCTCATCAACACCACGAACAAATATGGCTAGCTGTGCAACATCTGTAATGTCCATGCTCTCATCAATTCGACTGAAAATGCAACAAATGACTTGACTTTCTGCTTCATTTGGTTGACCAAATCTATCGAAAGATCTGAAATCCAATCTGCCACAGTGTTTCTCGTCAGACTTATGTTGGCAAGAGCCTGTTGCTTTTCAGGACACACGATTTCTGCAGCCTTCAGCATGTACGTATTCACGAACTCAACCCTCACAGTATGGCTTTGATGCTGATGCTATTTCGCGTGCAATTAGGTAGCTAGCTTTCACGGCTGCGTCACTGATCTCTCAGCTATGAGTAAAAACAGACTGTTGTTTCCTCAGACCCGCTAACAATTCACTTATCTTATTTCTTCTCCGTTGTCCTTGCAAGCTGTTGTATTTTTCGCCATGATTAGTCTCATAGTGGCGCTGAATATTATATTCTTTGAGCACTAAAACTCGCTGCGAGCACACCAAGCACACATGTTTCCCATTAAGGTCCATTTTTCTTGGAAAACACTACACTCCGAGTCCATTTTTCTCCTTTTAGACAAAGCCATTTTGAGTAATGCGGGTGCCACAGAGTGCAATTTTGACAGTGAAAAAAAAAACAGTGCGACACTCAGTGGACAAATTAGGAACAGCAGTTATTTTAATTGAAAAATTGTGGTTCATGTTTTTTCTGTAATTTTTACACATTGCAAAGTCATCCTGCGATTCAAGAAATTATAAATCTAAATGTAAAAATAGAAAAATCTACAATAATACCAATGGACTGGATAGATCAACGGGATGAAAAACAAGGAAGCACTTGAAGCACTTTATAAACAAAGAGCTGAGGATATTTATTTGAAGAAAATGGCTAAATGGAACGGGAAAGGGGAAAAATGTAACAAGTTCTTTCTGAAACTCCTCAAAGAAGAATATAACTAAATTAATAAAAAGTGATGGTGAAATTTGTATGTCAACAGCTGAAATATTGACAGAAGAAACAAAATACTTTAAAGAAATATTCTCCTTTAAAAATAAACCAGAGGCACTATCTGATGAGCAATGTCAGGACTTTTTTCCCATTGACTACACTAACAAGCTCTCTGAGACACAGAGAAGTACATGTGAGGGTTTAATTTCAGAGGAAGAACTACAGGAAGCCATCTTTTCTTTTCAAAGTGATAAAACACCTGGACTTGATGGCATTCCTGTTGAAGTTTATCAAATATTTTATGAGGAGATTAAGGCCCCTTTGCTCTCATGTTTTAATTATTCCTTTAAAGACGGCTCTTTATCAGATACACAAAAAATAGGCCTCATCTCATTATTATTAAAGCAGGACCCACAAGGACAGTATAAAGACCCAGCCTATCTTAAAAACTGGCGGCCATTAACGTTACAATGTTGTGATGCAAAAATACTGGCAAAACGTATTGCTCAAAGAATGAAAAGCCTTTTACTGGACATAATTCATTACGACCAAACAGGCTTCCTCCACGGAAGATATATTGGAGAATATATTTGCCAACTATTAGAAATAATGGAATATTATGATAAAACAAAAAAACCTGGCTTAGTTTTTATTGCTGATTTTGAAAAGGCCTTTGATAAGGTAAGATTAGATTTTAATTATAAATGCCTAGATTTTTTCAATTTTGGGAAGTCCCTAATAAAATGGATAAAAGTACTATATCATGAACCATGCTGTAAAATTATAAATAATGGGCATTTTTCAGACCGGATACCACTGTTCAGAGGACTTAAACAAGGTTGTCCTTTATCGCCATACCTCTTTATCATAGCAATAGAGATGTTGGGGATAAAAGTTAGAGCCAATGACAGTATAAAAGGACTAGAAATTAATGGGGTGGAATTTAAGGTATCGATGTATGCAGATGATACAAATTTTCCCATAAATCCTCAAATGTCTACTCTTCAAAACCTTATTGAAGACCTAAATACTTTCTCAAAATACTCAGGCCTAAAACCAAATTATGAAAAATGTAGCTTATTGAGAATTGGATCATTAAAGGATACACACTTCAGTTTACCATGCCTCTTTCCTATACAATGGACAGATGGGCCAGTAAATGTCCTTGGGATCCATAAACCAAAAGACATGAAGGGATTAGTGGATACAAACTTTAAATTAAAATGTAGCAAAATGGATAAAAGGCTGCTACCTTGGAAAGGTCAACAGTTAACGTTATATGGAAAAATTGCTCTAGTTAATTCCTTGATTGTTTCTCAATTTACATATTTATTTATGTCCTTACCTTCACCATCAGATTCTGCCTTCAAATTATATGAACAGAAGATATTTAAATTCATCTGGAATAATAAACCAGAAAAAATAAAGAGGAAATATTTATGCAACAACTATGAACATGGAGGATTAAGATTACTAAATTTAAAAGCATTGGATCTAACTTTAAAAGCATCTGTGATTCAAAAAATCTATCATAAGCCAAACTGGTTTTCTTACAGATTATTATGTACATTTCATCACATATTTAAAAGCCAGCTCTTTTCATTTCTGCAATTAAGATCACTCCATATTCCCCTGTTTATTCAAGAAGTCATGGCCGATTCATCAGTCTTTCTAAAAGAGCAAATAAAAGCCTGGTTGAGTTTCCAGTACCATCCACCAGACCACCCGGAAGAAATCTTACAACAAATAATATGGTTTAACTCAAATATTACAATTAAAGGATATCCATTTATATGGAAACAAATGTCTGCTCGGGGTATTTATTTTCTGAATGATCTCATTGATGAAAATGGGAAACTAATGTCATACAATAGTTTTTGTCATAGGTATGGTGCCCTTTGCTCCATACAGAATTACAATCAATTGGCTGCAGCACTGCCTTCAGAATGGAAAAGAAAGAGTAACAAAATAACTCCTCAGGAACTAGTATGTCGGCCCTCCATAAAAAATTTCAGTTGGGTTGCTCATAAAAAAATCAATAGGAAAATGTACGATTTTTTTATGGAGAAAAATAACTTAAAAGAAATTCCTTACAGAATTAATACATATTGGGAGGATTTAGTAGACACGCCAATCCCTTGGCTACGAGTTTTTAACTTAAATAATCAAATTTCTATTGGGACAAGGACTAGAATTTTCCAATACAAATTGTTATATAAAATCTTGGCAACAAATAAAATGTTGCAAATATGGGGGATAAAGGAATCCGATACATGTAGACTTTGTGAGGACGAGGAAGAAACCTTGGTCCACTTATTTTGGTATTGTCCATATGCTGTTGGCTTCTGGATACAGGTGCAGAAATGGCTACAAACACTTAATATTCCATTCGAGGTGACCTTGTTTACAGTTATGCAGGGGGACCTGAGAGATACTTGTCTAAAATTAAATAATATAATTATAGTTCTTGGAAAAATCTTTATTTTTAATACACAAAATTAGAATGCACTAAGATTAAGTAACTTCAAAATGTTTGTTAAAAAGAGCTATAATCTGGAAGGTATAGCTATGAGAAACCTGGGCAGAGCATCTGAATTTTTATGGGTGTGGCAGAAAATAAGTACAGGTGAGGGATGGGCATTACTCACCATATGAATGAATCTTATCTGCGTGAATAAGTTTGTGTGATCTGTTTTTTTTTTTTTTTCTTATGGAGACATCATTGCATGTAAAAATACAATTCCAATCGTGCATTGGAATGATGAGGCTTTAGGAGGTTTGGGGGGTTCACTGAAGGATTGATAGCTTTGAGAGTTGTTAGTGTGTGGTTACATTCTTTATTTTCCAGGTTTTTTTCCTTTCATTGCTATATTATATTTTTTTTCTTTTCTTTCTGTTTTTTCTTCGTTTAGTCCCTTACTCAAGAGGTGATACATCATTGTATTTAAGTCCGGCAAAATAATAAAGTTGTCCTCCAAAGAGGGGGGGTGGTGGCGGGCAAAAAAAAAAAAAAGTCATCCTGCGGGCCAGACTGAACCCTCTGGCGGGCCAGTTTCCCGCGGGCCGTACGTTTGACACCCCTACGTTAAATAATATCTGAATAGCAACAGTAATATATTTTAGATTGCAATAATCATATGCTATGAGTATTATGTTAAGTTAAATGAAAGAAGACTTTGAAGTATACTTGCAGTTAAAAAAAAAAACAAACAAAAAAAAAAAACTTTTAGCTCCCTGAAAGTTTAAAACTAAATTTAAACTAGAGGGCTTGAAGTAAAAAACTAGCGGACTTGTTGTCAACCTATAAGTTTACTTGCAGTATACTTCAAAGTGTACTTTCATGAACTAAAAGTTGGCTTGAAGTATATAACAAGTTGTAGTACATCTGGATTTACTTTCAGTATACTTCAAAGTATATTTTTATAAATTAGACATTGTGCTAGAAGTATATAACTAGTGAACTAATAGTTCATCTATAAGTTTACTAGCAGTATACTTCACAGTGTACTTTCATGAACTGAAATGTTTACTTGAAGTATATAACTAATTAACGAGCAGTATATCTGTAAGTTTACTTGCAGTAAACTGCAAATTATACTTTTATAAACTAGAAATAGAGCGAGAAGTCTTTAACTGGTGAACTAATAGTTCATCTTTAAGTTTACTAGCAGTATACTTCACAGTATACTTTCATGAACTCAAAAGTTTGCTAGAAGAAAACAACTAATAAACTAGTGGTACATCTGTAAATTTACTTGCAGTATAGTTCAAAGTAAACTTTCATGAACTAAAAAGTTGGCTTGAAGTATAGAACAAGTTGTAGTACATCTGAATTTACTTTCAGTATACTTCAAAGTATACTTTTATAAATTAGACATTGTGCTAGAAGTATATAACTAGTGAACTAATAGTTCATCTTTAAGTTTACTAACAGTATACTTTACAGTATAATTTCATGAACTGAAAAGTTTACTAGAAGTATATAATAAACTAGCAGTATATCTGTACGTTTACTTGCAGTATACTTAAATGTATACTTTCATAAATTGAAAAGTATACGAGAGGTATACAACTAGTTAAGTCACAGTATACTTAACAGTTCACTTGTAGTGTACTTGCAGTACAAAATAAAACTTTGATGTAAACTAGATGGGTTCTTTAAGTTTATGTTGCTTAAACTTGAAGTATACTTTTTTTGTAAGAGTATGTATCGAGTCTGTCAATACTGGAATAATTGTCAAATTTGATCTCAAAGAAAATCAGACAAATGTTTATCTGTTTCTGTGTGGGCTAATAACACTGCATAAAAATCCATTTCAGCTCCACCCATGTGCTATTTACTCTGTTATGCTGCCCCAAAGCTGACTTGTTACTGCGAACTTACATGTGGAATATGTAAGTCCATGACATAGTAAAAACCGAGTAAAAATATAGTGCAGTATACTTCAAAGAAGCCAATATGCATGGTAAAAATATTTTAATGCGCTTATTTTTTTTATAGTAGCCTAACTGCAAGCAAGTATACTTGAATATTAGGCATGAATATTTTAATGCTTTGAGATATACAAGAAAAGTATAATGATCAAAAGTTTAGGTACAAGTATTAGCTAAATAGACTTTTCTGTGTACTTTTCTGTATAAGTTAAGTATACTTAAGTATTACTTTGCTAAGTATATCTCTGATAAGTACATTAAAAGTAAACTGAAAGTATAGTCTCTTATTTTTGAGTTTAGAAGAGTTTTAGTTTAGTTCTTTAGAAGTTTAGAAGAAGTATAATAATAGCACACTTGAATAAACTTCTTTTTCGTAAGGGTAGCCATATGATTCAGTAATTCGGTCAATGGCAAAAATGCTGAACCAGCATACAATGTAATTTGATACAGTATACGGACATTCATCGATGTTGCTTATAACGGTGAAAACTTTGAAGCAATGATTTTATCAGAGGGTCATTAAAAGCCTTGGTCACCGCACCTGAACATTTCTGCTCGCACTTGAACGTTGATACAGAGTCACATTTCAATCTTCCCTTTAGTAAGTGTGCTGCTTTCCATCCTCCAAAAAAGCACATATTTAGGGAGAGAAAATGTAGCTCTGTGTAGCGAAATCAAAATCACCACGACTCGCACGCAAGTGTTTTTGAAAATCAAATTTTACAGTAGGCTGAAATGAATGGGAGTGTACAAACTAATTTAACTTCCCGGTTTATATGCTCTTGGGACAGATACCTCACTTGAGCATACCCTATCAGAAATACAGTATACAGTATACAGTGATCTATACAGTATATATATACAGCGCCCTCCATAGGTTAAGATGTGCTAAAAGCCTTAAAATAAATTCAATTTTTATTGCAGAAGCATACTCTCACACTGAAAATTGTAGAAAAATGTAACCTTCAACTCAAGTGAATTTTAAGGGGAAAAAAATCCCTGACTAAGAAAAAATTTTTTCTCATAAAATCACCTGTTCCACAATTATTGGCACCCCTAACAATTCCTAGAAAATAAATGTAATTGAAGTAATTCTGTCATTTCAACAGTAGTTTACAAAGTTGATCAGAGTATCTAGGAACGTTTAATTAGTAATTCATCACTTCCTGTTTCCCTGGGGTATAAATATGACGTGACACAGAGGCCTTTTCTCTTATCCACTCTTCAACATGGGAAAGACAAAGGAACAGACCATTCAAGCAAGGCAGATGTGTGTCGACCTTCACAAGTCAGGCAATGGCTACAAGAAAATAGCCACTCACCTGCACCTGCCCATATCTACTGTCAGAGGAATCATTAAGAAGTTTAAAACAACTGGAACAGTGGTAAACAAGCCTGGACGAGGACGCAAAGTTATTTTGCCACCACGCACAGTGAGGAGGATGGTAAGGGAAATAAAAAGTTCTCCAAAGCTCACTGTTAAAAAATTTCAACAAATGGTAGCATCTTGGGGTCACAAAGTCTCCAAAACAACCATCAGGCACTATCTACATGCCAGCAAGCTGTTTGGAAGGCATGAACGGAAAAAACCTTTTCTCACTCACAATCATAAATACAAATGTCTGGAGTTCGCTAAGCGGTACTGGGACTTCAACTGGGACCATGTGCTTTGGTCAGATGAGACCAAGATAGAGCTTTTTGGCAACAAACACAAAGTGGGTCTGGCAGAACACAAAAGATGAGTATACAGAAAAGCACCTCTTGCCCACTGTGAAATATGGGGGAGGATCGGTGATGCTGTGGGCCTGTTTCTCTTCCAGAGGCCCTGGGAACCTTGTTAGGGTGCGTAGCATCATGAACGCTTTGAAATACCAGGACATTTTAAATCAAACTTTGGTGGCCTCTGCCCAAAAGCTGAAGATGGGTCATCACTGGGCCTTTCAGTAAGATAATGACCCGAAACATGTGGCCAAATCTACACAGAAATGGTTCACCAGACACTGAATCAAGCTCCTCCCATGCCCATCTCAGTCGCCAGACCTCAACCCCATTGAAAACCTGTGGAGTGATCTGAAGAGGAGAGTGCAGAGGAGAGGACCCAGGTCGCTGGATGAATTAGAGAGATTGTACAAGGAAGAAAGGTCGAAGATCCCTCTTTCTGTATTCTCCCATCTTGTGAAACACGATGGAAGAAGATTAAGTGCTGTTTTGTTAGCAAAAGGGGGCTGTACAAAGTATTAACATCAGGGGTGCTGATAATTGTGGCACACATGATTTGATGTAAAAGAATTATTTCTTAATGTGGGTTTTTTTCCCACTGAATAAATGCACTTGATTTAAAGGTTGGATTTTCCTCTTTTTTTCATTGTGGTCCTACGAAACCCGAAAACCAGTGAAGTTGGCACGTTGTGTAAATCGTAAATAAAAACAGAATACAATGATTTGCAAATCCTTTTCAACCTATATTCAAGTGAATACACTGCAAAGACAAGTTACTTAATGTTCGAACAGGTAAACTTTGTAATTTTTTGCAAATATTAGCTCATTTGGAATTTGATGCCTGCAACATGTTTCAAAAAAGCTGGCACAAGTGGCAAAAAAGACTGAGAGAGTTGAGGAATGCTCATCAAACACTTATTTGGAACATCCCACAGGTGAACGGGCTAATTGGGAACAGGTGGGTGCCATGATTGGGTGTAAAAACTGCTTCCCTGAAATGCTCAGTCATTCACAAACAAGGATGGGGCGAGGGTCACCACTTAGTGAACAAATGCATGAGCTGATTGTCGAACAGTTTAAAAATAACATTCCTCAACGAGTTATTGCAAGAAATTTAGGGATTTCATCATCTACGGTCCGTAATATCGTCAAAAGGTTCAGAGAATCTGAAGAAATCACTGCACGTAAGCGTCAAGGCCGAAAACCAACATTGAATGCCTGTGACCTTCCATCCCTCAGGCGATGCTGCATCAAAAACCGACATCAGTGTGTAAAGGACCTCACCACATGGGCTCAGGAACACTTCAGAAAACCACTGTCAGTAACTACAGTTCGTCGCTACATCTGCAAGTGCAAGTTAAAACTCTACAATGCGAAGCGAAAGCCATTTATCAACAGCACCCAGAAACGCCGCCGGCTTCGTGGGGCCCAAGCTCATCTAAGATGGACTGATGCAAAGTGGAAAAGTGCTCTGTGGTCTGACGAGTCCGCATTTCAAATTGTTTTTGGAAACTGTGGACGTCGTGTCCTACGGAGCAAAGAGGAGAAGAACCATCTGGACTGTTATAGGCGCAAAGTTCAAAAGCCAGCATCTGTGATGGTATGGGGGTGTATTAGTGCCCAAGGCATGGGCAACTTACTCATATGTGACGGCACCATTAATGCTGAAAGGTACATACAGGTTTTGAAGCAACATATGTTGCCATCCAAGCAACGTCTTTTTCATGGACGCGCCTGCTTATTTCAGCAAGACAATGCCAAGCCCCATTCTGCACGTGTTACAACAGCATGGCTCCGTAGTAAAAGAGTGCGGGTATTAGACTGGCCTGCCTGTAGTCCAGACCTGTCTCCCATTGAAAATGTGTGGCACATTACGAAGCGTAAAATACGACAACGGAGACCCCGGACTGTTGAACAACTTAAGCTGTACATCAAGCAAGAATAGGAAAGAGTTCCACCTGAAAAGCTTCAAAAATTGGTCTCCTCAGTTCCCAAACCTTTTCTGAGTGTCGTGAAAAGGAAAGGCGATGTAACACAGTGGTAAAAAGGCCCCTGTGCCAACTTTTTGCAATGCGTTGCTGCCTTTAAATTCTAAGTTAATGATTATTTGAAAAAAAAAAAAGTTTCTCAGTTTGAACATTAAACATCTTGTCTTTGCAGTGTATTCAATTGAATATGAGTTGAAAAGGATTTGCAAATCATTGTATTCTGTTTTCATCTACGATTTACATAACGTGCCAACTTCACTAGTTTTGGGTTTTGTATATTATTCACTCTTGGAAGAGTATACCCAATACTCTACGAAAGAACTGGAAGAAATAGCCTTCACCTCCTTGATTGCTAAGCGCCACCTCCTTCTTACAGTTTTTTTCCCAATTGCTAAAACTCAATTTTGTAAACTAGGCTGGTTTTATCAAAATACTTAACACAAGTCACAAAACCATACACCCAAACTGCAAAATACCTCTTATCCTGCAAAATGAAGCACTGCAACCAAAACTACATATAGCATTATCAAAATCAAACTTTTGTACCAAATGGCACATGTCATTCATATTACCAGATTTTTGTCTAACCAACTACACACTGTTGGGCATAATGAAAAGCACTCTCATCTTTAGTATGCTTTGCCATAATACTAAAATAGTTCAAATTGTAGAACATTCTTCAGATTGTTGACATGCACAGAAATATTCACACACACACACACACACACACACATTTTTATTTTTCACCAAACAAGTTAGTGCAACATATGCACAGCAGACATATTTACATTGGAGTGAACAAAAATATGCTCACAAGAAACAATGAACGGAAAGAGAAAATTGCAGAAAAAATGTGCAGAAAAATATAGAAAAAAAAAGGAGGCAAGAAAAATAATTAGGCAGCATCTTGCCGCACAGCTGGGTCTGGCCACAACGCCTCGTCCACATCACAGGCAATATTTTCCCTTGCCAGACATTGAGGGAAGAAGCGCCTTGAGTGCCTTATCCATCCCTGAATCGCACCCACAATTTCATCACATGCCTCTTCTTCCATAGCCTGCACAAGAGGCATGCGCACAAAGGGCTGCTGGTCGTATACCTTCCACCGCCATGCCGAAAAGAACTCTTCTATGGGGTTCAGAAATGGTGAGTATGGCGGGAGGTATTGCACGAGAAACGGTGGGTGGTCAGCAAAGCAATTTTGGACTGGGCCTGCACGATGAAAGCTCACGTTGTCCCATACCACAACGTACCGGTGTCTTTGATGGTCTGCATCATTCATATGCTCTGGTGGTATGAGGATGTTGAGGAGTCTGTCCAGAAATGTGAGAATATGGACTGTGTTGTATGGTCCAAGGATGGCATGACGGTGGAGGACACCATGCGTATTAGAGATGGCAGCGCACATTGTGATGTTCCCACCACGTTGGCCACGAACATCTATAATGGCTCTGTGGCCAATGACATTTCTTCCCCTTCTTCTGGTCCTTGCTAGGTTGAACCCAGCCTCATCTATGAAGATGAACTCATGTAGGATTGCATGAGCATCCATTTCCAGTACTCCCTGAAAACAAAAATCAGCCAATGTGGTGTTATCCAGTACACTGGGAAACAGTGATGCGTGTAGTGTACTGCAGTCAATAATGTACTGACATCCACATATGCTCGTCTGAGCTCTTTGTTTCTTTGAGAGTTTCTTTCAAAAGGCACCTTATAAAGTTGTTTCATTCTGATTTGGTTTCGCTTGAGAATGCGAGCCAATGTGGACAGACTGACTCGTAGAATGTTGTTGAATATGGTGTTGTCTTGGATGATGTGGCTTTGAATTTCTCGTAATCTGATTTCATTATTTTCCAAAACCAAGTTTACAATGGCAGCTTCCTGTACCCCGGTGAACATTTGGCCCCTTCCTCCACCATGGTTGCGTCTCTCAGTCCTTTAGAAAAACAAAAATACAAAAATATAGGGCTTGGACAATGCAGCCTAAAGATATTTCCCCCACAGTAAAATTATACAGGAAACTTGTTCAGTTAGTGTATGACATCAGCCATTCATGAAGTGAACAGGGGTCACCCAACTGATACACTATGACATGGGGTGTACTACATATTGTGAAAGAAATTTTGGCTACATACCTGTGCTCCAGTCTAAATGTCCGGATGACAGAGGCGACAGTAAAACGGCACAAGTTGGGCTGCACTCTCTGTCCAGCCTCTCGCATTGTCAGCCCATGGTTGATGACATGATCAACTAAGGTTGCTCTGATTTCATTTGAAAGTTGTTGTCTTCTTTGGCCATGAACTCCTCTACCAGCTCCACCCCTACCTCTCACTCTTCCTCCACCTCTCATTCTCACCCTCGCTCTTCCTCTTCCTCTCTCTGCCACATCTTCCATTGTTGTTGTAAAAAAAAAAGGTGCTCACCTGTGGTCTTTTTATAGTGCTTACTTCCTGATTGAAGTGGTAACAATTAACCATTGAGGTGTTTGGCCAGGTGGCACATATATTGGCCAATTAGCTCATTTAGTGTCATTTTGAATGGCAGTGTTTTGAAATGGCAAACATGTGACCTTATGTCAGATTGTTGTGGCTTATGCAGAGAACCGTGTTCAGTGCATTTAAAAAGTGCCATTTTGAATTGCAAAATGTGTGTAAAGCAAAAAATGTGTTTAGAGTTTTGGAGACTTGAGAAGAAGTTTTGCTCCCTGCGTGTCAGTTTAAATAATTGTGCTATGCATGTCATTTTAGTGTTTTAGCAATTGGAAAAAACTGTAACTGGAAATCCACATCAGCTCCTTCCAGTACACAATGGATTAAAGAGGCTATGTCCTTTTTAAAAGTAGAGAAAATCAGATATTCAAGAAGGGGAAACCTGAATAAATTCTACAACAAATGGCAACCGTTCATGGATTTTTTTGCGATGATGTAACCCCCCCCTCTCCTTCCTCCTTC
The DNA here is from genome assembly GCA_029721435.1 of Gymnothorax reevesii. NCBI lineage: Eukaryota > Metazoa > Chordata > Actinopteri > Anguilliformes > Muraenidae > Gymnothorax > Gymnothorax reevesii. The sequence goes on from CM056582.1 coordinate 66,857,909, forward strand.
TTCTGTCCCCCCTTTCCATAGACTATGTCTAATACTATTTGTTTATTATTATTGGATATTATTATTTTTATTTTTATTTATTTATTTTTATTTTTATTTTTTTTTTATTGTTGGGCTATTATCTGTTCTTTGTAACTGTTGTCTATTTTTATGTATGTAAATCTAAATCTAATCTTAAGGGTGTATGCTAAAATGTTGTATGTGGACTTTGTTATTCTTGTATACACATCAATAAAAAGATGAAACAGAAAAGCAGCCTCCCCAAAATGCTCAGTCATTCACAAACAAGGATCGGCGAGGGTCACCACTTAGTGAACAAATGCATGAGCTGATTGTCGAACATTTTAAAAACAACATTCTTCAACGAGCTATTGCAAGAAATTTAGGGATTTCATCATTTACTGTCCGTAATATCGTCAAAAGGTTCAGAGAATCTGGAGAAATCACTGCACGTAAGCGACAAGGCCGAAAACCAACATTGAATGCCTGTGACCTTCCATCCCTCAGGCGGTACTGCATCAAAAACTGACATGAGTGTGTAAAGGACCTCACCACATGGGCTCAGGAACACTTCAGAAAACCACTGTCAGTAACTACAGTTCGTTGCTACATCTGCAAGTGCAAGTTAAAACTCTACAATGCAAAGCGAAAGCCATTTATCAACAGCACCCAGAAACGCCACCGGCTTCGCTGGGCCCAAGCTCATATGTGAAGGTACCATTAATGCTGAAAGGTACGTACAGGTTTTGGAGCAACATATGTCGCCATCCAAGCAACGTCTTTTTCATGGCGCCCCTGCTTATTTCAGCAAGACAATGCCAAGCCACATTCTGCATGTGTTACAACAGCATGGCTCCGTAGTAAAAGAGTGCGGGTATTAGACTGGCCTGCCAGTAGTCCAGACCTGTCTCCCATTGAAAATGTATGGCGCATTATGAAGAGTAAAATACGACAACGGAGACCCCGGACTGTTGAACAACTTAAGCTGAACATCAATCAAGAATGGGAAGGAGTTCCACCTGAAAAGCTTCAAAAATTGGTCTCCTCAGTTCCCAAATGTTTACTGAGTGTCGTTAAAAGGAAAGGCGATGTAACACAGTGGTAAAAAGGCCCCTGAGCCAACTTTTTGCAATGCGTTGCTGCCTTTAAATTCTAAGTTAATGATTATTTGAAAAAAAATAATAAAGTTTCTCAGTTTGAACATTAAACATCTTGTATTTGCAGTGTATTCAACTGAATATAAGTTGAAAAGGATTTGCAAATCATTGTCTTCTGTTTTTATCTATGATTTACATAACGTGCCAACATCACTGGTTTTGGGTTTATAGAAAAAAACTGAATTTATTAGAAGCTAAAGAACACATCTTAACCAGGGGTACCAATAATTATGGAGGGCGCTGTATATATGGGCCAATCACGAGACCACGCGCGCATGAGCAGGACAATCGCGACCCCGAGGGAAAAAAAAAGAAGAAGAAGAACGGAGCTGAAACTTCAACTCGTGGCCTACCGGCCCGAATAAAAAAGTAGCACTCGGCAGTTCAATAGGCTATAAAAAGCTCCAGTTATTTGCGTGAGAGTCGACAGGTATGCAATTTTGAATAATGTCGATTTTAATACAGCAAATACGTGTCCAGACCCACACGGAAAGAACCTACATGAACATAATATAGGTTTTGCATATATGCGACATACATAAAATTGACCGTTTTCATATATTATAGGTACATATATGTATATGTGACATATAGGCAAAACCAATACAGAACAGAGAAAACTTTTGCCTTAGAGTCAGAATCTGTTTTATGACGGCCCGTCCAGCCAACAGGATGCACCTCGGGGAACTCCAATCTACATAACCATTCCCAGCAGGCCCTTCGCAATTTGCATCCCAGTAGCGCATCGGCCAATTGCGCGCTACTTCTGAAAAGACCTGCCGACCACTGAAAAAAAATGTAACAAATAGTATTAGACATTTGTGTTGATATGTCTTTTTATCTCCTCTCACTTGCCATAGTTAATAATGACTGATTTACACATAACATGCCGTTTTCACGCGTCAACATGGATTGGATATGGTTGGATCAAATATGATGCTAATTTCACGTGTTCACATGCGATTAATAAGTTAATGTGTGAAATTCTTGTTATTTCTGTAAGGGACTTTGGACTAATATGCAGATATTACCTTGAGAATAAAAATATAAACTAGGCATCATGTATGACAGTTGCAAAAGTAAGATATGAGCTATACAATACGCATGACAAACAGAACCAGCCACTGGGTATATGAGCTGTATAGGAGACCTATATTTGGCCTATATGTGTATTTGCTTAATTTAAATCAACGTTGTTCAAAATTACTCTCAGCATTGAGTGAAAAAGGTGGCACTCTGCAGTGAAATAGGCTATGAAAAGCTTGCGGCTCAAGCTATTTGGACAGGTATGCAATTTTGAATAACGTTAAATTAAATTCAGAAAATAATGCATCCAGATGAATGATTGTCGTCCTACCTAATCAGGGAGAACAAGTAACACCTGTTAAGTGTGGAGTGCTCTCGGAGTGACCCTTTTGTTAATCATGAAAATGACTGAGAACAGGTCAGGACTAATTATTGTTGAAAATGGATGTTTTGTCCACCCCAATTCTCAGTTCTACTAAATTTACTGCATGATTTCATAGCTGTTAGATCGCTTATGGAGAGAAACTGTGTCTTCAGTTGCCAATTACGATAATTGGAAAACACATCAATAAAGGAAAATTGAGAACTAGCCAGGACTATCCTAATTGTCATAAAGGGACGTGTCTGTGCCCCCCCCAATTCCAAATATTTCCAGAGATTTGATAAAAACAGTGATTTTTCAGTTTTTGGCCGCTGGTGGCCAATCTAGAAATTGTAAATTGTCCAAAATCAAATCAGTTCTTCGTCTTGATGATACTTACTTATATGCAAAACATGAAATTTCTAATTGAAATATTACTGAAGTTATCGCGTTAACACGTAGGGCGGCGCGGCGGCGGCGGTTGGACCAAAAACATAATATCCCCGAAACGCCTTTCGGGGATATAATGATAGGTCAGAAGTCAGAAACCAAATTGCCTCACAAGCATAAAAATCAAGGTAAAGTAATGCTGATACTGCATTTACAAAGCTTTTTCCTCTTCCAATTACTCGAAAGGATGAAGCCTTGGTGTCCATGATCATACGAGACACAAAGCCAATCAGCATTGTGGAGGACACAGGATTTCGAGACTTTGTGGCAAAATTAGACCCAACCTATTTTCTCCCAACAAGGAAGGTGTGTTTGGTGACATACATAAAGCATGACAGTAGTGCTGCATTTAAAAAGTTAACTAGTATTTTCTTCTTTTCTGCAGGCTGTCAAGAATATGGTTGAGGCCCTATATAAAACCCAAAATAAGAGGAGGCCGAAGCCAAGGTCCAGCAGGCCACCGCTGTGAGTTTGACCTTGGATATGTGGACCTCCATGAATATGGATGCCTACCTGGCTGAAACTTGCCATTTTATATATGGCGGCACATCCTTGAACGCTATTTTATGGGGTGTGGAGAAATCCCCGCAGGCTCAGACTGCAGAAAATCTGGCCTGTGTCAAAACATCCCTCATGGAGGAATGGAGAATTTCTTCAAAGGTGACATGCCTTGTTACTGATGGGGCACCAAACATGATAGCCTGTGGCTTAGTCATGCAGTCTGCATTGCTCACACACTAAATTTAATTGTCAAGAAGGCTCTTGATTTGACCCCAGCACTGTCCTCTATCCGGGCAAAGGCAAGGAAGCTGGTTGGGTACTTCAGAAGCAGCACAACTGCCAAAGTGAGTTCAACAATGTTATTTTTCCATATCTGTTTGATTTGCATTATTTGTCTTATATTGCTGAAAATGCAATAATAACATTACTTTTGTACTGAAAGGAGAAGCTTGCGCTCGTTCCGGAGCAGATGGAGAGACCAAAACTCAAACTGCTCCAGGAAGTGGAAACCAGATGGAACAGCACGCTTCAAATGCTGCGCAGATTGGTGGAGCTCAGGGAACCAGTGGGTGCAGCTTTGGAGAGCTTGGAGACTGACCTACCCATGTTGACATCAGAGGAGTGTGCGAATGTTGCTGGGTGCTTGTCCCTCCTGTCTCCATTCAACAAAGCCACTGTGGAGCTGTCTCAGGAGAAAAGGGTATCTGGCTCGAAGGTAATTCCTTTATTAAAAATGGTCGAGCAGATACTTCAGGAAGAGGCCATGACGACATCAGTACCACTGGCCAGAGATTTAGGTGAGCACCTCTCTAGACTTGAGAGAGAAAAGCTCCACAACCTACAATCAATGAGCATAATGTCACTGGCTACACTTCTGGACCCACGTTACAAAAAAATTGGATTCTTTAGCCCAACAAGGGCGAATGAAGCCCTGAAAAGACTCACCGCTGAGTGTGCCAATACAATAAAGACTACTCAGTCACAACCCCCTGCAGCTGCAGCATCATCTTCAGAGGATGTTGGTAATGAAACACCAGGTAATTATGTTCGTGCTTTGTTTAAACATCAATTTGAATTAATGATGACCCTAACTGACCTGACCTGTTAATGTTACTCAGAAAACAAACTACGGCGTCATTTGGATGCTACGGTTATGGCATCCCGAAGAACGCAAAACGTCACTGCCGACGCCACGGTCGAAGTCCAACTATACATGTCAGAACCCAACATTGGCGAGATTGAGGAACCCCTTCTCTACAGGCAGAGGCAGAAGTTGGTTTTTCCAAACTTATACCAACTTGCTGTGGGGTTTTTGTGCAACCCAACATCATCCGTACCCTGTGTAAGGGTTTTTTCCAAAGCCGGGAAAGTTGTATCAAAAAAAAGAAATCGCTTGAAACCAAACACAGTTGAACAAATACTGTTTTTCAATAAGTATGAATAAAGTGCCCCCCATGGATCAGTTGCACAAGCACCTTCACTGCCCTTCTGTTCACAAGCACCCTCACTTCCCTCTTCCTTGTTAAACCTGCCACAGAATAAAAACACAATTGTTCCCTGTCATTATTATGACTTTTTCCAAATATTTCTGTAAAAGAGGAGGTTCACTTTGGTATGTGTACTTCTACCACGGAACATTGATTTGAATGTCAGCCAATAAACTCTTCAGCACACTACTTAAAAACAAGCACAAGCCCAATAATAAGGGGAGACAAAAAAAACATGGTGTGAATGGGTTATTTTCTTGAGCTCGCAACAGAAAAATGCATAGTTAAATGAAAATAAATGTATTTCTTGTCCCTGGCAGTCATTATTCCCATGCCCGAACTGTGGCAACACGTCTGAGGGTACCACATACAGTTAAAATGACAACAAACACATTAGCCTGTTTTACAGTCTTTTACCAGCAGGGGGGGGTGGTTTGTGGGCACATGAAGCCTCGAGAAATGAACCCTCATGTGAACCATTTGGCTGGAAAGCTTCAAGAAGCTTCATCTCGCCATCAGTACCTGCAGGGCTCCAGTAGTATCTTTTTCCATTATTCCCGCTTTATTTCGGCAATTCTAAATGTTCTTCCTTAACTACGGGTTGGTCAGAAGATCAATCTACAGAACTGGTGTTATGCGTAAAAAAATAGTGGCGTTAAAACAGACTGCACGTGCTGACCTAATTTGAGGCATCGAAGTGTGGATGGCTGTGAGTATATCGCCGTATTACTTTCGTCCCACGTTACTTTCGCACCGGCTCTACCCTACTCAGCAAATTGTTCCCCCCTCAAACACTGAGCATGCAGTTATAAACTTGCTCATTTTTTGCCATTTATATTAACCGGCATCTTTTTTGCCAATTATTTTAACTGCAATTTTACAATCAGTTTATAACACAGATTCTGTGTATGTTAACTGTAAACCACAATTAAATGCATGCAGTAGCCTACTCTACTTACAGTTAAAATGACACAGAGACAATGCGTTAATTTAACTGTAAAATTAAGTCCATTTATAACACTGTAAATCTGCTTCCTCCACAAGCACCTCTGACTCCATCAAGTTGAATTTCATCTTGCATTTGCGTTCGTCCTTTTTCTCCAAACTGTCCGTGGGGGAAAAGTCCTCATTTAAATAATGTTGTTTGCACCAGCAGTCATTTAGGCAATTACTCTTAGTAGATCATCCACAAAACGTTAAGAAACAAAACGTGCATGCAATTATCACGAGCATGCAATTTAGCACTCTTTACCTGGGATCTTAGATGATAAGACCTTGTGTGTCAACTGAGAAGCGCAACATGTAGTTACCTTACAAGTTTAACTACATCTAGAATTCAGTTAAATTATTCATCGACGGAGCTGTCGGATAGCTCTCTCGGATAAAGCACTGCGTTGCGGTGCAGAAGTGTCTATCGCGTCGCGGGTTTGAGCCCCGGTCATACCAACCAGCAGTGGTCGGCAGTTTTTTCAGAGTAGTGCACAATTAGCTGTAGTGCTACAGGGTTTCAAATTGGGAAGAGACTGCCGGGAATGGGAAATATACTAAATAGCTTTGTTCGTTGCTCAAGCGCCTCCTGTTGGCCAGATGGGCGCTCGTCAGGAAAACTTTAAGCCTGGTCATGTCCGGGTATCCTCCGCCCTCGTTCTGAACTTGCAAAGATTCAACCAATGAGCGTATAAGAAGCGGTGGCTGACAGGCACGTGCTTCGGAGGAGAGCTTGAACTGTCTTCACTCTCCTGAATTGGCAAGAGGGGGTCGCAAACGAGCAAGCCTTGTACATAGTTCACCAATCGGGCATTCCAGATCGGAGATGCCAAATTTATTAAAAAAATAATAATTATTATATATATATAATTTGACATCAGAAATGCATGGCTCGGTATTTGAGCTACAGACCCTCCTTGAAAATACATCCAGGCCTCAACTACTTTGTATCTTCGGTTGCTGGCTGAAAATGGAAGAGATTTATGTTGGTTGTTGCAGTAGATGAAACAAGCACGCTTCTGCAAGCATAACTAAGTTTAATATGATGAAACAGTACCTCGATGTCCTCCATGAATTTCTCCTTGGTAAACATTCTTTTACATATGAATGCTGGGCTGTAGATTGTACAGTAACCCCACAGGAACATAATAAGCCCCACTGACCACTTTCAGGGATTAGAAGATGCGACAAGTCATCATTTACCTCTTTAGCCATCTTACCCACAATGAAAAGACTAAACACATCCTTGAGCAAAAGACTGAAACGCTCCTCGCTCAGTCACCCGATGTGCATTTCAATGCATGAGCCAACACTTAAACAATCCCCTTCTGTAAAGGTAGTGGACCAGTGAGGCAGGAACAAGAACAGAACAATCAAATATGACTAAAAACTGGCCTTTTTCAATGACTTCACTGAATTGAAATAAAACAAGTAAACAGTAGTCAGTGTGAGTTCCTTTATTGACTAGTAAGGCAACAGTTCAACCCAACAGGGTCTTCATCAGGCATGTATATATAGGCTCTTAGGCCAATGAGATCATACTGACATCAGTCAGCCAATTAAGACTATACACATTGATTACTCGATAATATATAGCCAAGAAACAGCAGAAAAACTGACACAAGACGCCATTTGTTCATTCATAACTACTGCAGATACCCTTATGTAGCAGCCACGTGTGTAGCCTACTAATATGTGTTGAGGATTCCCCAAAAATCAGTGGACAGGCACTTTTCTGCTATGTAAATGAGCCAATCAACAGTATGCACTATAAGCAGGATAGAGCACTTTTTATGTGGCTGTTTTATCAGAGTTGATAGTGTCTGGTTTGATTGTGATTTTTTTTTATTTAAACCATATTTTAGTGTTTTTACATTTGTACCAAGAGCTAGGCTCATCAGGGGGACTTATGCCACAAATACACAAAATATTTACATATTTTTTCTTTTTTTCACACTGTTTTTATAACAAAAAATACAATTCCAAATCGACCACATAGACACGACACAAAACAAAACAAGAAAAAAAAGGACTGACCAGCAGAGACAGTGCATGTAAGATATTAGTGATTAACTACAAAACGCTTGGTCTGCTCTAAAAAGAAATCTAATGGCAAAAAAACAGCAGTGTTTCTCTCAAAATTAAGAACAGGGCTACCTAACAACAAAAGCTTGAGTCTTTTCGATAAACTCAATGGAGACCACATACTGCCTGTGATTGAAACAACAGAGGTAGGCAGATGAGAACGCGGGGCAGCAAAACGAGGACACATCAAGAGAAAATGTAATGCGTCCTCTCTAAGAGAACCGCAAGCACACGAAGCAGATGGGCTACAATTGATCGAGTACAAATAATCATTTAAGCCGCAATGACCAAGCCAAAGCCTAGTTTGCAAAATAGACAAGTACCAATCGCCTTCATAAAATAACTCATTACAGGGTGGTGTATAAAAGGGGAACATGCTGCAAGGCTCTTTTGAAAGTTACAACAGAAGTGCTATTACATACTGCATGGGGTATCAAATTCCATAGCTTACCTGAAGAGAAAAGAAAAGAATTTTTGGATTTTTCAGTACGCACGAAAGGCAGTGCAAAGGCAGCCTGATTATATAATGAATAAAAGGAAAACTGACAAACATTGCATGGAAGAAGAGATAAAAGGTAATTTGGTGCCAAATAATTTACCATTTTGTACATTAATATCAGTTGTTATGGCCCCAATTTGTTATGACATTAACGACAGCAAAGGATGACAGACAAAAATTTTAAAACTATAACACATTTAAATAAACAAAGGCAACTAACAACAAACTACTCTACGCTACAGACCAAGATTGATTATATACAAAAACAGAAATATTTACAGTCCCTTTGGTGGGATGCTTGGTGCTGTCCTGGGTGAGGAAAATGGTCTGACACAGGCAAAAATCCACTAAAAGCTTCACAGGTCTTGAACAGAATGACAGGTCTGGTCACATGTATCCTTCTCCTTGCAATTTCTCCTCCTACTTCACTGTCTCAGTTTTACTCCTTATATACTCTTTTGCAGACCCCTCCCACCTTTTAGGCCTTTTTTAAATTTTTCTCTGGGACTTGTCCCAGACATGCCTAAAACATGCCCAAACCTATCTCCAGTCTGGGCTTAACAAAAAAAGGCAAATACTGCCATCTAGTGGCCTCTATTCACATTACACAGTTTATGAAACTTTCTACAGTCACTTAACCTCAACAAATTTGGATTTGATATCCTAATCAAAACTGCTACTATCAGCATCTTTATGCAGTGTAGCACACCACAGCACTATAGCTGATATTGCAAGCTGAATTGTAACAAACTTGGCCACCGTGCACCATCATGCTCTATCTGCTATGGTGACAACACTTCAGCTGCAACAGCTGGCTTGCTCCCAGTTCAAATGTCTGAGCATAGCAAAGGCAAAGATTTTTTTTGTTTTTTTTACCCGTTGTAAATATTTTTGCTGGCTCCCAGACAGCAATATCTTATTGGTTGTGCTAACTGCACGGTAGACCAAGTGGAGTGGTTCTTAGTAAATGAAGTAGCTATCGTGTTAATTTTGGAAACTCCATTTTCAACATTTTTTTTTGTTAACCTGAACAAGAGTGACTTTGTGTCTTGCCCACAAATTCAGCTAAAACAAACTGTTTGTTGATTCCACATATAGTTTTGTTGTATGTTGAGCAATCTCAGGATTCATGGACTAATAGCATTTCATGAAGTGATTTTGAATGGAAAGTAATGATGTAACTCATGTCAGGTCAGACAGATATTGCCTGATAGAAAAGTCTGACATTGATTTGTTCATTCATCATTTGAATATTTTATGTCATAAGCAACAGGTCCATCCATGGAGAAACCAAGGTAAAAAGAAACTTTCTCCGCGCTGCATCCACTGCGGAGATGAACACGATAGGCAGAACGCACTGGAATTTTAAGATTTCCATGATAATGGACGTAGATTAGTTCATTCTCAGTGATGCCTGTAACTCGCAAAAGCAGCTCTTTAACATTTGGCTCTTTCCATATTCCTCCACTCTGCCAGAGGTGGTGGGAGCCACTCTGCTCTTTACTGATGCTTTGTTCAAGTTTCCCTCTGTGTACAATCCTCTTCAGGCCTCTGGACTTCCCTAGGAAGAAGTGAGCGGTGACACTTTTTGAATAGAACATCCGCGAGAACCTTTGATGAAAGGATTTTTTTATTGATGAGATGTAAATGCAGATGTTTTTGGATGTGGTTATCTCCTCCAGTGTACTACCATTTCTTGGCCAAAGCAATAAGATGGCCAGAAAGTAAAGCTCTGTTTGATTTGAGAGGGTTCCTTCTTCTTGTAAAATTTCATTCAGGAGTTTGGCTAACACCTCGTCTTTCTTTAGCACTTTGGAGTTGGGCTTGATGCAATGAAGAACAACATTTGCCAAAATAAAATTTGTCCTGGTCCTCAGTGTTATCCGTGCAGACTGTTCAAGTATAAACACATATTTCTTGAAGATTTTCTCCATTTCTTGGGCATTGGCATTCAGGCACTGCAGGAGCCCAGCAAATGTGTCGGCACGTTTTTTCTCTAAGTAGTGCCAGGCATCTTCAATCTGTTGTTGCAAACTCAGTTTTGGTTGGTTAGTCCGCTCTGATGCTCTCTCTTCTCCTGTGGAACAGAAAATATTGACATACTCTTTGAAGTACATTGACACCTTCCTTCTATTTCTGTCCTCAATAGTGTCAGTTTCTATGGATCTTGGCTTCAGGTATGTGAGAAAGTTTTCAAGAAATATAAAGCAATCCTTGACACGACACTTTAAATCAAGAAGAAACCTCTCATGGTTCTTTAACACAGTGACAAATCCTTCATTTTCTTTGCTTTCATGGAATTCATTCACTGGTAATGTATTTTTGAGAAAATTCAACATTTTTTGCCGATTAATTTCATTTCTATTGTTGAAAAATGGAACATTCCGCAGAACATTGAAGATGAGAATCCCCACATCTATTTCACCTACATATCCAGAGGTGTTGTAAATTTTCGGTCGCCTCTTAATCCGCTGTTCTGAGCAGTCAAATGACTGGTCCTTATCTGCAAGTTTTTGTGAATCCTGAAATGCAATAGATGCCTTTGATGCAAAGGTCAGATACATTTCCAAGTCTTTTGGTTCAAGCATTTTGCGCTGCTTTTCTGCAAGTTCAATTTCATATTTCAGGTGGCTTCTGTGGACCTGCCCAATTGTATCAGCAATGTATGAATTGTACATCTTTTGCTTTGCATCATTTGCCCATTTTAAAGCTGATTCAAAATCTTTCTCTATCAGGTAAAAATGCCTCGCTAGAGCCTGAGGAACAGTTGCATTTTTTTCAAATCTCTTTGTGGCTTCAATTAAGACTTCTGTTATTTGAGCCATGCCTTCTTTGGTTTGTATTTCTTCAATTAAAGGAGAAAACTGGGTCAATCTGTCATCTCCGAGTTTTGTCTCCTGCCGTGTGACCAGCATGCTCAGGACATTTTGGATAAGAATGTCCTTCCCCATGGCAGATTTGTAGAGCAAGTCACAGTGCAGGAGATTTGTAACTATTTCACTTGATTTCAAAAGCTGTGTCTTTGCCAGTTCTTTGAGGCACTTGTCAGCAATCATTTGATGCAAAAAACGGACTGCCTGATAGGTTCCATATTCCTCAATGGTGAAGCAGATTAGAAGTGTGAAATATGGATTCATTTTTTCCTCCAGTGTTTCTTGACCCCAAAGAGCATTTTTTATCCCCATAAATTCTTCACACAGGGAGAGTGACATGGAGGATGCATTCACAAATGTATTTAGCAGTGCCAGAAATGATAGGAGCTGCCCAACTTTGCTGGAGATGTCAAGGCCTTTGAGACTGTTACACACTAGGTCCTCAATGTACTCTTCGCTGAAATTCTTTGTCATGATCATGAAAGCATAGAAAGTCTCAGGGTTTTCATAAACATTTTCAAGATCTTCAAGTTTTTGTTTAAAGAATCCTTGTTCCTTTGGGGAGAGCTTGTTAATCACGGAGACACTGTACACTCGACTGTTTCGTGTGCAGTCATCTGGGATCTGTGATCTCTTGCAATTGAGTATTATGAACATTAGTCCATCTCTTATCTCGTATAGATTTAGGAGACATCGTTGCAGGTCTAGGACATCTTCAAAATCATCCACCAGCAAAAGAACAGGGGTGTAACTGGTCTGATCCCCCTTTGCGTAGGTGAGTAACTTGATGACTTGGGCAGCAATTTCATTGTTTTGGGCTTTGTTGTTTTTTAATACGGCACATCTGAATTTGCGTCTCAAGTTCCACAAAACATGCATTGCCAGAGTTGTTCCCCCACAGCCTGGGTGATGAAACAAGTTGATTATCACACAGGGGGTTTTGTACCCTTCTTGTGGTGTGATCAGATCATATAACTCCTCAAATTTGTCCCTCTTGATGAATGGTAGACTCCCTGGCTTCTCAGATAAGTAGAAATTCCACCAAGTCACTTTCCCTCCTCTGTAAAAATTCTCCTCAGTTTTGTTCTTAAACTCAGAAAAGGACATACTGGATTCAATTTCTGAGTTTTCACATTCATTCTCACAAAGGATGTCCAACACTGTCATCTGTTCTTCATCCTTTTTGGCCAAGAGGACAGAACTGGAACCAAAGGATGGCAGATATCTGCTAGCTGAGATGGTTTGAGGCCCTTTCATTTTCACTATTGTACTGTTGACCTCATTGAGGTTCAGCTCATAAATGCAATTACTGCTGATGTCAATTTCGCACCTTGTTTTTACCAAATCTCTCCACATGTTGAACACAGATGGATCCCTGCATATGCATATAATATTCTCCACTCCACCCAATTTTTGGTAGATCATGCAAAATGTTTCCAAGATGGGGGAAGAAATTCTCTCTACATTCGAGTGGAGCAAGAATATTACCTGTAATGATTTTGTCTGGAGAACTTCTGGATTGCATATAAACTTGACCAAGTCTTGTACTTCTCCAGCGCGTTTCTTGAACCAGTCTTTGGAGTCAAGAGGTCTTTCATCTTCTCTCTCTTCATTTGTTCGACCACTGCAAAAAACCCAGCTGGGCTGCTTGAATAAATTTAATTTTGCAATGATGGTGGATAAGCTGTCACCGGTGTTGTACATACGTGGGTAGTGAATATTAGCCACTCTATCCTTACGGAAAAAGCTGCAGGACCCATTAAACTCAGACTCCGGGTCAAATTCCAAGACAGCAAATAGATTAATCTCTTTCAAGAACTGCAAGTTTTCGAGTTGACTTGATGGGCACTTGTTTGTGACAACAATGTTGTGTAATGAATCTGAAAGTGTGTCTTTCCCATGTGAAATTAACTGCTTGAGTCTTTGTCCTTGGTTGCTTTGTCTTGGCTGTTGGCAATCACTTCCTTCTATTGACTTCCTTGCTGAAGCCCAAGACTTCACATCAGCAATGACATACTGCATATCTGTGGGATTTCTCTGCATATTGATGCTACTTGCTCCTTGTCGTACAAATAGGCAATCTTCAGTGTATTTCTTCCCCTGTTCGTCTTGAGATTTCACAGATATGTAAAAAAGTATCTCCTTCGTTTCAGAAAAATTTGGCACCACATCAACCTCTATGACAAAAAGGTCCGAGGCCACATTCTCAGGGTCTAGAACTTGAACGAACTTAGGTGGTCTGATGCACATTCTAGCAATATTTGGGTTTTTCCTAAAATAATTCTGCACATCTTTATCAAGTGCATCAATGTACTTCTGGGGTGACGGAACTCTGATGCCTATTATCTGCCCATGCGCATATTCTGGGGCATCGCCCACTCCAAAATGAATGGTCCCATTTGTACGTCGGTTCATGCATGCGGCTGCAAAGCGCATCACTTCTTTGGAAAACTTACTCATAACTTCTGACTCAAAAGCATTTGCTGTTTTGCAGAGCAGCTTGTATTCGTGAACAGGATCCAGAAGGTTGCTAGGACCCGTTTCAGGGGGGAGAATGTCATTTTTTTTGTATGTATGAGATGTACTATCCTTGTCAAAGGGACGAGGTAAGCAACCCACAGTTGAGGGTTTCACATCTGCAGTCATATGCATGGTTCCACTGAAGGATGGAGATGGCTCTGTACTGCAGGCCATGAGTGTTTTTGTTTCAGATTGTTCTTGTTCACCATTGTTGTCCCTACGAATATCTTTACCAGAGACAGAGGGTTTCTCTCGGCGTGGTTTTCCTGAAGATTTTCCAAGATTTTTTACACTGTTTATGATTTGGACAACTGGGCCATGCGTTAAACCTAAATCCAGGAAGTCTTTTTTCTCAAAGCAGATTAGGCTAGCACCAGTAACATCTTCATTATAAAGTTTGTCTGCACACTCTTGAGATATCTTGAGGTCACAAAGCAACCAATGCCTGACATGTTCTTTTGTCCAGTCTTGAATACATTCCGGCCTTTCCGCTGCCCCATTCATTCTGTTTCATTGAAATGTCTACAAACAGAAGAAATAAATCAGTTACGTCAATATAACTTCAGTTATCACCACAAAATATGTAATGGAATATACTTACTCAGGTAAATTTGATGAGTATAATGAAGATTTATCGATCAATTATTCTTGGCAAAAATACCTTACATTGAGATACATTGTAAAAACTTCGCAAATTAGTCAATTCATCATTTTTTACCAATACAGATTAGCAAAAAAAAAAAAAAAAAACTTTAGCACATCAGAAAGCAGACAGTTTCGTAGCAGTAAGGCAAAGTGAGGACTAAAGTAAAGCAAAAAACTCCCGCACTCGGTCTTCTTACTTGCAATTAATCTATTGGTTGACGTTTCAGTCAACCCACCTTCCTCAAGACAATAAACAGAATACATCGGAGAGCACATCTTAAATGCAGGCTGGTAGGCCTACATGGCCCAATCAGATAAAATCACATGACCACTAGTAAGACGCATCTCAGAGGTAAAACATCAATACAACTAACCATATACAAAGGTAATAATAACCTCATATAGGGAGGACAATAATACAGTATGTTTGCAATACATAGCAAAATAGAAAATGCTTACAAGCCATAAGAATAACCTCATGTTTATGGTGCAATCATGAGATGGAAAACATGATGGTATGGGAATGAAAAAAATGCCACCTCCTAATCGCCAACCCATGAAAACAGGAGATGACACCAGATCAGAAAGGTACTGCCATAAGTGAAAACTGTAAATATAAACAGTGTACAAAATAAAGAAATAAAATCAATAAAAGACAAGTTTTCTATAATGGAACAGACCCACCAAAATGAGGAAACAAAGCTCACAACATTGCATTGAGGGGAAGTTCATCATTCAATCCGTTAGGTGTTAAAGTCTATAAAGTAAATATCCAATACACCTTGCGACGTTTTAGCAGCAAATCAAGATCACCACTCTCTGTGGAAGGCTGACTTTTTCAAGACCACAGAAACGCAAGGTAGAAATGTCATGTTTTTATTCATTAAAATGGACAGCCACAGGATAATTTTAGTCATTTCTGCGTGTGGAGCTTATGTGTTCACTAATGCGTTGTTTCAGTTGCCTGGATGTTTTATCCACAAACGCCAAACCACAGGGACAACGTAGCATATGTATCACAAGTGTGGATGCACAGGTTACTACCTCTTTTATAGAAAATTTCTTATTAGTATGAGGATGATAAAAAAAGTTAGCTTTCAAATTATTATTGCACCGTGCACAATTTCCACATCAATAATTTCCAGCAGGTAAAGGGGATAAAAGCCGCTAAATAGGCAGCTTAGGTCTGTGAGTGGCAAAGTCAGCATAAATAAGGAGGTCTCACAGATTTCTTCCTCGCCTGTTTAAAAAAGAGGCTGAAATTCAAAATGGGGGGCCAATTCAGGGTCCAAGGTCAAAATTTGCCACTATTTCTTAAAAGAAGATTTAATAGTGAAAGAGAAGGAGAATAAGGGGTGATACAAGTAACAGAGAACTTTTTTTCTTTTCTCTTACTTTCCTGCAACAATTCCGAGTGTGATTTCCTCAGTGCTACATCACGATTCCCTGGTTAAAGAAGAGTTAAATAAAATAACTAAGCCCTCTGTAGCCAATCATTAGGGAGTCAGTCCGTCTCAATTAAATTAAGGAAAGGTTCCCCGCCTGATCCTCTTGGATTTTCCTCAAAACATTCTGTGTGGTGGGTAACATTACCCATTGACCAAATCCAAAATTTCAGATCTCTACCCCTTTTAGTTTTCTCACAAAAAAAAAAGTGGAGCAAAATGGATCCATTTCTTACCCGTTTTCAGACGCGTTTGTCTGAGTGACAATTTACAATTGGTATATCACCAGAACTATTTGTTGCAGAGAGCCCTGGTCCAATATGTCATGGAAATAGACTTATAGCATTGTTACTCAATTCATACCTGAATGCTGGCCCTCTGGATTTCCTAAAAATTTACTGTACGAAATCTGGATGGGTCTTTAAACGTCCATAGAAACCTCAGTGTTCAATGTACGACCTTCCAATTTTGCAGAGAGTCTGACATTAACCATGTCTATGACTCCTTATGATATGAGGATATAGAGTCTGATGGTTGCTGAGATACTGAAGTCCAAAAATAAGAAAAAATCATATTCTCGTCAGTATTTGGGACAATATTCCCCATGAATGACACCAGGTACAAACATTAAACTTTATTTTTTGAAAGAGCATTTTTTTATTGACAAAATATTTTTTAAAAATTGGGATGGGGTTTTGCATAATCTTCCTGTAATAAATGAAAAAATCATAGTTTAGCTACTGATTCCAATGTAAATTTTGCTAATATTCAACGAGCCGGTTACTAATATGGCCATTTTAACAAATGATTCATTGATATTTTTCCATTTACACAAACTTTTCAAATCAAATACAAACCAAAAGGTATTTCCATGATTGATTATAGTGATTAATAGCACCAGTTCTGGTAAATTAAGGACAATATTCTGTTTATCATAAACTTATCAAAATAAAATTAAGTGATAATTGGATATAAGTGGCACTACAGGTGTAATTGTCAAAAAAGCAATATTTTTATTTGAAGTTCTTCATAAAAGTGTCAGATTTTTCAGTTTCATTTTCCCTGAGAGCATATCAACGACCAGTGGAGGTAACTGGACTATCTATTTTCATAATGATGTGCTTGAGGTGGGAAACCCAACAGATATCTGCCCTTTTCGGCAAAAAGTAACTCCTTGCTGGGCCATGCGGATGCATGAATGTAGTTTGAATATCTTTATCTGAATCAGACACATGTCTAATGTTTCCCACCTACCATTGTCTATCATAAACACAAGTAACAAACGGAACAAGAACATAACATTCTGAAATTGTCCAGTATGATTACCTAACATTTTTCTGAACATTCACATCTATACCTTCATCTATATCATCAGGGCATGCAAAATATCAGGTGTCTCACATTAATAGTTCAAAAGTTATGGCCAATTATAAAAGGGGGCTCGTAAATGGCTTACGTGACTAATCAGTGTTTTTGAACAGTCATAACACTTGCTGAGAAAAAAGTATCAAGCTCAAATATTTTTGTGTGTTAAACTGCACTGCAGAATTTGTATTCCTCATTTAAGAAGCAGTTATGCATCAAAAAGAGATTGAGAGTAAAAATTTGTTTTTTTTTTTTTTACAACCAAGTTTGCCCACTTGCAATATCATTAGTATCTATAGGAACTTCTAATGGGTGGTGTATTCTGATTATTTGCATAGAAGTTAATCATCTGAATACATACCAGGGACGTGCGGTCAGGGTAGGCAGTGACCTCTCCTTTTTTTATCGCTAGATTTTGCCAACCTGTTTACACCTACTATGCTTGATTGTCAATCAATCAATTTGACCTTTTTTCTGGTTAATTAAGCCTGTAATGATTAAGAGGTGATAAAGACAAAAAGATTAATTTATCTTTGATTCGAGACTGCAAGGACGTAAATCTTATTAATTAATTCAGAAAAAATCTCAACTCTCTTGGTAATTCCATACATTGTTTTGATCTTTTGTTTATCGGATTATGAAAGAAGACTGAAAATAAACTCCCTATTTTTTTTAAATGGCATTAAAAAGTACGTGTTTAAGGCATAGACTATTTAAAAAGATGGATGCAGCACCCTGGTCTGAAAAGTGAGGCCGATGCGGAAATCTCAAAAATTTGCATTATATTGAATGGCCGGCAGATGGCGATGTCGGTGGTTGCAGAAAGAAGTTAAATGCTATTGAAGTCTACGAGAAAATGGTCCTACTTTGCCACGTGATTTATAATATCAATAATGATTTTCCAAATAATTTTATGGTGCCTATCGCAAGTTCCAAGTCTCCTTCGATATATTGTGATGTTCATTAGCTCACCTGGACAAAGTCCAGATGAGCTGATGTCATGGCCTGCTTATTATTATTATCTCACTTGGACAAAGTCCAGATGAGCTGATGTCATGGCCTGCTTATTATTATTATCTCACTTGGACAAAGTCCAGATGAGCTGATGTCATGGCCTGCTTATTATTATTATCTCACTTGGACAAAGTCCAGATGAGCTTATGTCATGGCCTGCTTGTCCGTCATTGTCTACTACTAGGCCAATGAAGCTGAAACGTGGCAGGTATGTTCTACTATTGAGGACACCAAAGTTTGTTCGAGGCATTCCGATCCAACTTCAAATACGGCGGCTTTGGCAGCCACAAAATGCTATTCTGGCTCATTAGTCACTCATTTCTGGAGTGATTCAGCAGAAATTTGCTGTGTATGTGCCAAATAGCAAGACTGAACATGTATATTATGGGTTTAGCTGTGCATTGCATTTTGACCTTCATTTAACCTCTGTCATTTGGCCATGCCGTTTCATTTCAGAAATATCTCTAAAAATTTTCTTCTCTGTAACTATGGACTGATGGAGCTGAAACTTTGCATATATCTTCCTACCACTCAGGAGATTAAAGTTTGTTTAGAGCATTTCAATCTGACTTCAAATGTGGCGGCTGCTGCAGCCATGTTGAAAATGACATTTTGGCTCTTTAGTCACTCATTCCTGGAGCAATTCAGCTGAAATTTGCTGTGTATGTGCCAAATAACAAGACTCAACATATAAAACTCTGTTTCGCTGTGCATGGCATTTTCACCTTCATTTGACCTCTGTCAATTGGCCATGCCCCCTAATCTCAGAAATATCTTTAAAAATCCTCTCTTAAACTGTGTGACTGATCGAGCTGAAACTTTGTATACACCTTCCTGTTGCTAGGGAGATTAAAGTTTGTTCAAGGTGTTCTGATTCTATTTCAAATATGGCAACAGCGGCAGCGGCATATTGAAATTTCCTTTGTACATGCAAAGCAACAAGGCTGAACACATTACAGGTCATCTGTGCGATGCATTTTGACCTTCATTTCACCATTGGGCCACACTTTTTATAGAAAATACCAATAAAAGCACTGATCATGCTGATAGTGTTCAACTATGAAAAGTATATTATTGCTACAGGCAAATATAGAGCTATCTAGACTAAAAAATACTATGAAGCCAGCTGTTGTGGTAAGCCCCAGGAAAGAATATGGTGTGGTACAGTGAAGCATTATTTGGTAAGTAAACTGTTGGATGCCTGTTGGAAATGATTACCACAGAACATCCCATCTGTCCCCTTTCTTTAGATCCTGGAGAGTGTATGAATCTAATCAATACACTTTTCCAAACATGTCACATTTTTATTTTTTTCCAATGCATTGAAGGTTATTTTAAATAGATCTACAAGCATGATCACTTACTCTTTTTAATTTAGATATATGGATCTGGGAACAGAAAATACTGGCAAAATAATTCTGATAAATTTTTTTTTGCTTCCAAAACATTTTTATCAATTAAAAATTGTGCCCAGCTTATAATGTGCGCTGTAACTTTTTATTTCAAAAATATTTTCTTGGTAATGTGTAGGGGAGGTAACTTGAGTTAGGGGTTTTAAATTGGGTGCCTGTCTAATATAATAAGCAAATATCCGCAATGCTTATTGCATTAGTCAACAAAGGAACCATCTCATTCCGCTACGAAGGTAAAATGGCGTCATGAGGCACTAAGAATTTTATCAAGATATTCATTGCTTAAACCATGTTTGTCCTTGTTTTTCCTACATTCAACTTGACTTCCTGATATTTGCAGTCCTACTAGGGAAATGTAATTTTAAGTTATTATTAAAACAACGATTTCATGAAACTGCAATGACATCGGGCAGACGGAACAACTATATTACCACGTGGTTCGGTCGACTCAGACTAGAACTTTCCTCGTTTCTCTTTACAGAATTCTTTAATAAAGTTGCAGATAGGCTAACTACCGGACCTATTATTTGTTGATGTTTACAGCATATTTCACAGAAAATGAGGGTAACAATTGACCACTGTCTGAAACATTTGATGTATTACAGAAATTCATTCTCTAGGGCCTGATGTAAACACGAAAATGAATGAGGTATTGTTTCACTCATGGGAAGTCAGCGTATCGGGGACCTGACTTTAGTCTTTGAAACATCATGCAATTATGGGCCAAAATTTGGAAATGAATGAACAAAAATGAAAATATCACAAGAAAATGCCAAAGTAACTGAAAATGATTCTATTTTATAAAGGTTCGGGTTGTCAGACTGTTAAATGAAACAACTGTTCATTGATAATAACATAACCTTGGCAATGTTATAACATGTCTAAGGGAGGCAACTCTTACAACTCATCTGAAAGATCTGTTGTTGCAAGAGAGATCCACAGTTCAAATCCCATGAATGATAATTTTAAGCCAATTTTTTTTATTGTTGAATTGTTTTACAAATGAAATCTAAATAGTTTATGGAACTAATTTAAATAAAGCTAATTTTCTTTGTATTTAGACTTTTAAGAAATGTTTAGAAGTTTTTGTGTTAGGAATCGGTGAACTATATGTTTGTTTTTAGTATGTTTTAGTAGTTTTTAGTTGGCTATTCTTTTATTTATCATATTTATTCTTTTAGAGTATGTATGTTCTGAAAGATTGCGCTGTCTTTGGTCTTCAGTGTTTTCCTCTCGTTTCTGTCTCGTGGAGTCTTGTCTTTTTCATTACACTCTCTTCCCTGTAATTTCGGTTAGGTATTTCCACTTCCTTCTCTCGCTGTTCTCATTGACTATCCACACCTGAGAGTAGTTTAGTGAGGCATGGGTGTTTAGTTAGATTAGGGTTAGAACTCCACCCTTTTCCTCTCTCTCTCTCTCCTATTACTGTCCTTGCTTTTCTAGCTCCACCTCTCTCTACAGCTGTCCTGTATTTAGCTGGGATTCCACTTAATTAGTTTGTGTATTTAAGACCCACTTTTTCCTCAGCTTCTTGTCGACTCGTTTCTTCCCATTGCTCGTCTTGGTTAAGTCTCGTTTCTGCGATCTTTTCTTGTTTCGATTGTTGATTGCTCGTTTCTTGCGATTCTCCCGTAAGTCTTGTATTTGTATAGTGTTGTGAGATTGCGGATTGATTGATTAGTACTTTATTTCCCTTATTCCCATTTTGTACCCATCTGTTTAGTTTCTCCTGTGTTCTCCCTTATCCCATCCAACTCCCTTTTTCCTTCCCCTTCCATTCCCTTAGCTCAGCCCCCTTTGTTACTGTCTTTGTGCGGACTGATTCTTTGGTTACTGAACTACTTTGCTTGTCCCCTGACTTCGATTCTGCCTATTCTGCATTACTCTGTTTGCCTGGTTATTGATCCATTTCTGTCCCTGACCATGAGCTTTGTCAACCCTAATAAACACCCTGCCGATGCTGAACTGCACTAGGAGTCTAAGCCCGTTCCTTTCATTTTGAATGTATATTCAAATACTGAACTAATGAAGACTTCTCCAGAAAGCAAGTATAGAATAAAAAACTCTTTATATATTGTTGAACTAAGTAGATTTGACTATGTATTGGGTGTTTTTTTTTTTTTTTTTCATTTTGTTAATATTTTTACAGATCAAATTAATTATCATTTTAAATATTCAGGACTGGAAATATGTTCCTCATTCTGAAATAAATATTTACATCTATATTTATTTTATTGGGGTACACTCCGAGTCTGACCCGGAACAGCGAAAAACTCAAGTTTTTGCTGTGTCATTCAATAAACTTGACAGTGTTTCAACCCACAAAACTGTATTTTGAAATTCAAGTGTACACGTCACTTCCTCCTCAAATCTCCGAGAATCATTAAAGTGCAAATTAAGTAGGATTGATTTGGTAGATTTCAAGAAAACACATGCTTATTGACGTCACAAACGGGCTAATCAGGAAGATAGGATATGCCATACAGTAACATTAAAGTAAATTAAAAATAAGCACA
The DNA here is from genome assembly GCA_029721435.1 of Gymnothorax reevesii. NCBI lineage: Eukaryota > Metazoa > Chordata > Actinopteri > Anguilliformes > Muraenidae > Gymnothorax > Gymnothorax reevesii. Next base: position 66,880,252 of record CM056582.1, read on the forward strand.
TAACACACATCTAGCCACATATTATAGGCCAGAAACTACGTTTATATGTTGATAGTTATTGTTTCTGGGCCGCATCGCAGGGAAGTGAAAGAGACGTCTGGAAATTTTGAATTGAAAACCTATGGGCAGTCTGTGCGGCTGCATGCAAAAGGCGCGGGGGAATTTCCAGACGTTGCTTTCACTGCCCTACCATGCGGCCCAGAAACAATGACCATATATCAACATATAAATGCCTTCTCTGGGCTGTAATATGTGGCAAACAAAATTCAAACAAATCACACACAAAAACATGAAGATATATCACCTTAGGAATGAGAGTAAAAATGATCAGAAAAACTGATAGTTTTAAATATTCTAGTGGAGATTTGGTAGGTGTCACTGTGACCTAAAAGCAATAATTTATTTTCCAAATTAAGAAAATTAGCTGAATCTTTTGATAAATAAATTGGAAAAATAACTTTAGTGTTTGTGTTTAATTGGAAACAGAAATAATACCATTCAGTGGTTGACATAAACAAAAGGAGTGAAAAACTTTGGTGGAGTGAATGTTCAGGTTAGCTACAGTGCTGTGGCACAATTTCTTATTTTCTCTTTTTGTAAATTATGGTCCCAAGTAGATTAGAATATAGGATAAAGCCAGAATATGCTTTAGGGCAGGGGTGTCAAACTGACCCGTAAAAGGGCCAAGAGGCCGCAGGTTTTCACTCCAACAATGCAGAAGCACACCTGATACAACTAATCATTTGTGCAGGCGTAGATCAGTTGATTAAATCAGTGCTTTCAGGTGAGCTTCTGCTTCGTAGGATTGAAGACCTGCAGCCTCTTGGCCCGTTTACGAGTCAGTTTGACACCCCTGCTTTAGGGGCATGGCTATCCTCTGGTCCTCATCCGCTACGGTCAGATCCAGAGCCACGGTTCTCCCTGGATCTTCAATTCACGCTCTCATCCAATAGGAATCACATCCGGTTGCAAAATGGCGCTATTCAAATTGCCAAAATCGAGGCTTCCTAAATGGTATGCTGAAACCAATGAGTGACGTCACCGTTGCTTCATCCATCTTTTTATACAGTCTATGTATAAAGGGGGGAAATATTATTGTGAACATATTGACACACATTGAACGCCGCATAAGAAAGGTTCTAATATTAGTTAAGAGCATTGCGTTAGTCTCCTCTAAGCAAATATGAACAAACTTGCTGTTTCATGAGCATTTTAAGTTCAATGCACTGAGCGATAATGTCGTGGATGGAACTGGTACGCCATTCTGCTGTTAAGTCTTATAAATTACTTAATCAATCCTCAGATTGCTAATCAAGCAAAGTAATAGAGTTATCATTTGTTTAACAGTGAGGATTCTGCCTACCCTAACTGACCTCCGACGGCACGTCACTGATACATGTAGATTGCAAAAACAAGATTATTTCAGGCATTTGAGAAGTGAAATTGTTGAACACCAGGTATCACTGCAATTGCAAAATCATTACTGCAAAAACATTAATATTTCAAAAATAAGGCAGTACCCCATCACAATTTTTTTAAATATTTTCTCAATTAAAAAAATGCTCTTTCAAAAAAATAAGTTTTATGTTGATACCTGGTGTCATTCATGGGGAAAATTGTCCTGAATACAGATGAAAAAATTTTTTTTTTCCATTTTTGGACTTCAATATCTCAGCAACCATCAGACTCTATGACCACATATCATCAGGAGTCATAGACATGGTCCATGTCAAACTCTCAGCAAAATTGGAAGTTCTTGCATTGAAAACTGAGGTTTCTATGGACATTTAAAGACCCATCCAGATTTCGTACAGTATATTTTTTCAAGAAATCCAGAGGGCCAGCATTCAGATATGAATAGAGTAACAATGCTATAATTCTATTTCCATGACAAACTGGACCAGGACTCTTAGCCCACAAAATTTCATGGCTCTGCAACAAATAGGTCTAGGAATATTGCTGTTTGAAAATGGTCACTCAGATCTAAAAACGGGTCCAGTTTGCTCCACTTAGGAATTTTTTTGTGAGAAAACTAAAAAGAGTAGAGATCTGAAATTTAGGATTTAGTCTATTGAGAATATTACCCATCACATATAATTTTTTTCAGGCAAATCTGAGGGGGTCAGGCGGGGACCATTTGATGATCCAAGATGGAGAGACTCTAGGGTAGGGCTATTCAACCTTGTCCAGAAAGAGCCACTGTGGATTCAGGCTTTCATTCCAGCCAAGCAGCTACACACCTGATTCTACTAATCAAGCTCATTAGCAAAGACTCTTGGGGTTGAATAGCCCAGCACTAGGGTATCCCCGTTGGACAAATCTGGACAAAACCTCATCTCAGATGCCTTCTCTATGAAATCTTCAGAAGTACTGCAAATTCGTCAAAGTCAAAGAATTTACTTTTGGGCAAAACCTCTCTTGAGAGGGGTGGGGTGAAAACTACTTGCCAGAAGAAGTGTGTTCTTATCAGTTTCTTTTTGGTAATTATTTTTTATAATCCACATATCCAAAAATTGAACTTTTTCACTACTGTAACTCATGGTAAATTGAAAGTTGCCATTGAAGCTGTTCAGTAAAGTGAAAAAATCAGCTTGGACCGGGCAGAACACATCATCAACACACCTGTACCATTTCAATATTTCAGACTGAAACATATTGCACTCTGGATTAAAAACAAAGCTTTTTTTTTTCAAAGTAACCAACATATAAATTGGCATAACTAGGTGCACAAATTGAACCCATGCGTGTGCCAGACGTTTGTAAATAGTACTCCTCATTAAAATAATTTTTCATGACAAGAGTGGCTAATTCAATAATGAACTCATTGGGAGGCATAGCGGAATCATCTCGGATTTGAAGAAAGAATTCCTCATTTGGAATATTTGTGTAAAGACTGGTAATGTCGACAGTCACTAACAGAACGTCATCAGGTAAGTCGGTAAGACTTGAAATATTAATAATAAAAATCAGTGGAGTCTTTTACACTACCGGTCAAAAGTTTTAGGATACCCCAATTTTTCCTGTTTTTTTTATCGAAAATTATGCAGTCTAATGTCTCATTGTACTCTGGAATGAAAGCATAGACATGACAGATTAAATTAACAATTAAAGTGTCACGGGGAGTGGCAGGACCCAAATGCAACACAATCTGAACAAGTGAATATTTACAGACTTTTAATGACTTAAAAGCAGGGGCAAACAGAATGCAGTGCAGAGCAGCTTGGAAAAGAACAGGCTCCAGAGCTTGTGGATCTTGAGTGGAGCTCTTCTGGTAGCTTGGGGAAATAGGTATCGATGAAGGGATTTGATCCTGGGTTTTCTACACAGCAAGCGTGAGAGTTACCACTGGGTCACTGGAGCAGGGTGGCTTGAGGCTCGGCAGGCGGGGTCATATCCACATAGACAGGCAGAGGAGTGGCAGGACGGGTAGCTTGGACAGGGGCTTAGAAGACGGCAAACAGGAACCAGGAAGCACACAGGCAGAACTCAAGAGTCAGAGGCAGAAGGCAATCAGGTTTACCTGGGCAAGAGCGAGAGGATGTCTTCAGAGGCAGACAGTCGATTCCAGGAAATCAGACTGAAAATAAAGGCTGAAGAGTAGTGCATGCTGCAACGACGATCTGGCAAAGAGTTAGTGAAACAGAGCTGCTTAAATAATTGCTGGGTAATGAGACTCAGCTGAGAGCAATTGAGGGTATCGCCATTCGCCAATACGCAAAAAATGCCCGGATGTAGCTTTTTCAGCAAAATTTCTTGCTATGTCCGGAACCCACTTACTTCCGGTGTGTTACTGAGGTCACAGCTATCGTATAGCGTCAACCAGAGCCATAGCGTCAACTAGCTGTGGCTCAGCCCTGCACGCACGCATACATAAATCAAGCTGAGGAAAATGTAAACATTCACAAAGCGCACAGCTAGTTTCACGAGCGTACGGGTGAGTACGCAAGTAAGTACCCAATGCAGTCGGCAGAACCACGCATGCCTAGGCAGTGTTCAATTTTTTCCCGCAGCAGCAAAAGAGACCGGAGGCGACGGGGTTACCAAACTATCCCTTCATGCATCTGAAACAGGGCACGAATGCAACATCCGGGCATTTTTTGCGTGTTGGCGATACCCTCAATTGCAGTGGAAGGGCTGTGGCCAGGCAGAGGGAGAGGCAGCAGCAGAAGAGCAGATAGTGACGCAAAGTTAAAAAAGAATAAACCAAAATGTATTTTAAACTTTTGACTCAAAGTAGCCACCTTTGGCAGATATAACAGCTGAACACACTTGTAGCATTCTTTCTACTATGGAAATCAAATATTTTTCAGAACGTTCTTCCCAACTCTGTTGCAGACGTTCCCATAAATGTGTGGCACTTGTAGGTTGCTTTGCTTTCACTCTTCTGTCCAGTTCATCCCAAACCATCTTGATGGAGTTTAAGACTGGAGACTGTGCAGGCTATACTGTTTTCAAGCTTACCACCTTATTCTTTCTTCCTTAGGTAGTTCTGGCAAAGCTTGAACTTATGTTTTGGGTCATTATCTAGCCGTAGGATGAACCCCTGAATAACTAGGCACATACCAGAGGGTACTGCATGGCACAGTAGAATGCTGTGGTAGCTGTTTTGGTTCAGGGTGCCTTTCACCCTATAAGACACTGATCTTGGATCCAGCAAAACAGCCCCAGACCATCACGCTTTCTCCTCCATGTTTGACAATTGATGTCGCACATGGAGGAACCATCCTTTCACCAACTCAACGGCGTACAAAAAACCTGGGTAACCTTACCGTTTGTTTACTTCTGACAGTTCACCACTTACCCTTGTACCATTTCAAACTGATCATTGGACTAGAACTGCATAATTTTCAATAAAAAACAGGAAAAATTGGGGTGTCCTGAAACTTACCGGTAGTGTACATATGCTGGCAGTGTCTGGACATAAGGTTTAATAAAGTAGTCCACATACTGACACAACGGTGATAATAAAGAATTTGTCTGGGCTACTATGGGAAGGCCAGGAAGACTGAACAGAGACTTACGCACTTTAGGCAATGTGTAGAAGACCAGACAAGTAGGATTCTGACAGTAGAAAAAAATCATATTCAGCTTGTGTAATCCAACCTTTTTGTTCAGCATCTTCTAGAAAAAGACATAGCCCCTGTTGGAATAAGCTTGTGGGATCAGTTTGCAAACGTTTGTAAAATCTGGTATTTGACAACTGCAACATAATTTCAGATTCATATTTCTCTGCATCTTGAATACAAATGCTCCTACTTTTGTCAGCAGGTTTTATGACAATGTCTTTATCTGTCAACAATTCATTCAAAGCACATCACTCATTATTCGTAATGTTTTGTGAATAATGGTAGGATTGACTGTGCATCTTCATGATGTCATGTTTTCCTGGCGTACAGTAAGTATTGATAGATGCATTTGTAGTGTTGCGGCAAAAAGTGGTCTTTCATCTAAAAACAGTGGCTGGTAGGCTGGGAGCCGTATCTGTGTTCCTAGAAAAGAAATGTCTCAGTTTTATCTTCCTGAAACACTTAAAAAGGTCTACTTTAAACGAAAAACATTAACCCCGAAGTAGGTATGAATGACAGACCTTTGGACAGAAGAGACAGCTGATCAAAAGTCAGTTCCTTTGTGGAAATATTTATTACCATGTCCTTCTGTAATTGCGGGTCCCCGGTCGATCTGGTCTTTGCTGACCGCTTTCCTCGTTTGCACCTCTTTGTGTTGCGCCCTGACCTCACCCTCGGCCTTTTTTCTTAACCTATACAGATAAAAAAATATATATTTATATATTTGCGATTAACTTACTTTTTTTTCATTCAAGCTGTTGTTAAATTAGGATGAGAGGGCCCAAGAGAGAATGCCAAAAACATTGGGTTTGATTACAGAAATGGGGGACACAGTATTCTGTGCACTCTACTGTACTCCTGTCACAGTCGCATGCTAGTGGAGTTAGTGTCCCGTTCCAGTAGTTCTAATCTGTGCAGTTTTATGACCATTTAAATGTCAAAATTCTATGAACAAAAAGGCTATTTAAATGGGCAGAATACTGATTCAGATTTGTAATTTAGTGAATCAATTGTTTGATTGCTAATAGAGCAAAGTAAGTGAAGCTTCAGAATCCAATCCAAACCAATCCATCATTATTTATAAAGCACAGTATGAATTAAGGTCAAGGTTTCCAAAGTGCTGTACATTAAAAGAGACAGTAAAATAGACGATAAAAATAGAAACACAATACATAAAGGGTAAAATACCTGCGCACATAAAATACACAATCTAAGTGGTGATAAAAGCCAAGGAAAAGAGGTGCGTTTTAAGAAGAGATTTAAAAGTGGCCATGGAAGAGGACTGCCTGATATGCAGCGGCAGTTCATTCCAAAGCTTAGGGGCAGCAACAGAAAACGCTTGGTTCCCTCTGAGCTTCTGCCTTGTTTTAGGAACCCTCAGGAGCAGCTGGTCAGCTGACCTGAGGGATCGAGTAGGGGTGTAAGGGTGCAGAAGCCAGTGTTGGGGAAGTTACTTTTAAAAAGTAACTTTTGCTTGTTACTCGTTACTTCTTAAAAAAGTAATCCGTTACTTTACTTAGTTACCCTCAATGGAAAGTAATTTTTTACGTTACTAGTTACTTTCACGTTACTTTTTTGTTGCTTGACTTTGGGCAGAACCACATATCTGTTCCTAAATGTGTAGGCCTTCATAAAGTTTGACTATGCAGGCCATAACAGGTATTTCTTTTGTGCACTTTATTATGAAAAATGCCACAAACAGAGCACTTGACAAGAAAACATTGGACTACTATAGGCTTCAACACCACCACTAAGCCCTATCCAACGATATGAAATAACATAGTCCGATACATCTTATGGGCATCTAGGTGAACATAAAATACATACGGACTTATTTTATAGCCTACTCTTTCATCAAACAGGCTACCCCAAAACTTGTTCAAAGCTAGTGCAAATTGTATCAATAGGCTCCTGAGGAACATCACAAAGAAAACCTCAAAATGACTCATATGTCTCAAAATAATGCATTCCTCATCTAAATCCAACAGAAGATAGAATGACTTCAAAATAGCTTGCATTCAAGTGGCCCATCATATCAATAAATAAAATAAATGGCACATTACCGCTTAGAGGCACTGAAAATGCATGTATTTTTTATGATTTTTATGAGCGAAGAAATATCCCGAGATTCTAGGTTTGTGCAAGCGCAGAACCACGAGGTAGCAGATTTGGCTAGGGAGCAAAATTTGACAGAACACCGTTGAATGCGCTAGCTTGCTTCTCCTGCACGCGCTTGCTGCAAACGTAGGCGATAGCGAACTTTTGTATTGTTTATTGTTTTTATAGGGAATAATTAACGAGAAGGTGTGCATTCCACGGTTTTAATGCACGACGCGGAGGCAAATAATCACCCAATGCGAAGCGGAGGGTGATTGCCTCCGCTAAGTGCCTTAAAACCGTGGAATGCACACCTTCGAGTTGATTATACCGCCTATACCATGGTCATTTGCCAACAATATCAAATCACAGCATTCAGAAATTTTCGGTTAAAGTTTTTCACACAAAAAAAAAACAAGTTGGTAATCATTAAACAGGCCTTCTCATACCCAATACTATAGAGCCTAGGCCAAGCTAAATTGAACCCGCTATAGTTCATCTTATGCTCATGGAGAAAGAATTGTTTTGCACATGCTTACATCCGTTTACTAGCTGAGAATTTGATACCGGATTCCATCTGAAACGGAGATTATGCATAAGGAAACATTATGCGGGATTATGCAGACTGTAGCTAACTTGCTACCCACAATTACAATGAACTATGACGGTTTCCGTCGGGGTTGTTCACAGTTCGATGTAAATGTAGTAGCCTACTTCATTACATTATACAGTATATACGTTAGAAGTATACTTTCACTTCGTTACTTTGACACTGGAAACTTTATTTAGTTACTCGTTTCAAATTAAAATATTAATTTAATTCAACATTCACGGATTATCTGAATTTGGCGTATTCATGAAGAACAACGGTGTATCTTGGTGCAGATGTGTCTGCCAGTGGACGTGGAGCTGCAATTTATGCACGCAGTTACAATATTCTATCACTAGATAGAAGACCAGGATCAGTTATTGAATATTCGCACACCAGGATCAGTTATTGAATATTCACACAACTGCCAGTAAACTGAAATAAGAAGTGACTCTTCATTCCCCCCAATATCTGTGCTTTTTTAATTTCATTGGGACTCCCCGATATAATAAACGCTAAATTAAATAATTATTTTGTGTATTTGTATCGTTTTGTCAGTCACAAACAAGAGATGTTGCGGTACAACCTCTGACACCGGATCGGAGCAGGGTGTTTTCAGCCAAAATACACTACATGGAGGGCAGAGAGCCCCCACTCTCCCCGTAACAAGTTACAAGTCAATTGACTAACCATAACCGTCCAAAGCTGTTAAATTGAAGTAAAAATGACCCATAAAGCAAATATCCTACATAGTTCTTCGACTTTGATAAGCAGCTATTAAAAAAAAGTGATGAAGTGATTACCTGATTTCGGGCTTCCACTTCCAGTTCTCTGTCGTGTGGACACATAAACATTCGCGCGCGTGTGGAGGACGTGATTACGGCGCTGCTATTTCACCTGGCAACAAGAAATACTATTTTCTGATTGGCTGATAGATTCGCCTCATCCATTCATAGATTACTAATATCTTTTACAGTTTATGTTACTAATGTGCGGCGAGTTTCTTCACTTCTCAGCGTGAGGAATGTCACGTGTGGCCTTAGAGCGTGTAAACTTGTTGACTTGAGAGCCCTGGTTGCAGGCATGCTGAGGTAGCACTGCACGGTAATGTTGCGTTCTCTGGCGTTGTCCTTCTACAAAGTGAAGTGGAGGTCGAATTTCCATCTTAAAAATGCGTTTCTGATCAGGCTCTGACTCGGTTCAGAGTCCCAGACTCCGACATTATTAGAATACTGAATGGTCGGATGAATGATGATAGGAATCTCAGGCCGCATCCTACGGTCGCATCCAGTGAAAGGTGGCATTGCAGCGCGTGATCAGACAGTACTACAATTCTGGGACCAGCTGGGAAAATGCGTGGGAAAGATCTAATTTCTTCAGATTTGATTTGGGAAATAATTCTAGTTTAAAATAACGGAAAGTAATCCATTAATTTTTAAAATGTAACTGTATCCTAAATACCATGTCTTAAAATTGTAACTGTAACAGAATACAGTTACTCATATTTTGTATCCTAATTACGTAACGCCGGTACATGTATTCCGCTACTCCCCAACACTGACCGTACACAATTACAATCGTTTAATGAATAAAGCCTGATTACCTCGCTGCTATAATATTTACGGTCATTATCGCTTGAGTACCAATTGTTAACCGTCCCGCAGGAGGCGACTGATATGACTCCGCTAAAACTGGAGATAAATGAGCAGCTAGGTTTCTGTTCCACCCAGTCAAATACCAGCTCTAACGTTGCTATGGTTACAAGTTGGCTAGTGGATGAATTTCGAATGGTGAAACTACTGTATCCGAACTACCTGTGCGGTTCCACGGTTTTAACACAGACCTGCCAGCCAATCAGGTAAATGTATTCACCCAGACCATGGTATAAAGCCAAAGGCTCTCTTAAGGCTCTCATACATCCCTTCGTGCATGGTTAGAGATCATGCGGACTCGGAGTTCCTGTCAGGAGTGGCGTTGTCGCAGGGTGAAAATTAAATCGGAGGGGAAGTATGTAGTAAGTACTTAATGAGTGGGTGTGTCTTGCTCTAAAAGTGAGGCCCGCAAGTGGTCTGTACGCCTTTTTGTAAGTAGGAAGTAGTAAGGAGCACGTAAGATCTGCACTTCTGTCGCACACAGTGGCCCTCATTAATCAAACTTGCCTACACCAAAAAAATGGGCTACGCCAAATCTCCCGCAAGAATCGACATTTATCAATCTGAACGTGAGCGAACGGTCCGCAAAAATCTCACGCCAGCTCTGACCAGGTGTACGCAAATCTGAAAACAGCGAGCAACATGCAGGAACGAGTGCAGCTGTCAAAATGAGTAATAAACCATATGCAGCGATGCAGACGTCATGCTGTTGTTGTTGTTATTAGTAAAATAAATGCATAGACTAAATAAATGAATGCATAAATAAATGAATAAAAGCAGGTTGTTTCCAAATATAAGTGTAATTAATTTCTCTACATAGATGTCATTATTTATTTATTTAATAAATTTATCTAATAAATAAATAAATTGCACCTGAGTTGAGAAATTAGTTACTCTTATTTGGAAACAACTTGCTTGTCAGGCCAGACGGCTGACGATTACAATCCATTTGATTAAGCGCAATGCACAGCTTGGCAGATATGCAGTGTATGTCAGATGCTCATCCAGTCAGATATACAGGTGCTGGTCAACGAATTAGAATAATTTGAAATAGTGCAATCGTTATATTTTTTAATGCATTTTTTGTGCAGAAAGCAAATCAGGTGTTCACCGCGCCTGTCCTACTTGTTAGAGTAGTCACAGAACTCGCTACCTGTAAAAAATTTGCTCAGCTGAGCTTTCCAAAAGGCCTATTTAGGCCATTTAACTGTGACACTGTTGTTTCATTGAATTAGAATAATTCATAAGTCATTTCATTGAATTAGAATAAGTGCTTGAATTTTTGTTTTCTGTGAAGAGTGTTCATTGTGCAGTATAAAGTCAGGGTCGAGTAGAATTTCTAAGTTGTAAAATCAATCATGGGTAAGCAGCGCGACCTCTCAACCGGAATAGTGGCTAAAATTCAACCCTTCGCCAACCAGGCTTGACCCAAACTAAAATTGCTGAGCAGCTCGGCATCAGCCAGTCTTCCGTCTGCAAAGCTCTCAAGAAAGATTGGAGCAAGTGCACCAACTCCTCCGGCGTCCGAAAAACTTCTGCTTGCGACAACGAGCAGCTGAGAAAGATCACAGTCTGCAACTGGTTCAAGTCCACTTCCGAGCTCAGCGACTTGTGGAACGAGCAGACCAGCACTAACGTCTCGAGATCAACCACTTACCGTCGTCTGCGCGAATTCGGCTTCAAATCTCGCGTTCCAGCAGTAAAACCAATGCTGAACAAGAAACAAATGGAGAAATGGCTGAAGTGGGCCAAAGAACACGGCGAGTGGACTGCTGGAGACTGACAGAAAGTGGTCTTCAGTGACGAATTACGCTTTTGCATCTCCTTCGGTGACCAAGGTCCTCGTGTCTGGCGTCGTGGTGGCGAAACCTACAACCACGAGGCCGTGAAAAGATCCGTCAAGTTTCCCCAGAGCGTTAGGGTCTGGGTATGCATGTCCGCTCGGGGTGTAGGGAAACTCTACTTCCTCAAGAAGACTGGCAATGCTGCTGTATACCAACATGTTCTGGAAACGTTCCTGATTCCGACTGTTGAAGAACAGTCCGGCGAAGAAGACCTCATATTTCAACAGGATCTTTCACCGGCTCATGCGGCAAAGTCGACCAAAGATTGGTTCGCCTAAAAACAGCTTGAAGTTTTGGCATGGCCGGCCAACTAGCCTGACCTCAATGTCATTGAAAACCTTTGGGCCATTGTCAAGCGGAAAATTTGAGACAGAAGGCCGACTACGCTGGACCAACTGAAGCAGAACATCGCCACAGCCTGGGAAGCAGTGAGTGCAGAAACTTGTGACAAGCTGGTCAAATCGATGCCGCAGAGACTTCAGGCAGTCATACAAGCCAAGGGGGCAGCCACAAATTACTGAGAAAGTGATGATTCTAATTATAATAAAAATTATTCTAATTCAGTGAAACAGTCTCTCCATTATTCTAATTCAATAAAATAACAGTGTCACAGTTAAATGGCCTAAATGGGCCTTTTGGAAAGCTCAGCTGAGCAAATTTTTTACAGGTAGCGAGTTCTGTGATTACTCTAACAAGTAGGACAGGCGCGGTGAACACCTCATTTGCTTTCTGCACAAAAAATGCATTAAAAAATTTTACGATTGCACTATTTCAAATTATTCTAATTCGTTGATCAGCACCTGTATACTGAACAAGAAAAGAAACAAAAGTTAGCCCAATTAAAGGCAGACTGAAAAATAAGTTTGCGCGTAGTTATTTTAGGAAGTCAAATTTATTACTAGCCCGTGCACATTTATTCTCGTTTCATCAGACTTATTTTTATTTTGCGGTCCCTTCGACTGAGTAAGCATAAGAGTAGCCTAAGAGTAGCCTTAACTAACTAGCTAGCTTGCGTTTCTTTTGTTGCTCAGTATATAGATGCCTACAGACACTTCGACAGTGGGAGAGAAGCCGTGTCTTCAATTGCCACTTAGTTAATTTTGAATTGGAAAACGTGTTTATAAGGAAAACCATCTAGAATTAGCCAGGACTAATTGTAGTCAATAAAGGGTAGGATATTTTACCCCAAATTTAGCCGTCTAGCGCCGGCCCTGCTTCTACAGTTGCTGTTGCAAGCTGTGGAGCCTCTTGCGTGGTAAGTAGCCTACGCCTTTGTGGGTAAATACCCCGGAATTGCTGCATGTTTTGCCTGCGTTACACGCACGCCTATCGAACTTACTCAGTACTTTTGTCTTGCATACTCCAGGCGTGCTAATTGTCGCTGCCAGGTCGTAGCGAAAAACGCGTGGTACTACGAGTGGTTTGCGTGCCAAAAATGGGCCAAGTAGTGACATGCACGCAGGTGGAAAGTTTTTTTTTTTTTTTTGGTGGTCGCAAACACGACGCATAGCACGCAGCCTAAAAACTGACCGGCCAGTTTTTCACTACGACCTGGGAGCGACAATTAACACGCCTGGAGCACGCAAGACAAAAGTACTGAGTAAGTTCGATAGGCGTGCGTGTAACGCAGGCAAAACATGCAGCAATTCCGGGGTATTTACCCTCAAAGGCGTACTTACCACGCAAGAGGCTCCACAGCTTGCAACAGCAGCTGTAGAAGACGATGGCGCATCCGTCTAGGTAGTGCCATATTGGATGCTGAAACAGTTAAATGATGAAGAGACTCAGTGCACCCTTATATTATTGAGATTATCCATGCGTTATTCCAATGTGATGCACAATTGTCTTGGTTAACACTTTCGTGCTCCTTACGTTTCTCTTACTTCGTAAGTACGATTTCTGAAAACGTACGCTTCACTTGCAATTAACGTTAGATTATCCCACTCATTGTGTGCGACAGAAGTATAGATCTTACGTGCTCCTTACTGCTTCCTACTTACAAAAAGGCGTACAGACCACTTGCGGGCCTCACTTTTGGAGCAAGACACACCCACTCATTAAGTACTTACTACATACTTCCCCTCCGTGTAATGATGCGATCAGGAACCAGTCTCGAGAACCAGGAAATGCAGTAGAGCTTGTTTTATTGATAAAGGGGAGAACCCCCGCAGGGCAGAAGGCAAAAGTACAGGAGTCCACAATCCAAAAGTCAAAATCCAGTTGGGCAAAAATAGAATCAAAAACCAGGGCAGCAATCACAGTAAACGTAGTCGGACAGAAATGGGTCTGGTTCACAGGAATAGTTGTATCAGAGAATCAAAGCCAGAATCCACAGGACGTAATCCGAATTGTTACCAGGGCAGCAAACAGAGATCTCGTAGTCGGGCAGAAAATGGTCAAAACACACAGATGCAACAATAATCCAAAATCATAAAGGTAAAAATGGAAAGTCAGGCAATCCAGTCAGAAAGATAAACACTGAGTAATCAAGGCGAGAAACGCAGCACAAGAAGACTAGGGAAAACGATCTGACACTGGAAGTGCTTGAAAAGACATCTTAAATACACATCCGGGGTAAACACATGACCAGGGAGAACAGGTGCAATAAATGGTAACAATGATCAGGGAGAGACACATGAGGAATAAACTAATTACATGAATTTGGCTGTAGCCAAAACACAGACAGGGATCACAAGACAAACCTATGTACGAAACAACAATTCCAGTTAAGGAGTACTAAAGTGCATAGTTCAAAGAAAAGGAAAGCATAAAGTATTAGTGGAGATCCACAGAAAACTGCAGCAGAGATAATTAGGGACAGGCAAGGAGGCGGAGACTAGAATTGGGCGACTGCTGAGAGATCGTTAGTCAATTATTATGTGCAGCTATACAATCTCGAGTGCATGTTAGTAAGTTAGTAAAAATACACAATGTTAATATGTGTTAGTAATTATCGAAAACAACAAACTGTTAGTATGGATTAGTAGATAGTAAAAGAGAGGAAGGAAGAACATGAGATAATGAAAGAAGGTTGAAACCCAGAAACCAATAAATCACCCGAATGAGTGGCAAGCAAGACTAGGGACCGTGGGCAAAGACCTACATAAGACAAGACAGGGTAGACGAAGTGCAAAGCAAGGCATGGCAGATAATAAACATGGTAAGGGATCTATGAAACATGGCAGAGACTGAAAACACAAGACAAGAAAAATAATAAACCAGGATACTACAATAACCAAAACACAATACATGATCTAAAGAATGGTCAGACAGAGCAGTGGTCAATAAACACAGAAAATCAATAATAACGGCTTAGCCAGGCACAGAACTTAAGCAAAACATGAGCATAATCAGGAATCACAACACTCCGATTTAATTTTCACCCTGCGACAACGCCACGCCTGACAGGAACACCGAGTGCGCACGATCTCTAACCACGCACGATGGGATGTAAGGGAGCCTTATAATAACCGCGTTTCTGGAGCACTAAGGATACGAGTTGACAAAGCAGACTTGGATTATACTGGAAGCTGCATTGTCTGATGTGTTTGAAAGTTTGTCAACAGATGTTTTGTGGAGTTTTTCTGTTGCTACCGGGTGGCCCCCAATGATTTCCAGAAAAATAGGAATTTGGATGATTTTTCAAAACTCTCCAGTGGCCATAAAGTTTCGCCAGGTGAATGACAACTTTGTCCGTTCGAGACATCTAATGGTGAGTAATTGATATACAAATTATAGCAGTTTCACAGACATGGCTTAAGCATACATGTAAATAATGTGTTATTCTCGCCGATTGTGGTGTATGTTTTGGAGCAATGTTGGAAATAGTACCATATTTAGCTTCCAGCAATATCGACTAAAATCAGAACCTTTTCGGCTTATGATCCATGAGTCATATACTTGTGTCATTTTTCAATTGGATATCGGTTTTGTGTGCCTGCTTGCGTCATTATTTGACATTATTGCTAATGCTGAATAAAGAACCGAGAAAAATGAAGCAGGTCACCGTCGCCAACAGTGGTTTATAGTTTGCGGTTTATATTTGTTAGTGGGATGAATAATTTGCTAGCTAACATGCAAGCGGTTTTACCGAACATGAATTCATTCATTCAATGGCAAAGCGCCTGAGCATACTTGCTAGCGAAACGAGCGGAGTTCCGAAAGTATCCGACTCCGCCTTTCTGGTCGCTGTGTGAATGGTTGAAGACGGCGAAAGGTGCAGCTGCTGTGCCTATTTTTCGCTGCCTGAAAGGGGTTTCCAGAGCGATTCAAGACCGCTCTGAACTGCCTCAGATACACTTTTTTTCTATCTGAATACCGCTTCAGAAAAGTAACTTTGTGCCGAATTGAAAAAGCAACTACATTTCGTTAACAGATTTTCAGTAGTAACGCACTACACTACTTTTTACCCGAAAAAGTAGTTACGCTACTGTAACGCGTTACTTTGTAACGCATTACACACAACACTGGCAGAAGCTCAGAGAGGTACACAGGGGCAAGGCCATTTTGGGCTTTAAAAGCAAATAAAAAAAGTTTAAAATGAATTCTAAAATGGACGGGTAGCCAGTGAAGTGAAGTTAAAATCGGTGTAATGTGCTCAAACTTTCGAGTGCCAGTTAAAAGACACGCAGCTGCATTCTGCACTAGTTGCAGACGTGCAGTGGAGGACCGGCTGACCCCCATGTATAGTGCATTGCAGTAATCAAGTCGAGTGGTTACAAGGGCATGTGTTGCCATTTCAAAGTGCTGTCTGTGCAGAGAGGGTTTAATTTTTGCGAGCTGTCTGAGCTGGAAGAAGCTGGTTTTTACTACAGCTTTAATCTGGCGGTCAAACTTAAGCTCCGCGTCCACTTTTACCCCTCAATTGTTAACAATGGGTTTGGCGAACTGCGCCAGGGAACCGAGGTCGACTGGGGAGGTTGCGGAAGTGCCTCCAAAGACAATCACTTCCATCTTGTCCTCATTAAAATGTAAAAAATTTTGAGACATCCAGGTTTTGACGTCATCCAGACAGTTTAAAAGTGGCTTAAGTGCAGAGGAGTCAGCCTTTTTAAGGACATAAATCTAGCTGCCGTCCACATAACAATGAAATAAAATGCCGTGCTTCCTGAAAATGGACCCAAGTGGGAGAAGGTATAAAGAAAATAAAAGCGGGCCCAACACTGAGCCCTGTGGAACTCCGCAAGAGAGAGGTGCAGTGGAGGACACAGAGTCACCAAGGCCGACACAGAATGACCAGTGAGATAGGAAGGACCTGAACCAAGCGAGCACCTGGCCCCTGATCCCCACCCACTGCTCCAGGCGAGCAATTAGGATATCATGGTCCACTGTGTCGAAAGCAGCAGTTAAATCTAAAAGAACAATAATTACAGAATGACCAGAGTCATTAGCTAGGAAGATGTCATTAAAAACCATTAAGAGTGCTGATTCTGTGCTGTGCAATGTCTTAAAACCAGATTGGAAAATTTCAAGAATGTTGTGGTCATTAAAAAAGTCAAAAAGCTGAGAACAGACAATTATCTCTAAGATCTTTGATACAAAGGGCAATTTAGAAATAGGCCTAAAGTTAGCCATAACAGTGGGGTCCAGTCCAGGTTTTTTAATCAGTGGCTGCACAACTGCATGTTTAAACTGAACAGGAACCACTCCTGATGACAGACTGCTGTTAATAATACTGAGCAAGTAAGGCCAGAGAGTAGGGAAAACCTCTTTAAAAAGTTGAGGAGGAACAGGATCATTGGGCGAACCAGATGGCTTAAAACCCTCCACAATCTCTTGCACAAATGCCAGGGTCACAGGCTCAAATGAGTCAAAGACAGCAGAACAGGGAAGAAACACTGAGGGGTCAGAGACTGAGGGTGAAATAAGTGCTCTGATAGAAGAAACTTTTTCAATAAAAAATTCCAGAAAGTTTTCACTCACAGAAGGAGAGGGCTCAGCTCCCACAGTCTGTGATGCATTCAGGGTAGAGTTGATCACTTTGAACAACACACAAGATTTGTGACAGTTAGAGACAATAATGTCAGAAAAATATTTCCTTTTTGCCTCTTTCACAGACAATCGAAAACGACGCCAACAATCCCTCAATATTTGAAAAGGCACCTCTAATGTATCTTTTTTCCATTTACGCTCAGCTCTGCGACACTCCTGTCTGACACTGCGGGTTGTTTCATTCAACCACGGCTCAGATTTCACTTTACGCTGCCTGCTCTTTAATGGGGCGGCAGAATCGATGGCAGACTGGCAAGTATGGAAAAACTGAGAGCAAAGAGCCTCCATGTCAAGGTGTGCAGGATCAGTAGTGACGCAGATCTGACTGAAAGCGGATGAGAAGTGAGCGGCAGTGGAAGAGTTAAAAACCCGGCAGCTGCGAACAGCAGCGGGAGTTTTAACAAAGCTAAAAGACACAGCAGTTTCAAAAAGTACAGGCATATGATCAGAAAAATACACTTCACAGACTTTTAAATTATAGACAGGCAAAGCAAATGAAAAAACAAGATCAAGTGTGTGTCCCTGTACATATGTAAGGCTCAATGCAGATTCTACATGATTAAAAGAATCAATGAGATTTAAGAAATCCCTCGCCAGAGGGTTTTCCAGGCAGCACACATGAATATTGCAGTCACCAGCGATCAAAACTCAGTCATATTTCAGCATGATGTCAGCCAGGAATGCAGAAAAGTCAGTTAAAAAATGCTTGTTGTATTTTGGATAGACGACAGCACACAGCACTGTGTGAGGACATCCCACCTCAAACAAGCTTAATTCAAGGCTGGCGGGAGCTGATGACAGCGATATTTGTTTACATATGAAATGGCTTTTACAGACCGAGGGAGTGGCACTGACGTGCGGCAAAGGTGTGCCGGTATATCAGACAGGAACGGAGGTAGAGTTCGGTGTCCATAATGATCAAAGTTGACCAGGCCTGTAGTGGGGGTTCTCAGATCTAGCAAAGCTTGGCGATCATACACCAGCAGTGAGTTGACTTTAAGTGCAGCAAGGGTTACAAACAGTAAAAACACACACTGCATACGGAGCGGCTGGCGGCACGCCTGACACACTGGCGCCATCTTGAAGCTATC
Organism: Gymnothorax reevesii; assembly: GCA_029721435.1. Classification (NCBI taxonomy): domain Eukaryota; kingdom Metazoa; phylum Chordata; class Actinopteri; order Anguilliformes; family Muraenidae; genus Gymnothorax; species Gymnothorax reevesii. The sequence goes on from CM056582.1 coordinate 66,898,582, forward strand.
AGAAGAAGGATCACACCTCTAACATAATGTATTTTGAACTTCTTATAAATAAACACCTAACCCACTTCTCCCGTTCCTCTTCCTTACATATTACGCACCACAACTGAGACCGTGCAACACCTCATTAACCTCTTCAGCCCGAACGCCCCAGATACCTAACCTGGGGCTATCAATAAACAACGTAAATACAGCATGTTTTCTAACAGCAACATCCTTATGCAGCTTACCCACTTAAAGGAGGAGACCTCACCACGTCAAAGTATCATTCAGAGTAAATTTCACAGTCGAAAATGGCAAACAATGGCAAAAACTTGCATGCCTATGCCTTGACTGGGCAGCCATTGAAGACATACTGCCTCGAACAGTGAGGCCAGTTATACTCATGCTCTTTGTTCACTGAAGGCAGATTTTGTATAGTGAGCCTCAAAGGCCTTCGAAAATCTCTCCTTTAATAAATGCTTAATAACCCAAACCTCTCGCAGTTTACTTCTCCCCATTAGCCACAGTTGTTCAGACTTATTAATGAAACCGATGACAGTCTAATTTATTTTAGATGACATTGCTATGCATTGCACCACAAAATTATGAGGTGTTTTATTCCGCGCATAGATGACGATGTAAAATATCAATATGTCTTGATAATTTCTGCACTCTTGTAGCATGTGAAACAGCTCAGATTAGCACTTTTGTACACTGAACAAAAATATAAATGCCCTATGGCAAATTTTTTTTTTTTTATTAACAAAACACTGGGAATGGGATTCGTCTGTGAATAGCATTCTCCTCCAGCATGCCAAGGGCCATAGAACGTATGCGTTTGCTCACGCGATTCCATTCCGACGCTGGACAGCGGCGAGATCCAGACCACGGTGAGGACGCCAAGCGTGCAAGTTGGCTTCTCACAGGCGGTTATGGACTATCTGTGGTGTGATGCGTCTGTTGCACAGACTAATGGTCTCATCTGCTGTGCGCGTCACTGATCTGAGCCAATACCGCAGGTGGACGAGCCGGATGTAGTGATCTTGTGCTGGTGTGGTCACACGTGGCCGACGTGGATGAGGTCGATTTGCAGTACGGCCCGTCTGTCGGAAACAAACTCTCAAACGGCCTATCGTTCGATAGTTAACATTCAGCTGCACAGTGACTGCTCTGGTGGACATCCCTGCATCCAGCATGCCAATGGCATGTTCCCGCATGACCTGAGACATCTGAGGCATGATGACTTTTGACAAAATTTGACATTTTGGGGTGGCCTTTTATTGTCCCCAGTATAAGGAGTGTCTGGGTACGGCTCATTCTGTCTGATCGTCGTCTGGAAATGCCACACCCATGTACTGAGTGAAATCACTGGATCACTGAGCAAATGCTCACTTACAAAGAGATGGATTAAAAAATGGTACACAAATCAAGAGAAATGTCCGTATTGTACAAGTAAAAGTCTGTAAAAGAACTGTCAGAGGTTTTAAACAAAAGGTAAGGTTACCCTGGTTTTTTTGTACGCCTTCGAGTAGGTGAAAAGATGGTTCCTCAGTGTGTGATATCAACTGTCAATCATGGAAGAGGAAGCGTGATGGTCTGGGGCTGTTTTGCTGGATCCAGGGTCAGTGACTTATAGAGTGAAAGGCACCCTGAACCAAAACCGCTATCACAGCATTCTGCAGCGCCATGTAGTACCCTCTGGCATGTGCCTAGTTGGTCCGGGGTACTTTTAACTTTGATTGTTATTTGTTCTATCATGTCTTTGCTTTCATTCCAGAGTACAATGAGACATTAAACTGCTTAATTTTCTCATTTTCTAAAAACAAAAAAAAACTGGAAAAATTGGGGTGTCCTAGAATTTTTGACCGGTACTGTATATAAAGAATGAGTCAACAAAGCACATACTGAATATTTAGTGGATAATTTTATGGGAAATACCACAAACAAACCACTTAAGCGTTTATATTGTTACGCTATTGAAGAAGATGGGGATGGCCCATGGATTCAGTGTGACGCACTGGGAACGCAAGACTCTAGCTCAGGCTAGGTTTGTGTGATTAAGGTGGTTTAGAGCCAGTTGGAAACATCAGAACCCATAGAATCAAATAGCTACCGCCAAAGTCTTACTGACAGCATCACAAGCCGATCACAGAGAGGAAAATACATTGCAATGCTAAGGAGCTGAGATCTTTGAAGCAATGCCCTGGAAAAAGAAACATGCTTGGAGACTGGCAGTTCTAGTTTCATAATAACACTGAAACATTGGGCTACCAATAGCTAGTGCTGATTTACCCTCAAACTGATATGATTTAATCCTGTTTCACTACATGGTCATTTACTTGCTTGGTGCTTGACTTGTGTAAGATTGAAGTAAAAATGGTCAACATGAGCTTTTATCCGAGTTTCATTGCGCAAAGTGTATAAGCTGCATGACGTTGTTGCGATTAGGAAACATGCTGTATTTATTATGCATAATGACCGCCCCAGCTACCAGGGGCATTCAGGTTTAAGGGGTTAGAGGAGAACAGCTTAAGGGCAATAAAGCGATAAAGGGTGAGCTTACTGAAGGCCCTCTGAACACCTGACAGCATGCCGCTGAGTTCTAGTGATGAGTCAGTGATAAATGATGTGCAGGCTATTGGGATGGGCTTTGAGCATAGCAGTTTGAGCCACGACGATCTTACACAGAGGGCTGCAGTTTATAGGACTCTGTAGGTCCTAAAGCGGCTTTCAACAGCTCTAAAGCGTCTTGAACCTGTCTGTCACGACAAATGACTCCCGGCGACAATTGACTCCCGCATCATTAAGGTTAGGGTTAGGTTTTTGGGTTGGGGGATAGGTTACACCATTTACAACAGGGCTCAAATAAGGATTTTTTAACTGGTAGCACCCAGATTTGGAAATTGGGTGCACTCTGCGTGTTTAGGTGCACAGTCTAAAATTTGCTTAATTCAATAAAAAAAAGTCGCTTTGCAGCAGTACAAAATGAATAAACAAATATTCTTAAACTCATATTCTTTGATATGCCATAGGACTACTGTAAATTTGCAGTGGTACAACAGGTTAGAATTATTGGTGGGACAAGATTTTAATAAAATCATGCTGCATAAAAGAAAAATAATGGAAAAAATATAAAAAATTATTTATCACAATCACATAATATTCAATCTATAATTTTATTTCACTTTGTTTGACTTGGACAAGAAATTTAAGTAATTTTCCACAACTCCATCAGAGGTCCTCTCTGGTCTCAATAGCAGCAACAGTGCTTTTTCCTTTTTTATATTTTTACGTTCTTCATAACTCTGTAATTAAGACCCTCTCCTCCTAGATTACATTTAATCGAGAAGATAACCATCATGATATTGTCTCTATTAGGCTATCAATCATCATCATTGTCGTTGTCGGCCGTTTTGCCGGCCTATGTTTGGCTGTTTCGCCTATATTGTTACGGAAACAAGTCTTATATCCATGTTTATGAACCGTTATAGCATTCCACTGATCATGCACGAGTTTTCAACTATCAAATCTCAAGGTAATAGCCTAACTAGAAATGTGAAAGAACGGGACGTCAATGGACTGACTGTACACACGTGGCGTTGCAGTGATGACGTAATATGCCAGATGTTGAACTGTCAGAAGAGAGTTAGCTAAGCCGACTGATCAATGTGTGCAAGAAATATTACTGTGCAGTATCACCTGCTGACTTACTGCTGAACTTGGCTAAGATTAGTGTCATGTGAGACGCTGAGCGGTCTTCGCCAGTATATGCATCATGGTATTGCGAAGCGACTATGTGGAGTTAGTATAAAATACCAAAAGCTCTTTTCTCTGAGGTAAGATGATGAGGTGTTTGAAAATGTTGCACGGACCTCACCCCACTAGTGAATATCAACAGGCGACAGGATGCTTAGCATCAGTGTACATAATGATACATTGCACATGCTGTAACTCGCCTATCTCAGTGTGACAGGCTTATCATAACGATCTTGTAGGGGATAACGGGGTTACCTCATCATGATTTTGTATTTGGCTCCATAAGTCTTTGTTGCTAAAACTTAGAGAAATACCTTTACGGTATATGTGTAATGCAGAATGTCGCCAACAAAACTTGTATTGTTGTTTGCTCTTTCTCTTTTTTCAGGACTGCACTGCCTAAGATGACGTGGCTAGCCTTGTTAATCTTGTTGATGGCTGCTATTGCCATCACCAGAGGTCAAGTTGGTTGGCGCTCAATGGAAGATGTCACGTACAAAACAATTTGCAGTTTAGTTTAAGGGGAGTTTAAAATACCACCCAAGGAACGTTCGAGAACTGTTGTCAACGCTAGGGCCAGATATTACACAGATCGGGACCTCTACCGCATAGAGGATAGGTGCCTTTTCATTGAAGACAAGAAAGTGATCAAGGAAAGTGAAACAGATAAACAGGTTCGCCACGCTATGAAAATGAGCAAGGTCTCAGGTGCTCGAAAGCTTCATTTTCGGATTCAAAATCAATTCTGTGAGGCAAGCAGGGCAAGGATCCAGAAGAAAATAGATCAGTCAAAAACCTACCAACTTGCAAAAGCAAGATTCGATAATCCCCCCGTTCTTAAACCCATTAAGGTATCGAAAGTGCACAAAGGGCATCAGGTAGATTTGGTGGATATGAAGAGCCACCAACCTAGGTATCGTGGAAAAGTTTATAGATACCGGTACATCCTCTCAGTGATGTTTGTTTTTAGCAAGTAAAACTAGTTGCGAGGATTACATTCTAAAGGAGGTTCAGTGGTTGCCAAATGAATGGTTGAACTGTATCTAGAACACGGACCCCCACACTTTTACAGCATGATCAGGGCGGTGAGTTCAAGAACTCGGGGTCACAAACTCGGGGTCACAAATGGAAGTTGACCAAAGGTAAATTTAGCACTGATATTTGGAAATATTTCTTCACCCAAAGAGTAATTTCAATGTGGAATAGCTTGCCTGACCATATTGTTGAGGCAGAGACCTTGGGGGTTTTCAAGAGCGGGCTTGACTTAAAGCTAGATACCATTGAGTCATTCAGTATCTGAAGGGATATATTCACAATAGTATAAACAAACTGGCGAGCTAAGTTGGGCTGAAAGGCTGTTCTTGCCATTCATGTTATGTTATGTTACAAAAGTATGTTAAGAAGGCTTTCAAGCAACTTAGGGAAACTCTCAGTGTCCGCATCATCAGTAGTTCCCCCTATCACCCCTAGAGTCATGGAAAAGGTGGAATGAAGCCACCGTTCACCGAAAGACAAGATCTATTATGATTTGGTTAGCCTAAATAAAAAGGGGGTTAACTGGTAAAGCCATTTACCAACCTGCAGCAATGCTATCAATAACGATGCCCATGAAGAACTTAGATGGAGAACCTCATTTGAGGTTTATTTCGGTAGAAAGAACAATTGCCTTTGCTGTGCAGATCCCGGGGATGCCAAGTTCTGAACTGAGAAAAATCCTCTTCAACCAATGCCAAAAAAGACTCATTAGATTAATCTGAAGAAGTCAAATGACCGTCAAAAAAAATATGGAAGCAAACGCGCAGGTGGCAGGTGGTCAATGGTAATGTTCGTCGCCATCCCCCATCCCTTCACAACAAAAACGAGCAAGTTCTTGTTAAACTGCACGACAGAAAACACCACAAACCTAAATGAAACAGGAATGTCCTTGCTACGATTATTGATCTCAAGCAAAAATGTCACTACTACTGCCACTAGTTTTGTAAAATCGCTCATAAAAATTAAAGAAATCGCAAAATAAAGAAAAAAAAAGTTGTAGAAGTTCTTTCATGATAAAAGCACCATCAGCACCATTGATACAATGTCAAGTCATTGTAGGGCATTTCAACATTGAAAAATCATCATTCTATACTACAGTGATTCAGTTTTTCAAACGTTGAAATGGTAACTGTAATTAAACACTGAGTCAACATAGTTTTATCAACCTCAACCAAAACTAACCAATCTGACAAAAATCCAACATTGAATTAATGCCTTTTGCTATCTGGGGATGGGATCACAAAAGCATTTAACAGCGAAATGTTTTTTTTTTTTTTTGAATTATGCAAAATAGGATGATCTCTGTATCTGAATGCTATTTTCCATGTTGTAAACTGTATATGAAATGAAAGTCAACAATAGTATTTTGCTGAATAAAAAATGAGGTGCAGTGCAGTGTCAATACCCCAGCGCTAGGGTGTGTTTTGTTGTGATTCTGTTGCCTGACCATGCTTTTGTTATGACTCTCTGTTCACCAAGCCATGTTTTGCTTTACTCCATGTTTGTATACTGAGTCAAAAAAGAAACTTCTAGCTCATAAATTTGAAAATATTTTCTTGAAACTTTTAATAAAAGAGGTTTTATTATCACAAGGGGTAAATGCATTGTCAAAGACATCATGACACACATCAACTCCGACATGCACAGGTACGTAGCACGTGCGAGCGTACTTTAAGCTAAAACCATGTTTTCTCGTGTTCCTAGTCACGTAACTATATGTGAGATGTGCAACTGAGCTCACGTTAGCACGTTAGAGTGACATCTCGGAAAAACAAGTTTTTACAGTTAATTATTCGTTCATTTTCAATGCCATGGCTGTCAAACATTCAGCGTGAAAGTGCTATTGGCATGCAGAATACGGAAACGTCCATCACTGACGTTGCAAGGGTTATGGGATGCAGTCGACGGACTATCCATGATCTTCGGACACGTCCCCAACAAACTGGCACCACAGCTGACCGACCTCGTTCTGGTAGCCCACGTGTGACGTCAAAAGCAGAAGACCGACAAATTGTCTTATGTCATTTGCATAATCAATTTGTCACTGCAACGTCCACTAGGAATGAATTGTTTAGAGGTCGTGTGACTGCCCAAACCATACGTAGTCGCCTGCACACTGCTCTTATTCAAGTTGTAACTTACCATTTTTACTCTTGGACATTTCCGTAGCATTTCCGGTGGAACTGGTTACATTATGGACATTATTTTTATGATACACCATCCTTAATAAATACAGTATTAAATAAAATAATTATATAAAACCTCATTTCTTGTATGTTCAACTTATCCACCTCCAAATGAGTGTGAAGTTTTTATTTTGGCTGAGTATATTTTGCCTGTATTTCTTTGCCATGTCTTTGCCTGCCATTTCTCTTATTCACAGTTTAGATTATCATTCTAGTTTTTGTATTTCTCCATGCCCTGCATTGCACATTGTCTCCCCTGTCTGGTCACATGTGATGTGACAGTTTTATTCCCCAGTATTGCGTGCCACGCTTTCAGGTGATTTCATGGTTTCTGTGTTTTCAATGATTCCTTCCAATCTCGTTTGCTTCCTTCGCTTTATTGTTCTATCATTACTAACAAATACTAACAGTTTATTATTATTAATCTTCTTACATCAACTAACCTTGTACATTATACTAACTTACAAACTAGCACTAGGGATTGTATAGCTGCACATTACTACTTGACTAACAAGCTCTCAGCGCTCGCTCTGCTCTAGTCTCTGCCTCTTGCCTTCACTCAATTTACTTTGCTGCGCTTCAGAGGATTCTCCGCACCTTGTTAAACACTTTTCTGCCTCTCACTCTGTGCACTTTAGAACTCCCTAACCGGAGTCGTCTGTTTATCTGTGTAATCCCTGCCCGCGTTTTGGCTTTCGTCAATTTCATGTGGTTAGGAACTTCCTCTTGTTCATTCCTTTGTTAGTTAGCCTGATCCAGCTTACCAGTTCCCTATTATAGCATGTGACTTCCCGTATATGTATTTGAGCAGTCATTTCACGACCAGCTCTTTCACTACCAGTTTTCCTTGTGCTGTGTTGTTTATGCCTTGTACTCCTCCTGTTGGGAATCGCTGATTTATATGTTTGTTTTTAGTATGTTTTAGTAATTGTAGTTACTATTTATTTATTTACCATATTTATTCTTTTAGAGTATGTATGTTTCTGTAAGATTGCGCTGTCTTTAGTCTTCAGTGTCTTCCTCTCGTTTCTGTCTCATGGTGTCTTGTCTTTTTCATCACACTCTCTTCCCTGTATTTCGGTGAGGTAATTCCACTTCCTTCTTTCTTGCTGTTCTCATTGACTATCCACACCTGACAGTAGTTTAGAGAGGCACAGGTGATTAGTTAGATCAGAGTTAGAACTCCACCTGTTTCCCCTCTCTCTCCTATCACCGTCCTTGCTTTTCTAGTTCCGCCTCTCTCTACAGCTGTCCTGTGTTTAGCTGGGATTCCACTTGATTAGTTCGTGTTGAAAAGACCCACTTTTACCGCAGCTTCTTGTCGACTCGTTTCTTCCCATAGCTCGTCTTGGTTAAGTCTCATTTCTGCGCTTTCTAGTTTCGATTGTTGATTGCTCGTTTCTTGTGAATTCTCCCGTAAGTCTCGTTATTGATTGTTTGTATTACGTCGCTTGATTGCTGGTTGATTGATTAGTACTTCGTTCTCCCTTATTCCCATTTTGTACCCATCTGTTCAGATTCTCCTGTGTTTCTCCCTTATCCCATCCAACACCCTTTTCCTTCCCCTTCCATTCCCTTAGCTCTACCCCCTTTGTTACTGTCTTTGTGTGGATTGATTCCCTGGTTACCTAATTATTTCTGCTTGTCCCCTGACTCTGATTCTGACTATTCTGCATTACCTTGTTTGCCTGGCTATCGATCTGTTTCTGTATTTGACCATGAGCTGTGTAAATCCTAATAAACGCCCTGCCGATGCTGAACTGCATTTGGAGTCGAAGACCGTTCCTTTCACTTCCTGTTATACTTCTGACTGGAACGTCCCGGATTTTGATTTTTGCTGCGCCTTTGATATACCTGTGCCCGTGTAACGAACCTGGTTTGCCTGACTCTGAGTCTTGTATTTGCTGCCCTGTTTACGTCACATGTTTACATGATTATACATGCCAAACTGGGCATGCATTCAAGTTCTTGGAACTAGTAATTCTGCATTCCACAGGTAACAAAGTCCAAAGTGAGAATTATATTCAGTGCATAGTCAAACATTTACTGCAGCAATAAAGACAATGAAACAAATGTATGTCATAAGGTTAGGGTCACAGACAGTGCGAGCTCCATCATGTTGAATAAGCAATAATTACCAATTTCTTTTTTTCTGCTGAGTACTTCCTAATGTTACAACTTAAACCAATTAAAAGATACTTTTCATTAATGTCTTATTTCCTTTTAAAGTCTGTTATTGGCCTTGGCTAACAAAAATAATGATTATGCCAGCGAAAGTCAGAGTCCAAATTATAAAACTGAGAAGTAAGAAAATATATCCAGAAATATATGCCAATCCTGTTAAATATAATTATTTTATTATAATTATAATAAAAAGATTTCAAGCAAAAAGGGTACTTTGACCTTGTAAATAATGAATATTATGGGTATATATCACAGATAACCAGATAAATTGCAGATTTGGAAAGGCATATTGCCAGTAGCAACATGTCAACAAAAAAAAAACTATTATAATACAAAAAGAACATCTGCTTCATAACGTCAAAGTATATTCCTCAAAATAAAACAAAGACCTTGCCATTATTAGACATAAAATATTTGAGTTGATTTTCTAATCTGTGCCTGTTTATTTGGACAGCATGACGCATAGTCAATTATTTATTTTGAAAACACAAATATAATGCTAACCATCTCCGAAAGCCTTACATTTATATTAAAATTTCATTGTTGAAGATCAGAGATAGAAAAATGTACCAGGATTGCTTGTTCCTCTTGATAATCCAAAGTTGTAGTATAGGAGTATGGCTTTGCAGAGCTTTTTATTCTCGAATCTTCCATCAAGACATTGCCCCTGGGTCACACTGTCTAGCAGAGAAATTCCTCTCTTCAAGGAATCCGGCACAATATATATCCAAGCGAATCAGGGTTTATATCTGCAGAAGGAATTCAGCACATACAGGTTCTAGGATGGCCAAGTCTGAAAGAAAGAAGGTGGGGCAGTCCACACCTTATATCAGTTACAGAACTTTCGAGAAAACACAAAAGAGTACATTTGATTGGTTCTAGCACAGGGTATGCAAGGATTATGTATTTAATTGGTTAGGCCATCGGCGGAAGGAATTCAGCACAAACAGGCTCTATGATGGGCAGGTCTAAAAGAAAGAAGGTGGGGCAGTCCAAACCTTATATCAGTTACAGAACTTTTGAGTAAATACAAAAGAGTACATGTGATTGGTTCTAGTACAGGGTATACAAAGATTATGTATTTAATTGGTTAAGCCATCTGTGAACAGGGAGTAAAATGATTGGAAACATCACACCACGTGATGGGGAGTGTACTGACTGACCACATCACATTGTCTCAATGGGAAGTGCACTGACTGGTTATCTGTTACATTACACTATGCTGAATTAGTTCATAATGACCCCTAGACTACACTATCCTCCTTCAGGGCAAAGGTTTTGCCTTCCTAAATGCTGTACCGGTATAGATTGTCCTTTTTTCTGGCTGCTATAGCTGCTCTTAACATGCACTGATGTCAGGTCATTTTGTTTTGTTTTGCTTTTTCTTCTGAGATGCTTTAGTGTCCTCTGTCGTGAATACTGCATACTGTTTATATTATTCTTGTAGGGGAAGCCAGGGCACACTGAATCAGAAAAATTATTTCGTTGATTTTCTCATACTGTTTAACATAACATAACATAACATAACATAACATAACATAACATAACATAACATAACATAACATAACATAACATAACATAACTGGCAAGAACAGGCCTTTCAGCCCAACTAAGCTCGCCAGTTTCTTTATACTATTGTGAATATATCCCTTCAGATACTAAATGACTCAATGGTATCTAGCTTTAGGTCAAGCCTGCTCTTGAAAACCCCCAAGGTCTCTGCCTCAACAATATGGTCAGATAAGCTATTCCACATTGAAATTACTCTTTGGGTGAAGAAATATTTCCGAATATCAGTGCTAAATTTACCTTTGGTCAACTTCCATTTGTGACCCCGAGTTCTACTCACAACACTTGGTCGAAGGAATCCTACATGATTGACTTTGTTAATCCCTTTAACATATTTAAAGACCTCAATCAAATCACCCCTGAGTCTCCTTTTCCTAAGCCTAAAGAGATTAAGGATCTTCAGCCTCTTCTCGTAGCTTTCATCTTTTATACCTGGAATAAGCTTGGTGGCTCTTCTCTGAACTTTCTCTAGAGCCTCTATATCTCTCTTAAAGTATGGTCCCCAGAACTGTACACAATACTCCAGGTGTGGTCTAACGAACGTGTTGTACAAAAGATGCAGCGCCTCCTTAGATTTGTACTCAATACTTTTGGCAATATATCCTAGCATCTGATTAGCCTTTTTAACTGCTACGGCGCAATGGCTAGAACCTGTGAGGGTTTGGTTAACAATCACTCCCAGATCTTTCTCTTGTGCAGCACATTCCAGTTTTAAACCTCCCATGAAGTAATCCCGTCAAATGTTTTTATTACCTACATGTACAACTTTACATTTTGCTAGATTAAATTTCATTTGCCACATTTCTGCCCAATTCTGGATTCTATCCAAATCGTCCTGAATCACTTTAGTGGACGCTAGACCATTTGCCAAACCCCCCAATTTAGTATCATCTGCAAATTTAACCAATCTGCTCTCAATATTCCTATCAAGGTCATTAATGTAAATGAGGAACAGCAGGAGTCCCAACACCGATCCCTGGGGGACGCCACACCCCACTATACCCAGCTCAGATGAGATATCACTGACCACTACTCTTTGTGTTCTGTCCTGTAACCAGTTTTGAATCCACTTCAGAATACCTCCTGTAACTCCAATGGAGCTCATTTTAAAAATTAGTCTCTTATGCGGTACTGAAGGTTTGTTAGGCATGACCTTCCCTTCCGAAAACCATGTTGGCTTCCAATCATTTGGTATTTCTCCAGTTTCTAAAGACCGTCTGAAGATGGTGGATAGCGGCTTAAAGATGAACTCATTAGCTTCCCTGAGCACTCTAGGATATAAGCCATCAGGACCCGCCGCCTTATCTGCTTTTAGTTTATGCAACTTGTCTAATACTTTGTTATCCCGAACCTCAATTTCCGCTAAATAATCTTGAGCATTTGACGTGCCCTCTGGCCAAATAAAGACCTCCCCTGAGGTAAAATTCTCAATAAAGTAACTGTTTAAGGCATCCGCAATATGCTTGTTATCATATAGCAGCGATCCATTTTTATTCTTTATGCACTTAACCTGCTCTTTAACTTTCCTTTTTGTGCTACAGTACTGAAATTTGCGCTTAGGGCTAGTTTTTGCCCCCTCTGGAATTTGTCTTTCATACAGTCTTCTAGCATTCTTCAGCTCTTTTTTGACCGCAGCCCGCATTTTACAGTATTCAGCCCTAGTATTCTCATTGTTATCCTTTATGTACATCTTATAAAGATTCCTCTTTTCCCTCAACATCCTACAAATACTTTTGGTCATCCACTGCGGATTCTGCTTTTTCAGCTTACTTTTGGACTCCTTCGGAATGAATCTGCACTGTGATTCATGTAAAATCCCCTTAAATCTTTCCCACATCTCATTTACGGACTTACAGTCCAGGAGTGTCTCTCATTTTATTTCAGCTAGATATGACCGCATCCTGTCAAAGTTTGCTCGCCTAAAATTGAAAATTTTTGTTTTAGAATACACCTTTTTAACTTCCCATGAAACATCAAAATTAACAGCAGAGTGATCACTTGTCCCAAGTGGCTCCAGTACCTCAACATTGCTAATTCTATCGGGGTCATTACAGAGCACTAAGTCTAAAATTGCCTTCTCTCTGGTAGGTTTATTAACATACTGCACCAAGAAATTATCATTGATAACATCTAGAAATTCTCCCTCCCCCCTAACCTGTCCTCTCACCATTTCCCAATTGATACAAAGATAATTTATGTCTCCCATGATTATAGTCCCACCACGACTACAAGCTTGCGTAATCCTCCTAAAAAGCATTTCATTGATTGTACTGTCCAAAGCTGGTGGTCGATAGCATACTCCTATGTTTAAACCTGTCTTGTGTTTGCCAATGAGCCTGACCCAGATATCTTCACAGGACAAGGAATGTTCAATTTCGGGAATTTCCTGTACATTAATGTTTTCGTTCACATAGAGTGCTACGCCCCCTCCTCGCCTATTACATCTATCCTTCCTAAAGCGCTTATAACCTTCTATATTATATTAATCTCCATCCTCTTCACATAGCCATGTCTCTGTAATCCCAACTATGTCATAGCCCTCACTGATCACTACAGCCTCAAGTTCTGGAAATTTATTTTTTATGCTTCTTGCATTTAAATAAAAACATTTCAGGTTATTACTAATGCTCTTCCCCCTTGATTTCCCATGTGGCCGCTGCCTCGAGCCCCCCACTCACTTTGTTGCTTTAAAAGTAAAACACCGTTAGTGCATGTTACGTCGTCAACTTCCATCGGGGCAGTCTGCATTTCCCTATGTGTAAGACTCACTAACCTCCCTGTCCCCCAAGTCCCTAGTTTAAATAATCCTGTGCTACCCTCAACAAGCAAGCAAGCTTACCACTATGTACTGAGCATAAAGGAGTTGGTGTTGTGTATATACACAAGGCATCAGATCCTGGCCACTACCGCCACATTTTTGTTGAGACACATTTAAATTATAAATTATAAATATCCATTCATTTAATTTTACCAATTTATTTGAACGCTAAACCTTGTTAAAAGGTGCTGCACAGGCTTTCTCATTATAGGTGAACCAAATTAGTGTATGGGTGTGTCATCTGCAATGAGTCTGGGTGAACACAATGAATGTCTTACTTCTATAAGGAATTAACATTAAAAAGGAGTCAGGTCCTCGTATCTGATCGAATACCACACAGGGGCACAGTGAATCACATGGTCGGGGCAGGGTGAATCACTTTTTACAGTGATTCATTCTTCCCCAATTCACTGTGCCCCATGTGCACTCATTGACCTAAATTGCCTCTCCTGGTCCATGCTGCTTTTGTTACAAGCAAACACCCATTCAGAAATAATGTCAAATAAAAACACTAACTACTGCATCATGTTTTCATTTATATTTCTGGGTGGTCTACAGGATATGGCCTACAAACTGAACCAGTAGAAATTTACTTTTGATGCCTACAAACATATACGCACCAAACTCTCAGCAGACGCTCTCACCAAACGCACCCCCAGAGAGAGAGAGAGAGAGAGTCAGGTTTTTCAGCATTTGAAAGAAATAACAATAATATTCAGTATTGTTGAAGTCTAAAGAAGATGAAAACCTTTATCAAATGACATATGTATAATTTAACTTTATCTGCTGCAATTATGATATTTTTATTTTTTATAAACCAGCTGATAATGTAATGGCATAGCCACTCAATAACATAATAACTTATTACATTATTACCAGGCTGCTAGTGCCCCTCGCTGGCCACACTCATCAACCACAGCCATGTGCTCCCATCAGCAGACCTGGCACCGAGATGTCAGTGTCCACCACAGCCCCCAACAACAACAGACCAGTGCCCATCACTGCCCCCTCTCAGTTACCCCAGCAGTTCGCTCCAAGCAAAGCTCTCTGCATTACAATGCCTGCGGCCCTTGCTGCCCCCTTCCGGCAATGACAGTGGTTTGCTCTAACTGGGGCTCCATGCACAATGATTGCTTGTACCCCCTGCCGCCCCCTTTAAGCAACAGCAGCAGTTTGCTCCAACTGGAGGTAGGCACTGTGATGAAGGTGTTCCCCACAGCCCCCCTTGAGCAACAGCGGCATTTTGCTCATACTATGGCACTTGACACCAAGTTGACAGTGCCCTCTGCTGTGTACTTCCAACAACCATGGCAGTTTACAATAACTAGGGCTCTCTGGACCTCTCCAAGTGCCCTCACTTAACTTGTCCAAGCAACAGCAGCACTTATCTCTCACCGGGGCTCCTGGGACTGAGATGCCAGTGCCTCCAACTGCCCACTTCCAGCAATAATGCCAGCTTGCTTTAAATTGGGGCCAATTTCCAGTGCCAATTTTCAGAAACAACAGAAGTCCATTTTAACCAGGGTTCCTGACACCAGGGTGCCAGTGTCCCTTGCTGCCCATCAATAGTAACCACAGCGATGAGTTTTGACTAGGGCTCCTGGTACCAAGACACCAGTGACCTCATATTAATAATAGATTTATTTATATAGTACCTTTCAAGCAATACAGCACAAAGTGCTTCACAAACAGGTAAAAATACATATATATAAAACCAATAAAACAAAATGGGGAAAATGTAGAGAAATTAAACCGTAAAACAGGAAGAATTAAGATTTTAATACAGACTTACACAAAATCATACCAGTACAATAAAATAATTTAATCAGTAAAAGCAAGCCTATAAAAGTGAGTCTTTAAAAGAGATTTGAATGAGGATAAAGACTCAGCATTCCTAATATTATTTTGGAGGCCATTCCACAGTCTTGGAGCTTTAACGGAGAAGGTGCGATGACCCTTTGTTTTTAACTTAGACTCTGGAACAGCCAATAATGCTTGCTTCGAGAACCTCAATAATCTATTAGGTCTATAAGGATTTAAAAGCTCACTTACATATTTTGGCGCCATACCACAGAGTGCTTTGAAGGTAATCTATATAATTTTAAACTTAATTCAAAAATATATTGGCAGTCAGTGCAAAGATGCTAAAATTTGAGTCATGTGGGCCCTTTGATTTGATCGAGTGAGCAATCGTGCAGCTGAATTTTGAAGTACTTGCAATTTGTTTAATGATTTCTTATTCAAACAGGTAAATAAAAAGTTGCAGTAGTCCAATCTTGATGAAATAAAAGTATGAATAATCTCAGTGTCTTTAAAAGTCAGAATACATCAAATTTTAGCCGTTTTGCGGAGTTGCAAATAGCATGACTGAACAAGCTTCTTAACATGGAGCTCTTGCACAGGTACTGATCTAATTTTAAAAGGTGCGACAACACTTTGGGTAGACAAGCACGATTTATTGAATAAATGTTGCATTTTGTTGCTATCTGGACTGTGTGCTATATTAATGCCAGTATTAGAAAATATAGACAAAAATTTTGATGCTGTATGCGAGGTTACCATGTGAGAACGAAAGGCTTGTTTCAGTTTGGTTTGAGCTACCGGGACCATGGTATCAAAGATCACACGAAAATGATCGAAAATAAAATGATCCTCCATCTTGAGACCATTTAAATTCACACCGAGTGTAAAAACTAAATCCATGGTACGGCCATGTTTGTGCATAGGACCTGACACCCACTGAACGAAATTGAAGGATTCAGTAAGAATTAAAAAATCAGCAGCCAAAGTGCCTGAGAGAACGTCAACATGAAAATTAAAATTACCTGCTATTATGATCTCGTCATATTTCAAAACCATCAAAGACAATAACTCTGATAATTCTGACATAAAACCATTGATCGATTTAGGAGGACAATATACTACAACACACAGGATTGGCTTGTCAAAATTAACTGTGTTTTTTAATGAAATGATTTCTAAGTAAATTTTTCCAGTTTGCCAAAGGCATTCTGGGGCAAAAAATGACCATGTCACCATTTATTCATCTCTCTGAAATTTTTACTGTGCAATCTTATAAATGTGAACAATGTCAGACAAAAAGAAATTTAGAATGATTTTCAAATTACTTTTTTTGTCAAATTCTTCCAAACTTTTCGGTACCTAAACGGGTATAGGCTTGCTGCTTTTTCGTGGTGAATGTTTCTGGGATCTGCACAGTACCTTTGAGTCTTCTCGTAGCAAGTTAAAAACATTTTCTCATGATGACAACACACAGAATCAATCTGCCGAATACCAGACTACCACTGCATTAAGGCAGTATCCTCACTTGAGAAAGTATCTAGTCCCAATAGCACAGTTTTTCTTGTAAATTTCCTTGAATGACATGCATCATCTTAAAGGATTCCAATACTATACCAAGGTAAATTACTCCCCACCATTTCAGTGCTCATGATGATCTAATAATCCCCAAGTGGGACTGCCTCCTTTAACAGAGAACTATTGTTGCACAATTCAGTAATACAAGTTTGGGCTGATTTAGGATTATTTCAGAAGCCTGTGATCAGTCAAGTCATGGCATGTTTGAGGCACTGATGTCATTCCCAAACAGTCATTCCCAATAAAAACAATGAAACCAATGAAATAGAGGAACAAATCTGTGGAATCTAGCAAACACTGAATATTCTGACAAGACCTCTGTCATGTATTGTACTTTTAGATGGTGTATCATGTTCAATAAATAAATCAATGTTTTGTTTTATATTCAGTAGATAACAGCACTTGCAGCAGGCCTATACCTGTTTAGTCAACGCAAAAAATACACATTTTCGGAACATATTTAAAAAATTCATTACCAAAAAAAGTAAGCTGAACATCATTCTGATTTTTTTGTCAGACACTGTTCACATTTTTAAAATTGCTCAGTAAAAATTTCAGAGAAATGAATGACTGGTGATATGGTAATCTTTTGCCCCAAAAAGGGCATTTTGGGGCAAAACTGGAAAAATTTACCTAGAAATTATTTCATTAAGAAACTTCTACAAATGAAATTATTTGGATTACTCCATTTTTACAGAGAGATATATCATAAAATCATAAAATAATGAATTATAGCCTTTTATCTTACTTAGTTCCTGAGTTACAGGTCATAAAATGTGGTCTCGCTTTTCGGCGTTTTGTATTTTCGGCTGATTTTGAGGCTTTACCATACAACAGTGGATCAAGATACACAGAATCTAAGGCCATTTTCAGATTCTAGGTGATGAATATGGTTAGTATACCCAATTTCAGACTTGTATCAGCAATCCAAATAAGTTGCAAAATTTGGCTGAAAATGGGTTCGCCAAAAAACTTGAAATTTTGAAGGGCAATAACTTTAAATCTTTTTGAGATACTGGCCTAATATTTGGCATTTTTTGTATTTTGCGTGAATATTTACTTGTGATTTTTTTCAAAAATCTTTGAGGAGGTCACCTGAAAATTTTTTTCAAAATCTGGATGATTTGACATGGAATGACCCTATTGCTAACAATAACTAATAAAGGCTATCCTGACCGGAGGACACCCCACTGACCCCAAGTCAGTTTTCCGACTTGATTTATAGAACGGTCAGCTCAGGTATGACGTCGTTCTCAGCCCCGACTTCCATCTTCTGAGCGAAATCGAATGCAGCATCAGCAACATAATCACGATTCCCCTGCCCATCAATATACATTTATGCAATTGGCCAGATGAATGGTCGCCACTTTCAATGTTGCTGCTGCACAGAATTGTGGGATAGTGTTATCTCCTTTCTTTTCAAAAATGATGGTTCTGTGCACCCTGTGCTGAAGGAGGTAAATTAGAAGCACAGAGACACCTTTCCTTAACATTTAAAGAATTCGAATGCACGAATCATGGCTGCCACGTAATTACTTCTGGATCATTTTTTAGGAGTTTGGAACTTTTGAAGGCAAAAGAGACTATTCGGACGCAGCCATAGGTCCAATCCCAAAATGCTCCCTCACCATTAGTACTTATGGATATACTCCTGGACCGGAGCTATTTAATGTCATAGGCTGTTTGTGTGATTGCCATTCGTTTCGCCAATTTTCGTGGTTAGGGCTTCCCTCATGTGATTCTCCCGATGTAATTAGCCTGATTCCCTACACTTGTTTTCTGTATAGCATGTGACCTTCCCTGTGTGTTCATTAGCAGTCTTTTCACTCACAGCTCTTGTCAGAACGTTGATCAACACTTCTTTGTGCAGAGCGCCTCGTATGCCATAGAAAATTGTTTCGCTTCTACTGGACTGTCCGACCTAGATTTTTGCCATTGCTCTCTTGTATTGTTTTTGTCTTTCTGGATTGCGACCCATTTTTGTATGACCACGACTTCTGTGTTTGGATGCCCTGTGTATGACCATTGGCTTTGCTCATCGACTACGACTTTTTGCTCATCCTTTTTGTACCTCTGCTCATCTGTCTTACTGGTTCTGACCCCTGCCTGTCAAGTCGATACTGTTTTTGGATTTCGTATTGTGGCTTGGCAATTCCTGTGTTTTCTGGCGTATGATTTTTGGATTTCGCTGCCTCGCGAGTGGTTCCTAAACAGTACCTCACATCCTCATGTTCAACTTTCTGAAATTTTAAGGATTCAAAATAAGAATAGCTGATAATTTATGCTTTTATATTTTACATTTACCAGGAGTGCAATACCATAATTGGATTACTTCAGGCTGGGGATACTTGGAAATCAATACAGATTATTTACTATTTTGCCTGGACGGACATGGACAGCCTGATGCTGTCTTTTGAATAGAATCTGCCTCTTGGTAACGAGATGCCAGTGGCCCTGCTGCCGTCTGAGTAACAGCAACAGTTTGGTTCTTCAGGGGCTCCTGGCACCAGGATGCCATTGCACCCTGGCGCTAAGCTATAGTGACCACAGCAGTCCATTTTAACCAGCTCTCCTGAAACTGGGATGCCAAAAGCCCTTCAGTTCTCTGAGTAATAGCAACAGTAATAGCAGCACTGGGATGCCAGTTCCCCAGGTGTTAACTTCTAGTTACCACAGCAGTTTATTTAAACCAGAACTCCTGGCACCTGGATGCCAGGGCCCCTGTTGTCCATCCTGAGCAACAGCAGTAGTTTGATCGTACTGGGAGTCCTGGCACTGGGATGCCACAGCCCCACTGCTGTCCATTTCCACCAACTGTAACAGTTTTCCATAGCAGGAACTACTGGTATTCAAGCACTCAATATCTCAACGTCACCCTGTGCTTCATTCCTCAAAGGCAAGGCCTCATCTCTCCCTGTAAATCGGTCTTCTGTTCCATCGCTCTCGAACCTCATATCTCATGAAAATGTGCTAGCTGAGCTTTACTCATCAACTACAAAATGGAATCACCTTCTATGACGACACACATAAGTGACATACAGGTGTACACCAATGCCGCTCCTTTAAACTGTATTTGGAGGTTTCAATGATATAGCCCTGAATAGCCCTGAGAGATTTTAAGCAGATGCGGTCACTTTTTCTAAGCTCTTTGAAATCTACCTCATATCAGCTGCAGCCAGTGCGCGGAGCTACGAATAATACAGTGAGGGTATCTTCGGATTGATTAGACAGCCTTGCATTCATTGACATAATTAAGAACAAACACTCCAATGCCCCATCAGTCATGACATTTACATGTTCCCACAGATGGAACCAGGGGCGATTTTAGGATTCGAGAACATCAGGGGCTAAGGGGAAAGGAACAAAAGCATGCTTTATTTCAAAGTACTTACATTAGTCAAATAGTATTCTTAAGAAAAGTACCATTTTAGTATCCTGGCACAGTGGTTAGCATTGCTGCCTCACAGCAAGAAGGTTGTGGGTTCGAATCCGGCCTGGGGCCTTTCTGTGTGGAGTTTGCATGTTCTCCCCGTGTTGCGTGGGTTTTCGCCGGGTACTCCGGTTTCCTGCCACAGTCCAAAGACATGCATATCAGGCTAATTGGAGACACCAAATTGCCCATAGGTATGAGTGTGAGAGTGAATGGTGTGTGTACCCTGTGATGGATTGGCAAACTGTTCAGGGTGGGTACCTGCCTTTGCCCGTAGTCAGCTGGGATAGGCTTCAGCTCGCCCCGTGACCCGACTGAGGAATAAGCGGGTATAGAAAATGGATGGAAGTGAATTTAGCTACACTTAAAAAAGTGCAAATGAAGTTGAATTTGTTGTAAGCTGTACTTCTTCATAGTTCTAACAGTGGTAATATAGTGTACTTATGAAAGGAGTAATTATTTAGCAATACACTTTCTACATATTACATGTATGTGGTAGTACTTTTGTACATTTGTTTTCATTTCATTCCCAGTTATGTTAAAATGCACAAAAACTTGATTGTCAGAAAGATATAAGTTATTAGCCTATGGAAACACAATGTTACAGCACGTTATAGTCAATCTGAGCAGGGATTTTTTTGTTCAATATTGCGTGGTAGAACATCTTCCTCTTAATCCTGACAAATATGTATTTCATCAGTATTACATTGCAACAGATTTTTAGTCTAATTCATTTACAGAGGAATAGGGAGGCCTTCTCCCTTGACTCATATACAAATATGACACAGTTAAAACAGTAAAAAAAAAAAAAAAAACATTCTAGTGTTAATGTTATAACAAGCGCAAATTTGCAATAGCTGCAACCTCATACATGCATGCATCCATTAAATTTCCAAACATAGAGGTCTGCGACATCCGGGCAATGCTAAGAAGGAAATGCAATAACAAGGGCTATGTCAAAGTTAATCAGTGATTATTTTTATAGTAAATTCATGGCTGTTTTTGTTTTATTTTCTTACAAACTTACTAATGTTACTGGAACATTGTTTAATTGCCTGGATACCTCTTTTTAGAGGTTTTATGTTTTAATGAATACATTTAATTTTGTTTTTTCAATAAATTGAAGTGGATTTCTTTCATTGATAGTGATTAGCACACTTTTAGTGTACTAGTGGTACCATAAATTAAGTAGATTGAAGTGAATGTGGTTACATTAAGTATACTTCACCACTAACACAGTGCACTATACAGTACTAATACCTGCACCACCTACTGCACTTCAAATACACTTCTAAACCATACATCATAGTACAATGATATTATACTAGAAGAACAAACCTTTTGATGCTTTATTTGTGAAATTACTTCCCTATAAATGCATTTTTATTAACATAGTAGTGCACTTGAAAAGTAATACAAATAGTCAGAGAGTGCACTTGATCTAAACTTGAAGTATGATAAGTTTAATAATAAGTGCATTAAAAATACAATCCTACACAACTATCAATTTAATTGTAAGGCCTTTTAAGTATATTTTGAACATACTGGTGGTCTAATACAATTGTACTGCAAGTGTATTTCAAATCAGGTGATGGTGTACTTGCGGAGGTATACTTTAGTACACTTAAAGTTTGTAAAAAGTTGTTCCAATTTTACATACTATTTACACTTTAAGTATACTGAAGTGGTACACAAGTAGTACTCAATGACTGCTTGAGCACACTTAATTACACATAAAGGTGGGCGAAAAAAGCATACACTATACTTAGTTCAGTCTGTAGAAGTATAATTCAAGTATAGTATTTTTTCACCTGGGTCTCTCTGCTTTCCTCTCAGGCTCCTTATAAGCTGTGATGGTCCAGCTTTCTCTCTCCACTCTCCTCTCACTCTTTGGTCCCCTCCTGGACTCATCTTGGGGCCTAGTGCCCCCTCTCTCTCCTCTCTTCTCTCTCCCTGCTTTCCTTCATGGCTCCTCTCTGGCTCATCGGTAACAATATTTCACAAAATAAATAATTAGCTCTACTAGCTTCACCAAGATGGATTTATGTGACTTGGACTTACATATTATCAATAACAACAAAACTGCACTCACATCTGCACTCATGTTGTTTTCTAAAAATGTGAAACCAGAGTATTCACAGTTGAAACATTGTGGTCAAAATGGTCAACATTTTATGATTTATGCTGCTTTCTTTAATTTTTTAAGGAAATGCGGATTTGATATAAAGATGTATTACTATTAAATCTGCTCTGTATTACATGAATTACTGAAGTGCAGGGCTTCTAGTAGTAGCTTATAAGGCAGAAATTAAATTGTAGCCTATAAATACAACTCCAGTACATCTTGAAACCCGAAATTCTGGAGCCAAAAATAATGTTCCCTTAAAAGCCTACATAAAAATTGGACATAGTTCTATATTTTTTTCAATTTTGAAATTATTTTTTCAGGTAGTACCAAGTGTTAAACATTATATGATTCAGGGAAACCTGCCAATTTATCTGCTGCAGTGTAAAGTCACATTTATACCTTACCTTTGGGTGAGCATGCCATATTTTGCACAAAAAATAATAATAATAAAATCGCCTAGTAAAGAAAACTTGTGTTTTGTTGAATATCTCCCTAGTCAACCAGGGAATTTTCTTTTTTTCAAATGTGAAAAGTTGTACTTAGGTGTTTTGAAGCTACATTTAAAGTTTTGTGCAAGTTTTTTTTCTGTGAGTTACAGTTAATTGTTCATGACCATAGTTGCGGACTTTACCACTAAAGGCCTAGTATACACCCAAAATATAGTGAACATCAGCAACTAACAGCAAAAAATGAACATTTTGTCAACATTTATCATATACCAACAATAATTAAGTAGGTGTAATGATGACTTTGGCTCTTATAAAAGTGCTATAATGGAAAATAGCCAATCTGTTGATAAATGGGAGACCAATGCCTTCCAATGGGAACTTTCTGAAGACAATGATTGATCATTGTGATGACAGTAATAATAAAACTAATAACAAACAAGTAACAAAGTGATTCACAATAGTAACACATGCACCCTATATGGTCCCTTGTTGTCATAGAGGCACTATTCAAAAACCCTCGGAAAGCAGAGAATCTCACGATTCAGGTGCTGTTTACAGCTCATCTCTATCATAAATGTTTCAGAACTTATTTCATGCTTTGTAAAACATGTGCAAGCTTAGCTGGCTTACGCAAAACTAGTGTAGAAGCGAAGGTCCTTAGCAAACATTGACGTTAGCTAGCTAGCTAGCGTACCTTAAAAACATTAGATGTTGTAAACATAATGACCCTTATGAAAAAGAAGTTTAGTCAAGTGTGCTATTAGTATACTTCTTCTAAACTAAAATAAGAGAGTATAGTTTGTTTATTTTTGATGTACTTATCAGAGATATACTTGGCAAAGTAACACATAAGTATACTAAGCATATACTGAAAAGTACACAGAAAAGTCTAAGTATATTTGGCTAATACTTGTACCTAAACTTTTGATTATAATTTTTTGAGTATATCTCAAAGTATGAAAATATTAACGCCTAATGTTCTGTACTGGCCTGTAGTCAGGCTACTATCAAAAGAATAAGCACATTAAAATATTTTTACCATACATATTGGCTTCTTTGAAGTATACTGCACTATATTTTTACTCAGTTTTTACTATCTCATGGACTTACATATTCCACATGTACGTTTGCAGTAACAAGTCAGCTTTGGCGTAGCATAGCAGAGTAAACAGCACATGGATGGAACTGAACTTGATTTTATCTTATTACCCACACAGAAGCAGATAAACATTTGTCTGATATTATTTCAGAACAAATTTGCCAATTATTCCAGTCTTGACAGACTTGATGCATACTCTTACAAAAAAGGCATACTTCAAGTTTAAGCAATACAAACTTATAAGTACCCATCTAGTTTACATCTAAGTTTTATGTCGTACTGCAAGTACACTACAAGTGAACTTTTAAGTATACTGAGACTTAACTAGATGTATACCTCTAGTATACTTTCCAATTCATGAAAGTTTACCTTGAAGTATACTGCAAGTAAACCTACAGATATACAGCTAGTTTATTAGTTGTATACTTCTAGTAAACTTTTCAGTTCACGAAAGTATACTGTGAGGTATCCTGCTAGTAAATAAAAGATGAACAATTAGATCACTCGTTATATACTTCTAGCACAATGTCTATTTTATAAAAGTGTACTTTGAAGTATACTGAAGGTAAAGTCAGATGTACTATAACTTCACTCGTTATAAACTTCAAGCCAACTTTTTAGTTCATGAAAGTACACTTTGAGGAATACTAGAAGTAAACTTATAGGTAGACTACAAATCCACTAGTTCTATACTTCAAGCCCTCTACAGTTTAAATTTAGTTTTAAACTTTCAGGAAGCTAAAAGTTTTTTGTTTTTTTTTTAACTACAAGTACACTTCAAAGTCTTCTTTAAGCTAACTTAACATCTTACTCACAGCTTATGATTATTGCAATCTAAAATATATCACTGTTTCGATTGAGATATTATTTAATGCAAGTAGACGAGAGGTTACCTCATGTACTCTGCTAGTAGACAATGCTTAAGTGCATTCTGCTTTAATTTACAGATGAAGGCACTTATAAGAATTTACAATGAAACATACTCAGGATTGAGAACAAAATTGAATGCTTTATAAATTGAATTATCAAACACAATATTGTATTGGATGCAAAAGCATGAGAACACAGCAAAGGCAACTCCTATTATTGAAATCCCAGTTCAAAACAAAAAAAAAACCTCTTTCTCTGATATGGAACCAGAAATATGCATAAAATACTAATTAGTAATGCCTTGAGCCTGACCAGTAGGCTGAAGGACTCAAGCAAAGACTGATGAAATACTTTGTATTCCAAATGAGTACACCAATGACCTGTTTTTTGGTTAATGGAGTTCTGTATCAGTCAGAAATATAACCGACAAAAGAAAAGATGCAGCAGTGCTGTGATACTTGAAAGATGGTACATTCTGTTCAATAAATGATTTAATCATTTATAAACAAGAGTGTGGACATCAAAGCCCTGCATATTGTACCTGTACCAAACATTGCTGTGTTGAGATATCAGTTCAATCTAGCTGGCCATTATGTGCAGATTCACAGATGAATGTACACAGTATTTTCAAATATGAGATTAAGAAGGCCCGAAACTTCAGTGCTATCTGACATTGTGATGATGAAATGTCTGTACTAGTTCTAAAACTAGCAACCATACCACCACTTGATCTGCGCAAGCTTTAATTGTAGTTGAGGCTAAGCAGGGATGGGCTTGGCTTGTGCTTGGATGGAAGACCACCTGGGAAAATAAGTTGCTGCTGGAGGAGGTGTTGGTGGGCCAGTAGGTTGGGATCTTCCCTCTGGTGGAATAATACTCAATGCTCCAGTGCAGTGATGAGGATGTTGTCTGTTTAATGAGATGTGAACCTGAATTCCTGACTCACTGTGGTCATTCAACATCCACGGATACTCTAAGTTTCCTAGCAGTCTACTTTCGTGAACTGAAAAGTTTACTAGAAATATACAACTAGTTCACTCACAGCACACTAAAATGTTCACTTGTAGTGTACTTGCAGTATAGAATAAAACTTGGATGTAAAGTAGATGGGTACTTTCAGTTTTCTTTGCTTAAACTTGAAGTATACTTAAAAGTATACTTTTATAAACTTAAAAATATTCCAATTTAGTCCGAAGAAGTATTAAATTAGTATACTTTCTAGTACACTACAAGTACATGGTCCGTAGTATACTTGATATACACCCAAAACCAGTGAAGTTGGCACGTTGTGTAAATCGTAAATAAAAACAGAATACAATGATTTGCAAATCTTTTTCAACCTATATTCAATTGAATACACGGCAAAGACGAGTTACTTTATGTTCGAACAGGTAAACTTTGTATTTTTTGCAAATATTAGCTCATTTGGAATTTGATGCCCGCAACATGTTTCAAAAAAGCTGGCGCAAGTGGCAAAAAAGACAGAGAGTTGAGGAATGCTCATCAAACACTTATTTGGAACATTCCACAGGTGAACGGGCTAACTGGGAACAGATGGGTGCCATGATTGGGTATAAAAGCAGCTTCCCTGAAATGCTCAGTCATTCACAAACAAGGATGGGGTGAGGGTCACCACTTAGTGAACAAATGCGTGAGCTGATTGTCGAACAGTTTAAAAACAACATTCCTCAACGAGCTTTTGCAAGAAATTCAGGGATTTCATCATCCACGGTCCGTAATATCGTCATAAGGTTCAGAGAATCTGGAGAAATCACAGCATGTAAGCGACAAGGTCGAAAACCAACATTGAATGCCCGTAACCTTCGATCCCTCTGGCGGTACTGCATCAAAAACCGACATCAGTGTGTAAAGGACATCACCACATGGGCTCAGGAACACTTTAGAAAACCACTGTCAGTAACTACAGCTCGTCGCTACATCTGCAAGTGCAAGTTAATACTCTACGATGCAAAGCGAAAGCCATTTATCAACAGCACCCAGAAACGTCGCCGGCTTCGCTGGGCCCAAGCTCATCTAAGATGGACTGATGCAAAGTGGAAAAGTGTTCTGTGGTCTGACGAGTCCACATTTCAAATTGTTTTTGGAAACTGTGGACGTGGTGTCCTCCGGACCAAAGAGGAAAAGAACCATCCAGACTGTTATAGGCGCAAAGTTCAAAAGCCAGCATCTGTGATGGTATGGGGGTGTATTAGTGTCCAAGGCATGGGCAACTTACACATATGTGAATGCACCATTAATGCTGAAAGGTACATACAGGTTTTGGAGCAACATATGTTGCCATCCAAGCAACATCTTTTTCATGGATGCCCCTGCTTATTTCAGCAAGAAAATGCCAAGCCCCATTCTGCACGTGTTACAACAGCATGGCTCCGTAGTAAAGAGTGCGGGTACTAGACTGGCCTGCCTGTAGTCCAGACCTGTCTCCCATTGAAAATGTGTGGCACATTATGAAGCGTAAAATACGACAACTGAGACCCCGGACTGTTGAACAACTTAAGCTGTACGTCAAGCAAGAATGGGAAAGAGTTCCACCTGAAAAGCTTCAAAAATTGGTCTCCTCAGTTCCCAAAGGTTTACTGAGTGTCGTTAAAAGGAAAGGCGATGTAACGCAGTGGTAAAAAGGCCCCTGAGCCAACTTTTTTGCAATGTGCTGCTGCCTTTAAATTCTAAGTTAATGATTATTTGCAAAAAAAAAAAAAAAGTTTCTCAGTTTGAACATTAAACATCTTGTCTTTGCAGTGTATTCAATTGAAAATAAGATGAAAAGGATTTGCAAATAATTGCATTGTTTTTATCTACGATTTACATAACGTGCCAACTTCACTGGTTTTGGGTTTGTACTTCTACTTATACTCAAGTATACTTAATAAAATGAACTTCAAGTATACCACTTTTTTGCTACGGGGAATATTAAGGTAGCGTTACTTGAAGTAGGTTTTTCTTGACTCTTTGGCTTCGCCTTTGTGCTGAAAAAGCTTTGGATATCCATAGACGTCTTTCCGCGTTACTTTGTTGAGGCAACAAATACTGCATTCGAGACGAGTCGAAACGGGGACCTTTCCGACCTCTGACTTGAAAAACAGCGAAAGAACACCACCTGTAATTTGTAATGTTTTTGTGCCCTACGCGAAGCACTATTAATGCGAAGTTTGTCGTGGTCCGCCATTTTTTGGTTAATCCAACCTGGTGCGTCTCGAATGCTCTGAAGTAGGAACTCGGAGTTTTCAACTGGGAAAGATCCCGGTTCCGACTTGTCTCGAACGCAGCATTAGCATCGCAGCATAGGTCTTGGCTTGTGGGGGCGGGCGGGGTTGTAGCTATTAAAGTTGTGGCCAGAGTCATCTCTGGCTATGACTGCCTCAAGTAAGCTATTTTGACGTGTCTATTTTCGTATTAAAAACTGTCATTTTTGCCAGGAAAAACCGTCCAGGGCTAGGTTTAAAACATTCGAGGCTAACCGCCATCCTTTTTCCCCACGAAAGAAACCTGCTCCAGCAGGGGACGTGGACGGCCGAATAAAACCATTGGCAAGAGCCTCCTGTATATATTCCCGCATAGCCCTACGCTCAGGTCCTGACAGCGAATATAGCAAACCCCTGGGCGGAGTTGTCCCAGGATAGAGATTGATTTTGCAGTAGTACGGACGATGAGGGGGTAATGCTGATGCTCGTTGCTTACTAAACACCTCAGCGAGATCAGCGTAATCCCTGGGAACATTGGAAGGCAAGTCAAAGTTCAGGGTGGCCCCAAATTCCTCACCCTGCTCCGAATCTAAAGTCTCCATGACTGATTCAGAATCGCTAAAATCATCTAAAAGGTAATCGTCCTCTGGCTGTCGCCAGTCAAATTGAGGATCCCATTCCAACCCCTCCTCTGCCCCTTTTTCTAGTCTAGGAGGGTACGGTGAGATAACTTCCTCACACTCACTCTCAGCGTCAGCCTGCCCCATGGCTTGACGTCTGGAAAAACAAGTCTCATTAGCTCTACAATGAGAGTTACACTTGGGACTCCAGTGGACGATAGGATTATTCTGTTCCCCCCAACTGATACAAGGTTTGTGTTCCCGTAATCATGAATACTCTAAAACAATAGGAAAAGTGGGGGACCGGATAATAAAAAAATTGAACCTCCTCAGAGTGGCCACCAAAGGAAATGAACATTTTAGTGGCTCCGAAACATCGGTTATAACTCCCGTGCCCAGCAGGCGACCGTCCGAAGTTCTTACAGAGCGTGATTGTGAAAGCGTAACAGTGGGAACGGAGAGCTTCCTAGCCCACTTAATATCCATGAAACAATCAACTGCGCCCGAGTCCACGAACGCTTCAATGGTAATTCTCTTGCTCCCCACAGTAAGTTCTACAGGGATTAGTGTTCGGAAGGGAAATTGTGTCTGCCCCTTGTGGGCAAGTTCTAGAAATGTGCCCATATTCTCCGCAGGTCCAGCACTGGGCCTGAGACTGGGGAGCAGATAGTTCTAGCCTCCGCCTGTAAATTCCTCTCCCCCTTACCGCCGGAACTTGAGGGTAGTAGTAGGGAGGCGGCTGCTTATATGGGGGAGGGAATTGAGGTGCCGGAGACAGGACTGCAGCTGGGGTTGTCTGAACAGCTGGGGGGGCGGCTTCTGCCGGAGCTGGAACTACCTCAGTAATCATCTGGGTTTTCTTTGCCTTCGCCTTATCTCCCTCGAGAGTAGATATTTGGAGTCTAAGTAGCTTGTTTTCCAAAGCTGTTTTTTCAGCATCTTTACCCTTAAGTCCTTCTCTGTGTTTTTCCGCATGATGTACAACGTGCGCGCGCCACTCATCACCGGGCTTTAAATCAAGTCCAGCAAAATCTGCTAATTTCTCCCTGACAGGCCTAGGAAGTCCCTTTAGGACTGCATGTCTCCAGATGGCCTCTTGTGCAGCTGAACTGTCTGGTCTGACTCCCACTGTGTCTGTCCACTGTTTTTCAGCTCTTCGAAGGTAGTTGTAAATCTCCTCATCTGGTCCCAATTCAATGCTGCTGAGAGCGTGAAGTCTCGCTTTTAAGGAAAAATTTCTTTAAGAGCCTTCCAATATTTTTGTCTATGTGGATCAAACAAAGTAGTGTCAGGCAGTCGTTTAGTGTTTGCTGCTGTTTCAACCTGAAGGAGCGTTCCCTGCTGCTGTGCGCGGGGGTGTGTTTGAATTGAATGAGTGCAAGGAGTAATGACGAAAAAGGGCAGGAGTGCAGGTTGGTGGAGTGGGGGTTTTAGAACAACGTACAGAATGTATGTTTCTATCCCCAGTGGCCTGTGGCTCCCCGTCTAATGTACAAGCACACAGAGACGCATGGTCGTCCTGTCGTTCAGCAAAGCTCCCTCATTCTACGTGTCTGCCCTGATCCTGCACACACTGAGTTAATCTGTGCTGGCGGACAGATAATTCTTCGACCTGTCTGTGAAGGGCATCCATATTTCGGTTCTGTGAATCGAGTGCTTGGAACATAGCTTGTCTTCCCCTGTCTCGATTAACGTCTGCTTCACTAACTTCCAACCACCCCCTGTCAATGCCCAGATTGCCATTTTTAACCTGTAATATTGGAGCCTGAACTTGTGTCGCTTCAGCTGCACAGTACGGCGGAGGGCGTGAAATTATTTTTACAGACTCAGGCTCCTTATCCAAATCCGACAACTTGGGAAGCACAGGCGGATAGAGCCCAGAAGGCGGATCAGGGGACGGATCAGGTTTTGACACGTCTCTCTCAGCCGCTTCTGAGGCGGGAGTTGTGGGTGCGACTGACGCCCCTGTTGTGGATGTGTTTGGCTTAGCTGACGCCTCTTTTGCAACATAACGTCCAGCATAAGTGAGCCATTCCTGCATCAACTGAAATTTATAATAAATCCTGTCCCTTTCTTCCTTTGAGGCTTTCAGAAGTTTTCGGTTTGAGAGTTCTGCCTCTTTATCAGCCGCATCTCTTTGTACTTTCTCAAGGAGAGCTAAACGCTGCTGTTCTGACAGTATTGGTTCATTGTCTTTAGGAATCAAATTGTCATCCTGCCACCTAGTTAAAACTTTTGCCATTATTTCATTTTTCTTGTCTCCTGTTTTACGTGAGATATTAAACTCCATAATTCTCTTGATCCTTTCAATTAATTGTCGCATGGTCAGCTGACCCTTTACTGTTTCCGACTGCATGATTGGACAATTATTTTAACTCAAATCTGCCTACTTAATATGTAATTATTAAACACTTAGATCCTTTAAGACCTTTTTAGAAATTCAAAAATATTTAGAATGTTTAGGTGGTGGTGTCCCCTTTTAGCAGACTTAACAGCTAAATTCTAAAAATTTTTAACCAAGTAAATATCTGTATATTCACTAAAAGCAAAATCTACTTACAAAAGTCTAAGTACAGCTACGAATATAAAATACAACTATTCCCTTTTCCCACCCCATGCCAGTATCAGTATTATATTTATTGGTTGGCTTGAACTGCTTTGGTTCGAGTGCTTCCAGTCACAAGGAGCCAAGCTTCTACACCGTTACCGATGCGGACACTCATGCGCCTGGAGAACCAGCAATCAACCCGTAGCCCAATAAATCTCCGTGGTGTGTCACAGCCCTCCCAAAAAACCGTTTGGAGCGACTGAGGATTAGTCAATGACCTCCCAACAAAGATCAAAGTCCTTTCCTCCAAGGAAGTATTTTCTTAGGGTCTTGTGTATGTGTCGGCCCAAAGATAAAAACTTCAATCTCTCCAAATATTTATAACAAAGTTGTTACAATCAGTAACAAATGTGATGACCAGAGCAGGGGGACAAATTATTTTCCCTAACCAACCCTAAAACAGCAACAACACCTATAACTCCTATTTATCCCTATCCTAAGCCCTATGCGGCTGAATATCTGTAGTTGTCGTTCCCTACCTTATTCACGCACTGACCCGTTTCACCTCCCCGCTTGATCAGGGCGAAGAGGTGTTATATAACGCATCTGAAACGTGAAGGTTATAGGGGCGGCCAGATAGACTGCACGCAAGCCTTCCTAAAGAAGACTGCCTATAATTTAATAGGTCTTGTACGAGCCTAATGCCGTGCCTCAATTGAGGTCTTCTAAATTCCTATATTTTGAGGAATTGCCCTCCCTGTCCTGACCTTTCTAGGTACAAGTGGGACTTCTAATTCTATATTCTCCTATTAAGAATAGCCTGTTACCCTGACCTTTCTAGTGGTATGACAGGACTTCTATATTCTGCTTTTTAAATGAGAATAGCCTATCTCCCAGACCTTTCTTAGTATGACAGGACTTCTAACTGCCTAATATCCAGACCTTTCTTGGTATAATAGGACTTTCTATATTCTCCTTGACAAGGGAATAGCCTATGTTCCAGACCTTTCTTGAAGATACAATAGGACTTACTAATACCCTCCTAGTGAGAGTAGCCTAGATCCCCAAATTTTCCTTCTTTCTTTGGCCGAATTATTCTTTTAATTCAGGTATAATCTAGGACTTATTCGTACCCCTGCTATGGTCAATCACAAAATCCTGTTCACACTACATACATGACTTCAATAAGCATTCAGAAATATAAAAATGAATATAAAAACATAAAAACAGCGCAAACTCTTAAAACTAACTCAAAATTGACAAAGGAGCATGAAACTTTTATGAAATCTTAAAATTAATTCAAAAAAGTGGCATAACAATCAGCTTCAACACATGAGATCAATGATTATGTATAATAAAGATAAAATGCATATCCGAATATATTTTGCACAGACATGAAAACCCTCGACTGCAGACACCTATGAATATCTAATTTTCAGCAGGCATGATAATAAGCTCTGCTTACCTTCCCAATTGTTTTGAGGCCAATAGGTGTTCAGCAATCGAGGTTGTACCGTGTCTGTTGTCCGGGCCTCTGATTTCGCTCCTGGACGGGGTCAAATTCTGTCCTTCATGAGGTGTCAGACAACGCAGTCCCATCTGGGGTGCCAAGAATTGTGGGATTTTCGGACTGGTTGAAATTCACCTTAAATGAAGGACCCAAAACACCATTTATATTTGCAATTATATAAATTATTATATTATATTATATTATATTTTTGTAGTTTAATCAGAAAAGCAAGAGAGTAAATATTCAAAAGAAATCATATGCATGTAATCAAATGATGACAGCAAACATCAGAGACGATAATAATAATAATAATCAAACCATTAGATGATATAGTTGAATGTTCCTCCGTGCCAGGCAAAAGTGGAGCGAGGGCTTGCTCAGCGTCCGTCGAGATCCAGACCCAACAGCAGGCAATCGGAGAATGACCATTCCCGTCCTCAAGGCATTTCATGTTCTCTCTCTTATCCTCCCACCATGTACTTTTCACTGTTAATTAATGTTCATGAACTCTGCTCGACCAAATGTCCCAATTGACCATATGTTTAAACCTCAGGGGACATTCACAACTCATTCTGGTCTCAGCCGTCAGTCCTCCTATAAGAATTAAGACCCAACCGAAGTTTTTCCTTGTCATATTTTAGTCTAGACCAATAAATTGTAGGCACATCTGAAGTCTCCAAAAGTACAGATAGTTTTCAATAGAGCAAAGACCCCTTTCCTCGAAACCTCACGCTTTTGAATGTGGGACACCGATAGTGCTTCCTCTTCTCAGATTCCTCTTGTTTTAGAGTAATACAATGTTTCAGTTTAATATTAACATAAGCTTGTTGATTAATATA
This sequence comes from Gymnothorax reevesii, assembly GCA_029721435.1. NCBI lineage: Eukaryota > Metazoa > Chordata > Actinopteri > Anguilliformes > Muraenidae > Gymnothorax > Gymnothorax reevesii. The sequence goes on from CM056582.1 coordinate 66,932,183, forward strand.
TTCGGATTTATAATAGTTGATTAATAATGTGTTTGAATATATAATGAATACAATAATTGGGTAATGGGTAAAATATAATCTTGCTTATGGTAATACATTGATAATATATTTCAATATTCATGAAGTTAAAGAAGTTTGATTAATACGATTATATTGATTAATATTTTCCCACACCCTCTAGCACCCCCTGAATCGCTAGAGGGGTTTTCCATTTCCCCTAAGCTTAGGCCAAAGTGGACGGATATGACCCGGCTTATTACAATTAAGGCAGATTACTCCTCTGCGCGTAGGTCTCTTAGCCGACGGTCAAACGAACCATCAACTTGCATGGGCTCAACGGGAGTAGAATCTTTACTGGGTGGAATAGGAGGCGCACACTCGCCACTAGCAACTTTAGCCTCATTGTCAGCCAGCGGTAATCTATTTAACTTCTCCCTGTTGCGTTCGCATATGCGGTTGTCAATTCGCACAGCCGTACGAACCACAGAGATATAAGAAAACTAGAGTGGACAATCCTGTCATCTTGGGAATGTATATCGGAGCAGTCTTTTGCATAAGTGTTGGTGTGACCGTGCTCGCTTTCCTGGTATGTGACGAAGTAGGTCCTTTGTAGGACTTGTAATTATTATAGAACTGCTTTTGTTTAGAATGGCTCTAGACAGTAGGGTGATTTAAGAGAGTGTAGATTGCAGCCATTGGCATTTTTTAAAGTTAAAACTGTGTGTCCTCTGACTGCACAAAAGTGTGATGTATTTCTCATGTATTTATTATTACGTACATGTACAGTTCGAAATATACCACTACAACTACCTCTGCTACTACTACTACTACACATTGTCATGTATCTAATTTTGTAATTCAATTAAAGTCTGCTGTTGTTATACCGCTCACTTCGGCACCAAGATCCAGCTGGCGGTTCAGCGAAAATAGCGTTAGCTACAACGGTTTGTGTACGGCAGTGACGTGCAGTCGGAGGTTAGTTTGGTGAGGCAGAAACCTTCCCTTTGCTTGATTAGCAATCAGACGATTAACTAGTTTAGTAAGACTATTCGGCAGAATGACGGGCCAGTTTAAGTTTCCGCGGCGTTATTTATCAGTAGGCTACATCGAACTTGAAATGCTCACGAAACTGCAGATTTGCGAATATTTACTTAAAGGAAGCCAGAGACGTGCGGTGAGGTGAGGCAGTGACCCAAACTTATATCACAGGATTTTGTGAACCTGTTCCCACGTACTGTTCCTGATTGACAATCAAAACAATTAAGACCAAGCCTTATGGAAGCATGATACTGATAGAGGAGATAATAATAACTTCATTCACATATACGCAGCAATTCGAGACTGCAAGGATGGAAATCTGAATAATCAATTAGGAAAAATTCTTGGCTCTCGGTAATTCTGTATATCATTTAAACATTTTGTTAATAGCATTATGAAAGACGACTGAAAATAAACGCCGGCTATTTGTTTGGGTGTAACAGCGCGTATTTAAAGGAGAATACATTATAGGCTATTGATTAAGCATTGAACTCTGCATAAGTCTAACTGCGTTAATATTTTTTTATGACATTGCTTCGGCTTCCTGGAAGCAAGTACGTGCAAATCTGCTGTTGAGCATTTTAGGTTCGATGTACTGAGTAATAACGCCGCGGAAACTTAAACTGGCCGGTCATTCTGCCGAATAGTCTTACTAAACTAGTTAATCGTCTGATTGCTAATCAACCAAAAGGAGATGTTTGTGCCTCACCAAACCAACCTCCACCGCACGTCACTGGTGTACAGTATGAACATGACGGCATTCTACGATATCGATAACTGCAAACTCACCACAGTTAAAAAAGGAAGCCGAAAATGTTTAAGTTAGGCATTGTGCGATGCTCTCACCCTACTAGCAAGCACCTCCGCTCCGGATCTACCCCGGCTCCAGCTAATCCGGCTCAGAGCCGGGGCAGATCCAGTGCGGAGGAGCTTGCTATCTTGGGAGCCTTCGAAACATTACATGGTTTTATTCGAATAAGCTGGCGGTACAGCTCTTGGAAAATATATCGGTCGAACGATACTGGTACGAAGGGAGGCACATGGCGGATGCGAATGCATTGGGGATTCTTATGCAGGTGGTCCAGCTGGCGTTTAGCGAATATGGCATAACGGTGGGAGGTATATCGAGAGATGACTTTATTTTCTTTCATGTCGAGAATACCTTCCAAATGTCACTCACGTAATGCGAGAATCACCCGAACGCTTTTTCTTTGAACGAAACGAAACCGTGGGTAACTGAGCGAATATTAAGGGTAAGACAATAATTCTTTAGCTTTGCCAAATAATGGAGCATAAAAATTGTTGTTCAATCTCAATTCCTTTTCGTGTCATTTTTAAGTATGAAAAGATATAAAAAGAAAACAGAAAAAGTCTCCACCCCCCTCAAAGGAGGAAAAAAAAAGTCTACACTGACGTTCAGCCTACTGTTTACATGTGTCTCATCGGACAAGATGGCCGAGCTATTCTGCCGTCAGCGCTTTGGCCCAGCCCACGCGGCGTCCACTCTAGTTTTCTTCTATCTCTGTGGTACGAACTAAGGAGTGAAAAGTCGAACAGGGTTCTAAAGAAGCCAGCGCGTCCTTAATCTTCTCAGTAAGGGCATGACTAAATACGGTCATCAGAGCCTCCGGCCAGCCTGTCTCTGTGGCCAGAGAACGAAAAGCAATTGAGAATTCAGCTGTGCTTTCTTTGCCCTGTTTAAGGTGCATCAAACGCGCAGCTGCGTCTTGACCACAAATGTCCTGATCAAAAACAGACACCATCTCCCTAACAAGGGCCTCCTGAGAATCTACGACCGGTGAATAAGATCTGATTAGTGGGCCGACCCAAGTGAGTGCTGTGCCAGCCAACAGGGATAATATAAATGCTACCCGAGAATCCTCATTAACAAATCGTGACGGTTGAGCCTTAAAAAATATTTCACACTGGGCGATGAAATCCTTACACTTTCCGGCCTCGCCACTATATCTTTGGGGCAGTTGTAACTAAGGTTCTCGGGGAGGATGTATGGATGGTGCTTCTGCAACTTTTTGTGAAACTTGTGTAGTGAGAGATTTAATACTCTCAGTCAAGCTTAACAGAACGCTCTTGATTCTTGAGCGCGTTCTCTTGCAGGTGTCATCTCGACTAATTCAGATTGCTGGCTGCCCAAGCCAGAAAGGTTGGCAGGCTTCACTAAAGGACTATCTTGCTGACTGGCAACAGCCCTTTTAATTTCAGCCACCGCTGGTGTCTCCATGATGGCTAGAGTGTACTGTGATGGCTGTTAGGATTTGGACGCCAAAAGCAGCGGCCAGAAATAAAAGGCAAAAACTGCAGCATGCTGAGAGACTTAAACAGACTGAAAATACGAGACTCGCGCTACCAACAGACCTGATGCCGTCTGAGGTAGAAAAATAGGCGAGCTTGAAGATACCAAAAGAAAAGGGAAAAAATAAAACAAAGATTCCCTCTCTTACAATAACTAGGCCTCAAATATGCAACTAAGCCCGAAACAGAGCTCTGTCTAAAGACCTTATTGGCTAAAGCGCAAATAAGACACGGACACTCTAGCAAAGGACGCAAGACGAAACTGGAGCTTAAATAGAGTCCGGGCAATGCCTCCAAAGCCAGCTGGCCCAGGAATCCGGTTGGGAGCAAAACAATATCGTCCCGGACGAGAGCAACAAAAAGAGCTCTCAAAGCTTCTAAACCATGACACTTTCTGCCTCTGGCCCCATAATCAGTACCTCACACAACATCAGCTGCAGCTGCGTCCACACTGGCAGAGAGCAGGTCTCTGCTTGCCGGTGCCATGGAGGTGCGGAGGTCTGAGATCACAGTCACACGCCCTCTGTGACTCACCGAGATGAGATTTAATCCTGTCTTTTCAGAAGAGGGATCATCTAACCATTGACCTTCACTCTACTTCGAAGCCTGGCTTAACCCTCTATTAACCAGCGTAGCATATCTGCTACATGAAGAAAAAGGGTTAACAGCCTGGACACCCTGTTGGTTTTGTTTCTTATAGCCAAATAAACATTTGAGAATAACTTAAATCGTTTGTCACTTTAATTTTTTCATTAGCATTATTACCCAATGTAGCAGATTTGCTACAATTTGGAAAGGTGCGCCAAATGTGTCGTAAAATTTTTGTCTACTGTTTTTCAAAGGGCCCAAAATAAACATTTTTGCACAGGGAAATCATTTTAACACATAGGCTAATTTCCAATCAGTTTTTGGTTTGGTTAAAAGGGTTAAGTGAGCTCATGAACTGAAGGACCGTTGCTCTTCAGACAAAATCTCCACTCTCCTCCTGTTTCAGTTCCCTCTTTCGCTACATGTCGTAAAACATAAAAACAACAAAATCGACTGTGCTATGACACCAGCGACCCATCTTCAGATGCCTACCTGACATTCAATTGGCCTCACCTTCGTAACACTCGCTTGACTTTAAATCTAACTTAAAAACACATTTTCAACGTTTTTGTCTCTTCAGCTGATTCCACACATGAATGTACCTGAATTGTTATAATACAAACTCTCTGTATATGACACAAACACTGTTTGAAAAAACATACATAATTTAGAGGACAAGAGAGAAAATTGAGCATAGCCCTCAGATAGTTTCGATATTTTTGGATTTCTGCTGTCACTAGAAAATCTAATCACTGCATCAATATTATTCCTCAGCAAGGAGAATGATATTCTGATGAACGTCAGTCTCAACACTACCTCTGCACACTGCACACACTCACCTTCAAGATCTTGAAGTCTGTTTCTAGAAAATTCCATCTGCAAACAAGACCCATCTGCAAGTGTAGGTTTCCCACTGCTTACCCAATGCCTGGCAACATTCTCCACAGTCCAGGCTGAGCAAAATGGAAAAGGTTCTGAAATACTGCTCCTCTTCAGTCAATGGAAATTTTTGAAAACATTCATCACATCCATAGGAAACATTCAATAGAATGCACATCTAATCATCATCTAATCATAAGACAGTCATATGAGTGAAGTTATTCTGAATTATGGTGAAGTAAAAGCTCGGTTAAAACATGGCAGTAATTTCTCACAGAAAAAACATGAAGTGAAGCCTTTTAATAAAAGCATTCACCTCAAGGGTCTTCATTGAAGTAGGAAGACACGTCAACTGTAATCCAGGAAAAACAGTACAAATGGAAACCACTCAAAGGCTAGCATCCAATGCTTCAGCATGGAAACGAAAATCACAAAATCTTAGATTCCTTGAATTTAGTCTAAGAGAGGCATAGGGTCTGTTTATTTCCCTTGCAAGAATTCAGATCAGACTAATTATGGGTGTAAGCGACTGCTTTAATCAGTCAATCAGTCGAACAAAGGCTGGTGACAACATGGAAACTTAATTGCACTATAGGTGCAAGGTTAGGGCAGATGATACGCAAAGGCAGCAAAATAACTGATGAACTGAGTTCCAGAGCTGATCATCATCATCATCATCATCTAATTTCCCCAAGTTTAAACAGCTGCTGATGAAAAGAAAAAGCTAAATCGAACAGCCATTTTGGCTCTTCAGGAATGAAGGAACCCCACCCTAGCCGCTGCTATAATGCCTTTACATGGCTAAGACAAAAAGAGCCTTTGTGCTCAGTTGGCGAACAACAGCGAGGTCTACATCTTTATTGAAAACTTTTGTGGTTACGGCATGACATTTGACCACCACGGGCAGAGGACATGTACAAGATCATTTTGACAGAACGAGAGAACTAATTCACTTCAAGGTCCATCTCTGATACAGCCGTAAGACAGAAACAGAGCCCAGGTCTGGTCAGCCTCTGGTTCAATGCAGTGTTCGCATTGTTGTTAAGAAGCAGTAAATGTGCAAACTTAAGTGCAAAGATTCTCACTGATAAATGACCGCACAAGCGGATGAGTAAAGCTGAGCTCTTCCTGTATGTCTCGCTCAAGGCCCAAATTATTCAGCAATAATCTGTAACCTGCTTTTAGCAGTCAGAAAACTTGTGTTCTTAAAAACTACATACACCCCCACACTGATCGCGCCGAGAAATAAAAATAATACAAAATCCTATCCAAAGACAGATGACGCTGGAAAACGTATATAGAATTTTAATCCTGGATAAGTTGCGCGAACAGGTTGAAAACGATAGATATAACCAGAGCACGTGACGTTGCTCGTAACTGCTCTTGCAACATTGAGAGCACCTCATCTTTGACATGCGTGACCCCTCGTGGACAAAATACGTATCTGCAACTAATGAGACACACCCTTCACCCACCCCGCAATTTATTCAGGCAGAAACACTGATCAGCATTTGTTTGTATAAAAATATGACACAATTACATAAGGGGAAAATGGGTTTCACAGTGTTATTTTATTACAGAAATAGCAAAGATAGCTCATCATCATTGCAGCATGGATGCAGACAACACCACGCCTTTAACAACGGAGATACTTCTTTCAAAAAAGTGTTTCAATACTCTTGGGGCAGATTCAGCATTTTAAATCCGTAATTGATTCATTGTTTCCTGAAGTCATTATAATTAATATAATTAGTAATATTGTACCGTACATCAAGCCAAACTCTCCAGTGTTTATTTTTTCTTCATGTATCGGAGTTGTGAGTGGAGTTGAAATTTCTTCCAAAAGAAGTCATATATCAATAATCTCGATCACCTCATAACTTTCCTTGACCAAAAACACTTTCATTAGAAACCAGGAAAATGCAATCTTCTGGGTAATTGTGCCATGACAGAACTCCCAGTTTTCTTTGTATTCACATTATAGATGCATTGATGCATTTTCATTACAAGTTCTGCTATAATTTGAAATGTTTTCGTCTCAGTCATTCCTGCATCCTATATCATTTAGCCTTTCAGTCAAGCATACCTCCATATGCAGTCAACACTTCTCCAATTTGTTCAGTGGGTTACCAAAAACCCAGCGTCAACTGCTCCAGTCATTTAAGACAAGGCACTGTTCAACATATACAGTAGCTTACTTTGTTGGGGTCACTTCCGTGCCTCCAGTTTTCGGCTTCTTCTCAGACTGCCCTACTGATGCCTTGGTGGAACCCTCTCCAACACCCTTCCCACCCACCGTCCCAGACTCCCTCTCTGCTTTAGGGGTCTTCGTCGCCCGAGCCGGCTTCTCGGGCTTCTCCACCGTCTCTGAAGTGTCAGGCTTGACCTTGCGGAGCTTGTTTTTGCCCTTCGGGGGAGCGGAGAATGTGAGGGAGGACTTGTTGAACTCCAGGGGGAAGATGCCCACATCTCCGTCGAAGCGGTTCTTGGCTACCTGAAAGGACCTCCGGCCCGGCGCGGTCACCAGCTTCTTCTCCTGAAGGATGAGCACATTGTCTGCCTCCTGACTGGCCTGTCGGGGCAAAAAAAAAAAAAAAATCACCAAGGGGTTACTTTCAGCCCCATGTTCTCCTTTCAGCTTGACCTTCAGCCATCTCACAGCCAAAGCAGAAAGTGTCATGGTTTGTGTGAGTGTGCTTTTGGTGGTTCTCATCCCTGACGACATTGAATCCTTTCTCTATCAGATTTTTCACCCAGCTGGCTGATTATATCTGCGCGGCGCTTCCCCGGAGTCTATATAAGCCGGAGGTCCGCCACACCTCCTTTGCTGGAGTGTCTGCTTTGTAGTTACTCGCTTCGGCTTAAGATATGTGTAGTCAGGGTTCGTTTGACTATTATCTTCTCTTTATTTCTGGGAAGCTCTGCTTCTTAAAGGATTTTCTCGCACTATTGTTTGATGCCTTGTTTTTTTCTCGTTTGTTGAGATTTCTTTTTCTCTGTGTAGGCTCACCTCGTTTCTGGCACTTAGTGTTTCATGTATTCAGAAACGCGAGCTGTTTCCCTTCCATTCTCTCTATAACATTCAGCTGTGCTGGCTCTGTACTCTGTACACCTTTGCCTGCCGCTGCATCTGAACTCCACACTTACCAGCCTTTACCAAACATTTCCATAATGTTGCTGCTATGTAGTGGGAATGCTATGTGATTGACAACACATTGATGGATCCATCCATCCATCCATTAATCCATCCATACAATTCAGTCCTTGTCAGGGACAAGCGAGGGCAAGAGCTTGTGCCCTTCCTTTAATGAAGAACCAACACTCCCATTTAGACAGTACGCCAATCCACTGCAGGGAACACAAACATAGGCTAATTTCCAAAAAAGTCAAATGAAATTAGTTACCAGCCTAATACTGTTCAGCCAAAATATACTTAGCAATAGGCTTTAGTATAAACACAGGTCAGGGGAATTGTGGGCCAGGGGTCTCCGCTGAGGCTGACCTTAGCTGTGCCGAAGATTGAGGCGGTCTGCAGTTCCTTGTCGTCCTCCTCCTTCCTGGGGTGGATGATCAGGGTCACGTGACAGCAGCTGTGAGTGGCAAACTTCCTGAGTGCCCCAATGATGTGATCCTGGATGGCAAACCTGCGACCGAGCATACATCAGAGACAAAATCAGAGGGGGAATATCAACCAAATAATGTATGCAGCGGCTGTCTCCCACTGTTACTTACAGATTTGAACAAGACAGTTTTGAATCTCTTGTCTCTTAACATACAGCATACAGGAAATACAAGTAAATAAATTGCAGATATTTTTCCTCTAGAGCTTATTTGCATTTCCTTCAGAGAATAAACCATCATTTTCAGCAGTATATGAAAATAATTTAAACCTCAGGTTTTCTTTAAACAATGAGGGAAATCCATCTTGGAACAAAGACAAGTTGTCATAAAAACTTCACATTCAAATTTAAGAGACTGAAAATTTCAAGTGACTTCACGGCTGCTTTTAAAATCCAAGTCCTGGTGTTGATCAATCTTGTGACAGCAGCAATGTTAAAGAACTGCACAAGGGTCTTACTTGTCCACAGTGAGGTTCTCCTGGCCCATCATGAACTGAAGGTTATCAATGACCACATGACTGATGTCGTACAGGTACACAGCATGGTGCATTGTGTCCAACACAGTTCTGCAGAGACAGAGCTGGAGTCATCAAACAGAGGACCAAATGACACAGGCAAAAGTTGAGCACCACAAAATTCAAAATAAAATTTTCCAAAAATCTGCATGTCCTGAATTCCATACATTTGCATGAAGGTTTTAACATGCATTCCATGTGCATTTCATGCTCAAAGGCCTTGCCATGAACCGCGCTTAATAGCACGTGCTGAATGTTTGCATTTGGGTGGCACTTCTTGAGACTTAGGGGGACAACTTTAGGGAAAACACAGGTCTCCTTGCCATCTTCAAACGATAGAAGGCCATACTTTTACAGCATTAAATTTGTTCAAAACATACCCTGCCTTTAAAAGCTAATATAGAGTAAAGAATAGGGAAGACAACAATTAATCAATCAATCAAAATAACCACCATTGGCAATAATAACGGCTGGGTATATTCATATTTATCTGCACATGAGCAGTCGGATGGTTATGAGCATTCACACCAGCGCGGAGGTGTAAGTCCCCACAGGTGGGCTGCATGCAGTTTCCTTCTCCTTTACTTTTACCAGTAAGCCCAAAACCAGCTTATTTTATTCACTTCTTGGAAAATGAACATGGAAATGTATTTTGGACATGTTCCGGGAGAATTAAAGGATTCTTTTTTTACTTCTTGCCAATAAGGGGTCTTCAGGGTAAAAATTTCAATATTTTTGATTTTCACATAAAATAAATAAAGGAATGCAGTGAGATGCCAGTAAACACCAAAAATCTATGTTTTTCCTCTGCCTCAGTTGTTACTTGTGACTTTAAATGCAAATTACCAAAAATCACAATTTTGACCGATTTTAAACCTTGTGGCATTCATAAAATCATTAATATTCATATGATTGACTGGAATAAGTTGCATCTTTTGCCAAGTTGATGATGGCGATTTTTGTTATGGTTACACAACAGAGCTCATTAAATATTCATAAATGTTCCAAACAAAAAAATCCTACGTCATTTTATAGAACTATCTTAAACCTTTCAAATGAGACTAATTTGAGTAAAATCTGACCATTGGTTATTGAAATATCAGCGCCACAAAATATTTTCAGATTTTGTCATTAACCCTCGTCCAAACAAGGGGCGGCTGGTTACCTAACAGATACGATCTAATGCTTCTAGGTTATCGTTTATTCATCCTTTGCGCTCATTTCATGAAAAAACGAAGAGGATGCCTCACACCCCAGGGGTAGGGTGGGCCGTCAAAATCGAAGGGTAGGGGGGTGGTTGCCACCAGCGTCAATTTTTGCCTGTTTTTGATACAAAATATGCTAACAAATTAGCTGCAAATAGAATGCCACTATTATGTTTCACGCTCAATGAACTTTGTAGACCACACTGACTGTCATCCTTATTGATGTAGCTTGTCCTTGTATATATATATATATATATATATATATATATATACACTGCCCGGCCAAAAAAAAAGTTGCACACTCAAATATTTAGTTGGAACCCCTGTAGCTTTGATTACAGTGCAAATTCATTTTGTCATTGTTTTGACGAACTGTATGCAATGCCAGAACATTTATTTTTGATCAAACATGCCATAATTTTTGGCCGAGATCTTGTCTTCTCGACATAATGGTTGAACCACTCGGTGGTCTTTCTTGAGCACATCCCAATAACTTTTACTGTGTCTAAGATCAGGACTTTGTGGCGGCAAATATGGTTGTGAAAATGATTCCTCATACTTGTTTTTGCATTCATGACTTTCTTTGCTAAATACAGGCCAGTAAGTTGCCTGTTCTGAAATACTGTAACATCTTTTCCACCAGCAAGGGATGTGTCTTCCGACATGATTTTTTGAGAAATGAGTAGCGATGCGCTTCATCAGTCAGGGGAAAAATGATTATTGCCAGCTGAAACATATTAATAACCGCAATGATGATCCAATTCTAGAATTTGTTCATTAATTTCCAAACGGTGACTTTTTTTTGGCCGGGCAGTGTATATATATATTTTGTTTTTTATGTTTTGGTCAACATGAGTCATTATACTAATTAGTGATGTCATTGTAATGTACATTTATTACATTACTGTTACTCCTTGGTATATAACAATATGTATGATACTAATATTGTTTACAGTAGCACTAGTATAGTACATGTAGTGTTGTGGGAAGTTGCTTCCCTTCACCTAAAAATGAGGGGGAAAACATGAAACAGCAAAAATTGAGGGAAAAATATGAAAAAAAAAACATGGATTTTAGTGTTTTTTCCAGATATGACATCTATACTGATGTCATTGTGACATCACAGTGCTGAAGTTTGATTCTTATTTTGAAAGATAACATATATGTACCATATTACTGATATTATAAGCCTTGTTCCATCATAGGGCAAAAAAAGTAAAGAAAATGTGAAAGATGTTCAGAAAACTATGTTTTCCTTTTGTGTGTGTTTTTCCCCAAAATGAGTTATGACATCATAGTAATGTCAAATTTATGTTACTCATGAGTTTATAACATTTATAATAACAATAAAATATTAATTGTAGTATCAGTAGTTCTAGAGGTTACTGAAAGTTGCTTATTTTCAGCTAAAAGACATCTGTAGCTGTACGCTAATACCAAACAAGATGATCTTTATCACTTCATTTTGAAATAAAACCCCTTGGTTGGGGTTGTAGTAGAAAAACCCTTGGTTGGACGAGGGTTAAAGTGCTGTTTCCATGGCAAACATGTAAATTTATGTCAAAATACTACATTTTGTGAGGTTAAAATGGTATGTTTATTTCTTACAAACATTTGGTTATTTCTACACAATACCCTGAAAACCCCTTAATCTCTTGCAATGTGCCATTTGAGGTTACATACAGAAGCTATACCACTTGCATTTTATTAGAGAGTACCTTACAAATAAAGTGTGTCCAAACTTCTCACTGGTACCATATAAAGATATGACTTTTGTGCCTATCCAAATAATGTTCCACTGCATATAAAACTGAACAAATTTTAATGTAACCATCATGCACTCCTTTCTTCAGAAAAGCATTCACAATTCAATTCTCCAAAGTAACTTTTGAAGAGAATGTAATACATGTGCATCATTTCTCAAAAACAGTATCATCCAGCAGTGGTCCATCTGCAGTAACTAAAAAAGGCCTTCAGTAAACTCACCGTTTAAAGCATAATTACCTGATACCATCGCAGTTTATTTTGCCCGATTAGCGACAGGAAGAATGACTTTCAATTTTTTTTTTCCAATAGCATTAAGCCATTGCACGTTGCATCATGAGGTTACAAGGCATCTTCTTCTGCATATAAATGACGAAGGAAAACATCAATATCCCTTTTGAATATTCTAAACTAATGTAGCTCATAAAACAGCACTAATTTGCGTAAATTAATTTGCAAGGCTTATTAAGCAATAAAAAATGGCCCGCTGGCCTGAAGGCCTTGTGTCCCCCGTCGCACAAGTGACCAGAAACATGTGGCAAAAACTGTTTTGATGGCTGAAAATAATGTGGTGCACTGTACGACTAATAATGTGAAGTACAATGACACAGTAGCTCATTGGTCATTGGTTGAACAGAGAGATGGATGAGGGATGGATCATTGTGATATGAGCTAAATATAACCATGAGTCATGAGATAGATTACAATTTTCATGACTTGTGGATGATGGAAGCATCGCCAAGGCATAGTTTTGTGCCCATGGCTGAGATCTACCAAACAAACAAATAAGAATGTCATATGAATTTGGTGAGCCTCCATCAATGCTGTCAAAAGTTATTGCGAGTACAGTGTTCCTCACATCGTTTTGCTCAGTGACCTTGAAAACTAGGTCAAAGTCACTCATCATTGAACTTGAGCAAGGCCTTCGCGAGAGGCATATGTGGTGTGAATTTGGTGATCCTCCATCAAAGCTGTCAAAAGTTATTGCGAGTACACTGTTCCCGGACGGACGGACGGATGAACAGCATTTCTATGTCCCCCGTCCCGCCGAGGCGACAGGGCACAATAAGGTACGAGAGGTCATGCTATATTGTGAATACAGTCACAGCTAAAGGGCATTGTTAGGCACGATGTCAGTGGAGAGACATTAGAACAATGGCAATAATTCAAATTAAAACCTTTTCCAACTTCCATCTCGGATTTTAAGCATTTTTTTCACTCTGCTGAAAAAATTCAATAACGAGATTGACGTCCTTGGAGGGCCTGAATTTCTTGCATTTATTCAGATCACTTGCCTAACAATGTCACATCAATTATCTTAATGTAGCCAACAGACAATCTTTATCGTCACCTAATCATTATGGGCCATATCTTAAGTCCTAAAATAAATAGCTTGATTGCTAATCACGCAAACTTACACAGGAAAAGCTTGAGAACAATCATGCGGTAAAAGGTGAGGTCACTGAACGTCCTCTAAACATCTCCTGGCACGCTACTGGAATCATCTAACAAAGAGATGGTGCCGATAGTAAGATAGCAGTAAGAAAGGACATTTTAGGGAACAGTCCATTACCACTAATAAAAACCATTTTGATGACCAAATGTTGCACAAAATAACTTAAAATAACTTGCAGCATAACTTGCCTATTCCACAATTCAACTGTATTTAGTCAGGTCGCCCATTTCATCTATGATATACTGCATGTCTTTTAAATATTGAATCTCTAAACATGAGAACTAGAGGCACTCCGAGAGTGCAATCCTCCGCCAAGGCAGCACAGTCAAAATCTTGCTGAGTGAACAAGGCTCATATTAAATTTAAAGACAGGTTCCGTCTCCGATGCGAGACCAATCAACCCACAAAATTTGAGTGATATCACTGGGAGCGAAAGTTAAAGCGTGTCATAGGATTTTAAGATGGTGGCCATGCCGGCTATATTGTTTGACTGATCTCGCTCAAAATTAGTACTTCCCTGATGTAATAGCAACCCACCCACAAAATCTCAAAAGATATCCGTTCATTACATTTTCAGTCATCTTGTACACAAACAGGCAGACAAACTAAGGCTGGCAAAAACCTCCTTGGAGGTTTGGCAAAGGTAACAATTTGACCGTCTTTAATTACTGCGGTTTTCAACTAAGGTAGATATTCCCCTCATAGTAATTTAATCTCTACTTTAGCCACTATAGGCCTCAACCCTATGGAGTGACAGCACAGTAGTACATCAATGCCAGCATACTCATTTGTACTACACAATATTCCAGAACCTTCTGCCAGAGTTGGGTTCAACAGGCCCAAAGCTAAAGCACAAATGAGCCATCCAAGAAGGTGATGTTACTTGATGTTTTGCTGTCCATGGAAGGTCATGAAGTAGAGGGGGAGGTCCTCAAACTTGTCTGCCCAAACGTCATACTGCTCCAGGTTGTCCTCCAGGCGCTGCATGGAGAACTGGGTCAGCATGATCTTGGCCAGCCGCACATTGTTGATTTCGAAGCTGCCCCACAGTGTGTTAACACCCTGCATGCAAAGGTCCAGGGCGTACTCACTGATAAAGGTGGTCTTCCCACTGCCCGTGGGACCTATAAAGAGAATAGGTGAAAAAAGAAAACTTACATTACAATGGGAACCAACCACCTCTGGTTTGTTAGGATCAGACCCTGACAATACAGCTAATTAGCGTAATATCTGCTTGCTTTTTTAGCAATGCAACATTTTATGTTAAAACAATGGCATAACATTTTCAAGCCATAACGATCAATGAAAAATTAAGAACAAGACAATAAAAAAACAGCCCTGATACAAAAATCTGTATGCAGGCTTTCAGGAGACGAGCCAAGCACAAATACCATCAGCCTGTGTGCACTGCTAGCAGTCCAGAAGTATGCAAGTTTTTTCCAGCTAAGTTAGTGTATATCAAAGCGACATTTAAACAGAACTCAAGAAGAGCCTCCAAAAGCCGAAGGCACAGCAGAATCATAATTTTTCGGACTCCATAAAGTCTGGGCAATTCCAGCGTTACTCACGTTACATTTACTGCATTAGGCTATTGTAAAAAATAGTTTCACTACTTATTCAACGGACAATACTTCAAAACTTCTACATTGTGGCAAACTCCGAATGTAATCAACTTTACTAGAGAAAGCCCAGAATGAACCCCTCAATGATTATGCTGGCAGACTGGATTTTTCAAGCGTACAGTGGGGGAAATAAGTATTTGACCCCTTGCTGATTTTGCAGGTTTGCCCACTTACAAAGAATGCAACGATCTATCATTTTGATCGTATATACTTTCTAACAGAGAGAGGCAGAATCACAAAGAAAATTCCAGAAAATCACATCATATTAATATATAAAAATTGATAACCATCTGATGAGGAAAAATAAGTATTTGACCCCTTAACAAACAGCAAGTATTCTGGGTCCCATAAGCCCGTCAGTCTTTCTTTAAGACACACCCCCAATCCCAACTAATTATTTACATCAAATACACCTGCCTCACCTCATTACCTGTATAAAAGACACCTGTCCACTCCCAAACAACCAGATTCCAACATCTACACCATGGGCAAGACCAAAGAGCTGTCTAAGGACATCAGGGACAAGATTGTTGACCTACACAAGGCTGGGATGGGCTACAAGAGAATCAGAAAGCAACTTTGAGAGAAAAGATCAACTGTCGGTGCAGTTATCAGGAAATGGAAGAAGTACCACACTGCCGCTAACCTCCCTCGGTCTGGGCCTCCATGCAAGGTCTCGCCTCGTGAGATGTCCCTGATCATGGGAACGGTGAGGAATCGCAAGGGGGGAACTGGTTAATGAACTGAAGGCAGCTGGGACCACAGTTACAAAAGAAACAGTTGGTAACACACTACGCGGTCATGGATTGAAATCCTGCAGCGCGCGCAAGGTCCCCCTGCTGAAGAAGGCACATGTACAGGCCCGCCTGAAGTTCACCATTGACCACCTGGATGACTCAGAAGAGGCCTGGAAGAAGGTGATGTGGTCAGATGAGACCAAAATAGAACTTTTAGGGCTCAACTCAACTCGCCATGTTTAAGGGCAAAGAACACAGAGTACAACCCAAAGAACACCATACCCACCGTCAAGCACAGTGGTGCTTTTCAGCCAAGGGGACGGGACAACTCCATTGCATTGAGGGGGGATGGACGGGGCCATATACCGTAGAATTCTGGACCAATAGCTCCTTCCCTCAGTGAGAGAGCTGAACATGGGTCGAGGATGGGTGTTTCAGCACGATAACTACCCTAAGCACACCGCCAAAGCAACAAAAGAGTGGCTGAAGAAGAAGTACATCAAGGGTCTGGAGTGGCTTAGCCAGTCTCCAGACCTGAATCCTATTGAAAATCTTTGGAGGGAGCTTAAAATTCGGGTTGCAAGGCGACAGCCTCGGGACCTGAATGATTTGGAGGCTGTCTGCAGGGAGGAGTGGGCCAACATCCCTGCCAGAATGTGCACAAACCTTGTCAACAACTATAAAAATTGTTTGACATCTGTGCTGGCCAATAATGGCTTTTCTACAAAATATGAACATGCAGTTTGTCCAGGGGGTCAAATACCTATTTTTGACCAAAAATATGCAAATAAATTCCTAAAATGCATACAATGTCTTATTCCACTTTTTTGGTGATATTCTGTCACTCACTGTTACAATAAACCTATCATTAAAATTGTAGAGCGTTGCACTCTTTGTTCGTGGGCAAACCTGCAAAATCAGCAAGGGGTCGAATACTCATTTCCCCCACTGTACCTCACGTAACTCAAAAGTAACATGGCTTTTTCCACTGAAGTTTGGTCCAATCTTCTTCATCAATGATGCAGAATTAATTGATTATACATGTTTGAACCTTTAATGCTGAAAATTCTAACACAACCAGGATTTCAACTTGATGCAACAGTCATTTTCTGCAACGGGCCCTTAAAACAAAAAAAGCCCTGTTACTCACGTTACAAGTAGGTTTTGAGTGTCTGGAGGCTCACCATACTGCATTTTACTGATCATTTCCAATGTTTCATCCATGTCAGCCATTTCTATTCAAGAGGCCTTCATGATTTCCAGTTTCTAAGGCCCCAATCTGCATGTCCATCCTCCACCCAGTAAGACCCCCGAACAAGACAAATTCACACTCATGGCCCTTAGTTTCTCAGAACAATATTAAAATAATGTAATTCAATCGACAAGTAGTCTCTTCACAACTTCAAAATGTGAATGATGTCAAACTTTTATTTAATATGCGTAAAAAACATTTTTGGTTTGCCTCAGACCTCCAATTTCTTCTGAACTACACACCTGAATATACTGACAATACAGCCATACATAAATTGTATTGCTGTTTCATGTTTAAAGTATTCCACTATTTTTTTACGCAAGCTTTCACAGGTTGGAGAGCGGAGAGCCTCTAGCCATCTTTACTTCTTAGAGACTAAGCCTCTCTAAGACATCCCTTTTATGGCCAATCATGTTACACACCTGATGCCAGTTAGTGTAACTACTTGCTTAAATATTCTTTCAGCTGATTGTCTTATATATTAATTGCTTTTTCAGCCCTTTTTTCCTGCCTGTGTCCCAACTTTTTGGAGACCTGTCGCAGCTGGAAAATTTGAAATAAGCTCACTTTGTGCAGGATAAAGTAAAATGTCTCAGTTTCAACACTTTAAATGTTATCCATGTCCTATTGTAAATTACATATTGGCTCATGTGATCTGAAAGTCACTGCATTTTGATTTTATTATTATTTTTATTTATTTTATTACATTTCGTCCGAACTATTTCGGAATTGGGGTAGTACAACAGTATGCTGCACTGTAAATTTGGCATGAGCATATGTCGAATTCACCTCAGACGACGTAAAAAAACAAAAGGGAGGCTAAGCTGAGGGACGGACTAATGAATTAACGGACAGATGGTGCAAACAGATAAAAGCCTCAGAAAGTACCTGTGAAAACAGTGAGCTCCCCCTTGCGGTGGCCCTTTAGGATCTTGTTGAGCTCAGGGAAGCGGCCCCACTTTATCCCAGCCACCTGCTCCCGGTTTGTCAGCTCCCCATAGACGTCATCTCTGAGCTGTCGGAAGGACACTATGGACTTGTGGGCAGCGGGAATGGAGGACTTGAGGATTCGGGACAAGTTCTTGCTCTTCTCCAGGGCCTCCCCTGGGCAGGGCTGCAGCTCGCCCGGCCGAACCAGGGAGCAGCGCTTCAGCCCCAGCTTGCGGGAAAAGATCTTGGAGGCCTCCCAGGAGGGCATGTCCCCACCAAGCCACAGCGTCACCTTCCGGAACTGCTCAAGGTAAGGCAAGAGGACGGGGGGCAGGCAGCTGACCCCTCGCGGCAGGGTCAGGCTGGGGAGCCCCGTGGCCTGGCTAACAGCCAAGGCATCCACCTCACGGCCAGTCAGAACCACCTCTGCGTCTTTGCGGGTTATCAAAGGAAGGCCGAACAGGTTGTAGTAGGCGGACGGCTTCGGTAAAGTGGCTTCAGTGTAGGTCACAGCTCCGTCCACACCACACTTGGCGGTCACTAGCTTAAGCCCGCGCAGGCTTGAGTCCCGCCCACCGAACCACGGGAAGACCAAACTCTTGGTGGGCTTGAATAGCCTCACACCAAACCGCTTGAGAGTGGCGTTGGAGATCTTGTCTATTCTGAACATGGTCCTGACCAGCTGCGCCTCTTCGTCTGGAAGGTCAGAGAAGGTGACGGAGGCCAACCAGATCCTCTGCACCTCCCGCAACTCCATCTCCCTCACCTCTTGCTCCTCCGGGCTCTCCGGATATCCTAGCGGCACGGTTGAGCTGAGGGACGAGCGGCCTTCCTGCCGCATCACTTCCAGACAGTCCTGAAAGTCTTCCCAGCTTCCTTCCACTTGTGTCTCCTTGCATAAGAACTGCCCCGTGGTTTTATCAATGAAAAGTGAAAATCCAGTCCCCTCTTTAGGCTCCAGGAATAAGCTCGGCACGTGTAGACAGCTGTAGCCATCGTGAAATGGGATCTCCTTGGAGCGCAGGTACTGCTTGATGTCAGTCACTGTGATAGGCGTGAAAGGTAAATCCTGTGTAGACTTGACATTTTTTCCGAAGGTCCTGCAAAAACTGGGCGGCACAGAGAGGCGGGGCAACAGAAGATACGCAGGAGAAGCGCGAAATGAAGACAACCAAACTGGGCGATGTTTCACCAAAACACTGGAAGAATGCCTGACTGAGCGAGCCTTAAGGAGCGGGTGGAGACGGATCCCGCTCAAGACTGAGCTGAACCGCCACATGCTCTCCACTATCCGTCATCGAACATCTTCTCGTCTACAAAGCGTAAAGATCACACGAGAACACCGAATTATGCCGCACATAAATTCACGTTTACATAGTTTCCAGAGTTGTTTCATCAAACTCATTCGTCAAAACACAGATATTTCCGTTCGCTGCAAGATGATTAAAAAAGAAGCCGCCTTACAATACCAGTGCATATGCAGAATATTAATTTCAATCGTGAAATTAAGTGATAATGTACGTCAATTTTTGTGTCATAACATCAAGCAACAAAGATAGCAGCAGCACTAAAAATAAAACTAGCTACAATGACATTTGCCAAGCTCCGTCAGCTGTCCCGCAAGTCACTAACACTAACACATGACCTTTTAAACAAGAAAATAACTGCTAAAATGTAATTTTATCAGAAACGTGCAAGCATCGATGTATACCATACACAGACCTGTCGCAGGTAATTTGCACACTGCCCCCGATTTCAGGACACGTTTTTCTCTGGTGCGCGCATAAATGTGCATCAAAATAAGTTCGTGTGAAACACATTCCTCAGAAGAGAATGTTTATCTATATCTGATAACGACTGCACGATTACGGTCATAGTTCGTTGATTTGCATTTTATGGTATATATATGAAACATTTACACCATGTTTGATGTTACTTGCTATTCTGAATGAAAAATTTACCCTGGTCCAACATAATGAGAGCCAAGTATTAGCCCGGAATTTAATATTGGCGCACCGTTTCTGCACATGGCTGCTTGGTAGTTCTTCTTCAGCCTCTAGAACGTCCTCTTAAGTAGATAGCTAGTTAGCTAAATGACTTAGCATCATGGTGTGACCGAGCAAGGTTATCAGATTTTTATTACAGTTTGCTAGCTAACGCCCTTATTATCAAATATGACATCCAGAGGTACCCCGAGTCGTTTTTTGCAAAGTGTTCTACAAAATGGTGTGGGGCGATATATTTGCCAGCTGAAACGCATCTCTCTTATTTTCTCCAAAAAGGCACCAAATTCGCGAGGGGTCAGGTAAGATGCTCGGTATGGGAGTTGACCTCATTACGGTAATTATAACACCGTACCCATACCATCTAGATGGCCAGGAATGTTAGCGAGCTCTGTATTGTGCAATGTTTTGCTGGTTGTCAGTTGTTAGTCAGTGTGATTAGTTACTGGTTTGCTGATTCGCTAGTTAGTTTGCTTGGCAGCTGACTTGGCGTGTAACATGTATTGCCTTGTTGCCAGCCACTGTCTTCTCACGCTTTTGCCATTTGCTAGCGTAACCAATGCGGATATTTCATAGTTAACAAGTTACCCGTAAATGCACTTGTGTGCCGGGGTGACTGGAATTTAGCGAAAGCTTACATTTGATTTTGAAGCTAACTGCAGTATGATTACAGACCTGGGCTAGTTGGCTCAATCTGTCGTCCTGGCTCTCTTTGTTAGTTTTTTTTTACTATTCTGTCCAAGTGGTTGGCTGCTATTTCTTTGTGATTTCTGGGACAGCACGTCACTGTTTTTGTCAGTTTGGAGTAACAATTTTTTGTTTGATACAGAGATTTCATAGAAGAGGGAATCGTGGACTTCGCCAAAAAAAACCCTGGAACCGTCGTTTATGTCTCACCTGAGTCCTGCGCGATTCCCAAAATAGTGGC
Source organism: Gymnothorax reevesii (assembly GCA_029721435.1). NCBI lineage: Eukaryota > Metazoa > Chordata > Actinopteri > Anguilliformes > Muraenidae > Gymnothorax > Gymnothorax reevesii. The sequence continues at coordinate 66,953,030 of CM056582.1, forward strand.
AGAATACTGTGAGTATTTTCTACAACCTTGTTTCTTCAGGTTCTGCCAAGGATGGCAATGTTGACAAAACGACTACATGTACTCTTTTGGGCACTTTTAGTGCGTAAATTCGTCCGTAACAAAATAATTGAACTGAAGCTAGGAGCCGACAGGGAGATGATGGAGTAGTGAAAATGGAGCTGTTATTATGTGCTGGTCTTCACCTAGGTGGCGCGCGTCTGAAACATTTAGTGACCGACGTTTACCTCTGTGATCGCAGTTGTTTCCAAATTTATTATGCTGGACTAGGCCTCGGGCTATCAGTCTTGACTTCTGAGGCGTTGGCACGTCATTACCCGTCTAAAGTCTGCAAAGCCTTCTGTTGTCATGTGCTTCAGGGTCATTCCATAAGAAATCACCCAAGCTCCCATCTCGATGGCCTCAGAAATGCTTCATTTGATAATATTTTGTTGCCTGTGATGAGCAAATTAAATTGCAGGTGGTTTCAAGTTGATATCTCGTTCCGTTCTCATTTTATGGGCCCCCGAAAAAGGGGGCGTGGCCCACGTTAACCCTCTGGTCACAGTTTGTGACCATTTTCAAAGGGTTATAACCAATGAACTAATAAGGATACAAATTTCATTCTTTCGGGATATGTTTATTCTGTTTAATGGTCTGCAACAAGCCTTATAATATAGTGATTAACCCTTTGAGTGCTTTGCAATGTACCCCTAAACATTGAAATTTGGTGCCAAACATGTCGATTTCAAATGAAATAATATGCAAGTATCCTTAGAATGTCCCCTTTGCCATTTACTTTGTTGATAGTATACCTGATGCAGTTTCAAATGAAGGTAAAAACATCTTTCTATCTTCATCCAGTTTGGAGAAACATTGTCTAATTACTGAAACAGTGCACTTTTCGACCCTCATTTTGACCATGTGGGCCTTTTTTGATTTTCAAAAAGTTGGCCTCAAATGAAAGCTTATTCAAAGAACTTCAAAATGCAAGACAATCAAACTTGGAACAAATACTCCTACTTGGAAAAATAAGACCACCTTTAAGGGCTATTTGCACATTGGCACAACTACTCTCAGTGTATGTAAATGTACAATAATGTACAGGAAATACTGAACTCCACTCATTTATTTCTACTTTCAGTTGCATGCTCTTTGATCATTTGCAGCCTGTATCATTTTCTTGTATTTGTTTTCCCAGAAATTTCAAGATAATTTGATTCAATAGGCAGAATTGTTGCTAATGTGGATGAAACCCTTCAAACCGTACCTGCCCCTTCATGCCCTTTATTTGCGAAAAGGACGATCCTGTGGAGCTAAAATATTGTACCCCTGGTTGATTTGTTGCCTGCTTCTATGATGGCCAGTGGTGGTTGGTGGTTTACAGTCCACTAGGAGCTGAATTTATCTTCAGTCCGTATTTTTCTGTCTGATGCCGACAGCAGGTCAGGGCTCCCTCAACACAGTGAAGTCAAGAAGAACAAGTGATTGGTTCTCTGCCACATATAAGATCTTTTGACCAAAAATTCTCCTCCAACATCTATCAAATTTAAAGTATCAATATTCATACAGCTATGTTGTAGAAAAAGAAGAGCGATTAATTTTGCGATAACAAGGTTTACAAAGGAAAAATCTTATGTAATTGCACGGTGACCTCAAGGTCACGAAAATTGACTGGTGTCCCGCGACCTCTCAAGTACATGTTGGCGCTAAATATAAGCAAAATTGGTGAACTGATTCTTGAAATATCTCGTTTACTAGGTTTACAAAGGTAACATCTGTGTAATTGGCACTGTGTCCTTGAAAATGACCTCATAGTCACCAAAATGGACTGGTGTCGCCGGACCCCTCAAGTACATGTTGGTGCTAAATATGAGATAAATCAGCTCTCTGTTTCTTGAGATATCGCCTTTAACAAGGCTTACAACGGCAAAATCTGTGTAATTGCTCTGTGACCTTGAAAATGATCTCAAAGTCACCCAAATTGACTGTCATGGGACCCTGCAAGTACATGTTGGGGGTAAAAATTAGCAAAATTGGCCCACTGGTTCTTGAGGTGTTGCTCTGACAGCAATGGGACAGACATAAGGAGCTGAATACTGTGGTCTCCACTTCATGGCGGCAGGGGACATATGGCAGCAGTATGGCATTGGCAACCTCTGAGTAAGAATGTGAACTAATCATGAAAGAATATATAATTTTTTGAACAATAAAAGTTAAACGATGACGGATAATAGAATTCAGAAGGGTAAAATTGCCACGCCAATTGTCTTATAGTGAGGGGTGATTGAAATCCTGTGTTGCTTGCTCACATGGCTTGGCCTACAGTAGTAGACCTATCAGGGTGACTTCAAACAATGTTCGTTCCAACTGGCCGGTGACTTTCAAGGTCGGATCATTTATCACCTGGTTTTTCAGTTCTTGTTCACATACACGTGTTCACACTTACACCTGGTCTAAGCAGAATACAAAGTCTGAGTTAAGTGTGTCTCAACACCAACAGAAATACCAAGTGTTATTCTAAACTGAACCTGGTGTTCACAATTGGTCATTTTATAGTCACTTTTAATTTGCATGAACAATAAATCCCGAAGAATATACACCTGTGGGAATTCAAAGTTGGTGTTTAATGCATGTACTTCACTATAGCCATGCCAACAGCAGCGTGGGCTGACTATTAAAAATTGCTGTCAAAAGTGAATGGCAATCTCATTTACGCATCTATGAAGAAGAAGTATGTTGCTATGATGCGATATATGTTTGGACCCCCTCGAAAACGGGATGGTGCATCTCAAGGGGCTTATCCAAATAAATAATAAAATATAATATTAATATTATAAAGTATATCTGCAGCTCTCTGCCCTGCTTGTTCGACCCCATCCAGTTTGCCTACAGAACAAATAGAAGCAGAGACGATGCCATCTCCAATCTTCTGCACACCACTTTAACTCACCTGGAATGGGGAAGGGGTAACTTTGTGAGGGTGCTGTTCATAGACTATAGTTCAGCGTTCAATACAATAGTCCCCCTTCGCCTGATGGGAAAGATGAGGTCGCTGGGGATCTACACCCAGATGTGAAACTGGGTGCTCAGCCTCCTCACCGATCGCCCCCAAGTGGTGAGAGTGGGGGGAGGCATAATTTCAGGGACGCTGACCCTCAACACAGGTTCTCCACAGGGGTGTGTCCTGAGCCCGCTACTCTATAACATCTACACACATGACTGTACAGCCGTCAACAGCTCAAACTCCATCATCAAGTCTGCTGACGACACCGTGGTGCTGGGTCTGATCTCCGGAAACAACGAGCAGTCTTACCTGGAACAAGTGGCAGACCTAGCACTGTGGTGTCAGTCAAGCAACCTGGCTCTGTATATCAGCAAGACTAAGGAAATGGTGGTGGAATTTAGGAAGAGGAAGGGCAGCGGACATCCCCCACTCACCATCAGTGGATAGCCTGTGGAGCGGGTCTCCAGTTTCAGGTACCTGGGGATGCACCTCACCGAGGACCTTTCCTGGTCACTCCACACTCAACACCGGTTGGGGAAGGCCAGGCAACAGCTGTACTTCCTCCATCATTGAGGAAGTTCAAGGTCTCCCCATCCATCTTGAAGACCTTTTATTCCTCTGCTGTGGAAAGTATTCTCACAGGTTGCATCACTGCTTGGTACGGGAACTGTACGGCACGCGATCGGGCCATCCTGCTGAAAGTGGTGTGCTCGGCAGAACGGACCATTAGGGCCCCCCTCCCAAGCTTGGAAAACATCTACATCAAGAGGGTGGGGTCTGGGGCTAGAAAGATTATGGAAGAATCCTCCCACCCCAATTCCAGCCTCTTCACCCTGCTAAATTCGGGCAGACGGCTCTGCAGTCTGAACACAAAGACTGAGAGACTGAGAAGGAGTTTTTTTTCCATCTGCAGTTAGAATGTTAAACTCTACTGCCCCTCTGTCTTTGTAGGCTAAGGACAATTTTTTTTTTCTTTCCCAGTAAATAGGCTGTTTTCTATTTATTACATTTATTACCTATGTTTTTATTATTTTTATTTATGTGTTGCGCAGAGCTAAAGCCCTCCCCTTTTCTTTCTTTCACTGCATGTAAATGTGCATGCAACAAATAAAGCACTTGACTTGACTTGAAATTTCAACAATTTCACATCAACAGTGACACCTGGTGTTGACTCCGGTTTTCTCACCGGAAACATCCAACAACCGGTCAAGTGTTGATAGTGATGTTAGTTTAAACTTTGTGTGTTTACCTTGTGTTAACACAAACAATAATGCCAATTCCGAACACCCAGCACTAACACAAACACCAACGTTCGTCACCTGTTGTGTAGTTCTGTAGACAGCTTGCTAGCTACTTATTCATCATCTCTATTTCAAGCCTTGCCAGTAGCTGCAGAGTTGTGAAATTGTTGCTTTCTGTTGACTCAAGGGCTCTGTTCGTTGGCCAATTAAAACAAAGCTCATTCCGTAGAGGGAAGTTTGTAAACTTCCTTAATGGACATCCAAGAACATTATCGCTTGAAAAAAATCTGGCATAATGGGTCCCCTGTAAAGTTTACGCACTGTACAAGACCTGCTGAATGTGCCAATGCTCTTTTACTAAATGCTTTAGATTTAAAATGTGCTGGTTTTGCACAGAGATTTTATTTGGAAGTAGCTGGGGAAGCTTTTTTACTTTCATCTGAAGGAGATATTATTCAATGAACATAATTGTTGGGCTAATGGAGTGACAAATGCATGAGAAGAGAGGAGCCTGCAGGAGCAGGTAATTGCACCTCAAGTGACTGCTTATACTGATATTGAATACTGACCGTATATGCCTTTAACATGCAGCCAGCTGCCACCGTCATGCCGCTTGTCCCTAACTCATTACGGTATATTTACATGCATTTCACACACCCTGCTGTTAACTTCATCATGCAGTCCAGAATTAACATTCTCTGAAATTTTCTGTCATTAGCACCCATAATAATTCCTGTTAAAAAGCTGTTGCAGCAGTGCTGGTTGATGTGGCCTAAAAATTATATCAATTATTTTTTAAGTTTGGATGATAACAAAGTATCACAGAGTATAACTTTTGTCCTGGTTTCATTGGAAAATGCTTCAAATGTAGTGCAAGTATCAAGTAAAAGTTAGGATAGTAGTTTATTTGGGTGAGTGAGAAATCCCTTACCTGTTCTGAACTGGTTTCACGGCTGTCCTGGGCCAGTGTGCAGCCATGTTTTTGAGGTAAAATGTTTTGCACTGATGGTCTTTTGTTAACTTGAAGTACTCTGCTCTGCCAGTATGGGTGGAATAGCAAAATTCATACCGTGCCGCCTCATCTCACTGTACACTGTTAATTCTGCACTTAGTTGTACCAGACTTTGAATGGGAAAATGTTGCTGTTCTGAAAAGTGTGAAAAATATCAGCAAACTAATTTGTTGTCATTTTTGTACTGAGGCGTGTATAGTCAGTAACTTGCTCTGAGTGAAATAAACATTTGGGCTGAGCCTTTATAACCCAATGGAAGAGAAGCGCTGTACTACAAAGAGTGAAGACATAAAGCAAAACCAAGCACTAACTCTGCATTTCCTGGCTATTTCTCTGCGTACACGAGACCAGAGCCCAGGATTAAGGGTTTGTTCCTAGTCAGATGTACACGGAGGTGTTCACTGTAGGTTTGGGCTGTTGGATGAAGATCTTGACTATAGGTAATTGGCAGAGTCCATCTCCTGTTGTTTTTTTTTTTGTTTGTTGGAGCGGAGGGGGACGGGGCATTTTCTGTTGTTTTATTTTATTGCCTATTTAATGTTCAGCCTCCATGAAAATTCAGCTCTAAATAATTCATCTGAAAAGCGCAATACGAAGCTTGTGCAAATTGGAAGTTGGGGTTGGGCCATACTATGCACATTCTTGTTTCCTTGATTAACCTGGAGTCGATCGTTAAACAGGGCCATGACTGATTGAAAATTAAGTCACCTTTATTGGTCGCCGCCTGATTGATTAGCGTTTGAGAGCAACGTTAATTCATAAATCATATTTCAGAACTAAACCAACTACTATGTGGGGCTATGCGCTTTGACCATTTAATTACATGGTTATGTTATTCCCACCTGTGTTTATTTGGAATACTTGTATAAGCACTTGTGCTGCAGTTTTAGGCCAGTTCAGTTTTGCCAAGCGTGCGGGGCAGCATTTTATTAGTTCTGTGTTTAAAGAATTCCCACACTTTTGTCAATCTCTTTCGGGCTTTTTGGCATGAAGGCATTTTTCAGCATGCCCAGGACTCGCCATTATGGTGGATGAACGTAAACTGTGTGACGCATCGTCATGTTCCTCGCAAATTGACGTATTTGCATAATCGGCTTAATTGTTTACACCAACACGTTGTCTCAGCCCTATTTCATAACTTTCCCTGTAAACTCTTTAGACTGCTATCTGTTGTGATCCTCGGAGGAAATCAGCAGTTCCTGAGATACTTGAACCAGGAATCATTCCATGGTCGAAGTCCCTGATATTACATTTTCCCCCCTTTATTCTTAACCATCTCCTAACCCCATTGGAAATGTCTACATACTTTTATACATTATGTTTGGCTGAATATTTCCATACACAACCATGTATAAATCAGAAAACATGCATTGAGGTATTTCTGGGACATTTTGCCATCTGACACAGTTCTCTTCAGCTTAGTTTGCACAATTCATGTTGTACTACTTTTTAACTGTAAATGCCTGCATTGTGGGCTTGAATTAATTGCTGGTAATTATCTTCAGATCTCTTCAAAGCATACTGTTGTGTTATCCTTTTGCCTGATTGCTTATTCAAGTAGAATTCAAATTCATTGTTTATGAATTTTTTTCTGCGTCAATTTTTTTTCTCCTCCCAGTGAAATGCTGGCACTTCTCACCCCTTCCCCTTTTACTCCTCACACAATGCACTGAGTTTTCTCTTATCTGCTGAACTGCCGAGAGAGTTCCTCCCATAATTACAGGGATGGCTGGACAAAAAGTGACACCTGATCCCACCATTTACCTCTGTTTTTGTTTTTTCTGTGTGAAGAGAGATCAGATTTTTTTTGAGTTTAGCTCACCTATGAAGTTGCTGGAACTTGACCCAAGTTTGATCCCGTTTCCCAGAAGGAGTTGTTACTCCCACTGAAAAGTATAAATCTGCGTCATTGACTCACTCACACGGCAGCATTTTCCATATATCTTGACGTCTTTAGTTCCATTTCTGCCCTAGTGGTAAAACTGGATAGGATTAACACCCAATCACATAATGCCAAGCTGCATAATGACAGCAGCTGTGTTTACGCTCTGAAATTGAGTGGCTTCTGTGTGCTTATAAATGGATCATGTGTAATGATACACAGCTTTAGGGCTAAGTACTTTCGTAAAAATGTCTACTATCCCAATATAGAGCCTAAAATAGGGTTCAACTCAATTCAGGTCCATTTACCAAAGCAGAAAGATCTTTGCAAGATAAAAACCAACAAGATAAAAAATAAAGTATATGTGCATTCTGGAATCTTCTGGATAATCTTGTGGCTGTAAAATTCTTTGGAGTTATCAGGACAATGGTAGCACTCAGTTGAAAAGTTAAACCTACAAAAGGAGATGCGTGAAATGTATGTGTTGAATGTGAAAGGACTAAACTCTTGATCTCGATGCTCTTGTGTGCACATGTCCTATTTGTCCTGCAGTGAACGGGAGCGTGAGGGAGGAGGCAGTGGGCTCGAAGCCTGCGCAGGAGGTAGCCGCGCTGATACAGAAGCTGTCGGAGCAATCTGGCCTGGACATCATCCGCATCCGCAAACCTTTCCACACAGACAGCCCCAGCGTCCAGGGGCAGTGGCATCCCTTCACCAACCGGCCCCCTTCCATTGGCCCTATCAAGCCCCAGGAGCCCAAAGCGCAGTGAGCTAGGCAGTGGGGTCTTCATGCTCATTGTGGCTTGTGCCAGAAACGCACTTCCATTCCCTTACAGCAGAGGGCAATGGAGGGACACAAACACACACAGCGGGTACTGTGGGACCACAAAAGATGAGGCAGCAGGGTGAGAATGAAGGTTATGGCATTTCACTTTAATGAGGCTCTGAAAAGACTGACTGCATGTATGAAATTTCAGTTTTAATGTGTTCATTGTGTTCATCTGCATGTGAAATTCAGTTATTTTACTGCAGTTAATCACTGTTTGACGGGCTTGACATGGGAATGCATTTCACATTTTGGATTGGGAAAAACTGGGCTGCTGAATCAAGTAACCCATAGCCTCTGTTTAGGAATGCTTACTTGCTAATGTTAATTCAATAAACTGGCTGACTTTTTTCAACAAACAGGAACTTATGGTGTCTCTGCCTATTGTTTTCTTTGAAGGTTGTGAACTCGCTTGGGTCATTGAAAGTGTTATTTTTTTTATTGAATATTCTGCACTTTCTTATTGTGTCTGGGAGTGAGTGGTGTTTTGACTTGAGTGCTGTTCCTGCTCTCATTTAAGCAGGACCACTCAGGACACAGTTCCACCAGTATGAAGTTTCTTGCTCCAATGAGCATTCATTACTGAAACTGTCAATCTAGTTCAGTTAAAGATCACCTGGTGCTATAATTGTAGTGGTCTAAATTTTCCTCTGGGCTTTGGCTATTAGCATTAGCCAAGCTCATGTGATCTTCCGGAATCACTTTTGCCCGCTGCGGGGAACTCTCAGAAAACGTAATAACACCGGGCACATCCTTTACTGTGAGGGAGACCTCTCAGGCTGTATCTCACTTAGGCAGTGTGATGGTACTAGCGCTGTCTGGAATTCACATTAGCAATTGTTAAAGCCTGTTTTCACAATGTTTCTTAAAGTATGACTGCTGACCTTGGATCAGTTTCTCCTAAGTTCTCATAATGGACAAGGTGAGGAAATGGTCAGGCACAGCCTAATCCTGGCAATCCAGTCATTAACCTGAGACTCTGAAACAACTCCTGCTTTATTGTTGGGGAGAGAGCTGTGAGTTGCTTGCTCAGTACACAGCTCCAGAGCCCCTGTAAAGAACGCTGTAGAGAAACCACTCCGAGCTGAAATCCTGTTTGTTCATCATTTTACGAATGCCCCCCAACAGGCTTCACTCAACGTGCTCAGCCAAGAGTCAGGAGCCTTTCAGATGCCCGAGAGGCTTTCTGATGGTGTTTTTAAATGGCAGGTGAGAATACATTTCTATTATTGGTTATAAAACTCCTTGCTGCAAAAAAGTATTCAATTGATTGCATTTTCATTCCTGCTGAGCTGATCTTCGCTGGCTGATGCAATTCGGCATCGGCACAGACTCTGGTAGTACAGAAAAACCTGTCTTGGAAAAAATAATAGAAATAAAATAAGTGCATATCTGGACATGTTGGTTGGGGGGGGGAGTCTAAATGAGGATCTCTGTTGCTAAGCAACCACTTTGTGCCAGTGCTACCCTGAGAGAGGCTGTGGCTGATCTGAGACTCTTCTTTAAAATATTAAGTTGGGGAAATGTAGTTATTTCAATTATGTCTTAATTAGTCTCCTATATCAAGGGGCTATGGTGCTTGGATCATCTCTGCAGTCGCAAGCGATGCTGCATCAGAGCCTAAACTAGAGCATCTCGCAGGCTTGTGGGACCATCTGGACTCGGAGTCCTGACAGCTGAAGCCCCAGCTGGGCCATAGCAAAGTTCTGTCCCTTTAATCAGGACGATAATCCCACACACTGGCAATTGCTAGTTAATTTTTTTCCCCTGAAATGATCTAATCTCAGTCCGATCATCACCTCCGTTGATCTTGAAGTGACTCATACCCAGAAGTAGCAATCTGCACCTTATGCACTTCCTTAAAGTTATTTGAGCACATTTTCTTAATCCACACCTGTGCTTTTTCAAAGCAAGAGGTTGAGCTGATATGCGACTCTGAGAAAATGTCGAGCATGCGTGAAATTTTTGTTATTCCTCCGCCAGGTCATGTTTTCACCGGCATTTATTCTTCTGTTTGTTTGTCCGTCCTGTGATATCTCAAAGTTATGGATGTGCGTAAATGAAATTTTGTGTGTCGATAGATACTGTGCAAAGGAGGAAGTGATTAAATTTTGGTGAAGATCCGGCTCATATTCTTGATCCAGGAACCAAAATAATCTCTGAGTGCAAGACAGAGCTGTTGAGCACCAGTGTAATGTGACACTAACGCCCACGGCAGCTGTCAAATTACTTCTTTTTAAAAAACTTCACGAGTGAATAAATCCGAATCGGACTTCCTCAGCCAACAAATTTGAAAACAGCGCAGGTAATGCGCTGTCAGAGTGCCTTCTGGTTTAAGTGTAATTTGGTCTCTGGTGTTTTATTTTTTGTTTTCCATATTAGTGAGTCTGCGAACTGGAACACATTCGAAATTTCTGAACAAAAAAACAAATGATACAGAGAATTAGTAGCATTTTGTTATTAAGTGTCTGATTGAATAGCCTCTTCAAAGCTCTGATCTCTGCATCTTTGAGGTCGTCTGTAATTACCTGGACAGACTGAAGAAAGTTGGACTACCATTCTGCAGAAGAACTGCATAAAGATTTCCAGTGTGCTTGAACAACCTACCATCCAATGTTTGTGTAAAACTATAAAACTAAATGATGGTGTATCTAATTTTTAGGCAAAGGGTTGTCACATAAAATATTAATTTGATTCAGTACTAAGGAGTGTATGACTCATTATGTAAATTTTTTTTTTCAATATTCAAGTTCAGTTTATATTTCCTTTTCTTAGTCATCTTTGACAGAGGAGTTGGAGAACAATAGTTATGTGCATTTTGGAGGTTTTGAGAAAAATGGATTTTTAGGTTTGCAAGTGTTCGATTAAATCGGGTATTTCATATCAGTCACTCTTTTGCTGCATGGTTCAGAGGTGTATTGGCATGTAAGTTTTCAGTGGTCCGGTAGTGCGACATCATGGTCTAAATTGCCAAAAAATAGACATGCTACCTTGGTGCTCCAACAATTTTAGCATTTAATGTGAGGACAGTATGATGATGGGCTGAAGTTAAGTATGTTTGCATTGGAAGACAGATGACTCTGTAATTCAATTCATATTCATCAAAATATCAATATTTAATTCATTTAGGCAGATTTTGTTGGACATACCACAAAATAAAAATGTGAATTCTGCTTAAGACTAAGGCAGATGGACATGCAGTTACTGAAAGGCATTACCCATCGTCTTCCCTCTTTATTACTTAAGTTTCCAAGGGTATGAAATGGTTGCGGAAACATGGGAAAATAAGTTTTTCAAATTTTATATTTGCATTTAAAGTCTTTGTCTTGTTTTATTTTTTTCTATGTTGGCCAACAGAATATAATTTCTATCGCAAAAATATAAGCGCAAAGTTGTCCAGATTTTGATACAAACCGGATGTACTGATTAACTCAAGGCAAGTTCCAAACAGTGACAATACTATTGCATAAACTGACTGTGCGGAGGTGCACCAATAGTGACACGTCAGGCTATCGGCAAAGAGGTCAAAGTTCGAGTTATATCATCAATCATAGTATCTTGGCTTCCAGTTAGTTCTTGTATCACTAGTAGCACCTAAAAACTGGGAAAGTGCACCATTTTCTGAGAAATTCCCTTAAAAACTTAGAACACACCGAGGTTTACTGAAGATTTGAGGCCAACTCTGTTAACCTCGGTTTTTAGGTGCTACTATTATATACACAAAGGTTGGTGTCCTTTATGGGAAACTGAAGGACATGTTATCAGACTTTCAAAATATGTCGGTTGTGAGTTTGTTTTCCAAAAGCACTTACATTTGCCACTATACTTAGGTTTTCATGTTAAATAGCTGTCATAGCTGCTTACCACAGATGGTTCAAGCGACTTATCCCCCTCCTACCCCATTTTAAAGAGCTTTGTCCTTGAAAAGAACTGAAAGGTGCTAAATAAATGCCATTCATAAAATGACTCATACAATTTCTGCTAACTTCAGTAGTTTTCCAGTGGATGGTCTAGGCCAAAATGACAGCAAATAAATTATGCTCACATCCTTAGTTACTGTATGTATGATACATATGCCAAAGACAGTCAAGCCTTTCTCCAAAAAAGTCACTCCAATACCATAACTGAGTTCATGTGTATTTTGAAAATTGTTACATCAGCAAAAAGTATCAGTAGCCCCCTTTATTTGCCACAATGATGACTGTTACTCCCTTCAAAGTGCATCTCATTTAGCACAAATGTTTTTCACCTTTTTTTTTTTTTTTTTTAGAAAACATTGAAAGAAAGCATATTAATTACCAAAATAGAAGTTTGTTCTGTTCTTTCAGGAAAACACTGTCAAAGAAATTTACAAAACCCAAATTTTTCGCACTTGCTTCATACATCTTACCAAAAACAAACTGCAGCTGTGGAAAAATAATGCTGCCAATACGAAATCCTCGCAAATTTGAGGTTTTCCCAGCAAATGTAATTTCTTTCATTTGATTATACCAATTCACAGTTTTTCAATATGCTATGCAAGCATGCAAGGGCAAAGAAGGTGGGAGGAATTGATATGTTGTTAGCGGAAATGGAAAGATTGAATTAAGACTTTTTAGTGACAGAAATACTTCCGAGAGGCTGCGCGAAGATGGGAACCCATCCCCTGAAAAGGAATTTTATGAACAGCCAAGAAAACGGGGTCTACTTCAGCACAGTGATTTCACGCCAACCAATTTCTCCAGTCTTGTGGCAGGACTCCACTCCTCTCCCAGGCATTGTTCCAAGCCCCACCCTTCAAAGTTGGGACATGGCCTCCTTGCCCACACCTCCTTTAACTGGTCATAATCACACTGAGGAATTTGTGATGAAAGCAAGCCGGAAGAGGACACCATCAGCGGCCCATGGCATGCAGCAAATGAAGACTCAATTTACCAGCGTTCAAATGTAAAAGCCGAGACCATAATGGCCACTGAATTTCCTCTGGTCTTAATCATGCATGTATATTCTCATGAGATATCAAATATTTTAGTCTGTACATTGGTTTTATGGCAACGTGTACACTGATACAAGCCAAAACCTTACAAGACAACTTGTAGGACAGGCTAAATATGTAATGGGAGCAACAAGCAAATTTCACAACTGGCTGACATTTTTTTTTTTCTCCACAGTTTCTTTCAGTGTAACTGTGAACGTACGATGAATATTAAATCTATAGACTATTAGGCAATTAAATAGGTCAAACTGGCACTGAACACAACATATTAACTGTGGTTATTAGGCAAGCTGAGTTCAAAATCATAATCTATGATAGAACCACAAATAAGAAATACAATGGAACTACAGTATTCAGAGCCTACCCAGGCCCAAGCTGATAGGTTTTTTTCACGGCACATAAACATTTAGAACAGCATCTTTCAACTGGCCTGGAATATACAGCACTGACAAGAACATTTATTTCAGTTTGTGCTGCACAACTGCTGCAATATATACAGGGAGCCCAAACCTGACGAAAGCATCCTACAAAAATAATACCATGGGAACAGCAAGTAAGCTGAATAACAACAGGCTTTGACGGCTTTTAAGAGAAATCAACCCGGGTGCTGATGCCTACTCCCTCCCCAGCAGAAGTATTTTTGCAGGATCTAACTGACAGAATCCCAAGGATTTGGCGTCCTCAGTGTTGTCTGTTCGACAGATGCGAGCAGGGCAAGAGAAAACCATTGTGGACTGGAATTAAAATTCGGTGCTGAATAAATGGCCAGATTCTCATAACCAACCAAGCAATCAATCAACATCCAATATGCTAAATGCAAATTGGAATTTGCGAGAGGTGTCTTTAAGAAAATGTAGTTGTAGGAGGAACGGATGGAGAGAGCTAGGATGGGCATTTTAGAAAGCCTAGGGGGGTCATATTATTTGCAGATCTTCCCAGCAATAACTGCTCTGCTTGCCTCGTCTTTAGAGTAACACTGGGCTAATGGAACATCCCCAAGCTGTGCTTACCGCCTGGTGCTATATATAGAATCTGTATCTCCCTGTAGAAACTCGCCCAGGACAGGTCCTTATGTAACAAAGAATAAGCATTAGGCCCACGTGGGGAAAATATGGTAATGGATGTGAAAATACAGGAACTGCGTGTCTTCAATTTTGATTGGAAAAATGTAAATTATGATGGTACTTCAGTTTTTGCAATTCCATGCCTGTACAATTCTGTGAATCAGTCCATAATTTCTATTTAATTTTTTTGCTCAGTCCCTAATTAGTGCAGCATATACTGTAAGCACTTGGTTCATTTTTTTTAAATTAGTATTTTGAATGGTGTAATAACTACAAACCTCAATTCCAAAAAAGTAAAATGGAAATAATAATTAAATAATAATAAAATGTAAATGTAATGCATTCAATGACTAGCAATTCCTTCTCAATCAAATTTTCAATGGGACACAGGTCTGGACTGCAGGCAGGCCAGTCCAGTACATGCAATCTTACACTGTGAAGCCATGCTGTTGTAACTCATGCAGAATGTGGCTTGGCATTGTTCTGCTTAAATAAGCAGGGGGGTCCCTGATGAAGATGTTGTCTGGATGGCAACATATGTTGCTCCAAAACCTGTATGTACCTTTCAGCATTAATGGTGCCTTCACAAATGTGCATGTTACTCATACCATGGGCACTAACAAACCCCAAACCAACCAACCAAACCAACAAATGCTGGCTTTTGGACTTTGCGCTCATAACAATCTGGATGATGCTTTTCCTCCTCAGCCCAAAGGACACAACGTCCATGTTTTCCAAAAACAATCTGAAATGTGGACTTGTCAGACCACAGCACACTTTTCCACCTTGTATCAGTACATCTCAGATCAGCTCCAGCCCAGAGAAGTCAGTGGCATTTCTGGATGTTGTTGATGTGTCGCTTTCTCTTCATATGGTAGAGCCTTACTTTCACTTGTAGATGCCGAAACAAACTGTTAACTGACAATGGTTTTCCAAAGTATTCTCAAGCCCATGTAGTAATATCCATCATAAAATGATGTCGGTTTTAAATGCAGTGCCACCTAAGGGATCAAAGGTCATGGGTATTCAATGTTGGTTTTCGGCCTTGCCCCTTACATGCAGAGATTTCTCTGGGTAGTCTGAATCTTTTGAAGATATTATGAACTGAAGATGGTGAAATCCCTAAATTCTTAGCAATTTTGCATTGAGAAACAATGTTCTTAAACTGTTGGACTGTTTGCCAACACAGCCATTCACATACTGGTGAACCTCACCCCATCCTTTCTTGTGACCAATTGAGCCTTCCAGGATGCTCCTTTTATGCCCAATCATGACACTATAACCTGTTTCCTAGTAACTTGTAGAATGTTCCGGCTTCTGGGTTTTTTTTGAGCATTCTTCAACTTTCTCGGTCTTTTGTTTCCCTTGTCCCAACTTTTTTGGAACGTTATGCAGGCATCAAATTCAGCATGTGTGTATACAGTATTTAAAAAAACATTCAAGTTTATCAGTCTAAACCAACATCGTCTTTGTAACTGTATTCAATCGAATATGGACCAAAATGGAATTGCAAATCGCATTCTATTCTTATTTACATTTTATATAGTGTCCCAACTTTTTTGGAATCGGGGTTTGTATGACATTTTCTCTACAAATGCCAAGCAAATAAGGGTGCATAAGACCAACAGCATTATAAATTAGGCAGCTTTACAAAAATGTATCAAGTTATACAGCACATTCCAAAAGAAAGCACTGCCCCTCTCGTCACCATTTCAGGTCAATGGAACAGTTCCTTTAAAGGGGAATTCAAGGATAATGCATAATGCTGTTTTATACAAACACAATTGGTAAATTAATGTTGAAAAATACAAAAATGTTGACTTTTTGTTTTCAAAGACTAGATAAATGCGGTTTTATTCCCCCTGATCAGCTGCCATCTGCTACAACGGTCGCGTGATATTGACGAAACGTTGCCCTTCGCCCAGAGGTATGCACTGCTATTGTGTTGGATAGGGCAATTTCCCAGTCCATTATTTTATGATTAAAGATCAATATGGCCCATTGGATAGTTGCACAAGATGGTGTTGAGTACTTTCTGAAATACTTATGGTTGCTTTAATAGTATCGGCAATATTAAAATATGCGTCAATCGCATGTTAGATTTATGAAATGGCATTTTGACGTTATGGAATATTTACACATTAATTACCAGATATTTTCACATTTGTTGTCTGTTTCTTAAAGCCAGTTCATCACTCGTTAGTGAGAACGGCTGAAAATGTGATGCTAGTTAAAAACCCTCTCGTTTCTCGGTGGAGCACCTGATGTCGCATTAAGAGTGCCAACAAACAAACAAACAAACAAACATCAGTCAAGGGTAATCGAGACAAATCTTGCGAACATCAGTTGCGGTTAATTAAGCCAAATCCTGGAAATATTGGCTATAGCTACAATCACATTTCTGGGATGATATACCTGTAATCTGCTCAGCATGTGATACAGACTGATAAGTAACAGAAGCACACCGTTAATATTGAAGCAACCCTGCGTATTTCAGGAAGTACTCAACACCATCTTCTGCAACTAGCCAATGGGCCATATTGAAAGATCTTTTATCATCAAATAATGGACTGGGACAATCATACTATCCAACACAATAGCAGTGCATACCTCTGGGCGAAGAGACGCGTTTCGTCATTATCACGCAACCGTTGTAGCAGACGACAGCTAATTAGGGGGAATAAAACCTAATTTATCTTTGAAAACTAAAATTCCAAATTTTCGTACTTTACAACTTTTACTTAATAATTGTGTTTGTATAAAACAGCATTATGCATTACCCTCGAGTTCCCCTTTAAAGAAATATACATATTCAGGACTGCACCTTCTGTGCAATGAAATCCTTAGCCTTTAAAGAGTTAATTTCATCTTGACACAACCTTACCAGCCTCCCTCCCCACCAAAAAAAAGAACAAGAAAAAAATATATATACCAAATCATGGATATTGAAATTATGCACCACAATCTGAACAAAAGATGTAACAATAAAACTTTCAACCAACTGGCGCACATCCCATATTTAAAACAAAGTGAACAACTCCAACGTAATCATCATAAGGTTCTATATTGTTTTCAGGTCATTAGCCGTATAGTATAATTGTCCAAGTAATATTTTTGCCAAATTGAGATATTGCTTGTTTTGATATTGGCAAAAAATGTGGTTTTTTTTTTTCTTCTTTTTTCTCAAAACCTTAAAAAAATTAAAAGGAAAAATAAAATCCATTACCTTAAATAATAAAAAAAAAAATGAAAAAAAAAAACGTAAAAAATGAAATGGGCAATTGTGCCATGAGGAATTATAAACAACTGAAGAATAGGCTATGTGACTGTATTATTACTCATGATATTTAATTGGCACATTAGAAATCCTCAGGCACATGGAGACCCCATAGGAGGCGTCAAAACTCAATTTATTTTACATTGAGTTTTTCTTTCATCTTGGTTTATCCTCACATTAATACTCCCGTCATCCATGAATAAATCTTGCAATTTACTTCTGGATGTTTTCATGAGATATTAATATTGTTGTCTGTGATTTGATACCTGGCGATGCATCCATTTGGTAAAAAGAAAGCAGTACAAACAATGTAATTCAGCTCATCAAGTACAGGGTAGTTTACGAAAACACAACGGACCACCCACAGTTGTCTGCTTTGAATTAAGTCAAAAAAGAACACCAATTACTCTAATCTACAAAACAGTGCAACATAAATGAAGAATGCTGATACTGAATTATCCACAGTAAAAGCTTAGTGCAAATCAGTAAAATTTAAGCCAGCAGTAGACTGGGGTCATGGGTACTCACTGTTTGACATGGGTATAGTGGGATTAAGAATTATTGCAAAAGAAGAGTGATACAGGCAAACTGACACTTTTGCAATCATCAACAATTTAATCTCTTTGCGTGTGTAAGTGAGTGAATGCAAGTGTGCATTTGTACTTGATTCGGCCAAATTATGCATCCAGGTGTGTCTTCATGGCATAGTATGTGTATAATTCTGCCAGAGCATTCATGCATGTTGCGTCATTTGACCATTTTGTGGAAAATTCCACCCCGGAAGCTATTATGTCACTTAACCTCAGGGATTTCTTGCGAGAGGTACACCAGGGCTGCATCTTAATTCTCAAACATTTTTTCTTTCCTCTCCACTTTTCTTTAACCTCATGAGACAACGTCACCTGAGTCAAGGTAAAGTTCCAGTTAGATTTTAAAGGTACCTTGGACACATTTGAGAAAACCCTGATGTCCTTTCCTTCAATGAAGTCATGAGCTCGATGGCGAAGTTAGCCTTCGAAATTTATTGAAAAACTTCAGGAGCGAATGATGTTTCCGATCAGAACAGCTGCAAAGGACTGCGTTCCCTATTCAGTCTTTCCTTTCTTCCAAGGTTGGTCCTGCGTCTCCTTGTTATAGGGATGCAACTAAGGAACTAATTTCCTCCATTCCTCCATGAAATTGACAATTCTGGCGCTCCTCATGACTACCAGCTAAACATAAATTTCCGATTTATGTCCGTTTGCAAGTCAGTTCCTAGCTCTTTTGAAAATTTGGATGCTGCCCAGTTCCTTTCCAAACTCAACACAGCTCCACAGGCTGGTAGTTTCCAGGAGCAATGGGCAACAGAGACGCTGCGGGGATAGTTTGAGCTTAATATAGATTCTTAAAAACTGGCCAATATGCTGTAGTTCCAGTTGTCCTCACAGCCTCCTTTTCCATGAGAAACCATCTTCAGCACTGCTCTATTCCTGAGGAATATTATGGGTCAAGTCCAGGCTCAGCCACTGCGTAGATTCTTTCATCACTAAGGAAGAAGAAAAGGCACTTATTATCCTCACATTGCTCACAACAACCTCACTGTGTTACTATCAGGAATGAATAACACAGAAAATAAACAGTTCGGTCCTTCCGCCAAAATGTACTCCCATTAAATTACTTTTGTTTACAATGTTCTTGTGTTTCACTTACGACCGTTAGTTCATTTATTAGTCCGCCATAGACCCAGACATCAAAAACAATGAAAAGAGTAGTTTGTCTGCATGCATTAATAAGCAATGAATAGTACTCAGCCCGTACAATAACCAAAGCCCATATTCAGATTGATGACTTCAAATGCTTCTTTCAAACTTAAAAAAAAAAAAATAGGCGTGCAATGCACGGAATACCCCTCAGCCCGATGTCGAAGTTTTTTGAGACGCCTGCCCGCTCGCCCGCCCAACCGCACAAAGGATAGCAATACCCCGTCAGCCTTGAGGGCTGAGGGGTAAAAAAAAAAGTGAAACCAATCGCTTTCTTCAAGGCAGGGCTATGCTAAACCTAATTAATTGACCGTTTCCAGGACATTTTGGCCTCCCTGCAGATTTCTGTGCCAAGTTCACAGGAGTAATACAGAGAACAGCATGTGCTTGCAAGGGTGGACCTGCCACAGCATGCTAGACTCGATCACGCGGGAGGTGGACATGCGTATGCAGTGTCGGGCTACTGCTGTGAACCCACGTCAGCGAGCACTACGAACCAGAGTTACAGGTCAGAGACCATCAGAAGGCCACCTCAAATTGAGTGGAGGGGCTGTCATGGGCGCACCATTTCCCGAGATGAGACAATGATGGTAGAGATCAGCGAGAGCTGGAGGACTTGCGATAGTGTAGAGAGGAGAAGTGCGGAGGAGATGAGTAGAGAAGAGGAGGGAGACAAGGAGCGAAAAATAGAAGCGAGAAGGGATGGAAGGAGAGGACAGGTAAACGAGGAAGTGATATGACATAAAGTGAAGAGTGGGGAGAGCGTAAGTGTAGATGGAGAAAGAGAGTCAGAGGGAGCTGGAGACTGACAGACAAATGACGGAGGAGAGGAGAGAAGAGGAGGAAAGGACTGAAAATAAAAGGGAAGGGAGACGGTAACGAGAAAGGACGGCAGCCTGCAGTTCACAGCATCTCCTGCATCTCAACTGCGGACCCCGACTGAGTCGATCAGAGGTGCTGGTTTTCACTTCGTTGAAAATGACAGGGCCGTGCTCGAGCCCCTCAGATATACAAGACAAGGTGGGAAACATTACCGCCAGCGTAAGCACAGAGTGATAAATTCATGCGCCATGCGCCCCGGAGTGCTGGGCGGGACGCCGTGACAAATTGCAGTGCCGCAGCTGAAGGGTGGCGTCTCACGAAGCTCGTTCTAACTGACGAGCTCTTCAGACTGCCTTCACTAAGCATGCGGAAGCCTCCATTATAATTCATCAGTCAACTGTCAAAAACATTGCTGGGAGGTCACAGAGGCACTGGAACAACTTCAAGCAGCCTGGATGTACACACTTCAGCAATAATGACCTTGATAACATATAAACAATGATATATTTATCGTTTTTCTCTCTCTATTTATCAGCAGTAATGTAAGACAGGGCTTCGGCAACATCCACGCTGAAATGACATGGCACGCATGGCTTAGTATAAGTGTACTATAAAATAACAGAGTGTCTGCAGAAGTACCATCATCTTTTCACACCTGCGAGGAATTCAGTCGCTGCTTACCTCCGGTTGCTCGTTACTGGCTCAGCAGATCAAGCTTCTGTTATTGGGTCAGCAGTACAGGCTCTCTGGCACCCTCTCTGTCTGGTGCAGGGGGAGTATTACTACACGCCAGGAAGGTTAAGTATTTACTAATACTGATCAAAGTAAAACGGAATAAAGTATAGTGATCCATGGTGCAGGTCCAGGAGAGCAGGGAACAGTGTGAAATAACTCAAGTGCTGAAAGGACTATTCATAATTCCAATTCTGGGCCTTACCGACTGTGGTTCTAAGAGAATCGCGACGTTCAGAAAACGCAGCTACAGTAATCGGACTCCGTGATCCTCTGGGATTGCTTGGATGATAATGTAACCACTACACCCCCCACCAGCCTCCCGGTCCCCGCCCACCCTACCCCAAGTGCCTCTGATCAGGTGATATTTCCTAGTAATCCCACGATACCCATGTCTCTGTGGCACCCAGGTCCAGACAAGTATTTTTTCCTGAGCTACTCCCAATTCCCACCCCCCCACCCATACCCACTTTCTCACATGTCCAACGAGAAGCCGAGCTCTGCTTCCAAGGAAGACGTGGTGAAATAGAAACAAAGTGCATCCTCATGATTAATACTGGCATCTGTGCACACTGGGTTTGTCTTTGCTCCGCGTAGCATTTATAAGCTTCAGCTTGCACACAGCTCTCCGCACGAATAAAACAGTGTCCCAAGTTGCTAGCTGGCCGAAGACTTCTCCATTACTGCCGAAGGCTCTTCCATCACTGTTAATATTTACAATTTTTACAAAGAGACCAGTAAGGAAAATCAAGCTGGGCTGTGGGTTGTATTGTTCCATCATAAAAAGTTCATCCTTGTTCCCAAAAGTGTCACTTCGAGGATCAATGTACTCATATCACAAAAAAATGTCAGATCTGAATCCTGCCACCTTTCATCTACTGAATTTAACTGAAGAAGAAGAAAGTCCCTCCTTCTGAAGCCCCTCTTCCTTACACCGCCACTCTCAACTAATCAGTCAGATCCCGAGACTTGAACACAATTATCCAAAAAGGACCAACAGTGCTTGCTACTCTACTGAGGTAGACATCTTTTTTGTCGCACAAACATAGACCTAGAAAATCTCCATCACTCACAAGTTCATATACTCGCTGGCTTAGTGAGAGTCTCCCTCAAGGTACTTCAATTACCTTGATTTTACCATTGTATGGGAAGAGGGTACTAAAAAGGGGACATGTCAAATGTCTATGATGGCCCCAGATCTCAATATTGTTTATAATTCATTAACGTCAAAAAATTTTCTTGCAAGCATTCTTGAGTCATAACTCCCTGCCCAGGCAGTACATTTACTTCCCTAGGAAAACTGAGCCAACACTTTCTGTAAAAGTGAAAATGGTCCAAGGGTTGCAGCAGTTGCTCCTCATTGAGTTAGTTATGGTAAAAGCAATGGAAACTGCGGTGATGAGACATTTTAACACCTCCCAGCCACAAGGGGGAGCTATACTGAGCTCTCATCCGGCTTGGTCACCAGCTGGTTGTGCTTCCGCTTCTCCAGGATCTTGTTGAGCTCCTCGGTGAAGGAATGGTAGAGTGGAGAGGTGGTCTCCGGGTCTGCCTGCCGCAGGAGCACATAGCTGTTGCCGTTCATCTTGCGCAGGACACTGGGCAGTGTGGCCGACAGCCCGTTGACGTACTCCGAGGTCGGCAGAGGAGGTGGTTGCGGCAGTGGAGGAGCTGGCCCCGGTAGGGAGGGGTCCTTGTTGGGCGATGCCTGACCCTCGCCCGGCACGATCTGCAGCAGACCATCAGGAGCGTTTCCCCCGTCTCCGCTGCTCCTGGCCCCTGGACCTTCCCGTTTTCCATTGCAGTGGCTGGAGACGGTCTTCAGCTCCATGTGCGAGCTCCTCTTCCTGTCGGGCAGGGAGAATTTCCTGCCGCGGCTCCGGCCCTGAGCGCAGAAGGCCATGTAAAGCAGGACCACCGTCAGCACAAGGCAAAGCCCACCCAGGATCACCACCAGGGAGATGTACATCACCTCCATGTTCCTGAAAGTTTGGAACTCGGGGCCAGGAGGCAGGGGGGCGGGGGGAGAGGGTGGGGAGGGGAGGGGCTGCTCAGTAGGGTTGCTGGTGGGAAGAAGGGGAATTTGCTGAGAAGGTGAGCCGAGGGTCATTCCTGTTCTCGTCTTTGTGGTTGGAACAGCGACTGGAGGTGGCAATTCAGGCCGGACCCTGACAGTGTAGCTCCCCGCTAACACCTGGACGTGATTCTCCACGGCAAAGCAGCGGTAGAGGCCACTCTGCTTGGGGCGGGCCCTGATGATGAGCAGGCCATCATTGCCAATACGATACCCAGAGTTGAGCCCGTACCCCTGTAGCTCCTGGCCATCCACCGTCCACCGAGGGGAGGCTAAGTTGGACTGGAGTTCACACTGGAGGAGCACATCGTCCCCCTCCGTCACTGAGCGTGTGCGGTGGACAGCAGTATCTGGGGATTGGAGTGGCATATCAAAACATCTTCAAAGAGCACCCAACACCCTCCACTCATTAACTAACACCAGCTGCAACCTTCCAACTATACTTAAACCCTAAAACTTACACAACAAACACTCACATAATCCATACACTAAAAATATGCACAGTAAACTAAATCTCACTTGCAAATCATTGAACTGTTTTTAATTAAGTCTACCTCTTTTTGTTATAAGTTATAAAATCTTACCCCCCACAGTAGTCAGAAATGCTTGCATAAGCTTCAGGCTATTCCATAAAATTTAGGGGGGAAAAACTAGCTAAGTTTCAAGACCTCATACAAGAAGGGGCCCTGCCATTATATGAAGCTGTACAGAGTATGGCTAATACCTTTTTAAGGACTCACTTTAATGGGCTCTGAGAAGTTGAACGGTTATGTCAGTAAAGTGGATTTATGGAGAATGCTCCTGGCACTGTATTCTCAAGAAGGAGGAGAGAAAAAGGAGGTACTCCATACCTAAAATGTCTGACTCGCACCCTTTGTTTCCAGTCAGAATATCCTGGGTAATACTGGACCTGGGGGAGAAGAGGTAAATAAGGTTTGTCTCTAAATCTGTCATCCTTCAATCTTAGTGGAGAGCACATGCACATAGTCCAGTTTTATGTTTCTAAAATAAATTAATATGGCTCAGTGGGTAGGGTTGTTGCCTCAGATCAAGAAGATTGTGACTTTCAATCTGAGTCTGGGTCCTTCCTGTGTGGAGTTTGCCAGGGTACTCAGATTTCCTTCCACATTCGAAAGACATGATTGCAAAGCTAACTGGAAACTCAATTGCTCATTGGTATGAACGAATGGTATGCGCTTGGATTTCCTACACTTATAGAAGAGTACAGGAGAGCAAAAAAATTGCCAAAAGTGTGGAATAAAAGATGGTCTTCAAAGCCCATGACTTTGAATGGTACTGTATAAACTCGAGCCGAAGTCTTGGGCTTCCTAGATTTTTTCTAAATTAATTTTGTGTTTGATGTGAATCTTAGTTTTCTGCATTAGTGTGTTGGCAGAAAAAAAACCATGCATTTGAGCTTTCCAAACAAGAATTTTGTAAAGAATTAAATGTTATAAGGATATTTTTCAGTGTCATTACAGCACATACTAGCCAATTTTACTATAAAACGACATGAATTGTACCCTAATTTTTGGAAAAGGACTGTCAGATAAAATATTGACGTGATTTACTTTTCATCAGCCTATAATATATTTACATATAAACATCTTTAAGGGGGGAAGCTACTCGAAAAATCTTTTTTCCATAATATTCAGAGTTTATTCACATAAAACTCAGAGATGATTCATGGGGCAAAGACAAAATGATTGGTACCTTCAAAAATCCAAGATGGCCACCGTTACCATGGTAACAGCAGCCATCTTGGATTTGGGTTCTACAATTTCGGACCCTTATTGCTCTGGACTGTAATATGCTAAGAACAAAATTCTTTTTGCATTCAGTAACTATTGGTTGGTATTACAAACTGGCAATGGCATTTCTTCCAAAGATTTTAAGTTGGATGTAATGAGGCTTGAGTTGCGGGTAAATTTGGGGGCCCTTTTTTTAGGATTCTAACCCTCTAACCACGTCATATCACAACCTATCAAAAAATGGCTCTGCCAGTTTGTAATACTGGTCAATAGCTGCAAGCATGCCAATTTTTAGCCCCCTCTGTCCAAAATTGAGGTCACAGTGAGGGTCTGAATTTGCAAAATGAGGTTTTTAAGAAAAATGCATTTGAAAATGTACTTAATATTGTAGACCATATCAATGCATGCAGTTACCTAAAAAACTGTTCCTACAAGCTCATCTGCCTGAAGATAGTCTACAGTGTCTTTAAAATCCCCCAGGGACATCCTGACCCCTTTGGATATTCCTGAGAAATTCACGATGCTTTTCTCATCTCCTTTCACTCGGTCTTCTGATTTTTTCAGTCTCTTTCTGTCCTTTTCTCCAGAGAGCAACTTGCTGTTTGAACCAAAGTCAATCCCCATGTGGAAAAGAGTGTTTTCAATGGTACATTCCGCCCCCTCGTTCCAGAGCTCTCACCCAGATTTGAGAATGAATACTTTCATTTGCATTTCGTCTCATGCCAGAGGTACATCATTCCAAAAGTTGTGGGCTTGCCAGTCTTTCATAGACAGGCTTGACATATGTACATAGCCACCTCTCTTGTCAGGGGCTGGTGAAGATGTCCAACATGTGGTCCTGGCCTCTCGCCCTTTGCTACCGCACGATTGAAAAAACACCATCTTTTGTCTCCTGTAGGACAGCGGGTGTGGTGGGGATCATCGTCAGTTGATATGGCATGCAAGAATGATGCGAAGATGGCATTTCGCATGGCCTCAACACCATTCTTCAAGTTATTACGAATAGCCAAATCGTAGTATTGTTGCATGCGGTTGATTGTCCTGTCAGTGAGCGTGCCCCAACCTCTACCACCCATCGTCACTCCAGCATCCCGTCCAGTGTTCATGGTCAACAAAAGTCACTTATTTCACCCATTTGTGGTTAGATTTCAGTTATTTTTCTTTTGGAGATGAAAGTTGAGGGGTTTTTTGTCATTTCTGACAAAATCTCAAAATTGGTAATTTATCAATTTTTGGCTAATTTTTCAAGTTGCTTACCCCCTTAAAGCATATTCAGCTTACTGCATTGATTTAATTATGGTATTACATGTAGACAATACAATGGATCGACACATATTAAACACAATATATTAAGATTTTGTATACTTGTAAATATGATTCATATATTAGCAAATAAGAGTCTTACATACATGCATGTCTTCCCAAGCTTAAACGGAAAGAAAAGTACATTTTTGATGCAGTACAACCATCTTGGAACTTGGGAGACAAAAACTTATTTCAGAAAAAAGATTTTCAATAATAATTCAATAATGTATTTATCTTTATTGGTCTTCCCCTGTTGGGTAAGAGAATGGGCTGAGAAAGCACTTCTTTTGATTAAGACCAGAGACGCTTGTCCCCTGCTGCTGATAAAAATGAATTGCTGGGTCTCAGGAGGATATAAAGGTGCAAAAGTTAAATGCACTTTTTTTTACGCTGAAGCAGATTTCCACAGCACACTGCAGAAGCCATCGTGCAGAGTGTAATTCATTAGGATGAGATAAAGTCACTAGTAATCCCTTTTACTGAAGAAGACAAAGATAAGGCTGCAAGGCATGATGGGAGATCGTCGCCATCACACCTCCATCTCTCCTTACCTATTCATCACAGACGCTATCTCCACGCACCCCGAGCCGTTCCAACCGCAAAAAGGGTCCCGAGCAAAGATGCAGTCGAAACAGGAGGCATACCGGTGACAAGTGGACAGAGGTACCTGGAGAACTCCAGAGGGCGCACCTACATAGATACTTTTCTGTTCAGGATGAGGAGAAGACAAGTCGAGAGTTTAGGGTGAGGACGGGTGGAGACAAGTCAAGGTGGAGCACAAACATTGGGATGTGGGCGAGAGTGCATTTGGGTGTAGAGATGATAGTGGAAGAGGTGGATGGAGTGGGTCCACATTGAGTGGAGGGTATTGAGGCACAGGAAAAGCCAGTAATGGAGATGAAAGGATGAGGAAATGGAGAAGGGGATTAAAATGGAGAGGGGAGATGGGGGTGAGCGAGGTTGGAGCAGGTCAAAAATCATTTGGTTCAAACTGAATTTGTGGCAACTCATAAAGATAAATGTAAATGTTAACACAGTGGCATGCAATCTCCAGGAGATATGAGTGCCACTCTATGTTCAGCAAGCTGAAAATTTGCAAGAGTGGGCTTTGCAGAGTACAGAAGGTATATGTGAGTGGAGGTAAAGACCACGATCTGAAGGTACCTGTTCCCGGGATATGACCAAAGCATCGACCGGCTGTGGATCTTCAAACAGCTGCAGTTCCTCTATGATATGCACCTGACCCCCGATGTCCACAGCCCTGTGCAGCCATCCTTCATCTACAGAGACAAGCCGCAACATCCACCAGACACTCGTGATGGCTTCTTGAAGATTCCACAGCATGAATTCAATTTTTGCTATTTTCCTATTACAGTGCACCTCCATTCTCATTTGAAAAGAATAACAAAAACTCAACTCAAGCATGACCACTGAGTTGGCACAGCTGCTGCTCTGCTTAAAAATGACATAAATGCACAACAAATTGCTTTCATCTCAAAAAAGAAAAAAAAAAACGGTTTCTGGGAAACAATTACCTTTACCCCTCACCAGTTTCCATAAATTAACATTTGAATAAAGTGTAATATTGATTTAAACGTTTTTCTCCAAATGCAGCTCTCAATTTGCAAATCATCCATCAATTCTATAAAACCGGGATCGCCAATTTTCACCACAGTGAAAGCCGTAGCGCCACTAAATTCACTTGCTATGACAGGACTTCTGCAACTGCAGACCTGCCGAATCACAAATCCTCTTGTGGCCCATAAAAATGTTTATAAATACACACCCGTGAGCTGCCAGATAGTTCACTCTGTTAAAACACCAAATTGTGGAGCAGAAATGACCATCACGGCACAGGTTCGAGTCCCGGTCAAACTAACCGGCAGTGGTAGGCAGCTTTTTCAGGGTAGCGATGCAAATTGGAAGGGTCTATCGGGAAGGGAAATATAAAAATGGTTCCTTTGTTCATTGCTCAAGTGCCTCCTGTTGGCCGGCCGGGCACTCGTCAGGAAGATTCTAAGCTTGTTCCTATTCGGGTATCCTCCACCCTCGCTCTGAACTTGCGAAGTTTCCACCAATGAGTGTGAAATAGCAGTGGCAGACAGGCGCGTGCTTTGGAGGAGAGCCACTTCCTTCTCCCAAGTTGGCAACATGGGGTCGCATACGAGCAAGCCTTGTACATAGTTCCCTAATTGGGCATTCCAGATTCGAGTGGGATTGGAGATGACAAAGGGGAAAAAAAAAAGATATACACACCCGTGCCAATGAAAAGGACGTTGTACTGCTGGCCATCCAGAGCTGCCACCCTGTGCACGGCAATCTTTGTGTAGTCTATGCTTCGTTTGAACAGGAGAGGGCGCTTCTCCCTGGGGTACACCTGCTGGAACATCAGTGGGTGCCTTCTCACAAAGTTCAGTACCTCATCAGGGAGGTCGAAGGAAGAGTTGAAGCCTTTGGCTCGGAACTCATTTGTGATGCACTATGGAGAGAGGAGGGCATCAGTACAGAACAGTGTCAGTGATGGAGGAATGGAGGTTTGGTAATGGGGGAGGACGCAAAGGGTCTTGAGGTGAAGAAAAAAGTAGTATCCTGTTTGCAATTGGTTTTCTATTTGTTGCTTCAGAGTTGATATGAGTGAGAGACTCAAGTCCTATAGTAGGTGTGGGAAAAGTCAATGACTATAACAAGGAGTCAGAAGAACAGACACAGACCACCGTCGAATGCATCTTGA
Organism: Gymnothorax reevesii; assembly: GCA_029721435.1. Taxonomy (NCBI): domain Eukaryota; kingdom Metazoa; phylum Chordata; class Actinopteri; order Anguilliformes; family Muraenidae; genus Gymnothorax; species Gymnothorax reevesii. The sequence continues at coordinate 66,981,465 of CM056582.1, forward strand.
TGACTCTTCTTCGCCCAGTGGTAATCGATTTGAGAAATTGAATGGTATTGTGCTTGTTTTTGGTGAGCTACTGTATATGTCTGAATGCATTGCTTTTACTGATGCATCTTATTTTGTTCCTGAAGTATTCTACAGAGCCAAGTTCATTCTATGTATTGTCAGTACTGGCCCTGGGAATGATAGTTCCTTCTAAGGCTCACTGCACTTTAGTTTCCTCAGGTGCACTTTGTGTTGCACATTGCTCTGGATGTAATGTGATGCATTACTGCACATTTCAATGTGGAAAATAAAACAAATTAAAAAATGAAAAATATTTATAAAAAAAAAAAGTTTGAATTGACAACAAAAGATAATCAAGATAGAATGATCAGTGAAAATCTAACAGCCCACTTAAAGATGTTATTAATTTTTATTTGGGGATCTAAACTAAGATGATTTAAACTAAAGATTAGCCACCTTTAAAGGTTTTGCATGGGTACATTTTTCTTTAAGGGCAGCTTGTTTATTTCCAGTCTGTGTTCTGGCAGGCCAAACTTGTTTGTCGGCATTTGCTTTTATACAAACAGTGTGTGTTCTGGTTACTCATTACAGGCCAGATTTCTCCCTCATCTGCAGATGCTCAAACTGCCTCTGACGGAATACAACGTGCTAGTTGTTATTTTCGTTTCTAAATCCCTGAGCAATTAAATGAGTACTTAAGGGGTGATTCTTTTGAAAAATCTATAATATACAGCAACGTGTATTTTTAACTCAGCTGGACAAAGACCAGCTCAGTGACTAAGATAAAGTATGCTCCACTGTCCGTTGATGTAGTATCTTCAGCACATGAACTAGTTTGGAATAACATTTCAGCCCCATATACCCCCAAAATGGGCGTGGTGGGGCAGTCATATTGCAAAACTTCCTTTGTCCATTTTAGACCCTCCTTAAATAGATAAACAGCTAAAACTTGGTATGGGAGTACTTTAAAACACGTCTAAACATAAAAATGATGGGTTTTACTAATATCTGAATAATGGCCATTTGTGACCTTTGATACTCCTTCACTCATTGACACCTATGTGAGTGACCGGTAACCTCTAGCAGTCACAAATATTGATCAACTTCGTTTAAACTTTGCATAAAAAAATCTTTAGGACATAGTTTGGCATTTCATTTCGGCCTTGTAAACCACTCCTAAATAGGTGTGGCAGGTTGAGAGACCAGTCTACATTCCGGTTGACTTGGGCGTCTAAAGTATCTTGCGACCAAGAGCCTATGAGTGACTTTGAAAGTGGAAGGGACAATTCAGAGTTTTGGGTCACCATGTGGGTCTATAGCAGAATAGAAGTTAATGTATTAATGATATTTTGCGAATATTTAGCTCTGAAAAAGAGCTGGATTACATTTTCTGAACATCATGTACCCCCCATACCTCATGCTTGCACTGCCCCAACTTATAATCCAAGGCAGCTTCCCCATGACATACAGCTATCGGAACTGCAGAGTTACAGTCATGAGTTGCAGAGAAAAAGCTGTTTTGGTAAATAGCAGCCATCAGGACAGGAGACACGACATTGATGAACCTCACCGAGCCTGGTCTAGGTTCTGGAACCTTCCCCGTATACTCGGCCCATTTCTGAGAGGAGTCCTGGCTCTCGGCGTAGGAACCCTCGAAAACCTTCTGAACATCCGTGATAGAGTACTGGCAGACGGCAGATGCTTTGACATTCTTCCTTTAAGAAAAAAAAAAAGCACAAGCACGTCAGCACAGAAGAGCACGAGGTTAATAGTTCTACATAGAGTCAACAGAAAGAAGTACTCCCTCTGCCAAGTGAAAACTACCTCCCAGCCTGAATTACAAACAAAAGACTTTGGCACAAAAGCTTTGCCAAACATTTCGCAAGCTATTTACACAAAGCTGCATTCTACACATTGCTCTTTAACAGGGGAGAGCGTTTAATGTCTTGTCTCAGGGTTGCTTACATTTCTTTTCACTGAATATAAAGAAGTTTCAGTGCATATCAGGGGACATTACAGTATGCTACTTCATATATACTGACCATAATGAAAAAAAGTCCACACCTTCCATTGGAGACAACCCGTTTTAGCCATTTTAACTGACTCTCTCTCCCCTCCTATCCCCTCGAGGGAGTCACATACAGAAGAACCCATTGGTTTCAATAACATCCCTACAGGTAGAAGGAAACCGGAGATGATTAGTTTCCTCCCCAGGAGTTTTAAGTCGCCTAATGAACTCCAGGTGATAAAAGCTCTTTGAACAAGCTGTTCTGGGAGCCAACATACAGCACTGTCGGTGTACCCCCATAGGAAAGTCAGGAAAAATGGGCCGGACCATGGCATAGCAATACTGATAACATCACATCACAGCACAGCCCTTTTTGCAAGAACACAGAAGAACATGATGTTGTGCCCACTTTACAAATGACTGAAAGGGGGAAGGGAGGGAAGGGGGAGAGGATGAGAAATGGGTGAAAAATGGGAGCGACTGAGAGACCAAGAGCAGTTAGCTGAAAAGAAGTAATAGGGACATTAACAGGGTTTCTAAGTAACAGACCGAGAGATGAAGCAGACAGAAAAGAGAAATAAGAAAGTATAGAGAGAAAGATGTTGAGGCCGTATCCTGCTGACTCACTGTTACCTGACCTTTACGATGTCAGAGGGAGGTGCTGACAGAGTGCTGCATGTTTGCTTTTCAGCATAAGTACACACACGCACACACACACGCACGCAAACAGGTGTGCACCCATGCACACATGTAAACACATACACACACACACATGCACGCACACACACACACTCATATACACACACACACGCATGCGCACACAAACACACACGCGCACACATACACACACACACGTCAGCACGCGCACACACACGCAGACACGTGCGCACACATACACACACGCACGCATGCGCACACAGACACACACGCGCATGCATACACACTCACGCGCACACACACGCGCATGCATGCACGCGCAGATACGTGCGCACACACACACACACACACACACAGACACACACAAACAGCTGCAGCTCCACCTACATCTGACATTGACATGTACCTCTGTGGTAGAGCAGTGGCTCCAGGTAAAGAGCCTGACATGACCTCACCAATTTCACTGACATTTTCAGTCTCTACTAATAAAACGCAGGACAATGCCCTTCATTCAAAAGTCACGCCACGCACAACGAGATCAAGCCAGTTTACCCTTAACTGAAACTTACATCCTGTACTTAATATGACACCTGATCCACAGTGTCTGTGAGTAACTGAGGACCAGCCTTTGTTCTTCATAGGGAATAAAAATCTCGAAATGTCAAAATTGACAATGCAAATAAACTTGTTTCTTTAGCAATGAAGCTTTCTGGCAGTGTCCTTCTTTTATAGGACTCAAACAAAGACCAACCCATACGGTATGAACACCCAGGTCAGGACTGATTGTTTTGTTTTTCCCCGCATTAGGTGACACTAATGAAGCAGAACTCATCTGTGCATTACAACACCTCCTTGCCCACAGGTCTGCAATCTCCGGTAGGGGATACAGTGATGAATAAAACATGACAGAGTGCCTGTGGGTGGCGGAGAAAAAGGACCTCGTCAGCCGTTTAATAAAAGTTTTGCTGAAGCATGTGCAGACGCTGCTCTCCCACATTTTCACTGCTTACTGGCCAGTCTTGGTCTGAGTGAGCTAAATTTTAATGGGCCAATTTAACGCCTTGCGCATTTATCACTTAGTGTGCCACGACAGATCAATTAAAGTATCCAAATTAGCGTAATTATTCCACCACTCAAACCAGTCTCTCTGACTGATGGACTAGTCCTGGCAATTCTACTGGAGCGACCTGCCAGATTCGGTGAAAGACGGCCGAGGTACTGGGCATGACTATGAGGATGACCCACTAGATCTGGCAAGAAGAGGCCATAGGATTTGGTAAGACGGTAGGAGCGATCCGCTAGATCAAGTGAGGCAAGGTTTAAAAACAGGATCGGAACTCAGATGATTCACTTGATCCAGTGAGGAAATTCAACTGATGTGATGCACTTAGGGAAGACTGGAAGATGTAATGTGTGATACACTAGATCTAGAGCGGGGAACAACATGAGTGAGCCACTAGATCCACAGGGAAGGATTATCTGAGTTGGTAGCAAAGGAGTGAGTAATCTACTGTCTCATTTGGGATAAACCAGGCCAAACTTGCAGGAGCAATCCACTCAATCCAGAGAGAGATTTGTTTAGACTGTGCAGCCATGGGGAAGAACTGAAGATCTGTGGAAGCCCAGCAGCAAATGGATGCCCAACACAGCCACTGCCCCCCCCCCCCCCCCCACCCCCCCGACAGACTGGTTCTTGCAAGCACTGCACTTGCCACAGGGACTGGCAGAGCTGACGCTCATTGTTGACAGACTGGCTGAAGCCATCCCATTGTATGCTTAGTTCAAGTTGAGAGACAAGTCTATTGTGCAGGTAGGTATTGTGCAATTGTGTATATAATTAAATTGCACATTTAGCCATTTGTAACAGTTTCTTCATTGAAGCACAGCAGATGGAAAAACAAACATGAAAAAGCAAATCCGCTCACTTAACCATGCGGTAAAATAAAACTTAAGCTTCCAGCTTTTAACTTTAGTTGCATTATGAGCACAAGCTTGTCATCATCATTGACTAAGAAAATACTTAACTCATTACCTCAACCATTGTCAGGTTTACTACACCCAAACTGTCAGTCACACATCCCAATTATAGTAAAAAAAAAAAAAAAAGTCTTTTGCATAGAATGGGAGGGATATTTTACTAAATATTCAGACTTATGCATGAATTTGAGCAGGCAGTTAGGGGGGATCTATCAAAATGCATCTCAGCACATTTTAGGAGAACATCTTTCCAAAAATGGCCAGGATTCTTGGCAACCTACATAGAAATGAAGAAATAAGGCTGAATATAAAAAGCACAGTACATTCTATTTGTTTAGCTCTAACATATAGGGAAACAATATTTTTCTGTTTCACAGTTTAGTTCACTAGAGTGCGTACATTAATCTCACATTGAAGTAATTGAAACTGCTCATGTCATTCCATGAGCTCATAAGAGACAGATGGTTAATGACCTTCACAAGTGCAGTAATGGGAATGGGTTCAAAAAAATTGATTCATGGTTAAAATATTACTTAACCCTGTGAGGGTACTGATCAAAAAATGTAAAATGTGGCTTGGGAGCAAAGTGACTAGAAAAAGGATGAAAAGAATGCAATGGATGTCATTCCAATGGGCAATAAGGAAGATGTTAAAGGAACAGTCCACCGTACTTTCATAATGAAATATGTTTTTCTATGAAATGAGACGAGATGATATGTACCTCTCCGAGCTTTGAGCGACCACCCAGTCAGCCAGACGCGCTGCCACTCCTGTTAGCATTTGTAGCTAGACTCATTGTGGTCATCGGTATTTTTCGGGGCTGTAGTTAGATGCGACCAAAGTCTTCCACGTTTTTCCTGTTTACATAGGTTTATATGATCAGTGACATGAGTTCGGGTTCGGGTACGCAAATCCAAACGTGGCTTTTTCTATGCTGTGGGAAGTGCGTACTATAATGACAGGCGTAGTAACACCTTCTGCGGGCCTCGACAGCGCATTGATACCTTCACTTCTGATTTCTTTTCTCTCCCACGACCCACCCTACTTCCGTAAATACAACCAACGTGACTGCACTGCTCTACTTGGTACACAGTCAGGAAGCCAGAGCTTGCAGAAAATTATAAAAGAAAATAATCAAGTGTGTTACTATGGAACATTTTCAAATGGAGGACATAGATGCCGATGACTGGCTTGTGGCGGAGCCGGAGCCATATCTATTTGAACCGGAATATACCGAGGAGGAGCTAGCCGAAATGGACCGTGAGAGGGAAGAAGAAACGGACGAAGATTAATCGTATGTGAAGTAGTGAAGTGAAGGTATCAATGCGCTGTCGAAGCACGCAGAAGGTGTTACTACGCCTGTCATTATAGTACACACTTCCCACAGCATAGAAAAAGCCACGTTTGGATTTGCGTACCCGAACCCGAACTCATGTCACTGGTCATATAAACCTATGTAAACAGGAAAAATGTGGAAGACTTTGGTCGCATCTAACTACAGCCCCGAAAAATACCGATGACCACAATGAGTCTAGCCACAAATGCTAACAGGAGTGGCAGAGAGTTTGGCTGACTGGGTGGTCGCTCAAAGCTCGGAGAGGTACGTATCATCTCGTCTCATTTCATAGAAAGACATATTTCATTATAAAAGTACGGTGGACTGTTCCTTTAAGAGAAGCAATAAAGAATTCAAAGATTATAATTCAAGAATAGCAGAAATTGTTTGCCATTTTAGGTCACCAAGTCTAAAAGTAATCACAACATGGCCCTCAATAGCTGCCAAAAAACTTTTTGCAAGGACTGTGTCAAATAAAAGCCCCAATTTAAGACAAGAAACAAAAACAATTGCCCACAGTGTACTGAACATCATATGACTTGAAGAGACTGGTATTGCAAGCTGAGACCCCAATTTAAATTTCAGGCGATACACATCATTGGCTAGAAGAATTACCTCATCCAATAGCCGAATACAGGGAAGGGTCATCGATGTCTTGGCTTGTTTTGTTGCCACTGGTATAGAGGAACTAGATGAGTTCAATTGCATAAAAATCTTTAAGAGCCACATCCAGCTCAAATGGACCAGGGGGTGACACCACCCCGTCACAGATTTAGTTGATTTTTGCTCCAATAGTTGCTATATGTACATGAACAAAAATACCAAAAGTTTGGCTGCCAACTCCAACTGGTTACAAAATGGCAGCCATTTTAAAAATTGCCTTTTACGCGCGTTGCGACGTGCCCTCCCACTTACTTCAAACACTTTTTTCGCAATACATCAAAAACTATAGCACCTATTGGCACCAAAATAGGCAGTCTTATGTAATTTTTCATGCTAATTCTGAATATGTTGCCAAATAAGTGATAGTTCCTATGGTTAAGAAACTATTGGATGAAAACCCTTTTTGGGGGTATCAAACTTTGGACCCCCTCATCTCAATGCTGCCACCAGATATCAAAATGGAACTTGTTTTATGCTTATCACCATCACTTCAACTCCATAATATCAAAAAACGTAAAATAACGTAAAACGTAAAACGTGATAAGCCCTCCAAACCCTGCGATAGCTGCAGTCATCGCGGGGTTTGGAGGGCTTATCGCGCAACTTCAGCAAGATTCTCGCGTAGTTTTCAGGAGTCTCGCGCAGCCCGCTTACTTGCAGACGCGCTCGAACGCACCCTCAGTACCGTTAATTGGAGTGATTGACGGCTAATATTAACCATTCTAGAATCAGTACTGAGGTTTAGGACGTCAAACTCCCCTTTGATTGGTCAGAATGGTCACGGTCAGCTCAAGGGAACACACTCGGTGCACTCCATTCCAGCAATGCATGCAGCACGGCAGAGGGGGACTGAACATCACATGCATCAGGTGTAAATCCCAGGTTATACCATTACGCCCGGCTGCAGTATGTCCTGTAGATGCATGCACTCATTCGGCACATACGCCCATCTCTAGTCAAGCTGTAGCAGCGGTTTGCATGCCCACTGACTACCAAATGTACCGGAACACAGGCGTTTAATAGGGGGGAAAAGCGGTCGCACAGGTACGACTATTTTAATTCAAAGGTCGCACAGTGTTAATTTTGGCCGCAAACGGTCACAATTTTGAGCCCAGTCACACTATCTTCTAGTCTTCATGGCATGTATGGATGTTTCTATGTAACATTTGGCTAAAGAGAGTAATTAAAATACCTAATTAAGACATTAACAGCTTGTTAAAAATCTTCAATTACAATTGCGGTTGGAACAAAAACCAGCATACACAGTGGGTCCCCAAGAACGACATTAAAGACCACTGGCTAAATGAATGAGAGAGCCCACTTCAACTAATGCTATGTTTTTGTTTCAAGGCAGTAAACAAGTGCTATTTATGTGACCTCTTACAGAGTCAGCTAAGTACCTGGGTAGAGATTGTGCTGATCAAATCCATGCTAGATTACTAGGCTACAAACTGCTGACCTTTTGCCATAGTTTTGCAATATCCCTACAGATACTACTATATACTCTGTACATGTGTGTATACATGGCAATGTTGTTTTCACAAAATATCTATTTTACCTTTTGGAGGATTACATCAAAACAAAGCAAAACACCTCTCTAATTTTTGATATTATAGAGTTGAAGTGATGTTGATGAGCACACAACAGGTTACATTTTGATATCAGCTGGCAGCATTGTGATAAGGGGGGCCAAAGTTTGGTACCCCCAAAAAGGGTTTACATCCAATAGTTTCCAAACCATAGGAGCCATCATTTATTTGACTGCAGATTCAGAATTAGCCTGAAAAACTACATAAGACTGCCAATTTTGGTGCCAGTAGGTGCTATAGTTTTTGATTTATTGCGAAAAAAGTGTTTGAACACTGGCCATTTTAGCTCTGGACCTAATTCCCATGAAAATCATATGATCAGAATTAGAGAGGTTAGTCCATAGGTGCAAACCCCATGTGATCACTGATTTTTTAACAGCAAAAAATCCCTCCAATTGTACCTCTAACATTATCACAAATGACAGAAGATTCAATAGCCACCGTATTTGGCAGGGATATTTTGTACAAAAAAAACAACATGGGCTGCCTCCAATTTTCCCAACGATAGCATTCATGGAAAAAAATAAACACTATGGCAAAAGTTATCTGTTATCAAACTCAAGTTCCACTTCACCAAGGGACTAAATTAATAACATCAATGAATACTGCCCAATTTCGCAAATATTGCTTGGACATACCATTCCAGGCATTCAAAGTCAGTTTGAAAATAATTTGATCTTTACTTTACAGTGTATTAGGTTTTAACAAAAGGGTTTGTTTTCAACACATTTAATGCTGTTAAAAGTTTGAGCTCCCCTTTAAAGATAGCAAGGACACCTGCGAACACAACATCGCAAGACAAGACTTTTAGAGAAATGATGGCTCAGTATTGAAAGTCAACTGTACTAAGATGAAACCTAAGTTTTCAGAAGTGCCACCAAACAGCTAAAATTTAGCGCACGCAATTAAGCACAGTGCATGATGAGGCCTTTTTTAAGTGTAATGCACGTGGAATGCATACTAAAACCTTCATTCAAATGTACAGAGTTCAGGACTTTTCAATTTTGAAAAAATTTTATTGAGATATATACATTACTCAATAAAACACTGAAAAATGAGAGAAAGTGCCCTGAAATTAACGGATAGTTCAGCCAGTCATGTTAGAACTTGGCATGTCTATTGCAATCGGAGTTGTTTATTACATACAGCCTTTTTTCATCTTCATCAAAGGTGCCAATAATTTTGTACTCAAGTTCAAAATGATGACAATTTCTTAAAAGCTTCCCACAAGGTAAGCTAGCAGCCATCTCCAGCTGAGATATTTCACAATGCACCAGAATCAAGCACGGGGACCTTGAGAATGACATCGGGCACGAGGATGACCATGCTGCATCCTGAGGGCCTAATTCTCTAACCGCCACGTAGGCAGATGCGCAGCAGGGTGAGAGAAGGAGGACCAACCACGCTTTAAGCACAGCGGTGAGACGGGCCGACCGTGCTTTAAGCACAGCGGTGAGACAGGCTTGACTCCATCTCCCTTTTCATTTATCCCCATGGAGAGAGGAGAGGAGTACAGCAGACTACAGACCCAGCCATGAGCATTACCCAGATCTGCTAATTACAAGCTAGCTCCCTCCAACAAAGAGCCTATCTCCCCCATTGGATTAAGGAACCAAAATGACTGCATTTGAGGTGCTATTACACGGCAGGGCAGAGGAAATTAGCAGTCGACTGCGCGGGGCTGACAGACAGATCGCAATGGTTAGCTGCTAATGGCAGCTCGTTCTTATCCGCCTCCTGCTATGAATTGGAAGTACTTACTCGACAGTCCAGTACCTCTTATCAAGAAAGACTGACTTGAACAGAAAAAACACTTTTATAGACATAAAACTAAACAGCCAGCCCTTAAGAGTCAGATTAAGCTTCTTGTTTAAGGTCGAGTGTCCAGTCAAGGGACTTGCACCAGCAAAACACAGGATACAAAACCTATTCACTGATTTGAAACGCTACAACTGACCTTTCCATCTTCTAGTGCCCTCCTCGCTGATATAGCCCCCTTCTTGCAGTGGTGCAGATTGAGAGATTAAGGGGAAGTACAGGATTCTCTGTGTCGGCAGGCTGAGAGCTCACGGGTATAATAGCTTTTGAAAACATGTCACGCTGAGTGAATAAAAGCTGGTATATCTGAATTGATTGGAGTTGAATAAAACCAAATCAATACCCCGCAGGGGCCCTTCCAGGGACTGGCTTTTAATATTGTGATATAAGGTCATCAAAGCCTTCTGTGAAAGGTTAGGTGGGTATGTATGCATGTTGGGGAGCACAAAAGAATATTTATTATTACAGGTTGTCTACTCAGCCTAATTCAGCCATGATCTATCACCTGGCCCGTCTTAGGTAGAAGACTATGGGGCATTACACATTTAATGACTTGGCCGCTCCGATGTAATCCAATTTTCTAAAGATGATCCAAACAGATAAAATATAATGTCTATTTAACCTATTAAAAGAGATTCAGGGAAAGTCACATGATTCATGAATGTACTTCCCCACTAAAAGGGGACCTCAGTCAATTGCTACCCATCTCAGTGCAGCCAACTGCAATACAGAAAATTAGCACTCAGACACCACCCTCTCATCATCACAAATGTCCAGCTCACTCCATCTCACAACCAAGAGCTAAACGGCATCAACAATTTCCAGCTTGGCCCCATTATGAGGCAGTAGATTTACCTTAAACTGAGCAGTAAAACTCGCCCAAGCCCATGTACTCACCATTCCAGGCCAAAGACTCCGTAGAAGATGGTGCTCTGTGGATTCCCGTCCTCCACCACGAACACGCTGCGCAGCACGTTCAGGTGGAAGTCGTAGTCGGGAAGAGAGCAGACCAATCGAGCCTTCAGGAAAGATGTCCACTTCCTCTGGAGAGTCCTCTGGCCCCCCCAGTCACTCTGCGGAAAAATAACCACAAGAGAATAATTAAGTGCAGAAATACACTGCAGACGAGTCTCGTCCCAAGGGCAAATATGATCGCCGTGTTTAAACTTTTCTCACTTCAGCCAAAAGCGATACCTGAGAGAAGAACTCTACATGACTGCCATGTCAAATAGGTCACAGCACAAATAATTATCAGCATGTCAAACAGACTGCCTGTGCCTGATTACAGATTCCAAACATCCACTGCTATTAAACTGAATCTGTGTGTGTGCGCGTGTGTGTGTGTGTGTGTGTGTGTGTGTGTGTGAGAGTGAGTGAGTGAGCGAGTGAGGAGTGAGGAGTGAGAGAGAGAAGAGCCTGACACTCTTGAGCAATACTGATAAATAACTGCAATGAGCACCAAAGCCACTCATGATTCAGCTGATGGAAGTTTTGTTCCACATTTCACAGTTAATGTTATATAGCATAATCCCCTTTTTCTCAGCACACCCACTCACACACACATACACGCCAACACAGCGCATTATTTCTTACATTCATTATCATGTGTATTCAATCAGCGGAGCAGCAGCTTAAATCTAGTTTAATGATCCGAAACACAAGAGATGACACTAATTCAGAGGCTAACTTTCTTTCGGTCTTCCCCTTTGTTCAGCAGCAGGGCCAGGCACTTTGCTTTTATTTATACCTCTCCTAATTGCCGGTACCACCAAGACACTGTATCTAAGTTTCTATCTATTAATCCTCAGAAAATCTCCTTCAATACCATGCCGCACTGCAGCACAACAATTTACAGCAAACAGCCTCCGCTAGGCTCAGTCTCTACGCCTTCGCCTACGCCCAGAACACCCCACACGACACGGTCAATTTTTAATGCTCTGAGGGACGTGAACAGCCCGCACTGTGTTGAATTGCCCTCCCAAGTCTTCAAATTCCATATTAGTCACGCCCTCAAGACCGTAAACCGATTTTTTTCGCTCAAAACGCCACCTCTTGAAGATTAATCACCGGCGGCGTGTAATCCAGCACCTTAGTGAGCGATGGCGGAAACAGGAAGACGAAGATGATGAAAAACAAGCACATATACAGCTTGCAGACTCACAGAAACATGAAACAGTTTGATTAAAAGCCCCAACTGTGACAGAGCTTTAATGGCCTGGGCTGGGAGAAGCCCTGCTGATGGAGCATGAAGACAACCAGGCAGGAGCTCAGCTAATGAAACAAATCGGCAAATTTGCGTGCGTCAGTTCAGCCTGCCAATGCCAGGCAGTGTATTAATCCATAAAAATAAGCCAGGAGATGAGCCTAAAGCGTGAGCCAGGGCCGCAGAGAGCCACCTACACCTCTGGGGGAGAAGACGGCAGCGGGTTGGAGGAGAGAGCCGGCGTAGCATGAAGCATGGCAGCAGGATGGGGGTGGGAGGTGGCGGAGGAGAAACACAGGAGAAGATGAGAGGCAGATGTAGGTGTGGAGAGGGCACTGCCAAGCAAAAAAGCCTCCAGCTCTTATTCACTCCAGCTCCATGTTGGCTGTAGCAGCCACTGTCACGGGAGAGCGGCGCCTCACGGTTCCGCCGGCCGCTTTGGCCCAGTTTCGCTCAGCGCCTAAGTTATTTACAGACCAGCAAAGTGCGAGCGAGTAGCGTGACCTCATTCAAAGACGAATCCTCGGAGGAACTGGCAGAATTTACAATGATAAAAAAAAATCATCTCCTGAGAACTCAATGAAAAAAAAAAAAAAAAAGAATTCCACCAAATTGTTTCCATGCATATTTCTTCAGACTGGGAAGAGTCGATTCTGATTGGTTCCCTTTGCCCCAATGAAATGATCGATCTAAGAGTACAGCCAAATTGTACTGTCTGGTTGATGAAGAGTGTATGTCTAATCTGCCTAGTAACAGCCTGGAATCCAGAGAGAAATCAGCTTGAGAGGAGAGGACACTGACCCAAAGTTCATCTGTATTTCATATCTACAATCCCAAGAGTCTGTGTTCTGTCTAAGTGCAGCACAAGCTTAGCTCAAGAGCCCCAGTGTGTGTATTGGAATAATTCCAACTGCCAGATTGAAACAAGCTGTTCTTTTGGCTTGCTTAAACACCTTTAATGTCTTAATGGGGATATTTTACTCCCTTGAGACCAGGTGATGTCACAAACGCCAAATGTGTGCCAGTATATATATACAGCTGTTAACAAGGCCACATTACCATATTAAAATCCATGGCAGTTACTAATTTTTTCAGAATTTTAAAAAAGACATTTTTTTATATTATACTGTATATTGCAGACTAATAGGAAAAAAAACACTGAAAGTGTAAATCAGGTCATTGAAACGGAACTGTTTGTGGATGCAAATGGAAAGAACCAAACCTGCATTGTGCTTAACACAGCAAAAAGGTACCATTAAAGAAGGTCTCGACCACATCTTTTCAACAAGCATAATCAATAGAGCTTGGCTGTGGCGAAAACTGTCAATCGTTGTCAAGGGGGCGCAGAATTGGGTCAGTGCAAAACTTCCCACAGAATGTGTCAGATCAGCATTTCTGTGTAGTCAAGAGCTACACAAAGACAAACTGCCTTATAGTTACGCAGATAAGATTAAAAAAAAAATCAACAGCATGGAAGCTCTTCCCTTATCTACTGATAGTAAATCATTGTGCGTGTTAAGATGACGAGCACCCAGAGACCGGTCATACAAGGTCCCCGTGTCCGTAAAAACTGCCAGGATAGTGCAAGTTTGGATAGAGTAAATTTATCGCAGATCTTCACGAAGGTATACATCTTTTTCATGTCGCGCCCGTGTTCATACCTTCTGGCTTCTCGCCCAGTTTTGATTTTCGCAATTTTGTCACTTTTCCATGTGCCAAAATTGTATAAATGATAAGCGTTGAGTTGATTCTGGTACCTTGAGGGCCTCTTTACCTTGCAAACCCGAGCCACTCGAGCCACTTTGGTCTGGCTGAAGTATGGTGTCGACTCCTGGTTCTTCTCAGTGAAAAAGAAGTAGATCTTGTCATCATCACCAATGGAACTGTTAATGCTCTCTCTTACCACTGCCGAGCCCAAAAAATCTGCCTCTGCAATCATACAATAGACAAAAAGAGGCTCCATTATCATACAATTATTAAAGACCCCAAGTTCCTTCAAAAGTGGTGGCAAGTTGGGAGTAAGCCTGCTTTCCACGATGCAACAAAACACCGCAGCTCCATACCACAGCTCATACCGGGTTGCTTTACGCAGTTTGCAGACAAAATATAAAAAGCATCACCAAAAATTGGCTTTAACTTTGGCGCATCTTAACCAAAATTACAAAAGCATGAAGGAAGGTAATTCCTTCAGCAAGTCTTGCTTAAGTAAGTCTCCTCAGCAAGATAAGGATAAAATTACAACCATGTACAGTACTGTGCGCAAGTCTTCGGTACCCTGCACTTTTTCTTAATTTAAATCAGTATTATATGTTTACTTTTTGATTCCACATTACAGTTCCTGAAGATAAAAATAAATTTGAAATTCTAAATGCTAATGTAAAGAAAAGTTTCATACATAAATGCTTGTGTTCCATTAAAAATAGTCAATACAGATATTCTAGTCTTGACAGAGCCTTGATGTTAAAATCATCATGGCTGTTGGTAATTTCTTGGAGGGATAGACGCGAGTAAATGGTGGCAAGCTTTCCACTCAGAACAAGCAAAAGAACAAGCAACCGCCAATCATCTTATAAAACTATAGCGCAACAGGACAGTGTCCCAAATTTTTTGGCAAAGGTTGTTTGCCCCAAATATTGATTTGATTTAGGTTTGAAAAGGTTACAGCTTTGTACATTTCTCAGTAATTAGAACCTTTTTATTTCATCATTTTTGCAAGCATATTTGACCGAAGAAACTGCTTTAAATGCACCAAAGATTTTTGCACAGTGCTGTATACCAAACACCAAAAAGACGGCAACAGCAAAAAAAAAAAAAAAAAACTGTAGGTCAAAATTCTCTGACAACAACAGATGGACACTTGATACAGTAGTTGCTAATAACTACAAAACTACAGCTATAAAAATCTGTGCAGAATTGAATCAATCCATAAATGAACCAGTCTCAACAAAAATTGTACTTATTGAGCTTCACAAAGTTGGTAGCCATTGTTCACTACGACTTGACCACCTGCCTTTATATGAAGCAAAATTTTCAGAACCATTCCCCCAAAACACAACGAAGACCTCACAACGAACATGGCCAGTCCTCACCGAGCAACCAGCGGGTGGGCGCCTCCTCCGTCTTCACGATGGGGTATGGCAGGTTACGCCGAATATCAGGAGAGCTACGGAACTCGTACTGGGAGGCTGTGTACATCTCGCCATCTGGAGTCAGAGAGGGGGTACGGGGATATGGCTTGTGAAGCTAAGGCGCTCAGGCAAAGTTCTGCTATCAACACTGGAGTAACCCAAATATCCACATAAGCACACACACAGATCTAAATTTATCATCACTCTGACCCACTAGCAAATTTTACGTCCGCTCCAAAAAAAGTACTTTCCACAACATTCTGCTAACTGTTAATGTGATCCAGAAAAGTGCCACACACACACACACACACCCACACATTCATGCAAAAATGCTGACTTACACATCCACCCCCCATTACACACAAATGAACAGGAACATTGTGTGTACACATACTCAACATTATAAACCCCATGCCGAAATTTTTATTTGGGTGGCCACTTACTGCCCTTAGTCATCTGACAGCTTTGTGAAGCTGAGTGCACCTTAAAGCGCAGGAGAGCCGCTCTGTCATTAGAGGCAGAGCGGGGGCATTTAAAAGCCTTTTAATGAAGGTTTCAGCAGAGTGCTCTAGTTTCAACAGCCAGAGGCAGGAGCCATTCATCGATGCAGTGTAGTGTGCAGCCAGAGCACCCACCTACGAGCAGCCCCGTGTAGCCCTTGGCCGGGTCGTAAGGGCACTTCTCCCGTCCGTCCTCAAAAGCGGAGGAGAACCTGAAGTGCTCTACATCCTGAAGAGGAGGCAAAAGAAGGAGAGGACAAATGAGGGGAGGGCAGAGGAGTGTGTGGAGAGTTCAGGGAAAAATCTTCCCTCTAACTCAACATCCTTCAAATATGAAGACGCAATAATCATTGAGTTACAGCGAGAAACGAACTAACAACACACAGAATAAAGCTGCGGTCCACCGCAAATATCACCTGTACAAATACATCTCCAGAAAAGCTTAAAATTTTTGTTTATCTGATCTTATTTCCCTTTTTTTATTAAAAAGAGTTCAACTCTTGCAACAGAGGTATAAATAAAAAATTGAGTTTTTCAAGGTATGATGTACTTGCACACTTGTTTAAAATATATAGACCCATATTCAAAGAACACCTTGGTGGAGGTAAGAGCTCTGACCTAGAATGAGTCTTGCTTTCACGCTCAGAACACGTGAACAGGGCAAATCTGATCCTCGATCCTAGATCCTGGATCAGCACTCCAATGCAAAAATCCTTGACAAATAGGGGCCATCATTTTTAAAGTCTAAACATGAAGAAAAAGCTGAAGCTCTTACTATGTAGGCACAGAGGGGTCTGAAGGCGTGAGTCCCGCAGACGTATAAATGCGTCTCGTTGAACCTCTGCAGAAATCGGATGTGATTGTAGCACTGGGTCTGTTCAAATAAGACACAGGCCATTGGGGATACAGAGTGGGATTAAACATGCTGTGCAAACACTGGGATGAACCCATCTGTGACTGCCATTAAAACCACACTGAAAATCAGTTACGCGCCATCATTTCCGCAGATGTGCATATTTTCAGCAGCCCACAGGGCATGGGTTACTGAAGCTATCCTTGCCAGTTGAAAAAGTGCTTGAGTCAGATAGGTGAAACATAATACAGGAGTTTGTCCTCAAATCTGATTTTATGACCTGAGTTTGTGAGGGGGAGGGGGCTGTAACTTTGCAGTTGGAAGAGGCAGAACTGTACAACACCCCTGTCACTCAACATAATTGACAGGTTCTTCAAAAATTACCCACTGCCTCGCCTCCCAGTCCCTTGCCCATGCTACGCTTATGGTCCGTACATACAGTAGACGAGCATATCCAGAAACTTCAATATCGGAACAAATAATATGAAAAGTTGGCCAAACAGGAGAAGTCATCCAACACAGCAATGAACATCATTATAGCGCAATCTTCTTTTCAAAAGGCAGATCAGCTGAGGTGTGAACATAGCCCCAGGGACTTGCATCATGCCGCAGACTTACTGAGTTAGCTATATACACCTACGAGTCAAACTGGAAATCTGTCCAAAATCATGCAAACACAGAATGACAAAAAAAAGAGCTGAATTTCACTCAGCGCAGTTTTCCAATTCACGTAATAATCCAGCTTTGAGATACAGGGATTGGGTATAAATAAAGCAAGAAAGCAATAAAGCTCAGCAGTAACGGTGAGGTGTGGGAAAGGGATAGGGCGTGACAGGGAATCACAGGGCAGAGGGAAACGTAAACCCCCCCTTGGGAGGCACCTGTACCTGATTGTCCTTTCCTTTGTTTAGGCACTGCCTCTTCTGCTCCGTTGACGCTTCCCACTCAATCTAAAAAGGACAAAAAGCATCAAAGGAGACCCTTAACAGGCAGAGGGAGAAAAGGGCAGGAGCTGCCAGTCAGCCTTTTCACAGCTGTTCTGTAAATGACCGTCCTTATTAAGCACCTACCCCTCCACCCACTGCTTATTGAGTGCAGTTAAAGGTGTTGCCAAGGGCAACACGCGGGGGCAGGCTGTACTCCTCCATTCTGCTTGCTTGCCAAATCTTCCTATTTAACCAGTGGTGTGCTTAGAATGTTACAACAGCATTGCAACGTCCAGTTGAAACAATCACTGATGCTAATTGCAGTGAAGTTCTAGGGCACTGATTTAGAACTTTAAAAAACATTCCAGAAGAGCTGCACAGTACAGTTTAGAAAGCATGGGCTTGGAAACCCCTGCAAGAACAGTTACAGAAGTCCCACAGCACATACAGCCCTGCAGCAAACTGGCCCGTCTTGAATTGAACCTTTACTTGAACTGCCGTGTACTCAAAAACAGCCCGGCTCCGGGCTAGGTCAGTGAACTCACGGTCAGGTTGTTGCCGGCGGCGGCGATGTCATCGGTTTCCAAGGCAAAGACTGCACCCCTGGCTCCCACGTACAACACGCCCACCGCGTCCTCCAGCAAGAGGGTGCTGTAGTTCAGAGCGACGCCACTGAAACGCCGACATCCCAGCAGTCCTGAAACATATAAAATTAGCAGAATGTCACGCTCACTCCCAGAAGCCTCCCCCTCTATTGTGCACAGAAGCAGATAGCCATTTCACAAATGCCAACACATCCGTCAGCACATTAGGTAAGGTCCATAAATATTTGGAAATTGACAATGTTGATAATTGTTATTAAAGTCGTCCACCACACCATATTGGAGATGAAAATAAAACGCAGTGTCTAGAGATGCGGCAGTTTTTATTGGTACGGCAGTTGATTTCAAGGGATTAGGATAAGGATTAGGGATTATGGTTAGGCGAAGGGTTACGTTAGGGGTCAGGGTTAAGGTTAGCGTAAGAGTAGGGTCAGGGTTAGGTTAGGGAAGGGTTTGAAATTTGAACTGCCGTACCTCTCTACATTGAAGTGCATTGGAAAACTACCATACCCGTAGCAACTGCCAAAATAAAATGATTGTGAGCTCGAAATGCAGACTTTCAGCTTTAATTTGAAGGTACTTACCTCTAAAATGAATTATGTTTGTAGGAATTACAGAACTTTTTATATGTAAGTAAGACTGTTCTGAGCCAAGTGGCCCATCAGTGGCCCGCTTTCCTTGGTATCAAGCGACTACTATTATTGCCCACCCCCCCTGGATAGGATGCCTGTCCATCGCAGGTACTCCCCCAGCTCTGGGTCAGGTTTCACTCACAATTTGCTGGGACCCATTTGTACACCTAGGTGGCATGAGGCAGTGTGGACGCGAAGAGTTTTGCCAAAGAACACACCTTGAAGGTCGTGGCAAGGACTTGAACGCAAGCCTTCTTGATCCCCAGTCAAGCCTACTTAACCACTGCACTACCGCGTCTCCCATACCTTATATATGCGCTCCCCTCTTTATAAGGGACTAAATGTAATCAGACATTGGCCCCGCAACTGTCTTACGTCCAGGTAGATTTGTTCTCACATTGTTCATTTACAAGCAAGCAGAAAACATATAGAGTTAATTTAAAGTTCAACATTTGCATTTGGAATGTGAAGCTGTTAACTCTCAATATGGATTCCAAAGAGCTGCTGCTGCCGGCAAAGCAAGCCATCATTAGGCTGAAATATCAAAACAAAAGCTTCTGTGATACAGTGAGAACAGGTGCAGCCAAATCTACATGACAAATCCCAAATAATTTTTTCCTTGGTGAAGAAAATCCCTTCACAACAGCTAGCTAGTTCAACAACACTCCCCAGGTTTTAAGCATATCTATGTCAATACCAATAATGAAGAAAAGACTTCACCGGAGTAAATTCAGAGGCTTTAGCACAAGATGTTCTACAATGGTCAGTCTCAATACAGTTCAGGAACAAAATCCTTTGGACACATGAAGAGATTGAAATTGTAAGGGACTGATGGGAAGAGAACAGAGAAGAGAAGGAACTGCTTATGATCTGAAGCATACAACCGCATCTGCGAAGCATCATCATGTGTCGGTATTTATGGCGGAACCAGTTCCATGATAGGCTGCTGAAAAAGGCCTCAAGATGCATTCTGAATTCTACATTATCAGCTCAAATTCCACTATACATTTCAAATTCTTCAATGGCCAAGTCAACTTTCTGTCCTAAATCCACAAAAGCACATCTTTCATTTGCTGAAGGCAAAACTGAGGGCAAAAATGACCCAAGAACAAGCAGAAACTGGATTGCTGTAACGCAGGCCTGGCAGGGCATCTTCAGGTAAGATACCCAGCATCTGGTGAAGTTTCTGGGCTCCAGACTTCAGGCACTCATTCACTGCAAAGGATTTGCACCCAACGTTAAAAATAAATGAAGTTCTATATTTATATCAGTTTGTGCAAATACTTAAACAGGGGGTCCCATGTATAAATTTGGTTTTTATTCATATACGAGACGTACAGACTTAAAAAAAAAAACCTTTAAATCAAACCTGAAAATCGAACCTTTAGTGAACTCTTGACATACCCATTTAAAATCTATTGTGGTGGGTTTTAAATGTACATCGCCCAAATAATGAAAATTGTGTCACTGTCTTAATACTTATGGACCTGACTGTACATGTAAGCACAGACAGGGGTCCATAATTATTGGGACAATGATGTTATTTCAAAGGCCTACAATTCCCATAAGGCTCACTCCATATGGATGTGAATACACTCAAATAATATACTTGACAACTGACACTTTAGTTAGAGGGTTAGAAATAGATTAATACATCTACATGGAGTTAACTATGTAGGAGTCGAAGTCCTTCAAAACTGAGTCACCAATTAGTACCTTAAAGGCCTCAGTGTGTGGGCATCCAGCATGTGTGTTTGCCAGCATGCCTGTATTTGCGTGCGCAGGCACGCTGGGTGTATATCAGTGTGTGCGCGTGGGTATGTGTTCAAGTGCGCATATAACATCTCCAGCAGCCCTGCCTACTCCTCTCCCATCCTTAATGACATCATTAATCCAACATGCGAAACTAAGCCACACTGAAGGTAGAGCAGGCTGAAGATGAGCACAATTTATAGCATAAGGGCACATTAATGACTGCCGCAATTAGGTATATTTCATCTACACGCGGACCTCCACTGGCTGATTGACTGCACATACCCATCAGGCTTGAGGGAATTTAAAAGCCCTTGCCATTCACAGGGCACGCCCCACTCTCTGATGTTATGTCCCTCCTCGTCGCTATTGGCCGAGAGGATGTAGGGCGTTATCCTTTCTTTAAGCGCAGCACAAATGAGTTCTGAAGAGGAGCAGTTGTTCTGTAGCATAGGTAATAACCAAGTGTCCAGGGAAGATAAATCAATGGCAGAGCAACATAAAAGTTCTCATAATCAGGATCTGGGAGTCAGTCCCATGGCCAAGATCACAGGAGGGCAGCGGGAATAAGCAACTATTAAAGTCCCCCAGGAAACCTGCTGACGCATCTCGCCCTCTCTCTCTCTCTCTCTCTCTCTCTCTCTCTCCCTGTCTCTGCCCATCTTCAGCACCCTCTCCCTCTAACCATCCTTTTCTCCCTCCTTTCATCGTTTACCTATTTCTCTCACTTTATTGCTTTTCCTGCACTCTACGCATTTTCCCCTCCTTTTATTGACCGTCTTTGCATCTCCTCGCCTCCCATTTTGCACCTCCTTTACTCCATTTTTTGTCCTCTCCACTTCTGAAGGTCAGAACTGGCCCAATTGGTATCCCCTCATGATTCAAAACCTTACACGTGTAAGAGTCAAAGTCACGATTCTTACCACTAATGCTGTGCCATTGCTATACCACACCTTCCAATTGCACCATACACACACCATTGCACCGCCGTATTATATAATTTACTACTGGTATAATAAAAGTCTACCAAAGCACCATACTCCTGTGATAACGTCACAGCACAGCACCATTTGCTAAAATTACACCCAATTCTACTATTGCTGTTATACCACACATAAGCTACTGCCGCTTCCTTTTCTGTACCACACTCTGTTGGCCAATACCCTCATCCCAGCAACTGTATGACAGATACAGCAAACAACAACAAAAGTGTCTTACATTTTGAGCAAAAAATGGCTCACCAACACCGACCTTAACCCACCAATTATGAATGATTAAGACTCACATTTGTTGGTTTCTCACCTCGCAACACCATTTTGTCCACATCTCCACATTTGCCTTCCTGTTTCACAGCTCTGTAGACCAGCTCTCAACTATTAACAGCTCTGGCAATGGACTTGTTTTAAAAATAAATTGAGAGCGAAAGGGTAAGGTAATCCTCATAGTGAAACTGAATGTTCATACCAACATACCTCATGGAGGTTTGCACTGGACGACCCTCTACATGCAGGGGCAGACTGCCATAATGGGCTGCCCTTCAGAGAAAAGGTTAGGGTAACGGGGGCAGTAATATGTAAGCTGGAAAAATATGAGGACCGGCACTAAGTCTCACAGAAGATCTTCTGGACTTAGCCATCACCCAGACCCACTCCACATAACTTTACACACAATTGTAGAGACATGCTCTCAAATCTTTGCCCTGACAAAGCCAGCCTATCCATATCTCCTGCCAAAAACTTTCCACTCCCCAGCCAAATCTCACACACACACACGCGCACACACACACACACACACACACACATCCTAATTTAACCTCTCCAGCTTCAGCAGCACTCCCTCAATAATTTACACACGGCAATAGAACCGCAGTTCTCCTTAGGACTCATAACCCCAGTCCTGCTAAGACCTGTAAGGAAAGACTGCTGTTCCTCCATTTATTTTGCAGTGGCAAAATCTAGTTAACCCAAAGCTGCACAAGATTTTTGATGGTCAGGCTAACAGCGTGTTCAGCATGTTGACCGTACAAACAGCCACGGGAAATAAAGGGCCGCGTCAATATCCGTTCCTTTCTTATTACACAGTTTCCCTCTATTTTCCTTTCTTTTCTACTTCTGGGCCATATAGAGACATCTGAGGTATTATTTTTCATATAAGCAGTCAAAATTAAATATAACAATATTTGGGTAATATCAATGCCAAATGTAAACACATTTACCAACAATAATCACTTGGCAAACGAAACGATCGCAAAATCAGGAGATGGTGCCAACAGCTCCGTTAGCCCACGCACTGTGAGTTGCCAGAAGGAAGCCTCTAGGCAGAGACTATGGTAACATCACTGCATGGAAAGTCTCACTCACTGCAGGTGTCGCATAGAAGGAGCGACACAGCGAGGGACAGGCTAACAAAGAACCAATCCATTTACCACTAACATAGAGTATCCATAAAAAGCTTTTGCTCTTTACTGAACACATTTCTGAAAGTTCTTTGAATGTAATGCTAATGGGGGGTACATTTTTATGTATCCATACTGCACCAGCTCAGCCGTAAGTTTTTCTTACTTTTGAATCGTCCATTTGTACATCGCCCTTTCGGACATCCCCCCACAGGAACACATCGCGGCCAAAAGTACACTAGCAATGAAAAGTTTGAAATCATTAGTGATTTCCACACAGATTAAATAGCAGAATCTTTTATGGCAAGAAAATAACCAAACTCAAATTCCTGCACTGCAGTGACTTTCTGCAAAGCACATTACAGAATCTGGAGTGTTCATCTCCGTCACCTGATTTAAACCTCACAGAACTTCTGTGGGATTACCTGCACTGCACAGTTTGCAAAATGTGCCCATCTTCAAAGACACATTTATGGAAAATACTACAGTCCACATGGAAATCTGAGAGTGGTACCTTATATCTTGAGTTTGTAAAAGCAATGCAGTGATTAATTCTCAAAGTGGATACTTCAATGAGAAGTCAGCAAAATAGTTAACTGTGTTACTTAGCGAGTGAAAACTTCCCTCTAATACTTGAAATACTAAATAAAACATTAAAATCCAAACTCTTCATTTGATAGAGTAGCAAGAACTAAATTAGATGACGTGATTCAGAGTGTTTGAGCATTAGTGCATCTAGGCACACCATGAAATGTTTTTATGCTTAAGTGAGACCTGTTAGTTCCACTGCAGTAAAGTTCTAATGCCATGGCATGCAAATGCATAGCAGATGATGCCTTTTGGCTTGTTAAGAGAGAAGTAGAAGAACCCTGACCACAGTCCCAAAATAAACCAATGGGATCAAACTTAAAGATGCACCATGCATTTGTTTATTTTCAGCACGGTTATATTTTTGTCTCCATTCACTGACATCTCCCCACGATCCACTCGCTGCCTGCCCCCACTGCAAAAAAAAAAAAAAAAAACCTGGGCTCTGGAGACCCCACAGTCGTCACAAACTGAAAATAAACACAAGGGGAACAGGCTGTGCCCCATAACATAACAAGCCGTTCCGGCCAATCACCGACAAGAGTTGACAGTTACGGAAGTATGGGAGGGAGGTAACTATGGGAGGGAGGGGCGGGCTACCTCTGATTTGTTTGAATTTGAATGTCAACAGAAGTGAAGTCAGCAAACTTTCATTGTGCACCTTTAAAGCATCCTTCTATCCAAGACGAGAAGGTTCAAAATCACTGTCCAAACTTTCTTGGTGAAATGGAAATTAATCCCAGCAGCAATCTACTGCTAAGCTTTCCTACAAGAGTGGAAGACATCAGTAAAAACACGGCTAACTCTACATGACTGCCCACATTTTTTGGCATAGATCTTAGATGAGCATGTGTCTAATCCAATCGCCATGTAGTGTAGTTCCATCTTACTTGAATCGAGAGCCAACGGGCTTCAGGGCACTATGGCTGGTGACACATGCCAAGGTTTGGACACGAATCCTAAGGTACAAAGCATTTGCATGTGAAAGAGCCCAACATCAAAGCTGCGTTAGCCTAGTGACTAAGAAGGAAATGTGGCTGGTGGCGCATTCCAGGCTACAGAATTTGAATTGAAAGGTGCCGTATGTTTCCCAAACAGTTCACATACTGATGCCAGGAAACTGGCAGTTGAATGGCCAAAATGAAAATTTCATAAACTGGAAAACTTGTATCTCATTTCATTCAGCAGACCCGCACAAAATTTCACGACCAATAAATTAGTGTCAGGGTTTATTGCACCTGCACACACCAAAATAAACTGGGATGCTAACAAGGCGGAGGAAGCCATTGCATACCGTAGCATAGCTAACAAGGCAGCATTTACATAAGCGCATTAGCTAGATTTACAGGACCTGTCTGGATGTTGTTAGCAACTTGCAGTAAAATATGTCATATCATGCAGCTTTAAAACACTAGAAAATTACAATATGATAAACTGAATAGGACAGCACTTGGGGTTTGTCAAGCTTAAACATAATAAAAATTCTGCTAGCATAAACACCAATAGGCCCATTCTTCCAACCTCTTCACATCAATTATATTTCCTCAGGCATTTTTAAACTTACAGCCACTACGAATTTTATTTATTTCAATTGAATTTTTATAGAAAAATATGCATTGCAAATGTTCACTAAATAAAGGGCATCAAAATAGAATCTCAGAGACCGCAGTGTCTGCAAGTATTTTCATATTCATTTCCAGGCCTTGAGAATAAGGCATATGGACAAATCTACAGTTCTGCATTCTGACACGTGGCATACACAAAATCAAGCACTGACATAAATGGGTCACCTCTGATGTCACCATCGATGACAGCGCTTCCGGAATTTCCTCACTTTCCGCATGACAATTGTGAGTAAATCATGACATGACATAATCAAATCACATGTCTGCAAGTTGTGACACTGGAGGATGTTTGAGGCCTCTCCGGTATGACTCGGAGACTAGGAAGTCCCGGGGAGGGGGAATGAGGAAGCGGCCATTACAGCAGATGACACTGCACACGAGAGAGGAGAGTACATGTTGAGACTGCCCAGATAAAATGACACAGGATGAAAGCACATGCATGGGTGACTGTCTGCCCCAGAGAAGCACTAAAACAATAATTACACTGAGTTACGAAGGGCTGCACTGTTCTGTTATGTGGCCAAACCTGCTGTTATACCTTCCTGCTGCAGCTAACCAACCTTTACAGCGTGAACGGAGCTGCTGGCAGCGAGAACAAGGGGATGGAGAGATGAGACGGCAGTGGAATCGGGGCAAGCTCTTCGATTTGGGATTTTCAGCTATTAATGCATCGCCTCCATGCTCTCACACCTGCCATACACTAATGGTCTCACAGTAATTTCCTCACAGTCATCATCACTGCTATACAAAGGCTCTGAGACACAGCATGTACATGCATGCCCGCGCTCCACAGTGCTGTCGGGAGACAATGCAGAAACAGGACAGGCCAAAAAATAATCCAAATTTGAAAGGCAATGCAGCATTTCTGCACGGACTGCTGGGTGACTAATCCTGCCAAGGCATTGTTCCAGTGTGCAGATGGGCGCTACAGCCTGGTATTGGATCCAGACGGTGTTTAATTGGCCAAAGACTTTCTCAGAGAACAAAGGGGCGCCATCTCACTGCTCATTAGCAACCTCCACTGGTCAAGTGGTTGTCAACAAAGTGGATGCTAAAGTTGCCCACAAAATCTCCCATCAACTTATATTTGTAATGGATCGTGGACTGTATCAAGTCTAGATGTGGACATCATGTTCCAGATTCCCTCCACTGACATCAGACACGACAGTGATTATCTGTAATGGACAGAGGTCCAAAATTCAGGTTCAGAGGGGAAAAGCCCTCCTCAGGATTTTGTTCAAACCTCCTATATTTTCTAATTAGCCCGATTTTCTGCAGCCAGGAGATAGAAGTAATTAGTAAGTAGTCAGCTGGCCAGGTTCACAGGTGGTGTAAAGTACTGGCAGGAATTTTACACTCTGACCTCAGGACTTCCTGCCTTGGTTCACTCGTGATTACATATGGGCATTCGGAGAAAAAGCTTATAAAACACAATAAATGAGGCATATCCTGATCATGAATATACCGCACTGGCTTCCTCTCAAGTCCTTCAAAAAAAATTACACAGTGCTACACAGTACCTCCTGCCTTAATGGTGCTATACTGCAAGCCATTTTTTGTAAAAGCCTCATCTAGCCCCCTCACAACTGTATGAAACTCTAGAGTTTCAAGATCGAAGAATAGTGCATGTTTCTGCAATTCTAGCATGAGCAATTTGGACAGGAAATGCACCTAAATAGGCCTTACTGACTCAACAACCCGGCCAACTGACCTCTGCTACAGTGCCCAGCCTACTGAGCATTTCTACATTATAAGCTTATTCAAGTCCAAACTAAAGTAACAGCGAAGGACATCAACTAAAGGGAAACCGTACAGAATAATGACATGGTCACTTGCAGGTTCATCGAGGATACAAGTCGCAAAACACCCCCTGCAAATATGATGGCTACCTATTGTAGTAGACATTGAACATTATGCTGTAAGCTGCTTTGGGAACTATGCTGAATTTCACTCAGTTATAGGTCCCTAACATCTAATCTGCGGACACTGCCACTTGTAAATATTCAGGCACGCATGGGCACACAAACGTGCACACATTAACGCATGCAATGGGGACCAAAGGCTCGGTCAGCCCGGCCGTATGCGATCAACACTGACACATGTAACAGAGAGATGGAGCAGGGGAGGGCAAGAGGGAGAGTGAAACAGACTTTGAGGAGGGAGAACAAGAGCGAGAGCGAGCCTGAACTGTGACTAAGAAAATGCAAACGAGTGTGTGTGTGTGTGTGTGTGTGTGTGTGTGTGTGTCTATGTGCGATAGTGCGTGTGTGTGTGTGTGTGTGTGGGCAGAGTAGAGATGACCGAATTGTCCTATGAACAGAGTACTTCTGGCGACGGCCTTTTTGGACTTCCTTGGGGTCATATGTTATCAGTGCAGTGCCCTCCCTGGGGCAAAAATCATCAGAAGAGGGTTGTAACATCCCATCCCAGCTGGCAGCCATTAGAGAGGAAGACACACACACACACACACACAACATGAGATCACACTACACCCCATATCTCACCCTGATATTGGCACAACCTTGCCCAGAGCCAGGGCTTGGTATTCCAAACCATGGGGTCATGTCCCCTGATGCACAATGTCTCTAGGAAAAGCTGCTCTTAAAATAAAGTCACGTGCCGCAAAAATAACAGAAGTTATGCACACAGCGCTGTGGCACTGCCCCTGGGCTGCGTGAGGTCACCTCCTTCCATTACGGCTCAACCGCAACGACTCAAGTGCACTCAGTGTATTCAGTTGGGCATGTCAAAGAGACGCTCCACTTCGTGTTACATAATGATAAGATGAGGATGACGAGTACGATGACGATGGCGACTCCGACACCAATTGCCAGAGCTGAATGAAGGGGGAGGGAAAATGCGCGTCCTTGACAGAAAGTCCTGAAAGCCATTGGCCTTCAGCAATATGGAGCAACAACAACAACATTCCCTTCCTTCTCAGTAGAGAAAAGAATGTCGCTGGACAGTTGGCTTGCGATGAGCAGAAGCCAATATTAATGGACCACTGATGTGCCACAGAGTTCACTTCCAGGTCCCATCTTAAGGCAGAGTTACTAAACAATTATAATACGTGAGAAGCAAGAGAGCGGCTAAGTTTTGACCACTTGGAACGTGTGCGGGTGTGCATAGTGTGTGTGTGTGCGCGCCTCGTGCGGGGGTCTGTGTGCGTGTGAGTGTGAATATATAATCAATAAAACAGCTTTGCGGACATGACTCAGCAAAATTCGAGTCAACATTAAAAATAATGTGACAGCGACAGATAGAAAAAGGACAGGCACTCATCTGCCAAGTGACGCCAAGGACATGCTGGTGACAGGGAATCCAAGTACCCAGAATTCCATTTTCCACCCTCAGCAGCACCCTTCCCCCAATGCTTGTCACCATACACAAGTGACAAGAGCAGTCAACAAACAGGACCTTGCGCACAGCCTTAAAAACAACTTAAAAAAAGAAAACAACTAGAATGGTTTTTACACGTAAACACAGATGTCTCCCCCTTCCCCCATTTCACATTTTAGAGTTATGGTCCAGAAACGAGTCCCACCCTTCAATGTGCCTAAGTCCAAATTGTTGCCATGGAAACAGAAAAAATAAAATTCAAAAGCAGTTCAAACCCTCAAAAGGCACATCTATATGTCATGGAGAGACACTATATCAAATTTGGTGAGAATCGGTCGAACAGTTTCAGAGTTATGCTCCGGAAACAAATGGGAACGCCGATACCGACCCCGACGCCAACAGGAATTCAGGCAAAATAAATATGCCCCCCCCCCCCAGGAAGGGGGAGACATAATTAAACAAATACCATACAGAGAGTGAATACATGGGATTTATGTTCACACAAATTCACCTGTAGCTTCATCACACCCGCAAAAGAAAAGATGGTCCTTAAACACAAGCTGTTCGCAGCATACCAGCCAAATCTCTGCTTTAGACATTAGTTCCTACGCCAAAAACAAATCAATTTGAAAAACCAGAGGGACCTTGAGGAAGAGAGCATAAAACAGTAATAAACTTTAAATCCTGAAAACTAGAGAGATTTTTTTTTGTGTCTCCATGTTCAACACATCACCGCCTAACAAGTACAGCAGTTTTTGAATAGCGTCATAAGCTTTAGAGGCCTGCCGCATTACATGAAGTACAAGACGGCTTTATGCACTGAGACAGCACCCAAGGTTACCACAGATTTAGCTCTTCTATCTTAAAGGCTGAGAATTTCCCTCTCCGTAGACCAAGTATTCTATTTCATGCCAGGGATTACAATTGTCTGTGCTGTTTTCTCTTACCCCGCGGCAGCAGTCAAACAGAACCTCGATACATGAATGGCAATGGCCATTTTGCCTCATGTGCCACTCAACGCGACACAATCCCTCACTCTTCCACATTCTAGCTTTAGGGCGGCCCGGTGGTGCAGTGGTTAGCGCTGTCACCTCACAGCAGGAAGGACGTGGGTTCAATCCTGGCCTGGGGTCTTTCTGAGTGGAGTTTGCATGTTCTCCCTGTTCTTCTTCCTCTGGGTACTCCGGTTTCCCTCACCCACAAAAACATCATAGGAAGGAACGTCAGAGGAACTGACTTTAGAACTGGAGTTGGTCCCCAGGCAATGCTCTGTGGCTGCCCGCTGTTCCTTACTATAGGATGGGTTAAATGCTAGCTAACACAATGGAGCACCACCATTCCACACCAGGACATCAGTACTAGGGCAGAACTCCTGCAAGTATCAACCAAAGACATTCACGTCTTCCGTCCCTTACCGAACAGATGGGAGTTGTAGTCCATGGAGGATACCAGTGTTTATTAAATTGGCTCAGGGCTCCATATGACCAGAAATACGAGACTGAACCTCTGCAGCAAACCCATACTGAACCCAGCCGTGTCCCCACACTGAACTAACAGGCTCCCTAACAGGTGCCTCGAGAGGTGGGATACGTTCAGCCGGACCTTGGCCTTCATGACATCCAGTAACCCGACTGACCAAAGACAGACAGACAGAAAATCAAAAAGAGGAAGCCAACAAATTCATAAATTTGCTGATGAAAACAATGTCTGGTTCAGCAGACAGAACAAGCATAGTCAAAAATGAAGCACAGTATCGCACATTCAGCACGGCAAGGTCAGAATGGGCTGGACTGCATGGGACTACTCTGCCCTAAGAGCAACAGACAGGACAGTACATCATTTCCACTCTAAAATCTACAGTTATGACTGATGACTATTTTCCATTCCAGCAGCTTGCGTGTGTGGTATGCCGCTGCACACCTCCACCGCAACCCGTAACCAGTCAAACACTGTTTTTGGAATGTGCCCACTGTGTACACTATAGACATGCATGCAGGTGTATCTCCACCTGCCAAACAATGACACCTCTACAAGGTGTGTATTTGAGTACGGGTATGTGAATGTGCGCATGTGCGCGTGAGTAGATGTGAACACCCTTAAGGGCCACAGACTGAACTCATTTCAGGTTGGCACTGCTCTGGACTAGGTCCTCAGAATTGAGTACACGGAAAGCACATAAATAACCCCAGCCTTTTCCTGGCCTGCAGAGAGCACTTGCAATTTTACACATCACCAACTTTTCAGCTCCTTCTCACAACTGAATTTCCTATCCCTTTAAAACAGTAGCGGCCCAGCTAAATCAATCCTTAGGCTCAGGCTGGACCCAGAGCTGTGCCCTGTGTTGCGCAGCTCGCTAGAATAGCCTTGTTCTGCTCTTTACCGGCATTTTCCATCCTCGCTTTCTTGAAGGCAAGGTAACAGCGTCGCCAGATGTGGATCAACAATATGCAAACTGACAAGCTTTGACTGTGGTCGTGTTTCAGCATACGCGCCCTCTAATTTTCAACTTTCAGGATTCTCTGCTTCATTACTCTACTCCATTAAATCAAAATCCAGAAAAACCTCTGCTGCACCCAAATAAATTTACTATGAAAAGAATAAAGATACATCAGCTTTAGAAATGAAACTTTGTTATTACTGCACTGTGCTGAAAAATACAAGTTATTGCATAAACATATATGCAATCTGGAATAAATACATATAACAGAATATTCCCACAATACATGCCTTACTGGTCAAAAGTTTTTGAACGTACTCACATTGCAAGCAGTTTGAGATGGGCACAAGAAGTACATCGATCCATTTTGTGAAAAATAAATCAAAATCGAAGGGTAATCAAAAAAGCAATCTGTTGCCACAACAACTGCTGAACATAATCATGATTTTTTCTTCAAAGACGATGCTATGGCACAGCTTCGACACCCAATTCTACGTTGGAAGTTTCCACAGATGTGCTACACTTATGTGTTGCTCCTTTTAGATTAAATTGAAATTAATTAGTGACTTTGTATATTGATTACTTATAGCTTCTCAACTCACCCAACAATTTAAGCAATCATCTCGTGAATTTAAAGTTCCTTTTTGCGTTCTCATCATTCATGTCTTGACTTGTGCCATTTATGGTAATTTGAATAAGTTAAAATAGATTATATTTCGCAAAAACGCAAACCCTTTTGACCAGCGCTCTAAATCAACCATAAAGTTGAATGAAACAGCAGCATCGGAAAGAAAATGTGATGTTTTCCACATTTTTGATATATTTCACAATTTTATCTCCTTTACCCAGTTATCCAGTTTGCTCAAGGAAGAGGTTGCATGTAAGGAACAGTGCTTTTTGATTTAACCACCAACCCTACATCTCGTGCTCTGTCAACAGAAAAGTGGTTTTAATCATGAGCTCCTTCCAACTTGTGATGTTTGCAGTCACAACGTGGTTTGAACGTCAATGTTCACAATTCCACAGAAGGAATAATCTTTCACATTCTCCTCCCAGTTACCGGT
Organism: Gymnothorax reevesii; assembly: GCA_029721435.1. Classification (NCBI taxonomy): domain Eukaryota; kingdom Metazoa; phylum Chordata; class Actinopteri; order Anguilliformes; family Muraenidae; genus Gymnothorax; species Gymnothorax reevesii. The sequence goes on from CM056582.1 coordinate 67,013,557, forward strand.
AACAAATAAATATCATAGCAATAAAAGGGGGGGAAAAAACCCATAGGGCCGATGAGCTAAAAAGTGCTTTAAACATATGACTTATCAGAAAAAAAATATCTATGATTATAATCAGTCCACTAGAACCTTCAAGTCTGGACTTCAATATCCATGCAGTTTCTGCATCCTCTATATAACCAGACAAACTATTCCCCCACGGGGACCACTCTCCACTGAATGAAATACTTTCCAATATTTCTACAAAAATTACCCATGGATGACTGTATGACCTTGCAAACTGAATTTAAGCAAAATAATCTAGTGCAGCTCACTCGATAAATCCATTGAAGAAATTAGCAAAGTCACGATGAAAACCCCTTATGTCTCATTCGACTAAAAATGAAGAAATTAAGTTTCTTCATTTTTTCCAAATACCTCATGTCTCTTCTGCCAGGAGCTGATTTTGTGGTCCGTCTATTGACCTTTTCCAGGGCCTCTCTATTTTTTGTAGAGCAGCATCCTGTTGATCTTTTCAGTTTTACTTAAAGCGCGGTGGCTACAACCTGAATGGCTATGGTCACCTACAGTATAACCCTTTTCCAAATTGAGTCAAGTCAAATTTTGCATCTCAAAATTATTTCAATGATTTTAATCCCCACTGTACAGCTTTATATTCGAATGGCAAAAAACCAACATTCGAGTTCACACTAGCACATCACCCACTCACATGGGTGAGTGCCTCCAACTGAGCGATTTGACAGAATCAAAGCAAAGTGGGTCAAGGGCATCTGGCACACACAAACTAAGGAAGAAGGTTTCGGATTTGCTCAATATTACATGGTTTTTGAGAGCAGGGACAGACACGAGCACAAGGAATCAGTCACTCAGCAGAAACCACTAGGCAGAGAACAGAGGACATTATGGGCTCCATATTACTCCTGGCGTAAAGCAGCGCCAATACACGCAAGTGTCTTGACAAGTTTCAGACTGACGCAGTGGTTATTCACCCATCCAGTGCCCATGTTGTTTAAACAGCATATGTACTTGCACCAATCTGTTAGCCCATGGGTGTGTTGGACCTAAAATGAGGTGTGATCCTGCACATTGTTAGTGCATTGCTATCTTGACGCAGGGGATAGCGACTGCTGAATGGACTAACAAAAATTTGGTCTCAAGTCAACTGTACAGTATTTCAGAGTTGTTTTGAGGGTGCATTATTAATATAGCAATATGCGCCAACATGCATGTACGCTCCGCTTGATACACATAAAAGGGACGTGCAATAGAGCAAAGAAATGTAACAGATTGTACATTAAAGGATTACAATGTATAGCAGGGCTATTCAACATTATCCAGAAAGGGCCGGTGTGGGTGCAGACCTTCATTCCAACCAAACACTTAACACCTGATACTACTTATCAAGTTCATTAGCAAAGACTATTTGGGTTGATTAGTGGAATCAGGTGTGTAAGTGCTTGATTGGAATGAAAGCCTGCACCCACACCAGCCCTTTCTGGATAATGTTGAATAGCCCTAATGTAAAGGATTATTACTGCATATATAGAGAGCTTTGGTGGAATCCTGCTGTTGCTGTAGAAGGTCTGCTCGCATACTTTCACTTTGTATAAGAAAAGATCAGTTTCCTCAGCAAACAAGTGCTCTTTCCAACTACTTGTCAAATCATTCATTACAAACATTCTGCCAAAAAGCAAGTGCACTTGGCTTTTTAAGGGAATGCGAGAGAACACTCTTATTGGTTTATTTTATGTTACACCCAAAACACTCCAATGATTAATTAACACCTGAACTCCAACTTTTAATGTAAGGTTTCCCTAAGGTAGATTCAAAATCTGAAAAAGCTTTTTTCCCCCACAAGTTTCAGGCCAATCTGGCGCATATTCTGAATCTGCTGGTTGCAGTGCTTCGCTGAATCTGCATCACACTTCTATTGAGAGAAATATTCAAACCCAAGAAGCCATTTTTTGTGGCCACAGCAGTAAATCAAGTGCAAAAAATGCCAAGATCTTGCACATAATTTTATACACATTTCCCTGTAATTATGAAAGACATATTTGGAATTCTTAGAAACTTTGAATTATCTGCATGTTTTCAATCTCTCCTCTTACATGCTGAATCTGTTTAATGAACTTCAACAAATAAGCATCTCCTTTTGCATTTACCTCATTGTTACATAAAAAAGCCATCACAATCCCCAGCGGAAAAAATGTCTTGATACTTGAAATGCAGTTATTAAAGCACATACCTCCGCCAAGGATGCAAATGAGGTAATTGATGTAAACACAGCACTCACGTGTCGGGTTAAAAATCTCACGAGGGGGCCCAGACGTGGTAGTGCCATGAATATAAATATTAAAACTATGCAATCGAAATACAATTTCAAGAGCAAGAGTGATAACAGTGACAGGTTGATATGGTCCTAGTAGCTACAATAGGATATTTTCCATGGATGAGCTATTTTTTCTTACCAGGGTAATATTTTTCAAATGGACCGAATATACTTTCCTCTTGAGAATGAACAAAAGTGTAACTGAAAGTGTGATTGGCATGTCATTTCACTCAATACTTGACACATATTCATAGTCGCATAGTTCGGTTTGTCCTCGTTGTATGATATGATTGATTGGTTAAAATCTCCAGTGAACTAAACTTTCTAAAAAGTTTCAAGTGAACCCATTCAGAACTTTCTGAGATATCTTGTTCACAGACAGACAGACACAGCATTTACATCTCCTGGATAGCAGTAATGATCTCAGCAGCTAACAATGGGCAAGGTTTTTTTTTTGCCACTCTTGAATTGCTTTAGAATGAAAGCAAATCAGCAGTGCATTGATTTGCCGCCATCCATTTTATTTTATATCATAAACACCATAACAAACACTTCTATACCCTTTTAAGGCTTTGACATTATTAAGGTGTGATGTGTATGGCATTTAATTTAGTGGTACTATGTTTGAAATAGTATTTTCATAGCAGATTGTAAAAGGAGCTGTATGTAAGTTTGTGGCCAAAACTGGTAGTGCAATCACATTCAAAGTAGTGCAGAGCGCAGTATCCCCTCCTCCTCTCCCCCAGACGAGAGGTTGCCAGCTAGGTTGCCGGATCCTTGTCTACTACAAGGACTCATTTGTCCAATGTACTGTCTCAATTATATTACGTATTGCCATAATGGCTGTGCTAATGTTGCTACGGTTTACACAGCGTCTCAGCATAATGCCAGAGAAACGGACTCTAATAATGCATTGCTAATGTCAGCAATGACAAGTCGCAGTTTTTATTTCTCAAACAATTTGTTACCTAGTCAATTCGATGACCCACCTGCATACGCACTAACGTACCATGAACGAACATACAGTACATAACATTATTCGACTGTAGAGAATATTTGAAGTGTCCGTGCCTACATTAAAGTTAGCCAAACTTAGCTGAATCTTACCTGTCCAGGCGAAAATTAGCAACTTCGGCGTCGGTCGTCAAATTCTTCTCTGCTTTCAGCTGTCAATATCTTTCAAAGGCATGTCCTATACAGATCCTTGTTTTGTTTCTGACTTTGCCACGATGTATTTCGGAATCATAATGAAGCCTTTTAGGTATAGTAACATCAGACATTTGTGCTCTAAAACGCTGGTAGCTGCAGCTCAGTGGTAACTGGCAACCTGGATGCCTAAATGCTACCGACTTCGTAATTGGGATATAGGTGGACGGTGGCGCAACAGGCCAGAACACTAAATGACAACATCAACATTAGTTGTGGGCTGCAACTTCGCTTTTCTAATGAGAATATTCTAGCTGGACTACTGTTGTCAGTGATATCAGTATTTGAAATTAACATCATTCCTTAATTTGAAATTAACATCATTCCTTAATGTCTGGTGATTTATCAGGGCCATTTTATGATTAATCTACATTCATTTCTTACATACGGCTCCTTTAACATTGGAATCTATTGCATTTCCTTGTCCAATCCCTTGCATCACATCAGTGAACCAAACAAGCCACTGATGTGAATGAGGCAAATTGCAGCCAGTTCATTGTCACATTTCTATATGTCCCTGTTTGTCTTCCACCATCTGGTATAGAAATTTTATTTGTTCATCTTTGCCTCAGGACCAACCGTTTTAAGTTTGCACCTCTACGTTCCATGTGAATCAATTCAGAACATTTTCAAAAATTTTGCAGGAAATCAGATAGACATGTAGGCAAATATAAAGACAGAAAAGGTAGAAACACAACCCTAGTGGAGGTAAAAATGACACCATTACTTTATTACTGCTAATTTCATACTCTGCTTCAAAAGTTAAGGTATTTCACAACTTTTCTCTTGCAGTACACGTTACATCTTGTACGCTTTACATCTCCATTAGCAGAAAACTTGCTTTAATTGCCACAGAGAGAACACTGAAGCACTAAATCTCCAATCAGAAAACAGATTTCTTTAAATCGAGGCCAGCATAACCTGCAGTCTATTCCGTTTCCAGCCCATTTCAAAGCATAGTAGATTCTTATTAATGGGCACTCTCTTGCTCCCCTGTTCGCCATGAGTGCTAGACCTGAGTTACCATGCATTTGCCTGACAAAATTCTCTTCAAAGAGTAAAAATATCTGTGTGCTAGGCTCATAATAGATTCCAAGCATATAAGCAGCACAACATTACTGCAAGATGAAAATTCAGAGAACAGAGTAATGGGTTCCTTTAAGATATAGGGGGTGTGTGGCAGACACCTTTGACATTTTCTTTCTCGTTTTGATATCAAGAAAATGAATAGCCTCTGTGCTTGGAGCCGCTTCATTTTTGGAATGAGTATGAAACTCAATAAACTATATACACTGTAAGAGACAGATTTTATTGCCTGGACTTGCTAGAAATCAATCTCGGAGTGCTGGGAAAATCCTAAACATTAATATTAAAATCAGTACAGATGTTTCATTTCCTAACCGTTAACATTATGGAGAGGTTAAAGGCAGGCAGAAGAATGGTTAGTGTGAGTTAAATCATTTCTGGGGGTACAATACACTTCTTTGATCACCCAATTCATAATGTACATTTGTACACTTTTGGTCTTTTATGCTTTATGAATGCTTGAGACATCTAAGCAGATTTGGTTGATGAGCTGCAAGCATCTAACAGTCATATGGTCAGTGACTCAGTGGGTCCAGTTAGGCTAGAAACTCAGTCTACCAGGTCAAGCTGCCTTGGCCAGCCAGACAACTGCTATGGCCAGCCTGAAGTGTTGAACATGGCCTGAACTAATGTGAGCTGGTCTTAGATGGACTTTTCAGCACAGTGGTGCCGGAGTCTACAGTTTCTGTTCCAGAAGTGAAAATATTAAAAAGCTGCTTGAATAAGCAAACAAACGAAAAGACTCTGTGAGACACTGATGGCTACCCAAAATTTCAACTTTCCTGCTTGCTCGCTTTGGCCTATTTTATCCTAATTTCACAAAAAACAATAGGTGTCTACCGGGTATGATGTTTGACCTGCTTGTGAAGTTTGACGATTTTCTGTATCAAATTCTTAGTGCTGGGCTCTCCACAGACAGACAAACAAATAAAAAAAAAAACGCAACTGACCAGCCAGCGAGTCAAAAATGGAGTATTCCAGCCAGCGCTGCACAAATAATGCAAAGCGAAAATTGCTGCTGGTGCGACAAACATGAGCATGGATGTTAGTTCCCAACATTTTGAATGCATTTTCACAGAGGACATAGTAAACTCTTGCAAAGACAGTAAAGTACACTTTGACAGAGATCACAGAGTATTTTCACCAAGAGGGCCAAATCGTCAATTATAGCCACACAGCCTCATTACTCTGTTGTACCTGCATTTTTCTCCTGCATGTGGGCTGAAGGGAGCTCCCAGGGTTTTGTCACTGTTTTATGAGCTCAACGAATGCACAATACTCACAGCGATTACACCCTGTCTACTGTTTATGAGGCTAGATTTTTTTATAACAACAAGGCAGTGGAGTACCTCACTCCGGCATGGCGGTAAAAGTACCGGCAGTGATTCAACACTGTCGTTCACAGCCGCCTTGGCCGCAGGGCCATTTAATCTCAGTCCTTCTCTAAAATACGGCCATTCAGTGAGCCTCCGCTGCACATCTCACAAAGGACTTCTTTGTCTGAATGGGTGCACCACAATGGACACAAAGGGGAAGGACAGTGTTCTGCTCCCGTAGCGCACCTGCACTCCCCATGTAACAGGAGGAAGAGGCCAACCTTTCAATGATTCAAGTGATTAAGCAGATGTACAACCCCAATTCTGAAAGAGTTGGGACAAAGTGTAAATTGTGAATAAAATCAAAATGCAATGACTCTCAGATCACAAGCCAATATGTTATTTACAATAGAACATAGATAACATTCAAAATGTTGAAACTGAGACATTTTACATTTTTATCCACAAAATGAGCTCATGACAAATTGTCTGGCTGCAACAGGTCTCAATGAAGTTAGGACACAGGCAAAAAAGGGCTGAAAAAGCTATTAATATATAAGAGAATCAGCTGAAAGAACATTTAGCAAGTAATTACAAAACTGGCATCAGGTGTGTAACATGATTGGCTATAAAAGGGATTTCTTAGAGAGGCTGAGTCTCTCAGAAGTAACGATGGCCAGAGGCTCTCCAACCTGTGAAAGCTTGCATAAAAAAATTGTGGAATACTTTAAAAACAATGTTCCTCAATGTAAAATTGCAAAGGCTTTGAAGGTCTTATCCTCACCAGTGCATAACATCACCAAAAGATTCAGAGAAACTGGAAAAATCTCTGTGCATAAGGGACAAGGCCGAAGACCTTTAATGCATGCCCGTGATCTTCGGGCCCTCAGACGTCACTGCATCACTCACCGGCATGATTCTGCCATTGATATTACTAAATGGGCCCAGGAATACTTCAAGAAACCACTGTCTATATACACAGTCCGCCGTGCCATCCACAGATGCCACCTAAAACTCTATGCAAAAAAGGAAGCCATTGTTGAGCATGATCCAGAAGCACCACCGTGTTCTGTGGGCCAAGTCTCATTTAAAATGGACTGTAGCAAAGTGGCAAAGTGTCCTGTGGTCAGACGAGTCCGAATTTGACAATCTTTTTGGAAATCATAGTCGTCACCTGTGATGGTATGGGGATGCATTAGTGCATATGGTGTGGGACACTTAAATGTTTTAAAAAGCACCATGAATGCTGAAAGGTATGTAAAGGTTTTAGAACCTCATATGCTCCCCTCCAGACGACATCTATTCTGTGTATTTCAGCAGGACAATGCAAAACCACATACTGCAGCTATTACAACAGCATGGCTTCGTAGTAGAAGAGTCCGTGTGCTGAACTGGCCAGACTGCAGTCCTGATCTTTCACAAATTGAGAACATTTCGCGAATAATTTAAAGTCCGTCAAAGGAGACCCAAAACTCTCCAGCAGCTGGAAGCCTGTATTAAAGAAGAGTGGGATCACATTCCAATGGCTTAACTCAAGAAACTTGTCTCTTTAATGCCCAGACACCTCTCCTCTGTGTTAAAAGGAAGAGGGGATGCTACACCATGGTAAACAGGCCCCTGTCCCAACCTTTTTGAGACCTATATCAGCCATCAAATTTGAAATGAGCTCATTTTGTGAATAAAATAGTAAAATTTCTCAGTTTCAACATTTGCAATGTTATCTCTGTTCTATTGTGAATAAAATACTGGCTGGTGTGATGTGAAAGTCATTGCATTTTGATTTTATTCACAATTTACACTTTGCCCCAACTATTTCAGAATTGGGGTTGTACTTACTTCAAGGAGACACATGTCTTGATTTTATAATTACTTTATGTATTACTATTATCATTATTGTTGTCATTGTTGTTGTTGTTGTTAATATTACTGCTAGAAAAACAATTATTTTTTCTAATTACTGAACTGAAAGGAAGGAGAATCTCACTCTGAAATGAGGCAAAATTATTAATCTGATACTTAGAACCAGGAACACTCAGTAGCTGTACTGTTATTCATTGTTCCCATTTAATCAAGACTGATTTCTACCTGAGATACCAACTCAGCTAAAACAATCAGTGGAATTAATCGAACAGTTAACTAGGCAAGAGGAGAAAGTAGATACAGACACCCAGAAAAGAAAACTAGAAGTAACGCTGGCCTCAAGGTCCAAATGTGAATAGCCTTATTTTAAATATTTTTGGCAATGAGTGAAATTCATACAGAGGTGGGGTTGATTACTTTTATAAACCATAGAATATAAAGTGTCAGATTAATTGAGAGCATATCTCGCTTCCAGCGGCAAACTATTCCTACTTCCTGCACTGCGATTGTATTCAGGTGTATTTTAGATGGTGGAATTTTAGTGCATCTACCCTGCAGGTCTGTCGCCGTCACCACAAACAGATTCAACACCAGAGCGTCTGTGGTATACTTCAGTAAGATTCTTCACGACAGCTAGCAGGAGAGACAGAAGAGCTTCCTAAACAAGCTGACCAAATAAGGTGCAGGAGAAGAGAGTAGCAAGGACGGAGGGAACGGGTGGGTGCGGGGACAGAGGGAGAGAAAGCCAGGGATTGGAGTGTACACTGGAGTATTGGAGGGCGGGTGAGGTGAGTATAATGGAGAAAGACTGAACAATGAAGTGTGGTAAGTCGAGACAGGAGTGGAGGCAGTAATTCCCCAGAGTCCAGCCAGGGAAGGTGTTAATGGGGTTTCATAAAGGCCAGTTCCACTAAACACCTCTAATTCCCTTCCCTCCTGTTTTCATTCACATCCACATTCCTCAATACCCAGAATGTGCAGGGCCCTGTATCTGGTTACCCATCAACATGCAGGTCTGCACATCGCACATCACCGTATCATACTCTACATCTCTTTACTATGCAATACACTACTTTTGCATTCCACACAGGGCACATATATGCCTACACAGAAACACTCAGACAGCAACGCATATAAGCATACACACACACACACACACACACACACACACAAAAGCAAATGCAAAGACAGGCACGTTCACGCAAATTTGCAAATTACATAAAATTTTTTTGTATTAATGTTTGAACACAAATTCAAATTCACACATGCCGACTTCAGACAACACTGGAGAAGTGAGGCTGGTGCACACCAAAATATAGTGGTGGGCAGGGCCAGGCCAATCACTGAGAGACTGAGCAGTACAGAGAGGACACAAATCTCAGCAGCACTGCTGTAGCACTCAGTGCCTCTCACACAGGTCCACTCCACTCTCTCCAACCAACTTACGGTGCAGCACTGGGGAAACCCTCCACGAGTGTCTTCACAAGACCTCTAGTCCTGAAATGACTCCTTTTCCGCAATGAGCACTATCCTGGTTTCAGTTGCTATTTGACAGACAAGTCAAAAGTCCTTATCCCATTGGCAAGTCTTAAAATTAATCAAAAGTGCCTCACTTTGTTTGCAAAATTTTGCCATATTTAGCAAAACAAAAAGAACAAGAATAAAGTTTTAAGTCTAGATCAGGGTTATCCAATTGTATTCTCAAAGGGCTGGTGTGTTTTTTTTTTCTCTCTTAACTTTTCACAGCCCAATGCTATACACCAGGACTCTCTTTATACAGGTCCTGATTGAGCTCCCCAATTATAGCTAATTGTTTGAATCGGGTCTTGTAGTCCAGAACTAAAGTAAAAACCTGCACCGACACTGGGCCTTGGCAGATAAGACTAGACAACCCCAGTCTAGATACAAGACCAGAATGATTGTTGAGCTTTATTTGTTTTTTGTTTCCAGCTCAGAAAAGGCAGGATCTAGGACCTGGCAGAGCCATAAGAAAGTGGAGGGAATGGTTCTGAAAATGAGAGCCCATGAAAGGCTTGGCCCCTGAGCCCGATGAGTCATGTGCTGTGTCATCTTCACGTCTCCAGGAGAAGAAAGCCTTCGATTTCAGAGTAAATCATCATTTTCAACCCTGAATGCGGCTTAAAAATGTGTCCACGCGGTGTGCGCATTTCATTACATAAGCATTTTTCTAACCGTTTGCGTCAGTAATTGTGCATACGAGTCTGTGTATTGTGCTTTTGGGTTATTGGAGAGCATAAGCACGCATTGGTTTCTGTTGGCGTAACCAGTGCAAACGCACACAGAGAGTATTGCAAGCGCATCCTGAGATAAGCCCACCGTAGGAAAGATTGCATAGGAAAATGATAAGCGCGACGCCTGAAAAGCCAGAGACCGAATCCAAACGCAGTCGAGGAGATTTCCACATTGTCACGCAGATGCACGGCCTAAAACTGAAGGCCTGCCCCTGTTTGCTCAAGCCAAAGACCGTCTCAGAGATTATCAGTGCATTCAAACGGGAGTAAACATTTACAGGCGCCGTGATTACATTCCTCTCTCAAAGAGTTCTCACTCCTCGTGTGACAGCTGTGAGCTACGGCCTGTCTTTGCGCTGTTGCTTCAAATCAGTGACATCACCGCGACACAGCATTCTGTAAAAGCTTTTCTACCAGCCGGCCTCTTGACACGCACAAGAATCCCACCCAACCCCACCCCCCCAGCAAAACTTCTCAGCGCTAATAAAGGCTGAGCCTGCAGCCGTGGCATTGCCTGGGACCATCCCACTAGCCTAGCTACCAGGAGTTTTAGGACAGTGCGTGCCAAGGGTGTAATTATTGGAGGGCTATGTACACTGCCACCCTCTCAATATCACAAACATGCCAGTATGACCCCCTCAATAATACAGGCCTGAATATCCATGCATCTCTACTCCCTCGATATTCAAACAAAGTTTAATCTTGGGGGCTGGCGAAAGCCAGCCGTGGGTATGGTGGGCTGGAGGCAGTCCAAACTAGTCAGGTTAGAGCAGCCTCCTCTCCACACAATAACAGGCATGAAGACCACATACTGTCAGTGAGGGAGAAGTGCTTCTCATTTAAGTGGAGCCTGCGGTACCATGTGGCTGACCGTGATTAGTGATGTGTCTGTGACCGGTACTATGACTGCGATTAAACTGCAGGTAAGAGCCAGCTCTCCCGCAGCAGTGCTGCTTGCACTGCTTTTATTCACTGCAGAGACAAAATGGAGGATTCCAAACCGTTATCAAGGGAAAAAACACATACATTATAAGCTTATATGTGACAAAGAAGTAAAACTGTATTATACAAAGAGTTTTTCCCTCTTTTCTTAATCAAAAACTGACTGACAAAGTACGTCCATAGTGCGCATCCTCTTTAAATGCAAAACCTCCTCTCATGAGGACAAGTGCTTCGCTTTCAGCATTAAAAATCAAAGAAACGTGACTCAATAAAACAAACATCTGATAAAATCCTGTGTGTATTTATAAATAATTTGTTGCATTGATGTGATACACAACGCTGGCTGGTATTAAAGATGTTCAAATGGTAAACTTTGTGTGGAAATCTTAATTCTATATAGACCGCAAAGAAAAATTGTTGCCTCAATTTTAATTTTTTTTTAAAATCGCCTCAGAGAAAAGTGACACACTCAAAAGTAATTAAAAATATGCATTCCAATATGCAAGACCAACTGTAATACGAATAAAAGAAATTGCATTTAATTGTGACAGAAACTAGCAGGCACTCAAAGAGCACACACCTCCGGCAGCAAGTTCTGATCCACTAGCACTTACAAACAGCAGCAGAATATGGATCCGTGTCCAGATTTGTCTAGAAATTTAATCACATCTTCCCATTCATACAGTCCAACTTCCTATAGAGTTTTGTGGTAATCTGTTTAATAGTTATTGAGTAATCCTGCACACACACACGCACACACACACACACACACATGCACACACAAACACACACACAAACGTGATCACAATGCCTCCTAGCACTGGTAAATATACTCATCTCTATTCCAGAAAGCAAGTCTGTTTTTAAAAACTCTGTGCAAACAAATTTAATATTTGCAGAAAGTAATGTAATTGCACCAGGCCAATATTACCTTCAAGTATTTAAACTCCTATATTCAGAAGAGGTGTATATTCACCTTAACCTTGCAGTCGTACTCTGAATCTTCCTCAACCATTGTACAGACACATTCAGTAACCTTTTCAGAGAGAATTTATTACCCCGCCCACCCAAAGGGTGAGGGCAAGGGGTATTGTTTTTGGTTCTGTTTGTTTCAGTGTGTGCGTTTGTTTGTTTGTTTGTTTGTTTGTTTGTTAACACTCTTGCGGCAAAACTAATGGGCACATTCACCCCAAATTTGGTTTAGGGATTGCCACTGACCCAGAATAGATCCCTATTCAATTTCGTACAAGTAGGTGAAAGTATGTGCGAGGGGCGGGGTTTGTTGTGCCTGGCACCACTTGTTTTATAAGATTTGGCTAGAATACTGTCAAAAAAGATTTGCTTTTAGAGGAAACAAGTTGTGAATATAAAGCAGATACTTCTCTTAGTTGTGCACGTTTCTTTCACAAATTCTACCTTTTATAATAGTGAGCATTAACACCAAAATTTTAAGCACATTTACTTTAACCAAGAATTAGCCTGTTTCCTCAATGTTAGCCATAGTATAACCCAAGCTAATTTTTATTAGTTTTCACCTTTATGAATTTTAAGCTGGCGATAAAGATCTTATTTACCTCCTTCCCCCTCCCCCCTCACTCTTCCTCCCTCACTCTCAAGAAAGGTTTTCATTTAGAAGTGTTTTGGTCCAGTGATGAGACTTATATATCACCCTATAATCTTGAAAATATTGACTTGTTTTCTGGTGTTTTGGCCGTACTAGCAAAATTCTGCAAAGCACACTTATATTATTTGGTCTCATGTGACAAAATGGATTGAAATAACATTGGAAGACCAAATATTCCAAAGTGCATGTTGAAATCAGCGTATTAATTGGTTTTCACAGAGTTCACTCCCTTCAACTGCCTCTCTCAGTAAGTCTGTCTTCGTCTGTTCTTTCCCTGTCCCCAGTTCCGAGACAGATGGGTACTCTCTGGACTAGGACAGGTCCAGGGTGAGGCAGATTCTTTTTTATAATCCCCGCAACATCTGAAGTAAAGAGCATGCTGTGCTGAAGAGCTATCGATTTGCCCTTCTGAAAATATCAAAGAGCTCGGGCACGCAAGGGCCAGGGGTATCGAATAGTGTTGCGCGCCACTCCCAGGGAAAGGCCATTGTTTGAAACTGCATGCAGCTGCTATAGTATCCTCCAAAACCTCATGTATCCTCCACTACAGCACAACAACACTACCTTAGCCTGCCGCCCCCTGTTGATCCCCTCCCACAGAGAGGACCAGTCCTGGTGCTCTTCCCCGTCTGCCTATCGTGACGCACTTCCAAGTCAGAGACAGCGCAAAGCTGGAGAGACAGCCTGCTCAATGAGCCTGGGCACTGTTCTCACTTTCATGTTCCATTTCATCCCCTATGAATGACACAGGGGTATCAGCACTCGCAAACACTGAGAGTTAAAAGTCCTTCAGATGCTAACATAAGAATTAACCTTAATCCTCCCAGCGTTCCCATGAAGGAACATGTTTTTGGAGGGAAATTTGTTCTTGTTCCATTAGATGTATTCCAAAACTATTAGTCTTTATCGTTAGGCCAGGGTTAAACAAAAGTCAGCTGCTTACGTTCCGTCTCTGTACACACACCATTTCACCATTCAGACATTTCTGTAATTTTCATGTATTGTAGCACTCTGTTTTTAGAAAGCAGCAGACTAGTACTACATGCACTACTTCACTTTTTTCAGAGTAGTGGCATTATACAGACCTGAATTAACAAATTAGCATCAATAGCAATAATGTTGCTACCAAAATACAGCAGAGATGGGGCCTGAAATTTGAATGTACCCACATGGGAACACTGGGATCGCAGTGTTGTTGCTAAAAGACACTAATGTTTGATTTATCTCTGCAGGATCAGAAATTTGTGCTTGTTGAAGAGGATCCTCTCAAAGACCTGGGAGGATAAAGGTTAAAGTCCAATTAAGTCAATGCTCGTCCCACTCTTCTCTTTGCTATAATGCAGTGATTCTCAAACTCGGTCCTGGCGCCCCACTGTGTATGCTTGTTTTTGTTCCAACCACAGTTGCAATCTTAGGATTTTAACAAGCTGTTAATGTGCCTTAATTAGGTGCATTCTTGTTTAGAGTAGTTATTTGTCCTCTTAAGTCACATTTGACAAATCTACACATGCCATGAAGAATTAAAATTTCATATCCAAAATGAGATATGTTAGAAACCAGTATGAATAATTGCAAAGGGAAACAATTTGACCGAACCCCTAATCAACATACAATAAATAGATTCCTCATTGGTGAAACTGTCGACACATGGTTGCAAAAACCAACAATTTATTTGGCAAACAGTAATGTCACACCTGTTTCATTTCATGTTCATTTTATTAGGTTCAGGCAAATTATTTTGAAAGAATTCAAAACACCTGTGTTCAGCAACCCAATTTGGAGCTTACGGATTTTCTCAGTCTACTTTGATCGGCTTAGAAATGTTTTTTACTTGCAAATCCTCACAATATGGATAGGTAAACATAAAATGTTTGAGGGATTTTATATTTCATGGCCCAGTGGACATGTCCATAAAAATGCAGCTAAAGGAGGTAAATAACGGAGCTAAACATGGAATGCAGCTAATTAAGACAAATTCCCACCTTGTTCAAATCCCAAGATTGCAGTTGTGGTTGTAACGAAAACCTGCATACACAGTGGGGCACCAGGAACGTGTTTGAGAAACACTGCTATAATGGGCTGTTCTTTGTAATACAGAAGCGCGTATCACACCATGGTTGCGAGGGTATGGGTTAGCATGGTTGTGGTCTCACCATTCGAGAAGACTGTGATCCTGGGAGTGACGTCCATGTCGAGGGAAGGCCTGAATGGGAATCCCAATAGAGCTGTCACAAAGGCGAGAAACAGCAGGGGGCGCAGTGCCGAGGCGTGGCAGGCCATCTTCACAGCGCAGGTTCGCGTATCACACGCACGTACGCACCAATCAGCAGGCTCGACTCCCGCTCCTCTCCCGCTGTTAACTCATCTTCTTACAGCAGACTCAATCTGCAGGGCAAACAACACAGTCACAACAAAAAAGTGAAAAAAAAAAAAACTAACTAACATCTTGATTCTCTCAAAGACAAGCCTTTCGTAGTAGCAGCAACTGCCCCTGCTAAAATTCAAATCTCGCCATCTTAAAGCCAGTGTAAGGCTGCCAAGTGGCAAAAACAAGTTTTTTTTTTCTCGCTTATCACTTGGCCTTGGAAAGAGACACGGTTCAATAGTGGCACTGCAGTTTGCTCCAGTATAATCGGTGGATCAACCATTAGTCTCATTGCAAGCCAAGAGTAAGTTTCATGTCAAAACATGAAGCGGGTAACTTTTCCTACAAAACAATGTGCACACAATTTGTGTTTATTTTTGTTGTTGTCTTCCTATATGTCGATTTGTTAGGCCATTGTGCAATGTATTTGGAGGATAAAGAAATAAATTTTGAGGATGACTGAGGAGCAATACATCTGACGTGCACGTATTAGACTCAGCTGCTGCATTGTACAGTCTCTGGTTCCAATTTACACAAAATGGCAGACACTGAAAACCGCACTTCTGCCTTTCAAAATGCTTTTCACCATTCCAAAGGCTAGTTGTTGAGTGATTTATGTGTCCATAAATTTTCAACACTCAAAGCAGTCAGCTCTACAGAGATATGCAACTCTACATGCTACTGACAGGAAGCACAGCTCCACTGAAATATGATTTCATAAAAAGCCAAACACAATGAGTTTATTCCAAGATTGTGGAACCCACTTGAATCTGTGCTCTTGACGTTATACAGCAGGCACCACTACCAGTCCAGAACGATGGCAATATCTGGGGCAGGTAGGCCCATTAACGGTTCCCTTTCAATCTGCAGCCAATTATGAATGGGCCCAAAAATGATTATGAACCCTCAAGCACAGGACTACTCAACATTATCCAGCAAGGGCCAGTGTGGGCGCAAGCCTTCATTCCAACCAAGCACTTACATACCTGATTCTACTAATGGAGCTCTTTAGCAAAGACTCATGGGGTTGATTAGTGGAATCAGGTGTGTAAGTGCTTGGTTGGAATGACAGCCTGCACCCACACCGGCCCTTTCTGGATAAGGCTGAATAGCCCTGTCCTAGCAGATCAATGACCTAAATTACTGTAAACATTAAAATTTATTTGAGGGATGATCCATTGAGATGAACCATCTCATTTTTGAGGGAGTCCTGACAGCAAGCACATTCTAGCAGACAAGTTAATTAAGCAGCAAGCACCGTGGTTCTCCTGAACCAGTTCTATGCCCTAGCCCTGGACCCATGAACTGCACTTCAAAGAATAAATGGTCAAAGATTTTTGATAAAATTTCATGAATACTGCAAAAACACTCAAAGGACACTTTTGACTACAGATAAGGTAAAACTATTCAAATATTTCGGCAAATTATCTTCATCTGTGAAACTATCCTAAACGCACATTACCATTTTCTATACACTGATACATTCACAGATAATGGCTCTCAACAAGGTTTCACTAAAGTCCGCCTTAGAAAATGCTTTTCAACCCTTTCCAGACTGATAGATCTCAACAAATCTCCTTCTCATCTGTTCTTGATTTTTTTTAGATCGCAGCTTCATGTGCTAATTTTTTTCAACTTCACATTGCCAAGGAGCTTCTATTTTAGTGATGCTAAGATTCAACCAGGCTGGCAGTAATCATGCCCACATGTCAACCTTTAAGGAGTGCCTACAAGTTATATGGGTTTTCTTCCATTAAACAGCGTACAGACGAGCATATAATCTTATATGAATATATTTTAAAGACAAAAACTTTGTGAAAAATATCACTTATTGTTAGCTATTGATTTTGACAATGAAGGAGTGCATGAGCACACAAGGTAAAAAAAAAAAAAAAAAAACAATTTAAAAAAAAACGGCTGCTAGTTCTGTGAAATCTTGCACAATATTACGCGGTAATGAGAATTCGTTCAACTTCTGGTCATGCCAAGAAGAGCAAAATTATTATCATTCTAATCAAGTGATTTTCAATATACCTAGCAACCGCCCTCACACACAGGAAATTTCTATCAGAATGGGGACTTCCAAAAAAAAAAATTGAAAACGCAATAAACAGTGAGGGATATCTATGGAAGGAAAACTTCAATGGTCAGATCGAACTGGAAAAACCAAAAAATATGCATGAAGAATACGCATCAAGGTGGCAGCATCTGGGGTGTACGATAAATATAATCAGGAGCATTCGCCTTTGTAAGTTTGACTAAATTTGGGTTAAGTTTAAAACTACATGTTGTAAGGCTGCAGTGACACAGACTATAAACTGTAGTTGACAGCTCCAATAGATGAGTGACATCAGTTTATGTACAGTTGCAGTGCTACTCAACAGTTTATGTGGAACTATTGTTGATTTGTTTGGGGATTGAATTAATGTTCCACCAAAATCCATTTTAAATATCGTTATGATTTATTAAAGGATTTCATGGATATTTAAAGAGGATGGATGATATAGGTGGGCAAGTATACAGGTATGCCTGGGTGTGAATAGTGAATCTGAACCCAATTATCAATTAAATTTGTTTACTAGGTTGATTTAGTGACTCAGGGGGCAGTGACTGTTTCAGATGGGGCCGAGTTGAGTTGGATAGTAGTATATATTTTTTTTTTAAATATTCGTTAAACTAGAAAATCATTGTCTTTGGACACGGTTGCCCCCGCCACTGAGAGTTTGTGAAGCCCCTAAAATTGTGAAATTATCCAATCTTGCCAAACAAAATTTGAGATGCACACCTTCAATCTATGTATAAAGCATTTACCAAAGCTTGTTGAATTCTGTCCAGTAGTTCTTAAGGGGAAGCAGATAGATAACATCTGATAGACGGACAGACAGACAAGGGTAACTCTATTGCCCCTGCCATCCATGGCCGGGACATAAAAACTGTGTTTTGTCTGTAGTCAGGTTACCTTAGTCCAGTGGTTCTCAAATTCGGTCCTGGAGCCCCCCTGTGTATGCTGGTTTTTGTTCCAGCCGCAACTGCAATTCCAAGATTTTAACAAGCTGTTGATTTGTTTTAATTAGGTGCATTTATGCAAATATCCACAGGTTCCTCATTGGTGAAACTCTTAACACATGGAGGTAAAACCCAACAATTTACTTGGCAAACAATGGAGTCACAACTGTTGTGTTTTCTGTTGATTTTATTTGGTTCAGGCAGGTTATTTGGGAAAAACTCAAAACACCTGCATTCAGAAACCTAATTTGGAGCTTATTGATTTTCTCAGAGTCTAATTTGATCTGTTTAAAAAAGTTTTCACCTGAAAATCCCAGCAATATTGAAAATTAAGCACAAGATGTTCAAGGGTTTTTATTCTCCATAGCAGAATGGATGTGTCCATCCAAATGTGACTTAAGATGGTAAATAACTAGTCTAAACATGGAATGCTGCCAATTAAAACAAAGTAACAGCTTATTAAGATCCTAGAATTGCAGTTGTGGCTGGAACAAAAACCAGCATACACAGGGGGGCGCCAGGACCGAATTTGAGAACCACTGCCTTAGTCTAATTTTAAAATAAGTTCAATGATCTGAAACATTTAAGAGTGACAAATATGCAAAAATTAAAGAAATCGAGGAAGGGGAGACTACTTAATCACAGCGCTGTATACACAGCATTTAAAGCCAGCATGACAATGAGAGGGCCTTTGTTTTTCCAAATTATTCTGTTCCCAGGCAGCTGACTGTGCATGATGCATGTGGTGTAGCAAACTGCTGCATCATGTCGCCTTGAAGTATTCTGCTCTCCACACCCAGAATGTGCCTAGATACAGAAACATCAACAAAAACACACACTCAAACAAACACAAGCATGGGTACATGGATGCACACAAACAGATCAGCATGACAGAATTTCCGAGTTCTGTGCTAAAGGCATAGCATTTGGCACTTTTCATCAGCATTTCATGCCCTGTGGCCTATGCAATGCAAAAGATATGGACGAAAACACACACAATCATTAAAATCAATCTTAACAGCAAAGTTCCGGGTGAACCGCATCAACCACAAGCCAACATCGAAGTAGCGACGCAGCAAGTCCAACTGGAGGAAGTAAGCCTCTTTCAGTTGAAATTCTCCGTGACATCACACGAAAGGCCCAGATTACACAACCCTCGTCCCATAATGAGTGATGATCACAACTGCTAAGTAACACATTATGCTACCGCACGTAACCTCACTCGTTTTCATGAGAACATTCTGGAAGGAATCAAACATTAACAGCCCGAAGAAACCATAACAAGCAACCGGAGGAGGGTTAAAACCTAAAGGCTGGAAACATGAGCCGTGCAGCTGAGGATAGCTTTGAAAGTTTGCAAAGCAAACAAAACAATTCAGTTTGAATCAATCTGTTACTAAAGGGGCTCTTCTGGGTGAATACAGCCTTACAATAAACAATTTCTGTAGAGTAAAAATTTTACAGTTGGCTTGCTGAAGCTTTAACCCAGAACAACAAACAATTGACTTGGCGATAGCTGTCAATCACCCCAAGACCAAGATCAGTGTGGGGTTAAGGGGTCTTGCTCAGGGGCCAAGAAGCCGCAGTGATGGTACTGTGACGACACTGGGGCTTGGGCCGCAAACGTTTCATGAATCAGTGGAGCACTGCAGCCAGTAGTCAATAAGCTGGCTGGTACAGACCGGTACAGATTAAAACTCAAACAGGATTGGTTCTCAACCACAGGCATTCCCTTGCATTGCTTCATTCGAGAAAGAGCACCCAATGGCCCTACGTGCTTCAATGTTTTTTAAGAGACGTGGGTGTGTGAATCGTGTTGTTCCATTGGATAGAAATGTACGGGCCATGGGCTAAACACAGCCCAGTTTACCAATAAGTTAAGTCTTCAATTAAAACAATATGATCAGACAATTTATTTTGGTAAAACTAATTGTTTTTGTTCACATCTTATTTATTGAAAATTCAAGGATATTTGCCACAACACAACGAAGGTTGTGCCAGTAAATTCAAGTTATATTCTACGTTTGCAGCTGATGCGGCTTTATGAGCAACGCTTAGCTCTCGGATCCTCGCAACAGAGTATGAGTTTGATGTACTGTATGTTTGTTACTTTGAGCTACAGCACTATATTTGGAGGGAAAGGGTGAGAGAGTTTTGTGGTAAATAGAACATGAGAGGTAACTGCCTTGAAAAACACTTCACTGTTAATCACATTCAAAGGAGACATGTTTTTTCTGAAATAGAAATGCACATTACAATTTTACTGCCATCCATCTTTATTCCAGAGAGGTCCAATGGTCTCACACATCCATCCATTCCCCAGTGACCAAAACCACTTCTTCCTAATCGGGGTTATAGAGGAGTTGGAGCCTATTCCGGCAAAAGGTAGTAATGCACCCAGAATGTTTCCCAATCCATCACGGGAATCACAGACAATTCACTCATACCACTGGGAAATGTATGAGTCTAACTTGCATGTTTTTAGATCGCAACAGAAAAACAGAATACCCCGAGAAAACCCACAGAAACACTCAGACTCCACACAGAGAGGTCCCAGGCTGGATTCCAACACACAATATTCTTGCTGTGCGTCTACAGCACTAACCACTGCGCCACAGAGCCATTCCAGATCTCAGACTAAACACTACCTAAAAATGTTAGAATTTGTAAAATTGCTGGATACAGCCATACACACATGAATAAATGACAGCAAAAAACGTCTAGCGGGGAAATAATGCTTTCATAATAAGCGCCTTACACTGACAGAATGCTTGCAGTAACACTTCAGAGATAATTCAAGACAAATGCTAAATTTAAAGAGCAACAAACAGGCTTACCATAAGATATTCTCACATGTTCACAGCATTGCAATAGAGGCGAACAGGTAGCGAGAATAGACCTGAAGCGGTTCATTTACGCAGGCAGCTTCCTCAAAGCCCAGTCTAAATCATGAGAAAGGAGTCACACATACAGTCCACCATCCGTAATTCATAAACCACTGTTAAGAGTAGAAGTTATCCAAGAAGAAGACCCTGCTGTGCTGGATAGCAGTAGAAACACAGGTCTGGAGTTTCCTCTGAACCATAGGTTGACCAGTCTTCTAGAGGGGCTTTTGGACAGGTTAAAATTAAATTAGACTTGTAAATTAAAAACCAGCATCCATCTAAACTCACCTGAATTTTAAAATGTCCCTCAAAAAGACAAGTAGACTGGAGCCTGGCTAAACCATTGCTGCAAGGAACTTCTTACCACTCACTCATCACTAAACACAGCAGTTCTTGTTTTCCTACAGCATGCGTATCTATGACCCCTCTATCATTCTCTCCCTTTAACACTAAGAACCTTGCTCTCTCTTTTCACATATGCATACATGAAATATCCTTCAAATATAGACTCACTAGCTTTCCTGCTTCATAAACACAATCTCTCTATTTGTAACACATAAATATGCAATATACACTCATCATCTTTTGTTCCCTGAAATACACACCGTCTCACTCTTATCTTCACACCTTCATAGCAGATTTATTCAATGTTCATCCTATCAGGCCATAATTTCATAACCCCATTTATTCTTTATCAGTCTCTCACTATCACCAATATCACCCATCTCCTCTGTACCTCCCCCTCCATCCCTCCCTTTACCCTCATTCTCCAATTCTGTCAATAGCAGGCAGGCCATGAACTGAGTTCATTTTATGTTTGTTTTGGCTTGTTTAGCGCCTAGACACACTGGTATGAAAGGTGATGGTTGCTTCATTCTGTATTTTTTCATCACGCCACTTCTCTCTCTCTCTATCTCTAATTTTCTCTTTTTCTTTCAATCTACCTTTCTCTGCCAATGTGCACCATCATTCCCCCTCGCTCTCTCCATATGCAATTTGATCCACCCCTCTCATTCTCTCTCCATGTCCAATTCTCACACACCCATCCTCTCCAGGCTTGCACCCTCCCATCAGCTGGGCACACTCAGAGTAATGGCCGAGAGAATTCCACAAAGCTCTGTAGCCACTGCTGAATCCTGATTTGAATTCCATCACCATGGCAATAGCTTGGAAACAGGCAGCAGACACGCAGTACATGACACGGGGGATATTTCCGGCAAACCGTGGGCCAGGAACGAGACACCATACGAACGATGAGACAGAACTACACCTAAATAAAAACCCAGTTTCTTCAAACAATGCTTTTCAAAGTGCACACAGTAGGGTGGCTGGCCCTCCCCGTAAAAAAAAAAAAAACAATGTGAAATCAATCACAATCGTTTACAGTCTCAAAAATGCACAGAGTCTCAGGTTTACCTTACTAGGTTCAATAGACAGCTCAAAGCATGTTGAAATGATGAAAGGCACAATAATTTATCACAGTGCCACACACCCACATGGTATGCACAGAGTTTACTTTCAAATCAGAGCTTATCTGATAAATCAGTAAACCAGCTGGTCACAGATAAGTCACCTCATCTGGTTTCCTGGCTCCCATTGAGTTGATTAGCATGGAAAACTGTGGCTCCCAAGAGGACGAGATGGGACCCCTCATGGGAACACAGCGCAGCTGAATACAATGCTGGTCTGTAGAGAGGCAGTAAAGAGCCGTGGTCTAAGCGGGAAATGACCTGAGACCAAGTGAGACCTCGTCCCTTCCCTCTAAGGAACAGTGTATTTCAACTTCCTTAAACAATCCCTTAACATGAAAAGGCAACAAAGAGTTCCAGATATAATGTTGTAAATACTGTCGATTGGTTCTCCTTACAAATAAACATTAAGAGAAGACAATAAGGAGTTGAGGTTCATATCTACTATCTTTATCTGCCTTTGAGTTTTACAACCCTTGAGACAATAACATGGCAGCTCACAATAAGCCTTGTTGAGCAATTGTTACGACTGAAGCTTGACACAGACTTAAAACAGTACTTAAATTCTGCTACCATACAATTATAGTGGGATATAAGTCTGCTAATTGGATTCCCCAGAGTAATAACTGCTTCTGTTATAATCAGTGTCTTAATAGTTTTACATTGCTGAAGTAGTGCCAACTAGCAGCCTGGCACTATTTAGCAAACCAAAGAAGTTCTGATGTCAAGCCTGTGAAGGAGAATTTGCTCTTTAGCATACCTGAAGAGAAGCAATATGGCAGAAAACTGGCATCATTATTTCTTATGGCAAGTTGAGCGATACTTAAAACAGTCTCTCCCGAGCTTCACTCTTCCCAAATAGAAAAGTCTGCACAACTTGAAAGGAAATTGCGAAAGAGAATTATACCCAAGGCACATGTAAGCTGGTGAAATGCTATGCCAAAAATCCCAATCAATAATATAAACAATTAAGGAGTCAGACCATATAACTTTACGAGACAAATGCATATGCTTTCTCCCCATGCAAAAGAATAATTAGACCAACAAACACCATAGAAACATAACTTACTATTAGAATTTATAGTACAAGGACAAATAGAGCAGGATCAATAGCCTATGCTCAGTGCTATGTATTCACACTCACAGACACACATAGAAAAGATGCACACAAAATAACAACAGCAACCAGACAGACAAACAGCCACAAATCAGGCCTTCATTCTTCAAAGATGTATATACACACACAAATTTGAGCTCCCTCACAAACACACACACACACACACACAGACACACACACAAGAATGAGCATTTGTGCTCTCCCACTCTGGCTCAATTAATCATATTCAGTTTATTCCTCTCCCCAGCCTCCTCTGATGGGACTGTCCCACAGGACGATAGTAAATCCTTTTGAATGCAACAGCAACAATGCCCAAAGACAAACATAAACTGACCTGCCCAATCGCACCTTGTACTGCCTGCTTTACTCACATCAACATACCCTCAAAGTCACACAGAGCTATAAAACTGCCTTGTAATTAATTGGGAGTCACGAGCCGTTCCCAATTTAGTGATTCAGTTAACATCAGTAATCAAACAGTTCAGATGGTGCAATTGCTTCTAATCTATAACCTTCAAACAGTTGTTTGAAATAAATGTGTACACATGCTGTAAATATATGCTGCACCAGAATAAAGCAGCAGTCCCAATTTTATATTATGGGTTTGGATTGTGGAAATTGGAAAATAAAGAAGACAAGCCCAAAATGGCAGAAGGCAACAAGGACAAACAGAAATGGAAGGGCTGAATCGATCACGAGCAACGAGAAAGAGGGGTCATACATTCTCATAACCCAGGGTTTAATACAGAATCTCACCTACAGGCATTTGACAACAATTAAAAACCAAAGACTTTCAGACAGTTAATATAGCAAGAGTCAATAACGACTACATGCAAGACCAAGATGAACAGCAAAAATGAACCATGCATCAACTGAAGACCACAATGGAAAAATGATCAGTCACATTTTCACCTTGTGGAGAAATGATGAATTAAAAATTCTAAATGTTCTCAGAAACAAAGCACTGAAAAAATATGCAAAAAATATAAATAAATATAAGAACTATAATAAGTAGAATATTAGATATTATTATAACTATTATGATTATATTTAATATATACAATATACAAAAATGCAAAATTTGGACTCTGATCGTTTTTCCTTTGTGGTCTTTAACTGTAAACCAGTGACCGAGAGGGCCTGACCAGGGAGGTCTTCTCTGAAAGTAATCGCCATAAGGAAGAACCAAGATCACATGGATGAGTCTTTGCAGCACAGCAGGCAAGTATTACACCACAAGCACCGCCTGACAAAAATACCACTGATGCTCAGTCGATCGTCTGTTTAAAGGCATCCCAGATGACTCCATTACTTTCTCGAAACCGTGTCATGGCACGGCAGCATTACAGGAACAGCTGCAGAACTTTCCGCAAATTAAGGGCAGAAAACTTGAGCAACACTGAAAACTCAACACGCTTTTCCTCAATTAGTTTGTCATTGGAGTTCTCTTTCCCTCACCAATGAGGAATGCGAAATAGTCACCATAAGTAGGACAAAAGTCGTCTGTGGTTAAACCACAGATCTTACGACTTCAGACGGCCGCAGGGTCAGATGGTTTTCGAAGTCACCATGAACCTCAGGTCTTAACTTAAGTCAATGAGTGGCTGTTGAATCTACAGTTTGTTTCCAAGTTTAACACTGACAGTAAATGGGTAGAAAATCACTAAAAATAGCCCCCAAAAAGGTAAAATGTAAGCTTTACATAAAAATGTCATGATGACTGGTTTATCGCAACTGAGTTAAGAAACTTCAAATTTTATCATTTAAACTGACCAATAATGTTGCAGTGTACTTAAAACAGTTGTGTACAGCCAGTCCACAAACATTTTATGTAAATACAACTTTTTTCAATGCCAAGACTGCAGCAGTTCGGGACCCAAGTTTCAGACTCAGGGTTAAACTACTGCTGAGGCCATGACCCCCGCATTCCCTTTCTTTAATTCACTCATTTACTCCTTATGTGTCATCTTGAGTTTGAGGAGTTGCTTTTACAAACGCAAGTGCAAGTGAATCATGTTTCACCTCAGCCTAATTGAACACCAAATTTCCCCCCCATTGTGCTTTACAGATGCCCTCAATCAGTGGTGACTTGGTCAAGAATATTGGCCCTAGAGCTGGATCCATTAGGATTACCAGAGATATAGTACAACAGCAGAGTCTCGCCTGGGAACTGAATCAAGAAATATTAAATTCAGCCTAATATGCTGACCAGTGACCACTAATCATACTGCAGTACTTCTGCAGCCAGGACAAGTGGATATGTCTCATGTATCTTTAACAAGGCTGCAGTTCCATTGAATTCACGGCTTTAACATCCATCACCATGTTTAATAAGGCATTATATTTTGTGTCAAATCCGATGTCTAAGAAAAATAATCTTTATTTTTGTTTTACCTACACAGCCATGCTCTTATTTCAGGGCTTTGAATCGTGAAGACTGACAGAATGTGAGAGTTTTCCACTAAATCAAGTGTGTGCTTCTGCTTAACATTCATAATTCAGTTCACCTACCAACGAGGCCTCAGGCCAATATTGAAGAAGTGAGCAAAAACATTTGCACAAAATGACAATAGTAGCATTGAGCAAGGAATACAGGAGACACTATCTGCAATTCCTTGGTAAACAAATGCTCAGTATAAGAAGGCACATTGAGAGGTCGTTGTTTGCATATGTCTTTCTATTCAAATCAATAGCACTAATACATGATGTTGTGCCATCCTATCAAGGGAGTATAAGAACACAAGGGCACACAGGACTTACTGTTAGCCTGCAGTCTAATGCAAAACTCTGCATGCAGCTGTTCATCTAATAATGTAGATTACTGTATGCATGCAACATTAAACATAGATATGATGAAGACATATATGGATGAATTACGGGCAAAATTATATCACTAGGTGACCAGGATTTGAATGCTGAATAACAAATTGTCCAACAATAATTAAAACACTAAGGTTGTCTTTTTGCTATGAGTACCGTCTGCATGCCTGTCATTCTCACCATTTTGCTCATCTTAAATTTGTCCGATCAAAGAATAACTATTCATCTTTGTGCAGAATTGCAGAATACCAAGACAAGGTGTTGCCCCCGGTCGCCGTCATGACCTAATGAATTTAGCACGAGGTCTTTGTACTCCTGCTAACTTTGTTCAGTTACTCACCTGCGAATCGCATTAATAACTAGTAAAAAAAAAGTTTAGGACCAAGCTTTCCATTAAAATAAAAATAATAATAATAATAATAATAATAAAATCTATTTCAACCTTGCAGTAGATGCGCGTAAATTCAAAAGAATCCACCCGATGAGTGAACGAAAACATTGCAGCAAAAGCAGCATGGCATTGTTTCTGTTGCCAGAGCAAACAAAATCGTGGCAGAATGGAAGTTTGGTGAGAGACGGGAGCGAGAGCCATGAACACGGATCAAGTGCCATTTAATGGGTCACGTGGTACGCGTCAATCGTGTGAGCCGTCTGGTGGGGAAGGTCACCTGTCCTGAACACGAGTCTGAACGAACGCACAACCATTTCACCCCCAGCACAGCAGGATGAAAATGCGAAGCCTGAGCAAACTGCTAATCATACATTCCTGAATAACCCAAGGTAAGATTACTTTAGGAGAAGGAGTCAAGTTCGCAAACATGTTCAGTTTATGTTAGCGTTGCTTTTGCCATGAAAATTACTTGTTACAGCCGAACAAAATAGAACACTTCTCCGTTGCTCAGGTGTTGTGCAGCATCGTGCGAATGGTCATTCTTTAGGGTGCGATCATGGACACATCGGGGTTATTTGGTGCAGGAGCATTCGGTGTCAATATGAAAATATCGTTTTTGCAACGACAGTGCAATTTCAGGTTATAAAACCCAAAGCAAAAATATTGCGACAGCACCACACATAAATAAGAAAAGTATTCCCCCAGCTCAGTAAGATTACATATATTAAAAGGATGATGCTGTAGCTATTTTGCCCACAATATAGTGCCAGCCTGGTGTTACATTTTCAAGCAAGCGAATCCCCTCTCCTTGCATTGATTTTAGTGTTTCAGGCAACATATTTGATTGTAAATTTAGTGCACCATATGAGGAGAAAGTTATTCTCGGTGTCCACAGGCTATTAAATATCTCATTGCCGTCATTTTATCAAAGCGTGCATTTAGCTTTCCTACTCCCAAATCACTAACATCGCCTGCTTAATATATCCTATATGTTTTTTAAATCAATCGGCTGAAAAACGCTTACAGTGTTTAATCCCCCGCATACAATATGATAATTTTTCGATTCACGTGTTATCTTTCAAAACTTCTAGCTTTCGGCGTTCAGTATCAATTAATTTTTCCTTTGTTGCGCAGAATAGAAATTTCGTTTACCTGCAGGTTGCGCGATAGGCTTCGAGGAAGACGGTGCAATAGCGAAGTACTAGACCAGTTTCGTGTAGGATACGTATATCGTTGCAAGTATCATATAGAAGTACAGTAAGTAACTTGGCGCTAATTAATATATTTCATATGACGTGGAGTCATTTTAATTTCAAGGCTACACTTTTCTGGTGACAATGGTGCCTTCCCGCATCGACCGCAGAGCAAATCCAAAGCAGCATTGCAGTCAGTCAGGGTAAGATCTCGTTATATGTCACAACAGATTGTACTGCATTTGGCAAACTGAGAACCAGCATAATGAAAACCAAACCTTTCACGAACTAACTACCATACCGATTCATCACCGTATCCTATTTGATACGGCCCACATCTATCTCGTGCAGGTGTGTATACTCATCCAACTATTCACCGCATCTGCTCCAATGCGGGCGACTGGGCTATTATCATCACTGACTAAATCTTTCGAACAAATAACCAAATCAAGAGTTCGCGTATGCTACTGGCCAAACGCATATGGAACCTCGCTCGATCTACACAGCGCCGATAAGCTGAACAGCCTTTCGCCCAAAGAAAATCCACTCCAGTCGTATTTTCTCGCATTCTCTGCCTCTTGGAACACTTTTCTTGTTCGCTCAGTCGAATTTCTGGTCGCTACAGCCAACAGAATATATACAGCTGCAACACTGAGCAAGATTATCCTGAACTGCAGTAACTACTGAAACGAGCAACGTTTTCCAGCTTACCTGACTGTGGTGTAGGATCGATCAGCGTGAAAATATCTGTGCGCTTGGGCTTTCTGTTGAATCCTCCTGAAATCTGAGACCATCTACATTCTCAAGTAAGTTCCATTTAGTTTAAGAGATGCGGCTACAACGCACTCGTGTGATGACGCGCCTGTGAACAATTGACATTTTCCACCGAGTGGAGACCTTCGGACCCAGGTAGCCTACAGACTACAGACACGCCTCCACGCCTCTTATTAATATTAAACAGGAATCCCTCTCTCGCTCTCTCTCTCTCTCTCTCTCTCTCTCTAAAGAATGATATTTGTCGCGTAATATATTGAAATACCCACGTGATTACGAGGTGACTGTTTCCCTATTATCTCATGAAAGCAGAAACAGCTGCTGTACAAATAATGGAAATAAACAAATGCGTGCAATAGGGTGCATTTCGACACGCTGGAACTGAACGTATACTATGCTTTTGAGAGCAAATAAAGTACAGTTTTTCGCAAATGCACATCTAAGGAAGCGGCTTTGCTCTGCTGTTGCAACATACTGAGCAAATACCTAGGTTCAAATTCCACCGCACCCTTCCCCATTCTCATGTACTTGTCTGTGTACATAATATGCTCACTTTCTTGGACTGGTATGTCAAGAACTAAAGCGGCCTTATGCACGATTATAAGACCAGAAAAATATGATGGCTTTTAAATTAGGATTGCCACTGGAGCTGTTATAAAATTTCTCTGTATTTAGTCGTATTAAAATAGGCTCCCATGTGGTATACATGCCAGGCTTAGGCCTATAGGCCATGTGCTCAAGTTGAACGTTGCTGTTTGTAATCTATTGGTCCAAAACTAGGGCCAGTATGACGATGAGTTTTGTCAGGTTAAAAAAAAAAAATCTAAGATGAGCCAAGCGATCGTAAAAAGCGTTTTCTAGTGCTGTAAAATCACTACAGTTAAAAATAATTCCCACCATTTAACAATCACTTATTCCTGTTTCTCAGGTATTCTCTTGATTTGTGCTCAGAGTTTGGTCCTGTAATTACACCCACGTTGTCTCTTAGAATTATGAAGTTATGAGTGTATCAATAATTAAGGGTAAAATCCATAAGCGCATTCAAATGCACACTCACATGCTCAAATCTCAGAAAAATAAAACAGCAAGGAACACAGAAAAAAATACAAGGCACACTAAATTGTCATTGACTGCACAATGATGAAGGGAATGGCACACATACAGTACATATGTATGGATGACAAAATTAAAGGTAAAAAAAAAAACTATATTAAGTGTCTTTTTAGGGTGTTGGGCCACTACAGTCCATCAGAATAGCATCAAAGAGCATTGATCAAGGTACAGTAAGTGTCTAGAGCACCATTGAAGGGCCAGTTCAGCATTCCTCCTCAAGCTGTTCCTTCATTTGTTTTGACATTGCCTGTGGAAAGTGCTGTCTTACATGCCGGTCAGAAAATCTTACCAAATTTAGCTGAAATCTAATGACTGCAGAAGCAACAACATCAGCATCATTTCATACTTATATCATTCAATGACCTGCTTATTCCCTCCAAATTGGGTAGTGTCATCCTGGAAGAGATCGCTCGCTTTCCTGATAAAAATTATCACTCCCAAATTTCTGTGTTTTGAATGGAAGGGGTGTGGGGTGTATCTACTGTGGGAAGGCTTTAAGCAGTTTGGAGGTGAGTTGCAAGTTCCTGCACTACCTTTGATTAAAAAAATGCAGGCGGTGTGCAGTCCATTATTAATATTTGTGCTATTGGGTTGCTTAAGATGCAGATGATCCGGTAACACTGGAGTAGCAATTAATTTTCCGTCTAAGGGGACAAGTGGACCCAAACCGAGGCCATGGAACTCATTCATAGTTGGGATCAGGCACTGAGCCCAATACCATTTTGTTAGTGAACACCACTCGTGCTGGCCCTCTATGTGCTGGTCGAGATTAAGGTGATGGATGACTCATCTGACCGCATAACTTTTTTCCACATCTATACGAATTGGTGCCTATGATTTGTGCACTATTGAACTCAAATGTGCATTTGTGTCTGTAATGAAGTGCTTTGGTGCTGCAAACCCTTTTATACAATTCAGTAATGCTGCTGTTGTCGACCGTCTGAGTATGTCTCGCATTGATGTTCTCTGTCACCTGAGAAAGAGCTGATCTTCTGTTTTTCTTAACATATTGCAGAAATACATGAGCAGCATGGTCTGTACTTTTGAGCACAATTTCTGACCATATTTATTATGTTTCCCATAGATGTAAATAGAGATCTCTCCCATTGAAATACTGAGGCTCAAGACTGAGGATCCAGCCTTCCACGCCCAAATGATGAGCCCTCCTGCGAAGTAACTCATGTCTTTTCCTCTTGCCATTTTCTCTCAAAATTGAGGTCAATTGAGCCTGCTCAGCATTTTATACACTCAGAACATGACAGGATCCTGCAGTACACCTGTATGGAAGCATTTACTATGTTTCTCCACTCATTTATTCAGTTTTTTCCCTTTATCACCTGTCTTTATATTTAGAAACACATAATGTCGATGAAAGTAGTCTGAACTACCTGTATTTAGCCAGCAAAAAAATGTATTTGAATTGATATTGATTCGTGGTTTGCTCTGCTACGGACAAGCAGGTTTATTTAGCGCCATCTGCTGGATAATTATTAAAGCACAGGCCAGTAAAACCGGGGGTTTGAAGTGCAATTCGTCTTTGAAATTGCATGCAGAAAATATGCTACAAAGTTTTCCCTCGGCAAAAATTAGTGGATGGTTGTCCTCTGCCATCCACCTAATTGTGCCGCAGACAGGACAGTTCAGCTCTGAGTAACCGTGACGTCAGCTGAACCTTACACAACTCCTTTTAACTGCTGATCCCAATTATGGCTGGCAGCGCCCCACAGTCATGAGCACTTTTGCCGCATAGGCTGCAGCATCTGCCGATATGCGCGGAGAGAGCAAAATTCACCAGTAACAACAATGCACACCCGTTGTTTTCCTTTCCGTAACCAATGTATGGTCAGCTCAGGGAAGATCTCACCGTATGATTTGACGACAAAATGTTCAAAGATAAGTTTAAAAGAAAATGTGGTGTCTTTTTAGAAAAATATGGTTGAAGAAGATGAGCATAGACTGCTTTTCGCATAGCCATGTTCATATCTCAAAGTTACTACAAGATCATTTCGCTTTACTTTTATATACATTAAAAGTAGAGAAATATCCCACAGAGACTGTTTTCAGAAGATTATCAGCCTGTATGTCTATTCTGTTCAGTGAAACAGTGGTACAGTAGACTCATGGGACCCATGCAGAGCTGAAGAGAATGCCTCAATGGTCCATTTACCCATCATGGTCTAACAGACATAGAGGCCCTGTCTGGGAGAACAAGTTGTGGTAAGAAGGCTTATCTTCGTGGATAAATTATGTTTCAGTGAGATAAATAAATGTAACTATTATATTCTACATCGGAACACAACTCAATACGGCTGTATATGCTGCTCCAGAATCATCAATGTGCGCCATAACAAGGATACTGTTTTGAACACAGTCACGTCTTTGTACAGAGCCCCCTCTTTTTACAAATACATTTATCTGGATTGATGTAATATTATAATGGGTGCCTTTTTGGGTTTTTTTTCTTCATTATTAGTACGCACAAACACATAAACATGCACAAATAAATAAACAGATGTGGCTGACTGTTCATTGTTGTCAACTGAAAGCTAATTGTAACTGGCAAAGCCAGCAAGTTTAGCTTTTTGTGAGAGCTACCAGTGGATTGATAAATTGTTGAATCTGTTTTCTGTTTAAGAAAATTCTATCTTATCTGCAATCAACATCAGGTCTCGTATATGGAAGACTAATTAGCCCTCATTCTTAATTTTTAAATTAAGATTTTGGAGATTTGGTTTCAAACCACATTTTTGACCTCATTAGTTTTCTGTATTTAAATATTATTATAGTTCTTCAAATTTTGAATTTTTTAGAAGATATAGTTAGTTCCATAAGGATTTGGACAGTGACTCAATTTTCACCATTCTGGTTCTGCGTGCCTCCACAGTTGATTATGAACCCCCCCCCCCCAGAGGGAGATGGGAGACATATTGTTTTAGGCCTGGTTCATGTTCACATTGGTGTGGGTGTTCCCACTTCATTTCCGGAACCTAACTCCAAAACCGTTTGCATGATCTTAACAAAACTTTGCATACTTACTACTCAGGTCCTGAAGTGGCGCCTTTTGATCTGTGCCTGTCTCTGTCTGTCTGTCTGGCCATTTGGTGGGTTTGGCGGGGAAGGAGGGCCGTGGGGAGACATGTTTTTTCGAGTAAAAACACATTCTAGTTCGACGTGAAATGATAACATTAGAATTAAAATGTAAATGTTCAACTTTAATTTTAAGAGTTTTGTGGAAAAAAACTCCACACTGTGTAGGAATTGCAATGATTTGAATACTCCCCCCCACCCCCCAGTAATAGGATGTTGAAAGACAAACCAACATAATCATAAATTTAATTGCCATTTTGAATACTTGGTTACAAATCATCTGCAATCAAAGACTGCTGAAATCTGGAACTGAATCGCATCTCCAGACACTGCTTTCTTCACTGATGATGTCCAGCCAGGTCATAAATGCAGCTTTCTTCAATTCTTGTTCACTCTTGGGTTGTTTGGCTTCAGTTTTGCCCTTCAGACTATAAAATGCATTCTCGGTGAGATTTAGGTCAGGTAAATGACTTTGGTATTACAAACTATTCTACTTCTTTGTCTTAAAAGTCCAGGGTCGTTTATGCAGATGCAGAATGCTTTGGGTCATTATC
The DNA here is from genome assembly GCA_029721435.1 of Gymnothorax reevesii. Classification (NCBI taxonomy): domain Eukaryota; kingdom Metazoa; phylum Chordata; class Actinopteri; order Anguilliformes; family Muraenidae; genus Gymnothorax; species Gymnothorax reevesii. The sequence continues at coordinate 67,046,943 of CM056582.1, forward strand.
CATCTGTGCTGTGAAGTGCCATCTGATGAGTTCTAAAGCAATAAGCTGAATTTGAGCAAATAATATAGCCCAGTACAACTCAAGTTTCAACCTTCTGCGTTCGTCAGCAATCTCAAAGAAAATGCAAGGGCATCATGTCCATTGGCAGCCATACATGCTCAAGCCATAAAATACTGTGTCCGCCATGCTTCACAAGTACGGTAAAGTATGCTTTGTCTCATGAGCAGTTCTTTTCCTTCTCCATGCTCTTCTCATTCTTCTGGCGTAAGATTCTTTGTCACTTCTGTCACTTAGACCAGACAGACCGGAACAACCAAGTATTTATGAATCTCCACAGAACAGACAAAGCCTGTGTGCGGAATACACGAAATTTGAACCATTATTCCAATACTACAGTTTATCAGCGGTGGCAATATACTGTAGTTAAAAGGAGTGAAGCAAAGAAGCAGCTTAATTTGGTAGAATATTTTGACCTGAATCCAGTTATAAAAGTGTTGTTTGTGACCATTTTATGGTACAGCCTAAGCACATTGCTGTACAAAAAAATTTCTGCTTACCACAAACTTTTTATTTAGTGAAGAAGTGAGATGGTGGTTATCCTGACATTGATGTACCCAATTCATGGTTGTTATAAAAAATATTACTGACAAAATTTCTGTTGCCTGCAACTGGTAAGGGACAGTGATAAGTAATATTTGCCAAGTGACATGTCAGAAACCATTTCACTCACTGAAGGAGGCAATAGAAAATGGCGGCCTTGGCACAAACAAAAAAGGGACACGGGGAAGACTGACTCTGCCTACTTCCTTCATCTTGGGCCTCCCAACCTTACATGTGCTGTCAGAAGAAAAAGAAGCTGAAATGTCTCCCAAGAGGGCCTCACAACAGCAGCCAGAAGCAGAGCAGGAGGAAGATGCTACTGGAGGTGCAATGGAAGATGGTTCCCAGTCAGCAATCAGCCCTGGTATGTCTGCTGAATCCAGTCTCATCTCCTTGGCTAGAATGTTTGAAAGTTTCATGAACATGCAAATGGAGAGACAAAAGGCAACTAATAGAAGTTGCAATGGCAGAAGAAAAATTCAATGTGCTGAACAATCAAGTCACCCGACTCAAATAAGACAGAGTATTCAAGAGGCAGAGCAGAATCTCCATATGGTGGAGTACCTACAAGAGAGCCCAAGCTGCAGAAACTAGATGACTCAGATGACATTGTGCACTTCATTACCACTTTTGAGAGACTGGCAGAGGCCTACACCTGGCCAAGGCAGGAGTGGGCAGTCCGCTTGATTCCACTATTAACAGGGAAAGCCAGAAGTGTTTCAACAAAACGCTGATTAGCATGCTGAAAAAGTTTGTGTCTGACACAGGAAGACATTGGGACAAATGGCTGTCATTTTTACTTTTTGCATACCGTGAAGTTCCCCAGAGTTCAACTGGTTTTTCACCATTTGAGCTGATTTTTGCCCACCAGGTCGGAGGCCCACTGGATGTGCTTCAGGAGATGCGGGAGGACTCAGATCCACCAGAGACTGTGAACATTTTATCTTTTGTCCTTAGAATGAGAGAGCAACTCATGAAAACTACATCTATGGCTCGTGACAACCTGCTGAAGTCCCAATCCAAGCAAAATCAATGGTATGACCGGTCAGCCAGAAAGCGGAGTTTTACACCTGGTGACAAAGTTTTGTTGCTCCTGCCAACATCAGAGAACAAACTGCGGGAAAAGTGGCATGGCCCTTATGAAGTTAAGCGCAAGATGGGTGTGGCGACCTATGAGATCTGCATGCCAGAACGAAAACAACAACTTCAGACATTCCACATTAATATGTTGAAGAAATGGCACCCCCACTCTACACCAAAGGTAACTGCATTTCATTCTCTTTTTGTTCGAGCAGTCAAAGAGGAGGAGGATTTGAAGGAGCAGTATTTGCCAACAGAAGAGGAGGAGAAGCAGCTGGACTTCACCCACCTGTCTGATGAGAGGAGGAAGGAACTCCTTCAGATCTTGCCACTCAACCTGTTTTTGCTGACACCTGGAAGAATTCACATGGTATGCCATCATATCGTTTTGAAGGATCCAACTCCCATACGGCAACCAGTGTACAGAGTTCCAGTGCGTCTATTGCCTGTCTTGAAGAAAGAGCTGGACATTATGAGGAAGTTGGGAGTGACTGAGCATTGAAACAGCGAATGGAGTTAGCCTCATAATACTAGTTCCAAGGAAAGTGATGACCTTGAGATACTGCCTGGACTTCTGAAAAATCAATAGTGTAAGTAAATTTGACTTGTACCCCATGCCTAGGGTTGATGACCTAGTGGAGAGATTGGGCAGTGCCAATTTCATCAGTACTCTGGACCTATGTAAAGGGTACTGGCAAATCCCACTCACAGAAGAGAGCAAGGAGGTGGCAGCATTCCGAACCCCCTTTAGCCACTTCCAGTTTACAGTGCTTCCTTTTGGCCTTCATGGAGCCCCAGCCACCTTTCAAAGGGTGATGGACAAGCTGTTGAGAGGCACAGAATCCTATGCTGCGGCCTACTTGGATGATGTGGTGATCTACAGCTCCAGCTGGGAGGAACACCTGTCACATCTGCAGGAGGTGCGGGAGACGATTAAGGAAGCTGGCCTTACCATCCCTGCAGATAAGTGAGAACTGGCCAAACGGGAAACCAAATATCTTGGGTATGTGCTGGGCAAGGGAGTGAACCATCCATCAAGTTGGCAGAGTGGATGCAATCATGTCAGCTGAAAGACCAAAGACTAAATCTCAGGTCGTCATTTTTAGGCCTGGTGAGTTGGTATAGACGATTTATTCCAAGTTTCTCTACCCATTCAGTTCCTCTTGTAAACCTGACAAGGAAAAACTAGCCAAACAAGGTGCAGTGGACAAAAGAGTGTGAGGAGTCCTTTCATGCCCTGAAGAATGTGTGGTGCAAGGAACCAGTGCTGAAGAGTCCTAACTTCGCTACCATTCATTTTACAGACAGATTCTTCTGAGCTGGGAGTTGGAGCAGCCCTGCTACAAGGGGAACCAGGGAGTCTCCAGCCGGTGTTGTATATCAGCAGGAAGCTCAACAAGCATGAAGTCAGGTATTCAGCTGTGGAAAAAGAATGCCTTGCCATCAAGTGGGCCTTGGACTCTCTTCGCTATTACCTGCTGGGAAGGAAGTTCATCCTGGAAACAGACCATCGGGCATTGTCATGGCTGCAAAAGATGAGGGACACCAACGCTAGAATAACAAGATGGTTCCTGGCGATGCAGCCCTTTGACTTTGATGTTGTGTACAGAAAGGGCAAGGACAACTGCATAGCTGACTACCTCTCCAGGACGCCACAAGTGTCGTCTCCAGAGGGAGGGGGAAATGTCATGGAGCTAACCCATGCCTAGGGTGATGTATATCACACAGTTTCTTTTCACAGCTAAAAGACATTGTTTCCATTAAACATCAGGCAGGCAGATCTTTTTCATGTGTTAAGGCTGTGTTGTTTTATATTGATCATCAAGAGTACTTACCTGCGTTAAATGTGAGACCAGTAGTTTATTGCTGTCCATTATTTGTATCCGTTTGCAATCAATTGGTCAATTTGCTGTTAACAGGGATGTTTTTGTCACTCATTTATTGTAGCTTGTTCAATTTAAGGTAAATGAGTAGCTGTGATCCATCCACTGCCTGATTGCAAAATAAGATTGTTGATGTCTTAGATTGTTGAGGTATTAGATAATTGATACTAATCATTGGTTTATCTTGTAGGAGGAGCTTCCACTATCAGAACAGGGGAAGGAGCTCCTCTGGGGGGGGCTGTTGGGCCTGCTGCTGCCCTGTAGCTGCTGTGGAGGCCTTTTTGTTGTAGTGCCTATGTAGGTTTTTTATTTTTTTTTGTTTGTGATGATGTGATTTGTTCAGCGGCGGCTCGTCGGCCGTAACAAAGGGAAGCCAGAACCTCGCCCTTCAAAGCTTAGGGCTAATGACTTCAACATTTCGTAGTTCACTTTTCTTTATCAGCAGTTGCTCATACGAATTGGTTGAAGGACAATCAAATTTATTTTCGATAGCAAATGACGACGCAAATTATCAACACATCATGTCTTTATAAATTAGTTTGCGAGGCTTCTTTCACAAGAAGCCACGACAGTCCATTTTCTACAATCTTAATATAGAAGAAAAGAATGCGATGTTGCACACCTTATTGCTTAATGAGCCTCACTAATTAATTTGCGCATCTATGTCGTTTCGTGAGCTTCTTGAGCGCGGAATTTATAGCGTAGGCCTATGGTAATTATGTCGTAATTTATGTGTGAAAGAAAACCCCTCATAATTTCGTGGTGCAATGTATAGCAATGCTATCGAAAATAAATTTGACTTAACTCACAGTTCTTCTAACAATTCGTATGAGCAACTGCTGATCAAGAAAAGTAAACTGCGAAAGGTTTAAGTCATTAAGCTTTGAAGGGCGAGGTTTTGGCTTAACTTAGTTACGGCCGACGACCCTCTACTGTTTAAATGAATGATTGAAAACAGATGAAACAGATGAACAATCATTAACATTAAGGGATTGTTTGGGCTTCCCCTGTTGCCAATTCACGAGCCGCCACTGGATTTGTTTAATTTAGGTTTTTGTTAATTGTATAATTTGGTTACTTATATATATTTTTGCACCTTTTTTCACCCTTTTCACCTGCACTCATGGCTGCTTTAAAAAAATTTTAAAAAAGGGACACTGCGAAGACTGACTCTGCCTCCTTCCTTCATCATGGGCCTCCCAACCTTACAACGCCCATCTGTAAAAATTCAAAATCTCATTCTATGCTGCATTAGTACTTTTGAAGTTATTTTTTAATCCTCAATACTGATCCCTGTTAACTGGGATGGAATAACAAATCTTTTAATTTTGCACTAAAATTCTGTGTAGATGTAGAGTCTATAGTCTTATATCGTCTACCGACGGAATGACAGAATTTTTCCGGTTCCTTCCTAATCTCATGCACAAACAAGCAAACAAAATGTTTAGAGTTGACTTGAAGTGTGGCATTTGTATTTGGCTTCTGATGTTATTTTTCAATATTAAGTCTAAGCAAGCCATCATGTGGTGGGAAAATCTTAAAAAAAAAAAAACTGACCAAAACATTAGGTATAGCCAAATCAACTATTTGGTAAATCTTCAAGAAGGAAAAAACTCACTGGCGAGCTCAAAATCATCAATAGGGCCCAGAAAAAAAGTATTTATCAGGCTATTCTGTCAAAAGAGTAAGCACAACTACAAGCCAGGTGCACTTAAACTTCCTATATAAGAAAAGAATACTCTATTATACTTTTTGTTAGTGTATCAATCAAAAGAGAAAGTGTAAGCTAAATGCATTAAGACTTTCCTGTGCACTTTCAGTAAAAGCCATAGAGCAGAGTAATTTTGTGTTATATTACGGACAAGTATATAATAAAGTAAATTACAAGTAAACTAAAAGCATGCTCTCTTATTTCTAATTTAAGAAGTATACGAATAGCACACTTAAACTTTTGTTATAAACCTACCATCCTGTAGGTTTCTTCTCCAACCCTAATTCAACACACCTGATTCAACTCATTAGCAGCTTGTCAAGACCAGTAACTGGGAAAGCAGGAGTGATTTGCTTGGTTGGAGTGATAACCTTCAGAATGGTAGCTCTCTAGGAACGGGGTTTGGCAGCCCTGCTATAGATGTGCTGTGGCCGGAATAAAAGGAAGAATAGCAAAATAAGAGACACACACAGATAGAAATCAGAGAGGGAGACTCGGGCTTCCAAAGGACCTAAATCCAGTCCGAGAAAAAATAAGGAGGCAACGCGAGCCCAACAGAACGAAATGAAAGGGAAAAATCTCGGAAACCAAGATAAAAAGAATTAGCATCTGATGGTGCCCAGAAAAAGGAAAACCGAGAGTAAGATTCCCTCACTAACTCGCACTTTCCTCTTTTGCAGCTAATTCCTCAACAGCTCTGTAACTAGAGACCTTACTGGCTAAAGTGCAAATAAAACACTGACACTCTAGCAAGGGCAGCGAGGCGGAACTTGGGCTTAAATAGAGTCAGGGCACCGCCCCCAATTAATGCCAGCTGGCCCAAGAATCCGATTGTGGGCAAAACAATATTTTACCGGACGAGAGCAACAAAGAAAGCTCCCGAAGCCACCGCCAGCCTCCAAAACCATGACAGTTTGTGTTCAGATTTTCTCAGCCAAATAGTTTGTGTTCCGTTCTGTGTCCCGATAACCTATTTGCAGCTATTTAGCTAGCAAGCCAAGGTAGCCACATTGCGAATTTTATAAAAAGAATGGCACCTGAGTGCTTTTAGCAAGTTAGCAATGCGATTGACTGTGAATTAAGAAACTGTTGCTCTTACAAACGGAATGATGATGCCTAAATGATTGTGTAGCAGAGTGATTGAGTTATCTTTATGCTAGCACATAATTGTAATTGCCATTAAGGCCCTAACGAAAATGAGCAGTGCTAACACATAGTGGGAATTGCCATTAAGGTGCTAACAGAACTTAGCATTGCGATAATATTAACAGTCAACCCATGTACCAACTTGGTTTTGACCGAGCTGGCTAGTCTTGTTTAGCCAGAGGTAACGAAGGGGACGTTTTGGAAGGAACAAATTGATTGAACGTTAGCTGGCTAATGGTTGCCACCATGCAGATGCTAGGCAAGGATCAATTTTAGTGTCAGAGACTGAATTCCAAATGTGTGAATGCCTGTCAAATTTTTTAAAGAATGTAACCGCTGTCTTTGCTCTGCCAGCAAATTTCACTTTTCCACAGTCATTGAATAGTTTAATAGCTGGCTAACTACTTCTTCAGTCAACTATATTTTCAGTCTTGGCGGCAAAAATGGAAAATCGTAGCTTCCATCTATCGGTCTCGCCATTTAGCTATCTAACACGCAACCACCTGCCGATATGGCTGCTGAAAATACTGAGCAATGAGTGCATGCGTTGAGGGCAACGCCAACTTTAATAGACCAAAAACTACGATCAATAAATCCCATTCATTTTTCAGTTTTACTCCATCTTGTTAGTAAGGCTCCAGTATCTTTGGCGGGCCTTACAGTTGTGCATGCTGACCTTGGAAGTACAAGAAATTACGTCAAAATTGGACCTACGCGCTTGACCTTGAAATGGGCTTCTGAAGACACTTAATACACATAATCTGTGAAAATTTGAGGATTGTCCCAGCAACGGTGCAGCAGTTAGACCGGTTACAAGCGATGGAAGACAGACAGACAAACAGCTCGCCAACAGAGGGTATGGCAATACCGTATTGGCTTGATACTCCGAGGGGGTAACCAGTGACAGATGAAGTGAGGTGAATAACGTTCTTTCTTGCTACAGTGTCCCCCGTCAAGAGATGAGATATTTTTGGCTGTTAGTAAACAGTCAGTTCTTGAAGTCAGTGTGTTGGAAGTTGGAAAATTGGGGAAGCATGAGAATCTGAGTGACTTTAACTAGGATCAGATTGTGAACGTAGAGACGGCTGGGTCAGAGCATCTCCAAATCAGCAGGTCTCGTAGGGTGTTCCTAATATGAAGTACTGAGAGTGGTCCAAGGAAAACCGATACAGTGGGAAAAGGGTAATGGGGATCCAAGGCTCAGTGATGCATGTGGAGGACAAAGACGAGCAGGTCTGAACCGATCCAACAGGAGAGCTACAGTGGCAAAATTTGCTGAAAAACTTTATGCAAGCTATGTCTGAAAGGAGTTAGAACACACATTGCAGCTTGTGGTATATGAGGCTGCGTAGCTGAAGACTAATTACAGAGCCCATGGTGACCACCATTCACAAAGGAAAGCACCTGCAGTGGTTATGTGAGCATCAGGACTGAACCTCAGGGCAACGAGAGAAGGTGGCGTGGTCTCGTGAATCACACTTGCTTCAACATAATGTGTATGGCCTGGCCTGTATGCTTTGTTTACATGGGGAAGAGATTGCTCAAGGATACATTAGGGGAGGAAGGCAAGCTGGCGGAGGCGTGATGCTATGAGCAATGTTCTGCTGCTAAACCTTGGGTCCTGGCATTCATCTGGTTGTTAGTTTGACACGTCCCATCAAACTCAACATTGTTGCAGACCAAGTACACCACTTCATGGAGAAAATATTCACTGATGGTTGTGATCTCTTTCAGTCGGGTAATGAGCCCTGCCACACTGAAAAGGCTGTTTGTGAATGGATTGAGGAACATGACAAAGAGTTCTCACCTGCAAGGAGTTCACATGGCCTTTTTACTCCACAGATCTCAACCCAATGAAGCAATGGGGGGAGGCTGGACTTACAGATTGGGGCCTTAGAATTTGGAAATCATGAAGGCCTCTTGAATAGAAATAGCTGACATGGCTGAAACAGTCATTACGTTTACATGCACAATTAAGTTGAGCTACTTGTAATGTAACGTAACGCGAGTAATGGGACTTTTTTGTCTTTTTTTTTTTTTTTTTTTATTTCAGCATGATTGTAAAGTCATTTCATGACAATTTCCACACAACACAACATGTATCATGACCGAAAGGGTCGCGGGAGAAGCAAAATCGCTTATAAGAGTCCCGCCCCCAGTTTCCAGAAACAGTTTGATTATAGTTAAAATATCATAAGGATTATAAAGCACGGCAGAGCTAGTGTCCATGTACGCTATGTTTTAAACGTCAGGAAATAAGATCGTGAAATTTATGAATATGTTGAGAATTATAATTACAAGTTAGGTGAGTGTTCATATAACTTTAGATTCAAATGCCACTCTTGATCCAAAGCAACATTGCCCCGAAACCCCTTTCTTGATCATTTGGTTTGTTCCGGCTAATTTGGAGTAGATGAGAGGTACAATAATACCGGATCTTTGCTTGGATCTCTTGATTAGTCTTCATTTCCATTGCCTGGGTTCACCCTTCCCTTATCGAATGTAATGACTTTTCGCAGTATGTGCAGTCCATCGTTGCTATCCTTGACGTCGAATCCAATTTTATTGAGCTTTCTGTCAAAGGTGGCCATGCTATTCAAGATTTTCTTTATCCTTTGGTCAATCAAATGCAGTCCAAACCCCAATGATAGCAGACCCGCTATCATGAATCCAGTTAGATAGACGTCCTCTCCATCCTCGATGTCCAGGACTGTCAAACACAGCGAACGCCACTTTCCCCATGGATCCATGATATGACCGGCCGGGAATGTCCCATCCGGGCATGTCGGTTCTCCAGAACCTGACCGCCTCGTGGAAATAATTTTGTCGATTGCATTATAGACCAGCTTATAAGATCCATTTTGGTTCAGCTGTCTGTAATAATGTACTGTGAGTTGTCTTTCGGACAAATAGTCTGAAGCGTCCAGTGGATACAAAGGTACAGAATTAACAATATTGAACACGTTTATAGTTACTCAGATATGCACATTTCAACAAATATTTGAAGACCTTCAGTTCTTCTGCCATTCTTATATTATCATCAAGTACATTCCATGCCCTGACTCCAGCCACAGATAAGGAGTGCTCCCTGCGAGTCGTTCTGACCTTACTTGTGTGTAATAACATTTTACTTCTGGTCTGCTGAATGCAATCACGCTGAAGAAATAGGTTTTGTATATTTTTGGGCAAGCATTTATGATATTCTAAGTAGACAAGTTGCAAGGAGGGCCCATTAAGGGCCCATTGCAGAAAATTAATATTTCATCAAGTTGAAATCCTGGATGTGTTAGAATTTTCAGTAATGAAGGTTAAACATATGAGGAGTCCATTTGCAAAACCTGCCAAGTCAAGTTTTGAAAATAAATGGGTTATGTCCCTTAGCCTCTCTTTCAGGCACCTGCGCATGTCCCACTGATAGCTCCACTTTCAAAACCAACTAAATCATATCATAAATTGTAATGGAAAAGGTGAAACTCTGTCAAAACCTGCCAAGTCATGGAGTAAAACTGTCAAATATCGCCAAGTCATCAGCCAATGTGGAAACATGATTCCGTTTTCGTTTGCTAGAAGGAACTAATCACAGTCAATCTTTTATAGCCTGTTCAGCTTTTGTTTTCTCTAACTCAAGATGGGGGATACAGACGCAAGTTTCGTTTTCATCGCTGAAAATGCAAACAAATATTGTAAGGGTTCAAAAAGGAAGCTCCTCAAGCTTGAAAGGTAAGGAACACTATTATGAGTTAGAATGATATCCTTGCATGTCTTAAAATGCATTTCTTGCATGTAGAGTGGGTCCTGAGTCAAATACCTTCACCTATTGAGCAAAGGGGCTGGTTTAAACTCTGTCAAAGCCTGCTAAATTTCCACTCCACTTTCAAAACCTGCTAAGTCAAAACTTTGCCTTGCAAAATTAAAGTCATTTCTTAAAAAAATAATGAATTGCCTAATGGATTATGTCTGCAAGGCTAATAGTTTCAGTATAGTGAAAAATGGTGTGGAAAATAATTTCAATGCTACCAAAAAATCATATTTAAAAAAAAAAAAATGGACTAACTTGACTTAGAAGGCTTTGCAAATGGACTCCTCATATATAATCTAATGTATTCTGTAATACATGATTGATCAAGAAGATTGAACCAGACTTCAGTGAAAAAAAGCCATGTTACACTTGGGTAACGTGAGTACCGCTTGAAAAATCTAATCTGCCAGCATAACCATTGAGAGGTTCATTCCAGGTTTTCTCTATTAAAGTTGATTATGGTCAGAGGTTGCCACAGTGTAGAAGTTTTGAAGTTCTGTCCATTGAATTAGTAGTGAAACAATACTGTAGCCAAATGCTGTAAATGTAACATGAGTAATACTGGAATTTCCCTGAAGATGAAACAAGAGTGGACATTTCAGCAAGACAATGATCCCAAACACAAAGCCAAAGAAACTTTTAATTGGTTTCAAAGAAGGAAAATAAAGCTGCTAGAATGGCCCAGTCGATCAACCAACTTGAATCCAATTGAAAATCTACAGAAAGAACTGAAGATCAGAGTTCATAGAAAAGGCCCCTGGAACCTTTGAGATTTGAAGACAGTTTGTGTGGAAGAATGGGTCAAAATCACATCTGAGCAATGCATGCAACTAGTTTCTCCATCCACGAGGCGCCTTGAAGCTGTTATCACCAAGAAAGGCTTTTCCATGAAGTATTAAATAAATTTCAGTACCTGGGTTCAACACTTTTTCCCTGTGTAATTCCACTTTATTACGCAACTTAATTTCTTGACTTACTTGTTTTGATTTCTTTATATGGATTTCTTGGATTGTTACCGACATCCTGGTGAAAATTTCATGTCAATAGCCCCATTGGAAATATATTTACTGAGAAAAATGTTGGCGCCGTCAATTCTTTTTTTCCCCGCTTGTGTATGCGACATTATGCTCTCCTCAGTCTACCATCGACTTCAATGCATTGGAACAATTGCCAGTACTCCTAAATGGTTTTTTTTTTGCCACTAGAGGACGCTATTTCTCCGACCTGGAAGGTGGCTCAAATGCAGGTGGTTCCAAACTCGGTCCTGGGGCCTCCTTGTGTATGCTGGTTTTTGCTCCACCCTGGTTTGCAATCATAGGATTTTAGCAAGCTGCGAATTTGTCTTAATTAGGCGCATTTTTGCTCTGAGCAGCAATTTATCCACTCATGACAAACAGTATTTTCACTGATATGCATACAAACAGTGAGGAATAAATTCTGCATCCACAGTGCAATATATGAGTAACAACTGCATAAAAAGAGGGAAAAATGTACCCAATCAAAGAAAAAAAATCAATGGGTCCCTAATAAGTGAAACTGTGGGTACATGGTTGCGAAAACTAACAATTTACTAAACAAGCAAATGACAGAGTCAAACCTGTTTTTACCCCTCAGCTCGACAAGGGCACGAGGGGTATGGTCGTCCCTTCGGCGGGTGGCTGCAATATTGTCCGGGCTATTTCTCTGTTAACACTTGGGTTAGGAAGTTCATATTGCATATGTGGACTCCCCATGGGGAGTAGGTGTGCCTTTTCGAGGTTTTGTCCCAGTTTGACCTTTGACCTTGCAGCAGTGACCTTCGGGGCTGAGGGGTATTGCCCGCTTCAGTGAGGCCCATTTTTTGTTTTTGAGATTGAGTGCAAGCAAATTATTTTGAAAGAATTCATATCACCTGTCTTCAGCAACCTAATTTGGAGGTTACTGACTTTCTTAGTACCTGATTTGATCTGTTTAAAAATGTTATTACCTGAAATTGCTTGCCACACAGAAGAAAAAAAAATTCTATGCAAGGGTCTTTATTCTTCATGGAACAAATGGATATTTCTATTAAAATTTGGCTTAAAGCAGCAAATGACATATATAAACACAAAAAGCACCAAATTTGGACAAATTTACAGCTTGTTAAAGTCCTATGATGGCAATTATGGTTGGGACAAAATCCAGCACACACAGAGATGCCCCAGGACCGAGTTTGGGAATCCCTCGTCTATTGCAATGTCTTGCGATTCTTCCCGGTCCACTGCTGCTAAGTGCCTCAGCCAAGAAAGTGCCTCGTGATGCATGACGGCACTACTACTTGCTAAAATGTATTTTACCACAGTTAAAAACCAGGGGTAAAATCTAAAAATTTAAACGTATGTATTACCTGGATCCTTATATCAAAAACATAATTAAAATTGCTAGACAAAAAGTACATTTCGTTCCAAGGACTTAGCCGACGCCCTTATCCAGTGCGACGTACAAAAGCGAAATTTGCCCATGAACAGTGAGCTCAAGGGTTTAAGAGATGGAAGCTTCTAAAAATGCTCATTCGTTTAATCTGGGCACTTTGACGAATATCTTCCCCAGAACAAAAACATAAAATATGCAAGTAGGAATTTTGTTACTTACCGTTCAATTGGGCCTTAACTATGATGTGCAATGCAATCAAATTTAGCCGATTCTGTGCCTCTCATGACCATGAAGTAAGTACCGACAAGTTAGAGGGTTACGAAGAACACATACACGGTTGAAATTACTGATAGCCTTGCAGTTTAAACCACCGTTTCGAAAACGTTCGACATTTAAGAGTATTGACACAAGTTTACAACACCGTTTCTAAATTTAAATTACGTGACCGAGTCGCGTCATCTGTCCCGCAGGAGGGATTGAATGTTTGTGGAGATCGTTACTGGTGATGAAATTTGAGAGATGTTCCATTAAACTAGTAAAATGGACATTTTGATTAGAATATGCCGAAGTTAAAGACCTGCAATACATTGGCGGATTTGGCGCAGGTCAGGCTATGTACATTGGCGTTGAGGATCATATTGCAGTATTAGCGACTCATTCGTCGGCTAATCAATAACCATAATTAGTAACCATTTTATGGAAGCTGCCGTAACACACACAATATTTCAAGAGGTTGTTTCAAAATATTTATAAATGATTTTGTCAAGGATAGCAGCTGGGTCATAATCTGAAATTGCTGTTTGCAGCGATAGAAAGTGAAATGAAAACCTAGTTATTCGGACGCATGCGCGACTTGTTGAGGAGAACACTCAACAAACCAGTAATTCTTGAGTTTGTGGTAATATTATTGTTGTAACACGCAGCGCCCCCGATTGGCAGGGAGTGTCGTTTGCGGCAGTGTGACTGCACTGAGATCAGTTCTGGGTTGATTTTCTCTCGCTATTATTTCAGTCCGCATTCCCAACGATTCCAAAAGAGAATACGGAGAACGTACTGATTGTATTGACACGTAGCACCCCCAACAAATTGAGAGTTTTTCTGGCATCATCGGACGTTCATGAGTTCAGTTCTGAAATGGGTTTCTCTTGTTTGTTAGGTTTTGCTTGAAAAGCCAATATTGACTGTACATCTGCTTCATCAGGATTACCTTTTCACGCTATTTGCAAAGGAATTTCTATCATTGAAAGCGGAGGGGTGCTCTACGAGGCGGGATTAGCGATGTATGGCGAGTCAAGAAACTGGCTTTTTATGGGAGGCCGTTTAGGGCAAAACACATTAAAAATCTGCACACACACTTACAATGGACTCACACACACACTGACGATTGGCACATATGCAACGAAACAGGGCAATACACATCAAAAATCTGTACATACACACACACTTTACACACACTTACACTGATAATGGGTACATACGCATTTATACTATTGATCTTGAGTGTGTGTGTGTGTGTGTGTGTGTGTGCGTGCGTGTGCGTGTGCGTGTGTGTAAATTAAATTCAGTGTGCCCGGAAGCTCCGGTCAGTGTAACCGGAAGCAACCTGAAACTGCTTGTTTTCAGGATGGAGGCTGTTGCTATTTCAAGAACACACCAAGGTAACGTTTATATATGGGAGGCCGTTTAGGGCAAAACACATAAAAAATCTGCACACACACTTACAATGGACTCACACACACACTGACGATTGGCACATATGCAACGAACCAGGGCAATACACATCAAAAATCTGTACATACACACACACTTTACACACACTTACACTGATAATAGGTACATACGCACCATAAGTAAAGGCTAAACACATTAAAAAGCTTCATACACACACCAACAATGGGCACAGACACACAAAATATATGCACACACAACCGTACATGCACACACATACACTGACAATGGGTACATACACCCTAAACATGTTCACACACTGAAAATCTGTACACACACACACACAAATCGAGTATTTACATGGACCACCTTTCAAACAAGGGGTGACAGCTTTCATGTCTGTGTGTAAATTTATACTATTGATCTTGTATGTGTGCGTGTGTGTGTGTGTGAAATAAATTCAGTACGCCCGGAAGCTCCGGTCAGTGTAACCGGAAGCCACCTGAAACTGCTTGTTTACAGGAAGTCGGCCAATGGTTTAGGGTTAGCACCATGGACCTATAAGGAGATCTGGACGCACAACTCTGGTCGACCACACACGCCTCCATGGTCCTAGCGGCGAATGTGATAATGCAGGTCACGTGATGCCATGGGGGCCAAAAAGAAATTTCTCCATTGGGAATAATTGAAAAAGACACGCTGAGAAATCCGTGAATAATTTTTTTTGACAGCCACAAATTATCGATACCGAAACGGTTTATTTTTCTCTTTTAAATCATTAATCCCTCGTTTCTCGGCAAAGACAAAATCTTTTATTTATATTCAGGCTATGCGAACACCAACGGGTCCTCATATGTAAGCGCGTTCCCGCTCCTCCGAATTTAGCACTGCAGCGGATGTGAGTGGGTGGAGCAATGGGCTTTCCTTGCCGTCTGTCTGTTTAACATTACAAACGAAGCCAAATCGGTGAAGTGAGCTGGCCGGCCACGGAGCATATGTATTGAGCGACAAAAGAAACGCAAGTTAAATAAAGGCAAACCGGAAAATAAGTTTGCGCGTAATTATTTTAAATCAAATTTATTACTAGCGTGGGCGTATTTATACTCGTTTTATCAACCTTTTCTTTGTTTTGCGATAATTATGAGTACCCAGATAGCAAGCTCCTCCGCTCCGGATTTGCCTTGGCTCTGGAGCCAGGGCAGATCCGGAGCGGAGGTGCTTGCAATCTGGGTAACCATAAGAGCACATTAACTAACTAAGTTGGCTAACTTGCGTTTCTTTTGTTGCTCAGTAAATTTTTGCCATTTTAATTGCTGAATGGCCGTAATACGTTATAATATGTTACTTAGCACCTCGATTGTTGCACTTCATGCAGCGCGAGAAAATGTACAGTAAGCTAAGGCCGCTGGTGTGACATCCTAGAACCATGACGCAGGCAACACTCACCTTACTTATTCAAATTAAAATGAAATGGTTAAATCCATGAATTGCTTTGTGTATTGCCAGTACTTTGAATAGCACCAATTCGCATCACTCTATTCTGATGCGTTATGCTTAACGTGTCAGCTGAGTTGCATCTACCGCAACGTAATGTGCGTTTATAGCAGTATATAAATTAATTTCGAACACTGCTTAGCGATCCATTTATCAGCCTAACCATTCTTCGTTGTTCAATTACTTACCGACCTTCATACATGATGACGAAACTTTTCGGCAACTTGTCTTGTGAGATCCAAAATGAACTATTTTTGTTCATGATCCGAACCAAGTGGGTGGAACAACGCGCATTCCTTGCCGTCCGTCTGTGATGAACATTCTTTATGTGGCCAAGTCAATCAAGCGAGCCGGCGTTACGGTGCAAATATTTTATCCATTTTATTTTAATTGATGAATGGCCGTAATATACTCGATCGCCACACTCCATTATGTAGTGCCACAAAATGTACAGTAAGCTAAGGCCGCTGTTGTGATATCCTAGAAGCATGTATACGCAGCTAACACTCACCTCACCTTTTCATTGTTCATGGTTATCATTGTAATGAGTTGTATATTTCCATTACTTTGAATAACACCAATTCACATGTCTGTATTTTGATTTGCGAACTGGTGATATCTTGACCGCAGTCATCAACTGTCAGCTGTGTAGCATCTAAAGTAATGTCCATATGAGTGCATTTATTGCAATAGATAAATTCAGTTCGAACACTGCTTAGCAAACCATTTATTAACCATTCTTCTGTCTAAAATGAATTACTGACTTTCATACTCGACGACGAAACTTTTCAGCAACTTGACAGATGACATCTAAAATGTTCATTTTTTGTGCATGATCCGAATATCCATGAAAGCACTGAACATGCATACACATTTTTTGCGGTACAGCCTTTATTAGATCGAAGTTTTGGGGAAGTGGAAACGTCAGAGTATAATGAATCCGAACATCTAATGTTCGTGAGCAGCATCTGATATCAACCGGAGTGATGCAGGTAGATTCGACGGTGTGGCTGATTTTCATCTGAACGAAAATAAATACGAGATCTAAAAGAACGCAACAGTTGGTAGCGTATATGCACATTCTGTACCCCATGTCGGATGTAGCTGTCATCATCCATCTGCTCACCCCCACCACCTGACATATTTGTCACCCCCAAGGCATTATTTACATATATATATTAAAAATGTTTTCAAATAGATTTATTTGTGTTTTGTCAGTTTTTGATTTTTTTTGCCAGCTCTGCGTAACGTTTGAAGATGAACTCAAGTACTCAAAATCAAAAGGGGTTTAATGCTTAACTTTCGCAGAGCCGGCCATTATCATAAAATCTACCACAAATACAATCGATGTTAACTCGCACTTGGAAATGAAACGTAGAGACGGTATTAAAATTATAACCGAGAAAGACTATTGGAAAGGGCTTTGGGGATGGATAGAAAGGCACGGCCTCTGGTTCGCTGACATGCAGAAATTCATGGATGAAATGTTCAGTGCACTCCAAGAGGCTCAGATATCTGGGGAAGGACAGAAAAAAGGAGCTTTAAGGGAAAAATAACGCGGTACAACGTTCGTGACATTTCACGGTAGACCGATTATACTCCACGGAATGGTTATAAGTTACGTAAGCTAAAAGTAAATTAGCTTACCAGAATTGACAAAAGTTTAACGCTCCTGACTTTAAAACATATCAGTTTATGAGGTAGGTGAAGTTCGTTGTGTTGTGTGTTCGGTTTATTGTCTTTAATCCGGAAAAAGATAATGGAATTCGCACGCAGACAAGTAAGAATTATCTGACTCCGATAATGTGGTTATTCGACGTTGAGCTAAAGAGAACACGAGCCTGTGGCGTTTTTCCCAATAGCGTAGTTGCAGAAATTTATACGTCCATTCAGTCAGTGGTTCTAACTATGGAAGTTCGCATCTGTGACTTCGGGAAGCGCACCCCTGAGCAATGTCATATTAAAGTTACGCAACAGCAAGTCAACTATTTGGCCGAGATTTTTGAGTTGAAATCAATAGTATTACTTCCCTGTCAAGGTCGTTTTTAACATTTGTTATTGCATTTGTGTTTTAAAATAGAGTCTCAAACCATAATTAAACCTTTATCGGCGGCTATGCTTTGTGTTCCGTACATCAAGGTGCAGTCTGCAGTGGTCAGACTTCCATTTCCGGTGAAAAGTGATCGTGAACACGCACCCTAGGTCGGAGTTCCACGAGCCCGAGCCGTTGTCATGGATACCTCGGATACCAGCGCGTTCATAAGCCCCACACTACGCATGTGTGAGCAAAAATCACACAGCGCATGTCCGCGTGGCTCCGGAAGCTTGGCCCCCATGTTTTTTTTTTTTTTTTTTTTTTTTTTTTTCTCAATTCAACTAATTTATTTTTTTTTTTTTTTTTTTTTTTTTTTTTTTTTTTTTTTTTTTTTAATCAAAGCAGAACAATAAAATAGAACAATGACTTATTCATATGAAAAAAAACAAATATACAAAATTCAAGTTATCCTACCTCCAACAGATATCAGTTTCATAGAAAAACATATTAGATGTAAGATGATCTATAAATCAAATACCATCTATACATGTAAATAGAATAAGAAAGAAAGAAGAAGAAAATAAAATAAAAAATAACAAAATAGGGGACTAAAATAGCTTGTAATTTAGTACGAGTTCTGTCATTTTGTTAGCTTGGACATTTTTGATATTTCTAATACATTTCATCAGTAGGCCCATTTCATTTAAGAGTGCATTCCATATTGGACGGGATTTAGCTGATCTACATTTATGGATATAGAATTTAGTTATGATAATAATATTATTGACTAAATATTCAATCTTTTTATTTTTTAAATTTACTCCAAGCCAAATATTTTCGTATGAGAGATTATCCATGTTTATAGATTTGGATGCTAAATAGCTGTATAACGATTTCCATATATCTTGTATTGGTTCACAGGAGTAAAATAAGTGTTCAGTAGTTTCCAAATTAGTATTGCATAAGTAGCAATCATTAACTTCAAATTTAAATCTATTCTTAATTAATTCATTAGAAGGATAGATATTATTTAAATTCTTGAAATGTATTTCTTTAAATTTTGGGGGAAGTGGGTATTTTAGATATTTTGTTCTGATAGCAGATATTTTACTTTTTCCATACTTTTTGAGTTTGAGTGTTAATCGTGTTTGTCCTGGGTAAATATTATCTATCAGGTGTTGTCTTAGAAATGTATTATTACATTTTTTATCTAATAAGTCAACCTGATTTATTATCAATTTATGTAATTTAGGTGTTTGAATATTCTCTATATTATTTTGGATTAATTGAATGAGAGGCACTGGTATATTTTGCGTTACCTTAATATAATCTTTTTGAGAACAATTCAGGTTGTACTTCTGGTTAAACTCCTCTAATTTAAGAATGTTACCATTTTCATCCATTAAATGGATAATTGACCAGATTTGTTTTTCCATCCAGTTTTCCATAAACATAGATTTTCTTCCACTCATTATAACTCTGTTATTCCATAGAGGCACATTGTGGGGGGTAAAATTATGTTTATATGCAATTTTCCAGTTTAATAAGGCCTGCTGATGAAAGGCAGAAAGTTTAATGGGTAGTTTAGATATTTCAAAGTCACATTTTAATAACAGTTCAATACCTCCTAACTTCTTAAACACCATTGAGGGCAATGCAAACCATATTTCTTTGCTGTTCTTAAGAAAGGATTGAATCCATTTAATTTTTAAAACCCCATTCATAATTTCAAAATCGATTGCTTTGAGTCCACCATCATCATAATTCTTTATTATGTCTCCTTTTTTAATATAGTGATGTTTATTTTTCCAAATGAAGTTAAAATTGAATTTATTAATTTCTTTTATCATCTTAGGAGATATGGCTAATGAGTATGCAGGGTAGATTAGTCTTGATATCGAATCCATTTTGGTTAATAGTGTTCTACCAAACAATGTTATATCTCTCTGAAGCCAATTATTCAGTGTTTTCTTACATTTGTCAACAGTCTTTTGGATATTATTTTTATCACAATTAAGAGGGTTTCTGGTTATCCAGATTCCTAGGTATTTAGTCTCCGTTTTGACAGGTATGTTATATAGTGAAGAGTAATTACCATTGTGGATACTCATCAGTTCACATTTGTCTAGGTTCAAATATAACCCTGAAGCTTGAGAAAATAAGTTTATAGTTATTATGGCTAAAGGAATTTGTTCTTTATTCTTAAGGAAGAGTGTTGTATCATCTGCCAATTGACTAATAATTAATTGTTCATCATTTATTTTAAGTCCTTCAATATTAGAATTCTTAATTAAAATAGCTAGCAATTCAGTGACCACAATAAATAGGAGAGGTGAGATGCTGCATCCTTGTCTTATACCTCTACATATATTGAATCTGGGAGACGTACCTTCTGGGAGGGAAACACAACGGTTTATGTCTGTATGTAGCATTTCAATTATGTCTATAAAATTCTTCCCGAATCCAAAGTGTTTAAATGTCTCAAAAATAAAGGTATGTTCAACAGAGTCAAATGCCTTACAAAAGTCTAAAAAGAATATAAAACCATTATCATCAATTAGGTCATTATAATCAATGAGGTCCAGAACCAAACGGATATTATTGTGAATCGATCTACCCTTAAGAAACCCTGATTGCGTTTTGCTAATGATTTTTGAAATGCCCGTTTTTAATCTTGCTGCCAAGACAGCAGTGAGAAGCTTGTAGTCTGTGTTCAAAAGAGTAATAGGTCTTAGATTACTTAAATGTCTTTTATCTTTTCCCGGTTTTGGTATTAATTTAATTACGCCTTGTTTCATGGTTGTCATTAATTCTTTTTGGCCAACACATTCATTAATTGCTTGGAATAGCAGCAATCTTAATTCTTCCCAAAAATGTTTATAAAAGTTAGCTGTTAATCCGTCAGGACCTGGTGAACGATCGGATGCTATTACTTTTATTATGCGATCAAATTCGTCTATTCTCAATTTTCCATCACAAATCTCTTTATAATTTTTTTCAATTACTGGAATTAAGTGGTTTATTTTTTCAAATAATAATTTAGATTTTTGTATTGAATATGAGGATGAGTAAAGTTTACTATAGAATTGAAAAACTTCATTTGATATGCATTTGGAGTCAGAACATTCTTCTCCATTTATTATTAGACTAGTAATTGCACTTTGTTCTTGTCGACGTTTTTCTAAATTACAGAAGTATGAAGTATTTTTTTCCCCGTCCTCTATCCATCTGGCTCTGGACCTCACATACGCTCCCTGGGCTTTATTGATGTAGAGATCATCTAGCTGTATCTGTAGGGTATTGATTTTTTCTCGGTCTTCTTCACTCCAGTTCAATTTACTGTAATATGATGACAACTCTTGAATTAATTTCAATTCATTTACTTTTCTTTTGTCATTCAGTTTTTTGCTGAAGGTAATAGAGTATTTCCTGATCGTAAATTTTAAATATTCCCATTTATGAATTGAAGTGATTATTTGTTTGTCATTTTTGATACTCTCAATCATTTTTTTAATTGTGTGACAATATTCTTCATTTTTAAGAAGGGTTGCATTAAATTTCCAGTAACCTTTAGATTTCTGTGTTTGGCTATTTTCAGATAATTTCAAATTTATAATACAATGGTCGCTCAGGGGGGCATTGGATATATTGGAATTTATAACAAACCTGGACAAAGAGTTGGCAATTAACCAGTAATCAATTCTTGATTTGGATTGTCCATTAGGTTTAAACCAAGAAAACTGTCTAACATCCCTATTATTAACTCTCCATATATCAATTAGATTGTTATTATTAATAAATTCTTCAAGAATTGGATTCCTGTGCTCCTGTGAGAATCTAGATGGCCACCTGTCCATCCATTCATCAGGGGCTAAATTAAAATCTCCTCCAACCAGTATATGATCAGTTGGAAATGTAGAGCTTAACTCCTTAATAACTGTTGTCACTTGATATAACAATTGTTTGTTCTTTTGTTCACTGTTGTAGCCATATACATTAATCAGTATCATAACAACATTATCAATTCCCAAGACACATGCTACCCAATGTCCATCATTGTCCATTTTGTCTTGTATGATCTTACCAGGGCACTTGTTAAAGCAAACCGCTACACCTGCCGAGCGATTTGTGCCATGGCTGAGGATTATTTTGTCTCCCCACTGTTGAGTCCAAAACTTGGTGTCTGACAAGTCCGAGTGAGTTTCTTGAAGGAATATGCAATTGGCTTTCTGTCCTTTACAAAATAAAAAGATTGCTTTGCGTTTAATAGAGTCTTTGAGTCCCCTTGCATTGAAAGAAGCAAAAGAAATATCACTTTTTAACTGAAACAAAGAACACATAAATTTGCCTTTGAAAAAAAAAAAAGGCTTTGAGGAGGTGGAGTAGAAAAATATGAATTAAGGGTCCCATAGTCAGAACGTTTCCACTATAAACATTCAGTTCAGTTATTCACCCATGTCCCGCGTCTTCCACAGCAATGCGTTTTCCATTGATGAAGCCGAATGGACCTCTGAAGCCTGCAGCTTTGCCTTCCTTCCTCGCCTGCTGAATTGTTGGCCACATCGCTTGTCTGGATCTCCAGTCTTCCTGCGTCAGGTCTTCCCCGAAGCGGATTCCTTCCTCTTTGCAAACCATCGAGTTTTTGGTTCGCTTCCAAATATCGTCTCTCATCGTCCGGCTGGTGAAGAGGATTATTATTTGTCTGTGTTTGTTTTCGGTTTTCCTGCCAACTCGGTGAACCACGTCCACAGCGTTCTCCATTTTTCCAGCGTGATCAGGTGCAATTTTGCAAAGGAGCTCAACTACGTCCTTTTTGGGATTTTCATTATCATTTTCCTTTTTCCCTTTAATGCGGAGACACCACCGTCTTTTATACCTTTCTTGGTTTAGAAGTCGTTCCTTCACGTTTTCGTTTTCTTTTTGCAATGATTGAATTCGCTCTTCCAGATTTTTAACTTTCAGTTTGCATTCCTCAAGCTCCTCTGAGTTCAATTGCATAGTTTTGGCTATTGAAGCTAGCATAGCGCTATGTTGCTGCAATTGATCACCAATTTCTATCATGCGGGCATCGACCCGCTTTCCTAAAGCATCTATTGCGTTTAATATAGTCTCCAATGACATACCTGGGGCTGAAGGGGACGCACCTTTAGGTTTCTTGTCCATATGGGGCTTTTCAGGGGTATTGGATGGCGTTGTAGCTTCCCGATCCCTTTTGTTGTAGCTAGCATTTGCTAAGTCCATCGGAGCAGCGTAGCAATGCTCCTCGCTTGTCTCCGTATGTTTAAGCTGAAGGCTTTTTGCTGGAGGGATTTTTTTGTTACTCTTCTGCATATTCTCGGATGGGTTGTTAAGAAAAAAGATTTAAAAGTGGAGATTAGAACCGTCTACATGCATTTTAATCGGGACCTTTGACGGAGCTTTCGGACACACGTCTGTTCACAGCGCCATCCGGGAAGCTCTTGAGCTTGGCCCCCATGTCGGCACGCTGCGCCACTGAGCAATTTCCATTGAAATGAATGGGCGGCCATTTTCCAATCGTATATCCAGTGAAATATAAAACATCCTTGGTTAGCACTCGTTCACAGAGCTCAAAAAGACCTCATTAAAATGCAAACCACGTGATTTCAATGAACTGGTATATTCGGCGTAGGTCTTACGTATTGTTGAGGCTTATTCACCGTAGTCCGCCTCATCACAAGTTACATTGGAAAGCGATTATGACTCCGGACTTCCCGTGCTTCTCTTTACTCAGGGATTAGAAACAACGCATGTGTTTCATGATCGTTTAAATTGTTTTAATGAAATAAGACCATTTGAAACGTTCTTATGCAGTTCAATTGCTTTTAATCCCTCATTAAAGACAAGCCTGATAATTCCTGTGTCATAATCGATTTCCGTGTCATTAGTGGGGAAATCCACCGTAATGCACGTGAAACTGATTTACTTCATGCACGATGACTTAAATTCCGAGAGTGAATTTCCTCGGTGCGCTTTGATCGAATAATTGCTGACTACGGCACAAAGACGTGAATATCACTAAGAGGAGAAACACGCATTGGACGTAAGCCTTGGCATCTCTAAACATCGTCCAAGACATCAAAGTTCAAGGTTTTCAAGTTGTCAAATCCTATCTTTGTGGATGCCTACCACATAAATCAAACTTGCAGTGGATTTTTATATGAGAACTTCGATTTTAAATTTGATTTCCGCAACTGGAATCGACTGCAGCCTGCCTTCTTTTGTCCCACTCGTTGATGGAGGCATTGTTTGTGGCTATTTTACCAAGATGAAATGCACTATAAATGTTCAAGTCGACAGCATGTTTTTGGGGCCTTTACAGCCATATGAACTCCAAGGAACATGCTAGAAATAACTGTTCTCATAAGAAATGTTTGGAATTTAAAAATACAGTTGCAATTTAACAAAGGCAAGTGTCCGACAAGAAAGGGAATTTAGAATTGTAGGTAAAATTTTCGATGAATAATAAATGCATGCAGCTATGTTATGAAATTTTATTACCTTTATCCTTGCAAGTATCCCCCTCCCCCAGAAAAAAAATAGCTGCCTCCACATTAACCAACCGAAAGCTTTATAACTTGAAAATCTGCAAGGTTTTTTTTAAATAATAATATAATAATAATAATAATAATAATAATAATAATAAAAGGTTTAATATGGCTCTTTACTTGTTATATACTCTAATACTAGAGAATCCTTAGAATGTGTAGAAACTGCTTTTAAATGTGAACAGCTCGGAAAAGTGTCACATGGAGTTCATTTTGCCATATTTTTGTTATTTAATGACATTCTTTTGTTATTCAATGAGAATCTACAAGCCAATTTTATAGACTGTAGGGCTGTCTAGAAAACCATTTCAGTGTTTCCACCTATACATGTGTGATCTTATGAATAGACTTACTGTATCACATATGGACAAACTAAATCGCTGTTTGGGACCTGTTCCCTCTTGCTCCTCAAGAAAAATATATAAAATGTTCTTCAATGTAATACCAAGTCTGATTGGGATTTAGAAATATTCATCAGTGTGGGACGCATTAATTTTAAAATGACAATTAAGATTGTACAAAGGTAATAAGTCTAATCTAAATCGCTGTTTTAAAATCAATGCATCCCACACTGATGAATATTTCTAAATCCCAGTCAGACTTGGCATTATATTAGAAAAAATATACAATATGTTTATCAGAGGAACAAGAGGGAACAGGTCTCAAACAGTGATTTACAGCGCCCTCCATAATCATTGGCACCCCTCGTTAATATGTGTTAAAAGCCTTCCAATAAATTCAATTTTTATGGCAGAAGCATACTTTCACACTGAAAATTGTAGAAAAATGTAACTTTCATCTCAAGTGAATTTTAAGGGGGAAAAAAATCCCTGACTAAGAACTAATTATTTTTCATAAAATCACCTGTCCCACAATTATTGGCATCCCTAACAATTCCTGGGAATTAAATGTAATTGAAGTATTTCTGTCATTTCTACGGTAGTTTACGAAGTTGATCACAGTATCTAGGAACATTTAATTAGTAATTCATCACTACCTGTTTCCCTGGGGTATAATACGACGTGACAGAGAGGCCATTTCTCCTATCCACTCTTCATAAAGGAACACACATACAAGTAAGGCAGATGTGTGTCGACCTTCACAAGTCAGGCAATGGTTACAAGAAAATAGCCACTCACCTGCACCTGCCCATATCTACTGTCAGAGGAATCATTAAGAAATTTAAAACAACTGGAATAGTGGTAAACAAGCCTGGACGAGGACGCAATGTTATTTTGCCACCATGCACAGTGAGGAAGATGGTAAGAGAAATAAAAAGTTCTCCAAAGCTCACTGTTAAAGAATTGCAACAAGTAGTAGCATCTTGGGGTCACAAAGTCTCCAAAACAACCATCAGGCGCTATCTACATGCCAACAAGCTGTTTCGGAGGCATGTACGGAAAAAACCTTTTCTCACTTACAATCATAAACGCAAACGTCTGGAGTTTGCTAAGCGGTACTAGGACTTCAGCTGGGACCGTGTGCTTTGGTCAGATGAGACCAAGATAGAGTTTTTTGGCAACAAACACTCTAAGTGGGTCTGGCGGAACACAAAAGATGAGTATGCAGAAAAGCACCTCATACCCACTGTGAAGAATGGGGGAGGATCGGTGATGCTGTGGGCCTGTTTCTCTTCCAGAGGCCCTAGGAACCTTGATAGGGTGCATGGCATCATGAACGCTTTGAAATACCAGGACATTTTAAATCAAAATCTGGTGGCCTCTGCCCGAAAGCTGAAAATGGGTCGTCACTGGGTCTTTCAGCAAGATAATGACCCTAAACATGCGGCCAAATCTACACAGAAATGGTTCACCAGACACAGAATCAAGCTCCTCCCACGGCCGTCTCAGTCCCCAGACCTCAACCACATTGAAAACCAGTGGAGTGAGCTGAAGAGGAGAGTGCAGAGGAGAGGACCCAGGTCGCTGGATGATTTAGAGAGATTGTGCAAAGAGGAATGGTGGAAGATCCCTCTTTCTGTATTCTCCCATCTTGTGAAACATTGTAGGAGAAGATTAGGTGCTGTTTTGTTGGCAAAAGGGGGTTGTACAAAGTATTAACATCAGGGATGCTAATAATTGTGGCACACATGATTTGATGTTAAAGAATTATTTCTTAATGTGGGATTTTTTTACCACTGATTCAGTTTTTTTTCTAAATAATATATGACCACTCCTTGTGGTCCTATATTATTTTGAAAAAAACTGAATTTATTAGAAGCTAAAGAACACATCTTAACCAGGGGTGCCAATAATTATGGAGGGCGCTGTAGTTTTTCATATGTGATACAGTAAGTTTATTCATAAGATCATACATGAACAGGTAAAACACTGAAATGCTTCTGGACAGCACTACAGTCTATAAAATTCCCTTTGAGAATCTCATTTAATAACAAATGTGGTAAAATGAACTGCACGGGACACTTTTCCGAGCTGTTAACATTTAAAAGCAGTTTCTACACATCCTAAGGATTCTCTAGTATTAGAGTGTATTACAAGTAAAGAGCCATATTAAATCTTTTATTATTACGAAAAAAAAAAAAAAAAAAAACAAGATGTGTTTGTGAAACACTGATGCTTCCACAGCCCATGTTAAAGTTTTTGTAACCAAGCGTCATGCTCCAAGGTCAAGGTCACAAGGTCAAAAGTCATGACCCCATCTGAAACGGACAGGTGAAAAACTATATGCCCCCGAAACTTTGTTTACGGGGGCATAAAAAACCCTTGCGGATTTTCAAGTTATAAAGCTTTGGGTTGGCTATTTTCCCTCTTTTTTTCTGGGGGGGATACTTACAAGGATATAAGTTATGCATTATGCAGAATTCTTGGTGTGTTCACCCTGGATTTTCTCCCTGCTAGAGTACCCACCCCGGAATTCCAGAGTCTCGGAAGGGGGGACGGTACAGATTTTTTTGTGATGCCCAATGTTTACTGACCTTCACTAAAAGTTGATTATTTCGCTGGGGTGTGGGGCACTTGCTCTTTCAAAAATCGTGGTATCCCTGGGGTATTGCCTGTGCATCTTGGCCACGACCCCTGAACGATCTTGCAAATTCCCCTTCCCCCAAATAATTCAAATCCCATACAAGTAAACATTTGTGTAGCTTAGTTCTGGTCGGTAATGTAATATAGCTTTTTAGCTTTGGGATCCCCTTTCAAAAATTTCTGGATCCACCTGTACCAACACAAAGAGTAATGAATAATAAATTTCAAAACATAGCTGCATGCGTTTATTATTCATCGAAAATTTAACCTACAATTCTAAATTCCCTTTCTTGTCGGACACTTGCCTTTGTTCAATTGCAACTGTATTTTTAAATTCCAAACATTTCTTATGAGAATAATTATTTCTAGCATGTTCCTTGGAGTTCACATGGCTGTAAAGGCCCCAAAAACATGCTGTCGACTTGAACATCTATAGTGCATTTCATCTCCGTAAGACAGCCACACAAACAATGCCTCCATCAACGAGTGGGACAAAAGAAGGCAGGCTGCAGTCGATTCCAGTTGCGGAAATCAAATTTAAAATCGAAGTTCTCATATAAAAATCCACTGCAAGTTTGATTTATGTGGTAGGCATCCACAAAGATAGGATTTGACAACTTGAAAACCTTGAACTTTGATGTCTTGGACGATGTTTAGAGATGCCAAGGCTTACGTCCAATGCGTGTTTCTCCTCTTAGTGATATTCACGTCTTTGTGCCGTAGTCAGCAATTATTCGATCAAAGCGCACCGAGGAAATTCACTCTCGGAATTTAAGTCATCGTGCATGAAGTAAATCAGTTTCACGTGCATTACGGTGGATTTCCCCACTAATGACACGGAAATCGATTATGACACAGGAATTATCAGGCTTGTCTTTAATGAGGGATTAAAAGCAATTGAACTGCATAAGAACGTTTCAAATGGTCTTATTTCATTAAAACAATTTAAACGATCATGAAACACATGCGTTGTTTCTAATCCCTGAGTAAAGAGAAGCACGGGAAGTCCGGAGTCATAATCGCTTTCCAATGTAACTTGTGATGAGGCGGACTACGGTGAATAAGCCTAAACAATGCGTAAGACCTACGCCGAATATACCAGTTCATTGAAATCACGTGGTTTGCATTTTAATGAGGTCCTTTTGAGATCTGTGAACGAGTGCTAACCCTAAACCATTGGCCGACTTCCTGTAAACAAGCAGTTTCAGGTGGCTTCCGGTTACACTGACCGGAGCTTCCGGGCGTACTGAATTTATTTCACACACACACACGCACACAGACAAGATCAATAGTATAAATTTACACACAGACATGAAAGCTGTCACCCCTTGTTTGAAAGGTGGTCCATGTAAATACTCAATTTGTGTGTGTGTGTGTACAGATTTTCAGTGTGTGAACATGTTTAGGGTGTATGTACCCATTGTCAGTGTATGTGTGTGCATGTACGGTTGTGTGTGCATATATTTTGTGTGTCTGTGCCCATTGTTGGTGTGTGTATGAAGCTTTTTAATGTGTTTAGCCTTTACTTATGGTGCGTATGTACCTATTATCAGTGTAAGTGTGTGTAAAGTGTGTGTGTATGTACAGATTTTTGATGTGTATTGCCCTGGTTCGTTGCATATGTGCCAATCGTCAGTGTGTGTGTGAGTCCATTGTAAGTGTGTGTGCAGATTTTTTATGTGTTTTGCCCTAAACGGCCTCCCATATTTATAGGCTTTAAAATGGTCGCAAGGAAGTTGGTTCTACTTGCATTTGGACTTATATTATTTCAGTCATGTGAAATGACTCATATTGAAGAAATACGCGACTTCTTCGTTCGCGTTCTGCACTGCATCACGTCAATCCAACAGAGCCCGGTAGCCGGACACTTCACCGAGCTGTGGAGCCATACCAGGACTGTTGGTGCTATGACTTCTGTGGTTCGTCGTGCTGATAACTCGGAGTCAAGAGAGTGTGCTGCACTATTAGAATCACTCCACAGACAGTTATTACTTATTTTACAACGAACTGCATTTCAAGAAGGAACCATTATTCCACCGACAACTCGAAGTGGTGCTCCTGGTCGGCCTAGGTACCGCCTGACACTGGACCAGATAACCCATTGTTTGGATATAGGACTAAACTGGCAAGGAATTTCTATGTTGTTCGGGATAGACCGAAGCACCTTATATCGTCACAGACAGCGTCTCAATGTTCCATTACGAGATTACACATCGCTGTCTGATGAGTGTTTGATGTCCATCATTAGACATATATTATCAAACACTCCCAACGCTGGTGAAACATACGTCCGTGGGAGCCTCCGCCGCAGGGGGATATGTGTGCAGCGTTGGAGGGTCCGCCAAGTCCTCCGACACATCGATCCGATCGGACGAGGCTTTCGCCGCAGTCAAGCAATTCGTCGAAGAGTCTACCATGTGCGGGGGCCTAATGAGTTATGGTAAGTCGCCACGTTTTCCCTGACAAAGTTATGGTGGGTGCAGGACAGTGATTGCCGCTCGGTTTCAATGCCCGGTGGTTTCGACAGTGCTGCAGTCCACTGTTTGTGATAGGCATTAGCCCCATGAAATAACAAAAAAATAGCGGATTCGGATATTTTTATTAGATTCGTTAATATTACAATTGTTTGCCCTCCCACTTCCAGAACATACAGCCCAGGGCCTTAGATCTATTTCTAAGGCTCTGATAAACTGTGTGGCATTGTCTATATAATAACTCCCAACGAGGGGCTGCTCACTTTTAACAAGTAGTTAATGGTATAAATCAGTAAGTATTCAAAATGTAATTTTAAGGATATAATCACTGGGTCATGCAAGGCTCTAATAGATGTGAGCATCCAAGAAATACCCAATAAAATGTAGAAACCTTGTGCCTTAAATTGCAAAGTATTTCAATTAAGATAAAAACGTAAATAAACATTCATGTATGATATAATTGATAGAAGTTGGCTGCAGATCCAATTCACTTTTATTCTCACAGGCATATTGACGGGAACCATAAGCTCATCAGCTGGAGGATGGTGTTCCATGGCTGTGTGGACGGGTATAGTCGGACCATCATATACCTTGAGTGCCTTACAAACAACAGGGCTTCCAGTGTATTGTCCTTATTTCAAGGAGGAGTTCAAAACTTTGGATTACCATCACGAGTCAGGTGTGATCGAGGCACAGAAAACACTGAGGTGGCACGATACATGCTGAGGCAAAGAGGACTGAACAGAGGCAGTTTAATAACAGGTCGAAGTGTACACAATCAGCGTATTGAAAGGCTTTGGGCCGAGCTTAATCGTGTAGTTTTATACCATTATTCAGACCTATTTACATTTATGCAGGATGAAAATATTCTTGATTCCTTGTCCGAAGTTCACATGTTTAGTTTGCATTACATTTATTTACCACGGATCCAGAGGGCTGCCAGGGAATTCAGAGACCAATGGAATCATCATGCACTACGAACTGAGAGACACAGGACACCTTTACAGATGTGGTATGAAGGTATGATCACCAACGTTGGACAGAACAGCACAGCTTTAAGGAGTGTGTTCACTACTGATCAAGCGTCACTGACTGACAACAGTCCCTTACCTGAGCTCCAACTCAACAACAATGTTGAGGTTCCTGAAAATAACTTTCAGGTAAATGACAGCACTATGGATGAAATTAGCCAGGCAATTAATCCATTCACTGAGGATGGCAATCATGGCATCAATTTATTTGTAACACTTGTAAATTTCATTGAAAATAAACAGTAGTGGCCTAAAAGTGAAGGGTTGTCTTTCAGATTTTCTGATCTCAACAAGGAATACATAAAAGAAAAAAAGATCACTGACAGTGGAATTTGGAATAAAAATGAGTAACTGAATTTGTAGTTATCTCTCATACAAGTTCTCTGCAACTGCTAATTCCACTGCCAGATATTTACTTTGTCCAAAGTATAAATTCACATTGCAGAACTTACTATGAAATGCAAAGTAACAATGACAGTCAACATGTTCTGATAGAACATTAGAATAAAACATAACACTCAGTTTCAAGAGACGCGACACATTTTTTAAGTGCAAATACTGATGTCAGAAATGTTATAATCCTGTAAATGACAACCAACCAAACAGGTGCGTGGTATGACAAGACACCAAGAACTCGAGAGTTTCTCACTATGTATGGTAAGAATTTTACTCCATTCCAAAACCCTGGGTGTTTTGGATTGCAAAGTCCATGTTTCTTTTGAAATCATCATAGGACTTATGGAGAGGTATTTTGAGACAATTTATGCATGTGTTTGCTATTGGGTAATTCCCCCTCTGGAATTCTAGCGATGGTTCTGGACAAAATCCAATAGGGGGCGCCACATGGCATCCTGTTGCAAATGCCAAGATATCTCCCAGCTTTGCAGGTCCTTCCTCCTCTGACAGATAAAAAAAAAATTTGTTTAGGGAATCACACTCAAAACAAGGATAGAAGGCCAAATTTTCTGCTGGATACACAAATTCAAACCTCCTAATGCTCGTAGTCCTAGCCAAGTTTATGCACAAATTCAAAAAACTTTAAATCAGGCTAGAACCATTTCCAATAGAGTTATTTACCTTCAGCGTCCTGCAAGTAGTCCCTCCAATAGGCTACCACCCTGTTTTCATCAGCCCTGTTGTTACTTCCCACCGCTGACCATCTTATCTCAAACAGCTCTTCCATAATTTCAGCAGTCAGTGTTCCAGGGCTGTAGCACATGACTGGGCGAAAGGCTTCAGGATGAAGTTTTATTTTATTGAGGACTCCAAGTGTTTTCAGTCCATCAGAAAACCTACACAATAATTTGACATATACAAGTGACATACTCCGGAATTCAGAACCATTGAGTGTCAAAATGTTTGGATATTCACTGAGAGAAAATTGAGAACATTAGTCATGAGCAAAATTTGTTATCAACAAATACAGCCCCAAATTCAGTAAATAGACATACTGCACACAAATAATTGATTCTAGCAGTCTGTTGAATGTGTACTGTATAGTTAACAGTTAACCTGCGAAAGCATGTACCTTTCCAGGGGACCACGGACACGCTGGACCACTTGAAACATGAGGACATCGTCCACCAGTTTGTCCTTGTCAGCCAGGCTTGTGAGAGGTCTCAAGCAGCCAGCATTGGCTAGGTAATCAGTGAGTGGTTCTGCAAACTGCTGCAGCTCCTTCAGTGTTTTGGCTTCAGAGATCTGATTCACAGAAAGAGGAGCACATCTTAAAACCAGTTAAGCCCTGTGGTTAGTTTTGGGAAAAATCCGCCTAGAAGACATACCTAAATTGGAGTTATTGACACAAATTACAAGGGTTATAGTTACAGTTGAACCCCAAAATGACAGATAACATGTTAAAGTTAATGAATGTAGTGTAAAACAGACTATTTCTGTAACCCAGTTGCCCTAATGTGACCAAATTTCCAGGAAAAATGACCAAAAAAAATTCCGCCTAGATAAAATTTAAAATTGGAGAGTAAATATGAGCCTGAAGGTCACATTGCAAGCCCATATAATGAATACAAAATTCGTAGGGCTTCAAGGCTTCATCAGTTGCTATGTTAAATTTTATTATTGTACTTCAAAGCTGACAGATTCTGCAGAGATTCTCCTCGGAGCAGTATTAGGCGGCCCCATTGGGGACCATATTAAAAGAAAAATTTACCCACACATGTTTTGGACTGGCTCAGAAGATTTCTGTTAGAGGAATTACCTCATATTGCTTCGTGTGTTAAGTGAACATAATAAAGTTATTTTCCCATCTTATTTACTCTGTTTTTGGCCAAAGTAACCCATTTTGCATGGGCTGAATGGATACATAAAAACCCTACGTATTTTTCTGTTTTTCTTGTAATATTTGTTAAATTACGGCTCATATATGGGCACTAGGCATTAACTGCAAGTGTAGGTTTGCACTTTGTCCACTTGATGTGACTCTAATACCACTAATTCACCACGGGAAACTTAGGAGAATGTTTGGGTAAGGACTTTTGCAGTTCATATTAATCAAATCAAACTAAATAACTAAAGGGATGGGGGGGGGGCGCCAACGGGGCATCCGTGCTAAACAGGTTTTAAGCTGCACAGGCACAGACCAGGCATAATCTAAATAAAATAATAAAATCGGGTAACAAACCCTCTTCAGTTTACTGTAGAGGTCGATGTCTGTGATGTCCTCCATCACAGGACTGCATTCATCAGGTCCCTCCGTTAAACAGGTAAAAAGCGTTCTTGAGAGGAAACAAGGTGGAGGACCTCCATGCACCAGACTGACCGCTATTGCTCTGCCAGCAATAAAATATCTGTCATCCCGCACAGCTGAAAAAGTTCACAAGACAAAGCAAAACATTAAATGCTGATCATTATCTGAGCAGTCACAGTAGCAATTTCTCATTGAATTTACTTGGCTGGCACCCTGGCCAGTTCCATTAGTAATCCTGTGAGATTTCAAGGACAAAATCAGCAAAAACCTGTAGTGGGATGACATGTTTCAATTATAATAATAGAACAATTACACAAGAAGCACTTGCCTAGGTTAAACCCCATGAGTAGACCCTGCATCTGCTACTGTATCTAACATACTGTCAATTTCGGAAGCACAGACATACAACAGTGCCTAGTTCCTTTCGTCTATGATGCAAATATGCAAGCACAAGTTTTATGAACAATATTACACAAAGATTCAAAATTGTGCCTAATATCCCTTTTCTTGGGAAAATTTTGTTTTTCATTCCTGCTTTTTGTACAAAGTAAATAGATCAATTAATTTATCCTTCGTGTATCATGAAAAGAAGGCCAGTATACTAACCAGAAGCACTTAGAGCCAAGTTGAGGTTTCCCTCTGTTCCACTGAACATGTCTGAATCTGCCAATGCTTTTACCAACAAACGCAGAAACTCTCTGCGAGGGCCACCAAGGTCTACAGCCTCCTCTGTGGTTCCCCTGTCGTCTGAAAACTTGATGGACATCTTCTTTTTTGGGTCATAGGAGAGCCGTCTGAATCCCCTTAATGCCCCATCGAGGACTGCAGAACGATTTATATTGAACTTGCACACTTGAGTGTTGTCAAGTTGGTTACCAAGTTCACCCAGGATTTCACTGATGGGTACCTGTTCTTTTGGCTGCCTAAAAATGAGAAAATGTTATATCAATATTGAACCGATAGTCCAACAATTACCCAAATTTTCCATAACATTCAGAACAATGGTCTTCCAATTTATTGTTAAACAAGACAAAAGCAGGATTATGCCCAATTAGTTCATAATGTGTTTTATTGAGAATTTCACCTTTTTTGAACAAGTTAAAGAATTTTTTACCAAGTTCTTGTTATTGGTTATACCATTTAGACATTTTTGCCATTATCCCTTGAAAAGTCACAAAATTGATCAAATGCAGAAATGTTAGAATAGGTCTACAAATAAGAGAATGTATTCAAGTAATATGTGATTTTTAAAAATTTTTTTTTATTTTAACGGAACTATGGGAATACAAGAATAATTGCATCATATCACTGACCCATATATTTGTGCATGTCTTTTAAAAGCTTAAGCTTTCTAGACATATGAAAAGATTTGTCTGCTCTGAACGAGGTAGCTGATACTGCCCAGAGGGAGGAAAAAAACAAAAACTTACGTCTTCTCTTCAATGCTGGCAATAATAGCATTGTACAGGTCATCGTCATCCTCCTCATCTGTGGTCTCATTTATCAAGTTCACATAAGTTCCATAATCATTTTGCCACTGTCTCATGGTCTGGTCACTTGTGGAGGGCTGGGGTGGGGGGCTCTGCACATCTTCTGGGTTGCTGCCTGAATTTTGGGAGTTAGCAGTTGCTGAAACATCAGCTTGAACTCTAGGGTCTGGCCGGTGATGGAGGATCTGGCGACTAGTGGAGGGCTGGGATGAGCGGGTTTGGACTCCCTGTGGGTTCCTGTCTGAAACCCGGGAATTTGCAGTGGCTAGGACAAATGTGTCCTCCTCTTGCACACACTCATCTTCTTCTGTGCTTGTGTCAGAGTCTTCTTGTATCCCAGGCTGACAAAGTTTAAATAATGGTCAGTATGAACCTTAATGATCATTAAAAATGAGATTCTGATGCAATATTGCTATTGTAGCCCTCAAGTTATTACATGTTCAGTTTTCATTAAAAAAAAAAAATTGAACATTTACAATATAGACCAATCTCAAAGGAAAATCCACACAGTTAATTGTCATTTGCATGTATGAGCTGACATATTAGACAGTAGTGACTGGGTTATAGACAGTCTCTGCTGACCAGTGGTGATTTTGCATATCTGGCTTATTGTAGGATGTAGTCACAATTCCAAACTATACTGTGGGTGTGGGCGTGGTTTAGAGCGGCTGCTGCAGGAGGGGAAGGCGGGGGGGGTGTCTCACGGGTGGGGTAATAAGGTAGTTGATTCGGTCAGCTGGGGTAAGTTACCCACATCAACGGTGGTGCAAATATATCTCTGCTCTCCCTGTAGTAGGAGCTGGTTTTGGCTGATGAGAAGGAATCGAGCGGAGACCCTCTCCCGAGCCGAGGACCACACGAAGGGCGCTGTTGGGCCGAGAGCCCACAGATGAGCACCACTGGCTAAAAAACTATCATATCGCTATAGTGGCGCGAACTCAGCAGGGTGCCGAGTTCGGAAGGAACAATAAAGTCTAAACGTCATCTGTGTCGGTGTCATTCCTGGGAGAGACACTTCGGTAAAGTTGGAAAGATATTCACAGATTCGGACTTCTGGGATCAATAACTTGTCCAAACACAAATTATGCCTCTTTCCCCATTGCAATAGCATAGAATACAAACTACAAGAATCAAAAACCTATTTTATTACAAAAACAAGCCGTTCTCCAGGCTGGATGGATCATGTTGATCTCTATGAGCAGCTGGCAGCCAGACGAGTATGCAGGGAACATTTGCAAATTTCAATTCCAACAGAGAGCTGCAAACGATAATCAATCGCACCACTGTTATACATTATGGAGACTCCAAAATCACCCCACACATCAACAGTCACCCCATGATCATACTACAACAGCTATTTTGGAGAAAAGTGATTTTGCATAATTTTGGTGATTTTTTTATTGCAAATAATAATCAATAGCTCCACTGTTATAACATGGAGACTCCAAAATCATTCCACACATAAACAGTCTGTTCATGGTCATACTAAACAGCACTTTTGGAGAAATATACTTTTTTTTTTTTTTTTAAATTGTTAATTTTTTTATTGAAAATAATAATAGCTCCAACGTAACACATTATGTAAACTCCAAAATCATTCCACATATACAAAAAAGCAGCACAATTATTTACAACCAGTTTTATTCAAAACAGATGTAGTATGACCACGAGCAAACTGGTGAGGAGTGGATGTAGAATGATTTTGGATTCCCCATGATATATAACAGTGGAGCGATAGATTATTATTTGCACAAAAAAAAAAAAAATCAAAATGACAAAAAAAATGTATTTTTCCAAAACAGCTGTTTGTAGTATAACTACGAGCAGACTCTTGATGTGTAGAACGATTTTGGAGTCTCCATGACATAAGAGTGGAGCCATTGATTATTATTTGCAATTAAAAAAAAATCAAAATTATGCAAGATCAGTTTACTCAAAACAGTTGTTGTAGTATGATCTTTGGGTGACTGTTGATGTGTGGGGTGATTCTGGAGTCTCCATAATGAATAACAGTGGTGCGATTGATTATCGTTTGCAGCTCTCTGTTGGAATTGAAATTTGCAAATGTTCCCTGCATACTCGTCTGGCCGCCGGCTGCTCGTAGAGATCAACACGATCCATCCAGCCTGGAGAACGGCTTGTTTTTGTAATAGGTTTTTGATTCTTGTAGCTTATAGTCTATGCTATTGTGATGTTAAAGAGACATAATTTGTGTTTGAACAACGTTTCGTCTCAGAATTATTGATCCCAGAAGTCCGAATCTGTGAATATCTTTCAAACTTTACCGAACTGAGAGAGACGCGGTAGTAACGGAGGTCCGTTACATTTACCATTTATTAAAGGTTTTCGGGACAATTTGCGTAAGATATTAACAACAATAAATTAAACTCGACTTCAAGCATCACTGCTGCATATCTAGTTACTGTTAACCAAGTCTGCTGCACATACACAATAAACAAATTATAACCAGGGCAGAGAAAGCATATTTACCAACTTGCAATATTGCAAATACTGACCAATTATGCTTTAAATCCAATAACTGAACTTCCCTGATGAGACAAAAAATATTAATTGTGCTGGCACTATTGATGATATTGCTGGGAACCACCTAGTAGGCTTAATGTAAAACGTAATGGCCATCTGCATCGACTGTGTTTAGCGGATTTTATACTCGTTTTGATGATGCTGCACATAACTTGGATTTTACGCACGTAATGTTGATGACAACTTTCATTGGCTCTCCTGTTTTGTACTCTGCTGCTTACCTCAAGCGCCACTGATGGTCTCACATACACTGGAGATCTAATGAAGATCTTATGCACCATGGAAGCATCTAATAGCTGGCCTTTGCCAAGCCTGGGTGGGACCAGTTTATTCCCACAAGGCATAAGAATCTCCAGACTGAAAATATATATTCGTACAACAATGAAAGCCACCACAAGTCCACCAAACAACAGTTAAACAATGCCTGTGACTACGCAATGTCTATATGACAGAAAACTGTTGGAGAACAAATGAAAGAAGAGCTACTACCTCCTCTGGCAGGAACAGTAAGTTAGATGTAGATTAGCTGATACATTTTCTAGTTTTAGCTGACTATGCACCTCGCTGGAATGCAGCCACGCTAATTTACAATGAATGACTCACCTTACGTCTGAGGGGATGATCCCATCAAAGCTCTCGTGCAGTTTGAGCAGCAGCATCCTGTTGTCCCAAGTTTTGTCAAATTGTAGGGCACTAATTATGTGGCCCTTTTCGTGTAAGAGTGCCTTAAAGTTTTTACTTGGGACTTTTTTGTCACGGGGGCTGAAGAGCAGTATCACGTCCTTAAAAAAGGGAGTTTCGCGGTGGTATGGCGGTCGTGATCTGGAAATACCGACAATTCTCTGTCTTAATTATTTATTACATGTATGGCCAGAAAATAATGCTGAATATGGTTAACGTTACCCACCTTCTCTTTGCCTTCGACCTGCCCCAGCCGCTGAATCGCCTGGCTTGAAAGAGCGGGGTCTGTTCACCAACGGGTCCAAGGACCGGTTCACTCCTCATATTCACATTGAGGCACTGGTTTGGCCGAAACAATACGTTCATTTCATTGTTCTCATTGTTTGCTGAAACGTTACTGCTTGTACTTCCAGAGGCGTCTTGGTTTACCAAACAGTTAATTAGGTCTGGTGAACCCAGTAGCCTCCTCAAAATAGCAGCAGCCTCCGCAGTTGGTGTACCTCCTGCCATTGATGCTCTCCGCTAAGTTTCCCGCTCTGTCGTGTCGAAGTCAAGCGTGCGCGTTCAACGCTAGAGTAGATACTATGACTTCCTGTCATAGCTTTCAGAATAAAATGCATTCATGGTGAAACTCCAGTTTATCGAGCAAGTGAGGTGGTTTGTTACGGAAATAAATAAAATTAAATTTCCCTCAAATATGAATTTATATAGCATAGACTATAAAAACTTTATAATATAGAGGAAAATATTTTGACGCAGCAAAATGGAAAGTAGCTAAACCATTGGCCGACTTCCTGTAAACAAGCAGTTTCAGGTGGCTTCCGGTTACACTGACCGGAGCTTCCGGGCGTACTGAATTTATTTCACACGCACACATGCACACACACAAGATCAATAGTATAAATTTACACACAGACACCTTGTTTCGACACCTTGTTACCCCTTGTTTGAAAGGTGGTCCATGAAAATACTCAATTTGTGTGTGTGTACAGATTTTCAGTGTGTGAACATGTTTAGGGTGTATGTACCCATTGTCAGTGTGTGTGTGCATGTACGGTTGTGTGTGCATATATTTTGTGTGTATGTGCCCATTGTCAGTGTGTGTATGCAGCTTTTTAATGTGTTTAGCCTTTATTTATGGTGCGTATGAACCCATTATCAGTGTAAGTGTGTGTAAAGTGTGTGTGTGTATGTACAGATTTTTGATGTGTATTGCCCTGGTTTGTTGCATATGTGCCAATCGTCAGTGTGTGTGTGAGTCCATTGTAAGTGTGTGTGCAGATTTTTTATGTGTTTTGCCCTAAACGGCCTCCCATAGGCTTTCTTTAGTTGTCACCCATTGTAACGTAAATCTAGTATACATTCACGCGTGCATTTCCAAAAAGGGGCTTTCCTCCTTCGTTCTGAATAAATTAATCTCCGTCAACGCGAATGCGTAAACACACAATTAAAGCATGGCAAGAGCATGCCAAACAAAGAGACTGCATTGTAAGATCATGTGGGCCATCCACAAGCCTTAAAATTCGCAATAGACAGAGCCATGTATAGAGGTTTAATTGCTAGATTCAAGTTTCGTCTGATTTTTGAGAGCGATATGACGGTGTGTCTCCCCCCCCCCCCCCCCCCCCTTTTTTTTTTAAAGCGAATTATATTTTTCAATTTGATATAAATAATGCATGCATGGACTTGAGAATGAAAAAGAAAAGTAAAGGATTACATTTTAATTTTATGATCGGAATAATGAGTTTACCTCTTGAAAAAGAAAAAGAATTTCTGAGAATGAATTTTCATTTCACTTGTTAGCTGTATGCTTCCATATTGCCACAGAGAGAAGATCAAGATTTCATTTCATTTTGTTAGTGTACTGCCCCATACTTCGAGACATGGACCAAAAACTCATCACACTTTTCTGTCTTTCTATGCCGAACCGATTTCTGAAGCACATGAATGCCTATAACAGTTGCTTTCAGTTCCACAAATAGACGACATGTATCTTAGTTTCGGCTTGAGTATAAACGAAATAGGAAAATGAATTTCTTTGACGACCTCGGAATAGCCTTAAATACATGGTTTAAATACTGCAAAGTAGACGGGCAATTGAGGAGCCACCTTGGGCCACATCTGGGTCGCGAAAAAATGTGACCAGACGGACATGACGATCTGGGTAATGCGAATAATGTTAAACCAAACAAAATGACTTGTTGGCTTTATTAACCTAGCAAAATGATAATGAATAGTATTGCTAGTAAAAGTATTATCAGTGAAATTTCAGCCTAATGGTTTTATTCAAAACTTGGATAATTTTGCATTTGCAGGATTGTGGTATTTGAGTGTGAATGCACGTTTGAGTGAGTGTTTTTGTCAACAATAAATGTGCTTGAATACTAACAAATAAAATGTAGGCTAAGTACCAAAGTTATAATGGAAATATATATTTTAACAATACAATAAATTGTAAATATATAGTATAGATCGTATTAAATATCAGTATCATTACTGTTAC
This sequence comes from Gymnothorax reevesii, assembly GCA_029721435.1. Lineage (NCBI taxonomy): Eukaryota > Metazoa > Chordata > Actinopteri > Anguilliformes > Muraenidae > Gymnothorax > Gymnothorax reevesii. Next base: position 67,087,727 of record CM056582.1, read on the forward strand.
ACCATTACCATTTGCATTTAACGAGCTTACATAAATGGATGGCATTTAGGTAGAGTTAAAGGGCAGCACTTTAAGGGCAGTTGGAATGTTGATGGAAAATAGTAGGAGATTCCTGACAGCAACTTTGGCAATGATTAAAGGTTTCAGATATGCTGGCATTTGTTGTGTTCAAATTATGCAAATAACACACGCGCGCGCGCGCACACACACACACACACACAGAGGGAGAGAGAGAGAGAGAGAGAGAGAGACAATGACCTAAAAAGGGCACTAACCTCGCTAGCATATATATCTCTGAGCCAGGGATGGTGCCAAAGATTTTTATTGAATTCTGTTGATATAATTTGCGGATGTTGTTCATTGTGGAAAGTATCGCAAATACCGGACATCATTAACATAGCTCAGACACGCAGTAAATGGTGTATAGATGGTGCCACAGGCTTCAGACATGACAAAATTCTTCTGGTCTCGCTCATGTATGCTGCACAAAAAAGCATACAAAGTTTTAAGTAGCTCATTCAAAGTACCAATGAAATAGCTCTTTTTGAAATTTCTGGAACTACGAAAAATGGCCATTTACTTATTGCAAATGAATGGCGTATCATTTTGAACCACACTGCATAAACTAGGATGATAATATAAAATCCTTTTGTCCTCAAAAAGTGTTTAACTAATAATAGAACTTGTAATCTAAGCAAGTTTCTTGAGGATAACGCGGAATATCATGGCATAAAATATTTTAATAATACAATTACACTTCCTGACAAAAGTATTAGGACGTCACTATTTATGTGTGTGATTTTCTTACAGTGCAGTTGAAAATAGTGAATGTATCATATTTGGAAATAGTTGTTTATTCAAATAAAAATACAGACCCCATTTTGGATACACCAAACTGAATTATTCTAAGTCTTGACCCTCCTTTTATAGAGAATCAAAATCACCCCATGTGCCACACCTGATCATATTGATTGAACTAATAGTAGCCGTGGTCTTCCATTATAACAAAGACACAATTCCAAACTTGTTAATTTGAAGATTACCATCTTGCAAGCACTATTTATTATAATATCTCTTATTTATTACAGACCCAAAGTGAGAGTTTTTTATGCAGAGAAAAAATATGCCAATTTGTATATCTGTAGCATCCCCAAATGTTCAAATAATGTTCTGTGATGTTTACATGTACATTTTAGGACACCATTAAATTCCTACAACGCTCACATGTGTAATATAGCACGTACATCAAAGGTTGAGTGAGAATGAGGATCGTCCTAATACTTTTGTCAGGTAGTGTATGTCATGACGATGGTGTCCCTGAGTTACCTAAGAGTTAGACAAAAAAAAAAAATCCTCAATGTAAGATTGAAACCATATTACCACTAAAGGCTTGATTCCCCCCTAGCATGGAGTAATAAGTGCTTTTTTTTTTTTTGCACGTCAGCACAAATCATGATGGGACCGTGCAGACTATTTTGTCTGATTACCAAGTACAGATTGAGCGTTATTGCAGAGGCTGGTCGGTAGACAGCAGTTGTGTCTGTATTTGTCCAAATTATCCTCGGTCTTATGTATGCTAGTTTTACTTGTATCTCACTCATACTGGGAACTTATTGTTATATGTTATGAAATGTTGTTCTCTTGTCCTCATTATGCTACATTTTCTTTTTGGTTCTGTGGGACGGCATTCTGTTTCAGAGGAAATGTGAGAATGAAGTTTTGATTTCTAACAGTTGCAAAGTCATCGAGAGTTCACTATAGACTTCAGCGTGCATAAGAGCGGTTTTCAACATTTCAACGAGAGTGGGATATCTGATCACCTTCCTGTTTTTCCCATACTTTTTAAACAGCTTTTTCAACGGTTATAGGAAGCGCAGCCCATTTCTATTCTTGGAAAATGTTGGCTATTTCTGAGGGAGTGCAGTGCTCAGAGTTCAAACGCCAGGCGCACCACCTCTGCAGGGTCATCTCAGTGCAGTACTGCCACTGTTAACATTATGTAGGGTGTGCTTCAAATAATGTGCCCTTAGACTCTTGGAGTCACCCAGATGACTAGACATATTACTCAGCTTCACCAAAGTAAGTTTCTCATGATTCCTGACCCCGATAAGCAAGGAAAAGACAGCTGCCCTATTACTCATAATACCAAGGAACACAGATGAGGAGGGTGAACTAATCATTCCTGGAAAACATAACAATTGCTGACCCCCAAATTACATCATACACCTGAAGGGAGGGATTAAATTAACTACATTTTCCATTCACACGTGTAGGCCCCTTTTGATGTTGGGCTCCTCTCACATGGAACAATCTTCTATTTGATGAACAGGAAGCAGACACCCTCTCATTCTCCTTGTCTGAACTCCAAATCCGTCTCTTTAACCAAGCCTATAGCTAGGCATGGAGTGTGGTGATCTAGCACCCGTTATACAGTCTATGGTTGGCTGGACTGCCTTTGCTGCCTGCCCATCCCTGATTCTTTCTGTGATTGGGAAGCGGCTTTTTAGCCTGCCATTATAGTGGTACTGGCTGACTATATTCCATTCCTTAGCTGAGCTGCCATTGGCTAAGTTTGCCAGAAGTCTTTATAATGATACTCCGACCAACCAATCGTCTCAGTATTTCTGATCCCAGCTTGGCTTTTAACCAATACTGCTCTTTCTTGCCATGTCTCCCCTTGGTTTCCCAGCACTTGAGTTTTTGTTTGCCTCAGTCACCTTTGACTTGCTTCTTGAGGTTCATATCGAAGCTCTTTGGGTCAAGCTAAATTGTGTGAAGTGCTCACAAATAAAAATGAATGTTAATTTTTCATTGTAACCCTTTCTGAAAGTTTACGGTGAATTGTCAGCTTTGCTGTACTTTACTGGTATAGGGACACTGGGTCAAGTTGTGTTTTAAAGCAAATAAATAAATTAGTTAATTAATTAATCATAAATAAAATAATAATGATAATAATAATAATAATTCCTCTCTTTGCCTGTAAGTATTGGCATGGCTGTGAGGACACAGAACAGAAAATAAGGCACTGAATCTGAGAGTGAGCTCGTATAGCCTGTCTGTATCTTTACAGCCAACGACAAAGTTGCACATCTGACTTGATTTATACCATCCATAGGTGAATTGACATCATAAAATGTCAAAAATAATTGATGTCACAAGTCATCACGGCACCCACCGCCCACATACACGAAACGTGCCATATAAGGACACAATAGGCAAGTGCTTTTATTGCAGTGGAACACCTTACAAAAGAGCAGCATTGTAATCACTCAATCACAAGTACTGATCAAACCAGTTGGCGCACCTTTTTCCGCACACATTATTCTACAACATACAAAAACAGGAAAACATGCTCAGGTATTGTGGATGAGGTGTAAAGAAGCCCTCTGACCATGATGGAACAGCTTTTACCCCCCCCGGCCCACAATCCAAGCCCCCGTTATTTTGAATAGAATGTGTAATTTCCAACGAACAATAATCTAGAAAAACGTGGGCAAAAGGCTTTTCAAAATGGAAAGGCTACGTGTCTCAACCAAAATGTACTTGCGCTTCAAAAATCTGGTTGGCAGTTTTTTTTTTTTCTTTTTGAATACTCTTGTATTCAGTCACCACTGGTATTTGAAAGCAACAGAGTTACAGTCCAGAACACTATTCGGGGGGGGAAAAAAATGTCTGCAAGGGGTCAAACCTCAGAGCTTGTTCTGTGGATTTTTAAGGAGCTGGTGAGCCAAATTTTACTGAAATAAAGTACGTTGTATTAGCATAGCACTGAATTTAACCTCCAATTAAATTTAATATTATTACACTATTTTACTCAATGATATGAATTAATATAATTTGGGAACAATTCATTTCCAATTCATGATAAACTAATTCTGATTTTTTTTAAAACTCCTGGTTGGAAGGTAGACAATAGACTGGATAATCACTTCATGGTCAGCATCAACTTTCATTGCATTTCCGCTTTTAAAACAATAACTGGCAATAAGTCGGCAATGACAAAGCGCTTCAAAAATATGATGCAAGATAACACTATCAATCTGGTTACACAATTTGTAAAACACAGAAGAACCGATTACAGTCAGAACTGCTGTGGCATTTTAAAACTCATGCAGTTCTCCCAAAAATGCATCACAGCTGTTCCAGCTTCTGTTTGAAGAATTCAGGAAAGAAGAACTGAAACATGTTACAAATGCAATGAAAGAAATCTGCAAAATATAAAGAGGTGGCTACATCATCTTGCCTCATCAACAGGAATATGTAAAATGACCTTTTCCTGTAAATGATTACTCCATAGTTATAAAACCATATAAAGTATATGTCACACGTCTTTTGATAATATAAACCAGCAGCATGACTCTGTTGAACTGATGCCAAGAATTCATTTGGCTGCCAACAGTCTTATTCATGTAATGTTACAATGATCAAGTTTTAGATCAGGGGTCACCAACTTTCTTCCTGGAGAGCTACCATCCTGTAGGTTTCTGCTCTACTGCCTATTTAGCACACCTGATTCAACTAATTAGCTACTTTACAAGATTACAAGCTGGGTAATTAAGTAGCAAATTGGTTGAATCAGGTGTGCCAAATTGGAGATTGAGCAGAAACCTACAGGATGGTAGCTCTCCTGGAACAGGGTTGGTGACTCCTGTCTTAGATTATACCTAGAGCCGGGGTAGCCAACACTTGTCTTATGCTGTGTTCACATAACTAGGCAGAAGTGACTCTCATCTCATTTTTCGCCTTACAGTGACACAGATAAGATATTTTCAGAGCTGTATGGACACAGAAATGTAATCGAATTTTCAATCTTCAATTAAGAGTTGAACCATTTTCATATGCGGTCCTAGATCAGATACAAATCTGATAGGTGACCATGTGACATGAATGAGGACCATCAGCCCTCATGAAAATATCCGATAGTTATTCTCAGTAATACTACAGTATTCAAGGCATAACTACAGTATTACTATATCGTTTGCATAGTATAACTAGAGCATTACTATAGCCATCTCATTAGAACTATAGTATTACTACAGTCAACAGTACCATGATTATACTATAGTCCACTCAATTGTATTGCTGTAGTTTGAATAACTATAGTATCACTATAGTAATACTACGCTATGGTGGCGAAAATAGCATCCATTTATCATAGATTAACTATAGCTTGGAACTATAGTAATTTTTCATGAGGGAGATTGGAATCAATTTTTGCCTGAGCGTCGTTAAAAACATGAAATTCTTGCTATCTGGCTTTCTTTGTCCTCCCAACCTCATCAAGGACAGCTGACGAATTGTTCGCTGTCCCTCAGGGCAAAATCCTATCCATGCATTCGTTACATGTGTGTCCATTTTCTAGGTTTGAATCAGGTTTTAATACCATAAATGTTCTCAACAGGATGGCTCTGTCTTTTGTTTCCACAGATGAGTCGGACAAAAACGCATCATTGTGCGCATGCCTGCAGTTTCCGAAGGCTAGCCCGTTCACATTACAGCCTGATTCAGGTCACTTGAAATAATGCCTGCGAATTGTCAAACTAGGCAAATCTTGCGACACTCACATTACGGACTTGGTTCTCCAATTCCAAAATTTTTTATTTTTTTTTGCTAGGATCAGATTTGCTTATCTTGACGGTTCGAGCAGTAGATTGGAAATGGAGAACGAGGCTTGTAATGTGATCGCAGTGCTGGAGACCACCAGGGTGCGCTGGTTTTTGTTCTCGCCACCCAAAAATCAGCTGAGGTGGGTTAAGTGTGTAATCACCTGCTTTAACTGATCATTCAAGTTCAGAGTAAGAATGAAAAGCAGCACACCCTGGGGCCCTCCAAGACCAGTATTGGCTTCTCCTGACCTCAAATCTTATGGAAAGTCTTCTGTCTAACAATGAAATATCTTTGAAACTAAAATTCTGAATTACTTCCCCCATAGTCCATCCTCTGTGATACATGTATACTTGTTGTCATCATGACTCTCACACAGTACTTGCTGTACTCTGAGACTTTCAACAAAAAAAAAAAAAACACGCAAAGTGAATTCATATACAGTATATTCTCTACTTAGACGTAGCAATCAATTTCAAACTGCTCTTCTTAGCCACCTCCTTCTGCTCAGTGTCAGTTTTTCAGCTCCCCTAACAAGTTAAACCTTCTCATCATCTCATGAACACACCTGGCATCTGCCAGTATGCTGATCATACCCTTCCTGCCTCCCATCACACGCAAGACACCAGTGTTTTCCTGGCTCAGACATTATCTGGTCTGAACTCATTTATTTCACTGTGTTCCATCTGCTTGCCATGTACAGTAGTCACTGCCCTCCAGTGCTCGGAAAGTGAGAGCCTCTCTGGCAGAATAACTGTCAGCAGTCTCTCACAGTCTCTCCTCATCCTCCCACTCCACCTCCAGACGCCCGCTGGCTCCAGGGAGAATTCCTGCCGAAACTCAGTGGTGTCCTCACTAGTGTTGGCTCAGTCAGTGACACTCTCTGCTCAGGGTAGCTCTAGGACACATGACCCACAATGTTCTTCCTATTTTGCTGTTGAATATTGTGAACCTGAATTTTTAATGTTAAGAGTTGCTGAAGGGTGAGTCGACATTCTAAGGCATACAGTGTGGATGAGTTTGTTAAACTGGTGTAATCGGGGGAGGGGGGGGAGGGGGGGTAGAGGTGGTATGTTTTCTGTTGTTTCCAGCATCTTGTGATGATGACTCAATTGTTACTTCCTCCCATTGCAACAAGTGGGTGAGCTATTTCTTTTCAAGACACACTGAAATCTTTGCATTATATTTGACTTACCTAATGTATGGAGTATTGCAAATCCATGTGAGCTATGAATGCTAAGTTCAACAGTCTACAAGAAACACTCAAACGCAGTCTGTACATATTCGAACAGTTACAAAGTTTTAAATATGGCTGATATTCATATCGGCATCACTCATTATAGATATAAATAATATCATTATGCATTTGACACTCTCTTTAACCCGATATTCACTGCACTCAAAATATGCTGCGGTACAGAGCCAAAAGGCGATAATTGTGTCACTTTTCGAATATAAATAGACTTCACTGTTCTTTAACATATGTACATCAATAATAAAAGTTGTCGATCCGAACAAAACAGACTTTTCAATAAAATTTGAAACATTTAACAATCGCTTCTACCACTGTGGTGAATATTGCTCTGTTGGGAGTTTTTTTTTTTGAATAATAATTTAAAAGACATACTTAACAACAACTGTGCTGTAGTAAGTACAGTACTTAACAAATTTATTAGATCACCACCCAATGTAAGGTTTATGCCACAGCTGCCCTAAATGAAAGGTGTTGGTAATTCTAAAAATAACATTTATACCTCTGTAATCCACCAGTATGTACAAGCTCTTTAACTGAAATGATATTTTTTAATGCTAAAATATAATTGCCGTTGATATCCATGAATGTTTTTATTTACCGTTTTACAAAAAAGCAGATACAATAGTTATGCACATGATTATTTTTTATTAAGATGCCAAATAACAGTTATTTCATTGCATTCCGCATTAGTTTTAGTGGTTGAATGCAAGAATGCAAGCTGTTATCAAGGCCAAAGGAGGCAATACAAAATAACTGTTTTTTTTTTGTTTTTTTTGGTCTTTGTGTGAATAAGGACTGTTTATTGGTTTCAGTTCATTATTTGCAAAATGACAAAATAAATTTTAGTTTTAAACAAGTTTTCAACACATTTTTTTAAATATTCGTGTTTTCTCATTATTTTTTGTTTGTTTTTTTGTGGTCTAGTAAATTTGTTAAGCGCTGTATGTAAGTGAAGGTGAGTGCGTGTGCATTTGTGTGCGCGTGTGTGTGCTTGTGTGTGTGTGCGTGCGTGCGTGCGTGTGTGTGTGTGCGTGTGTGTGTGTGTTTGTGCGTGTGTGAGTTTGTGTGTGTATTTGCTTGTGTGTGTTTGTGTGTGTGTGTGTGCTTGTGTGTGTGCATGTGTGCGTGTGTGTATGTGTGTGCATTTGTGTGTGTGCGTGTGTGCGTGCGTGTATGTGTGCGCGCGTGTGTGTGTGTGCGCGTGTGTGTCTGTGTGTGTGTGTGTGTGTGTGTGTGTGCCTGTGTGTGTGCATGTGTGTGTGTGTGCATTTGTGTGTGCGTGTGTGCATGTGTGCGTGTGTGTGCCTGTGTGTGTGTATGTGTGTGTGTGTGCGCCTGTGTGTGTGTGTGTGTGTGTGTGCTTGTGTGTGTGTGTGTTTGTGTGTGTGTGTGTGTGTGTGTATGTATATGTGTGTGTTTGCTGGCCATTTTATGGGTTTTCCTTCACAGGTTGCCCATGTCCAGGCACATTGTGTGTGTGGTAAGCTGAGGGGGAACCACTGGGTTAAAACTGCCACATCATCTTCCTATACCCCGTCCCTATCAACTTCCCCTTACTCACAGCCTGGCAAGACTGCTACCTTTCCGTAACTACTGGAAGGGGCAGCAGCATTTATAAAGGTGGAAATCTAAATTTCTCTTTCTGGAAGCCAACCAGGGAAACTGACACATTGGTAAGTATGTAAAAAAAACTCCGATGCGTGGCTGTTTGAACAAACAAAAGGCGTGGATTTCATGCACTTTCAAACAGAGTTGTCCGCAATTAAATTTCCTTGTTCATTATTTAATGACACTATGAGGAGTTTCACGGAATGTAATGGCCTTGCTTTAGTCATCTGCATAGGATTCAAATATCAGACCCAATCATTTTCATAAACTATGATGTCACTGGAAAGTCATGTCATATTTCAAGTCATACACACCAATGCCACTGTTTTTTTTTTTTTTTTTCTGTCCTCGTGCAGGGTTCCTACTCGTCACTAAGATTGCTTTGGAGTATTTTCATTTTTTAGTAATGGCAATGGTAATTTCTAAGACTCAGACTGGCAATTTATCTGAAAACAGATCAAAATCTAGATTTTGTTTTCTACAGCAATGCTCCAATAATGTCAGTGAACAGATAATAGGAGGAAACGACCTTGAAAAAATATACCAAGTTTGAAATTAGTATGTTTGAGAAAACACCGCGTAAGCCCCTCACCCCTAAGATTTCATAACAGTCATAAAAATGATACTTCTAATCTGAGTGAGAATCATTTGACCTTCACAAAGCAGAAGTCAGGCAATGTGTCGCTAAAAAAATAAAACCACGTAATTTCATCTCACAATGTGCAATAATGAGACCTGGAATTACTTCTATGCACTGATTTTTACTTTTCTTTACTCTGCCACTGAAAAGTCCTCTAAAGGAGGATGTACCCTCTATCCTGGGCATCCTGAGATCATGCTCTTTCATCACAAGATGAGCCATACTGAGGTGATGTTGACCTGTGTTCCCATCTTCGTCAAAAAAAGGCCTACACTGTCGGCCCCGGCAGCAAAGAGTGCCCCCTAAAAAGAAAGCCTAGCCACAGTCTTACCTCCTCAGACTGCCCTATGAAATTATCATAAACTGAACCCATTTAATATTTGCCGAGAATGCCAATTTTAACTCGTTCAGCTTGATAAATACACTTAACTATTGTTCGAGTGTTCAGTGAGAAATTTAACTGCTTGATATCTGTTGATATTTTTGGTGCAATATTAAGCAATAATTAATGACTGAAGGAATCAAATGGCAAAATGTTTAGGAGCTATTGCTTACCGATCAGGCAATATCATGGAACTCAGGTGTTCCAGGATATTAATCACTTAATTTATTATTATTATTATTATTATTATTAATAATAATAATAATAATAATGATAATAATAATAAAAACCCAAAATCAATCCAGTTCTCCATCTTGATCAGATCTAAAGGTACATAAAATTTTAAAAGGATTTATTAAATAATTTTTGAGTTATCGCGTTAGCACAAAGGATCTGCAGCGGATGTAGTGGCGCTGATGATTCCATAATATCAATGCAACCATTTTGCCAAAATAATCACTGTTGTCTAAGACTAGAACTGGTTTTCCAACCTCCCTTTACCAGAGAGTCATAAGTGAAATTAGTTTGACTGATGAGGGCCACATGTTGATTCAAGGGCCAGATTTAAGAATTTGTGTTGTAGTCCATTTGTTATCCTCTTAGGCTCCACCTCACTGGTACATTAACCTCATTTGCCTCAGCCTTGTGGGAATCTCATTGAGTAAGAAAGGGTGTTTTTACGGGACATTTCACACGGCAGTCCCTGACACAAGTTTTAATCATTACAGGAGCAATCAGCTCTGCTAACAAAGACGAATTCATCAGGAAAAGCCAAAAGCCACGAGTGAGATTACACAAAGACTAAAAGTGCACGGGGAATATTCCTACTACTCTGTCTTGCTCTCTCGGGACTGTCCTTCAGATCATTTTATTGATGGGGTTTTAAGAGTTCACTCATCATTGTAACGTGTAATGTAGCTGCATGAAGAAGTTACCACCAGCTGTTTTGTCACTGAGTAGCTTCTGTTGGCAATGTGCTTTTCTGAAATTTGTTTAATATCTAACTTTATTTGGAAAAAGCCATAAGAATTAAATGAAGACTGTTTAAACTGTATAAAATAAATACAGGTATGTTAAAATATATATTTAAAATATATCAAAAATATCTATGTAAAATATGCACGTATAAAAAAGTATGAATATTATTAAAATGTACATATATAAAATTAATGAATAGGTTGCGCTTCAACAGTAGGTGCTTGTTTTGTTCAATATCCATCGTGGTAAATTAATGACTTCTTTGAATTTTGAATGTCATGACGGTTGGTGACATGGGCAAACTTTTTTTATATTACTATTTTAATCGCCTCGGTTGAAGCTGTGGCCTAGCGCAGCAAATAATGATAAACATGACATGGCTCTCGCCGAAAGGTCAGCTAGGACTGAGGGGGTGAGACTGCGCCGGCGGGCCTTGACTGTCTTTCAGTTTCGTAGAGAGTGAGGTTACGCGCTCACGCAGTTCCCCCGTGCTCTCCACTGCCTGTCACAAGCCTGCCCTGCTCTGCCACCTCTCCTCTCTGAATGACTGCTCTTGAGCAATAAGGGAAATTCCTTGCCCCGCCGCCGGCGAGCTCGCTGTTTTATGGAAACCGAGGGCAGGAGGCAGTCAGCTGTTTTTCCTCAGAACAGCTTCGTACTGATTCACTGTGTGTGGGCGTGAGGTTCCCTCCCACCCCTTCCTTCTTACTGGGAAGTGACTGCTGGACTGCCGCACTGAGCGTAAGAGAGAGAGAAAGGGAGAGAGGGTGCGGAAGAGGGAGAGAGGAAGACACGGAGGGGAGTGATATTTAAGAACCCCCACCCCCGGTCTCGGTACCACATTGTGTCTGTGCGTGCTTACCGCCGGAGGGGAGAGGCCCTGTGGACAAGGTGAGGGTGGAGCTGGGGGATTGGGGACAAAAAGGGCTCTGGAGCTATCAGATCTTTTTGGGGAATCCAGGTGAGTACCTTCCATTTTCAAGAGAGTTCTGGAAAACACTCAGTAAGAGCACAACCTTCATTTACTTGTTAAAATCAACTAAGGAGTAGTGATAGAAAATGGAGCGCCTCAGACTTGTTGTTAGAGTCACCGTTTATGCAATTATCCAGTCTGTTATCGATCTGGTTTTCCAAGAAGGTAGTGTTGTTTTTCATTGGGGAATGGGAAGCAGACGGTTGTGCCGGCCAGGACAACCAATATACCTGAAGAAGACCTATTTACGTATTTTTTTAGACTTCTGTTTGTTTGTCGAGACTAATTTGTCAGACATAAGTACGAGAGCTGTTTTCACACGGTTTTGAGTGGCGTACAGGATTGGAAATGGGACTTTGACTGGATAGACCTGTCCACTCCTTGGTTAGGCCAAAAAAAATCTCTGCGGACAGTGGAAGAGCCACACTTAACAGCGAAGGTTTATTTTCCTCCCTTGTTGTCTGCTTCTCTTTCAGCTACAGGTGTGGTTGTTTTTTTCAATGACTGATTAGGAATGTTGACACAAGCGCAGTTGGTCTCAGCAGTTGAAGAATGCTGCATGTTATAATGTAAACATCTCCTTTTCTGGGGAAGAGTGCTCTGGGATTATGGAGTAAAGGGGTCAACTGCCTGCAGGATTAGCAGCAGGCTGGACATTTATGTTGCACTCCCACCTGAGTAATGCATTGTATTGTACCACAAAACAACCTAGGTTTGACACATGGACATTGCTTGACATATGAACTGAATTAATATTGCCACTGTATTTTAGAAAAATATATAAAATAAACTACACCTGAGACTGTACTCTCAGTGTGATATATTGAACTGTTAAAATGTAAATATTCTTTAACATCAGAGATTCTTTTTTTAACCAAATTTGAACTCCGTTATTTAATTTTAATGTTCGTCCAGGATCAATTACGGCTCACAACATACCCACTCCGACAAAGTCGTTCTCACCTTATTTACCAGTTTCTGGGGCGATGTGATGAAGAGACAAAACCTTCCCCTGACTTTTTACACAGAAAATAAATGGCATAATGCAAATTGAGTCAGTATGTAGAGCGTTCAAAGTCTACTCATCCACCGTCAACTCAAAGGCCATAAAACATTTCCGTGACACATGCCTGGTGGAGATAACTCTGGAGAAGCAGTCAGATCAGTTCGCCTGACGTTACACCCCAAGGGGAATGATTACTTCATGCATCGCCTCAGCTGGGAAACATTCCTCCAACACTTTAACAAAGATGAGAAACGTCCAGGTAAGCGGAGTCCTTGAGGAGATCCCTTCAGTTCTCTGGGATGAGACCTCAAAAAATGAGATAATTTTGGAAATTTGGAGTGTTGTCTAAAGGATCTGTAACCCCCATGTGACATTGGCTCAGTGATAGCCATGCGATCAGAAAATCTGCTTCACTTCGTCACTTACCTGCAATCAAGCGGGCATGTGTCCAGCACAGCAAGCTAGAGCAGGCTCTGATCGTTCCGTTGCGTCATATTTCAAATTCTCCCACCAATGAAAGATCTCGCGGGCCTGCCGATGTGGCATCACTTGGCAGTGAGTCATGAGTACACAGCACGTCCAGTTACACACCTCTGTACCGCATGATTCAGCTTGTAAAGACGTGGGCCAGACATAATCGCAATACCTTGTTTTTTTTTTTTTAATAGACAAATTCCTGGTATGAATTACAGAACCCCTTCATATTTCCCTGAACTGAGTGGTTTGAATGAGTAGAAACACTCCGTTTTATGTGTGTGTGTGTCCTGGGAGAGGACGGAGGTGTGGGCAGTGGACAGGAGGCACGGTGGGGGCCGATTGGGTGCAGGTCATCTGAGGGGAGTGGTCTGCATATTCTCCCTCCAGAATGCTTTGGGCCTCCATGAGATCTCTCTGCCATATCAGACTCTCATCTTTACATGCGTCCTAAAAGCTTTTTTGTCTGAGACGAAATTTTTTATCTTACTTTTAATTATAAATCTTTACCCCATTTTAAGTTATACGTGCTTGACTAGTGGCAATTAATTACCCAATTGGGTAATCTTAAAACTAGTAAAACTATCTCGCCACCTTTATTTTTACCTCATTCAGCAAAACGGTTAAAGAAATAGGACTTTTTTATGTCTAAATTTAGCATGATTGTTGACTTACATTTTTGTGTTTTAATGTTAGGGGCCAATTTTTTTCTTTCCTGTACCTTAGTACTACAGTTCAAGAAAAGAAAATTAAATTATCTTCATTGTGTAATTTTTTTTTTTTTTTTTGCTTATGATGCTTAACCTCCACCCGCTAATGACTGAGAACTTTTTTACAGCAGCGAGATGAAATGTTATCCTTGAGCTTGAACTAAAATACGCATCAGCGTTTGCATGTGAACGCTCTGACAAGTTTTACTTACACTGACATCTGTTTGCAGGTTTCAAGGCTCATTATTCTTCTGATTCAGTCCTTTGCTGGGAAGCAGGAGTAGCCCCATTGGAATGAGTGCTGGGTTATGAGAACTGAATTCCATAGATGGTGGATTCCAGAGAAAAACCCATCTATGGACTCAGCTCTTTTTGCCCAGTTCTCCTGATCTACTGACCAGGCCGGCCCACACTGAGGACACCCACTAAAACAGAGCTCTGTCATCCTCAGTCGCCACCGGTGCCATCAACTGTCGTACTGTTAAACAGCCACAGCTTCCAATGATCTGTCAGCAGCCAATATTTGACTGAGAGGAACATTTATCAGGTAATCAGGAAGAAAGAAAAAGTTGGAAGGACCCTTTCTGTTGTAAAGAATATTTTCAAAACTTTTTCTTAAGTAAGAGGCAAATATATTGAAAGGAGTATAGCCTGTTTGGCATGGAAGTCCCTTAACAGTATAACATTATTATACAAAGTATATATCCACAAAATATATGAAGTGCAAGAGTATGTGAATTGTGTCGGTAGCGTGTATATTGTGCATACAGTGTGTGTGTGTGTGTGTGTGTGTGTGTGTGTATATATATATATATAGTATATAGTATAGTATAGTATATATATATGTATATATATATATATACACACACACACACAACTCCAATTCCAAAATAAAATTGTCAATGAAATCAAAACGCAATGACTTTCAAATCACACCAGCCAGTATTTTATCAATCGAACAGAGATAACTCAGCAAATGTTGAAACCGAGAAATTTTACAATTTTATCCACAAAATGAGCTCATTTCAAATTTGATGGCTGCTACAGGTGTCAAAAAAGTTGGGACAGGGGCCTGTTTACCATGGCGTAGCATCCCCTCTTCTTTTCAACACAGAGTGGAGGCATCTGGGTATTGAGGAGAGATGTATCTTGAGTTTAGCCATTGGAATTGATCCCACAGTTGTTTAATACAGGCTTCCAGCTGCTGGAGAGTTTTGGGTCTCCTTTGACAGACTTTTCGTTTAATTATGCACCAAATGTTCTCAATCTCTGAAAGATCAGGACTGCAGGCAGGCCAGTTCAGCACACGGACTCTTCTACTTGGAAGCCATGATGTTGTAATAACTGCAGTATGTGGTTTTGCATTGTCCTGTTGAAATACACAAGACCTTTCCTAGAATAGATGTCATCTGGAGGGGAGCATATGTTGTCCTAAAACATATACCTTTCAGCATTCATGGTGCTTTTTAACACATGCAAGTGTCCTACACCATATTTACTAATGCATCCCCATACCATCAGAGATGATGGCTTTTGAACTGAATGCTGATAACAGGAGGGGTGGTCTTTCTCCTCATTAGCCTGGAGGACACGATGCCTATGATGTCCAACAAGAATGTAAAATTTGGATTCGTCGGACACAGGACACTTTGCCATTTTACTACAGTCCATTTTAAATGAGTCTTGGCCCACAGAACCCGACGGCACTTCTTTATCAACAATGGCTTCCTTTATGCATGATAGAGTTTTAGGTGGCATCTGTGGAGGGCACGGTGGCCTGTGTTTAGAGACAGTGTTTCCTTGAAGTATTCCTGGCCCCATTTAATCATGTCAATAACAGAATCATGCCGGTGAGTGAGGCAGTGGCGTCTGAGGGCGCGAAGATCACGGGCATCCAGTAAAGGTCTTCGGCCTTGTCCCTTACGCACAGAGATTTTTCCAGTTTCTCTGAATCTTTTGATGATGTTACGCACTGTCGATGATGAGACCTTCAAAGCTTTTGCAATTTGACATTCAGGAACATTGTTTTTAAAGTATTCCACAATATTTTTTTATGCAAGCCTTCACAGGTTGGAGGGCCTCTGGCCATCTTTACTTCTGAGAGAGACAGCCTCTCTAAGACATCCATTTTAAAGCCAATCATGTTACACACCTGATGCCAGTTAACTTTATTACTTGCTAAATGTTCTTTCAGCTGATCAACTTATACATTTATTGCTTTTTCAGCCCTTTTTTGCTTGTGTCCAAACTTTTTGAGACCTGTTGCAGCCAGAAAATTTAAAATAAGCTCATTTTGTGGATAAAAATGTAAAATATCTCCATTTCAACATTTGAAATGTTATCTGTGTTCTATTGTAAATTACATACTGGCTCATGTGATCTGAAAGTCATTGCATTTTGATTTTATTCACTATTCAATTTACGCTTCATCCCAATTATTTCGGAATTGGGGTTGTATATAGTATGCCATAGACCATATTGTATATTTTGTGTTCTATGTAAAATGTATATGTAATGCCTGATATTGAAATAAATCAAAATTACCAGTTAAAACACAAGTTCTCTCGCACGATATGTTATTAGTTAGATTATATTATCAGCCTGGCACACAGGAAACTGGACTGGAGCAATACTTTATGCCCTAATATACTCCATGTTTAAAAGATGCTTTTATAAATCAATTTTATGAGCAATTTCTTAGTTTTTTTTTTTTGTGAGAACTTCTTAATGGCAATAAATTCAAAAACAAAAAACCATGTCAGAGGAGCAAAAAACAGTCCCAGAGGTGACCACAGTGCAGTAGCCAGAAAAATCCAAGTTGAAATCAAAGCTGAACAAACAAAATGATCCGCTGGAGAGCAATGTTTTCCTTACCAGCCCCCACCCTCACGAGTTTTCTTCATCAGAGTTCACCATTAAAATTGCAAAAAATTAATACTGAGAATGGAAAAACTGCTGGGGCTTAAATCTATACATTTCCCAGATCATAAACTGCTTTACCACAAGTAGAATTCATTTTCAACATTACATTCTAGATTACCCACATGCTATTTGCCAAATTACACAGCTATCCAAGTGTCTCCCCGAAGTCTGAGATGTTGCACTGTCAAATCATCAAATAATCATGTATTTCACACAAATAAAGTTTTGAGGCATGAAATTTTATATGAACTAATGATTTTCTGGTTGAGTTTAGCATGAATTTATCAATATAAGTGCAGCTGAACATCAGTGGTCACCAGTAACCTCTCCAAACACAAAGAATGCCTTTTCTCCGTAATAAAGTTTAGAGTTTTGTCCGTTTTTCTTGTAAGTCCCCCAAGCCAGCACACACAGTCAATAAATAAACTGCTGATTAAATGGTCAGGACATTCATTCTGCAATGAAACCGGCAGTTCTGAGGTCCAAGCTCACAAACTCATTTCAACACTTATAAGAAACGAGTACAACTCACTAACTCAGTGATATCTGAGTTCTGAAATATACCTTATTTTAACAGAACAGACATTCCACTTTCAGGGAAGATAAACTATACATTTCCTCCCTGAATTCAACCGAACCGTGCAATGAACGTACCAGGGGGTCCATCCTAATGCATGGGAAGTTCACGTTTTAAACAGGAAAAAAACCTAGGCATTTGACTTTGTAGGATACGGTATTCATTCAAAAACGAAAAGCAAAAGTAACAAGAGCCATCTGGCAATGGCGTATCCCCCCGGCCCCCACATTCATGGATTAACTGCTCAAGAAATTCCTAAATACCAAAAGGCACATCTACATATGACACCTGACCTACATGTCAAATTTCGTGAAGAAATACTGAACGGTTTTCAAGTTATGCTCCGGACAAAAGAATGTTTACAGACGGACAGACGGATGGACAGAGCGATAGCTATATCCCTCCGCATTATATGCCAGGGTGATATAAAGCAAAAGATGCCTAAGCTTTTTCATGAATCCCTCCTCCGGAGATCGATGTATCCAGTAGAAGGAACCCTCCAGTCCTGTTCCATTCGAAATGATTCCCATTGACCATGTCTTTATCTCATTTAAATCCTGTAAATGTAACTGAACCCTTCAAGGTCAGTTTTACGAGCCTTTTTTTCCCCTCTAAATCGTGTCTAAGTCAGCCACGTAATGTGCGCAACGTAGACAGGATGCAACCGAGTGTGCTGATACGCATAGGCTTGTATGCTCTGTGTTTGTCCAATCAATGTGTTTCGCTTTCTGTAGAATTTTTAAACACTCAGGAATTGTATACGAAACGAGCCAATAAATACATTGTAAGCCCAGAAATTTCAAGTGGGCATGGAGTGTAATTGTGCAGTTACGAAGAAGAGCCTGAGTGTATATTGGAGTGATTAGCTATCAACACCAGTACTTGGGAGGATATAAGGAAGTGCTGAATTTGTCGATGAAAGAATCTACACGTAAATCCACGGTAAGGAACTACGCATTTTTTGAAAGAGATGACTGTAATTGACAATAGAATATGAGAGAATCAATACCATGTAGAAATTTTGCTTCAGAAAGCTGATTTTTCTGAACCATTAATTTGAATATTGTTAATAATATGGGCAAGGATATTGACCAATTTGCACATCAGGCTTCGCTGAGGAGTTTAATTCATGCAACTCCTGAAAAACAGGGATTGGAGGGAACTTCTCCATACTCTCAATTGTGTTTCAGCTCAGCCTGCCTGTGAATATTCAATAACTAATCCGGGGGTGCCATCTCGTGGTCGATTACTGTAACTACGTCCTTAAATTTGCAGTTCTATAGACGCGAGCGTCTACATCTGCAGAAAGAGGTTAAAGTCTGGAGAAGGACTGCTAGTGCAGCTACCATTGTACAGCCACAACAAGCATTATATAAGACAGTAATTTTGCACCAGAATGCTCCCCACTACTCGGCTGAGGTTGAAAAGTATCGTTTTATAAGAGAGATACGGTGAGCAGCGTAATTCTTTATAGTGACACATTTTTTGCCATTAAGGTACTCCAGATCTGACTCCAATTGAAAATACACTTTACACGCTGAATTGAAAAGCAAAAGTCTCCAGAACAAGTCGAAACTAAATATCGCTTCAGTACAGGCTTGGCAGAGTAACATTATGTACGTGTCACAGACTTCAAGCAGTCATTGCAGCATGCAAAGAATATGTGACCAACTATTAAAAATTATGTCTTTATTCAACATTTGTTTTGATCCAGACCAGGAGTCAAGTGGAGAAACAGAGTGCAATTGATAGTAATAATGTTTACAGTGGGACGGAACCTAGAGGAGAGTAGCTCAATTCACTTCTGATGTTGCAGGCTACAAGCCAAGAAATAGGGGCGTAGCCTGCACCCAGCCAGTGGCTTTCTGGGATGACTGGCGGATGGAGTTCACACTCCCCAGAGCCAAACTGCCAGATGGTAGGATGTAGTTTAGCTGGAATGCAGTCTCAATGCTGACAACCGCGGAGGTCTTGGGATCTTGTTCCTAATTAACTGGGCAGGGGGACAAATTAAGACTAGATTAACAAAAATGCATACCTAATCTTGGAGACCATGAGAAAGGCTTGGGAGCTTATTATGAATTACTGAACTAGGAGGAACACTTCTGTAAATTACCATCTTTAAAGATTACATTTTACATTCTAAAGATGAAAAGTTTAAACTAGCAAATACCTGACTGGAACTTACGGTATATAGAAAGTGACAATCCAGCAACTAGCAAACTCAAGGGAAGGAGTATAAATATGTCACACACGTGAGGAAGGGTAACTATGAGATGAGACACAGCTGGAATCAGGGAAACATGCAAGACGCAAACCAATCAAAGGAGACATTACTTCTTATAGACACACAAGTTGCCGAATGTGAGAAGACACCGAATGCATTCACAAGAAGGTTGTGACATATGATAAACAGGCCAATTTATTCAATGCACCCAAACTTTGAGAGGTGACGATAGAAAAAAGCTCCCATTATTTCTAAGGCAGTTGATTCATCCAATATAAATGAAAACACGATGAAAATAAAGCTGACAGCCAGCACTTAATTTTTATCGTATTCTTTCAAACTCAAAGTCTAGAGCGCAGAACCATAATAAATAAATAAAGAATTCAGACTAAAAAATATTACCAGGTAAAAACTATAGCTCATCATCTGCAAAGCAACTGGGAAGGAGTTCAAACATATGCCTCCCTTTTGAAATTGATCAGGTAAAGAACTTACTTCCATGCAATATGCACAATCCAGCAGTGTGTTCATTAGGGGAGAAGCAGGGAAGTAATACCTAAAAACAAATTTAAACTGATGCGCCTGGAACAAAGACCAGCATACATGAGTCCCTCAAGATTAAGTTTAACAATCACAGATCAAAGAGATTATGATTAATTTAACTGTGCATGCCATTAGCGGGGGTTCCAGCATTTGAGAGACATTTGCTTGGAGGGAGGGGCTAATAGAGGGAGAGTCGGAGCAGCAAGTAAGGGGCGGTGATGCTCACGATCAAATCTCTCTCTTAATCTTTTCTTTAATGTCACTGTCTGCACCTTTAATAAGTCACAAGTGCTAAAAAAACAGCAGATAAAAACAGTCGTGAGTAAGATGACCCCACTGTTTAAAAAAATGCCTATTCTAGCATTGAATGTGCTTTTCAGCAGAAGACAAGGCCAGTTTTCATTCTTGTCTGCAAAAATAGGAAGATGAGGTTCCACTGGGGATGTTATCACCAAACGTAGATTGGAAAATGTTTCCTGGTCAGACTTCTTTTTTTTTTTAAAGAATTTTCAGAATTTGAAGAAAAGGGTATTAAACAATAGATCCATCCTACCTTGAGTCAACATAGCAGGTGATGAAATGGTGCAGGCATTGTTGGTGACCTTGTATATCCCCTTATGACACAGTACAACCTTTGTTAAATCGATACTTCCAGCAGTATTATGTGTCATGCTACAGAGGAAAGTTCATCCTTAGCTGGTTCCTCATACATAGCACTCAAGTTTACCTCACTGACGAGCAAAGACAAATGAGAATGGGAGGTTTTGAGTGTGAATACATGTTTGTCAAATATGCTAGAATTATTGCCCACTGATTTGAAAGAGTTCAGAGAATCCCTCATCCCTCATCCCTCATTTGTGGCCCTCCAGACTCAAATTAACCTAGCTCTGTCCCAGGCAATGCACAGCTTTCAAAAGACAATAAAGAACTGCTGGGGAGTGGGAAACGTATTGATTTTTTTTTTAAATAAATGGTTTTGTGTCCAGTTTTACCAGTATAAATTAAAGAGCTGAAGGGCATTCATTAAATTATCTTAATTTATTTTACTTTGAAAAAGAGAGATGAAGCCATCCCCCAGTTCCTCCCAAGATTTCTTCCAACAAGAATTTTTTTTTTCCTTGCGGCTGTTTGAGGATTTCTCTCCTCAGTCTTTAATACACTGGCAGGGTACTTTGGGAATCTTGTTATGCCTTTTGGGTTAACTAATTCCCAGGCTGTTTTTCAGACCTTTCAGACCATCAATGACATACCTGTTGAGTGCTGAATAGATTCATTTTTGATTTTCATTAATAAGACATTCTCATCAACTCCTGTAAGTTCATGGAACATACTGAACATAGGAGGGTGCTGAAAAGCTTGCTGAATAATGGGCTGTTTGCAAAGACTAAGAAACATTGAATGTCTCCCAGACCTTCTTCTGATGCTTCATCATTGCAGATGAGAAAGTATTGATGGATCCCAGAAGATTCAAGCTATTTTGGACTAGCCAACACCAACCAGATGTAAGAAGTATTTCTTCAAGTTCCCTATAACTTTCACAGATGTTTTATTAGAAATTTCATTTCTATTGTTGCTCCTCATACCAACCTGACCACAGCCACAGGTCCTTGAGACTCCTGGACATCTGATATGAAAGCAGCCTTCGATGAATCTTCCCAGCCCCCACTTGCACTTATATGGACCCTGAAATACCCATCAACGTTGATGTGGAGGCTTCAGACACTGGGATTGGAACATCCAGTCACATGACCATAGGCAATAATAAAACTCACCCATGTTATTTCTTTTCATGTCCATCTTTCTTTTTCTCTTTCTCGCCACCAGAGGTCGAGTGTTCCTCAGTTTTCTCGCATGTGCCTTCCTAGCATTTTCCTGTATGTGTTCACACATGAATTATTTCTATTATTCAGTTACCTCCTCTCCTGATCCTTGTTTTCCAGGGCCAGTTTCCCTTCTGTATATACAGTATACTCGACTTTGTCACGCTCCTGTCCTTGGTCTTTGTGCTCCTTTCTCTGGTGTTAACAATTTTATGTCGTTGGTGTTCTGTCTTCCATTGTTTCCTTGTTCTTTGTTTTCCAAATTGGGAATGCCTTGTCATTTGCCATACATTCATAGTGTTTGTTCCATTCGTTAAATCATTGGTGTAATCCATTCTAATTGTTTTCTCCTGTTTCCATATCCAGTTTATAATTTTTGTTCCAAGGCTTTGTTCAATGAATGCCTGTTCTCTTGATTCTGAGCCTAGCTTTTGCCTCTGCACTAGAGTCAGTTTAATATCCGGCCTTGCATCCGCAAAAAGATGGCCTCTATGGAGTCCTTGGATGATCCGTTTTGAGGAGCACATGACAGTTGAAAAACCAGAGATACACAGGTCTGTAGCTATAGCATTCTATTCATGAGACAGTCAGCATTTTGCATTGGAGTAATTTAATCCTTTGAGAGTACTTTGTTCAGTGGGAATATAAATGATCTTATCAAATTACAGTGGCGTAGCCAGCGGGGGGGCCAAGACACGTCCCTTTATGACTGTAATTAGTAGTTCTCAAACATTTTCCTTTATTGACGCGTTTTTCTATTATTATAATTGGCAACTGAAGACACGGTTTCTCTCCATATGTAATCTAACAGCGATTAAATCATGGGCTAATTTCAGTACTCTGCTGAAAATTGAGCTTTGACCAGCCTAGGCTGGTCAGGCTGGTTTAAGCTGTGTTTTGGACAGTTTTAGTTGGTCAACCAGCCCTTCACCAGCTGACTCCAGCTGAAAATACCAGCTTAACCAGCTTTTACCACCTTCATCAAGCTACAGAGACCAGCTACACCAGCTATGACCAGCTAAGAACACAGCTCAGAAGGTCAGAAGGTTTAAGATGGTCTGAGTTGCTAGTCTCCTGTCTAAGCCAGGGGTCTCCAACCCTGTTCCTACAGCGCTTCCATCCTGAATAGTGGGGAAGATTGCTGAAACAATCTTTCATCCTGGTGATACAAGCACCAAATTTGGCAAACAAGTGCTTCAGAACCTACTCTCTTAGAAAAGTACATTATCCACTTGATAAAACAAAATGGCTGCCATTTTTCAAGATGGCCACCATTTGAAGTAGTTTTAAACAGTGTTTGAACTATACTTTGATTGGATAATCCTATTTTAATGGTTTATACGTCAATATATATGTTTTTGAGTATGAGGAATCCAATTCTGCATTTAGAAAATCAAAATTATTGAATATTTTGATGATACAATGGGAAGTAAATGAAGAAACTCTCTTGGCGAGGTTTATGATGTATAATGTATATGATGTCTAGGTACGCGAATTGCCAATATAGAGACATGTGGTTGGACAGTAAATTGTGCATATTTCATTTCAACGGTGCCAGAAGATGTAGTGGGGCTTATCTGGGGTTGACCAGGGCATTAGAAATATGATTGCACTTTGCCGATATATAGGGTAATGTTAACTTCGATTCTGTGTTTTACAAACAATGTGAAAAAACTGATTGACTTGTGTGTTGTTTGAGTCGGAAAATGACTTGCTGTTGATGTACAGCTTTGATTGGTTCTTCTTTTAGTCCTCACATTTGCGGGCACACAACTTCAGGCTGAAGCGATGGCATTTGCATCATCCTCGGCATTCAATCTTGCAGCTGCATTTTGTCAACTGCTCACAAGTCTGAGCAATGGGTGAAAGTGTTGTCCAGAGAACTTGCCAGACATCGCCATCTTTTTGCCAGCCCCAGTTGGCAAGGCTTTCAATTTGCGTTTTGCACACTGTTGCCTGGCCCCATATGCAGGCAGGTTGGAAAGCAGACCATTTCACATGCTGAACGAGGGATGCGCTTGTCGGTGGAATGGCATCATAAGACCTTCGCTTCCGAGCAACAAGTCCATTCTTGCCTCATCGGCCTTGCCTGTAGTGCTGTGCTTGTTATACATGGTGATGACAAACTTCTCAAGGATGTTGAGGTCTGCATCTCCTGTGATAAGTGGGTATTGACTGAGCTTTTTGAAGACAGGGCTCACTTCAGGGCAAACCTCCAATACTTGCCATGCAGTTTTATTGCCTTTACCATGAAAAGCTGACACAACATCACAGCCAGTGAAGGCATGAAAGAACAGCATGCCACTGGATTTCTCTGGGCCAAGATTCACCACCATATCATGAATTACCGTACAAAACATCAAAGCACATTGAAATATGGAATGCAACTAGGTTCAAGCATCTGTTGCCCTACATCTAGCCCGATCGTTCATCCAGTGCCATTTAAGTCCCGTGCAATCTGTACACCATCCAGGTAACTGAAACCCTGTCACCCTTGGCTCGGCTCTCCCGCGCTGGCACATCCTGTCAATTCAGGTGCGGCTATCCAACTACAATACTACAACTAACTAAACTTCTAGTTGAGATACATACAGGGGCTTATTAGATAGCATTTGGGACACTAAAGTATTCTACAAACTACAATGACTTCACCACTACAACAGTTAGTAAACTACAATTACAGTTAGTACACACTGGAACTGAATCCCATGCTGAGTCTCACAGCAGTGATGCCACCAGTGTGCCCTGGTTGTGCTTTGACATCACTATTATAAAATAATACAAACCAATAGAGCTCGACCACAGCATTTCAATGAATGCCCAGCTAGAGATCCTGATGAGTAGCCAATTAGTTGAATCAGGCGTGCTTAATTAGGGATACAGCAGAAACCTACAAGATGGTAGCCCTCCAGGAACAGGGTTGGAGACCCCTTTTTGCCAGTTATGTTAACTGTAATTTTACAATAAGTTTACCACAGATTTCAGTGCATGTACAGTGTTAACCACTTTAAAATGCGCAAAGCACTCCACTTAGAATAAAAATGACAAGGAGACAATGCGTTAATTTAACGGTTAAATTCAGTCAGTTCATAGAAGTGTAGGAAAGCCGAACTTAATTTTGTTGCTTTGTTGAGACTGCTTATGTGCATGGCGCAAACCAGTCCGGTATACACGAGTGCATTTGAATGGAAATGCATTGTGACGGGACTGTAAATTTTGTCAGATGTAAGCGAAAATCCATTTCATAAAATCCGGTATATGCGAGGTTTATTTAATCGAAAAACCTCACAGAAAAATTTGGACTTGAGCTTTTGTCCGGCATGAGCGATTTTTGTTTTATACGAGGAGGGTTTAGGCTTTATTCAACAAATATTGAATAGCCTACGTCACCACTCTAGATTTTTTATATCTCTGTGCGAATACCTATTAAAGCTGGTGATGCATTCAATATTTTTTGTCTCTTCCCAATGCTGAAAATGAAGTGGATGGGCCATAGCTGTTATGCGTCGTGAGTATTTAGTAATGCTGAGCCCGCTAGAGGCCACAGAGGTCTCATGTTTGTCTTGCTTCTAAATCACACTTCCCGCTTAATCTGTTGTAAACAAAAGACATAAAAGATGTAACTCACGCCTGTGCAGATAGAATGCAGTGATCAGAAAACGGGTTACTGCTATTTATCATGTATACAGGGATATAAATAACCAGGTTTCTCTGTGTTCCATGTAAACATCATATCCCGGTTAAGCTCAAAGCCGGGATAAGCCTCAAAACTGGGATGCTAAAGACCTTGTAAACGCAGTCAATGACTTTACAAATCCAAATGGTTTGAACAAAATACTGAAGAGGACTTTTACTGTCTGCACCTGGATTTTCTACCTCTGGTTACTAAATCCACCAGTTAAAAAATTTTGATCGATAATTGGGTTCAATTTCAATAGATACACCCAGGCACGACAACTGTCAGCCCTGTGGAATCTAATCGTCTTATACTGAGCCTGTCTGGCAATGTGGACTAGACAAAAAGCAACAGATGATGCAGCAGTCTAATAAAATTGAACAACAGATGAGCATCAAAGTTGTTTACGTCTATCAGTCTGAAAAGGGTCACAAAGCCATTTATGAGGCTTTGGGACTTCAGGGAACCACAGTAAGAGCCGTTATCTATAAATGGGGAAAACTAGGAACAGTGGTGAACCTTCCCAGGTGTAGCCGGTGTACCAAATTTCCTCCAAGAGCACATAACAAAACATACATATTATTATGAAATCCATTCACATAGCTGAACAATAAGAAAACTGTTATGAACAATAAGTAACTGTGTTGCCAAAGTGCGTCATACAGATAAAGTTTTAATATTTATTTAACAATTATTAAAATTAAAACGACATGGTCATTGCGCAGAACTGCTGGTCAATTAAGCGGCAATCAGGGTATTACCCACACCTTTAGCGTGACTGTGTCCCGCTGCACTTGCAGGACTGCATCTGTGTGGACACGGCTGCTGCGCGAGGGCGCATGAGGTGCCCTGGCGTCACGGGCCTCCCTGTCTCCAATCACAGATGCAGCTGTACCACCGACCTAGCTGAAACACCCGGGGACTGAAAAGAAATGTAACTTTTTTTTTTTTTTTTCTTCCCCCTTCATTGCATACGCGGGAAAAACCAAATGTAGCCTACAAATTGTGACATCCCAGCGATTTCATCTCTTGGAGAGAGGGACTGGTTGTGTCATGTAAGAGTGTTCTGCCTAAATTACTGAATTTAAAGTTTCTGAAAGAAATGCATCTAGCTTCTTTAAAGACAAAGATTTCCACAGTGGTTTTACTGTTTCATTAACGTATGTAACTAGAGTTAATAGCACATGATAAAGGCCTGCTGTGATCATGAGATGAGATGCGGTCTGATTTCCAAAATAGCCGCACAAGGCTACACTGGCCAAGCAGCATCAGGTTAGTTCGTCAGGGTGCCGTAGTCCTGGGCATGTCTAAGCTGCCCCACTGGTGTACACACTACTTGGCTGACAGGAAGCCTCAGCTAGTGTTTCTTGCCTGTGCAACGGCCTTCAATGAACGCTCAGTTCACAATTTCTTCACCAAGTTGGGTGAGCTGTAGCACAAGCACAAATTTGAACTGACAGACATGTGGCTGACATGAAACCAGTGTTACAGTGGTATAGCAGCCAAGGTACATAACCTTGTCAATAAACTAATGTATGTAATTTTACCCCACCGATTTGAAGTAAGTAGGTGACCCCGGGTACGGGGTTGCTTCGGCATGTTTGACATATTGAAAATTGAATGTTGTGACAAATGTTGTATTGATACATTCTCAATATAAGTTTTGTAGGCGGCATTCTGCACTACACATACTGTGAAGGTATTTCTCTAAGTCAGGGGTTCCCAAACTTTTCCAAATCAGGGCCAACTTGAAAATCTAAAAAATGTCTGCGGCCCACCTTTGTCCTACAAACAGTACATAGATGAAATTATGCATTCTCAGAACACTAAACAGCAACAATAATTGTGGTTGTTGTTGTTAAGAAAATAAAACAAATTTAAAAAATTAATAAAAAAACAACAACAACAATAATTGTTGTTGTTGTTTTTTTATTTATTATTATTATTATTATTATAAAGATTCAGGATTCAAATTAAAGCAGGGGGATAGAGGAAGCCCAAACTTTTAATCTGTGGTGTACACACAAGACAGAATTAATTATCTAACACAGTACGAGCTCCTCCGATTATGACCCCCGGTCATGATGACCAGAAAGTTACGTTCCGATCATAAACTATATAAGGTTCCTAAAATATTGTGAGGTCAATAACACTCAATAGGTTATTACTTCTAAATATTTTTTTAAATTGTGCAATAAATATTTTACAATGAAAATCATGGGTAATCATATTTGCAAAAATGAATCATATTTTTAATGACCTCTCACGGCCCACCTGCAGTACCACCACGGCCCACCAGGGGGCCGCGGCCCACACTTTGGGAATCACTGCTCTAAGTTTTAGCAACAAAGAGTTATGGAGCCAAATGCAACATTGTAACGAGGTAACCCCGGTCTCCTCTATTGCATGCATCATCCTGTGTTGCTGGCACGTCCGTGTCTCCCCCCCGCCTTCGTCACCACACCACCCAGGAGGGATTCACCGATGATTCCCCACCAGCTTTTTATCGGTGGGGGTGAGGTCCGGTGTCCCCCTTTCCCCCACCTGTTTCGCGCGCGCGCACACACTTTCGGTGGAGAGGGATGCGCTTTCAATATCAATACAAGAATTCGCCTGGATGGCAGTCTCTTCAACTTGCGCTGACTACACGCTAAGGCAAAAACTTCAACCACTTCAATCTATTTTCAGTCTTCAGTATGCCGACAATGCTGTTCTTCTGAGTTGCGACGTGCCTGGACTTAAAAGAATACTAGTCATCAAAAAAAAACATCTATTTAATGTGCTGAACTCAACCTCAATAAGAAGGCAGTATTGTAGCTCAACTGTCCAATCCTGATCCACAATTGGGCCTGTCCACAGAAATGGGGTACCTATGGGGCATGGTACATTAACGGTTAAATAACACGTTACAGTTTTCGACAATTCACTGAATTGTATGTTTATTGTGTTATACATATGACAAAGATATAATAACATTTTTGAAGTAATGCTTTGCCTAGTTTTACTTGCAGAAAGAAGAAAATGTCCACACTGGTTTTTGACAAAAGGGCACCCTTATTTTGAGTAAAGTTGTCAGCTTGAATAAATAACTTAGTTTCTCTTCGTTTTCTAAAAAAAAATTAATGACGGGTAATTTAATGACACCCTATTTGAAAAGCTTACGTTCGTAACCATCGTCTGTCCTTGCAGTTACGAACATAAAAGCGGGTCAGACTGGGATATATTTGCGGAAATGACCACCCATACATGGATGAAAAGTAAGAGTCCATTTGTTGATTTACGATAGCCTACAATTATTGATTTCGGTTTTCTTTCCTTCTGATTTCTTTCAATGATCATTGAAAATTTTGCGTTGCGAGTCTGTCCTAAAAATATTACGTTCGTAACCCCACCGAAACAAGAAAAATTCATGCGAATCTACGACTGTGAACTCAGTCACAGCTGAATACGAAATATGCGTGTGCGCCTCGACGTTGACGGCACTGCTTGAAGGTCATGTAAGCATCGTCTGCAATGCTGGAATAATTTTCTCTGAATCTGTCCCAAATATTACTTACTTAAGCACTGTTACGAACGTAATAGAAAATGAGCAATGATCACATCATTTATTTGACATAATCAACACAATAGTTTGGGCGAATAATGCACTTTGAAGTCTCAGATTGGACTGCAAACATGGAGCAAATTCACCGGCTTTTTATGTAGATTACACCTACGGAGCATAAAATATCACCAAATCTACCTATTTCTGCCATTAGCGGTCTCACTGTCTTTACAGTTTCGCGGCTGTAATTTTTTTTCGAAAATGTAGGCCTATCTTTTGTTTGCCTAGCAACTAACCGATGCCCCTGTCAGAGTTGGTGGAGTAGAGTAGTCTAGAATTATTTTTTTATTGGGCAGTACTGGCAAAAAGTTTGAGCCAGCAGCAGCAGGATACGCTGGCACCAAAACGGAGGCAGTGCCAGGTCTGCAGGAGCTGACTCACAAAATAAGACGCGTCACCTGCTGCAATTGCTTCAGACCCGTCTGTGGGAATTGCACCAGGAAAACGGAGGTCACCTGCGCAGACTATTACGATTAGACTAAATGCTACCCCAATAAATAAAAAGGTAATCAGAAAAAAGTTCAGCACCTCCCTGGCCAATTGTTTTCTAATTCCGTGTCATTGTTCCGATTAATTATTTCATAATAAATAAGATATTCCATATGGTTATGTTGTTATAAATGTTGAACCCGAATGCATGTTCATCAAAATAATGTTTTTAATCGTTGTTTTTGTCGTTCTGAATTTTTTCATTATTTCTTTACCCGAAAATATCGTTGTGAATGATAACAATAAAGCCGCTTTCACACGGGATGCGAACGAATTTTTCGCCCGACAGATCGCATTTAAAGTCAATGCAAAGACGCGAATCCGCGTGAAACACGCGTATTTGCGTCTTTGCATTGAATTCGAATGCAATCTGTCTTGCATATTCAAACCATTAAATATGCCACCTGGGAGTAAATTATATTATTTTCGAGGAAATGTCTCAGCAGCTTATCTTATCTGTCCTGTTACATACGTAATACCTTTCAGCTAGTTTTGGAAAACGAATATTGTCAGTTGTGGTGTTGATTTATGAAAGGTTTTTTTTATTGATGTTACTGATGTTCAATGAAGTTCATTTAGCTCAATTTTTAACCTTGCAAGGTGTTTGCTTTGAGTGTTGAAAAACACTATGTGCCAGAATTTGCAAGCGAGAAATCCACAAATTGCAAATCTGGAAGAAAATTTGATTTTTAATACTACTCGACTTTAATACTACTTCTTTTTATCAGTGTTATTGTTTTTATGACTTTTAGATTAATGTTTTAAATTAATGTTTTCACCTACTGCCTTTACGCCCTCTCTGGCATCCCCCCCCCTGACATCCGCAGAGCGGTCACCGCCAAAGCTGAGCGCGCAAAGCAGGCCAACGACAACCGGCACCCCCTGCATGAACGCTTAGCTCCCCAGAAACGGCTCAGGTCCAGAAACAGCTTCCTGGATGCCACAGCAGAACTGGACAGCACACCACCTATAGCCAGGACTGCAGAGTGGCGCAGCCAGTGGAACAGCCTGGGCAGCCAGACAACCCAATGGACAGAGAGAGGCATCATCCCAGATGAATGTCTCGCAACTGGCCATGAACAACCTTGGGCCATCTGGAAAACCCTGAACCGCCTGCGGGTTGGCGAAGGACGCTGTAAGGCATCCATGAAAAAATGGAAACTAGCAGGCTCTGGTGCATGTGTGTGTGGTGCACCACAAACCATGGACCACATCATGAGATGCGTCTCTGGCCCACAATGTACTGGAGATGACCTGGCCGAACCAAATGCTGCTGCACTTGCCTGCGCCAATCACTGGAAAGACGTGATATAGAGGACGGCCGGACACGAAGACGACGACCTACTTCTAAAAAGCATTTTTTTTGTTGATTTTAGGTTGAAATATCTGTCTTGTTACATACGTAAATCGAAGTTGCCATGAACATTTCAACTGTGTGTTCCAATGTCATCTTTGCTGATATTATCTTTACAACTGCAGAAAGTTACTCAAGGTCCCTTTAGTGACTTATTAGGTTGAATCTTTTTTTCTCCTTTATTGGTTTATTTTTTGTCTTGTGTGTCACACTTATGTTCCCCATTTCTGCGGACTGGCCCAAATGCAGCCCTCCAAAATTACAGTCCATGATGCAATTTCCAACACAGACACATTCATCGACCGAGGTGGCATCTTAATCTCTGACTGTTCCCTTGATTATGAAATTCAACGTCGAACTGGACTCGCCTCGGCTGCATTTGGTCATCTTCAGCATGGTGTCTTCTGAAATTCCAATCACTCAACAAGAACTAAAGTAAGTGTCTATCGTTCACCCTGCTTATCAACCCTTCTATATTGCCAGCTATACACGTTGCTATACGCAGATATCCATGATAACCTCTGATTTCAAATGCAAATTTTGTTGGTGTGATGTGAATAGAGGCCACTAGATGGCAGCATTTACCTTTATTTTATTGAGCTCAGACTTGAGCTAGGTTTAGACATGTCTTGGACATGTCTGGGGCAAGTCCCCGAAAATAAAAAAAAGAGGTCTAAATGTGGGTGGGGTCTGCAAAAGAGTATATAAGGAGTAGAATTGAGACAGTAAAGTAGTAGGAGAAATTGCAAGAAGAAGGATACATGTGACCAGACCTGTCATTCTGTTCAAGACCTGTGAAGTTTCTTTTCTGGATTTTTGCCTGTGTTAGAGAAGTTTCCTCACCCAGGACATCACCAAGGGACTGTAAATATTTTTGTTGTTATATATTCAATCTTGGTCAGTAGATTAGTTTAGTTAATAGTCCTTGTTTGTTAATTAAATGTGTTTAAGTTGTTAAAACTGTGTCCGTCATCCCTTGCTGTTGCTGTTGCGTTTGTGTTGTAAATGTAATAACAAATTGGGGCCATAACAGTTGGCTATTTGCAACCTTCATGTCAGTATGAGACAACTAGCTGAATTGCTAGATAACGTTAGCGACATAGCTAACATAGCTATTCTACAAAGCTAGTTATACCGATATCTGTGAGGGGATTTTCTTCTTGTATGATTTTAGAGTTGGAAAACGAGCTTACATTTTTCATATCCTTCAGCTATAGTGAAAAAATAATGCTTTGAATTCTTGAAATTCCACGTAAAACATCTTAATATAAAAAGCATAATGCCCAAATAACTAAAATATGTAAATATAATTCAAAACAAATATGGATTGGAAAGGATGGAATTATAAGGATTATAACTTGCAACCAAGCAGATTCACTTTCTTGGGATGTAAGTTCTGAGCATACGCTGTAATCATGACACAGCTCCTTTTAGATAGGCCAACTATTTTGGTTGCGGCTGGGTCAGATAACGTCCTGAAACCGTTTGCATTGATCGCGTTCTTACGACTATTGTTAAAGCGCTGCCGCCTGGCAGTGAACTACCATATGAAATGTGTCTTATGCAATTTCAAAACTATTTTGCTTCACATGCAACAATACTTTTCCTGATTTTACATAGGCTACATAATTGTTTCATTTGAGCTTATTCAGATTCTGAAAATGAATGAACCCATTTGTTCAGACGTAGACGGCAATGGTCAGGGAACTGCTAATTTATGCATGCAGTTACACTACGCTGTCACTAGATGGCACTCCTGGATCAGGTATTAACCTCCGCCGAGGAGGTTTATGTTTTCGGGGCCGTTTGTTTGATGGTTTGTTTGTTTGTGTACAAGATAACTCAAAAACGAATGGCCGGATTTTTATGAAAGAAATTATGAAATCAGGGTAGGTGGGTATTAAGTCAAGGAGGAGGTGATTAAATTTTGCCATATCTAAGCCAAAGTACTGCTGAGATATACTCCAAAGTTCAAGATTTCAAGTCTTTCCAATGGACCAGAGTTCCAATTGCCGTGCTTTTGGCTTTGCTGCCCCTCTGCCCCTGATCTCTTGCAACAGAAAAATTTGTTCTCGGTAGCAACCACTTCAGCTACAGTGAGCCAATGGTATTCCAATTTGTAGTTAAGAAAAATCCGTTTTTTCAAAGCAAAAATTCAACATGGTATAGATACTATGTCATTCTACTATCAATTATAGTCATTACATATCAAAAACACGGAGTTCCCTACCGTAGATTTACACACAGATTCCTCCATCAACAACTGTAGTACTCCCTTATATCCTCCTAAGTGCTCATGTTGATAGCCTATCACTCAAAGTTTTGCTTAGGCTCACCTGTGTAACTGCACACTTATAGTTCACGCCCACATGAAACTTCCTCGTAATTATGTATTGATTGACATGTTTCTTTTCCAATTCCAGAGAGAATAAACTTTCCACTGTAACTGATACACATTGATTGAACAATCAAAAATGTATACAAGCCTTTGCGCAACAGCAAGGTAGGTTGTATTCTCTTAATGTTGAGCACAGTGGTGCTTCTGAAATGACGTGATTTCAAGAAGGAAAAAAACTTCCTAAACTGCCATGAAGTGTTCAGTTACATTTATTGGATTTAAATAAGGTATGGACATGGTCAATGGCAATTTTTCAAAATGAAACAGGACTGGAGGGTTCCTTCTACTGGATATATCTGTCTCTTGAGGAGGATTCAATGAAGAAATACTGCTACTGCTTCTGTAATCGCATTTTGCTCAATGAGGCTTGTTGTTTTGGAATTTACACCATATTCACACAAAATCAAATGCCGAGGTTTTTGCTTGTTTAATATGTCAACAGCTCATGTACTTCGGTAGACCCCCTGGTACGTTCATTCCACCATTCTGTTCAATCTAGGGTAGAAAATTGCCTGATTTTACCTGATAGTGGAATGTCTGTTCTGTTAAAATAAGGTATATTTCAGATATTACTGAGTTGGTGATTTATACTTTTTCCTTATAAGGTTAGGAATGTGTTTAAATAAGGTTGCAGGCTTAGAAGTGGGAACTGCCAGCTTTTCATCACAGGGTGAATGTTCTGGCCATTAAATGGCCTTCATTTATCAACGCTGATTTCGGTATAGAACTGGCGTGGCGTTAAATCTGGCGGCAGAAACCATCGTAATTTACATGACATGCCCCTATAAATTCATGCTCCGGGAGGCATAGTCCAGCCCACTTTACAATATGGACTCTCGAAAGACAGCAAAGAAGAAAGAACTTCACTGAGGAAGAAATATTGTCGGCCTGCTGATATGACCTTGTATCTACAATTTGATAAGAAACAAAAACTTGTATGTCCACGATAATAACATAAACATTGCAAAATACAAAATTTGATTGATTGGATACATTCTTGGAGGAAAATAGTCATCCTCCTCGAACACAGCTCAACTGCATTCTTCCATGCAAAATTAAACTTTTTTTTTTTTTTGCTTTCCTTTAAAGCTTATCAGTTTGAAGATACGAAGTTTAACAGCAGGCTGACAGTAGATAGAGAAAAACAAAATAATATTATGTGGAAGTCTTAAGAGTGGCATAAAGGGAGCCCAGAAGGCTGCAGTTTGGAAAGCTATTGCTGCTGCGGTGAACACCGTTTTGGTGGAAAACCGGTGTGCAGCAGAGGTTTGATTTAATTCATTAATAAATAAAAGTGAGTATTAAATACACTTAATTTTCGTGCTTTGATGCGCTTAAATTACCAAAATTCTTCTTAGACACAATTATTATTGTGGCTAGGACGCACATTTCTCCGTTGCCCACACTTATTTTAAGTGTGTCCAAAGCTAAAAATTTTTTCTTGGCCAAACTTACTTAAAGCGGTACTTTCTAAGCAGCACTGGAATGATCATCAACTGCCGCACTTACAAGTGTGGTCAAAAAAAAATCCAGCATTGGCCACACGTATAAGTGCGAATAACATCGGCCTTAATAAATTCAATTTATAGATCCACGATATTTTATGTTATATTGCCTACATAATTGACAATCCAAATGCTTTACATGTAGGTTAAAAAAGTGGTCCGATTTTAAGATCGCTTCCAAAAAACGGGTTCCTGCTCTCATGTGCAGCAGAGCACAGACCAGTGGAGGCTAACCAGACAGCTGTCACCGTTCCAGGAGCGTATGGCAGCAATGATAGGGTCCCCTTCTATCGTGGGAATGCGAGGCGGTGGGGAAATTGATGAGTCCCCACCGCCTCGATCGAAGCTGCATGAGGGTAATTGTTAAAATACAGTGTGCAGAGATCACTCTTCATTGTACTTTTATCAGTGTTACTCCATGATATTTTATTGGGTGCCACACAAAATGACCAGCCACTCGTGACTTTCCCAGAGGAGATCTCTGTGCCGAAAGTTCCTCTTACTTTGGACAGAAGCTTATTCCTCTAACAATAGAAGATCTGCCATTGTCAAAATGTGATCACAGTCGAAGTGTCCGTAGGCATCTATATACTGAGCAACAAAAGAAACGCAAGCTAGCTAGTTAGTTTTGTACTCTTATGGTTACTCAGTCGAAGTGACCGCAAAAATAAAGCAAAGTTTGATGAAACAGGTGTAAATGTGCACACGCTAGTAATAAATTTGATTTTCT
The DNA here is from genome assembly GCA_029721435.1 of Gymnothorax reevesii. Classification (NCBI taxonomy): domain Eukaryota; kingdom Metazoa; phylum Chordata; class Actinopteri; order Anguilliformes; family Muraenidae; genus Gymnothorax; species Gymnothorax reevesii. The sequence continues at coordinate 67,123,202 of CM056582.1, forward strand.
AAAATAATTATGTGCAAACTTATTTTCCAGTCTGCCTTTAATTAGGCTAACTTGCGTTTCTTTTGTTGTTCAATATACATCTGACTGGATGAGCATCTGACATAGGCCCTACCACACTGCATATCTGCCAAGCTGTGTATTGCGGTTAATCAAATTGATTGTAATTGAAGCACCTATTACTAAGATCCCATAAGTCACACTTGACTTGACTTGACTTGTGGGGTTTTAGTAATCAGTGCTTCAATTGTCAGCCGTCTGGCCTGACAAGCAGGTTGTCTCAAAATATGAATTTAATTAATTTCTCAACACAGGTGACTAATTTATTCATTCATTCATTTATTAATTTAGGCAATTTATCTATTTAGACTATTATTTCATTTTACTTATAAGGGCAACAACAGCATGACATCCACATCGCTGCATATGGTTTAGTACTCATTTTGACAGCTGCCCTCGTTCCAGCATGTTGTTCGCTGGTTTCAAATTTGTGTACACCTGATCAGACCTGGCGTTAGATTTTTGCGGACCATTCGCTCACGTTCAGATTGATAAATGCCGATCCTTGCGGGAGTTTTGGCCTACACCCATTTTTTTAGTGTACGCACGTTTGATAAATGAGGGCCAATAAGAGGTGCCTTTAATGAGTATATATGCTGGCTTGTGGGACTCTGAAAAAAATGGACAAAATTCTAAACTTTATCATGGAGAAAGGGCATGTTTTTTGTTTTGAGAGGTTACTGGTCTCCACTGATGTCCAACTGCTTCTATTTTGATAAACTCATGCTAAATTCAGCAAGAAAATTATTAGTTCATATTGAATTTAATGCGTCAAAAGTTGATTTGTGTTAAATATATGATTATTTTATGATTTGATAGTGTGCCATTTTGAGGGATCTCAAGAGTTTAGGGAGCCACCTGGATAACTGTCTTATCTGGCTCCTTGAGAGTAGGTAATTTAGAATTTAATGATAAGATGATTACTAATTGTGGTCAAGGAGTTCATGATCCCCGAAATGTAACCCCCAGCCATTTTTCAATTCTCTGTATAATTTTTATTACAACTTCAATGCTGAATTTTCATGAGATTTTTTAAAAATGTTTGCAGCCATTTTTCTCAATCAAAATCATGAAAATATACTGAAATACGATGGAATTGTAAATGCTTCGAGTGTCTTGATTCAGTTGAGCCATTCCATTCCTCTCTGTGAAGCAGATGTCTTGAATTATAAAGCCTTAAATAAGGTAACACATAAACACATAGCCAGATTTGGCTTCTTCGCAAAGGGGTGAAGGCAGATTTTTTTGAAATACAGAAATATCTTTTTTTAAAAACACATTTGTTATTGGGGTTTAAGAATGAACTTTTTCTTGTTCTTTACATTTATGGTGTTATCATGTTTCCGAAAACTTAAGCAGCTAAAAGCGGAGTGTGTGTGTGTGTATAATATATATATTACATATGAGGTATGTGTGTGTGTGTGTGTGTGTTCACTTGTGTGTCAGTATTCTTTTTACATGGTGCTTAGGCCACATGTAAATGCTATAGTTGTTAACTCACCCGCGACTGAGTTAGCAGGGTGACGTATTGTAATCAGTGTGGTTTGTTTGTCTGTCTGTCTGTCTGTTTGTTTGTTGCCATGTCTGTGTGTTAACAATCTATCTACATTGTTGCATTGATTGACTTCAGACTTTCACAGTAGGTGGGCAATGGTTCATAGATCACCTGATTAAATTTTGACGGTGATCGGGTCAAGGTCACGGTCACTGGAAATGTCAAAATCTTTTTTGTAATAGTTTTCTTCAAATTTATCACATTGACTTCAAATCAAAAACAACAATGTGCATCTTACGATTCTGTTTCCACGGTATGCTGGATGATGGGGCAGCTTTGATATTCTCTGTAGCAGTTGGGGTTAAATTTCAGGGAGTCCAAGGTAATCTGTGAAAATAATATATGTTCCATTATAAGTCAAAAACAATTGCAGATAAACAGATGCTCACTATTGTGAGCATACTGGAGGTCCTACATGGGCTTTTATTTGACACCATGACCTTTGACCTTCAGTGACCTTGAAAGGTCAAATTGAAGGTCGGACTTTCAGAGGACAAGAAGTTGAAAACGGTTGCGGAAATTGAGTCAGTATCAGAAGCACCAAAATAAACCATGGCGGGCGAAGTTTGTTTTGCCTAGCTATACTTGTTGAATATTATTTTCATGATCTCAGTCGCGCTCCATGGCTATTTATGAGGAATGCCTATTTTCTTTGCCTTCTTCGTACTCTTGCCAAAAAAAATTAATGAGGTCAACCCACTGATATACGAGAAGTTAATTTTATGTTTCATGCGTGCCACGATGACTCGATACCTCTCAGCGGTAGGCTTGTCTGATGCTTCCGCCATTCAGTAGTCAGTAGATGGCGCTTTCAATCAAATCTTTTAGCAGGATGAAGTTTCTTCGCTTCAGATGGAAGAGTACGGCAAAGCCACTGGGGAACTATTAGCTCGTAAACCCCAGTGAACACAAACTACTTCAGCCCTCGAGCAATGCGCGATTGCACACGATCGTGAACGAAGCTTCAACGCCAGTGGGAGGATATGAGGGTTGGCTTTCGGGTGACGTGACTTTACTGCCATCATTTTTGACGAGGGAGAGAGTGGCGAGTGAGGAACGGGAAGGAAACGTGGACGTTGATCGACCTGAATGCTTATATTGGGACAACATTAAACGCTCAACATATTGAGGTAACGTAATTATTGATCGCCCAGGCGAATAATCTACTAATAATATTAATGTAAGTTGATATTTTCTGTCGTTAAATGAGTCGAGTTTGTATTGATTTATGTTGTTATCTAGCTAATGTTAGCTTGCTAGCTAGATACTTTCATACTGTCAGAGACCGTGGATTAACTAATATTGGCTAGGTCGCCAATGGTTAACCTGGCTAGTAGCCCGTATAAGTCTCACGAATATTGCTGGATACGTAATAGTTTACCGCTCGCTTTGTACTGTTTAATTCAATCTAATGTTAACGTCAGACGTATGGATTACCTGTGGAACGATATCAGTCCTTTGCCTAACTTTCCGTTATCGTAGTTCGCTAATGAATTTGTTTAATATACCGGTTAGACGTGTTGGCTAACTGAGTCCAACGACCTGCGTGCACATCTAGCTAGCTAACCGTTAGTATTTAACCGATATGTTTCATTGTGATCTAGCCATGTTGAAACATTCCGTGTAATTTTAGTTTAATAACTAAAAATAACGAACTGTTAGCGAATTAACTATCCGATTTATAGTTGAATAATAACGTTAACGTGAGGTAGTCCCTCTGAATAATCTCAGTCATGTAGCTGCTGGCTGACTATATAGGTAATGTTAACCTGACTGTCGAGCTAGTGGAGCTCGTTATGTGTTAAGCCCAGTTCAGACCAAAGATTCGCGACGAGACGAGACCGTTTTAGAACGTTGCAGGGAGGAGTCGCAGCTGTGTGAACTGGCCGTCTCAGCTCGTTGCAAGCCGGCTGATGGCGTCGCCAGCGATTCAGCTTGTCAAATCGCAAGAAGCTGGTTTTTGAACGTTAAGCACAAAACCGTCTCAGCAGCCAATCAGCTCGTAGCGAATTCAGCTGGTCTTGGGAATTGCAAACTATTTGGCTGGTCGGAACTGCGCCAAGAATAACGGAGAAAAATTCACAAATGAGGGCAGGTCTCCCATGAGCTCCCGGCACAGATTGGCATAAGCGCCCTGGGTATTTCATTGAAGCTCCCTTGGACCAGTAGCGCAGCCAGAACTTGAAATTGCACGGGCACTAAGCATTTTTTCAAAACAATTATTAGTTCTGATTCGATCGCGATCATTTTTTTTCTAATTAAATATGCCTTCAATCCGAAAACACTCCGCACAATCAAGTGTTGCTTGTTCACCTCAGACAAAACGATAATTATTTTTTTGGACGCGTAATTTTGTGCATTTCAAATCTTTGTCTTTAATTCAATTTGGATAGGCCTAATTCAATCGACCATGAAGCGCAGGTTAGATCACCTGATGAGCCGAAAAGGTAGCGCGGAAGTACCAGGGCAGTTTTTCTATCGAAAAGTATAATACTTTTATTAAAAGTACAACTTATGAGCAGTGGCGGTTGGTGGACAGAGAACAAGGAGGGCGACAAACATGTCTTTAAACTGGTTATTAGTCTTGATCTGTTTTCTGTCAATTTCCCTGGTAAAAGACACTGTAGGCCTAACCCTCCCCTCTCAGGTGTGGCTAATTGTCCTCGTTAAGACGAGAAATCAAACGCATCAGTTGAACGCAAAAAAGAGCGCATTTCAATCTTTTTCAATTAAACAATCATTACGCAGAGGTTTGACGACTTGCTTAGGATGTGACAAAATTTGACGAGGAAAATCCACAGTGGTTTTTTACGTGAAGAGTTGCCTATTTAGGCATGTGAATGAAACATTTTTATAGATTTTTTTATTCACTTGCCTAAACATTTCATCAAAAGGGAAACTAACATGTTGACCAAGAACAATGATTGAAATCAAGTCACTCAATCTCACTCTTTTAAAGGGATGTTTTCTCCCCCGTCGGTTTTCCTTCCACCACCCGCTACTGCATGCTTATGAGTAACTTATTTTTCTGAACCGTAGCCGATTATGCCTATTGATTCGTCGCCCTTAGATTGCATCACGAGAGAAGCCGTGTCTTTAATTGCCATTTGATTATTCATGTAAATGGAAATTTCTTTAATAAAGGAAAATGGCTGGGAACAAGTTAGGTATAATTGTAGTAATGCCATGTTGTGTGGCCGCTCTATTTCACTGCAGTCAAGCGTTCACAGTACTCAGGTGTGGCGGCACCAGTGATTTGAAATGCACAAAATTGCGCATCCAACTGAAAGCTTTCGGATGGAATGTAGGCTATAGTTAATTAGAAAAAAATGAAAGCGATCGAGTCAGAACGAATAAATGTTTTACGGAGATATTTCGTTCCCACTCAATTTATGTTCTGGCTACGCCACTGCGATGGAACGCTCCGAATTCTCGCCCCTTTTTTTTTGTATGTCCTCGATTTTATTCAGAAGCAGAAATGCAACTGTTGTGCCTAACTTATCATATTATCCATATTTTCAAACGCAGCAAAAAATGCATGAACTGGGGGGGGGGGGAGGCCCAAAAAGCCGGTACAGTGCGTTGACCGGTTGGCAAACGGACTTTGTCTGAAGCGTCTGGTATCAATACAGCATTCAGAGGCAGAAAGTTATCTGTTCACCAATTTGCTGAAATTACTCACACACTTTGTGGGTCAATTAGTTTTCTTCAGTCATTAGGAATAAAGCCTTGCACAGTCATTTGTCATTGGCACGTACTTTGACCGGTTCCGCAAATAATTTCCATTTTTGCAAACAGCACCCTTTGTCAGGCCAAACTTATGATATCTTTCGTTTATTGGCATAACTGCGTGCACCTGGCCACAAAGGAACAGACACAGTGTATTTTCCACCAATTTTAGCCAGCATTACTCTGCAGTGATTATCATAGGCCTAATAATTGATCAAATTTATGGATAATTGTTCCTTGTCGACATTGTATCAGTTGGAATCCTCGTGCGCTGGCCTCAGTTTGAGACGATTTTGTACTTCCATCGATATTCAACTGCCATCAGCGACTATGGATGACTCTTTCTACTCTTTCCAATTCAAGTACATACCAAGTATACATTAAAATTATCAGGATGAGACCACAAATTCAGATTAATACAGGACATGAGTAATGATCAACCCGTTCAGCCACCGAAAAACAGTTACGGTGGGGGAAAAGATGTTTTATTTCACATTGACTACAATAAACTTTGATAAAATTCTTTCATAAAAATAAACAAGAATAAACATGTCTCATAGGCTAAATGACAAGTTTGAAAACCTATAAATGGCGTTTGCGGAACTACTCAAACGACAAACAGTCACTCTAATGGGTGTTGATGAAAAAGTATCACGAGTACGAAATTTGGATTTATATGGTCAAATATACGATAATTACCGATCATAATGACACTTATAACACATGATTAATCCCAGGAATACACGCGTTTAACGGCCACACACTGCGCAGTGCGCTTTATCACAGGCATTGATTTGGTACTGAGGCAACGGCAAGCAACAGTTATCGGGCATTTATTTCTCTATCAAGCCGAATAGCTTGAAACGATAGTTGAGTTAAATCCACAATAATTTACTGTTCCAGCGGTGTCAAACTCAAGGCTGACAGCAAAGTAGTTTTCCCACAAATAAAGTTTGATTTCTGCATCGGAATCGGTCAACCCTCTGTAGTTAGAATGTTAGCACAGAGAGTCGTTGCTGTGGAAACGGTCTCATCTCGTCGCATCGGTGTGAACTGGCAGGTTTCAGAACGTCGCAGACCGGTGCGTCGCAAGTAGTTGCAAGTCTCAGCCCGTCTCGTCGCGAATCTTTGGTCTGAACTGGGCTTTAGAACCCCTTTGACAACAGTAATGAATGATTGTCCATGGGAACCCTCTGCAACGACGATATTCCAGATGAGAAATTTTACTCAGCAGTCGCTTGGCAAGTGAGTTAACTATGATCTTAACGTTAGTTTATATCCAGACTGTATAACAGTAATGTCAACGTCACTAGCTTGAAGATTCTTGTTCATTAATTAGGAGACCGCTTTTTTTTTTTTTTGCTTACTATGGGGATAACACCATTGTCACGTATGGATCGATAGTCCTCGCTCCATTAGTGCAGTTTGCTTGGATCTGAACTCCATTAAACCTAGGACCCGTGGGTCTGTGAAATGCTGCAGCTGTATTCAAACCTGAGGAACTTTTGCGACCTATTAAATCTCTTGCCAAGGTTTCTAACGATCCCGTTTTGTCCTGCTGAATAACAGGGAAATGTGTCTAAAATGATTAAGATCTTAATATTTTCCACTTGATGTAATGCTGTAGCCATAACATGGCATTCGGGGTTTGAAAATTTATCTCCTGTGTAAGCCTGACATAGTTTCAATGAAGTGCATGTATGTGGCATTGTTCTACAATGTGAGACAAATGCTTTTCCTTACTTTGAACCTCAGGGGAAACTTGTGTGAAAAATTAGTTTAAGGAGTTAAACTGGAATTGAAGGGATTTTTGAAAGCTGGGTAGTTTTCTCGTCAGATTTGTCCTTAGACCTTTTCAAAAGCTGCTGTGTGTTGAACCCCTGCCCTGGCCGCACAGGTCAGCGGCATGCCATGTCTGTGGCTCAAAGCAGTTGGCATGGCAGGCTCTTTGACACATGGTAAAGAAAAAATGTTTCATTAAGCACCTATGTTTAAATGCCACAATGCTTTTTTTGAATATTTTCCTAACTCAAAGTGGTGTCAAAACTTTAAGGCAGCACTGATATACTATGCTGGTTTATGAGCTACATTATCCTGGCCCTTTGATCTCCGAGTATACAGGTGTCCTACTTGGGAGAGGAATGTTCACTTATTAAATGACTGTATTTTAACCTCCACCCTGCTATGCCTCATCATCGAGGGGTTTAAGCAGAGACATTGTGGAATCGGTGGGAGATTAATAGAGAAAGTTCCCTTTTTGCCCTGGTCCATGGCTGTTAGCAATGAAGTCCTTGGCTGCCAGACCTGCTCAGATGTGATGAACTGAGTTTGGCTGGCTATCTCACCCTCCCTTTCTTCTGGAAAGTTGGAGCACTGTTTGATTCCAGTGGCTGTTTTGTTTCTCTTTGTGTCCTTTTAACCATCTGCAGAACAGAGGATCTGTGACTTGTATGTTTTTGTTTGCCAAATCCTTTCTCGAGGTAATCCTGTGGGATGGCAGACGATGATAATTAAGACTGTTGACAGTACGAGGACCTCGTGCACGGCGCACGGTTTACAACTTTTTACGCTTTGTTGCCTCTGTTAAATCTGCATGGAGAGGTAGAGATTGGGGATACTGTTGTTTATTCTTCAGTCTCAGTGGAACGTGGCTGCTAGCAGCCCAGGCAGGGCTTGTGTGAGCCTGTTCACCCTGCAGGTGTGTTTTCAGTGCTGCCACGTTTCGGGCTTGCACTGCTCACCTGCTGCTCGTACATATTTGGGACCTTAATTTCTCCCACTGGACTTATTTTCTACAAGCAGCGAACCCACAAACTCTGGCATGTTTGCCCTAGTTCACGTATGTTTGCATGTTTTTGTGTGTCTTGGTATGTTTGTGGTGTTTGCATGTATGTGCATTTTATGAAGTGGGTCATTCCATGCCGAATGGACCAGTGTTTGCATCATGCCGTCTCAGAAACTCAGAAACATGAATGTTTGCCGTCATTTCAAATGGTCAAGTTCCAAATTTTTCATGGTGCAATTGCCAATTTGGGGAGAGGGTGTCTTGTCACTTGCAAATGTTGCAGTGACTTAAAAGCATTTTTGAAGGGATACAAATACACTTTCCAGTGCTCCCAAATTAATGTCAGGGGGTGCATACAGGTATAATTACCTGAAATGTATGAATCTTTTATCATATTTAGCATATCTCATTTGATTTCACTGTGATAGGCTGTTTAAAATGACCATTTTTACTGAGCTAAAATTTTTATTGGTGCCCTTGACCATTCAGTCAATAGAGCTGGGATAGCACTGTTGCCTATTACCAACCAGAAATTTAAAAAGTTTATTTGACTATACCAGTCGCATCCATCCTCCTTGATTCTACTTCAAGAAATCTCCCTTTTTTTCAAGAAATCCATATTGTTATTCACCAGCAACCAGTCAGGGTTTATTTTGTTTATGTCGCAAAGGATTGTTATTTGAAACTGATATTTCAGAGAGCTTGCGTCAGTGGGGTTTCACATTGCATCTTTTGCGTTTATTTTTGCAGATCTTAAAGACTGTTGGATATCAATTAATTCTTTCTTTCTTCAATGCATCACCCTCAGCCCTAGACTAATCAACCCCAAATGTTACAGGATGTTTTACTTTGCACATTCAGAGAACGAGCATAATCATGTCTATGTCAAGGACTAGGGTAATTTTGTGGTGCGTCAGTTACAGATTTTATTTTGTCATTCAGTTCTATTGCGGCTGAAGCAGGAAAAATATTTTTTCTTGCACAGACTTCTCGTCATTTGGTGTCATTCATTTAATAAGACATTTGAAATGAATTCCAATAATTTAAAGCGGAGTTGCGGCATGAATATGGTTAGTCTTCCTCCGAATTTTGCATCAATTACGATGGAATTTTCCCAAGTGTAAATTTCTCTGTGTGGCAGTATTCATACAGTAAGCCTATGCACATGTGCAGACTATGCAGCATGCAACAGCGAGTGCCATTCTTATAATTTATTTACTGATGATCAGGTTCTAATGTCTGTTGGGGCAATCAATGCTGTAACAGCAGATGGTACACTGAGTGAGCATGCTCTGTTCAGGGCTCCAGGCTTGCTTGGATAGACCATTTGATTGTGGTCGGCCACTGACTGATCTGATATTCCGACTGCCCTTCCACATGACGGGGCCCACAGGATGCATCAGATGGAGGAGGAAGGAGGGCATACTGTACCGCTGAGCCTTTGTGTCCGGATTATATGCCAGTCCCCATGGCAACAGAGCTGCTGGTTCAGTATTACCAAGGGAAGAGGTCTTGCTGATTGCATTAAACAGATTATAGTTGATTCTTACAATCTTATAATGTTATGTAGGGAGTCCAATCATCTGCTTGCATTTTGAACGCAACTCAATTTGTCATGCTGGCATGGTGCATTTTTGTTGTTTTTGTTGAATTTTATTCCCCAAAGTTGTTTTCATAAAGAATGGTTCAGAAGGGGTGGTGTCAATGAAATATTATACCTGTGGAACTTGAGAAAACAGACAACCGGTTTCTAAAAGCACACTGGGTCCCCCGAGTCAATTTTCAGTCTTACTGAATTCTGTACTGGCAGTGATTGTGAGAGAGAAGTGACAATGACATGATTTCCTGTAAGGAGTGGCTTGAAAACTCATGGGCTGGTGTCAGAAATGACCCAGAGAAGCCATGGAGACTCAATCTGGGCTATAATGTGAGTGGTGGATATTAAAGTGAATTAGGAACTGCTGCGTGCGTGCGTGCGTCTGTGTGTGCGCGTGCGTGCGTGCATGTGTGTGCGTGCGTGTGCGCGAGCGCGTGCTGTGCGCATGTCTGTCTGCATGTGTGTCACAGTGCCTTTGTGTGCACATTGTCTCACCTCCTGGATCTGTTCTTTATCGGATGCTGGACCTTTCAAATAACCAAGAGGGCTCGGTAACTCGTTCATGCGCACAAACACAGCTGGGAGAGGAAGTGCAGCCAGGCGTGCCCCCTTTAGCCAAATACTTGGGGTTGAAAGCAGGCACTTGGTGGCCTACCACTTCTAAATTGGGACTTTCTGGGTTTTATGTGCATTTTTCGTACACTTCTCCAAAAGTAATGGGCTCTCATTTCTATGTGAAATGTAGCGAGCGAAATGTCTTTTTCAGGGAATTATCATGTTATCATGGAGCTGTTGCCCTCTGTGTGAAACATAATGGGACTTACAACAGCTGCGGCTTGTTGGTGAGAAATAGCGCATGGGTGCAAAGGGGTGATATTCCAGTCTAAATCACTGTATGCGTGCTGACATGGTGCCCTCACAATGGAGTGAGGAAATGAAATATTAACACACACTAGTTCTTTCATGCTGTTTGAGTCCGTCAAACTTTTTCCATTTGTCTTTATTATTGCCCGTGTATTGAATGTTGCAGCATGCTTATTTACCTTTCGTCAGCTTGGATGAAATGCAGCTATTCATTTATAGAGGTCAGAGGGGTAGATGTGCTGCCATCAACAGCAGAGTTTATGGTGTGCTCGAAGCCCTCACTCACTGCTGCTGGGGTTGTTTGGTTTGGTACTTGATTTCTATGGTGTTTTGTTTTTCTCTTTTCTCTCCTTAAGGACGGGATCGCCTAGCTGACGCAATGGTACGCCTCCGGATGGGTGTGGTGCGGGAGCAGAGGGAACGAGTGTGACGGAGTGAGAGAGAGAGCGAGAGCAAGAGAAAGGAGGGTTTGGGCAGGAGAGAAGGATGGGCTGGAGAGTATGGAGTTGCTGGTTGGGTGCATCCACTGCAGTGCTCTACGGCTCCCTGTCTCTCTTCATCTCCATCCTGCACAATGTCTTCCTCCTCTACTATGTGGAGACCTTCGTGTCCGTCTACAAGATAGACAAGGTCTCCTTCTGGGTCGGAGAGGTGAGTGACCCCCAGGGTCAATGTTCCAAACACTCCCAGGGCCTGACCTTAATGGTTGCCCAGCAGTAACCCTGTTACCAATTTATTACAAGTGAGCAGTTTTTCCTGCCCTTTATCCTTACATGGTAATTCAATAAGCAGGGCTGGCAATAATCGATATCGCATCGCAAAATGTGGTCAGTCCCCCCCCCCCCCTTTCCCCTTAATGCGCCAATCTGCGACAGGCTTTTGAAATCCCCATCGCATATTTTGCGATACAGTCCACTGATAATGTGAGTAAAAGGTCTCAGTTTTGAACAAAAACGGCCTCCTAGTGTCTCCATATCGCCGTGATCGGCTTCCGCCACCGCACTATGGATAAACTAATGGCGCGACTCTGAAACCATGGTGGCGAAGCGAGTGGAATCACCCCATTATTTTCCTCCCTCCGCGCCAGTCCCGCCCACAGAGCTAAAGAAAACAGTAGATCGGACAACGTCATTGGCTGAACCAACCACAAAACGTGAGACGCGTCTGTCTTGTGTAAGGAATCGTCCAGGACATTGCGGAATCAAACGCTCTACTTGTGTAGACTAGATAAAATGAAATGAAAAACATTGGACTGGTGTCACGCATCAGCCTGCAAGCATGATATTTATTTAATGAATTATTATTTTGTGTACGGGTGACTTTGTAGTCAGGAAATTCTTAATAGTTAATTTAAATTTAATTTTTTGAATGTTAACATGTAAGAGTTGCATATTTATTTTTAAGGAAGGGTGTCAGTCCTGAGTCAGGTTAGTGGCTTAGGTAGAACCAACTAAAACTTGGTAATTCCTATTCAGTTACTACATGTTGGCTGTAAGTGGGACACCGTTGCTAAGTCCAAGTAGTTTTAATACTGCAATGCTATTGTAACTCAACAGCCTTGGTCTTCATTAGGCTGTGTTGATTAGTAGTTGTACTGTTAGCTAAGTGTTCTAAGAGTTGAAAATAAAAAGTTAAAATGCATATACAGATGTTTTTGTCAAGTTTTATTTTTGCTACACAGTTCTGAAAAATGCTACAGACTTCTAGAGACTGCGTAGCGTTTTTGCTACGCAGTTATTTTTGCTTAATGCCAGGCCTGATAAGGATACCACTTCCTTTAAGTTTTTTAGTCTAAGTCGTAAATGTGAAAAATTTGTAATTGAATCAAAGACTCTCATAAGCACCAGTTTCCCTTTGTGTCTCTGGTGAGTTTATAGCGAAACTATGGTTAGCTAGCTGGTTAAGTTTGTTGCCCCTCTCCCTCTTCTTGGTTGTACAGTTCAGCGGTGTGATTGCCGTTGCAAATGGCTCACAAGAAATCGACTATTGAGGCTGTATGTGATTACTTGTAAATGAAATGATGACGCAGGAAAATAATTCTCACTCTGGAGTAGCGGAGCAGTTAAATGTACCATCACTTTTGGTCCCTTTAGATAGGGGACCAAAAAAGCTTTTTAATTCCTGTTCCGTTGACTGGACTTTGATGTAAATATCCTCAAAAAATGTATAAATATCCTGAAGGTCTTCACATTGCACACATCATCTTAATTTAATTTCATTTATTTTAATTCAGTATGCTTTTGTACACTGCTAAAATAATAATAACCTTGACAATATTAGAATATTAATGGATAATGTATGTATGATGATCCTCATTTTTTCAGAAATGACTTTCTTCAATGTGCACCAATGGATTTCCATTCATAAACCTCAGGTTGCTGCTATTCTTGGCTTGAAGATCTGATGACTCATCCTCACCCTTGCTTCTCTTTCTTTTCTTCTTTTCTGGTGTCTTCCTCCTCTCCTGTCCCTCTCTATCTGCCCCTTATGTGTCTCTCTGTCATGTATTCACTTTCTCTTTTCTCTTTGCCTGTTCTCTCTCCATCCCTCCCTTTTTCTTTGGTTCACAGACAGTGTTCCTGATATGGAACAGCTTGAATGACCCTCTGTTTGGATGGCTGAGCGACCGCTCCTTCCTCAGTTCTCCTCTGTAAGAGTCTCCTTCCACCCACCCTGCGCGCACACACACCCACCCTGCGCGCGCGCACACACACACACATACACACAGCTCTTTCGCTCTGGTTTAGTTGCTGTGATTTCTCTCCTGGTAAACAAGGAAATTTTCAAGCTTTTTTTTCCTGGCATGGAAAACTAGAAAATTGCCTAAATACCCTGGAATCATTTTAGTTTGAAGTTGCCGACTGTCCTACCAGGTCTATGATAAATGTATCCCCCGCCCCCACCGATAGATATTGCTTGAACAAAATATCAAAAAAAATTATGCCTTGAAAACAGTGGCAACTTTAGGGCAGTTTTGAGTGTTTCACTTGCTGGATTCCAGAGGGCACAGACTGCTTTGTACAACTGTATCGTTTGGTTGCAGAGGTGTTCAGCTGTAACTTTGAAGGTTGGATCAGTTATGCCTTAGTGTGAGCTGTAGTAATATCTGTGTAGTTGTTAAGCTTTTAACCCCACACTGTTCCTCCACTGCTTAGTCACTTTGAATATGAAGCGCCAGCCAAATAACTATGGTGTTTCTGCGGCCTGATTGTCTCCCTGTTGTCCACTAGCTGAGTGACCCTGCTGAAGGAATGTATGTTATGCTGCCCGCGCATGCAGGCGAAGAGTTGCATACTCTCTGACTGTGCGGTGGCGCTATGCAATGTGCGTCAATTTGGGTCACCCTGAAGTAGTGCTGGCAGCAGCTGGCACCAGCATAATTAGGATTCCTGTATTGGTAGGGGGGCTTGTTGTTGCATTGAGAATCAGTGCTTGTATTAGATTTGTGTCCTGTGATTAAAATTCTGCCTTATTTTTACTGGGATGCTGTTGATAATGCCATTTTGCTAATAAAGCCCCCCCGCCCCCATTTCAGTTTCTCAACTAGTATCCAAGCTACTTTTTTGTGTCGCCTGTGAAGCATAGCAGCACATAGGGATCACTTTGTCCGGCGTCTGTCTGTCCGTCCGTCTATCTGTCTGTCCGGTAGTCACACTTTCAGTTGGTAGTCACACTTTCACATAGCTTTGCAGGCGACACGTGTTCACCTGAACTCTCTAGTTAAGTTCTATGTGACTATGTCTAGATTTGGTTTGCGCAGTCTGGCAATAAACCTTGTGTCCTTGTTGTCTGCCTATTGTCTTCTCAAAGAGGCTGACTCTATACGACAGAACCTTCAGTTACTTATGAACATGACTGTTGTCTCCCATATAATAAACTTACTCAACATGTTGCAAACATGCCAATCTTAAATTTTGACTTTATCTTATGTGTTACTTATTTGCCATATGAGGCAAACGTATAGACACTTGGTTCTGTTTGACTGAAGATGTGTCAATGGGGTAAGAAATTTTTGCTTGTCAAGCTAACGGTTACTTAAACCGGTTACTTTCAGTCGCAAGACTGAAACACAGGGGACTTCTTTTGTTTTTTTTTTTTTTTGTTTTTTTTTCTTCTCCCATCATCTTGGTTCTGTCTCATTTTCTCTCCTGCTCTCCTCCTTCATCTCCTGTGCACTGCAGGTCGGGGCCGCAGATCTCCTCCCCGGAGGTGGTGGTCCGGAGGCTGTGGTCAGTGTCCCGGTACGGGCCACTCTTTGCCCTCTCCTTCCTGGCGTTCTGGGTGTCGTGGGCGCGCCCCGCGTTGCAGTTCCTGGTTTGCCTGTGCCTCTACGACGGCTTCCTGACGGCAGTGGACCTGAACCACAGCGCCCTGCTGGCGGACCTGACGGTGTCTGCGGCCGACCGCACGCAGCTCAACTTCTACTGCTCTTTCTTCAGCGCCCTGGGCTCGCTCTCAGTCTTCCTGTCCTACTGCTTCTGGGACAAGGACAACTTCTTCTCCTTCCGGCTCTTCTGCGTGACGCTGGCCGGACTCTCTGCTCTGGGCTTCACTGTGGCGTCCCGGCTGCTGCGGCGGAAGTTCCAGGGCGAGGCGCGGCTCCGGCAGGATGAGGCCGCTGAGCTCCGAGAGTAAGGACTTCTGCGCCGTTTTCTTCTTCTTTGCTCTCTGTTACATTTTCTTTTTATTTCTCCCTTCTATATCCTCTTTCGTAAGTCTTCATGTCCTTGTCGTTGTATTCTCTCTGTCCTGCTGATCTTAAGCACATGGTACACTCATTTAGAACCATTGAAAACTAGTTTTCAATCCAGACCAGCAGGGGACACTTGTGGGCTTTATGCATTTCTTTCTCTGTATAAGCGGAACAAAGCCTTAGGGCTACATACCTTATAATTACTCATGGTGTAACGTGAAACCGTTGTTAAAATGTGAAGCCGGAGAGGCTTACTGATGCATAGAGCAGGGGTAGTCATGCTGAGTGGCAGAGCCTGTAGGTTATTGTGCATTGTCTTTTATTCTGTGTCTAATTTGGGGTTAGTGATATGGTCATGATGCTTATTGTTGAATGGCCCCGTCTCTCCGTCTCTTAAAACTGCAGGCTGTGTGTTGGACAGGCTCCTTTAGCTCAGGAGAAGACGGTTACACTCGGGCAGTATCTTCGCCAGCTGTCCAAGCATAAAAATGTCATGTGGTTTGTGTCCATGAACCTTGTTCAGGTATGTAGGGGAGAACATCTGGGATGGTCACACTAATCTTATGATAACATGGCTTGGTCTTGGTGTCTGGGGTCTTAAAATCATCTGCTTACCTTCCTTTTGGGAAAATGTGTTGTACTGCAGCCCCCTTACATACGCTTACTCTCTGCTCTCTGTCTCCTCTCTAGGTGTTTCACTGCCATTTTAACAGCAACTTTTTCCCACTCTTTCTTGAGCACCTTTTGTCAGACAGGATCTCCCCGTCCACCGGATCCTTCCTGCTGGGTATGAACACCTCCTGAACCCTTTGCAACTGCCTCAGCACCTTTCTCCACCCAAAATGACTACAAAAAATGCACTTGTTTGTTTGCACATGCATCACTGACCATCCTTTCCCCTGGCAGGAATCTCCTACATCGCACCGCATGTAAACAACCTGTACTTCCTGACGCTGTGCAAGCGCTTTGGGGTGTACCAGGTGGTGCGCTGGCTCTTCATTCTGAAGCTGGTGTTGAGTTGTGTGATGCTGCTGGCTGGGGCAGATCACGTCTACCTGCTGTGCATCTTCATTGCCAGGTGAAGAGCCTCACTCTCGCGCTATCTCAAAACCAGCGCCAGGGCCACATCCTGAGGAAGCTCGGTCATTGGCAGGAGCAGGTTCACTTCATTATGGCCAATGTATCCAAAATCCCCCCCCACCCACCCAAACTATGTAGGTTTTATGTAATTTCACTTGATTCTTCCTACAAATCTATTAGCCTTGGACTGCTACGTCATTAGTCTAGTCTTTAGATCAGTCTTATGACTAGCCTTTTGAAAGTGGAACATTGGCCTCAGTAATATGTAGCCAACAGTCTCGCGAAAGTTAACAGTGATTACACAAATTAACTCTCTCTTTCCCTCTTCCTCTCCACCTCTGTCGATCTCTCTTTAGTAACCGTGTCTTCACTGAAGGAACCTGTAAACTGCTGAACCTGGTGATCACAGACCTGGTGGACGAGGACTTTGTGCTGAACCAGCGGCAGCAGGCAGCCTCTGCCCTCCTCTTTGGAATGGTGGCACTGTTGACCAAACCTGGCCAGACCTTCGCACCCCTTTTTGGCACTTGGCTGCTCTGTGTCTACACAGGTGTGGAGAGAAGGCCTCAGCTCAGCCGTAGTTTCTGGCTAAACATTTGCCATTTAAGTGCCATTATAGTTTTTGTTCTGCTAATTTTTGTATTGCAAAAATAAATGGCTGATATTTTAGGGCACATGGCATGATTACTGGGTTAGCTGGAGTTCAACATGGAATAGCTGTTTTAACAGCCTATTTTCCAAATTTTGGAGAGTTCTGGATTTCAAATAATTGGTATCGTACTTAGTTTGTGTTCCTACTCTGTGAAACAAGGTCCAGGTCTTCAACCTTCTGTTCCTTCTCCATCTTGCTATTCTGAGCTTTTCCCTTGGTATGCTTTGCCTTTTTCTCTCACACATGCTCATATGAGCACACGTGCCTAAGCTTTACGCGCTAGATCTTTTTTTCTAGATCTATTTCTGCACTGTCTGTATTGGGAATCTCTCGGTTGTAGTTTTTCCATCCTGTCTGCCTGTCTCCTTCCCTCAGGGTATGACGTCTTCGAGCGAGACGCAGCGAAGGAAGCGATTTCGGCGGCTGCAGCGCCCGGCTTTGCGGCAGCACTCACCTTGCGGCAGGGCTGCTTCTACCTGCTGGTGTTCGTACCAGTCTCCTGCGCCCTGCTGCAGCTGCTGGCCTGGTCCCGCTTCACCCTGCATGGCAAGCACCTCCAGCACATTAAGGCGCTGCGCCAGGGCATCCAGCACAGCCGCCCCATCGCCGTCAAGGCCATCTGACCCCGACCCCGTCGCCTCACGTTGCGTCGCCAGCTGGTGCGTAGTACTGCCACTGAGGAGAGGGTCAGTGCATCCCTTAGCAAAAGGGACTTATGCCTTATTTTGATATTAAGAGCCATTTAGTGTCTATTTATGTACTAAACTGAGTAATGACATTGGGGGGAGGGGAGGGGGGGGTGAGTGGTGAGTGGTGAGTGGTGAGTGAAGTACCAATGCAGCTTTGCACAACAGGGACATTTCTTAGACCGAGTGGCGTGAAGACCTTGTGTTTACTTTGCATGCCTTGTGGCCAAGGCTGTCAGCCTTGTTTGGGCTCCACTGTAAGCTCACCTAATTGCCTCAAGTCTGTTCATGAGTATATTTTTTATATTTAGCAATGCGTGTGTGTTTGAGTGAGAACTTGTGGGTGATATGTTCAGTGAAGGAATGGTATATTTTGGTGTACTGTAACATTTTCTGACATTCCAAATTTCCACGTGTGGATTTTGCTTGCAATCCACAGTTTTGTGCCTGACTTTCCTGTTGAGGGGAGCCCAAGTGCACAATTAGTATTTTAAAGCAGAATGGCTAACCCAAGGTTCTGCTGTCAGGCAAATGTTCCAAAGGCTACATTTTATGGAACTGTACCTGCATTGCACACCAATGACCAAACTAATGTTTTGATTAATAAATGTTTGTTTTCTCATTAAATTATTTTCTTACTCCATTTTAATTTTTCAAAGTCACAAAATGATGATTGATGCAAAACTTGTTCAGCAACTTTTATTGTAAACCCAGGGGAAGAAATGATTTATATAACATTCTAGTTTTTGAAGTTGTATGTGATTTGTGACTATTGTTATATAACTTGTCCCTGGTTTGAAAACATGAATGAAAACTGGATCAAGGTTTGAGCAAATGACTGTCTGACACATTTGGCTCCTCTTTCTGGACATAATTCATAAGTCTCTAATTTAAAGCATTTTGTACAACCCCAAAGTAGAAAAAGTTGGGACACGATGTTAAATTCAAACGAGGTGCAACTCTATGCAGAGCGTTGATTGCACTGCCTCCATCTGCCATGGCTTCATATGCCCTAAAAGCTGATCTTCAGTCCCTGCATACGGCTGACCTTATGTGAGCTTGACCTTAGATTTAACCTTCCAGTTATGTTTTCAGTCAGTTTGACCTGATTCAATGTTTACCTTCTCAAAAAAACATATTTTTTCAGCAAGATTTTTTTCCCCTAACCTTACGGGTAAAACATGAAATTGACTCAAAGAATTAAGTTATGTCCTGTACACGTTGTTGTAAGCATTGATATTGTTTGGGTTACCTTAAACCCAGGATCAGTTATTATATAAAACCACCATTTTGATATTTTTATATAGTGTTGCCCAGTACTGAGGCCATGGTCAAATTAATTACTCATTCATTTCACATTTGGTCTCATTCATTTCACTGTAATCTTGTAAAATCAATGTTTAAGGTGCAAGGTGAGGATTGGAGAGTCATGTTTTATTTAATTTGCTATTAAAATTGTCAGTAGAATGGCATACATGAGCTAAGAGAAGATGGGTAACCCTTTGAGTTACAAACATCTTAGGTAGTTTTACACTGCAGGGATCACTCTGACCTCAAACCAAAAATGGTTCATTCATTTGAACATAATAGGAGGGTTAATGACCTGCAAAACCTAATTAGTTCAAGTAACCTCTGTGGGGAGTTACAATATCTGATTTGATGAAAATCCCTCCATTCCTTCAGTTGATGTAGCACAGACAAGATATTTGTGACGGGCGGAGTGATGAATGCATGGAGAGCAACCGGAAAGCGGTTTGTCTCCTGCCTACTGTGTGTGGTGGAGGCATAATTAAAAGTGAAAGCAGTGATTTTGTAAATTATCTTTGACTTGTATGATGTTGAGAACGATACAACGGCTCCTTATTTGATGTTTTAGACCATAAATTTAGATCTTTTCAATACAAACCCTATTTTAATTTAGATTTTTGCAACATATTTCAAAAAAAAAGTTTGTAAAGTGTTTGCCATTTTGTAATGCTGCCATTCCTTTTCACAACACTTTTCTGGTGTGATTTTTGTCCCATTCTTTCTCCAAACAAGCCTTAAGGTGCACAACAGTTGGTGGTCTTCATTTTCTCGTTTTCTGTTTTGAAATACGTGGCACTTTCTCAGTCAGGGATATGTCAGGAATCTAGGCAGGGCAGTCCGGCACCCACATGCCCATGGGCCGCCATGCCTTTGTAATGTTTGCAGAATGCAGTGTAGCGGTGTCTTCTTGAAGTATACATGGGCGTCCATGGAAAAGATATCGTCTTGAAGGGATTATATGTACTGTACAGCATTAATGGTGCCTTCCCAGAAATGCATGTTAACCTTGCTAAAAACACTGACACAACCCCACACTATGGCAGAGTGTGGCTTTTGGCCTTGCTGCTGTTAATGTCTGGATATCCTTCTCTTCTTTGGTCTGGAGCACATGGCGTCTATTACTTTCAAAAACAATGGAAGCATTGATTTTTCTGACCACAATACTCGTTTCCACTGTCCAATGGCCTATTACTGATTTTTCTGATCCCAGGAAAGCTACTGATGCCTCTGGACTCTGTCAATAGGTTTCCTTTTTGCGCAGTGAATTTTTACCTGGCATTTGGCGGTATCTATTTTGGGTATTGTTGCATTTAACTAAGGTTTGCCAAAGTATTTCTTTGCCCATGTGGTTCTATAACTTGTAGAGATGAGGGTTTTTGAAGCAGTGCTGTCTGAATGATCAGAGATCACAGGTATTTAGCTTGAGCCTGTGCCCTTGTCCTTTACGTACAGACATTGCTGTAGATTAATTAAGTCTTTTAATAATGTTACCCACCACAGAGGGTGTGATATCCAAATCTCTTTTTATCTTTCCTTGAAGGACAATCGTGTAAATGATTTTTTTTTTTTTCACTCATTTGTGGGCAAATTGACAATCCTCAGCCCATCTCTCCTGAGAGACTAGGCCTTGGATGCTGCTTTTGTACCAAATCACGATTACAGTGGCCCGCTGCCATCAACTCTTTCAACTCTCATTATTACTCACATTTTTAGCCTCATTACTAGCTGCAGGCCTGGATGCCAGGAATGGGTGTATATTTATAAGTAAAGTTGACAGTGCAAAACATTAAAAATCTTGTTTTCATACTGCCTGCAATCAAATACAAGTCAAATAAAATGTAGAAATCACTGCTTTCTGTGCATTTTCTTTACTGTCCCAATGTTTTCTGAGTTGGGATTGTTTCACCTGTGTTAAAAGGATGTTGACAAATGTTTACATTATCTTCGCTGGTTGTCTTTTACAGCTGTTTGTAATGTGCACACAACTTGAATGAAACTTGTGAATCATTTAATAACCGAAACAGGGTTTGATCTTAATCAATTTGGGACACTGTCAAAATCCTCCATCTTAAGAAGAAAGTGGAAATCCCTGTAACCTGTAGCATGTACGGTTTTCCTACCATGTTGTTTTGTAATGTATTAAATCATTTTTACCTCTGAGTGAATGTGAATTAACTTATTTCTTTTTGTTGGAAAATTCCCAAATTTGAGTGGAAAACTCTGTTAATTTCTCAGTAATCATTCCAGTACAGATGTTTATTCAGGGCTTTTTGAGACTAATATTTTGTCTTTGGCAGGGCTCTCCAAATCCAGCCCTCGAATCCAAATACAGTCGTGGTTTTCCTTCCTTCCAGGGAATTAAGTGAACAATTAATGTTGCTGATTGGCCAGATTGTCATCTCACCTGACTCCCAGGTAAAGGGAGGGTGGAAAACCAGCAGTTCTTGGCCCTCGAGGACCATGATTTGAGGAGCCCTGGTCTATGGTGAAAAGAAATGGTCCTAAGGATTTAAATACGTTAACTTCTGTCCTTATATTTAGAATACTGGCATCAGGAAGAATGCCAGCCTGTGTATCCCAAACTCGTGTAAAATCATGAGACGAATGAACAAGCCTAGTGACCCAGTATCTCATGGTCTTGAGAAGCTCTGGATGATAACCAAATACCTCTCTCAGAATACTTACTTGATTGGACTGCAAAATTGATATCTTGCTGCAATATTGGTCCTGCAACCTATGGACTATCATCAAGCAAGGCCTCATCAGCATTTGAGTACAATCTCTCCTAACCATTGCAACCCTTGAACTGAAGTAAACAGAATGAAAAGAACTGGCTGGGAAGTCTTCTTGATCTCACATAAATGAAATGATACAAGATTTCAAATCAACTGAAGCAAAATTCAAAGTCCTGTGAGGTATATGCAAATGAAGGTTACTACAAGACACCAATAATTAGAGGTGGGATGAGGACGCACTACCGAATCAAGGAGCGAGAAAGTGGGCTTGTGTTTAAGACTTGCTGAAAACCTTCAGCCTAAATCACACTCAGCCCATATAATGGTGAGAAAACTGCTCTGAGTGAATGAGCAGCATCCTCTTCAGCCTTTTAAAAGGCCTTCTGGGTTGCCTTCATCCAACTTTTGTGTTGCCTCTTTCAGATACTGATCTTTTTGCACATGGCTAAGGAGGCCAGATTGGAACCCCTTAAACAAAAGAAGACATCATCTAGAATTCAGCATTTGCAAGAGCAAAGAGCAAAATGATTGGTCACTCCAGTTTAGCAATTTTCTTTTCATTCAGTTGCTTCATACATACAGTCTCACCCTGATAAATTAATAACTTATACCCCTTTTTTGCTGAGAGTTAGAGCGCTTAAGAGGCGGCCCTGAAGTGCTCTAAATCCCAGTATGAAAGGGTCATGTGACCAGCCATAAATTTCAGGGCGCTCTAAATTTAGTGCGCAGGGAGGTGGTTCAGGGCCGCTTCAGAAGCGGTTCAGCGGCAGTATGAAACGTCACCGAGTGTTTACACCGCTCTAGATTCAGTGGCCCATAAACAGGAATGTCCGAGGTGAGCTGCAAGCACCGCAAATATCAATATGTGGGTGATGTCCAATATCAGGCGATGTTCAATTAATCGAGCAGAGATAACTGTCTTTAAGTATATTTTCATGTAACTTTTGAAGAGAGGTTGAATTTTTGGCAGATTATCTCGTGCTCATGAACTTGAGATCCTATTTATCCCATAAATGTCAGCGTTATATTTGAAAAATGGAAAAACCGTTGGCTTCTGGTTGGCAGTCTATTTGAGTCAATGGAATGAATAATTAGCCAGCTAGCATGCTAACACTTTTCACCATTAAATAATAACTTAATAATAAGTGTTAACAATAACACTTTAACGTGTGACGCATTTTTTAGTGTGCCAGCCAACAAATTATTCATCCCATTGACTTGAATAGACTGTCAATTAGAGGCAAACGCCAGTGACGGTGAACGTTTCCAGCACTATTGTCTTTGTGAACGTATTGGCCTTTACTAATAAACGGAATCTGAGCAATCACGACGCGAGAAAGCCATATTACACATGCATGATTCCAAACCTGTATCGAACAGGTTATATCACGCCGATTTTTAATCATTTATGGGAGAAATACTGTAAATTGTAGCCACACATGTATGTATGGGCAACCTTTTGAAATTTTGCCCACAATGCATTCATGACAGTTTTCTGTGTAATCTTGCCAGCAATGTTAACACGCAATGGAGGTAGACCAGTACCAGATAACAGATCATAGTGAGAAACTTCTGCTTCTCACATTGGGGGGGCGGGGGGTTGGGGTACATGCCTGGGTGCCTGAGTGCAAAATCCTGGAACCCGCCCTGTTCCAGTACTTCCAGCAAAGGCATCCGGGATTCGCCACAGGGCCACCAGATAGTGCCCCTCGGAGGGGCATACTGGCATTCTGTTTCCCTCATTCAGCTTTACCTGCAATCCAGCTGTCCAAGTCAATTTCTATTTCATTTCGTGAGTTGATTCTTATCGTTTGATTGTTGTCTCGTTCCATTCCCTTGCGACCTTGTTTCACTCCCTATGCCTTAAACGGCATTTTCCATTTCAATTTTTCATTTCAATTCTGCGCTGTGCACAAACCCACACAGAGACGGGAATCACTGGTAGTGACTTCGTTGCCTAGCGGCCCATGGCAAAGGATTGCAACGGACCTGTGCGAGCTGGAAGGTAAGAATTACCTCATTGTAGTGGATTATTATTCACGAGACATTGAAATTGCTTCTCTTACAACTACTACGAGTAGACAGGTAATTGACAAACTCAAACACATGTTTGTGAGGTGGGGAATTCCTTTAGAACTGGTTAGTGACAACGCCACTCAGTTCACATCGGCTGAGTTCCAGGAGTTCAAACAGAATTACGGCTTCACCCACATTACTTCGAGTCCATATTACCCACAAGGCAATGGGACAGCTGAGAGAGCCGTCCAAACAGCTAAACACATTCTCAAACAGCCAGACCCCTGCCTAGCTTTAATGAGTTATCGCTCCACACCCATCACTGCGATTGGAGCGAGTCCCGCTCAGTTGATGACTGGACGACAAATTCGTACCACCGTCCCAGTTCTGGAGAAATCATTAAGGCCACAGCCAGTCAACCGGGACCTTGTCTACCAAAAAGATGCTGCAGCTAAGGAAGCCTACAGGTTCTTTTACAACCAAAGACATTCAATTCGTCCTCTCCCTGAGCTGCACCCGGGTCAAAACGTCTGAGTGAAGCTCGACGGGGAAAAAGAGGGAAAGACGCCTGCAGTCATCAGTTGGTCTTAGGAGCCGAGATCCTATGTGGTGGAAATGGACAACGGCAGGGTGACTCGTCGCAACAGACGACACCTTCAGGCTGTCCCAGAGGCCACCAGTCCTGTGGCACATCAGCAGTCTGCTGCTCCTGTCCCACAGCAGGAGTGCAGTTCCCCAGTCACGGCGACAGTGGCTCCATGTGAACTGCCGTAGAGCCCACCATCTTCAGGCTCAACACAGTGGTCTCCTCTCCAGCCCACCACTCCCCGGAGACTGACCTCCAGGGGCCGAGAGGTCAAACTGCCTCTCAGATTTAGAGACTGATAGAAACATTGACTTTGAAGTTCTGTTAACCCTGTGTAGCTTGTTTTCAGGAGACACAGGCAAAGAGGCTTTTAAAGAGAAAAGTTCCCCTTCTCTCTCATAAGGGCAGAATAATCCCTTTTTAGGATGGAGGGTAGTCTACCCCGATGATGTCCACTGTCCACTGAGTGAGCGAGACTGTTATTCAAAAAAAAAAAGAATGTTATGTTGTATGTGTGTACATTTCAGTGGCAAGTGATGAATTCACTGTTTACTTAAAAGGTTTATTTTTCTTCTTCAAAAAGGGGAGATGTTGTGAGATTGCTACTTCTTATATGGCTGTTCCCATAAGCCACTGTACCAAACCATTAAGGGTGTACGTGATGACGTCATACGAACGGTCAACGAGTCGAGTTTAGGGGCTGGCATTGTGACTGCTGTATTGTTATTAAAACCTGATAAAGCCAAACCCCCCGTCTGGTGAATTCACACGACACACCCGTAAACTCCTGTCAGAAGATTTCACTTGTTCATTTTACCTCCCAGCTGAAGAATAGGGCCAAATGACAGGTCTTTTGTGGCTGGAACAATATCCTGGGATGGACTTTTATACTTTCTGAACCTGCATTACACACCTCTGCTGCTGTGTAGCGCTGTCTATAATATTAGACCAAACTAACTAGACAATAAAACCAGGTCTTGACTGGTCTAATCATAAAGGCAAATGTTCTGCTGACACTCAATTACCGTTGACGGACAAATTTAATTTGCCAGGTTATCAATGAGGATGTAACGTTAGAGCTACTTAAATAGATAATTCGAGTGATTCACACTCGACAATGAATGGCAGGCAGTTTTACATACATCTCCACGACGCGCGACGCACAACTCACTTCGCTTCCCATGTGAACGCTGATTTAGCAACCTTGATAAGTTACATTACGTTCTCTTCAGCAAACTCACTTTCGCTTCGTAGGAAAATTAGCCTAGCTTCATGGCAGCTACTGAGTGAACACAGGGCAAGAGAAAACTCAATGCAAGACATCCGTTGGGAGTTACATATGCGTTATGCACGAATGAATCTCCCACCCAGTGTTTCTAAAATAAAGACAGCTGTTAACAAAGTGTGAGCTTACGGCTACTTTATTTTTTCATGAAGTTTTTAAAATCCCCCCTCACAGAATCATAGTAATACGTGCAGGATTGACTGCCCCGCTCAGGCGAGATGAAGAAAAATCTGTTTAGATTTCCATTGGAACGCAGTCATTGGTTGTACATATTGTCAAATGCCGATATTGTCCATTGAAAATGTTAAAGGCACGAACAACTGCTGACTACTGTAGTTGTCCCCCGACATAGAAATGTTGTTCGTCCATTCGTCTGTCCGTGCGTCCGTCCGTCCATCCGGGAACAGTGTACTCGCAATAACTTTTGACTGCTTTGATGGAGGATCACCAAATTCTCACCACATATGCCTCTCATGAAGGCCTTGCTAAAGTTCAATGATGATTGACCTTGACCTAGTTTTCAAGGTCACTGAGCAAAAACATGTGAAGAACACTGTACTCGCAAAAACTTTTGACAGCTTTGACGGAGGATCACCAAATTCACACCACCTATGCCTCTCATGAAGTCCTTGCTCAAGTTCAATGATGCTTGACCGTGACCTAGTTTACAAGGTCACTGAGCAAAAACATGTGAAGAACACTGTACTCGCAATAACTTTTGACAGCGTTGACGGAGGATCACCAAATTCACACATTTGCCTCTCATGAAGGCCTTGCTCAAGTTCAATGATGATAGACCTTGACCTAGTTTTCAAGGTCACTGAGCAAAAACATGTGAAGAACACTGTACTCTCAATAATTTTTCACAGCTTTGATGGAAGATCACCAAATTCACACCACATATGCCTCTCATGAAGGCCTTGCTCAAGTTCAATGATGAGTGACCTTGACCTAGTTTTCAAGGTCACTGAGCAAAAAGCTGTGAGGAACACTGTACTCGCAATAACTTTTGACAGCTTTGATGGAGGCTCACCTAATTCATATGACATTCTTATTGGCTTGTTAGGTTGATCTCAGCCATGGGCACAAAACTATGCCTTGGCGATGCGTCCATCATCCACAAGTCATGAAAATTGTAATCTCTCTCATAACCCATGGTTATATTTAGCTCATATCACAATGATCCATCCCTCATCCATCTCTCTGTTCAACCAATGACCAATGAGCTACAGTGTCATTGTACTTCACATTATTAGTGGTACAGTGCACCACATTATTTTCAGCCATCAAAACAGTTTTTGCCACTTGTTTCTGGTCACTTCAGCGAAGGGGGACACAAGGCCTTCAGGCCGGCAGGCTATTTTTAAATTTGCGCTCTGTGAGGCATTTTTCGTGCAGTCAGGTCGATCTGAAGAGGAAATATAAAATACCGCCTCTTCCGCGTATATGAAAAGATACCTTCTCAATTAATTATATTGTTGGCTGCAACATGTTCAATGTAAGTAATGTTCTGAGAGATTATAGTTGGGCATACCAATATGGCGGCACGGTTACTTCAAAATTATGACGTCATCAGCTATCCAGTTCTTATACATCAGTGGTTTATACGAGTATTCATCTGAGTGGCAGCAGAGTCTCTGGGCATGAATGAACGAGCCGGGAGGTGGGACTCCCATTTAATGCGCGAGCTCACTTGAAGCTCAACTGTGGTATTTTATTGTCCCCCTTAGCCCCGCGGAACGGGGGATATAGAAATGCTGTTCGTCCGTCCGTGTGTCCGGGAACAGTGTACTGGCAATAACTTTTGACAGCTTTGATGGAGGATCACCAAATTCACACCACATTTGCCTCTCATGAAGGTCTTGCTCAAGTTCAATGATGCTTGACCTTGACCTAGTTTTCAAGGTCACTGAGCAAAAACATGTGAAGAACACTGTACTCGCAATAACTTTTGACAGCTTTGACGGAGGATCACCAAATGCACACATTTGCCTCTCATGAAGGCCTTGCTCAAGTTCAATGATGATAGACCTTGACCTAGTTTTCAAGGTCACTGAGCAAAAACATGTGAAGAACACTGTACTCTCAATAATCTTTCACAGCTTTGATGGAGGATCACCAAATTCACACCACATATGCCTCTCATGAAGGCCTTGCTCAAGTTCAATGATGATTGACCTTGACCTAGTTTTCAAGGACACTGAGCAAAAACGTGAAGAACACTGTATTCGCAATAACTTTTCACAGCTTTGATGGAGGATCACCAAATTCACGCCACATATGCCTCTCATGGAGGCCTTGCTCTAGTTCAATGATGAGTGACCTTCACCTAGTTTTCAAGGTCACTGGGCAAAAAGATGTGAGGAACACTGTACTCGCAATAACTTTTGACAGCTTTGATGCAAGCTCACCCAATTCATATGACATTCTTATTGGCTTGTTAGATTGATCTCAGCCATGGGCACAAAACTATGTCTTGGCGATGCATCCATCATCCACAAGTCATGAAAATTTTAATCTCTCTCATAACCCATGGTTATATCTCGCTCATATCACAATGATCCATCCCTCATCCATCTCCCTGTTCAACCAATGAGCAATGAGCTACAGTGTCATTGTACTTCACATTAGTGGTACAGTGCACCACATTATTTTCCGCCATCGAAACAGTTTTTGCCACATGTTTCTGGTCACTCCTGCAACGGGGGACACAAGGCCTTCAGGCCAGCAGGCCATTTTTAAATCAGCGGTCTTTGAGGCATTTTTTGTGCAGTCAGGTCGATCTGAGGAGAAAATATAAAATACCGCCTCTTCCGCATATGTGAAAAGATACCTTCTCAATTAATTATATCGTTGGCTGCAACATGTTCAATGTGAGTAATGTTCTGAGAGATTATAGTTGGGCATACCAATATGGCGGCATGATTACTTCAAAATTATGACGTCATCAGCTATCCAGTTCTTATACATCAGTGGTTTATACGAGTATTCATCTGAGTGGCAGCAGAGTCTCTGGGCATGAATGAACGAGCCAGGAGGTGGGACTTCCGTTGAATGCGCGAGCTCACTTGAAGCTCAACTGTGGATTTTATTGTCCCCCGTCGCCCCGCGGAACGGGAGATATAGAAATGCTGTTCGTCCGTCCGTCCGTCTGTGCGTCCGTCCGGGAACAGTGTACTGGCAATAACTTTTCACAGCTTTGATGGAGGATCACCAAATTCACGCCACATATGCCTCTCATGAAGGCCTTGCTCGAGTTCAATGATGAGTGACCTTGACCTAGTTTTCAAGGTCACTGAGCAAAAAGCTGTGAGGAACACTGTACTCGCAATAACTTTTGACAGCTTTGATAGAAGCTCACCCAATTCATCTGACATTCTTATTGGCTTGTTAGATTGATCTCAGCCATGGGCACAAAACTATGCCTTGGCGATGCGTCCATCATCCCCAAGTCATGAAAATTGTAATCTCTCTCATAACCCATAGTTATATTTAGCCTAAATCACAATGATCCATCCCTTATCCATCTCTCTGTTCAACCAATGACCAATGAGCTACAGTGTCATTGTACTTCACATTATTAGTGGTATAGTGCACTACATTTTTAGCCATAAAAACAGTTTTTGCCAAATGTTTCTGGTCACTTTTGCAACGGGGGACACAAGGCCTTCAGGCCAGCAGGCCATTTTTTTTTTTTGCGAAAAATAACCGTGTTTCAAGCGTTCTCAGGATACGAGTGGACAAAGCAGACTTGGATTATACTGTATGATGAGTTGGACGATGGTTTGAAAGTTTGTCAACAGACATTTTGTGGAGTTTTCCTATTGCTACAGGGTGACCCTATTTGCTTCCAGCAAAAAAGGAATTTAGATAATTTTCCAAAACTCTCCAGTGGCCATAAAGTTGTGCCAGGTGAAGAACAACTTCGATCATTTAAGACATCTAATGGTGAGTTATTGATATACAAATTATGGTTCTTGGGTGGAGTATCACTTTAATCTGGCTGATGCAATCATACCCTTCGAGCTATAGCTAATGCCAATTACAGTGAAATGCGTTATGTAATTTGAGTAACTTATTATTTAATTTAGCCTTTATTATACCGGGGAATCCCACTGAAGTAAACAAAATGAAGATATGGCCAAACATTCTGTTCAAAACCTGACAACCACTCCAAGAGTAAATGCAAGCAAGCCGCAGTCTAATTTTTAAGCTCATGTCAAATAACATTCAATAGGCTGTTGATTTCCCATGATTTCCAACAACAAGGTCAAATTTGGACTCGTTTGACCACAGGACACTTTGACACTCTGCTACAGTCCACTTAAAATTAGCCTTGGCCCACAGAACATGGCGGTGCTTCTTGATCATGCACAACAATGACTTCCTTTTTGCATGATAGAGTTTTAGGTGGAATTTAGGTTTCTTGAAATATTCCTGGGCCCATTTAGAAATGTCAATGACAGAATCATGCCGAGGTGTGATGCAGTGGCGTCTGAGGGCCCGGAGATCACGGGCATCCAGTAAAGGTCTTCGGCCTTGTCGCTTACGCACAGAGATTTCTCCAGTCTCTCGGAATCTTCTGATGAAGTCATGCACTGATGATGTGATGTTGATGAGACCGTCAAAGCCTTTTCAATTTGATGTTGAGGAACATCGTTTTTAAAATATTAACTACTCTCTCAACAGGAATCATAAGTAACCAAGCAAAGACAATTTTCTGCATCTGAGTTAATTATGCACTGAAAAGGTTATTCTGCTCAAGTGACAGAATTGAAGTTTTCAAAAATGTTTGACAGTAGCAGATGCATAAATAATAGGCCTAAACCCCAAAATAACAAAATGCCACATTTTTCTGCCCCATCATGTGAATATCTCCACCCACAGCTTATTTTTTAAGGCAACATCCCAGCTTCAATCTGCAAAAGCCTACCCATGTTATCCACATTTTGTCTAACTATTTTGTGTTACGGATACACGAGGGGAACATGAGCTTGCAAACAAGGACGTGGAAACATGAACTTGGAAACTCTCGGAAGACCCCGGAACGGGAGGGAGACAAAAGGGGAGTGAGACGCCAGAAGCAGGAATCCAAAATGATATTTATTAAAATAAATACAGAAATAATCCAGGGGAAAAAGGGGGCATTCCGGCCAACAAAAACACCGTGCCTAGCACTGAAACAGGAGAACTCAAGAATCCAAAACACTAACAGATACCAGGGGGACAGACTCAGAACAAAACTTGGAACAAGACTTGGGAACAAACAGAACTCAGGAAGCTGAGGAAAAACTCACAAGACACGACAGTTGGCACAGCTGGCAGATGGCTAACTCAGGTGGCACAGCTGGCCAGGAGAAGGGTAAGGGAGAACATCAGGAGGGGGACAGACAAGACACAGGGCTCAGGGCAGGCAGGAACGCTGGGGCTATGGCTATGACTTGGGGCTATGGCTAAGGAACTATGGCTTGGGCTCAGGACAATGGCTTGGGCTTGGCTTGAGCTCAGGACAGGCAAGGGGGCGGGTGCTCAGGACAGGCAGGGCGGCAGGTGCTCAGGACAGGCAGGGCGGCGGGTGCTCAGGACAGGCAGGGCGGCGGGTGCTCAGGACAGGCAGGGCGGCGGGTGCTCAGGACAACTCGAGACGGAGGAAGAAGACTGGCACAAGGTCACAGAAGACGCTGGAGGACACAGGGGGCACCAGGGACTTGAAGGCAGCAGGAAGGGCAGGCTGGTCAGGGAAGGAGGCTGAACTTGAGAACACAGAGGAAAACTGAGGGGACCAGAGGAGAAGTGCACCGGGCAGGGAGAGTGAGAGTGGGAATGCGTGCAAAGTCAGATCTGCTCGCGTGCAGAAACTGTTCAGACATATAGGACAGGGGCACACAGACACAGGTGTTGAAATTTAATCTAATTAACAAGGGTTGGAACATGAGGGAAACCAATTACTTGAAAACAGATTAACATTAACACACAGACAAGGATCACAAGACAATCCCAAAGATGGGATAAATAAACTGGATAAAAAGACTCCTAAGAGTACAGAAAAAGGGCCAAAACAGGTTATAAGAATGCAGAGATTCTGCGGGAAACTTTAGCAAAGCCAGTGAATAGTAAAGCAAGGGGCAGAGCTAGAACAGAGCGACTGCTGAGAGATAATTAGTCAATTAGTAAGTGCAGCTATACAATCCCGGGTGCTCATTAGTAAATTAGTATTATATACAAGGTTAGTTTGGTTAGTAATTTTAGAAAACAACAAACTGTTAGTAATGTTAGTATGAATAGAAAGGCA
This sequence comes from Gymnothorax reevesii, assembly GCA_029721435.1. Classification (NCBI taxonomy): domain Eukaryota; kingdom Metazoa; phylum Chordata; class Actinopteri; order Anguilliformes; family Muraenidae; genus Gymnothorax; species Gymnothorax reevesii. The sequence goes on from CM056582.1 coordinate 67,155,122, forward strand.
AGGGGAAACTAGCAAACGAGAACAGAAGGAAGGATGAAACCCAGAATCCATTAAATCACCCGAAATAGTGTCACAATCAATTTAAAACACAGAAACTGCTACAATCAATGACGCGACCGGGGAGAAAGCAAAGACAGTACATGGGTAAAACATGGACTGGACTAACACGGGAGAGGAATGAAATGTGAAACACTAAGACAAGGACTAAAAAACTGACATACCAAAATGATAGAAACCTAAAATCGACTAACCAGACACTCAGACCACGGAACACAACATTATGGTACTAACCTGTATCTGTACAACGCAGCAATGGCATCAAAATTTGTATTAAAAGCGACTTATTATGCTTTAAGAAGGATACAAAGAAGTGGTGGTTTGGATTTATTTTCAAGGATAATACATTGCAATGAAGTTATGTGTTTCCAATTTCTGTTGATATTTAAACCTGAATTCCGGGTGTGAGCCCATTTAAATTTGTATGGCTTTGTACATTTGTATTTGTATAAACCGTTTAACAAAGGGGAATCATAACCAGAAAATAAATACTGTCAGGAAATTCAATCACTGAATTCAGTAAAGGCTAAACTCCAAGTTGAAAATGTGTGGAGTTAAGCCCTTATTGAATTAATCTATTCAATTGTTGAGAATACTCAAATTCCAGGTTGAATATATGAATAGAAATAAGCCATAGTAATGAGCCCTTGTCATAATAAATGGGCTCTACACCCGAAGCTGTTAATAATTCCTAATTATATTAAGAAATAATTTCAATTCTGTTATAGATACCAGCTAATTATGACCATTGATATTTACCCAAAAATGGGGAAATTGTGAAAATTCAAAAACCCATTATAAGCATCTTTTAATCTACTCTCTGTGAAGATCAATGCTGCAAAATTTAAATCAGATTGCTGCTGTAGTTTTGGAGAAATTGTTTCTCAAAGGTGCAGACCGTCAGAACTGCACATTTTCTTAGTTGTTAAATAGAAAACGGTGAACAATTTAATTTGTATGATATAAAGCAAAGTTTCATGCCCATAATAATAATTATAAGACCAAACGCAAAAGGGCTCCACGTCGTTCTTTGGCACCTATAATAAATAAAAATCAGAACAAGCACAGTAGGATTCAGCACCTACGCGCTGGGGCTCCTCGTTGACTGAGCGGAGATCGACACCGCCCACCCTAGTTTGGCCTAAGTTGCCGTCAAATTGAGAAGGTGATTTCTGCTTCTGGACTTCTTGGGGGCACATCTTGCCGAGGACGTCGTCTGCACTTGCATGGACCTTTGAGTAAGTGTGTTTCCCCTTTGACGGTTTGGTTATTGTACAGTTAATTTTTACGCATTTTCTACACCGCGTGCCGTATTGCTAATACTCGTAAATAGACTGGGAGTAAAATTTTAGGCCTACTGTCAACCGTGTGCGTTACCTACATACATTCGTAATGAAAAGAAGCAGACTGGCCTGTTTTGAGTGTTATTATTTCTTCAAATCGTTTTGGAAACTAGTTAGTCGCTCAGATGTTCTGTTTGATTGTATTTATTTTAACCGCATTAAGAATGAATATCGTCTGTATTTTGATTGGATATTGAAAAATAGGATTTTTGTTTTTTAAATTTGAGTATCATGTAGCTTGCTCTGGGTTTTATTTTCCAGAAGTTTCCGATTTGCAGAAAAGCTCTGACCGGGCTGAGAAGCGCATTGAGAAAGAATGTAATTTTTGTTTAGTTAACGAGCTGTTAATAGCCCTATAGGCCTAACTGTTACTTCACCAGGATTCGGTAGACTGAAGGCAAATTCCTCTACAGACACGCCGCCTATTGCGTCTGAATTGAATGGATTCCGCGAAAACAAAACCAGAACCACACCTAGTGACGGCGAATTGACGCCACCACTTACAGCCCACTATAAATATCAAGTAAAGGTAATCGTTATAATTGGTCTGTGGTGTACTGTACATATTGAATGTACTGAAGTAGTAGCCAACATTATTCCCGAGAGATGCCGAAGAGAGATCAGTTTCTATGCTTTGGTTAGTCAGGTGTCCGTGTTGGCCCAGGCCACTCTTGCGTGTTATAGGCCGTCCAGTAGACACCATCCTGCGAGACGTGGTACTTCGGCAGAGGATAACAACTTAAAGACTGCAAGTGACCATGACTGAATTTTTTCCCGTTGGAGTGGCTTTGAGTGTATTTACCTTGCGAAGCAGCCAAAAGAGAGGGTGCATGAAATGTCGCAATCAAGGCATTCGAGGCCTGAACAAAACCATGCGGTGTGAAAACGCGGACGAGTTGCGGGTGATTAGCCAAATAAAGTTAATGTTAGCTCGCTGAAACACTACGAGTCATTTACGATTTAACGACTCAAATAACAGGCCATCGTTGACTTTAGATTTATTCATATACGACCGTTAATTTTGACGGTTGGCCTACACATTATCGGCCCACCCCCCCTGCCCCCGAGAGATGATTAGATTTGAGATGACTACAGAGTAACATTATAGCATTGTTTTGTTTACTTGCATAAATGCTTTTGTGGGTGGGTGCGAAAACTGTTTAACGCTCGTGGATGGATCCGCCTGCCGTGGCTCAGCCCAAGTAGCCGCCCGATTCGCAGGTGATTCCCGGAGGACTCGGCTCTCGGTGGAAACAGTCTCGCCTTAGACATCACTCGCACTGACATGGATGTTTGGGTAGGCGTACCTGTATTTTCGCTTTTAACTGTTAATTATATTGTATATGTAGAGAAATGTTCATTATTGTGCCAGCAACTTTGTTATGGCATTTTCCCGCAGCATTTTCGTAGGCTCACTGCAAGTTGGTTTATTGTAATTAGGCCTGCACTGCTCCACTGCCTGTCGAGGGTTACATTTGGGCGTGAACCCTGCTGGAAATGCGGTTCCATTTTCTGTTTAGAGCTGTTTGTTATTATGTCTTTGCCGAAGTAACATGAAAGTTGATCGATGTAATTGCGCATGTATTCATATTGCTTTAATTGGTATCATTTTTTTTCGAGCTAAACGCTGTTAGCGGAATATCTTTTGACAGCTTTGATGGAGGCTCATCTAATTCATATGACATTCTTATTGGTTTGTTGGTTTGATCTCAGCCATGGGCACAAAACTATGCCTTGGCGATGCGTCCATCATCCACAAGTCATGAAAATTGTAATCTCTCTCATAACCCATGGTTATATTTAGCTCATATCACAATGATCCATCCCTCATCCATCTCTCTGTTCAACCAATGACCAATGAGCTACAGTGTCATTGTACTTCACATTATTAGTGGTGCAGTGCACCACATTATTTTCAGCCATCAAAACAGTTTTTGCCACATGTTTCTGGTCACTTCTGCGACGGGGGACACAAGGCCTTCAGGCCAGCAGGCCATTTTTAAATCTGCGCTCTTTGAGGCATTTTTCGTGCAGTCAGGTCGATCTGAGAAGGAAATATAAAATACCGCCTCTTCCGCTTATGTGAAAAGATATCTTCTCAATTAATTATATCGTTGGCTGCAACATGTTCAATGTGAGTAATGTTCTGAGAGATTATAGCTGGGCATACCAATATGGCGGCACGGTTACTTCAAAATTATGACGTCATCAGCTATCCAGTTCTTATACATCAGTGGTTTATACGAGTATTCATCTGAGTGGCAGCAGAGTCTCTGGGCATGAATGAACGAGCCGGGAGGTGGGACTTCCGTTGAATGCGCGAGCTCACTTGAAGCTCAACTGTGGTATTTTATTGTCCCCCATTGCCCCGCGGAATAGGGGATATAGAAATGCTGTTCGTCCATCCGTGCGTCCGTCCGTCCGCCAACAGTGTACTGGCAATAACTTTTCACAGCTTTGATGGAGGATCACCAAATTCACACCACATATGCCTCTCATGAAGGCCTTGCTCGAGTTCAATGATGAGCGACCTTGACCTAGTTTTCAAGGTCACTGAGCAAAAAGATGTGATGAATGCTGTACTCGCAATAACTTTTGACAGCTTTGATGGAAGCTCACCCAATTCATATGACATTCTTATTGGCTTGTTAGATTGATCTCAGCCATGGGCACAAAACTATGAATTGGCGATGCGTCCATCATCCACAAGTCATGAAAATTGTAATCTCTCTCATAACCCATGGTTATAATTAGCTCATATCACAATGATCCATCCCTCATTCATCTCTCTGTTCAACCAATGACCAATGAGCTACAGTGTCATTGTACTTCACATTATTAGTGGTACAGTGCACCACAGTATTTTCAGCCATCAAAACAGTTTTTGCCACATGTTTCTGGTCACTTCTGCGACGGGGGACACAAGGCCTTCAGGCCAGCAGGCCATTTTTATTTTTAGCGAAAAATAACCGCGTTTCTAGAGTTCTGAGGATACGAGTGGACAAAGCAGACTTGGATTATACTGTACGATGAGTTGGACGATGGTTTGAAAGTTTGTCAACAGACGTTTTGTGAAGTTTTCCTCTTGCTACAGGGTGACCCTATTTGCTTCCAGCAAAAAAAGAATTTAGATAATTTTTCAAAACTCTCCAGTGGCCATAAAGTTGCGCCAGGTGAAGAACAACTTTGATCGTTTAGGACATCTAATGGTGAGTTATTGATATACAAATTATGGTTTTTGGGTGGAGTATCACTTTAATTTGGCTGATGCGATCATACCCTTCGAGCTATAGCTAATGCCAATTACAGTGAAATGCGTTATGTAATTTGAGTAACTTATTATTTAATTTAGCCTTTATTATACCAGGGAATCCCACTGAAGTAAACAAAATGCAGATATGGCCAAACATTCTGTTCAAAACCTAACAACCACTCCAAGAGTAAACGCAAGCAAGCCGCAGTCTAATTTTTAAGCTCATGTCAAATAACACTCAAGAGGCCGTTGCTTGCCAGCTAACTCATATTCGATTGGTGGTTCTTGCCAAAAGGTCACCCAATCAGCCAAGAGCAGAAAACATGTTAATTCATATATTCACTTCATTAGTGACTCAAGGGCTAAACGCTGGCTATGCGACTGAGGCCAGACTGATATCAGTCAGTGACCTTGGGAGCGACCAGCACTTGATATGTATGGATTCCAGGCTAGTGTATGGGAGTGATGCTATGGAGATTTGCTGATGTGGCTTAGCGCCATCTGTGCAGAGAAAATACCAGAGAACCAGAGGAAAGAAACAGATGAGAATGAAACGAAGATCGACTTTATGAATATAACTGGGCTGCTATTAGGCCTATGTGAGGACCTACGAATGTAATAATCTTGTATAAGGGGAAGGGCTATATGCGCTCCCAACACCCACACTTCTCTTAGTGAGCATTACCCAACACCCACCCCACTCTGAGTGACCATTACCCAACACCCACACCTCTCTGAGTGAGCATTACCCAACACCCACCCCACTCTGAGTGACCATTACCCAACACCAACACCTCTCTGAGTCAGCATTACCCAACACCCACCCCACTCTGTGTGAGCAATACCCAACACCCACACCTCTCTGAGTTAGCATTACCCAACACCCACACCTCTCTGTGCGAGCATTACCCAACACCCACCGCACTCTGAGTGAGCATTACCCAACACCCACCCCACTCTGAGTGAGCATTACCCAACACCCACCCCTCTCTGTGTGAGCATTACCCAACACCCACCCCACTCTGAATGAGCATTACCCAACACCCATCCCTCTCTGAGTGAGCATTACCCAACACCCACCCCTCTCTGAGTGAGCATTATCCATCACCCACCCCACTCTGCGTGAGCATTACCCAACACCCACCCCACTCTGAGTGAGCACTCTGAAGCAGGGACAGTGATGACAGCGAGACTGATGAGAACATGTCAATTACTGCAATAATCATTGGCGCAACTCAGGTGCAACTATGTTAGGTGCAACTATTATTTTGATGCAGTCCAGTTACACACCAGCCAGTATTTTATTCACAATAGAACAGAGATAACATAGCAAATGTTGAAACTGAGAAATTTTTAAAATTTTATCCACAAAATGGGCTCATTTCAAACTTGATGGCTGCTACAGGTCTCAAAGTTGGGATAGTGGCTTGTTTACCATGGTGTAGCATCCCCTCTTCTTTTTAACACAGAGTGGAGGCGTCTGGGCATTGAGGAGACAAGTTTCTTGAGTTTAGTCTTTGCAGTTTGATCCCACTCTTGTTTAATACTGTCTTCCAGCTGCTGGAGAGTTTTGGGTCTCCTTTGACAGACTTTTTGTTTAGTTATGCACCAAATGTTCTCAATTGGTGAACGATCAGGACTGTAGGCAGACCAGTTCAGCAAACAGACTGCTCTATTACGAAGCCATGCTGTTGTAATAGCTGCAGTATGTGGTTTTGCATTGTCCTGTTGAAATACACAAGGCCTTCCCTGGAATAGATGTCTTCTGGAGGGGAGCATATGTTGCTCTAAAACCTTTATATACCTTCCATCATTCATGGTGCTTTTTAAAACATGCAAATGTCCCACACCATTTGCACTAATGCATCCCCATTCCATCAGAGATGCTGGCTTTTGAACTGAACGCTGATAACAGGAGGGAGGTCTTTCTCCTCTTTAGCCTGGAGGACACGACACCCATGATTTCCAACAACAATGTCAAATTTGGACTCGTCTGACCACAGGACACTGACACTTCGCTACAGTCCACTTAAAATTAGCCTTGGCCCACAGAACACGGCAGTGCTTCTGGATCATGCACAACAATGACTTCCTTTTTGCATGATAGAGTTTTAGGTGGAATTTAGGTTTCTTGAAATATTCCTGGGCCCATTTAGAAATGTCAATGACAGAATCATGCCGAGGTGTGATGCAGTGGCGTCTGAGGGCCCGGAGATCACGGGCATCCAGTAAAGGTCTTCGGCCTGGTCGCTTACGCACAGAGATTTTTCCAGTCTCTCTGAATCTTCTGATGATGTTATGCACTGATGATGTTATGTTGATGATGAGACCGTCAAAGCCTTTTCAATTTGATGTTGAGGAACATCGTTTTTAAAATATTAACTACTCTCTCAACAGGAATCATAAGTAACCAAGCAAAGACAATTTTCTGCATCTGAGTTAATTATGCACTGAAAAGGTTATTCTGCTCAAGTGACAGAATTGAAGTTTTCAAAAATGTTTGACAGTAGCAGATGCATAAATAATAGGCCTGAACCCCAAAATCTCTGATGCCACATGCAGACTTGAGAATTTTTCTGCCCCATCATGTGAATATCTCCACCCACAGCTTATTTTTTATGGCAACATCCCAGCTTCAATCTGCAAAAGCCTACCCATGTTATCCACATTTTGTCTAACTACTTTGTGTTACGGATACACGAGGGGAACATGAGCTTGCAAACAAGGACGTGGAAACATGAACTTGGAAACTCTCGGAAGACCCCGGAACGGGAGGGAGACAAAAGGGGAGTGAGACGCCAGAAGCGGGAATCCAAAATGATATTTATTAAAATAAATACAGAAATAATCCAGGGGAAAAAGGGGGCATTCCGGCCAACAAAAACACCGTGCCTAGCACTGAAACAGGAGAACAAGAATCCAAAACACTGACAGATACCAGGGGGACAGACTCGGAACAAGACTTGGGAACAAACAGAACTCAGGAAGCTGAGGAAAAACTCACAAGACACGACAGTTGGCACAGCTGGCAGATGGCTAACTCGGGTGGCACAGCTGGCCAGGAGAAGGGTAAGGGAGAACATCAGGAGGGGGACAGACAGGACACAGGGCTCAGGAGGGCAGGCAGGAACGCTGGGGCTATGGCTATGACTTGGGGCTATGGCTAAGGAACTATGGCTTGGGCTCAGGACAATGGCTTGGGCTTGGCTTGAACTCAGGACAGACAAGGCGGCGGGTGCTCAGGACAGGCAGGGCGGCGGGTGCTCAGGACAACTCGAGACGGAGGAAGAAGACTGGCACAAGGTCACAGAAGACGCTGGAGGACACAGGGGGCACCAGGGGCTTGAAGGCAACAGGAAGGGCAGTCTGGTCAGGGAAGGAGGCTGAACTTGAGAACACAGAGGAAAACTGAGGGGACCAGAGGAGAAGTGCACCGGGCAGGGAGAGTGAGAGTGGGAATGCGTGCAAAGTCAGATCTGCTTGCGTGCAAGAAAACTGCTCAGACATTCAGGGCAGGGGCACACAGACACAGGTGTTGAAACTTAATCTAATTAACAAGGGTTGGAACATGAGGGAAACCAATTACTTGAAAACAGATTAACATTAACACACAGACAAGGATCACAAGACAATCCCAAAGATGGGATAAATAAACTGGATAAAAAGACTCCTAAGTGTACAGAAAAAGGGCCAAAACAGGTTATAAGAATGCAGAGATTCTGAGGGAAACTTTAGCAAAGCCAGTGAATAGTAAAGCAAGGGGCAGAGCTAGAACAGAGCGACTGCTGAGAGATAATTAGTCAAGTAGTAAGTGCAGCTATACAATCCCGGGTGCTCATTAGTAGATTAGTATTATATACAAGGTTAGTTTGGTTAGTAATTTTAGAAAACAACAAACTGTTAGTAATGTTAGTATGAATAGAAAGGCAAGGGGAAACTAGCAAACGAGAACAGAAGGAAGGATGAAACCCGGAATCCATTAAATCACCCGAAATAGTGTCACAATCAATTAACACTGAAACTGCTACAATCAATGACACGACCGGGGAGAAAGCAAAGACAGTACATGGGTAAAACGTGGACTGGACTAACACGGGAGAGGAATGAAATGTGAAACACTAAGACAAGGACTAAAAAACTGACATACCAAAATGATAGAAACCTAAAATTGACTAACCAGACACAGACCACGGAACACAACATTATGGTACTAACCTGTATCTGTACAACGCAGCAATGGCATCAAAATTTGTATTAAAAGCGACTTATTATGCTTTAAGAAGGATACAAAGAAGTGGTGGTTTGGAGTTATTTTCAAGGATAATACATTGCAATGAAGTTATGTGTTTCCAATTTCTGTTGATATTTAAACCTGAATTCCGGGTGTGAGCCCATTTAAATTTGTATGGCTTTGTACATTTGTATTTGTATAAACCGTTAAACAAAGGGGAATCATTACCAGAAAATAAATACTGTCAGGAAATTCAATCACTGAATTCAGTAAAGGCTAAACTCCAAGTTGAAAATGTGTGGAGTTAAGCCCTTATTGAATTAATCTATTCAATTGTTGTGAATACTCAAATTCCAGGTTGAATATATGAATAGAAATAAGCAATAGTAATGAGCCCTTGTCATAATAAATGGGCTCTACACCCGAAGCTGTTAATAATTCCTAATTATATTAAGAAATAATTTCAATTCTGTTATAGATACCAGCTAATTATGACCATTGATATTTATCCAAAAATTGGGAAATTGTGAAAATTCAAAAACCCGTTATAAGCATCTTTTAATCTACTCTCCGTGAAGATCAATGCTGCAAAATTTAAATCAGATTGCTGCCGTAGTTTTGGAGAAATTGTTTCTCAAAGGTGCAGACCGTCAGAACTGCACATTTTCTTAATTGTTAAATAGAAAACGGTGAACAATTTAATTTGTATGATATAAAGCAAAGTTTCATGCCCATAATAATAATTATAAGACCAAACGCAAAAGGGCTCCACGTCGTTCTTTGACACCTATAATAAATAAAAATCAGAACAAGCACAGTAGGATTCAGCACCTACGCGCTGGGGCTCCTCGTTGACTGAGCGGAGATCGACACCGCCCACCCTAGTTTGGCCTAAGTTGCCGTCAAATTGAGAAGGTGATTTCTGCTTTTGGACTTCTTGGGGGCACATCTTGCCGAGGACGTCGTCTGCACTTGCATGGACCTTTGAGTAAGTGTGTTTTCCGTTTGACTGTTTGGTTATTGTACAGTTAATTTTTACGCATTTTCTACACCGCGTGCCGTATTGCTAATACTCGTAAATAGACTGGGAGTAAAATTTTAGGCCTACTGTCAACCGTGTGCGTTACCTACATACATTCGTAATGAAAAGAAGCAGACTGGCCTGTTTTGAGTGTTATTATTTCTTCAATTCGTTTTGGAAACTAGTTAGTCGCTCAGATGTTCTGTTTGATTGTATTTATTTTAACCGCATTAAGAATGAATATCGTCTGTATTTTGATTGGATATTGAAAAATAGGATTTTTGTTTTTTAAATTTGAGTATCATGTAGCTTGCTCTAGGTTTTATTTTCCAGAAGTTTCCGATTTGCAGAAAAGCTCTGACCGGGCTGAGAAGCGCATTGAGAAAGAATGTAATTTTTGTTTAGTTAACGAGCTGTTAATAGCCCTATAGGCCTAACTGTTACTTCACCAGGATTCGGTAGACTGAAGGCAAATTCCTCTACAGACACGCCGCCTATTGCGTCTGAATTGAATGGATTCCGCGAAAACAAAACCAGAACCACACCTAGTGACGGCGAATTGACGCCACCACTTACAGCCCACTATAAATATCAAGTAAAGGTAATCGTTATAATTGGTCTGTGGTGTACTGTACATATTGAATGTACTGAAGTAGTAGCCAACATTATTCCCGAGAGATGCCGAAGAGAGATCAGTTTCTATGCTTTGGTTAGTCAGGTGTCCGTGTTGGCCCAGGCCACTCTTGCGTGTTATAGGCCGTCCAGTAGACACCATCCTGCGAGACGTGGTACTTCGGCTGAGGACAACAAGTTAAAGACTACAAGTGACCATGACTGAATTTTTGCCCGTTGGAGTGGCTTTGAGTGTATTTACCTTGCGAAGCAGCCAAAAGAGAGGGTGCATGAAATGTCGCAATCAAGGCATTCGAGGCCTAAACAAAACCATGCGGTGTGAAAACGCGGACGAGTTGCGGGTGATTAGCCAAATAAAGTTAATGTCAGCTCGCTGAAACACTACGAGTCATTTACGATTTAACGACTCAAATAACAGGCCATCGTTGACTTAGATTTATTCATATACGACCGTTAATTTTGACGGTTGGCCTACACATTATCGCCCCCCCCCCTGCCCCCGAGAGATGATTAGATTTGAGATGACTACAGAGTAACATTATAGCATTGTTTTGTTTACTTGCATAAATGCTTTTGTGGGTGGGTGCGAAAACTGTTTAACGCTCGTGGATGGATCCGCCTGCCGTGGCTCAGCCCAAGTAGCCGCCCGATTCGCAGGTGATTCCCGGAGGACTCGGCTCTCGGTGGAAACAGTCTCGCCTTAGACATCACTCGCACTGACATGGATGTTTGGGTAGGCGTACCTGTATTTTCGCTTTTAACTGTTAATTATATTGTATATGTAGAGAAATGTTCATTATTGTGCCAGTAACTTTGTTATGGCATTTTCCCGCAGCATTTTCGTAGGCTCACTGCAAGTTGGCTTATTGTAATTAGGCCTGCACTGCTCCACTGCCTGTCGAGGGTTACATTTGGGCGTGAACCCTGCTGGAAATGCGGTTCCATTTTCTGTTTAGAGCTGTTTGTTATTATGTCTTTGCCGAAGTAACATGAAAGTTGATCGATGTAATTGCGCATGTATTCATATTGCTTTAATTGGTATCATTTTTTTCGAGCTAAACGCTGTTAGCGGAATAACTTTTGACAGCTTTGATGGAGGCTCATCTAATTCATATGACATTCTTATTGGTTTGTTGGTTTGATCTCAGCCATGGGCACAAAACTATGCCTTGGCGATGCGTCCATCATCCACAAGTCATGAAAATTGTAATCTCTCTCATAACCCATGGTTATATTTAGCTCATATCACAATGATCCATCCCTCATCCATCTCTCTGTTCAACCAATGACCAATGAGCTACAGTGTCATTGTACTTCACAATGCACCACATTATTTTCAGTGCACCACATTATTTTCAGCCATCAAAACAGTTTTTGCCACATGATTCTGGTCACTTCTGCGACGGGGGACACAAGGCCTTCAGGCCAGCAGGCCATTTTTAAATCTGCGGTCTTTGAGGCATTTTTCGTGTAGTCAGGTCGATCTGAGAAGGAAATATAAAATACCGCCTCTTCCGCGTATGTGAAAAGATACCTTCTCAATTAATTATATCGTTGGCTGCAACATGTTCAATGTGAGTAATGTTCTGAGAGATTATAGCTGGGCATACCAATATGGCATCACGGTTACTTCAAAATTATGACGTCATCAGCTATCCAGTTCTTATACATCAGTGGTTTATACGAGTATTCATCTGAGTGGCAGCAGAGTCTCTGGGCATGAATGAACGAGCCGGGAGGTGGGACTTCCGTTGAATGCGCGAGCTCACTTGAAGCTCAACTGTGGTATTTTATTGTCCCCCGTTGCCCCGCGGAATAGGGGATATAGAAATGCTGTTCGTCCGTCCGTGCGTCCGTCCGTCCGGGAACAGTGTACTGGCAATAACTTTTCACAGCTTTGATGGAGGATCACCAAATTCACACCACAAATGCCTCTCATGAAGGCCTTGCTCGAGTTCAATGATGAGCGACCTTGACCTAGTTTTCAAGGTCACTGAGCAAAAAGATGTGATGAATGCTGTACTCGCAATAACTTTTGACAGCTTTGATGGAAGCTCACCCAATTCATATGACATTCTTATTGGCTTGTTAGATTGATCTCAGCCATGGGCACAAAACTATGAATTGGCGATGCGTCCATCATCCACAAGTCATGAAAATTGTAATCTCTCTCATAACCCATGGTTATAATTAGCTCATATCACAATGATCCATCCCTCATCCATCTCTCTGTTCAACCAATGACCAATGAGCTACAGTGTCATTGTACTTCACATTATTAGTGGTACAGTGCACCACATTATTTTCAGCCATCAAAACAGTTTTTGCCACATGTTTCTGGTCACTTCTGCGACGGGGTACACAAGGCCTTCAGGCCAGCAGGCCATTTTTATTTTTAGCGAAAAATAACCGCGTTTCTAGAGTTCTGAGGATACGAGTGGACAAAGCAGACTTGGATTATACTGTATGATGAGTTGGACGATGGTTTGAAAGTTTGTCAACAGACGTTTTGTGAAGTTTTCCTCTTGCTACAGGGTGACCCTATTTGCTTCCAGCAAAAAAAGAATTTAGATAATTTTTCAAAACTCTCCAGTGGCCATAAAGTTGCGCCAGGTGAAGAACAACTTTGTTCGTTTAGGACATCTATTGGTGAGTTATTGATATACAAATTATGGTTTTTGGGTGGAGTATCACTTTAATCTGGCTGATGCAATCATACCCTTCGAGCTATAGCTAATGCCAATTACAGTGAAATGCGTTATGTAATTTGAGTAACTTATTATTTAATTTAGCCTTTATTATACCAGGGAATCCCGCTGAAGTAAACAAAATGCAGATATGGCCAAACATTCTGTTCAAAACCTAACAACCACTCCAAGAGTAAACGCAAGCAAGCCGCAGTCTAATTTTTAAGCTCATGTCAAATCACACTCAAGAGGCCGTTGCTTGCCAGCTAACTCATATTCGATTGGTGGGTCTTGCCAAAAGGTCACCCAATCAGCCAAGAGCAGAAAACATGTTAATTCATATATTCACTTCATTAGTGACTCAAGGGCTAAACGCTGGCTATGCGACTGAGGCCAGACTGATATCAGTCAGTGACCTTGGGAGCGACCAGCACTTGATATGTATGGATTCCAGGCTAGTGTATGGGAGTGATGCTATGGAGATTTGCTGATGTGGCTTAGCGCCATCTGTGCAGAGAAAATACCAGAGAACCAGAGGAAAGAAACAGATGAGAATGAAACGAAGATCGACTTTATGAATATAACTGGGCTGCTATTAGGCCTATGTGAGGACCTACGAATGTAATAATCTTGTATAAGGGGAAGGGCTATATGCGCTCCCAACACCCACACTTCTCTTAGTGAGCATTACCCAACACCCACCCCACTCTGAGTGACCATTACCCAACACCCACACCTCTCTGAGTGAGCATTACCCAACACCCACCCCACTCTGAGTGACCATTACTCAACACCAACACCTCTCTGAGTCAGCATTACCCAACACCCACCCCACTCTGTGTGAGCAATACCCAACACCCACACCTCTCTGAGTTAGCATTACCCAACACCCACACCTCTCTGTGCGAGCATTACCCAACACCCACCCAACTCTGAGTGAGCATTACCCAACACCCACCCCTCTCTGTGTGAGCATTACCCAACACCCACCCCACTCTGAGTGAGCATTACCCAACACCCATCCCTCTCTGAGTGAGCATTACCCAACACCCACCCCTCTCTGAGTGAGCATTACCCAACACCCACCCCACTCTGCGTGAGCATTACCCAACACCCACCCCACTCTGAGTGAGCACTCTGAAGCAGGGACAGTGATGACAGCGAGACTGATGAGAACATGTCAATTACTGCAATAATCATTGGCGCAACTCAGGTGCAACTATGTTAGGTGCAACTATTATTTTGATGCAGTCCAGTTACACACCAGCCAGTATTTTATTCACAATAGAACAGAGATAACATAGCAAATGTTGAAACTGAGAAATTTTTAAAATTTTATCCACAAAATGGGCTCATTTCAAACTTGATGGCTGCTACAGGTCTCAAAGTTGGGATAGTGCCTTGTTTACCATGGTGTAGCATCCCCTCTTCTTTTTAACACAGAGTGGAGGCGTCTGGTCATTGAGGAGACAAGTTTCTTGAGTTTAGTCTTTGCAGTTTGATCCCACTCTTGTTTAATACTGTCTTCCAGCTGCTGGAGAGTTTTGGGTCTCCTTTGACAGACTTTTTGTTTAGTTATGCACCAAATGTTCTCAATTGGTGAACGATCAGGACTGTAGGCAGACCAGTTCAGCAAACAGACTGCTCTATTACGAAGCCATGCTGTTGTAATAGCTGCAGTATGTGGTTTTGCATTGTCCTGTTGAAATACACAAGGCCTTCCCTGGAATAGATGTCTTCTGGAGGGGAGCATATGTTGCTCTAAAACCTTTATATACCTTCCATCATTCATGGTGCTTTTTAAAACATGCAAATGTCCCACACCATTTGCACTAATGCATCCCCATTCCATCAGAGATGCTGGCTTTTGAACTGAACGCTGATAACAGGAGGGAGGTCTTTCTCCTCTTTAGCCTGGAGGACACGACACCCATGATTTCCAACAACAATGTCAAATTTGGACTCGTCTGACCACAGGACACTGACACTTCGCTACAGTCCACTTAAAATTAGCCTTGGCCCACAGAACACGGCGGTGCTTCTGGATCATGCACAACAATGACTTCCTTTTTGCATGATAGAGTTTTAGGTGGAATTTAGGTTTCTTGAAATATTCCTGGGCCCATTTAGAAATGTCAATGACAGAATCATGCCGAGGTGTGATGCAGTGGCGTCTGAGGGCATGGAGATCACGGGCACCCAGTAAAGGTCTTCGGCCTGGTCGCTTACGCACAGAGATTTTTCCAGTCTCTCTGAATCTTCTGATGATGTCATGCACTGATGATGTTATGTTGATGATGAGACCGTCAAAGCCTTTTCAATTTGATGTTGAGGAACATCGTTTTTAAAATATTAACTACTCTCTCAACAGGAATCATAAGTAACCAAGCAAAGACAATTTTCCGCATCTGAGTTAATTATGCACTGAAAAGGTTATTCTGCTCAAGTGACAGAATTGAAGTTTTCAAAAATGTTTGACAGTAGCAGATGCATAAATAATAGGCCTGAACCCCAAAATCTCTGATGCCACATGCAGACTTGAGAATTTTTCTGCCCCATCATGTGAATATCTCCACCCACAGCTTATTTTTTATGGCAACATCCCAGCTTCAATCTGCAAAAGCCTACCCATGTTATCCACATTTTGTCTAACTACTTTGTGTTACGGATACACGAGGGGAACATGAGCTTGCAAACAAGGACGTGGAAACATGAACTTGGAAACTCTCGGAAGACCCCGGAACGGGAGGGAGACAAAAGGGGAGTGAGACGCCAGAAGCGGGAATCCAAAATGATATTTATTAAAATAAATACAGAAATAATCCAGGGGAAAAAGGGGGCATTCCGGCCAACAAAAACACCGTGCCTAGCACTGAAACAGGAGAACTCAAGAATCCAAAACACTAACAGATACCAGGGGGACAGACTCGGAACAAAACTTGGAACAAGACTTGGGAACAAACAGAACTCAGGAAGCTGAGGAAAAACTCACAAGACACGACAGTTGGCACAGCTGGCAGATGGCTAACTCGGGTGGCACAGCTGGCCAGGAGAAGGGTAAGGGAGAACATCAGGAGGGGGACAGACAGGACACAGGGCTCAGGAGGGCAGGCAGGAACGCTGGGGCTATGGCTATGACTTGGGGCTATGGCTAAGGAACTATGGCTTGGGCTCAGGACAATGGCTTGGGCTTGGCTTGAACTCAGGACAGACAAGGCGGCGGGTGCTCAGGACAGGCAGGGCGGCGGGTGCTCAGGACAACTCGAGACGGAGGAAGAAGACTGGCACAAGGTCACAGAAGACGCTGGAGGACACAGGGGGCACCAGGGGCTTGAAGGCAGCAGGAAGGGCAGTCTGGTCAGGGAAGGAGGCTGAACTTGAGAACACAGAGGAAAACTGAGGGGACCAGAGGAGAAGTGCACCGGGCAGGGAGAGTGAGAGTGGGAATGCGTGCGAAGTCAGATCTGCTCGCGTGCAGAAACTGCTCAGACATACAGGGCAGGGGCACACAGACACAGGTGTTGAAACTTAATCTAATTAACAAGGGTTGGAACATGAGGGAAACCAATTACTTGAAAACAGATTAACATTAACACACAGACAAGGATCACAAGACAATCCCAAAGATGGGATAAATAAACTGGATAAAAAGACTCCTAAGTGTACAGAAAAAGAGCCAGAACAAGTTATAAGAATGCAGAGATTCTGAGGGAAACTTTAGCAAAGCCAGTGAATAGTAAAGCAAGGGGCAGAGCTAGAACAGAGCGACTGCTGAGAGATAATTAGTCAAGTAGTAAGTGCAGCTATACAATCCCGGGTGCTCATTAGTAGATTAGTATTATATACAAGGTTAGTTTGGTTAGTAATTTTAGAAAACAACAAACTGTTAGTCATGTTAGTATGAATAGAAAGGCAAGGGGAAACTAGCAAACGAGAACAGAAGGAAGGATGAAACCCAGAATCCATTAAATCACCCGAAATAGTGTCACAATCAATTAACACAGAAACTGCTACAATCAATGACACGACCGGGGAGAAAGCAAAGACAGTACATGGGTAAAACATGGACTGGACTAACACGGGAGAGGAATGAAATGTGAAACACTAAGACAAGGACTAAAAAACTGACATACCAAAATGATAGAAACCTAAAATTGACTAACCAGACGCAGACCACGGAACACAACATTATGGTACTAACCTGTATCTGTGCAACGCAGCAATGGCATCAAAATTTGTATTAAAAGCGACTTATTATGCTTTAAGAAGGATACAAAGAAGTGGTGGTTTGGAGTTATTTTCAAGGATAATACATTGCAATGAAGTTATGTGTTTCCAATTTCTGTTGATATTTAAACCTGAATTCCGGGTGTGAGCCCATTTAAATTTGTATGGCTTTGTACATTTGTATTTGTATAAACCGTTAAACAAAGGGGAATCATTACCAGAAAATAAATACTGTCAGGAAATTCAATCACTGAATTCAGTAAAGGCTAAACTCCAAGTTGAAAATGTGTGGAGTTAAGCCCTTATTGAATTAATCTATTCAATTGTTGTGAATACTCAAATTCCAGGTTGAATATATGAATAGAAATAAGCAATAGTAATGAGCCCTTGTCATAATAAATGGACTCTACACCCGAAGCTGTTAATAATTCCTAATTATATTAAGAAATAATTTCAATTCTGTTATAGATACCAGCTAATTATGACCATTGATATTTATCCAAAAATTGGGAAATTGTGAAAATTCAAAAACCCATTATAAGCATCTTTTAATCTACTCTCCGTGAAGATCAATGCTGCAAAATTTAAATCAGATTGCTGCCGTAGTTTTGGAGAAATAGTTTCTCTAAGGTGCAGACCGTCAGAACTGCACATTTTCTTTGTTGTTAAATAGAAAACGGTGAACAATTTAATTTGTATGATATAAAGCAAAGTTTCATGCCCATAATAATAATAATAAGACCAAACGCAAAAGGGCTCCACGTCGTTCTTTGACACCTATAATAAATAAAAATCAGAACAAGCACAGTAGGATTCAGCACCTACGCGCTGGGGCTCCTCGTTGACTGAGCGGAGATCGACACCGCCCACCCTAGTTTGGCCTAAGTTGCCGTCAAATTGAGGTGATTTCTGCTTTTGGACTTCTTGGGGGCACATCTTGCCGAGGACGTCGTCTGCACTTGCATGGACCTTTGAGTAAGTGTGTTTTCCCTTTGACGGTTTGGTTATTGTACAGTTAATTTTTACGCATTTTCTTCACCGCGTGCCGTATTGCTAATACTCGTAAATAGACTGGGAGTAAAATTTTAGGCCTACTGTCAACCGTGTGCGTTACCTACATACATTCGTAATGAAAAGAAGCAGACTGGCCTGTTTTGAGTGTTATTATTTCTTCAAATCGTTTTGGAAACTAGTTAGTCGCTCAGATGTTCTGTTTGATTGTATTTATTTTAACCGCACTAAGAATGAATTTCTTCTCTATTTTGATTGGATATTGAAAAATAGGATTTTTGTTTTTTAAATTTGAGTATCATGTAGCTTGCTTCAGGTTTTATTTTCCAGAAGTTTCCGATTTGCAGAAAAGCTCTGACCGGGCAGAGAAGCGCATTGAGAAAGAATGTAATTTTTGTTTAGGTAACGAGCTGTTAATAGCCCTATAGGCCTAACTGTTACTTCACCAGGATTCGGTAGACTGAAGGCAAATTCCTCTACAGACACGCCGCCTATTGCGTCTGAATTGAATGGATTCCGCGAAAACAAAACCAGAACCACATCTAGTGACGGCGAATTGACGCCACCACTTACAGCCCACTATAAATATCAAGTAAAGGTAATCGTTATAATTGGTCTGTGGTGTACTGTACATATTGAATGTACTGAAGTAGTAGCCAACATTATTCCCGAGAGATGCCGAAGAGAGATCAGTTTCTATGCTTTGGTTAGTCAGGTGTCCGTGTTGGCCCAGGCTACTCTTGCGTGTTATAGGCCGTCCAGCAGACACCATCCTGCGAGACGTGGTACTTCGGCTGAGGACAACAAGTTAAAGACTACAAGTGACCATGACTGAATTATTGCCCGTTGGAGTGGCTTTGAGTGTATTTACCTTGCGAAGCAGCCAAAAGAGAGGGTGCATGAAATGTCGCAATCAAGGCATTCGAGGCCTAAACAAAACCATGCGGTGTGAAAACGCGGACGAGTTGCGGGTGATTAGCCAAATAAAGTTAATGTCAGCTCGCTGAAACACTACGTGTCATTTACGATTTAACGACGCAAATAACAGGCCATCGTTGACTTTAGATTTATTCATATACGACCGTTAATTTTGACGGTTGGCCTACACATTATCGCCCCCCCCCCGCCCCCGAGAGATGATTAGATTTGAGATGACTACAGAGTAACATTATAGCATTGTTTTGTTTACTTGCATAAATGCTTTTGTGGGTGGGTGCGAAAACTGTTTAACGCTCGTGGATGGATCCGCCTGCCGTGGCTCAGCCCAAGTAGCCGCCCGATTCGCAGGTGATTCCCGGAGGACTCGGCTCTCGGTGGAAACAGTCTCGCCTTAGACATCACTCGCACTGACATGGATGTTTGGGTAGGCGAACCTGTATTTTCGCTTTTAACTGTTAATTATATTGTATATGTAGAGAAATGTTCATTATTGTGCCAGTAACTTTGTTATGGCATTTTCCCGCAGCATTTTCGTAGGCTCACTGCAAGTTGGCTTATTGTAATTAGGCCTGCACTGCTCCACTGCCTGTCGAGGGTTACATTTGGGCGTGAACCCTGCTGGAAATGCGGTTCCATTTTCTGTTTAGAGCTGTTTGTTATTATGTCTTTGCCGAAGTAACATGAAAGTTGATCGATGTAATTGCGCATGAATTAATATTGCTTTAATTGGTATCATTTTTTTCGAGCTAAACGCTGTTAGCGCTTAGGCCAAGGCCTACATTTTTTTGAGAATGAATATTGACGTATGATTTCGAAACTTGCATAACCCCACGCATTGTATCATAGGCTGGACAAGTTTGTAATGAAAAGAAATGGCTGGCTTGTCAGTTTGAGCGGTGTTACGTCCTTTAGGTCTATAAGGTACTGGAGACCAGTCTGTTGAAGAGATGATCTGTTTAATTTTCGCTTGTTTCAAACGTATTGATAAGAAAAAATATCCTACATTTTAGACATGAGACAATGGAGAATCTGGGTTTTATTTTGTGCCTATTATTTCTTATGAACGGGGCCCTATTCTGTGTATACTAATAGCTGGAAATTCTCCTTATTTCTCATGTTCCAAGTCAGGCAAGTGGACCCAGGACGGCGTTAAGGCCTCTCAATAGTTGGGATTAAGTGCTTTAAATATAGTGCTTGGCCGTGTGGAAGATGCAATTAAGAACAACACAGAAATTCCGCAATGTGCATGCACCTGTCTGCATGACATGTCAACTGCGGACGTGCGCAGTACTTTTCTCTGAATTAATCAATCGGGTGAGTTATTTTGCAATGTAGAAACATTATTCGTGCAAAAATATAAAGTGTAAAGTTCTGGCAGTAGGTAGAGGCTATTCGTAACATTAGTGTAAAAAACGGGCAGTCGCCTATCGTGACTGGGCACACTTTTCAGGTGTTACACTGCAAAATTTATATTGGTCAAAAAACATCAAAAATTTTTGGAGTGGTCTTTCTACTATAATGAAGGAATCAGTAAAAAAAAATGGAAGAAAATCCAAGGTGTGCCCCTGGAGAAACGGGGGTTAGAACAGGTGGCATTTTACTGTTTTTTCACATTTGGCAAGGTACTGACTGCAGTTGGTAATGAATTCATGGTGAATTCAGCCTGATTTATGTTTAGCAGGCACAAATGAATGTAAAAAATGCCCGAGAACCTATGCTAGGGTTTACATTGGGGGTGCTTTGGGGACCTTAACATGGAACTGCCTGAACAAAAGGCACTTTAGGTGTCCTCATAGCTCCACAATCAAGAAAGATAAAGTAAAATGTACTGCATTTTCTGATTAAGCAGTACAAAATTTGCTTAGACGCAAAGTTTCAAAGCCATCGGTGAAATAATAAAAAAAGTTATGCCATGTTAAATACAAGAAAAATGTCAACTGTCCAGAAAACTGACGGACAGTACCCTTGGAAAATAATATACCAAAAATTTATTTTTGGTCCAAATGAGTTGAAATTTTAAATTTGTTCATCACTAGTACATATTTATTTAATGCAGTGGTTCCCAAAGTGGGGGGCGCAGAGCAATTGCGGGCGGGGGGGGACTTGGGAAGCAAATTTTTTTTTTTTTTCCCCACTGGAGTTCCGGACACCAACAGAAAATCGTTTGCATGCAGCAAATCAGCAACCTTGTTCCGGACCACTGAAGGAGTGTCGTAAGACAGTGAAATTTTCTTGTCTTTACTGACCTTGCAACAAGATTCGGTCTTGGAACCACGGACTGCACAGTCCATTCACTGCCCCGAATTCTGCGATTACATCGTAAATACCTACCTTACTTTCAGCTTAATTGTTGACCAAATCATTCATCTAGCCTGCCATTTTCATAAATACATTGTTATGCTAATATAATTGAAGCTGGTAAAATGAGCTGGTTACAATGTAGTCTAGCAATACCCAACTCGCCGTTTTTTATCCTGCTCTGATCTGGCATTTTAATAATAAACTGGTCAGTGACGCCGAACAAAATCCGATGAATATATATTGGCAGGTTTGGCAAGTGGTGTTCATAAATTTTTTTTGCGCTTTGCTGTCTGCTGTTAATAAAGGGTGATTATGGTGCTTTCTTTTTGGGCATCATAGAAACATAATTTTAAGTAGACGGCTATACTCAGGCAGAGGGGTGATACAGCCTACTGATTTTATACTTTAAAAAAGGTTCTGAATCATTAAATCTTTGTGTCCTTCATTTGAAAATGTGGTGGCCCTTTCCTAACCTGCCAATCATTTTTAATGTTTCCGACTAGGTTGGACAAAAATCATCTGTCCAGAGCATTCATATTTGCTAAAATAAACTGGCGCAATCTCGGTTATTTTTACTTCATAAGTGCAAGGCCAGTGAAGCAAGAAAAATTTAACTGTCAGGAGACACTCCTTCAGAGGTCCGGGACAAGGTCACTGATTGGCTGTATGCAAATAAGTTTCAGTTGGTGTCCGGAACTGTAGTGGGGGGGGAAAAATTTGCGCACGGCGAGAATGAATGAATAAATAAATACAATAAATGACACTGCTGCCATAACATGGACGAATTTTTGCCGGAGCTCCCACGTAAACGCAAAGCAGAGGATGAAGCACCGCCAAATGTGCCTCTAAAGCAATTTCCTTCCAAGGCAAAGACTAGAAAATATGACGACACATATCTTGCCTTTGGCTTCACCCGTACAACGGTGGGTAATGAGAGGCCGCAGAGTGTTGTCTGAAACGAACCTTGAGTTTTTTTTTTTTTCCTCTGAGGAGTTGGTCATGTTTTAAAAACCATTTTTCCAGAGAGGCAGTTTTTCAAAAATGTGTTAATTGCAATGTTGTTGAATATAAAAAAAAACCTGTTACAATGAATATAATTACACAGATAAGGTGCTTGAAAACAGTTACACTTACACCGTAATTACACCGTAAAGGCGGTTTGTTATTTTGTTATCTATTTCTAATTCTAAAAGTAGTTGTAGTTTATTACAGCCTGCAGTTTATGGCAGTTTACCTTTATTTTTTCAAAAAAGGTTGAGGTTTACATTAATTACAATGTGTGAAATAAACTGCAATGGACTCAGAAAACAAAATATAAAAACTTCTCACCAACTTAAATGTAGATTTGATGAAAATAAATCAAGTATACATTGACAGGATATCTCTTCACCAGTTGGTAGGCACTTTACGGAGATGAGCCATACTTTGAACTATCTTTAATGTGTTGGTGTTGAGTCAATTTGAATGTCTCAGAGGGGTGGTAATATTGATAGATACATTAAAAAAAGAGGCTTTTTGGGTACATGAACTCCAAGCAATGGCACCCATTAACCTTCGTGAAAAATTTGACCTGTCGGTCTTTTTGTAATTAGCTTAGTTTTTCTTTAATGATTTTATCTTGTAATGCAGTACCTTTCCCATTTCCCTGCTCATGACTTTATGTTATTACCCTAGGGTAATATCACTTTCACAAAAATTTCATTGGCTGACAGTGTGGCGAAAAAATTGCTTTTCCCTCTGTCATGTTGTTAAGACGTCGTCAATCTGTACACCAAATGTAACGTTGGCGAAATTGGTATGGCCCTATGCTGTTGCAAGCTATCTACAACCCCAATTCCAAAATAGTTGGGACAAAGTGTAAATTGTGAATAAAATGAAAATGAATGACTTTCAGATCACATGAGCCAATGGGCTCTAATTTCATAGACCAGGTGCAGGCGCGGCGAATGAGGGGTGCGCCGCGCCAACGGGGTGTGTGCAGGCGTATGTTGCAATTTCGTACCCGGCGTAGGCTGGCGCAAGTACTCCTCTGTCTCGCCTCTGTCCCTCCTTCCAGCGCAAGTTGGCAAAGAAGGCGTGTTTGGGTATAACACAGCCGAGTTAAATATTGCTCATTGGCAAGAGAAACGATGGATTGCGTGTTCCTATTATTACAGCCTGTTGCTGCTTAAAATTTTGAGATTAACATGCATGGACAACAATGCAAGATACTTTACATACGTACGTTATACGTTATTTTCAGTATGTGATCTTAACTCAGTACGAGATCATAGCAATCAGGCTGTATTCCTTTACCCCACTAAAAACGATAAAACCTAAGTGACAATAATAGTAGCCTAGTATTAAGCCGCTTGCACACTGGACGCGAAACGAATTTTTCGCTCGACAGATTGCGTTGAAAGCAGTGTCTTGTGCCCGAAAGTTTGACAGGGTCCGTGTCCGACAGTCTATTATTGTTTTTAATTTCTTTAAATCTACAGATATTAAACGTGATTGTTTTGATAAGAGGGCTCAGTTCTTCAAGATGAGTACCGAGAATTTCAATCAATGTTTCTGTTTAAGCTCTGCTCAATAAAGTGAGTCGACATTGGCGCGATACAATGTACAATGCCTCCGTGTCTGACAGCCAAAAAATAAATAAAAAAAGAGGACGATTAGAATAGATTTTTTTTTGGATGTTCTGTTGGTTGGTGATGTATATGTATTTTTATTCTTTATTCCGTTATAAATCTTGTTACCATATCGATACTTTTATTTTTGCTGGGTGCCGGACATGGAGTATTTTGCACTTCGCGTCGGACAGTCTTGATCGTGCATGCGATAATGTATTCAACCTGTCAATGGTCATGGAATTGATTTGCTCTGATTGCAAGTACTATTTTATCTCTGCTGTGGAAATAAAGCGTGAATCTGTTCGATCCATCTGACTAATTTTCAAAAGAAAGACCGAATAAAGACTGTAGTCTATCTTCAAAGGAAGAAAACAGACGAATAAAAAGACCAAGAAAAGTCGATAACTCTTTGCATTGACTTTGACTGTAATCAGTTGTGCGAAAAATTTGTTTCGCGTCCAGTGCGCAAGCGGCTTTAGCGAGCATAGAACGCAAGCATTATATACGCACTGCCTGATGCCGAGGCAGTTTGTGGTTGGCTGAGAAAGATGTGAAGTCGTTAATTTGCATCATTGATTCAGATTGATTAAGTCAGGTCGAGTTTCCATCACGCGTACCAACCGCCTTTGATCTGACATCAGGACAATCGATATGGATACAATAATTTATGTGCTGATTCAGATAGTTACATTAAACTGGTTGCTGTAATTATTTACTGTATTGAAATGTGCCTGACATTCTGGAAATCTGCCGGTGAGGTTTCGGTGACGTGTGCGCACTGCGCGCCGGTCAGCCAAATTACCACTGCACAGAAAGTGAACCAGGTTGGAGCTGGCGAGCTTTCTGCGCAACTGCAGCGAAGACTTTTTCTACGAAATTGTCACTGCGTCTTGATGAATAAGTGACACCTCCCCCTACTACGCCGCGACACCCATCTCAGCGCACGTTCATCTGCGCACGGTGTTGCACCTCACGAAATGACCACTGCGCGGGCTGCGCCGGATGAAATTACCACTGCGTGGGCTGCGCCATGCTTCGCCACCTGCGCTGCACCAAGAAATTAGAGCCAAATATGTTATTTACAATAGAACATAGATAGCATTTCAAATGTTGAAACTGAGACATTTTACATTTTTTTTCCCCAAAATGAGCTCATCTCAAATTTTCTGGTGGCAACAGGTCTCAAAAAAGTTGGGACACAGGCAAAAAAAAAGGCTGAAAAAGCAATTAATATATAAGGAAATCAGCTGAAAGAACAATTAATAAGTAATTGCATCAACTGGCATCAGGTATGTAACATGATTGGCTTTAAAAGGGATTTTTTTATTATTATTTTTATTAAACCTTTATTTAACCAGGTAAGACTCATTGAGATTTAAAATCTCTTTTTCAAGAGTGACCTGGCCAAGAAGGCAGCAAAAAATAAAAATAAAATGATGTGAAATAAATTTCACAAATTTCACAAATAAATTTCATCCATTTCATGATGATGAAATAAAAGGATGTCTTAGAGAGGCGGAGTAAACAGAAGTTAACATGGCCAGAGGCTCTCCAACCCGTGAAGGCTTGCATTAAAATAATTGTAGAATACTTTTAAAACAATGTTCCTGAACATCAAATTGCAAAGGCTTTGAAGGTCTCATCATCGACAGTGCATAACATAATCAAAAGATTCAGAGGAACTGGAAAAATCTGTGTGAAAGGGACAAGGCCGAAGACCTCCACTGGATTCCCATGATCTTCGGGCCCAGACGCCACTGCATCACTGGCATGATTCTGTCATTGACATTACTAAATGTCAAATGTCTGTAAACACAGTCTGCCGTGCCATCCACAGATGCCACCTAAAACTCTATCATGCCGTTGTTGAGCATGATCCAGAAGCGCCACTGTGTTCTGTGAGGCAAGGGTCATTTAAAATGGACCGTAGCAAAGTGTCCTGCGGTCAGATGAGTCCAAATTTGATATTCTTGCTGGAAATCATGGGCGTTGTCCTCCGGCCTAAAGAGGTGAAAGACTACTCCTCCTGTTATCAGTGTTCAGTTCAAAAGCCAATATCTCTGATGGTATGGGGATGCATTAGTGCATATGGTGTGGGACACTTGCATGTTTTAAAAGCACCATGAATGTTGAAAGGTATATAAAGGTTTTAGAGCAACATAACCAGATAACATCTATTCCAGGGAAGGCCTTGTGTATTTCAGCAGGACAATGCAAAACCACCTACTGCAGCTATTACAACAGCATGGCTTTGTAGTAGAAGAGTCCGTGTGCTGCACTGGCCTGCCTGCAGTCCTGATCTTTCACTGATTGAGAACATTTGGCGCATAATTAAATGAAAAGTCTGTTAAAGGTAGCCCAAAACTCTCCAGCAGCTGGAAGCCTGTATTAAACAAAAGTGGGATCAAATTCCAATGGCTAAACTCAAGAAACTTGTCTCCTCAATGCCCAGATGCCTGCACTCTGTCAAAAAGAAGAAGAGATGCTACACCATGGTAAACAGGCCCCTGTCCCAACTTTTTTGAGACCTGTAGCAGCCATCAGATTTGAAATAAGTCCATTTTGTGCATAAAATTGAAAAATTTCTCAGTTTCAACATTTGCTATGTTGTCTGTTCTATTGTGAATAAAATACTGGCTGGTGTGATTGAAAGTCATTGCGTCTTGATTTTATTCACACTTTACACTTTGTCTCAACTGTTTCGGAATTGGGGTTGTAGATGCCACTCGCATAACTAAGTTGACGTCACTTAGCTAGCTAGCATGTATGCAGTACATTTTCATAATCATTTTGTAGTATTAGTTTGTTAGCTTGCAACTCAGTTAACTGAATTTTCTAACCGTTGCTTGTTCAGCCTCAAAGGTCTGTGACTCAGTGACTGACTTTGTTAGCAGAGCGATGGAGTTAGCCCAGTGCTAACATAAGTGTGCACTGACATTTATTACATGTGTTTTCTAATAAATTACGTAATTTAGTTATGTGATAAGTAGAATCTTATACTCTTGACCGTGTCCTTCGAAAGTTATGAAACTCTGTGAGTAAATTTTGGATTTGTAGCTCACTAAAAATTGCCACAAATGTAAAATTTACTCAACTCGTTTCATAACTTTCGTATTCCACACCCAGTTGTTTAAGATCCTGAATTTCTTGACCTACGGTATGAATTTTTCAGGTGAAGTTATGATGATTGTGTTAAATGGTCACCTTTATTGACATCATTGGATAATTGTTAATGACTAATTGACTTATGATTGTTTTTGCTTGAATTGTTGAACGTGTTGCACTTGTCGCAATTGATTTTCTAATCAGAATATGCATCTATTTAAACTAGTCGTAGGATTAAAAAAATGTAATCTATTTAATTAGAGGCTTTGTAATTAATTAATCTCGATTAATCGCTTTTTTGTCAAATCGCAATATTTGACGCAATTAGCAAAGTTTTTCAATTCAAATAAATTCTGGTTGTTGACTGAATCAATGAATCGACATACACATGAACTTACAGATGAAAAATTAAATATTTTTGTTGTTTATTTACCTGTGCATTTTTCATCTGTCTGCTACATTCGCAGATTAGTGCAAACTCAAAGTGCAATTACAGCCATTACATTCAACATGTAAAAAAACTTTAGGTTCATTACCGCCACCAACCGGGAATCAGTGTGTGCATCAGTGTTACCAGTGTCCTAGAAATTAGGGAACGGAGAGCGTGATCTACTAAAACTTTGCGTGTATAGAAATGTGTGCAAATACCATATCACCCGCAAATTGACCCGCAACCTCATCTACTAATGGTGTGCACTGAGGATTGCATCTTTGAAGCGTGCAAATTTGCACATTCTATGCAGTTAGTACTGTTGTCCTTAATGAATATGTAATAAGAGACGTGCCTATCCTACTGTGCAAAATTTGGGAGGAGAAAATGCTAATTCAAAATTTTAGCACTTGCATTGTGACTCATCAAGCCTGAAAGTGATTTCAGTGATGGTGATTGCGTTTGCTCTTTAATACCTTAGAAGGGTAGGTAGATCAGCTGTGCCCTGTCCTTACCTCAATGTTCACCTTGTCACTGTCCCCTTGTAGGATTTCTGGCTATGTGGAAAACTTCTTGCATTGTTCCCATTCCTAAGAAAGCCAATGTGTCATGTGACCTTGATAACCTGAGACCAATACCCCTTATGTCTCATATTATGAAGTGTTTTGAGAGAGTGGTCCTGCATCATCTCACTAAGCAGGTGTTTGCTTTTCTGGATCCTTTACAGTTTGCCTATAGAAGGGGTGTGGGAGTAGATGATGCTTTAATTTTTATGCTGCATAACATTTACAGTCACCTCGATACTACAGCCAGTTCTGTCAGGTTCTGACCATGTTCCTGTCGTCGTATCATCATGAAATTTTCAGGAGTAATTGACCTTCACCAAAGTGATGTCCATGCACAAGGTCGAGGTCAAAGGTCAAGTTCACAGAGGTCACGACCTTGTTTGTGGGTTTTCACGCTGTAACTCCACTTAGAATTCATGGATCGCCATGAAATTTTGGAAATAGCTTCTAGGCATAGAGGAGGTGTTCCCTATTGTTTTTTCAAGGTCATCCGTCAAATCCCAAGGTCACAAAGGCAAAAAAAGTGTCAATTTTGCCCGATTTGACGGTTTTCGCACCGTAACTCAAGTTTAATTCAACGAATGGCTATGAAATCTTACAACAAGCTTCTTGGTATAGAGGAGGAGTTCCCTATTGATTTTCAAGGTCATCTGTCGAATCCCAAGGTCCCACCGGTCAAAAAAGTGTCAATTTTGCCCCGAATTCACAGTTTTCGCACCGTAACTCCACTTTAATTTGATGGATGGCTATTACATCTTAGAACAAGCTTCTTGGTACAGAGGAAGGGTCCCCTATTGATTTTCAAGGTCATTTGCCAATTTCATGATCACACTTGTACAAGAAACCACCATTCATGGACACTACGCCACGTGACGGATGCTAGGCGAGGTCGCAGCTATTAGATCCTTCTGATTTACTTGTTTGATTTTCAAGTACTTTTAACACAATACAGCCACACATTTTAGTCGATAAATTAAGTAATTTTAAACTGAATAACAAAACCATTCCCTGGATTTTAGACTATCTTTTAGCTCGTCCCCACTATGTCAGGCTTGACAAAGCTGCAGACATCATTTTAACCAATACAGGAGCTCCACAGGGGACAGTTTTATCTCCTTTTTTATTTACGCTTTATACAGCTGGTTACGGACATAGTTAGCCATCCTGTCTAATGCAGAAGTTTTCAGACGACACTGCACTTGTGGGTCTGCTTATGCATGTCAATGACCTGGCCTACAGAAAAGAGGCACATTCATTTGCCAAATGGTGCAATGCTAATTTTTTACAGCTGAATGTTGGTAAGACAAAAGAGCTTATCATCAATTTTAGGAAGAAAAAAGAGGAGGCTGTCCCAGTGACAATTAATAATCAAAAAATAGAAATTGTGTAGTCTTACAAATATCTTGGTGTCCATTTGCACAATAAGCTCAACTGGAAGGAAAACATTGGGGTCTTATTGAGGAAGGCTCAGTATAGGCTCTTCTTTCTAAGGAAACTTAGATCCTTTGACATTAGCCCAAGGCTGCTGGGCATCTTCTACCAGAGCATCCTGGCTAGTGTCTTATTTTATGCTGTTCTGTGCTTGGGAGGCAGTATATCTATTGATGACAAGAACAGGATTAATAAAGTAATCAAGAGGGCTGGCTCAGTGATTGGTTTTTACCCAGACAAGCTTGAGGTAATAGGGGAGAAGAGAAATAGGAGTAAGTTGAAAACAGTCCTTCTCTGTGAAAACCACCCACTCGACAATATATTTAAGGAGCTCAGTATCTCATTCAGTGAGCGGCTAGTGATGCCTCAGTGTTCTACTGAACGATTCAGACGCTCCTTTGTTCCTGCAGCAGTTAGATTTTTTAACAACAATCATTAACTAGTGCTTTTTAACCTTCTGGAGGTGTATATTTATTTATTTATCCTACCTGCATCAATTCACTTGTTTAGAGTACTCTGTCATTTGAAGTAACCAATCATTTAGATGCAGCTGTTGTGCAATGGTATGGATTTGTTTGTATTGTCTGGTAAGTGTATGGATGTATGTGTTTTTTATTGGGTGGCAAAATAGTTTCCCCTTTGGGATTAATATATCTATCTATCTATCGATCTATCGATCTATCTATCTATCTATCTTGCTCGACTTAATTGCGCACAGACATGCTGCCATTATTGCCGCAAGGAGAAGACACAGGCGGCGCAAACACCAAAAACTGCTGTTCTCCATCCGTATGACAATGTTTGGAATATCAGAGCAGTGAATAATCCAGACAAATTGCCTATCCACCAATGCCGTAGGAACTGTTTTGATTTAGAGCTAGTCGCAAGAAGTCATGCCATCTTTGCTGTTCTTCACTTTCTCGCAACTGGTTCATTCCAGCATACAGTACAGTGTCACTGCTGGGATATCCCAAAACCGTTTTGCGTGTGTACTGTCTCAAATACGTGGTGCCATGTTGCGCAGAATGGGCCAGTACGTAAAGGATCCATCCACCCGGAAAGCACTGAATGAAACCAGACACAAGTATTATGCGGTTGCTCGCTTCCCAAGAGTAATCGGAGCGAGTTACTGTGCTCATGTGCAAATTGTTCCCCCTCAAACACTGAGCATGCATTGTTATAAAGCTGCACCTTTTTTTCCCATTATTTTAACTGTAATTTTATAATCCGTTTATAACACAGGTTCCGAGTCTGTTAACTGTAAACTACAGTTAAATGCGCGCTGGACTGTACTTACAGTTATGCTGCTTTCACACTGGACGCGAAACTAATTTTTCTCACTACAGATTACATTCAAAGTCAATGCAAAAGCGCAAATAATCTGTCGTGCGAAAAATTCGTTTTGCGTCCGGTGTGAAATCAGCTTTAAAGGGGGCCCCCAAGCCAATGTTGACATGGAGATAAAAAAAAATTTTAAAGTATGTATTATGATTGGTCATTATAAGTGGAAAACTCATTGTAATATATTGCTAAACTGTAAATATGTAAGTAATTATGTATATATGTATAATATATTGAAATAAATACGTTGAAACTAATTAATACTATTGTTGTCATTCCGTGACAATTTGCCTCTTGTAATTCCGTGACATTGACTTTTTGAATTTTCTTGGCCATAAAGCAGGGTTAAAGTCAATATTTGTTTCTATAACTTACAGTATTAACAAAAAACACCTTAAATATGAACATATTGAAGTTTCATAACTTAACTATCATCACTTTCTGCATAGTTAAACACAACATTAAAAAAACCATGTCAATTTTGTGTAATTCCGTGACGGAGTAGTTTTTGCTTGTTTCTTCTATGAAAATTTCTCAAAAAATATATTTTCGCTTAATGATATTAAAGAACAAGTTAATACCTTCAATATGACATGTCATACTCGATTTTATCTTATTTAGTTGTAGAGTTACAACCCAAAATGTAATGGGACTGTAATTCCGTGACAGTTTGGCGGCCCCCTAAAATAACAACGAAACAATGCATTAATGCAAGTGTAAGATTCAGTCCATTTATATCAATGTATTTGCTTCCTCCACTAGCACCTCCAACTCCATCAGGTCGAATTATGTCTCCCCCCCCCCCCCGAAGGGGGAGACATATTGTTTTTGCCTGAATTCCCGTTGGTGTTCCCATTTGTTTCCGGAGCATAACTCTGAAACTGTTTGACTGATTCTCACCAAATTTGACATAGTGTCTCTCCATAAAATGTAGATGTGCCTTTTGAGGGTATCCCCATCGGTCACAAAATGGCTCTCTAGCGCCACCAAGAAACATTGTCTTGGCTTTTAGAGGGCCACCACGACCGGTAGGAAAGTCAGAGAGATGGAACCAACACTATATTGTTCATCTCATTAAGACCTAAAAATCATCAATCAACACCCTTGACCTAAATCGAACAGGAAGTCCGCAATTTGCATATCACAATTTCCTTTTTCCCCTACATTTGGCCAAAATCTGCCCTCGAACAAACGCAAACTCCTTTAAGGGCGTTCATCGTATCAACCCCAAGTGGTAATAGGTGACCAAGCACACTCTGCCGATAAACTACGGTATAACTGTTTCAAAAGTCGAACGGTTCGGATTTTATGAGGCGTCAAAGATGAGGTCCCCAGCCACTGCCTTTTTTCGATGCATACGCAATTTCCAACCTAAATCTGACCCCTTAAACAAGCTCAAAATTTGACAGTTAATTCATAGTGGCTCCACAGATTTTTACAATCTGAAAATTCTCCACCAAAGACACAAAATGGCTCTCTAGTGCCACCTAAATACACCAAAATGGGACTTTTGCTTTCACCACGGCCTGTCGCCATGTCATAAAATTCTGAAAAAAAATCACACATCATTGCTGTACCATGCCCTGTACTGTGATTTGATTTCATGAAAATCCATGAAAGACTTTTTGAGATAAAAAATTTTATGGACATAATAACCTGTACAGTAATACATACTTTCTTGCTGTGGACAAACCGTGCAACGTATCAAAATGTTCTTCGATATGATTCATAATCTCCAATTGGACTAACTATTTGCCAAGCGTGGTATCATTTGAATTAATATTTCTCGAGATATTACGATATTATGAATATTCATATTTTGAAAAATAAAGAGTGACGCACTTCTGAATTCACCATAGGTTGCAGTGTATGAAACTTTTGTCTGACTTCAGGGAACATGCTCCCGAAACTTCAGCTTTCTAAGATTTACCTGGAAGAACCATTTATTAATTTCTTGATTATTACTGATTTACAGTGTTTTTCTTTGTGCTGCTACACATTCTGACCACCGGGTGGCAGTAGGATCACATGGCTCATCTCCCTTCACTTAGTTCACGAATGGGGGAAGATTGCACAATACACAGCAGTGATAAAATCTGTTTCAGAAAGTTTGACCAGGTCGTATGGGTCATAGCTCCATTTTACAAAAGAAAAATCTCTTTCAGTTAAGGGGTTCGCACTCAACTCAACATAAAACATTTTCCTCACTCTCGTACTGTCCAACGAATGACAATGCTCGACAGTGCTCGAACGCGTCTCGCCCCCGTTTCGACGTGCACTGATGTCTCCCTTTCCTGGGGGGGGAGACATATTGTTTTTGCCTGAATTCCCGTTGGCGTGGGCGTTCCCATTTGTTTACGGAGCATAACTCTGAAACTGTTCGACCGATTCTCACCAAATTTGATATAGTGTCTCTCCATAACATGTAGATGTGCCTTTTGAGGGTTCCAACTGCTTTTGAATTTTATTTTTTCTGTTTCCATGGCAACAATTTGGACTTAGGCAGATTGAAGGGTTGGACTCGTTTCCAGACCATAACTCTAAAATGTGAAATGGGGGAAGGGGGAGACATCTGTTTTTACGTGTAAAAACCATTTCTGGTTTCATTTTGCATTTGCCCTTTTCGTTCAAACTGTCCACGGTGGAAATGGCTGCAGCACGCAAAGTCCTCATTAAATAATGCTGTTTGCACCAGCAGTCATTTAAGCAATTGCTCTTTGGAACCCTCTGGACTAACTTTTGGACCTAGGATCGCATGCGCTCCCAACCTGAAAAAATTGGGCGCGCAGGCCAAAACTGTGGTTACGCAAAGTACCATGATACTTTTCTGAATATTTGCAAGCCCAAATACAGATACCTGAACAGACCATCAGCTGTTGCTGCATTTTTTAAAGAAACATTATCAGAAAGTACTTTGTGAACTGAAAAGTAGATAATAATGTTCAGAACAATGAACATTTGAAAAATGTATAAATAAAGTTATCATTTTGGAGAGTTATCATACAAGTGTAAATGTCTAAATGCATGTACAAGTCTCCATTTCTCCAAGGGACAACTTTTCATCAAACCCTCCCCAGTACATAAACTGAATCATTCACAGAAAAATGATGGCCAAATTTAGATGAGCACACCCCCTATAACCAACATATGGGGATAAATCAATGAATAACTCACAATTATCACAGTGCTAGTTCTAAAATTTAAAACTGTTTTTGTTGCTGCCATCCCAAGGAACAATTTGACAGCAAACATGGCTGAATTGCTTTTAAATATGAGACCCAGGAGGAATTGAAGCTGTTAAAAGCATAATTTGGCTACATTTTTTTCATCACAAATTGAAAGTTTAACATTTAAAATTACTAATGTTCCCAAAGTGATTCACTCTAAATATTTGGTAAAAAGTAAGTGCAGTATGCCAAGTTAATTAGCACAAAGTTTCAAGAAATATTTCACCGGTAACAATGTAGTAGGACGGCTTATTATTATAGTAATTATTATTACACACTGTCTGGATACATGGCAGTTTTTAGCTGCGACCAAGCAGCTCTATGAACGCTTCTGTCTGTCCGTCTGTCCTTTCGTCTGTGACACCTTTTTCACCATGTTCCTGTCATCGTATCATCATGAAATTTTCAGGAGTTATTGACCTTCACAAAAGTGGTGTCCATGCACAAGGTCGAGGTCAAAGGTCAAGTTCACTGAGGTCACAACCTTGTTTGTGGGTTTTCACGCTGTAACTCCAGTTAGAATTCATGAATCGCTATGGAAATAGCTTCTAGGCATGGAGGAGGTGTTCCCTATTCTTTTTCAAGGTCATCGGTCAAATCCCAAGGTCACACGAGTAAAAAAAGTGTCAATTTTGCCCGATTTGACGGTTTTCGCACCGTAACTCAAGTTTAATTCAATGAATGGCTATGAAATCTTAGAACAAGCTTCTTGGTATAGAGGAGGGGCTCCCTATTGATTTCCAAGGTCATTTGCCAATTTCGAGGTCACACTTGTACAAGAAACCTCCAGTCATGGACACTAGGCCACGTGACGGATGCTAGGCCAGGTCGCAGCTATTAAATCCCTCTGATCTACTTGTTATTGGTACGGCAGTTGATTTCAAGGGATTAGGATAAGGATTCGGGATTATGGTTAGGGGAAGGGTTAGGGTTAGGTCAAGGCAGGGCTTGAAATGTGGACTGCCGTACCCCTCCACATTGAAATGCATTGAAAAACTGCCGTACCCGCAGCAACTGCCTTATTATGATCACTTACCAGTTTTTTCCGCTATGTAGATTTTGCACATTTCGAAGCATTTTGGAAATGCACATAGAGAGTGAGGACGATGTCCGACCTTACTAGCTCCAAAAAAAGTCTGCTTCGTGACCGTACACTGTTCGTGACACAGACTCATATTTGAGGCGTTGCGCTAATAAGCCTGTGGTCGTCGCTGCAGTAAATTGTTCAGGCGTCACCAGTTAGTTTTTGAATCAGTTTTGAACATCTGTTGCAATAGACGAAACACTATTCCTCTGACAGCTGGCCAATTATCGGATCCCCAAAGCAAACGGAAGACACCTCTATAAGAACCGCAGCTTTTCTAATCTTTATTGTAGGCTTACTCTAATGAAAATAAATAATTTTGACCAACCACCGATTTCATATGTACTGCATGAATAATCATGTACATTCGGAACTTTAGATCTGAGTGGAAGTGCGCATCCAACCTAATCCATCAGGAGAAGAGGTTAGCGTTTGATATTGAAACGCTAAATAAAACCATTCGCCACTGGACGCAAGCACCCATAGCTGGTATCAAGTGACTCAAAACTGTGTCACGAACAGTCTACGCTCACGAAGCAAACTGTGTTTTCGGGCTAATAACGTCGGACATCGTTCTCACTCGCCAGGTGCGTTTCCATTACCCTTAGAAATGCGCAAAATCTAAATAGCGAAATAAAAAACTGGCAATTAAAACACATTCTGAGATGATGAAATTTGCACTCCGATCTGCAGTATTAGTCACCGAAGCCAAGGGGCACTATGTAGCCTATTTGACTTCTTCTGCAGACTAGCTAGTGTACTTATAATTTCGCGTATTGTGGAGTATTTACATCATTATTGTTAGACAAGGTTTTACCAATTTGCCGCGCGCACAACTCAGCTGAAAGTGACATGGTCGAATGCTTTGCCTTTCTCATCGATGCATGAGTACAGCCGAGCTGTGATTGGCTGATGTACGTAATGGTACCAACCAACCTGACGAAAAAAATTTGCGGCCGGCGGCTGATAATTAGGGAGTGAATCGCTGCCCAGAATAGGCGCACAGTGGTCGACCGATGTGAGAATGTGAGTCGCAAAACGTAAATCTTGGTCTTTTGGTCGCAGGCTGGAGCGCTGCTTTGTTTACATTTTGCGGGTGATCTACTCACTAAACACGCAAAATACCACGAGCAAGCAATTCAGTACTCTTTAACTGGGATCTTAGTAGATCAGGCCCTGAGAAAGTTGCGATTAAATGCGTTATTTTTTCTGTAATTAATTAATCAAAATTAACGCATTGAAGTCTCAGTCCTAATTTAAACACTACAAGTACCTTAATTGATTTGCACTTAAGAAATGCCAAAACGTCTGCTGTGATCCCCTGTAGTGAACAAATAAATGTCCAAAAGTGTCTAAACGTTCTTTTCCTTATTAGGAAAAGTGAGAGTAAAACTTGCGGTTAAACTGAGTTTGCGGCATTTCACAGGTAAGTATCATAGGCAGTTGCTACGGGTACAGCAGTTTACCTATGCATTTCAATATAGAGAGGTATTGCAATCCCAATTTCAAACCCTGCCCTACCCTACCCCTGACCCTAACCCTAACCTTAACCCTGACCCCTAACCCCTAACCATAACTCTTCCCCTAACCATAATCCCTAATCCTTATCCTAATCCCGTTAAATCAACTGACGTACCAGTAAAGACTGCCGTATCTCCAGACACTGCGATTATCATATTATAGCTGTCTTAATAAATTGGTAGGTACACATCATACAAAAGATCAACATCTTTCTAGAAATTTCCTTGCTGAAGACATGGGAAAAGGAGGAGGTGCATTCTCCTAAACTTAACATTTTATTAGGTCACCTGAGCCGAAGGCGTGACCTATTGAGATCCCCTTTTGTCCATCGTCGTGCGTCGTCCGTAAACTTTTCCTTGTGAACAAAATAACTTAAGTATTTATGAACCAATTTTGATGAGAGTTTGTATGCAGGCTTATATCCACAACCAGATTGATTCGATCATATTTGATGGAGTTGATGCCCTTTGTTGTATTATTATCATAAGCAACCTTGTGAGCACAATAATTTTAGTAAATATTGGTCAATTTTCATGAAACTTTGCATGCTGGCTTATATCTATAAGATCTCAAAGAAGTTCGAAAATCAGACCGATTCAATCAAATTTGATGGAGTTATTGCCCTTTGTTATATTGTCATCATAAGCCACATTGTGAACACAACAACTTAAGGGTCATTTAAGGATGTGTCACGCAACTTGCTGTCAAAAATAGACAGCTGTCCGATTGGAAAATGTAAACGGACGAAACCACGGACTTGTCACCAGAATTACCTGAAGATTTCTGAAATGCCGCTCTCGCAGGAAAAAAAAGTTACGTCGCTGAGTGCCAGTGCATAGACCAAATTATAATTATTTTTCTGAACTGAATGTAGCCCATTTGTCGCTGTTAGATCGAATAGGGGGAGAGAAGCCGTGTCTTCAATTGCCACTTGATTATTCTTAAATTGGAAAGCGTGTTAATAAAGGAGAACTATTAAGAACAAGCCAGGACTAATTGTTGCCAATAAAGGGATGGATTTTTGCCTAGGCAATCGTATAGGCAAGGGCCGGCCCTGGGCAGAATGATTCATTTGGTCATTTTTTTATAAGAAAGACCGTAAAATCACAAATTCTTTGAGTACTCACATGTCACTTACTCTGCTGACTCATCTGTTGCTCAGGATTTCCCTCCAGGTGGCAGTACATTTGTCTAAGTCAAGAGCCCCAGACTGGGCACGGCTGAAATTGAATTATAAGCAAAGGGCATCTTACCTTCTGGGGTGTCTTACCCCACTCTACCCTCATCATCTAACATTTTTCCTTGTAGTATAAAGCCTTTTTTTCTGAGAATATAGATTTTTTTTTTTCTTAAATGTAAATATTGAAAATTAAAATGTTTTTTTTTTTGTGCGCGACACTGTTACATGTAAATCTTTGGGGACCCTTTATCTTTAAGTGACCGAAAATTGTAGTGTTTAGGCTATATATAATGTAGTAGAAAATCAAGAGAAACGACTCGGATTATTATATCATGGTGCTGGTGTATAAAAATTAATTGATATCAATATCCGACATTTGAGCCGTCCTGTAAAATCTCGAAGCATTAACTTTGACCCCCTGTAATATCTGAAATAATTAATATATTCAGATAACTTTTTTGTTTCAGGAGCTTTAAGATGTGTACTTTAAGAAAAAAAAATCATATTGGCGTTAATTTCTTTTTATTTTTTTTACCCCTAATGTGCAGTTTGTCTGACTTTGACCCCCCTTCTGAATCTGCAACGCGTTATACTCTCTAAGGGGTAGCGCAACATGTTTTTGTGTTTGAAGGCCCAATGAGCCCACCTCGTGGCGAGAAATGTCCTTGAAGTGTGAGCACTGGCTTCTGTCAGAAATTACTGGAGGCTTGGTACGTCAATTCAGTTTGCTGTTAGAATTGACTTTCTTGCGGAGTTAGTTGGACTGATGAAGGCCAGGGCTATTTGCCTGTTGACTGAATGTTCCAGCAAATATCTGTACCGAAACATTCGGATCTGACTGCATAGCCTTGCAGTTGTCAATCGAAGCAAGTAAACTGCGAGTTAATTTAGTGACAAGTGAGAGATGGCTTTATTTACATTAAGCCTGGAAAACAAATTTACGAACATCCGTGTTATTTCAGGAACATTCTGAGTTCAGAATCTTCGACAGATTTCGTAGATGTACGTGTACTTGGGGGATTTTTTTTCATTAGCTTACTAAGTTGTTGTGCACGGACTAATACTACTTGAAAATTATTGGCCGCCTACTTTGGCAACAGTCTGAATTATTGGCGAATAAATTGTTTGAAAAACGAGACATACTGACGGCAGCCTAATCGTGCTTTTAAAGGTTCTAGGCGCCCTTTATTGAGTCTCATCAGTGGAATCTGGTTTAGTCTTACCTGCCGGTTTAGACAAATGTTGCCCTGCTCTGTGCCAGCGCATAGTCTGTTTATATGAATGCTTGATCTGACTGCGATTGGCTATATTGGTGACTGAATATGAGTTTTTTTTTTGTAGGAATATTCATAAATAGTAACATTAGGTATTTTCCACTGGGCGGTAACGTTGCACGAGTTCAGTAGTATTTTCTCAGATCTCCCGTGAGGGATTAGCCTACCATTGGCACGCTAGCTGTATTGCCTTAGTCTTCTAGTGGACCGGCATAAACCGAAGGCTCCGTCGCTAGGTATAATCGATAGGAGAGAATGCAGAAAATACCATGGTTACGAGTAGGCTGTGTAGCAGTAGTGGGCAATGTAAGTGTAACGTATTCAGATCTTTGTATCAGTAATCAAATTGTGAGCTACAGCTGGTTGGGTTGCAAACCTTGCTTAAATCCATGATTCTTCGGATTAATGTCTGTTATGCGAAATGTTGAGTAGCAACTGTACTTTTTTTGTCCAGTGTCGTTTGAACATATGTAGCCTCTTTCATTTATAGATTTCGAAAGAAGTTATCTTCTTGCTATCTTGATTGAACGGGTCCCATACGATTGTCTCAGAGACAACATGGAAGACTCGGGGCATGAGATGTAACTTGAAAGACCAATTGAAAACGTGTTCCGGGTCATAAAAATTATGCATATTTTTCATATGTCCCACGATGCATCTGTACAAAAATTATGTGGATGGTTTTGAATAAAAGTAATCGTATATGAATCTGTTTTTTTCCCTTAAAGGATGGCGAGGGATTTCTAGGAATATTCACGTGCTTATACAGTATTCCCGCTTATTGTGACCACAACTGTGAATAGTTGGACGGTTGACCCGGTCGTCAGTTGTGGCATTTCATGGACAGTACACTCTGGTTTCTCTTCAGATCGTATAAATCTTTCGCCTTTTACTAAAGATTTCCGTGGAGAGGAACATTTATGAGTATCAATTAAATTTTTGATGCCCTGCCTTACGGCGGGGCTTCTCTGAGAAGGTCCCAAAGAAAGCTTAATCAACTGTGAAGTGTAACAGTGATGCAGCTTCCGTTGTGAGCTGTCTAATTCAAATTTATAAGGGATACATATTTATTCGTGTCATAATCCTGCTGGGTTAGTAAACTATTTTCCATTGAAGTTGCGGGGATGACCGCAAATGTTTGTATTTGTGAACTTTAAGCTTATTGGTTGTAACCTGTCTAAATTGTAAAAGCATAATTTGGCTACATTTTTTTTCATCACAAATTGAAAGTTTAACATTTAAAATTACTAATGTTCCCAAAGTGATCCACCCTAAATATTTGGTAAAAAGTAAGTGCAGTATGCCAAGTGGATTAGCACAAAGTTTCAAGAAATATTTCGCTGGTAACAATGTAGTAGGACGGGCTTATTATGATAGTAATTATTATTACAAACTGTGTCCGTCTGTGACACCTTTTTCACTATGTTCCTGTCATCGTATCATCATGAAATTTTCAGGAGTTATTGACCTTCACAAAAGTGATGTCCATGCACAAGGTCGAGGTCAAAGGTCAAGTTCACAGAGGTCACGACCTTGTTTGCGGGTTTTCACGCTGTAACTCCAGATAGAATTCATGGATCGCTATGAAATTTTGGAATTAGCTTCTAGGCATAGAGGAGGTGTTCCCTATTCTTTTTCAAGGTCATCCGTCAAATCCCAAGGTCACACAAGTAAAAAAAGTGTCAATTTTGCCCGATTTGACGGTTTTCGCACCGTAACTCTAGTTTAATTCAATGAATGGCTATGAAATCTTAGAACAAGCTTCTTGGTATAGAGCAGGGGATCCCTATTGATTTTCAAGGTCATCTGTCGAAATCCAAGGTCACACCGGTCAAAAAAGTGTTCATTTTGCCCCGATTTCACAGTTTTCCACCGTAACTCCAGTTTAACTTGATGGATGGCTATTAAATCTTAAAACAAGCGTCTTGGTACAGAGGAAGGGTTCCCTATTGATTTTCAAGGTCATTTGCCAATTTCGAGGTCACACTTGTGCAAGAAACCACCAGTCATGGACACTAGGCCACGTGACGGATGCTAGGCCAGGTTGCAGCTATTAGATCCCTCTGATCTACTTGTTATCGGTACGGCAGTCGATTTCAAGGGATTAGGATAAGGATTCGGGATTATGGTTAGGGGAAGGGTTAGGGTTAGGTCAAGGCAGGGCTTGAAATGGGGACTGCTGTACCCCTCCACTTTGAAATGCATTGAAAAACTGCCGTACCCGCAGCAACTGCCTTATCATGATCATTTACCAGTTTTTTTCCGCTATGTAGATTTTGCACATTTTGAAGCATTTTGGAAATGCACATAGAGAGTAAGGACGATGTCCGACCTTATTAGCTCCAAAAAAAAGTCTGCTTCGTGACCGTACACTGTTTGTGACACAGACTCATATTTGAGGCGTTGCGCTAATAAGGCCGTGGTCGTCGCTGGAGTAAATTGGACAGGCGTCACCAGTTAGTTTTTTAATCAGTTTTGAACATTTGTTGCAATAGACGAAACACTATTCCTCTGACAGCTGGCCAATTATCGGATCCCCAAAGCTAACGGAAGACACCTCTATAAGAACCGCAGCTTTTCTCATCTTTATTGTAGGCTTACTCTAATGAAAATGAATAATTCTGCACTCGGATCAACCACCGATTTCATACATACTGCATGAATAATCATGTACATGCGGAACTTGAGATCTGAGTGGAAGTGCGCGTCCAACCTAATCCATCAGGAGAAGAGGTTAGCGTTTGATATTGAATCGCTAAATAAAACCATTCTCCACTGGACGCAAGCACCCATAGCTGGTATCAAGTGACTCAAAACTGCGTCACGAACAGTCTACGCTCACGAAGCAAACTGTGTTTTCGGGCTAATAACGTCGGACATCGTTCTCACTCGCCAGGTGCGTTTCCATTACCCTTAGAAATGCGCAAAATCTAAATAGCGAAATAAAAAACTGGCAATTAAAACACATTCTGAGATGATGAAATTTGCACTCCGATCTGCAGTATGAGTCACCGAAGCCAAGGCGCACTATGTAGCCTATTTGACTTCTTCAGCAGACTAGCTAGTGTACTTGTAATTTCGCGTATTGTGGAGTATTTACATCGTTATTGTTAGACAAGGTTTTACCAATTTGCCGCGCGCACAACTCAGCTGAAAGTGACAAGGTCGAATGCTTTGCCTTTCTCATCGATGCTTGAGTACAGCCGAGCTGTGATTGGCTGATGTACGTAATGGTACCAACCAACCTGACGAAAAAACTTCGCGGCCGGCGGCTGATAATTAGGGAGTGAATCGCTGCCCAGAATAGGCGCACAGTGGTCGACCGATGTGAGAATGTGGGTCGCAAAACGTAAATCTTGGTCTTTTGGTCGCAGTCTGGAGCGCTGCTTTGTTTACATTTTGCGGGTGATCTACTCACTAAACACGCAAAATACCACGAGCAAGCAATTTAGTACTCTTTAACTGGGATCTTAGTAGATCAGGCCCTGAGAAAGTTGCGATCGATTAAATGCGTTATTTTTTTCTGAAATTAATTAATCGAAATTAACGCATTGAAGTCTCAGTCCTAATTTAAACACTACAAGTACCTTAATTGATTTGCACTTAAGAAATGCCAAAACATCTGCTGTTGATCCCCTGTAGTGAACAAATAAATGTCCAAAAGTGTCTGAACGTCCTTTTACTTATTTAGAAAAAGTGAGAGTAAAAATAATCTTGCGGTTAAACTGAGTTTGCGGCATTTCACAGGTAAGTATCATAGGCAGTTGCTACAGGTACAGCAGTTTTCCTATGCATTTCAATATAGAGAGGTATTGCAATCCCAATTTCAAACCCTGCCCTACCCTACCCCTGACCCTAACCCTAACCTTAACCCTGACCCCTAACCCCTAACCATAACTCTTCCCCTAACCATAATCCCTAATCCTTATCCTAATCCCGTTAAATCAACTGACGTACCAGTAAAGACTGCCGTAT
Source organism: Gymnothorax reevesii (assembly GCA_029721435.1). NCBI lineage: Eukaryota > Metazoa > Chordata > Actinopteri > Anguilliformes > Muraenidae > Gymnothorax > Gymnothorax reevesii. The sequence goes on from CM056582.1 coordinate 67,198,571, forward strand.
CTCCAGACACTGCGATTATCATATTATAGCTGTCTTAATTAATTGGCAGGTACACATCATACAAAAGATCAACATCTTTCTAGAAATTTCCTTGCTAAAGACATTGGAAAAGGAGGAGGTGCATTCTCCTAAACTTAACATTTTATTAGGTCACCTGAGCCGAAGGCGTGACCTATTGCAATCCCCTTTTGTCCGTCGTTGTGTGTCGTCCGTCGTCCATAAACTTTTCCTTGTGAACAAAATAACTTAAGTATTTATGAACCAATTTTGATGAGAGTTTGTATGCAGGCTTATATCCATAACCAGATTGATTCGATCATATTTGATGGAGTTGATGGCCTTTGTTGTATTATTATCATAAGCAACCTTGTGAGCACAATAATTTTAGTAAATATTGGTCAATTTTCATGAAACTTTGCATGCTGGCTTATATCTATAAGATCTCAAAGAAGTTCGAAAACCAGACTGATTCAATCAAATTTGATGGAGTTATTGCCCTTTGTTATATTGTCATCATAAGCCACATTGTGAACACAACAACTTAAGTAAGGGTCATTTAAGGATGTGTCATGTTTAGGTTTTGGAGGGAACTGGAGTATACCTGGAGAAAACCAACAACCTGTGGTTGGTACTTGGCAACTGCCTGTACAGTTTGAGGGGAAAATGCCCCGCGGGATGCGGTTTTACCTCAGAAGTAGAAAAGTAACTTCACATTTGTTAATGAGGGTATTATTCCTTCCTTTCACTGAAGCGTTTTTTGTTGAAACGCACAATGAAGTTTTTATGAGCATATTCACAGACCGCACCGACTAAACCTATGTATTGTCAACTCTGTTATTGCAAGCCTATTGTCTTGCATTTACTTTTTTATACCTAGATATGCTGGAAACCAGTTATCTTTATAGATGGAAGTGTCTTGAGGTGCTTTATAAAAATTATGAATTTCATGACCCCCGGGCTCCATGTTTGCCCCTGGGGAGGGGATCAAGTTTACTATAGTTTGTATCGGAAAATTATACTTTTGGGTATATTCTGTTTAATTTCTACTGGAAATCATTCACACTTGATTGACATTACAACAATGAGATGATATTGCGTTATTTTTGATAGTTTCCCTTACCCAGGGACTAAGGGCCAGGGCCCAAGGGTTAAAATGGCCTGAGAAATCTTCTTTGCTTAAAGAAAATAGCCACAAGTTATATACATACAATTTAGAATACTCTAATGCTTATGATACTGGTTTCCATTAATCTGATACCTGGGGTCAAAATTGGGGCCATGCCTAATGGCCAAGGTTTAACATTGGATATACTATACTCAGGTGACCGTTAAGGCCCATGGGCCTCTTGTTAAGTGACTAAACACTAAGGGACAAGTGATGGCAAAGTAATGTTGGCATGAAGTGCATCAAGGAATAGATGGTTATATCTTATGGCCGACTAAAAAATATGAACCACCACATTAAACATGTAGCAGTATAGAACATTTGAGTATCCACCAGAAGTCTTTAAAATTAAGTGAACATAATGCATTTCACCCAATATATTTCTTTTTAAGGCCCTTCTGGGTATCAGTGCATATATGATTCATTATTGTGTAACTCCATATGGCCCTACTTTTAACATGTATGGATACACTTAACTTTCCTTTCCCAAGTTCTTTATAAAAATAATCATGTCTGATATGTATTTCCTATAGATGGAGCATAATTTTTGGAATGAAACTCATAAAACAGAATGAATACGACTCAAAATGGGGTAAGATACCTTCCTTCCCTAGGGCATCTTACCCCCTACACTACCATATTGGTTTTGGCTCATTAACCCCAATTTCTCCTATTATCGCCACACAGGACCCGCTTTTATACATAGAGAAGGCATCAGAGAGTTACACGGACACGTCCTGCAGACTCCTGGAGCATTCAAATACTTGTGGCAGAATGATTCATTTGGTCATTTTTTTTTAAGAAAGACCGTAAAATCACAAATTCTTTGGGTACTCACATGTCACTTACTCTGCTGACTCATCTGTTGCTCAGGATTTCCCTCCAGGTGGCAGTACATTTGTCTAAGTCAAGAGCACCAGACTGGGCACGGCTGAAATTGAATTATAAGCAAAGGGCATCTTACCTTCTGGGGTGTCTTACCCCTTTCTACCCTAATCATCCAACATTGTTCCTTATAGTATAAAGCCTTTTTTCTGAGTTATAGATTTTATTTATTCTTAAATGTAGATATTGAAAATTAAAATGTCTTTTTTTTTGTGCGCGACACTGTTAGATGTACATCTTTTGGTGACCCTTAATCTTTAAGTGACCGAAAATTGTAGTGTTTAGGCTATATATAATGTAGTAGAAAATCAAGAGAAACGACTCGGATTATTATATCATGGTGCTGGTGTACCAAAATTAATTGATATCAATATCCGACATTTGAGCCGTCCTGTAAAATCTCGAAGCATTAACTTTGACCCCGTGTAATATCTGAAATAATTAATATATTCAGATAACTTTTTTGTTTCAGGAGCTTTAAGATGTGTTCTTTAAGAAAAAAAATCATATTGGCGTTCATTTCTTTTTATTTTTTTACCCCTAAGGCGAGACTTTTTTGATTGTTTGGTTCACGGATTTTTTCAGGCAAAATATTTTGGGGAGGGGGGAATAAAAATAAAAATATTTATTTTCCCGATATTCACGGATTATGTCAAGATATCGGAAGACAGAATAAAGATCGGTAGACAGAATAAATATTTTTTTTTTTTACAAAATATTACAGTTTTCGAATATATTGAATGTCAATACTAGAACATTTATAGACTAAGTAGGTACTATGGCAAATGCATTGGGCCCTCAACTCCAATCAGTCAAGTGAGAAACTGATCACAAATGAATAAAATATAGTTCAGATCTGACTTGTAGCGGGCGATAAAATTTGGTGTACATTGAGAAAACAGTGGTACCACCCATCCGTTTGTGCATGTGAAACTTCAGATTTGAAAAGTACAGGAGAGTTCAAAATCACTCTCTTAGGATAGCTTGGGGGAGCCACACTCATTAATCATACTCAAAGAGACATGATGGGGCTCTTACTGCCTTACCCTAAACAAAGAGAGCCCCATCATGCCCCCCCCCCCCCCCCCCCCCCCACGCTCACAGTGGTTCACATCGCTCGCTGCATTAGTGTCGACATATTTTTGCATGATCTCCTCTATTGTCATTAATTAATATGTACTTTGTAGTATTGTTCAGTGTTCTTTCACAGTAATACTCATTCTGGTGGTGGAGTGTAATCCTTCCTGATACAGCATAGTCTGCACTTTCCTTTTGCCTGTCATCACATTGTCCCGTTAATAGTTGTCTGTATAGAGATTCACTTTCTTCAATTTCTTTTATTTCTTCCTCAATATCACTTTCTCTCTTTCCTCTTCCTTTGCCCCATTCGTCCTCCGTGTGTTTTGTTTTTCCTGCCGTTTAAGCATTTTTGCGCAAAATACGAAAGTTTTGCATAGGAGCAAGACCGCTATAATAGAGCCTCTTTACGCACTGGCGTTCAATGAGAAATACGCACTCAATTTCCCAGGTTTCCCGAGACAACAAGGGGAAGTGCTGTCCCTCGTTGTAAAGGTCTCCTTATTGGCTACAAGGACATCTTGGTCCCATCATCTTAGCTTTTGATATGACGGAGCAACCGTCAATCAAAGAAGTTAGTGTGATTTCAAGTATGCGAGACTCATTGGCTTTCAAGACTTGTGACTCGACGACGATAGATCCTACAGACATTAGTGCTGCAACTAACGATTATTTTGATTGTCGATTTGTCGACGATTATTTAAACGATTAATCGAATAGTCAAATTGACTTGCACAGTACAATGGTTATTTGGCTATTGGCTTTTCAATTTAGCTTGAGGTCATTTTACCCATGTGCTAACAATACAGACAATAAGGATTAATATTTCATCCAAAAATGTTTTATTAAACTTTGCTAAAAATGCAAGTCAGAATTCAAGTTTTTGAATTGTTGTCAGGCTAAAGTGTGAATATCAAAAAATAAATACATTATTTTTCTGATCATCAAGGACAGGTAGCAGCAGCAGCAGCAGCAAAAAAAAAGTTTTCCTTTAATTAAAAAATCTGCATTTTGTGAATAACATTCTTTGGTCTAGAGTCTTTGATATTAAACCAGGTATATCCAGAGGTGTATAAAGTACTGGAATAAAATAACTGAGTAAAAGTAGAAGTACCATAACTGACATTTACTTTTTGGTAAGTAAAGTAAAAGTATTTTTCACAGTACGCATTGAAAGAAGAGGAACAACCAATCTTTGTTCTCTCCTGGTGCTCTTTAATCAATTTTTAGGTGTATGAAAAATACGGTATTCAGTATTCGGCTTGCTTGTGAATGTTCAATAAATTATCCTGGTGTGTCATCTAGTGATAGAATATTGTAACTGCGTGTATAAATTTGCAGCTCCATGCAAATTAAATACTTTTTCAATGACATAACGACAAATTATCGATGAATTAATTAGTCAACAACGAACAAATTTTGTCGACAATGTCGATGAATCGCTGCTCCCCGAACAGACATGCATAGGGTGTCTACGTGATCGTGATCAAACACGGCGAACAGTGTCAATCCAGTTGTAAGGCTCGCATACCTTCATACAGTACACCCTGTGCATTACAAGATGAGCTGCCCATTGGCTGTCATTTTTTTTTTAGTCAGGTTTGCAGCAGTTGAGTTGATCTGACAATTAACTTTAATACTCAGGAGGGAAATGACGTCCACATAGGAGCCGGCGTCTGTGGATCCCAAGCGGCGTATTTTGTGGAATATCCCTGTCGATTTGGATTTCTTTTTGCTTTTTTGCTTCTTTTGGGGGATCAAATTTCCTGGCGACCGTTCTGGACCCCCTTTACCCGGCGTACGGGAGTGGGTGAGCTATACCGCAGTCAGTCATCTACTGCTGCGGCGACTCTTTCTCATCTCACCTGAACTCCGGATCCTACACTAACTGAGTGTTAAGGTCGACATAATTTCTTTTGGGAAATTTGGGACTTTTTTAAATGGACTTGGGTTTTGCGAATGCCATCTGATTTGTGTTTGTGATTATTATTTCCTTTGATTGTTCCGGCGCGCACCTATCGCCCCGATGTCTTTTGAATGCTTTCCGTCCAGTTAGGATGCGATTTTTTGTTTACTTGTTAAATTAATATACTTTGGAAAACTGAACTTTCTCTCGCCTTTTTTCGTTAGAGTGTATTGTATTTAAATAATTAAGTCACTTAAAAGTGAGAATTTCCTCTGATCTTGGCATTTTTCGTTGCTTTTAGGTCGGACGGTCGGCGCAGTCTAATAACTGCATGGAATATGAGGTCCGCCTGCTGCCTTAATTTGCGTTGTAGCGTTCATTTATCTATTTGGTTTATGTGAATTGTTACACAGTGTACATATCGGAGAACTATTCAAAAAGTGGGCGGGCGATAAAATAAAATAAAATAATATTTTTTTCCTAATTTTGGTGAAATATAGATCGGCGGATCCGCGAATATGCGAAAAATAAAAAATTATTTTTTTCCAAGAATGCCAATTTTTTACGTCGGCGGATCCGTGAACCAAACAATCAAAAACGCCTCGCCTAATGTGCAGTTTGTCTGACTTTGACCCCCCTGCTGAGTCTGCAACGCCTTATACTCTCTAAGGGGTAGCGCAACATGTTTTTGTGTTTGAAGGCCCAATGAGCCCACCTCGTGGCGAGAAATGTCCTTGAAGTGTGAGCACTGGCTTCTGTCAGAAATTACTGGAGGCTTGGTACGTCAATTCAGTTTGCTGTTAGAATTGACTTTCTTGCGGAGTTAGTTGGACTGATGAAGGCCAGGGCTATTTGCCTGTTGACTGAATGTTCCAGCAAATATCTGTACCGAAACATTCGGAACTGACTGCATATCCTTGTAAAAACAAATTTACGAACATCCGTGTTATTTCAGGAACATTCTGAGTTCAGAATCTTCGAAAGATTTCGTAGATGTACGTGTACTTGGGGAATTTTTTTTCATTAGCTTACTAAGTTGTTGTGCACGGACTAATACTACTTGAAAATTACTGGCCGCCTACTTTGGCAACTGTCTGAATTATTGGCGAATAAATTGTTTGAAAAACGAGACATACTGACGGCAGCCTAATCTTTCTTTTAAAGGTTCTAGGCGTCCTTTATTGAGTCTCATCAGTGGAATCTGCTTTAGTCTTACCTGCCGGTTTAGACAAATGTTGCCCTGCTCTGTGCCAGCACATAGTCTGTTTATATGAATGCCTGATCTGACTGCGATTGGCTATATTGGTGACTGAATATGAGTTTTTTTTTTGTAGGAATATTCATAAATAGTAACATTAGGTATTTTCCACTGAGCGGTAACGTTGCACGAGTTCAGTAGTATTTTCTCAGATCTCCCGTGAGGGATTAGCCTACCATTGGCACGCTAGCTGTATTGCCTTAGTCTTCAGGTGGACCGGCATAAACCGAAGGCTCCGTCGCTAGGTATAATCGATAGGATAGAATGCAGAAAATACCATGGTTACGAGTAGGCTGTGTAGCAGTAGTGCGCAATGTAAGTGTAACGTATTCAGATCTTTGCATCAGTAATCAAATTGTGAGCTACAGCTGGTTGGGTTGCAAACCTTGCTTAAATCCATGATTCTTCGGATTAATGTCTGTTATGCGAAATGTTGAGTAGCAACTGTACTTTTTTTTGTCCAGTGTCGTTTGAACATATGTAGCCTCTTTCATTTATAGATTTCGAAAGAAGTTATCTTCTTGCTATCTTGATTGAACGGGTCCCATACGGTTGTCTCAGAGACAACATGGAAGACTCGGGGCATGAGATGTAACTTGGAAGACCAATAGAAAACGTGTTCCGGGTCATAAAAATTATGCATATTTTTCATATGTCCCACGATGCATCTGTACAAAAATATGTGGATGGTTTTGAATAAAAATAATCGTATATGAATCTGTTTTTTTCCCTTAAAGGATGGCGAGGGATTTCTAGGAATATTCACGTGCTTATACAGTATTCCCGCTTATTGTGACCACAACTGTGAATAGTTGGACGGTTGACCCGGTCGTCAGTTGTGGCATTTCATGAACAGTACACTCTGGTTTCTCTTCAGATCGTATAAATCTTTCGCCTTTTACTAAAGATTTCCGTGGAGAGGAACATTTATGAGTATCAATTAATTTTTTGATGCCCTGCCTTACGGCGGGGCTTCTCTGAGAAGGTCCCAAAGAAAACTTAATCGACTGTGAAGTTTAACAGCGAAACAGCTTCCGTTGTGAGCTATCTAATTCTAATTTACAAGGGATACATATTTATTCGTGTCATAATCCTGATGGGTTAGTAAACTATTTTCCATTGAAGTTGCGGGGAATGACCTCAAATGTTTTTATTTGTGAACTTTAAGCTTATTGGTTGTAACCTGTCTAAATTGTAAAAGCTGTAAAGCTAATTTTACTAAAGATTTCCGTGGAGAGGAACATTTATGACTATTAACTAATTTTTTGATGTCCTGCTTTACGGCAGGGCTTCTCTGTGAGGTAATAAAATATAAATGCACGGTGAAATCATTTAGTCGTGTTACCTCCCTGGTGAGTATTTGCCGTTGAAGTTGCGGGGAACGTCCTCAAATAAGTATGATGTGTTCGTTTTTAAGACTTGCCTTCTAGTCTGGCGGAAGGTTGTGCACTGTTGGATATTTATATTCTTGATTGAAAACAAATGTCAAAAATTGGTATAAAAACCAACAAACGAAATTTATTAAATATTTATATGGAGAACAGCATTCATGATTATCAACAAATTTCTTGTGGACCTGCCTTTTGACGGGCGCACATTCTCAGTTGAAATTTTTACGGGCGTTTTAGAACTACCGTGTGCAATAGGCTGTGCTATTGTAATCCGTGCTAGGTGATATTTTGTGTTTTGTGATAGTTTGCGTTTGGAAAGTGCACCAGTAGCTAATGTGCGTGTGCTACTTTTTTACGGTGTTCATAGAATAGAGAGAGGGAAGAAGTGCGCTCCGTGTTTTAGCAGGAGAAGTTCTGTTCTTTATCTTAATTCTAGACCGGTAACTCTTTTGTAACTTTGGTTTTGATGAATTTTGAAAATATTAATTTGTAAGTATTTAATTGGTGTGATTTATGGGGATTTTCCCTCTGTGTTTAACCTGGCCTGCTTTGTTTGTATTTGTGAACCTTAAGCTTGTTGGTTGTAACATTGTCTAAATTGTGGAACCAATGAAGCTAATTTTACTTAAGATTTCCGTGGAGAGGAACGCTTATGAGTATTAACTAATTTTTTGATGCTCTGTCTTAACGACGGGGCTTCTCTTCACGGTCTTAATTAAATGATACGTAAAGCATGATAAAAATTGTGCGGTGTAAGCTACTTGGTTCTTTATTGCAGAATAAATTAATTCACTCGTGTTGCTTTCCTGAGGGTTTACAAAACTATTTTTGCTGGGAACGCCCGCAAATAAGTATGATGTGTTCCTTTCTAAGACTTGTCTTCTTAGTCTGGCGGAAGGATGTGTATTGTCTGATATTTGTATTCTTGATTTAAAACAAATATTAAGAATTTGTATGAAAACCTACAAAAGCCATTTTACTAAATACAGTGTATCACAAAAGTGAGTACACCCCTAGCATTTCTGCAGATATTTAATTATATCTTTTCATGGGACAATACTGACAAAATGACACTTTGACACAATGAAAAGTAGTCTGTGTGCAGCTTATATAACAGAGTTAATTTATTTTCCCCTCAAAATAACTCAAAATATAGCCATTAATATCTAAACCCCTGGCAACAAAAGTGAGTACACCCCTTGGTGAAAGTTGTCAATATTAACATACAACATGTCAACTGTCAATATTTTGTGTGGCCACCATTATTATCCAGAACTGCCTTTACTCTCCTGGGCATGGAGTTTACCAGAGCTTCACAGGTTGCCACTGGAATGCTCTTCCACTCCTCCATGATGACGCCGCGGAGCTGGCGGATATTTGAGACTTAGCGCACATCCACCTTCCGCTTGAGGATCCCCCAAAGATGTTATATTGGGTTCAAGTCTGGAGACATGCTTGGCCAGTCCATCACCTTAACCCTCAGCCTCCTCAGTAAAGCAGTGGTCGTCTTGGAGGTGTGTTTGGGGTCATTGTCATGCTGGAACACTGCCCTGCGACCCAGTTTCTGGAGGGAGGGGATCATGCTCTGCTGCAGTATTTCACAGTGCATGTTGGAGTTCATGTTTCCCTCAATGAAATGTAACTCTCCAACACCTGCAGCACTCATGCAGCCCCAGACCATGACATTCCCACCACCATGCTTGACTGTAGGCATGACACACTTATCTTTGTACTCCCCACCTGTTCGCCGCCACACATGCTTGAGACCATCGGAACCAAACAAATTAATCTTCGTCTCATCAGACCATAGGACATGGTTCCAGTGATCCATGTGCTTTGTTGACATTTCTTCAGCGAACTGTTTGCGGGCTTTCTTGTGTGCCGTCTTCAGAAGAGGCTTCCTCCTGGGGTGACAGCCATGCACACTAATTTGATGTAGAGTGCGGCGTATGGTCTGAGCACTAACAGGCTGACCCCCCACCTCCTCAATCTCTGCAGCAATGCTGACAGCACTCCTGCGACGATCTTTCAAAGAAAGCATTTGGATGTAACGCTCAGCACGTGCGCTCAGCTTCTTTGGACGACCAACCCGAGGCCTGTTCTGATTGGACCCTGCTCTTTTAAAACGCTGGATGATCTTAGCCACTGTGCTGCTGCTCAGTTTTAGGGTGTTGGCAATCTTCTTGTAGCCTTGACCATCTTCATGTTGCGCAACAATACGTCCTTAAGATTCTCAGAGAGTTCTTTGCCATGTGGTGCCATGTTGGAACTTTCAGTGACCAGTATGAGAGAGTGTGAGAGCTGCACTACAAATTTGGACACACCTGCTCCCTATGCACACCTGGACCTAGTAACACTAACGAGTCACATAACATTTTGGAGGGAAAATGACAAACAGTACTCAATGTGGACATTTAGGGGTGTAGTTTCTTAGGGGTGTACTCACTTTTGTTGCCAGGGGTTTAGATATTAATGGCTATATTTTGAGTTATTTTGAGGGGAAAATAAATTAACTCTGTTATATAAGCTGCACACAGACTACTTTTCATTGTGTCAAAGTGTCATTTTGTCAGTGTTGTCCCATGAAAAGATATACTCAAATATCTGCAGAAATGCTAGGGGTGTACTCACTTTTGTGATACACTGTATATATATATGGAGAACAGCAATTATGAGCATCAACAAATTTCTTGCGGACCTGCTTTTTTGAGGGCATATACTCGGTATAATATTTGCGGGAGGAGAGGGAGGTTTAGAACTGCCGTTTGCGGCTGATGCGTGATGTTCAGAAGTTAGTGAGGTTGTTTTTCAAAGTAGGATTGTTATTCTTTGCGCCTGTATCAAGACGTGTGGTGTCTCCATAAAGGCGCATAGCCGTCATCGAACCGTGTTTTGCGCAGGATGGGGTCGGCTTCTTTAGCACTGAGCAGTCAGTACAATCTGGTTTCTCTTCAGATCATATAAATATTTTGCCTTTGGAAAGAACTGGTCATCTAGTCCACCCCTCCTCCCCATTCCCATCCTAATCCCCTTCCCCCAATAGAGCTGTCCTGTTGTGAAAATTGGACTTCGGTTTCAGTTTCAGTTTGGCTGTTTTTTAAAGAGTTGAGTCTCTGTTTCGGTTTCGGTTTTATTTAATAAAACTTAATAAAGGCTCACAACTTGAGAGAAACATGCAATAACAGAATTTGTTTATTCAACAAAATAATAGAAACCAAATTAAGTTAGCCTTAGGTAGGGAGAAACAAGTAAACAAAATGCCAGGGCTGAGACCATGCAATATGTTTCTCAGTGCCTCGTTTACATATCTGAAGTTTCAAACAAGACAATATTGTAGGTGTTGACAACTTGATATTGGTAAGTCATGCATGGTACTGGTTAGAGGTTACGGGATTAGACTTATTTGGGGAAGGCCCAAAACCTGTGTTCCAAATTCCAATTCCATTATTATATGTAGTAAAGCATTATGCCATTCTCAAATTGTAAGTTTGACCCAGTGGGAAGTGTGTGTCCCTTCAAACATGTCACCACCCAGTACTGCCAGTAGTGAACCCCCTAAGTTGGCCCTAACACAATTGTTGTCCCACGCCGCGCGATAAGCGCGAAGCGGGGGATATAGCATTGGGCTCCGTCCGTCCGTACGGACACGTAAAATTGAGGCGGCGGGGGATATTGCCATGTTAGCGGCAAACTCTGGTTCTATTAATGAGAGGGAACAGAACTGTCAATTTCCAATACGCTTGCATATTTACTGTTTTACATGCGTTGTCGCAGCCCCATTTCTATCAGTTTGAAAACATAGAAGTCAATAAAAATCAATAAGATTTTTGAGACTTGCATTGTTTGTTTACATAATGCGACAACACGTGTATCCGTGAAGAAAAAATGGGGGTTTACAAAAGAATCAACCAACTAGGCTTATGCCGTCAGAGGCGACGGCTTGGGGTATGCCCCCAAACGCCCCCAATCCCCTAATTCCCCAATCCTTGAATAGACCCAATACAGTATAAAGCTTGGGGATATAAATATAGAAGTTGGTCACATGGTCCAATGCAATCGGGTGTAGTCGAATTCTTGTTTTGTAGCCCAATATTATAACACCGATCATTTGTAACTTCCGATTAGTTGGTATTTTGTTCGGTAAAAATCATTATTTTAACGGAATATAAAATTTTTATAAAGTATAAATTGAATAAATTAAAATTAACCATTAAAAATAAAAATTTGTCCAACCAACTATTACATTAATACAAATTGTATTATGCGATGTACAAGGATAAGTGAAAACATATTCACAATACAGGTAAGATAAACTAAAATAAATAAATACATTAAAAAAAAGGGGGGGGGGAGAGAAGGAAAAAAAAACAATAATAAAATAAATAAATAAAAATATAAAGGGGTTTCTCCTGCTTCATTCTTAACATTGTTATTTAGTCATCCTTATTTAATGGTTCTTGCAAAGTCTCGTAGTACTCTAAAAAGGGGGTCCAAATCTTTTTAAAGTCTTGCAATGAGCCTTTGAGGGTGTATCTAATCTTCTCAAATTTTAAAAAGTACATCACATCTCTAATCCATCTTAAAAAGTTAGGAGGTGTCTTTTCCTTCCAGGAAAGAAGGATGAGACGTCTGGCAATCAGGGAGGTGAATGCTATGATTGTGGGAGCTTTGTCTTTCAGGGAGTGAGTTTCAGGGATCAATCCAAATAAAGCACAAATAGGTCTGGGAGCTCTTTTCGTTGCACACATTGCATTTAGAAGAAAGCAGTGCGTTTTACTGCCGATTGCTAATTTTTATTCATAGGAAAAATGTGTTCATTGAGCAAAATGATTGACAACAGGTCAAGAATTATTAGCCCTCATTCTAACTGAATAAGGAGAACTGGCGCCACCTGATTGCCCTTGGAATTTTTGGAGTTTATGTGAAGTCATTTTACATAGGCCGCTTGGCGGCTTTTATTATACCCCCCGCAAGGAAGTTTAGGGGGGTATACTGGATTTGCTTTGTCCGTCCGTGTGTGTGTGCGTGCGTGTGTCTGTGTGTGTGAGTGTGCGTGCGTCTGTGCGTCCGGACCTAGATCTCATAACCTACTCATCCGATCTTGAAAATTTTTTCTCTTGGTGGAAGGTCTATTGACTGTGGTACTGCCCGACTACTTGTTTTTTTGTAGTGTTTACACATTTTTGTTATTGTAGGTCTGATGGTTTCAGTACGAATGTACTGATATACATGCAGGGGGTATCCTGTAAGCCATGCTTACTAAATCTAGTTTTGCCCTGGCAGTGCGCCACGATCAACATGTAGCGGAAACCCTGGATTGTAAACACAGTAACAAACATACAATTGATGTTTATAAACATATTTTCGTTACAAAATGTACATATACGCAAGTCATTTTTATTATAACAAACATCTATTGCCTTCATTTTACGTTTGAGTGCAGCTTTTCAAGAGCTTTTTTTTTTTTTTTTTTTTTAGCTCCTTTGCCTCAGCCTTGTGCGTTGATTCAACATGGTGAGGTTGCTGGTGTAGCCATACTGCGCTGCAATTTTCCTTTAGCCCATACTTACAGATTGCATATTTTTCCTTTTTTCCGGTTTCTAAAAATATAGCCCCATTGGCAGTGCTGCCAACTTTCCCGAATTTTACGGTAGTTTTAGGTGCATATTCACGTTCCTGTTGCTTACTCAGCAATTATTCAATTAACGCGTATTAAAGAGGTCCGCCTACAGAATTGAAGTCCTTGTGCAAGGAGATTTATCAGATTCACGTGTGTTAAGGTGGATTTAAAGGAACAGTCCACGTACTTTCATAATGAAATATGTTCTTATATGAAATGAGACGAGATGATATGTACCTCTCCGAGCTTTGAGCGACCTCCCAGTCAGCCAGACGCGCTGCCACTCCTGTTAGCATTTGTAGCTAGACTCAGTTTGGGCAACGGTATTTTTCGGGGCTGTAGTTAGATGCGACCAAAGTCTTCCACGTTTTTCCTGTTTACATAGGTTTATATGACCAGTGACATGAGTTCGGGTTCGGGTACGCAAATCCAAACGTGGCTTTTTCTATGCTGTGAGAAGTGCGTACTATAATGACAGGCGTAGTAACACCTTCTGCGCGCTTCGACAGCGCACTGATACCTTCACTTCTGATTTCTTTTCTCTCCCACGACCAACCCTACTTCCGTAAATACAACCAACGTGACTGCACTGCACTATTTGGTACACAGTCAGGAAGCCAGAGCTTGCAGAAAATTTAAAAGAAAATACTCAAGTGTGCTACTATGGAACATTTTCAAATGGAGGACATAGATGCCGACGACTGGCTTGTGGCGGAGCCGGAGCCATATCTATTTGAACCGGGCGAAATGGACCATGAGAGGGAAGAAGAAACGGACGAAGATGAATCGGATGGAGCCATGGTGAGGACACGGGCAAACAGCACCTGGTGGTGTGACTGTTTTAAACAGATGCTTACTGAAGTAGAAAGTCTGTGCTGTGCTGAATGGGACCAGGTGCTACCATCGGTACAATTGGAAGACCCTGCGAATTGTGTCACGGCAACAGATGCGTTTGCAGCGATGATTCACCCATCAGTTGTGGACCTTTTCTTCAGACGTGACAAAATCAACTGAAGGAAACGACACACGCCTAGTGGTCCTGATGGCCAGCTATCCTCAGAGTAAGTGCTCTCTGAAACCATTGAACCCGTTTTGTAATTCCACCGTTTGTCAATAAGCAGTGTATTTACCATCTACCTGTTAGTCAACAAAGGTTGGTGTCCTACCGAACTGTGTACCAAGTAGTGCAGTGCAGTCACGTTGGTTGTATTTACAGAAGTAGGGGGGGTCGTGGGAGAGAAAAGAAATCAGAGGTGAAGGTATCAATGCGCTGTCGAAGCGCGCAGAAGGTGTTACTACGCCTGTCATTATAGTACGCACTTCTCACAGCATAGAAAAAGCCACGTTTGGATTTGTGTACCCGAACCCGAACTCATGTCACTGGTCATATAAACCTATGTAAACAGGAAAAACGTGGAAGACTTTGGTCGCATCTAACTACAGCCCCGAAAAATACCGTTGCCTACACTGAGTCTAGCTACAAGTGCTAACAGGAGTTGCAGCGCGTCTGGCTGACTGGGAGGTCGCTCAAAGCTCGGAGAGGTACGTATCATCTCGTCTCATTTCATATAAGAACATATTTCATTATGAAAGTACGGTGGACTGTTCCTTTGACCACGAGTATTATGGAAATCGATTATGGGTGTGTTCGAGGGTGTGTAAGCTTACTTGCTGACGCGCTCTAACGCACCCTATGACTCTCGACTTCTCACTCTTTTCTTTACTCAGGGGATGGAAGCAATTAAAGGTGTTTCACACAGTCTTGTATCATTTAAACAATCATTAAACCCATGCTGTGCTTCTAAACTATGAGAAAACGAAAACCACGAAAAGCCTGGAGTCATAATCAGTTTCCATATTACTAGTGGTGAAATCCACCGTAACACACGTGAAGCTGATTAACCTCCATGCACAAGGACTTCAATTCCACGTGAGAATCTTTTCAATACGCATTGGTTGAATAATTGCTCACTATGGCACGGGAACATGAATATGCCACTAAAACTCCCTGAAAATACGGGGGAGTTGGCAACACTGCTCATTGGGCTTTAATGTTCATCGTCTGCATCGGCCATGACTGACGCTATGTTGTGATTGACAAAATATGAACTGAAACCGAAAGTTCGGTTGTTTGTGCGCACGCTCGGTTGTGATTTCCGGTTTTCTCAGACAACCGAGACCGAGTTGGTTTTTCGGTTAACCGGACAGCTCTACCCCCCAATCCTCATCCTCATCCTCATCCTCATCCTCATCCTCATCCTCATCCTCATCCTCATCCTCATCCTCATCCTCATCCTCATCCTCATCCGACACCTGCTGAATGAAGAAACCCAAGCACGGATTTCTTTTCTGTGAACATGGACATTCATAGCTTGAAATCCATCCTTATCCGGCCTTGGTTGCTCCCAACGGTCACTTGCCCATATAGTCTGTCCTCAGTCGGTGGGCCAGCGTTTAACCCTTACGTCACTAATAAACTGGATATATAAATATTAATGTTTCCTGCTCTTGGCTGATTGGGTGATCTTTTGGTGAGAACCACCAATTGCACGGCACCATTTGCAGAAGGAATGCTGACCGCGTTATCCGTCGCGTCTTGTCAGAAGTAGTAGCTAAGTAGGCGAGCAATGAAACGTTGGGATATGCTAGTATCTATCTTATATCTGCATACTGCGCGTATATTTCCTTTCACTTTGCTACATCAGACATTTTGCAACACAGCTAACGGCTGTACTCAGGATTACGAATATGAGTTAGCTGGCCAGCTACAGCATTCGTGAATGTTATTTCACATGAGCTTAAAAATTAGATTGCAGCTTGCTAGCATTTACTCTTGGAATGGTTGTTAGGTTTTGAACAGGATAATGTTTGGCCATCGTGCATTTTGTTTATTTCAGTGGGATTCCGAGGTATAATAAAGGCTAAATTAAATAGTCCTCAAATTGTGTAACATATTTCAATGTAATTGGCATTAGCTATAGCTTGAAGGGCATTGCAGCAGCTTAGGTTAAGCCTATGAAGCTGGTATGTACAAGTAATACGACAGTTGGTAATTTATTCCTTGCCTGTCTACCTTCTTTGGAAAAGAGAAGATGGATTGCTTGTTCCTATTATTGCAGCCTATTGCTGCACAATGTTTTGGCATTTTTAACGTGGATGGCCAACGTAAGATACGCTTCACATTTAATTTTTGCACCTTATTTGCCGCTTTCCCCCGCTTCTTTAATATCTGATGTCTATCCAGTACAAGATCATAACGATCAAATGCATTCCTTTTCGCTTTAAAAATGATTGAACATTGATGGCAATAACACTATCACTGAACATGGAAACACAAGCATTATTTCAGTTTGAAAGTTTAATTTGTAGTTTCCCACGGTCCATACTATATTTCTGTATTGCCATATGTGAAGTGACTGCTGCTTAGAGAGACACAGGTCTCGAACGAAGTTCATTTTCTCCTAATGTGTTGGTCTTAAAAATGCCAGTGCAGCACCAGAATGTTTGGAAAACATGTGGTCTGTGAAAAATAAGTCCAATATTTAATATTACTAATTTAATGCTAATTTAATATTAGCTTGAGTGAGATTTCTCACCATGGGATACACCCCCTTGCATATTCACAGAAGCACTTATGTCATTGCACCAGCCCTGAGTGGCTGGCAGTTATGACGTCAGCGTCAGAGCACAAATCCTATATATATATATATATATATATATATATATATATAATATATATATTTATGCTAGACACAACGTCACTCGTCAGTCAAAATAAGCACACCTCTTCTCGCTTCACCCCAGCACCAAGAATGGCGGTCTGGTGAGACATCTCACTCATGCTACTCACCCAAATTGTAAAACTGCGCCCTCGGCTGCGTGCCTGGATGCATCAGTGTGCAAACATTTATTTTCAGAGAAAGTGTCTGAGTGCTTAAGAGACCTTATTTTTGGGATTAAATAATCCAACGCTTGAATTTAGTCTCTTGGAAGCGGATATAATCCTGCAACTGGTGGGATGCTGGTATAGTTGCCTGAGATGGCCTATTGGTTTGGAAACTAATCCCTGTAATTTCCTCTCTGAAATTTGGAAATCATATGGTCTGCTATTATTGGGGGACTCCCAGGTGAGCTGATTTAAGTCTTTTATGTTCTTTGGCTTGACTTGAGTGCCTGATCGTGAACTAATGCGTGGTCATTGAGGTCTAGAGGCTTATTTCACCGGTGAGTTTGTTAATGAGACACTGGGGTCCTGAAAACGTACTTCTGATGGAATCCATATCATTTAGCCTGCAATTTGGCAGTATTGTCCAGTTAGATTGAAATTATATTCGTTATATTCCCGTGTGAAATTGGGAGCGAAAGCAATCAATTTTAGAATGCGAACGTGGAGTCGGCACGGGCCATCCCATCTTATATTCCGCATGTTGATGATGGTGTATATCCGTGTCGCATTCTGATGCCTATACGCGGCGCTGTAGGGCATTGGTCCCGTTTATTACATGTGGTTTAAATAACTCGACGATCCAAAATGCTGCTTCATGGATTCATCACATGATAATGCGTAAAGTTACAATGAATGATGATGTGATCTAGCTTGTATTTAAAAGTAGGATTGTTATTCTTTGCGACTGTATAAAGGCCTGTGCGATGTCTCCAGAGGCATAGCCGTCATCGAACCGTGTTTAGAGTCAGATCTGGCCGGGTGGTATTCTCGGTTGCTTGGCAGTACACTCGGGTTTCTCTTCATTACGTATAAATCTTTCGCCTTTTACTAAAGATTTCCGTGGAGAGGAACATTTGCGAGTAATAATTAATTTTTGATGCCCTGCTCTTTCGTGGGGTTTCCTATTAATGTTAATAAAAGAAGAGGATCTTACATGAAGTGGTAGAATGTATCGTCTTTATTTTACCCCAACTTGATTTCATGCTGGTAATTTTAAACGGTTTTTGTTTAGGCGTTCTTTACTTAGTATTATACTGTGTGTAATTTGTGCATTTACTAAATTTCCTCTTGTTCTGTATTTTCTTATTTTTAAGATGATAACTGATTTGTGAAATTTAGAATATTTAACTTGCATGTGTTTACCTGATATGGTTCATGGGGATTTTTCTGTGTGTTTAATCATTTGGCCTGTATTTGATTGTCTGTATAATTTCGAGCTTGTTGGTTGTAATATTGTGTTTGAATTGTAAAACCAATAAAGCTAAATTTTACTAAAGACTCCCGTGGAGAGGAGCGTTCATGAGTATTCATTAATTTTTTGCTGCCCTGCCTATTGGCGGGGCTTTCCCCCAAAGTAGATTAAAAAATTAGTGAGTTTCTCATTTTTTTTAACCCCCTGTGCTTCAGTGTTTACCATTTGATTGTATAGGCTGGTCCGTGGTTAACCGCTTAATTTTTATAAACACTTGCAAGATCTGTAGTTATTATTGCTATTTGTATTTGTGCAATCAGTTATAATCCGTAAATGCTGCACTGATCTGCGAATCTTGGCCCACTTCTGATAAGATGCCTGTCACTTCCAGACTGGTCGAAAAGGCTCGTATCATTACAAGTTCATTTCCAGATTACCTATTTTCCCGTATTGAATTGGTCAGGCAAGTAATTATAAGTGGGGGACTCGGTGTATATTCAGCAGGTTAAAGCTGGTCGTGGTTGTGCGCATACTGTAGAAGTTATCATGCAGACTGTTCTGTAGCCTATATGCGGCGCTGTACAGGTTATGTTTATTGGACTACGCGTATTGTACGACAACCGACCACCCAAAATGCTTGTTTCACGATTCGACCTCAGTTTGGAGTATGAAGTTATTACTACGAATAGTTTTTGGATTTGGCTTTCCTACTCATCTAGCACTGCTATTTATGGGACTTAAAGTGATCAGAATGCGATCTTTCCTGAAAATATCGGCTATGGCCGTCACTGAGCCGTCTTTCACGTTAGATCTGGTCGGCTGTTGAGACCACTAATCTGCAGTACACTCTGGTTTCTCTTCAGATCGTATAAATCTTTCGCCTTTTACTAAAGATTTCCGTGGAGAGGAACATTTATGAGTATCAACTAATTTTTTGATGCCCTGCTGTATGGCGGGGCTTCCTAATAAAGTTGAAAAAAAAAAATCATAATGTGTGACAGAATTATTCATATGGTGAGTTTACCTTGTCACATTATTGTGTGATGCATTAAGAGCTATCTATAAGTTATCTGATTATTTACAGAGCTTCTACCGCCGAATTCTCTGGGTATTTAAAACTTTTTTGATGCTCGGGCTGTTCTTTGGTCATGAAAAGGAAGTACTTGTATTATGGTCGTGCTTGGCTTATTGCGTTATGCACTGCAACGCGGTATATTTTTATTGGTACTTAGGGAACCTGCTTTGTCATTTACCACATTCTGTACCCGGTTAAAGTCGCTGGGCACTCCTGTGAAGAAATATATGGTAGTACTAGTTATTAAAATTTTCCCTTGCGTTTAGCGGTGGGATGGGTTCCTTTGTATTCAATGACGAGGATAAGAAAACGTTTCTTCAAAGTTCAGACTGTTGCAAATTTTAGAGTGGAAAATTCGGTCAGAGTTTTGTTTGAACGCATTCGGAAATTTTACCGAAGCTGAACATGTTCATCAAGTCATTTGACTGTTTCATTTGTGTCTGCACATTTGTCCTATACCTTTTGAAAAAACATATGGAATCATCGCGCTTAAAGAATGTTGATCCATCTTTTTTACTTTGTAGCGAATAAACTGATCAGAGAAATGACTTAAAACATGTTTTTTTTCAATGGCGGAACAGTCTGGCTTCATGAAACACTCCGCAAACAAATTACTTTAATTGAGGGAGTATTTTTTTCCAGATCATGTCGAGAAAAAAATGGAATCATTCATTCAGTGTTGGAATCATTCATTCATTGTTGAAGAAAAAATTATGGAATCAGAATTAGTACTTCGCTGCTCTTCCTCGAGCTTTTATGACGGCCTGAACTCTTTGAGGCATTAGCCTAACTTCACTTGTGAAAAACGGTATTTTCCTATAAGCCGGTACCAACCTTCTCCAAAATTCCATTTAATTCATCTAATTTCTTACAGTTCTGTGAGGCCGTGGGCCGTTGGCTTTTATTGTTTGTTTTATATTGCCACACTCGGGGAGTACACAGTTTTTTCAGAATTGACAGATAACTTTCTTAGAAGCACTGTAAACAAATGTTGGGGTTTGACTCGTGGACGTTAATGAACGGGAACAATCTAAACTTTACCTTTTTAAGCAGGCAAATGCTTTGGACTACTAACAGGATCTCCATGACAACATGGAAGTTTACAATGGAAAAGGCTGACATACCGGCTTTTAAATTACTTCAAATGAGCATATTGATGTTTTCTCCAAAAATGTGCCTAAAGGTATAATGTAGGCTTCTAAATAATCAATCCCTAACGTTGCAGGGCTACTTTAAAGTTTCGAAAATGTACGCTGGTATTCATCCACGTAAAGTGCACAATCTCGTATTTTTTCCACTCTGGTGAAGATTGTATTCTTACGTGCGTTCATTACATGAAAATGTATTTAACCTACGATGCCAAATAATTTAAATAACGCATTGTCTACATGTCCGAAAGTCGGACAGGGTTTTAATATATCTCCGTGTGCGACAGTCAGATGGTTTCAATATAACTCCGAGTCCGACAGTTGATTATTGTTTTTTAATTTCTTCAAATCTACTGAATCTTTTAGATATTAAACGTGAATGTTTTGATAAGAGGGCTCAGTTATTCAAGATGAGTACCGAGAATTTCAATCAATGTTTCTGTTTGAGCTCTGCTCAATATAGTGAGTTGACAATGTGCAATACCTGACGAACATTAGATGCAAAATACTCCGTGTCTGACAGCCAAAAAAAAGAGGACAATTAGAACAGACTGATTACGAAATAAAAAAATAAAAAAACGAAACATTTTAACAACAAACCGAACATCCAATGAACACTGCGATTTATTTATTTTCGGGCCATCTTTTTTGGATGTTCTGTTAGTTGGTGATATATTTTTATTCTTTATTATCCCCCGCCAACACGAAGTGGGAGGGGGATATAGGTTTGACCTCCGTCCGTCCGTCCGTCCGTGTGTGCGTCCGTCCGTCCGTCCGTCCGAGATAAAGGGGACAGCTTTACTAAGAAAACACTACAGATACAGCAACCAAATTTGGTGTGTAGCTTCAGACCATAAAGGCCTTGATTGAGTTCGAAAATGAGAAGCGCACGATTGGCGGGGGATGTTGTAGACCATGTCGACTTGTTTCGTAATAAATCTGTCATTGTAAAATGTCATTACTTTCACTTTTTACAGGCTGCCGGACATGGAGTATTTAGCATTTCGCGTCGGACAGTCTTGATCGTGCATGCGATATTTAATTCACAATGTCAATGGCATGGAATTGATTTGCTCACTGACTACAAGCACTATTTTATATCTGGTGTAGACATAAAGCGTGAATCTGTTTGATCCATCTGACTAATTTTCAAAAGAAAGACCGAATAAAGACTAAATAATAAAGTCTATCTTCAACGGAAGAAAACAGACAAATAAAAAGGCCAAGAAAAGTCGACAGATATCAATTTGCATTTTGTGAAGGTCGAAAACAAGCATGACCAAGTTTGTAGCTTACGTCTAATAATTCCTGGAATACTCGAAACAAGAGATCTTTTATGACTTTCGGAAACGGAGTATTTTATGATCTCTGTCCGACAGTCGCTAAATTCGTCATAAATGCACGAAGTCCCGCGCCAATGTCTACTCACTTTATTGAGCAGAGCTTTAACAGAAATATTGATTGAAATTGTCGGTACTCATCTCGAAGAACCGAGCCCTCTTATCAAAACATTCACGTTTAATATCTAAAAGATTCTGTAGATTTGAAGAAATTAAAAACAATATTCGACTGTCGGACACTGAGTTAAATTGAAACCATACGGCTGTCGGACATGGAGATATATTAAAACCCTGTCCGACTTTCGGACACGTAGACACTGCGTTTAAATAAAATTTGGATTGGTGTTCATACCGTCTGTGTCTCATTTATACAGTGGCGGCCCGTGACAAAAAATACCGAGGAAGCCAGAATGAACAACGAATTTAATTCAGTGTTTACGTGTTATTGTCCTGCAAACAAATTAGCGTACTGTTACAGTACCTTTATTCTACCGACTTCTCATTCATTTTAGTGAAAAAAAGTTTAAAAAAGAAGAGTGCGTGCGAGAGAGAGTGACAGCGCGGGGGAGTGCTGTGGATGCGCGCTTCGGGCTGTGCGCGTGCTCATGGCTCTGGCACACAGTAGTATGTGATCAGTTAGAGAAAGTCCATGCAAAGCTGGTAAACGCCTCGTAGCTTTATTACAGCAGAAAGCTAAACACATAGCGATCAGACGACGATTATGACAAGATCTAGATATTACAAAAACATTTTAGCCATTGCTTTCACAGCAGTGACGTGCGGTGGAGGCTGGTTTGGTGAGGCAAAAACCTACCCTTTGCTTGATTAGCAATCAGACGATTAACTAGTTTAGTAAGACTATTCGGCAGAATGACGGGCAAGTTTAAGTTTCCGCGGCGTTATTACTCAGTATATCGAACCTGAAATGCTCAACAGCAGATTTGCGCGTACTAGCTTCCAGGAAGCCGAAGCAATGTCATCAAAAAAAATTTACGCAGTTCGACTTATGCAGAGTTCAATGCTTAATCAATAGCCTATAATGTATTCTCCTTTAATTACTCGGTTTTACACCCAAACAAAAAGCGGGCGTTTATTTTCAGTCTTCTTTCGTTATCCGATTAACAAAATGTTTAAAAACAGAATTACCGAGCCGAGACTTTTTCTTAATTGATTATTCAGATTTCCATCCTTGCAGTCTCGAACTGCAGCGTATACGTGAATTAAGTTATTATCTCCTCTATCAGCATCAGGCTTCCATAAGGCTTGGTCTTAATTGTTTTCATTGTCAATCAGGAATAGTACGGTACGTGGGAAACAGGTTCATAAAATCCTGTGATAAAAGTTTGGGTCACTGCCTCATCTCACCGCACGTCTCTGGCTTCCTGTAAGCAAATACTCGCAAATCTGCAGTTTCGTGAGCATTTCAAGTTCGATGTAGCCTACTGATAAATAACGCCGCGGAAACTTAAAATGGCCCGTCATTCTGCCGAATAGTCTTTCTAAATTAGTTAATCGTCTGATTGCGAATCAAGCAAAGGGAAGGTTTCTGCCTCACCAAACTAACCTCCGACTGCACGTCACTGTTTCACAGACAGTATTAATGAAGTTCCGTTTTGTGGACAATGCTTATCTCTGACTCATAATTAATTAATTGGCAACAAAAGCATTTGCAAGATAGCCGAGGGCTATTGTACAGAAACATAGGCAAACCCCTTCCACCAACATTACAGGTAACAATGTCATATGTGGCAGCCTCGCAACTGAAATAAACATTTTCTCAAGGATGCCCAATATTCATACATCCAAAAACATACGCAACATGAATGCACAACCTGTACGCGACGTCTGAATTACATAATCTAAATATAAAACGCACAGTTACAAAGGTTTATATAAAAACTGATATCAAACGTGCTGCAGCGCTATCAACTGTAAATCTTACAGCTGTCAGCTGATAGTGCAGCTGATGTCAGCGGACCTAAATGCAGTCTCGGTAAGGACTGAGAGTATAAAAAAACAGTATAGCTTAGCCATCATGCTCTGAAATCCACTTGACACGACAAGAATAATAAAGAATAAAACACCGCATTTTATGCATCACATAAGAAAAATGTGACAACAACCCGGTCATCAAAAAGGCCACGGCAGGCCATAGGAGACATGGCCAGCAGAAAAGCCGGTTAAGCTTGGCACTTCCTGTTAGTCACTCGTTTCTCGCATAGTTAGCTTCACAAAAAGAGCGAACTTTCCCATAATCTCTCCCTTTAGTTAAATTGAGCTTTGGAGTCGGCCTACCGTCCCGCTTGACTTTTAGTTGAACCTCAAAAGCAAGTTTTGTGAAGTCATTTTTGTCACCATCCATTCTCTGACTTAATGCCTATTCTTTCTGTGTGGGCTGGCTGGTGCCTTGCGGGACAGTTGAATCAGTGTGTGTATTTTCCGTAACAGTTTGTGATTGGTTGGAAGCCAAATTTGATCTGGCCTCCCTCTTTTTTTTTAATGATGCATCGCCCATTAAGCGATGAGCCTTGCTTCAGTCTGATTGGCTAATACGGGCTATTTTTTTCCCCAAGGGAGGCCAGCTTCACTTGGCCTCCGAACCGACAGACAGGGCGGAGGGCATGAGACACCAAGTGTAAGTCACAATGAGAGCTTGGCAGGAGGGGCGCTGTTTTGCTCCTCACGCTCAGCCAAAGCAGAAGTGCGCTGATGTAGTGTTCTGACAAGGAAATGACAACAAGAAAAATACATTGTGGTGAAGCTTATTTATATTTTTTCTTTCTTGCAATAATTTTTGGGGAAGCCAGGCTTCCCTTGACCTCCGCGAAAAACCGCCACTGCGTTTATACCACATTAACCATATTGTCGCTAAATGACGAGGAATTGATTACCTTGGAGGACTTATCTTGATGGTTATCATTTTGATAGTCAATTGCATGGAACTGCGTTATAATATTACCGATAAGTTTTTCATCACAAGCTATTCGTAATACAACCAATCTATATACCTAAATGATTTATATAGAATTGGAACAAATAGCCAACTGTAACTCCAACTCATAATACCACAAACTCACTATATACTTAGTAATACTGCAGCAAGCGACTCATGGATGCCGGAGCTAACGTGTTGTGGATCAGCTCTCTGAAGGGGTGCAAACTGATTGGTCACTGTTTAATGGTATAACAATATGAAGCTATTGTTTCTCTAAATGATTAGCTCCTGCTACACTTTGCGGCATGCTGTAGAATTATGCAAACTCTGGATGTTTAGGATTATATTGTGCCATCATCAACACGGCTCATTCTCAGTCTGCATCCATTTTCATAAGAATATGTCAAATAATCAAAATCATGAGAAGAATACAAACATCTGCTTTACCGATCCTTCGCTCTGTCGCTGCTCTCCTCCTCGTGTTGCGTTTACCAACATAGACATAATAAAGATTTATTTATAATGTCTCTTTATTACAACAAAAATATAAATGCAACACTTTTGTTTTTGCTCCCATTTGTCATGAGATGGACTCAAAGATCTAAAATTCATTCCAGATACACAATATTACCATTTCTCTCAAACATTGTTCACAAATCTGCCTAAATGTGTGATAGTGAGCACTTTTGCTTTGCTGAGACAATCCATCCCACCTCACATGCCATTGCAGCACCAGAATGTTTGGAAAACATGTGGCCTGTGAAAAATAAGTCCAATATTTAATATCACTAATTCAATGCTAATTTAATATTAGCTTGAGTGAGATTTCTCACCATGGGATATGCCCCCTTGCATATTCACAGAAGCACTTATGTCATTGCACCAGCCCTGAGTGGCTGGCAGTCGCGACGTCAGCGTCAGGGCACAAGTCTTATATATATTTATATTTATATATATATATATATATATATATATATATTTATATATATATTTATATATTTATGCCAGACACAACGTCACTCGTCAGTCAAAATAAGCACACCTCTTCTCGCTTCACCCCAGCACCAAGAATGGCGGTCTGGTGAGACATCTCACTCATGCTACTCACCCAGATTGTAAAACTGCGCCCTCGGCTGCGTGCCTGGATGCATCAGTGTGCAAACATTTATTTTCAGAGAATGTGTCTGAGTGCTTAAGAGACCTTATTTTTGGGATTAAATAATCCAACGCTTGAACTTAGTCTCTTCTCCTCTTGGCCGGAACGCACGAACTAAGTTCTGGGCCCACACGTCGACGAGAGGGTGGGGTGGCAATGGGGAAGTTCTCCCCCAACACACAAGAATGCTGTACACTGGCGGCCAGAGAAGAGGGAACAGCTGGCACACCTGCTAGCAGACTGGTGGATTGCCAAAACGCCCCCTACTTCCGCCATCCCAACGGGGGGAAGATTGAACGGCTTCTTATGCCAAGTAGCTCTGTTGTTGGGAGATCCAGTTGGAGCCGCAGTAGATAATTGAGCCTCTGGACGCTTAGGCATGCAGAAAACAGGAGACGCACCTCTGGAAACCACCTGAACGAAGGTCTGCCTGGGGGGTGGCTGCACAGCGGCCTGCGTTTTCTGCAGGAGACAGACCTGCAAAGCTCCATCTTCCTTTTTTTTGGCTTCGCACCGTCTTTGCAGGGCAGCAAGGGCAGAGCCGAAAATGCCACCAGGGACGATTGGAACACCCAAGATGTCCTCTTTTTCTTTGTCTGACAGTTTGGTCAGGTTAAGCCATCTTGCCCTTTCCTGGATCACCGACATTGCCATACTTTTCCCCTCGCCTGGACAGCGCAGCGCTGAATGTGCAAACATATATCCGCGATAGTGGTTATCTCATCACACCAAGGAATCAGGGCCGTCAACCATGTTATCAAAAAGCTCTGTTTGGTACGCAGACAACATTGAGGTGACATTTAGCGCTCTCACAGACAAGGCTGCCGCCTTATATGCCCTCTCAGCCAAGGTGGACTGAAAGCGGTCAGCTTTAGAGGGGAGGATAGCTGGTCTTGTTAACACGGTTAACCACCGTGGGTGGAGGTGGGCTGCCATGGGTGGCATGTGAGCCATGGCATTCTTATCCATCCCTTCAAAATCCAGTGAAGAGGCACCTTGGACAGGGCTTTAACTGGAGTAGGAGTGGTCCTTCCTAGAGAAAGTAACTTCTTTCAAGAGTTCGGGAAACACTGGGAGAAGCGACTTAGCGGCCCGCTTGGCCTGGGGCAATTTCTTACCCTCATAGCGGGACCGGGTAGCAGGCCACGGAATGTTCAGTCTCTCAGCAGCGCGTTTGCACACGTCGTGCATGTCCACGCTGGGCTGTGGCTTGCACCCTCACGCTCGCTTTTTGTGGCGGACAGGTACGGAGAGTCGATGGGGACGAAGCAATTATTGTCTTTGTCGTCCTGATCTGACACTAAAAACTCTTCGCCCACCAACTCATCCTCCTCGTAATCCATTATGAGGGGTTCCTCGGCGAGCGGGTTAAGTACATCTAGCGTCGAGTCCCTTCGTCAATTCTCTGGTAGGGAAGTGTACCCCTCGCCCACAGTAAGCTGAAGTTCCTCGGGGTGGAACAGGGTAGCATTTGGGCCATGCTTGAGAGGCTGGCTTGGCAAGCCAGTCTTTGGCGTGGGCTTTTCACAGTGAACCGAGCGCAATTAATCAGGCCTTCCCATTGTCACTGACGCTAGCTTACTTGGAATAGTCAAGCTAATGCGCTAGCTAGCTTGTAAGCAGAAATACTCCATTGTTTGGAAACAGACTAGAGTGCAGATGAACTACCCGTGGTGAAGGCAGTCGGGTCAATATCGCTGCAAAATTAGCGCCTGGCGACAGATTTCTCTCCAATCTATGGACAGTTTAGCCAGTTTGTAGCGATATCAAAAGTGGCTTGTTGTGAAGTGAGAAGAGGTGATTTGAATGACGAGTGACTTTTTGTCTAGTGTATATATATAGAACTTGTCCCCTGACGCTTGCGTCATGACTGCCAGTCACTCAGGGCTGACGTAATGATGTAAGTGCTTCTGTGAATAGGCTAAGGGACGTCTCCCATAGTGAGACATCGAAACAAATGCCACGAAAGAGAACTTCCTTTCTCCATTGCCTTTGGCCATGGTGATGATGTTAGTATACCTCCCCTGAAAAAGGACCTTGCAACTGTGAGCCAATCACAGATCTCGCATGGATTTTGTGCGAATATTTGAAAAGTCAGTCGCTAGCCAACCGACGGAGGTCAGACGTATCAGCAAGTGACTGCTGGGAGCGACCAAAGCTGGATACGGATGGATTTCAGGCTAGGACATTCATTCGTTTTTTTTTTTTGAGCGTATTTTGCCTTGGTGTGTTATGTTGATTTAAGTTTGATGTATTTTGGGTTAAATGAATGTTTTAAATAAGTTTCTTGTGTGACTGTAGTACATCTTGTAGGTTTGAATATGCAAATTATGTTATGTTATGCTTTTATAGTACAATGAATTGTTGTGAAGATGTAGTAATATGTTGATTTTGGATTTATGTATTTGTGTATTATTGTTCATGTTCATTGATTGTATTGATATTTTGCGCTTTTGTTGGAATTGTGTATGTTTTTTTAAAAATGTTAAGAAATTGTAAAACCAATAAAAACCATTTTGCTAAAGATTTCCGTGGAGTGAAACATTCATGAGTATCAATTAATTTTTTTGTTGCTCTGCCTTTTGGTGGGGCTTCTTTTCAAAGGTTCAATATCATGAAAGTTCTAATATGTTTCAACTGTTTTCCTAAGCTGTTTTTTAGCCTGACATCATGGGATTTTGTCCGATTTAGAGAAGTGTACTGTCTAATGTTCATCTGTAACAATTTCCACGTTCTAGTGGTAATCTCATGCCTCATTCAGGCTAATCCATTGAGTTGTTTATATCTTTTTCCTTTTTTAGCTCACCTGACGAAGTCAGATGAGCTAATGTCATGGCCTGTATGTCCGTCGTTCGTCGTTGTCGTCCATATACATCTTCTCCTCAGAAACCACTGGGCCTATGAAGCTGAAACTTGACAGGTACCTTCCTACCCATGTGGACACCAAAGTTTGTTCAAGGCGTTTCGATCCGATTTCAAACATGGCGGCCATATTGAAAATCACATAATTGGCCATCTTAAAACTATTTATGCACATATTCAGCTGAAATTTGCTATGTCGTTAGCATGTGGCAAGATGCATCACATATCTGTTTTGAGTTAAACTGCTTCTTACACACCCTTGAGTGGTCAGGTGAGCTACAGGGCCTGTGGCACTATTTTTTTTGTGTGTTCAATAAAATGTGATTTTAGTTCATTTCTAATTTTGTTTTTTTTCCCGTTTTGATGTTGGCCCTGTGTGGATTAATTTGCTTGGACAAGGGTTTTCAATTTTTATCAGTTCTATCAAATTATGGATTTTTATATTTGTTTGTTTCACGATTTGATTTGATGTAGACACTTTATTGGAAGCGGATATAATCCTGCAACTGGTGGGATGCTGGTATAGTTGCCTGAGATGGCCTATTGGTTTGGAAACTAATCCCTGTAATTTCCTCTCTGAAATTTGGAAATCATATGGTCTGCTATTATTGGGGGACTCCCAGGTGAGCTGATTTAAGTCTTTTATGTTCTTTGGCTTGACTTGAGTGCCTGATCGTGAACTAATGCGTGGTCATTGAGGTCTAGAGGCTTATTTCACCGGTGAGTTTGTTAATGAGACACTGGGGTCCTGAAAACGTACTTCTGATGGAATCCATATCATTTAGCCTGCAATTTGGCAATATTGTCCAGTTAGATTGAAATTATATTCGTTATATTCCCGTGTGAAATTGGGAGCGAAAGCAATCAATTTTAGAATGCGAACGTGGAGTCGGCACGGGCCATCCCATCTTATATTCCGCATGTTGATGATGGTGTATATCCGTGTCGCATTCTGATGCCTATACGCGGCGCTGTAGGGCATTGGTCCCGTTTATTACATGTGGTTTAAATAACTCGACGATCCAAAATGCTGCTTCATGGATTCATCACATGATAATGCGTAAAGTTATAATGAATGATGATGTGATCTAGCTTGTATTTAAAAGTAGGATTGTTATTCTTTGCGACTGTATAAAGGCCTGTGCGATGTCTCCAGAGGCATAGCCGTCATCGAACCGTGTTTAGAGTCAGATCTGGCCGGGTGGTATTCTCGGTTGCTTGGCAGTACACTCGGGTTTCTCTTCATTACGTATAAATCTTTCGCCTTTTACTAAAGATTTCCGTGGAGAGGAACATTTGCGAGTAATAATAATTTTTTGATGCCCTGCTTTTTCGTGGGGTTTTCTATTAATGTTAATAAAAGAAGAGGATCTTTCATGAAGTGGTAGAATGTATCGTCTTTATTTTACCCCAACTTGATTTCATGCTGGTAATTTTAAACGGTTTTTGTTTAGGCGTTCTTTACTTAGTATTATACTGTGTGTAATTTGTGCATTTACTAAATTTCCTCTTGTTCTGTATTTTCTTATTTTTAAGATGATAACTGATTTGTGAAATTTAGAATATTTAACTTGCATGTGTTTACCTGATATGGTTCATGGGGATTTTTCTGTGTGTTTAATCATTTGGCCTGTATTTGATTGTCTATATAATTTCGAGCTTGTTGGTTGTAATATTGTGTTTGAATTGTAAAACCAATAAAGCTAAATTTTACTGAAGACTTCCGTGGAGAGGAGCAGTCATGAGTATTCATTAATTTTTTGCTGCCCTGCCTATTGGCGGGGCTTTTCCCCAAAGTAGATTAAAAAAATGTGTATGATCTTCAGCGCAGTTGTCGTGCGATGTGTATAGAAGTTGAATTGGTGACTGGTTTGCGTTTTAGTTCAATTCAATCTGCACGTAGGCAATAATACTATTTTGGGCTTACTGATGATCATAAAAAGATGGCCTGTATTTTTGCGGATTAATTCATAACAGCTGAACATTTTAACTCCATTTTTAGGCTGCTGTTTGTGTACTGTGTTAATAAGAAAATTAAATTAATTGTCTATACCTTTTTAATTCTTGTGTTTAATTAAATGTGATTAGTGAGTTTCTCATTTTTTTAACCCCCTGTGCTTCAGTGTTTACCATTTGATTGTATAGGCTGGTCCGTGGTTAACCGCTTAATTTTTATAAACACTCGCAAGATCTCTAGTTATTATTGCTATTTGTATTTGTGCAATCAGTTATAATCCGTAAATGCTGCACTGATCTGCGAATCTTGGCCCACTTCTGATAAGATGCCTGTCACTTCCAGACTGGTCGAAAAGGCTCGTATCATTACAAGTTCATTTCCTGATTACCTATTTTCCCGTATTGAATTGGTCAGGCAAGTAATTATAAGTGGGGGACTCGGTGTATATTCAGCAGGTTAAAGCTGGTCGTGGTTGTGCGCATACTGTAGAAGTTATCATGCAGACTGTTCTGTAGCCTATATGCGGCGCTGTACAGGTTATGTTTATTGGACTACGCGTATTGTACGACAACCGACCACCCAAAATGCTTGTTTCACGATTCGATCTCAGTTTGGAGTATGAAGTTATTACTACGAATAGTTTTTGGATTTGGCTTTCCTACTCATCTAGCACTGCTATTTATGGGACTTAAAGTGATCAGAATGCGATCTTTCCTGAAAATATCGGCTATGGCCGTCACTGAGCCGTCTTTCACGTTAGATCTGGTCGGCTGTTGAGACCACGAAGCTGCAGTACACTCTGGTTTCTCTTCAGATCGTATAAATCTTTCGCCTTTTACTAAAGATTTCCGTGGAGAGGAACATTTATGAGTATCAACTAATTTTTTGATGCCCTGCTGTATGGCGGGGCTTCCTAATAAAGTTGAAAAAAAAACAATCATAATGTGTGACAGAATTATTCATATGGTGAGTTTACCTTGTCACATAATTGTATGATGCATTAAGAGCTATCTGATTATTTACAGAGCTTCTACCGCCGAATTCTCTGGATATTTTAAACTTTTTTGATGGTCGGGCTGTTCTTTGGTCATGAAAAGGAAGTACTTGTATTATGGTCGTGCTTGGCTTATTGCGTTATGCACTGCAACGCGGTATATTTTTATTGGTACTTAGGGAACCTGCTTTGTCATTTACCACATTCTGTACCCGGTTAAAGTCGCTGGGCACTCCTGTGAAGAAATATATGGTAGTACTAGTTATTAAAATTTTCCCTTGCGTTTAGCGGTGGGATGGGTTCCTTTGTATTCAATGACGAGGATAAGAAAACGTTTCTTCAAAGTTCAGACTGTTGCAAATTTTAGCGTGGAAAATTCGGTCAGAGTTTTGTTTGAACGCATTCGGAAATTTTACCGAAGCTGAACATGTTCATCAAGTCATTTGACTGTTTCATTTTTGTCTGCACATTTGTCCTATACCTTTTGAAAAAACATATGGAATCATCGCGCTTAAAGAATGTTGATCCATCTTTTTTACTTTGTAGCGAATAAACTGATCAGAGAAATGACTTAAAACATTTTTTTTTCAATGGCGGAACAGTCTGGCTTCATGAACCACACCGCAAACAAATTACTTTAATTGAGGGAGTATTTTTTTCCAGATCATGTCGAGAAAAAAATGGAATCATTCATTCAGTGTTGGAATCATTCAGCAGTGTTGAAGAAAAAATTATGGAATCAGAATTAGTACTTCGCTGCTCTTCCTCGAGCTTTTATGACGGCCTGAACTCTTCGAGGCATTAGCCTAACTTCACTTGGGAAAAACGGTATTTTCCTATAAGCCGGTACCAACTTTCTCCAATTGCTGTCGATCGATCAACTTTGCAGGATGGGGCCTGGCCTGGCCATAAACCATTTTATTAAATTTCTACCATAAATTTTCAATTTATTAATTGTTTGCTGGGCACGTCATTCATAATTATGACTTATCATAAATGACAGGGAAAATTTGCTTGTTTCCTTCTGGCTGTCATCTTTATATATTTCATTGGAATGACATTAGGCAAAAGTCCTAGAATCATCACTTTGGCCAGTGCATATTTGGGATTCATCACTGAACATTACTCATTCAATCATTCAAACTTCATGAGTACTTCTCCCTAGGCCATTGTAACTTTGCATTCTTCCATTTTGGTGTTAGTGATGGTTTTTGCTTGACTTTTTTCCCCATGTAAATTCCATTTAATTCATCTCATTTCTTACAGTTCTGTGAGGCCGTGGGCCGTTGGCTTTTATTGTTTGTTTTATATTGCCACACTCGGGGAGTACACAGTTTTTTCAGAATTGACAGATAACTTTCTTAGAAGCACTGTAAACAAATGTTGGGGTTTGACTCGTGGACGTTAATGAACGGGAACAATCTAAACTTTACCTTTTTAAGCAGGCAAATGCTTTGGACTACTAACAGGATCTCCATGACAACATGGAAGTTTACAATGGAAAAGGCTGACATACCGGCTTTTAAATTACTTCAAATGAGCATATTGATGTTTTCTCCAAAAATGTGCCTAAAGGTATAATGTAGGCTTCTAAATAATCAATCCCTAACGTTGCAGGGCTACTTTAAAGTTTCGAAAATGTACGCTGGTATTCATCCACGTAAAGTGCACAATCTCGTATTTTTTCCACTCCAGTGAAGATTGTATTCTCACGTGCGTTCATTACATGAAAATGTATTTAACCTACGATGCCAAATAATTTAAATAACGCATTGTCTACGTGTCCGAAAGTCGGACAGGGTTTTAATATATCTCCGTGTGCGACAGTCAGATGGTTTCAATATAACTCCGAGTCCGACAGTTGATTATTGTTTTTTAATTTCTTCAAATCTACTGAATCTTTTAGATATTAAACGTGAATGTTCTGATAAGAGGGCTCAGTTATTCAAGATGAGTACCGAGAATTTCAATCAATGTTACTGTTTGAGCTCTGCTCAATATAGTGTGTTGACAATGTACAATACCTGTCGAACATTAGATGCAAAATACTCCGTGTCTGACAGCCAAAAAAAAGAGGACAATTAGAACAGATTGATTACGAAATAAAAAATAAAACGAAACATTTTATCAACAAACCGAACATCCAATGAACATTGTTATTTATTTATTTTCGGGCCATCTTTTTCTGTTCTGTTAGTTGGTGATAGGCTATATTTTTATTCTTTATTTCGTAATAAATCTGTTCTCATGTCATTACTTTCACTTTTTACTGGCTGCCGGAGCATTTCGCGTCGGACAGTCTTGATCGTGCATGCGATATTTAATTCACAATGTCAATGGCATGGAATTGATTTGCTCACTGACTACAAGCACTATTTTATATCTGGTGTAGACATAAAGCGTGAATATGTTGATCCATCTGACTAATTTTCAAAAGAGAGACCGAATAAAGACCAAATAATAAAGTCTATCTTCAACGGAAGAAAACAGACAAATAAAAAGGCCAAGAAAAGTCGACAGATATCAATTTGCATTTTGTGAAGGTCGAAAACAAACATGACCAAGTTTGTAGCTTCCGTCTAGGCTAATAATTCCTGGAATACTCGAAACAAGAGAACTTTTATGACTTTCGGAAACGGAGTATTTTATGATCTCTGTCCGACAGTCGCTAAATTCGTCATAAATGCACGAAGTCCCGCACCAATGTCTACTCACTTTATTGAGCAGAGCTTTAACAGAAATATTGATTGAAATTGTCGGTACTCATCTCGAAGAACCGAGCCCTCTTATCAAAACATTCACGTTTAATATCTAAAAGATTCTGTAGATTTGAAGAAATTAAAAACAATATTCGACTGTCGGACACGGAGTTAAATTGAAACCATACGGCTGTCGGACATGGAGATATATTAAAACCCTGTCCGACTTTCGGACACGTAGACACTGCGTTTAAATAAAATTTGGATTGGTGTTCATACCGTCTGTGTCTCATACCACATTCACCACAGTATAATTGTCGCTAAATGACGAGGAATTGATTACCTTGGAGGACTTATCTTGATGGTTATCCTTTTGATAGTCAATTGCATGGAACTGCGTTATAATATTATCGTTAAGTTTTTCATCACAAGCTATTGGTAATACAACCAATCTATATACCTAAATGATTTATATAGAATTGGAACAAATAGCCAACTGTAACTCCAACTCATAATACCACAAACTCACGATATACTTAGTAATACTGCAGCAAGCGACTCATGGACGCCGGAGCCAACGTGTTGTGGATCAGCTCTCTGAAGGGGTGCAAACTGATTGGTCACTGTTTAATGGTATAACAATATGAAGCTATTGTTTCTCTAAATGATTAGCTCCTGCTACACTTTGCGGCATGCTGTAGAATTATGCAAACTCTGGATGTTTAGGATTATATTGTGCCATCATCAACACGGCTCATTCTCAGTCTGCATCCATTTTCATAAGAATATGTCAAATAATAAAAATCATGAGAAGAATACAAACATTTGCTTTACCGATCCTTCGCTCTGTCGCTGCTCTCCTCCTCGTGTTGCGTTTACCAGCATAGACATAATAAAGATTTATTTATAATGTATCTTTATTACAACAAAAATATAAATGCAATACTTTTGTTTTTGCTCCCATTTGTCATGAGATGGACTCAAAGATCTAAAATTCATTCCAGATACACAATATAACCATTTCTCTCAAACATTGTTCACAAATCTGTCTAAATGTGTGATAGTGAGCACTTTTGCTTTGCTGAGACAATCCATCCCACCTCACAGGTGTGCCACATCAAGATGCTCATCAGACACCATGATTAGTGCACAGGTGTACCTTATACTGCCCACAATAAAAGGCCACTCTGAAATGTGCAGTTTTGTCTCACAGCAAAATGCCACAGATGGCGCAAGCATTGAGGGAGCGTGCAATTGGCATGCTGACAGAAGGAATGTCAACCACATCTGTTGCTCGGGCATTGAATGTTCATTTCTCCACCATAAGCCGTCTCCAAAGGCGTTTCAGAGAATATGGCAGTACATCAAACCGGCCTCACAACTGCAGACCACGTGTAACCACACCAGCCCAGGACCTCCACATCCAGCAGGTTCACCTCCAAGATCGTCTGAGACCAGCTACTCAGACAGCTGCTGAAGCAATTGGTTTGCATAACCAAAGAATTTCTGCACAAACTGTCAGAAACCGTCTCCGGGAAGCTCAACTGCATGCTCGTCGTCCTCATCGGGGTCTTAACCTGACTCCAGATCGTCGCCGTAACAGACTTGAGTGGGCAAATGCTCACATTCGATGCCGTCTGGCATGTTGGAGAGGTGTTCTCTTCACGGATGAATCTCGGTTTACATTGTTCAGGGCAGATGGCAGACAGCGTGTGTGGCGTCGTATGGGTGAGCGCTTAGCTGATGTCAATGTTGTGGATCGAGTGGCCCATGGTGGTGGTGGGGTTATGGTATGGACAGGCATCTGTAATGGACGAAGAACGCAGGTGCATTTTATTGATGGCATTTTGAATGCACAGAGATACCGTGATGAGATCCTGAGGCCTATTGTTGTGCCATACATCCATGAACATCACCTCATGTTTCAGCAAGATAATGCACGGCCCCATGTTGCAAGGATCTGTACACAATTCTTGGAAGCTGAAAATGTCCCAGTTCTTGCATGGCCAGCATACTCACCGGACATATCACCCATTGAGCATGTTTGGGATGTGCTTGACCGGCGTATACGACAGCGCGTATCAGTTCCCACTAATATCCAGCAACTTCGCACAGCCATTGAAGAGGAGTGGCGCAACATTCCACAGGCCACAATTGACAATCTGATAAACTCTATGCGAAGAAGATGTGTTGCACTGCATGAGGCAAATGGTGGTCGCACCAGATACTGACTGGTTCTGAGTCCCCAGACCCCCAATAAAGCAAAAACTGCACATTTCAGGGTGGCCTTTTATTGTGGACAGTCTAAGGTACACCTGTGCACTAATCATGGTGTCTGATGAGCATCTTGATGTGGCACACCTGTGAGGTGGGATGGATTGTCTTCAGCAAAGCAAAAGTGCTCAGTATCACACATTTAGACAGATTTGTGAACAATGTTTGAGAGAAATGGTAATATTGTGTATCTGGAATGAATTTTAGATCTTTGAGTCCATCTCATGACAAATGGGAGCAAAAAGAAAAGTGTTGCGTTTATATTTTTGTTGAGTGTACGTCTGTTTACCAGAGGTGCAGGCTTTAGAATGTCCGGTTCCCTTCGGTACGAAGAACGTGATTGGCCGACTGAATCCACGTGTCATTTTATGGGCGCTTTGATTGTTTGGAACATTTAGACTGGTTTTGTTCACTTGTTTTAATTAAAACAGCCAACTTTTGCACCCCAAACATTTGATATTGTGTTTTATAAATAATTAATCTACATAAATGCAAAATATTACCTACTCTCTTGATGGGGAAATACTAAATGGAAAACTAAAGCAGCTAGCTTCGCTTGGGTCACTGCCTATGTCACAAACAATGACTCTTGTTTCTCCCAAATTGTTTGAAATTTGTTTTGATGTGAATTTTATATTTTCAAGGCATATTGCTTTGAGTTTTTTGTCCTGACACTTTCATGTCTTCAGTAGTCTACCCGTATGATTTACTTTTTATTAACTCCCATTTTGTTTATACTTGCACCAAATTTTAGACTCAGCTGACTGGGAACTACATCTACACGTGTAAACGGTTACATGGATAACAAATCATAACCGTTTAGAAAAATCAATAACTGTGTACACATCATTTTTCCTTCTCGTTCATTTCTCAGCAATACATATAGTTGCCTATTTCTAGGGGTGATAATGTTGCCTGAAAGCTTCAGATAATAACATTAACTAACAATACTCTTAAATGTTCCCACCAGTGCAGTTATCCGCATACAGATCCATGGGGTGCAATGTTACCTTGATTAAAAAAAAAAAAAACCCGCAGCCACAGCCAGTGTTGCGTCACATCAAGAATAGGCTGCGGAGGACTTGAGAAGAGCGCTGCGCTCATCATCATCTCCATGTGCTAATGTCGTGCAGCTGAAAACAAAAACTGTTAATGGCTTGTTATTTTAGCCTATATTGTTGCGTGTTGTTGTACATTATATTGTTGGTTGGTGTTCTGTCAGCTTATATGACCTGATCACGCATCCTCGCGTCTAAAGAGGAGGAAGAAAACATATTTTTCGCCAATTTTAGTGAATAGTCCCCCTCTACTTTTTTAACTTTGTGGATATAAAGGTGAAGTTTTTTCCTCTCACTTCAGCTTTCTTTGGCTTCTTTTTGAGTTGCTTTCTCTCGCCAATTCCAGATTACATTTACTATGAGGCATATATTAAAATTCAGACACAGCTCCCGTTGCGAGAGAGGGATGCACTTTGCACTTTAAGTTAAAAAAAAATATTGTACAAAAGTGAGCAATAGTTAAAACAGTGATTAAAAAAGCTTTCACTTATACATTTTCTTATCTGTCAAAATGATAGAGGATTTTGTTTTCTTTATTTTCTGTGGTTATACAGCGCAACTGCGATAGAAAAAGCTCATAAATCTCCGAACGTGTAACCGAGTACACGTCGGTTAGTCGTCCCATGTACACGTGTAGAAAAAATTGTAAACATTGACACCCCTACTGGGAACTACCAACATTGTTTGCCACTCTCCTTGTTGAATTTCATTCTTCCTTTTTTAATCCTTTCCCTTGTTTCAGTTGCCAGCTTTCTTGTTGGTGCCATGTTTCCTCTCAATTACCAAAGTCCGATGCCTCATTAAGGTCTGAAAGCACTCTCTTTAAACTGTTCACTGATTTACATATTGACTTGTGTTGTGGTTTTTTTTTTCCTTCTAGAAATGCCAGTAACAAGTTGATATCATAATTCTGGGGACTGATGAGTCTAAAGTGGAATTTTTGGAAGACATGGGTCCTGTTACATCTGGCATAAATCTAACACAGGATTTCACATACAAAAAAACAAAAAACAAGAACATTTTACCAATAGTCAAAGAAGACGATGGAACCATGAATTAACTCTACCAGAAGATCCTGAAGGGGAATGAAAGGTTTCGCGTAGTCAAAGTCCTTTAGTGAATGCAGTTTTTTTTTTTTTAATGTGTGATATAAGTTTTGAATAACTCTTTACTTTCAGCAATTGAAATGAGCATTGAAAGGCTGCATTATGTATTGAATCATGTTGCCTTTATCTTGTATTAAAATTAGTTGTATGATCTGAAATGTTTAAATTTGATAAATACACATTATCGGAAGACATTGGGAAGGGTCAAATACTTTTTCCACTGCACTGTAGATTACGCCTTTTAATTTCTATCTCCCACCTGGCGAAAGCCCAAAAGGGAGTTTGCGTTGTGGCACAGTCCGTCCATCCGTCTGTCTGTCCATAGCAGAAGGTTCTTCGCCTGTGAAATCAAGTCGTCGGTGACATCCCTGAAACTTCACGCAAATGCTGCAAATAGACTGTTGGTAAGCATATTGCAGCCGCAACTCCGGCAGGGGATGTAACGCTCTCTGAGCAGCCGCCTTCTGGTAAAACGAGGTGTGCAACGGTATGCAAAAGTCACGATTTGGAAAGTATCCCAATTTTGAAGTCATGGTCCGGTACATTTTCGAAACGGTGGGGAAAATGGAGCGCAAAACATCAATTTGCTTTTATTTGTTCTGGAGTTGTAAACAAAACATGTATGGCCGTGTGTTGGAGACCGAAGGTCAACAAACTGGCCATACTAGTAAACAATGGCTAATTTGTCATGGTTTCCTGAGGAAATAAAAGTCTCATTCTAAAATAAAAATTATTGCAAAAAAGTGTCAGTATTGCTGTAACTTGAGAACAAAACTTCTGGTAATATTTCATATATATTTTTTATTTTTAAGATCCATTTAAGTGCAGCAAGTAGAAAATTGTGCACATCAGCTGCTTTCAGCTTCACAGTGATACTGTGGAACAGTCCTGGGGCAGTTTAAACTCATCATGTATGCGCTTGGGCAACTGGAGACTCTAAATTGCTCATTGGTATGAGTGTGCGGGTGAATGCTGCGTGAGTCTTATAGCAGATTGGCAAGCTGTCCAGGATATGTTCCTGGTTTTGTACAAAACCCAAAACCAGTGAAGTTGGCACGTTGTGTAAATTGTAAATAAAAACAGAATACAGTGATTTGCAAATCCTTTTCAACCTATATTCAATTGAATACACTGCAAAGACAAGTTACTTAATGTTCGAACAGGTAAACTTTGTAATTTTTTGCAAATATTAGCTCATTTGGAATTTGATGCCTGCAACATGTTTCAAAAAAGCCGGCACAAGTGGCAAAACAGACTGAGAGAGTTGAGGAATGCTCATCAAACACTTATTTTGAAAATCCCACAGGTGAATGGGCTAATTGGGAACAGGTGGGTGCCATGATTGGGTATAAAAGCAGCTTCCCTGAAATGCTCAGTCATTCACAAACAAGGATGGGGCGAGGGTCACCACTTAGTGAACAAATGCGTGAGCTGATTGTCGAACAGTTTAAAAACAACATTCCTCAACGAGCTATTGCAAGAAATTTAGGGATTTTATCATCTACGGTCCGTAATATCGTCAAAAGGTTCGGAGAATCTGGAGAAATCACTGCACGTA
The DNA here is from genome assembly GCA_029721435.1 of Gymnothorax reevesii. Taxonomy (NCBI): domain Eukaryota; kingdom Metazoa; phylum Chordata; class Actinopteri; order Anguilliformes; family Muraenidae; genus Gymnothorax; species Gymnothorax reevesii. The sequence goes on from CM056582.1 coordinate 67,239,173, forward strand.
AGCGACAAGGCCGAAAACCAACATTGAATGCCCGTGACCTTCGATCCCTCAGGCGGTACTGCATCAGAAACCGACATCAGTGTGTAAAGGACATCACCAGATGGGCTCAGGAACACTTCAGAAAACCACTGTCAGTAACTACAGTTCGTCGCTACATCTGCAAGTGCAAGTTAAAACTCTACAATGCAAAGCGAAAGCCATTTATCAACAGCACCCAGAAACGCCGCCGGCTTCACTGGGCCTAAGCTCATCTAAGATGGACTGATGCGAAGTGGAAAAGTGTTCTGTGGTTTGACGAGTCCACATTTCAAATTGTTTTTGGAAACTGTGGACGTTGTGTCCTCCGGACCAAAGAGGAAAAGAACCATCTGGACTGTTACAGGCGCAAAGTTCAAAAGACAGCATCTGTGATGGTATGGGGGTGTATTAATGCCCAAGGCATGAGCAACTTACACATATGTGAAGGCACCATTAATGCTGAAAGGTACATACAGGTTTTGGAGCAACATATGTTGCCATCCAAGCAACGTCTTTTTCATGGACGCCCCTGCTTATTTCAGCAAGACAATGCCAAGCCACATTCTGCACGTTACAACAGCATTGCTCCGTAGTAAAAGAGTGCGGGTACTAGACTGGCCTGCCTGTAGTCCAGACCTGTCTCCCATTGAAAATGTGTGGCGCATTATGAAGCATAAAATACGACAACAGAGACCCCGGACTGTTGAACAACTTAAGCTGTACATCAAGCAAGAATGGGAAAGAGTTCCACCTGAAAAGCTTCAAAAATTGGTCTCCTCAGTTCCCAAACGTTTACTGAGTGTCGTTAAAAGGAAAGGCGATGTAACACACTGGTAAAAAGGCCCCTGTGCCAACTTTTTAGCAATGTGTTGCTGCCTTTAAATTCTAAGTTGATGATTATTTGCAAAAAAAAAAAAGTTTCTCAGTTTGATCATTAAACATCTTGGGGCTCTAATTTCCTGGCGCAGCGCAGGTGGCGTAGCGAGGCGCAGCCCGCGTAGTGGTAATTTCGTACGGCGCAGCCCGCGTAGTGGTAATTTTGTGAGGTGCGCAGCCTTCGGTAGACGAAGGTGCGCCGAGATGGGTGTGGCGGCGTAGTAGGGGGAGGTGTCACATATTCATCAAGACGCAGTGACAATTTCGTAGAAAAAGTTTCCGCTGTAGTTGCGCAGAAAACTCGCCAGCTCCTACCTGGTTTAATTTCCGTGCAGTGGTAATTTGGCTGACCGGCGCAGAGTGTGCACACGTCACCGAAATCTCACAGGCAGGTTTACAGAATGTCAGGCACATTTCAATGCAAGAAATAATTACAGGAAGCACTATTTAATGTAACTATCTGAAAAAGGACAAAAATTATAGTATCTACATCGATTGTCCTGATTGGCACGCGTAATGGAAACTCGACCTGGCTTACTCAATGCAGCTGAATCGATGATGCAAATTAACAACTTCACATCTCTCTCAGCCAACCACAGGTAGGCATCAGGTAGTGCGTATATATCCGGCTTCTCTCATCTAAAAAAAAATTAAACACAAATTAGAAATAAAGAGAGACTCTTGCCGAAGGAATGTGTCATATTCGGTGTCTTAAGGATTTACCTATTTCATGTGTTTGCGTATATACACACATATATATAATTTCATTTTTTTATTTAGTTATTTTTTATTTTAATGCTCAACGTAATCTACAGATGGAGTATATTATTGCTCGGAGAAGGAGGAGGAGGAGATACGGGGACGGAGTTTACCATCATAGGTTTTCCTATTTTGGCCTGACAGAGCAGGAATGCAGGTGGAACACTTGAATAATGTCTGGAATAGCCTACCGCCGTGTGTAATGTATTTGTCACTTAATTGTGTACTCCTATCCATGACACAGGAACAGATTACATCTGTCCCGTGAGGTGGTCCACGTGGTGACGCGCACCGCGGTGGCCCCTGCGCTCTCCCAGTCACTGTAAAAGTGACAGCAGCTCTGACTTTCTTTGCCACTGGGTCTCCAGCACACCGTGGCCTCGGTGGTGGGGATCAGTCAGACCGCTGTCAGTTCGGCTATACATGCAATGTCTTCCAGTCTAGTCCGACATGCAAATGAGCACATCATTTTTCCATCAACACCTGAGAGCCAGCTGGAAACGAAGCGATGTTTCTTGTTGAAATGTGGATTCCCCGGGGTACTGGGTGCCATCGACTGCACACATCTCCAGTTGCGCGCACCAGATACCCAAGCCATCACTTATGTGAATCGTAAGGGAGTACACTCCATTAATATCCAGGTGACTTGTGACTCGAATTGCCTGGTGACGCACGTGTATGCCAACTTCCCTGGATCTGCACATGATTCGTTCATCCTGGCGAATTCTGTCATTTCAGGGGGACCCCCCTCTGGATGGGTGGCTGCTAGGTGACAATGGCTATCCACTTAAAATGTGGTTGATGACGCCGTACATTACACCCACAACAAGAAGACAACGTGATTTTAACCGTGTTTTCAGTAGTGCTAGGTCAGTCATCGAACGTACTTTTGGACTACTCAAGATGCGTTTCAGATATCTGGACCGTTCGGGTGGATCATTAACATACAGCCCTCAGAGTGTCAGTGCATTCTTCGTGGCATGTTGCGTGCTACGCAACATAGCTGTACGCCATGGATGTCACTTTGACCTCACGCAGGAGACATTACAGGACTTGAGACAGAGAGAGGCCGAACTGCATGTGCCGTATCAGCAGGGAGAGCAGCAGTGCGCACGGGAGAGGAGAGACCAGCTTGCTGCACAGCTCTGTCCTTAAATGTATTTCCATTTATCCATTTCTTTGGCCACAATTTACTCAATCACATTAAAGATGCATAAAATCACTAATGAGACAAATGATTGTGTTAACTATTTTTTTTATTGTCGTCTCCTTCCTGTTCCTCCTCGTGCGCGGGGATGCTCTGCACTTCTCCCTGGATGGGAGAGAGGAGAGCCTGCGGAGTGCCCTCCTCCCCGAGTGCGCGCTCCTAACCTGGGAGGGGCGGGGTGTGCGGATGTCCCCAGAGTGGTGAAGAGGCGTTCAGCGGCATCCGCCAGCCTTTCTAGGCTGGCAGCGATGCCACCGAGCCGGGAATTTATAGCTCCCAGTTCCCTCTCCAGCATTGCAAAGCCCCCCTGTTGGATGTCCAGGAAGGGCTGATCCTCATCCTCCACCGCGGCACGTCTCCGCTCTCGTCCAGCTGTATGGCGCTGTCTCCCTCCGGCCGTTACCACCTCTGTCCCCAGATCGCCATCCTCCTCCTCCTCCTCCTCCTCTTCCTCTTGCTGCTGCTGCTGCTGCTGGGTTACCAGTGGATCTGATAAAATTAAATGCAGAAGCTGGGTATTGTTGTAAATAAACTGTTTATCAAACGTATACAGATCTTTGATTTTGTGTAATCCGGACTTGCATGCCAAAATGATCATTATTCAATTCGGTTAGACGTTCATTTCACATGCAAACGCTAGTGACAAGGGTCAGACCGCATGAGTAGAGAGCATGTTTGGCATCTCTCATCTCGGAAATAAAAAAAAAATATATATATAGCGAAAAAGAGACGCGTTGCAATGTGTCCTTTACGCTCAGGTGCTTCTGATTTCATCCCCGTCACGCATGGTATTTGTTTATGATGTGATCTGTGCACACTACTTACCTTTATTACACAGGGTTTAAATGTTGGTTACAATATGAGTACCTTTCTTAGTGGGCAAATATGTTTCCTTACCCGTAATGCCTACCTCAATCCCACCAAAGCCCTCAACACTGACGGCTGAGAGGGTGGAGGACGCAACGTCCTCCACCGAGTTCATGGCCACGCTGGTGGAGGGGCCGCAACCGGTGGCCATTGTCTGCCTCTGGTGCGGCGATAGCTTTTGTTTGGCCCGTCTTCTTACATCATTGAACCTTTTTTTGCACTGGGCAGCGGTTCTCAGTATATCAGGACAAACCTGATTAACAATGTTAGAAATTTCTTCCCAGGCTGCTTTTGCCTCATCAGCCTATGGAGGTCTGCTCGCGCAACCATATAAACGACTACTACGAGCTTTAACCTCCCAGACCAGAACATCAGTTTCCTCCTGGCTGAAATTTGGCCGTCTGGGGTGGTTGCCGTGTCCTCTCTCATCCATGTCGAACGATGTTTGCACTGCGCCTCGCTCACAGCGCTTTTAAAGGTAAGAAGAGGAGCTCATTTGATTCGTGAAGATTTGACTCGGCTGTGTATACCCAAACACGCCCTCTTTACTACTTGCGCAGATAGGCGGGACAGAGGAGTACTTGCGCCAGGCTACGCCAGGCACGAAATTGCCACATACGCCTGGACACACCCCGTTGGCGCGGCGCACCCCCCGTACGCCGCGCCTGTGCCTGGTCTACGAAATTAGAGCCCCTTGTCTTTGCAGTGTATTCAATTGAATATAAGTTGAAAAGAATTTGCAAATCATTGTATTCTGTTTTTATCTACGATTTACATAACGTGCCAACTTCACTGGTTTTGGGTTTCGTATATAGTAGGCTGGAATTGACTAATGTTCCCCCGGGAACCTTATAAGAAAGAAGCAGTTTTGATAATGGATATATTGATGGATGTTGTGCATAGAAAATTAAAGCCTGAATTGCACACAGTTCAAATGTGGAGCAGAGGTACCCTTTCATCGTAGGAGCAGGTATGGCTTGTAATGTCTGTCAGCCAGTCACAGTGTGTAGTCAGAGCTAACTGTTGCATAAATAGTTAATTGTTCATGACGCAAGTGGGTGTCCTTTACTCGTCTCCCTCTCAAAGATATTGTGGAGTCCTTCAACTCAAGCCTCCATTAGTGGAATATGGAATCTTATTGGTAACTTTGATTCTTATCTACTTTGGCTGTTAAGAATGTATTTACTGCAGACCACACGAACTTTAACAGAAGTGGCACCCCTCTGGAAGACTCTTCCACAACGAGATCTGATACGCCGAAATGTTGTCTTAATTTCTTACAAAAAGAAAATGCAATCACTATTTCAAAATTGTTGGGATAAAGTGTAAATTGTGAATGAAATCAAAATTCAATGACTTTCAAATCACACACGCCAGTATTTTATTCACAATAGAACAGAGATAACATGGCACATGTTGAAACTGAGAAATTTTACAATTTTATCCACAAAATGAGCCAATTTGAAATTTGATGGCCGCTACAGCTCTCAAAAAAGTTGGGACAGGGGCCTGTTTACCATGGTGTAACATCCCCTGTTTGTGAGGTTATGCTCAGGAACCAGATACGAGAACCAAGTGATCCAAAAAGGTTGTGCTATATTAGGAATGGTGGTGAACCCCCGCAGAGCAGGGGGCAACAGTACAATGTCCACAATCAAAAAATCAGAATCACAGAGATGTAATCCAAGTTGTAACCAGGGCAGCAAACACAAAACTCGTGGTTGGGCAAAAAAGGTTTGATACGCAGATGCAAACAAATCCAAGTCAAAGCCAAAATCGTAATCAGGGACGGTCCAGTCAGAAGAGAATCAAAGAGAGTACAAGGTATGAACGATCGCAGCACAGGAGAAACCTTCTGACAAAGGCTGGCTTTGAAAAGACTGCTTAAATACACAAACGGGAAGTCACATGCTACAATTGTCAACAGGTGAACTGGATCAGACTAATTACAAAGGAGTGAACAAGAGAAAGTTCCTGTCTACATGAAGTTGGCAAAAGCCAAAACGCAGACAGGGATCAAAAGACAGCCTATGAACAAACATACGGCTCCAGTTAGGGCAGAGGTGGGCAGCGAGGGCCGTATCTGTCCCTGGTTTTCACACCAACGTCTGGTCTGTAATTAGTTGATTGTCTCAATTAGCCAAACCATTTATGAAATCTGACGTTTCACGCGTATTTCTTTAAATTATCATGAAATTACAAAGACTAGTCTTATCTCCCTTCATAAAATATTTTCCTTTGATCGAATCATTGCGAAAATCTATATTTGTGCATGCAAACAATTAACTCAATTAGTCAGGGTAATTGATAGGAATATAAACCTGCATACACACCGGCCCTCCAGGACCGTGATTGCCCACCCCTGAGTTAGGGAGTTCTAACCTGCACAGATAAGGAGGGAGGACAGAGTTTAACAAGTGCGGAGATTCCACTGAAACTGCAGCGAAGGTAGATTGAGTAAAGACAAGGGGTGGAGACTAGAATAGGGGAAATGCTGAGAGCTCGTTAGTCAATTAGTAAAGTGCAGCTATACAATCCCTAGTGCTCGTAAGTAAGTTAGTACTATGAACAATATTAGTCTGGGTTAGTAACTTTAAATTATTAAACTGTTAGTACAGTTAGTAATTATAGAAAAGGAAGGTGAAGGAAGCAAACGAGATTAGAAGGAATGGTTGAAATCCCAGAAACCATGAAATCACCTGAAAATGTGGCATGCAATACTGGGGATGTGAGCAATCACAAGACATGATACCAGACAGGGGGAGACAAAGTGCAATGCATGGCGAGAAAGAAAAGCTGCAGTATGTGGTTTTGCATTGTCCTGCTGAAATATACAAGGCTTTCCTTGGAATAGGTGTCATCTGGTGCTTTTTAAAACATGCAAGTGTCCCACACCATATGCACTAATGTATCCCCATACCATCAGAGATGCTGGCTTTTGAACAGAACACTGATAACAGGAGGGTTGGTCTTTCTCCTCTTTAGCCTGGAGACAAGACGCCCATGATTTCCGACAAGATGTTCAAATTCGGACTGGTCTGACCACAGGAAACTCTGCTACAGTCCATTTTATATGAGTCTTGGCCCACAGAACACCGCGGCACTTCTTGATCATGCTCAACAATGGCTTCCTTTTTGCATGATAGAGTTTTAGGTGGCGTTTGTGGATGGCGCGGTGGACTGTGTTTACAGACAGTGGTTTCTTGATATTCCTGGGCCCATTTAGTAATGTCAATGACAGAATCATGCCAGTGAGCATGATGAAAATGAGCAGATATTCTTCAAAAAATGTGAAATTCTCAGTTTCAACATTTGATAGGTTATCTATTTTCAATTGAATATAGGGTAGAAATGATTTGCAAATCATTGCGTTCTGATTTTATTTACATTTTACACTGTGCCCCAACTTTTTGGGAATGCCCTGCCCACCCATCCTAGCATTGGCAATTGAACAGTTACTTATGTTTCACCTCAGTTTAGTTTGAAAGAAACTCATTTTGAGCGGCACTGGGGCTCCAGCCCGTCAGCTACTACTGAATGAGCGGGTTTGATCATGGATGGACGGCTCAGTGTGGGTTGAATAGTAGGCTCTATGCACGCATCACTTCCGTGTTTGAGTTAAGGCCTCTCCTCAACTTCCAGTTCGCGAGATTAAAAGCAGACGAATGGCAGAGTTGTCGATGTGTAAGGACATTTCCATGTTCTTTTATACGCTTCTGTCAACACGATGATCTGAGTTGTACTAATTACTCACTCTGTGGTAAGTGTCATTAATGCGCTGTCATGTTTCCCGTTGACTGCGTTTCATAGCAAACAAACGTTCAGGCTCTCCCATCACACATTTGTATGAGCCCGAGGGACTGTCACAATACGTGACGTTCGTCTGCACTCGCTATCCAACATTCGTTTGTCATCAGGGAGAACTGGTCAGGCACCTCGCATCGGTGCTCTGCTCTCTTTTGGAGTAAGTACAATGCGTAGGTTTTGTCCAGCTCTATCACAGCAGCAGGTACATAATGCGAATGGAGAGACTGTTCGATCTAATCCATTCATTACAACAGATGTGATATACAGTGGACCAGGGCTGTCATTTAGAAATGTTGGCTGCCGACTCTGGTGTGATTCATACCAGTGAAATTGTGATGTGGTATCTAAACCATCCACCTGTCTTTGGGAAACGTGAAGAAACTAAGGAAATAATTAAACTTAGCCGAAGCTGTACATTGCGGCACACAGCAGTAGTGTCCTTAAGTGCTGCCCTCGCGTCTTCGAAAAGAGTTTCGCTCGTTTTGAGGTCATGACATAAGCACTGATACACAAATCATAATAAAATACGCAAAGAGACTAAATAAAATGTTTTGAAAATTGATTTGTTTAGGCCGTTTTAGGCAGCAATGACTAGCGCAGGATTCAACGCTTGGCGGAAGTTACCAAGCGGCCCAATACTTGACCGGACAATACGTCATGAGCTGTTGTGCATAGAGCCTGTTGATTTGTGTTTTGATGTCTTTCTTTCATCATATCTTTCCACAGTAGAATCCCGTAATTTCCGGTGTAAAAGCCGAAAATGTAGCCCTAAAATTTGGTCCTAAAAGCTGGGGGTCGGCTTATACAGAAGGTATCACATTAAAGAACGAGCAACAATCAGAGTTTGCAAGTACCTTCGCCACATTTTACCGCCAGGTGGAAGCAAAACCCAAAATCTATCGTTTTTTCCCCCTTCCCTGGATGTATTCAGAATTACCTCCAAAAACTCATCCGTAGACTCTCTCACCATCGCACCAAATTTAATCAAAACCAGTTGAGTGTTTTTTTTTCGTTTTGTTCAGAAACACACAGATAGACAATCGGCACCGATGGCACAGCCTCCTTCCACCTTAGATGAAGGAGGTAACAAAGGAAATGACTCCTAGCATTTCAATTTTCTCCTTTTTTTTTTACCGCTGAAACTGGAATCGTATGTACTCCGGTCAAACCAATCCACATGCCTACGGAGTTCATCGTTTTTGCAGAAAGGTTTGTGAAATCAACAAAACACTTGAAAGATAAACAAAATGAACAAATCACTGACTGTTTGCATGCTGTTTTCTGCCTTAAAAATCTGAGTCTCTCAAAGTGTCATTTACTGGACAGTGTGTTATGGGATTACGCAGTGCAGATCGGTCAGTTGAACGTCTTTTCATCTGTCGGTATTGCGCATGGTGCGACTTAAACTTGTACAAGAAATTCAATTTCTTTGCCAGCCTTTTGAATTTAAACCAATTATTTTATACAATGATGTTCTTTCTTCTTTTTCTTTCTTTTTTTTTGATAAATTCAATCACCAGAAAGGTGGGTCGGCTTATGAATCGGAAACACAAAAAAATCTGTTTTAGCCTTGAAATCAGGGCTTAGCGTATACACTGTAAATTACGGTATCTTCCTCTACTGGCCAAAACAGTGTATTGGGTAATTTACTTGGTCAATTCCTTATTCGAATTGTTTTTTTTTTTTCATTATTATTACTTCACCCCCACCATGGGGCGTGAAGTATTGTTTTTAGTGGCTCTGTGTGTTTGTTTAATAATAATAATAATAATAATAACAACAAATTTGATTTTGAGTGCTCTCTTGGACACTCAAAGACACTTTACAAAATAAGTACTAAACAATGACAAGTGAAACAAAACAGTGACAACAATGACAAAATATAGAATGAAAGAAAAGCCGGTTTGAACAGATGGGTTTTGAGAAGGGATTTGAAGTTTTGTAGTGACTCCGAGTTCCTGATGGGTTGTTGGAGTCTATTACAGTAGTCGAGTCTGGAGGTGATAAAGGCGTGAATGAGTGTCTCAGCTGTGGTCTGGGAGAGGGAGGGACAGAGGCACTGTTGCGAAGGTGAAAAAAGGATGTTTTAGTGATGTGGTTGATATGCGATTGGTATGAGAGGGTGGAGTCCATTATGATGCCTAGGTTGCGAACAGAGGGGGAGGGGGTGACATTGTGACTGTCGATGAGGAGGGAAAAGTTCTGTATAGAGGGAAGGAGAGATTTGGGTCCGGTGATGAGGAGTTCTGTTTTATTGCTGTTTAGTTTTAGAAAATTATTGTCCATCCAGGTTTTGATGTCAGAGAGGCAGTTGGTTATGGTGGAGGGGATGACAGGGGTGATGGATTTGGTGGAGATGTACAGTTGTGTATCGTCGGCGTAGCAGTGAAAATGGAGTCCATGGTGGCGAATGATTTGACCAAGGGGGAGCATGTAGATTGTGAACAGGAGGGGGCCGAGCACCGAACTTTGGGGAATTCCATGGCTGACGGGAAGCGTGGGATTTGGAATTGTTGACATAGACAAAGGGATGACGGTCGGAGAGGGAGGAGATGAACCAGAGGAGTGTTGTGCCAGAGATGCCTATAGACTGTAGACGGTGGAGGAGGATGATGTGATTAATTGTGTCAAATGCGGCAGAGAGGTCAAGGAGGAGGAGGATGGAAAAGGAACGAGTCAGCGGCGAGAAGGAGATCATTGGAAACTTTGAGGAGGGCTGTTTCTGTGCTGTGGTGTAAACGGAATCCAGACTGAAATGTTTCGTAAAGTTGGGTGGAGTGGAGATGGTGTTTGAATTGAGTTATGACAGAGCGTTCCAGTATTTTTGAAAGTAACGGAAGATTGGAGACAGGTCTGAAGTTGTCCGGGTTGAGGCCAGGTTTTTTCAGGAGGGGTGTGATGGTGGCTAGTTTGAGCAGGGATGGGATAGAACCAGTGGAAAGGGAGGTGTTAATGATGCTGGTGATTAGGGGAATGAGAGTAGAGATACATGGTTTTAGGAGAGGAGATGGAATGGGATGAAGGTGGCAGCTGGAGAATTACATTGATGAAAGAAGTTTAGTGGTGTCAGAGGGAGTCAGAGGAGAGAAGGACGAAAAACTGAGATGTGGGTGGAGCAATGTCAGGTTCTGAGGGGATAGGAGTGGAAGTTGTGGATGCAAGTGAGCTGTGAATGGTTTGGATTTTGGAATTTGAAAGGATGTGAGAAAGTTATTGCATTTGTCTGTTGTGAATGTGGAAGTGATATTGTCCTTGGGTTTGGTCAGCTTTGCTGACAATTATGAGGTTGTCAAAAAGGTTATTTTGACAGCTTATGAGTTTGTTCCAGAGGCTTACCGATAGAAATTCTGAGGTCTCAAGAAATTTGACAATCAGACTTATGTGGAATTTGCTAACGAGAAAGTTTGCTTTGAGCGCTGTACTTCTGTGGAGGTCAAGGATGATTTCAACTCACTGAAAGAGATGATGTCAGTTGAAGAATTCAATAACTGTGTTAAGGGTGATATTAAGACCAACCTTAATGAGAAGCAAGCACTGAATTTGCAATCAGCTGCCAAATTTTCAGATGACTATGTTCTCACACATAAGTCCAAATTTCAGTCCAGCGGTAACAATAGATGGTCCAAATTTCAGAAGAAAGGTAACAGTGATACCCAAGATTCCTCACCCAAAGACAAAGACAAATCTGGTGATGGTGCTCAGAAATGCAGTCACAGGTCTGATGAAAGTGTAAAAGCTGACAGTGACAAAAGTGGTCTAGTTTGCAATTATTGCAAGAAGTCTGGTCATGTTACAACTAACTGTTGGTTTCTAAAAGCTACAAAAGAAAAAGAAAAGGATACCAAACCCAATGCCTTTGTGAAAACAAGGTTAGAAACCCCTGTATTAGATGACCGATCTGCTAAATTTCCTGCCTCTTGTGGGGCTGAGAAGCCTGATGCTGCTTACTTTGTGAGGGAGGAATTTCTTCCATTTGTGTCAGAGGGATTTGTGGCTCTGAATGAGCATTCTCCTCCTGTCCCCATATATATCCTAAGGGATACCGGAGCTTCTCAGTCACTTTCATTGTAGGACTCCTTGGAGTTACGTGATGAGACCGCTTCTGGGGATTTCATACTTGTGCAAGGTATTGAAGGGAGGACTGTATCCGTACCCCTGGGCTCTGTATTCTTTAAGTCAGATTTAGTTACAGGACAGGTAAAGGTGGGACTTATGTCAAGTCTACCTATCAAGGGTGTTTCTCTGTTGCTAGGCAATGACCTGGCTGGGGGCAATGTTATTCCTCCTGTTCATCTTACTTCACAGCCGAGCACTGAAGAAGGTGATGAAGACCCATCCCTGTATTCTTCCTGTGCAGTGACCCGTGCTATGGCTAAGAAGGCTCAAGAAGATGATGTCGTGCTGTCCAGCACACTGAATAGTCATGACTCAGGTGGTTCGCCTCATGACTCTGTTCGGCCTACTATGGTTCCTCCGTTTGAGGACTTATCAGACACGTTTATCAGTTCTCTGTTCAGCCAGCCAGATGGGTCTGGTGATTCTGATGTGTCTGGAGACTTGTCTCTGTCCAGAAAGTAGTTGAATCAATTTGTATACTAAAGAAGAGAGCCCTACCTAATGAAGAAATAGACGCAGTTCCAATTGGGTATTATCTCGAGGATAGAGTGTTGATGCGGAAGTGGCGCCCTCTTAATATCCCTGCCAATGCAGATAAGGCAGTGGTCAAGCAAATTGTTGTTCTGAAGGTCTACAGAAATGAGATCTTAACAATAGGTCATAGTTTACCTTTAGGCGGTCATCTTGGAGTTAACAAGACTGTTGATAAGATTATGTAACACTACTTCTGGCCTGGGCTTCGGAAAGACGTTTCCAACTTTTGCTAAACCTGTCACACTTGTCAGGTAGTTGGAAAGCGCCAGTTAGACCCGCCTGTAGCTCCATTGCAGCCTATTCCAGAATTTGGGGAGCCCTTCTCCAAGGTCATCATGGATTGTGTTGGTCCATTACCCAGGACTAGATCTGGAAATCAGTATTTGTTGACAAGCATACATCTACTAGATTCTCTGAAGCCATACCTCTATGCAACATCAAGGCAACTGCAATCTCGAAGGCTTTGATAAAGTTCTTCACGTTGTTTGGCCTTCCCAGGGAAATTCAGTCAGACCAAGGTAGCAATTTCACTTTGGGATTGTTTCAGCAGGTTGTGTATGAACTAGTTGCGAAGCAGATTCTTTCCGGTGCCTATCTTCCAGAGAGTCAGGGTGCCTTAGAGCGTTTTCATTCCACTCTCAAGACAATGATGAGGACTTATTGTTATAACCATGAGAAAGACTGGGATGAAGGTGTTCATTTGCTGCTGTTTGCAGCTAGAGAAGCAGTGCAGGAGTCTACTGGATTCAGTCCGTTGGAGCTAGTGTTTGGCCATGAAGTGAGAGGACCTTTGCTATTGTTGAGAAAAAAATGGCAAGAGAAAGAGCTGCATATCTGTTTGTTAGACTATGTTAGCAAGTTCAAGGAAAGACTGCGTGCAGCTTGTGACCTAGCCAAAGAGAACTTGAAATCAAGTCAGGGAAAAATGAAAACTTGGTATGATCATTAAGAAGCCGTGAGTTAAAACCAGGAGACAAGGTCCTTGTGTTGTTTCCCTTGCAGTCCAATCCATTGCAGGCCAGAGTTCATGGTCCTTATGAAATTCTGACAAAACTCAATGATCTCAATTACATTGTGAAGACTCCAGATAGGAGAAAGCCAAACCAGTTATGTCACATTAACATGCTGAAGCCTTATCATGATAGGAATGCTAGGGTTGCAGCAGTCACTTCAGATCCTCCTATGGCCGAGACTTGTGAAGATGAGGGGGAGTTTCAAGATGATGAACCTAGAATTAAAGCTGAAGTTCTTTCATGTAAGTTGTCAAATTCTGAAGTGTTGCAAAATCTTGATGTAAAACTCCAGCATTTGGAACCCTCACAGAAATATCAGTTTGAGAGGTTGATCGAGAAATATAAAGATCTATTTTCTGATGTTCCAAGGAGAGTTTCTATAGCCTCTCATGATGTGGATGTTGGTGATGCCAAACCAATAAAACAGCATCCGTACCGGATGAATCCTGAAAAGAGAAAGATTGCTGAGAAAGAGGTTGAGTACATGTTAGAACATGATATTATCAGACCCTCCAACTCAGATTGGAGTTCACCCTGTGTGCTACTTCCAAAACCTGATGGAAGTACTAGATTCTGTACAGATTATCGCAAAGTCAATGTTGTAACTAGAACTGATGTGTTTCCAATACCTAGGATTGATGATTGTATCGATAGAGTAGGGCAAGCAAAGTTTCTGAAGAGTATTGATTAATAGAAGGGTTATTGGTGTGTGCCTTTAACTCAGAGCATCTCTGCTTTTGCCACACCATCTGGGTTATACCAGTATGAAGTCCTACCCTTTGGCATGAAAAATGCCCCAGCCACGTTCCAAAGGACAATACAGTCTACAATCGCCGGATTGCCACACACGGGAGCGTACATCGACGACCTGATCACATGGATTGACTCCTGGGAAGAACATCTGAAAGATGTAGAGACATTCTTCCAGCGCTTGACCCAGGCTAACCTGACTGTTAACCTGAACAAGAGTGACTTTAGCTGTGCTACTGTCACGTATCTTGGCTACATCATAGGCCAGGGTAAGGTGGCACCCATAAATGCTAAAGTCCAAGCCATCATGGACTTTCCAGTTTCTGACCACAAAAAGGCTTTGCGCCGCTTTCTTTGAATGATTAGGTACTACTGCAAGTTCTGCAAGAACTTTGCTGAGATTGCTTTCAGTGGCCCTCATTTGGGTCCATCCATGCAAATGTGTATTTTATTGCCTTGTGAAACAAGCTCAGTTGTGTGCCATGACAATAAGTGATATGTGGAATATTTATATATTGCCAAAAAGTACATCGCTAGGGGAGATAACTTCTATAGTTTCAATATGCTTTGTTCCTTAGTATTTTTACAGCACTTGAAAATGTGTGAAAAATTGGTAGATTTTCAAACGTCATTTTGTGACATTTTCTGCATTGTATTTTTGAAGCTTTCCTGAGAATATTCAAAAGGCTGTAGTATTTGCAGACAGCAACTAATCTTATTATCAGCATCTGATTAACCACTCTCAAACTTGTTTTCAAAAATTAAAAAGCTTATTTTTCATATTTAAAAACAAATTTTCCAGTGTCACTTTCGTGATGAACTCCGTCAAACAAGAGCCTGAACTCTGACATTTGTTTTCGTGCTCAAACAATGTTTGAATAAACAAACTTAGACCCCGGTTGTGATGTTTATTTGTCAGTGTAATAAATTCAGTTCATCCCCCACTTGTCAATACAACTGGTGATTCAAAGGAGCTCATAATAATTTCAATGCGGAAATTCCGTCAACTGTCACGTAACGTTCAAGAACGGATTTCACCGACCATAATTTCCATATTTCCACATCTACATCAGCGCCGAGGTCGTCAATTCTTGTTTTCAATGCTACCCAAGTCGTTGGATCTGAGGATAAAGCAGGAAGCCGCAGGATGGCGTCCAGCCGACTCGGATAAGTTTTTCCGTCAACTCATTTCCACAAATCACGTTCGTTCTAAGAATCGCGTTCGTGCAATCAAGCAGTCTTTTGTGGATTATCATATAGAGGTACGATATAACCTTCTGACGTAAAATTAGTGGCAAAATCAAGCAAACTTTAGGGCGTTACCCTCGTTGTTTTGCATCCTAAAAGTGGATGCACTTGCGTTGTGCATGTTTTGACCGGTTGTCAAACATGACGATGGACATCACTTCACGGCTGTTAAGGGTCACGATTGTTCCAAGTATTCTCATTTTCGGCGTTCCTTCGGCCTGTGACAGGTTGATTGCGTGTTCTGTACTTTTTTTTGGTGGTTGTATTGCTTACGCTATATCCAAGTTCAGGGTAGTTACCATGTTGCGCGATTCACTCAAATTGTCAACGCAGTGCACAGTCGTGATTATGAACTACTCATAATCATGTCATTGTTACGTTACAAAAATAGTGTCTAAACGTCAGGGTTGGTGACCCCTGCACTAAAACTTCACAAAACAAACTGCTCAGTGCAATAGACACTTCATCAGAATCTTCCATGACAAAATTGCAGTATAGTCGATTAAACCGGCAGAAATATCGGTAGTTAATCCTCAATTCTTTTTGAAATGATGCAAGTTATGAACTAATATATTGAAGCACAAAGAAAATTGTTGCAACTAAGGTTGAGAATGATCGAAATTCTATGCCACTTGTTTTGTTCTGTTGTTCCAATTTTACTTATGTGGAAATGTTCTATTACATTCCAGAATATATTTTTAAAAAGAGAAGTACTGATACTTTTGATGTTTTTTTTCTGGCCACTTTCTCCACCTCACGTAGTTCGACCTCCACCGTCTCACTCGGTACCAGGTACTCTTCATCGCCTCACTTACTGTAAGCTCACTTGTGAGATCATCATTGAATGGTACTAGTGTAGTCCATTCATGAGTTCAACTAATAATAACCCATTACATATGAAGGACAGCAGAATAACAACCATTTTATTGTCGCAAGTATAGAAATAAACACTGATTATTTTGTCAACAATCCTTGCATATATAACAAGAAGTACATTATGCAATACAAATTAAAGGGTTTAGGAGATTACAACTGTTTAAGGACAGTTCTGATGTATGTAAAGTTCAAATAAAACCAGGAACATATTGTGAAGAGTTACATCACGGAAGTGACATTTATCACGGAAGTGACGTTTTTCCGTCCACCATTTTCATCACGCATGTAACTTTCACCTAGTCTATTATTATATAACCAAAGCTGGCTTGTTTTTATCACTTATTGAAAATATATGCCACCAATAGCAGAAAAAAAATGTATTTGTACAATAATGAGGGTCTGTTTTGTAAAAAAAAGAATCTTAACCAAGTGTGACCCAAGGCCACCTCAGGGCAGCAAGTGTCAACTATATTTTCGAGACCTTCAAGTTGTATTTTGCAAATGTTTGAACCCAATCCTTTAGAAAAAAGCATTTACTGACTAAAAAACAACAGAATCTCTTTCTTTTCATAATTTTGCGGATTTTTGGGAGGACTTACTTGTCAATGTCATGTAAGTGACAATTTTCATAAGGTCACACATCAAGCAAAATAACGACTTTCCAAGCAGTAGCATTATCTTGTCTTCTGTTTCACTGAATAGTATATTGATTGAACTACCTGAACCCAAAAAATGGTTATCATGGGGCATGTTCTAAAATACCATGTCTATGTCACACTTCTGTACCCTATTGCATGGATGGACCCATTTATCAAACTTGCGTGGGATCTGGTGTAGATTCTGGCGTAAATATCATCGTGCGCCAAGTGTCACGTCTGATTTACTAAAAGTGTGTACGTCGCAGATTTCGGTGTAGAACTGCCGGGGCGTGGATAAATCTGCGGCAGAAACCATCGTAATTTACATGACACGCCCCAATAAATTCGTGCTCTGGGAGGCATAGTCCTGTCTACTTTACGACATGGACTCTCGGAAGACGGCAAAGAAGAAAGAACTTAACTGAGGAGGAATTACCGTCGGCCTGCTGACAAACCGCGTATCTACAATTTGATGAGAAACAAAAAACTTGTATGTCCACAATAATAGCATAAGCATTGCAAAATTCAAAATTAAATTGATTGGATACATTCTTGGAAGAAAAATAGTCATCCTACCCAAACACAGCTCAACTGCATTCTTACATTCAAAATTCAACTTTTTTTTTTTGCTCTCCTGTAAAGTTTATCATTTTGAAGATACAAGGTTTTATCAGCAGGCCGACGATAGATGGAGCAAAACAAAATGATTGGTAGCACTTTACAATAAGGGTACAGCAATTAACATTTGTTAATGCAGTAATAAGCATTTACTAACAACAAATTAACATTTAACTCATGCACTTGTTAATCATTTACAAATGATGTTCACATCAACTAAGGTATTAATTTATAAATTATGGTTTAAAAGTTTTAAGTGCTACATGGGGGATACTTAAGGGACGTTTACAACTTAACTAAAAAGGGAAACACAGAAAATTAATAAATGTTCAATTATAGTTGCATAATGTTTATTCAGCTATCTAAGGCATTACTAACCCGCTAATTAACTGATAGGCAGTTGACGCCAACTAGACTCGAACCTCCAACTGTCACAGCGCTGATAGGCTACCCCTCCATCGTGGGAATACGAGCCGGTGGGGACATGGATGAGTCCCCCCCCACCTCAATCGGAGCACCATGGGGGTAATTGGTAAAATACAGTCTGCAGAGATCACTCTTCATTGTACTTTTATCAGTGTTATTCCATGACATTTTATTGGGTGCCACACAAATCGAGCTGCCACTCATCACATTTGTGTAGAGAAATTAATTACACTTATTTGGACAACCTGCTTTTATTCATTTTATTCATTCATTCATTTATTTAGTCTATTTATTTATTTTAATAATAAGAACAACAACAGCATGACGTCCGCATCGCTGCATATGATTTATTCCTCATTTTCACAGCTGCACTCATTCCTGCATGTTGTTCGCTGTTTTCAGATTTGCGTACACCTGGTCAGAGCTGGCGTGAGATTTTTGCGGACCGTTCGCTCGCGTTCAGATTGATAAATGCCGATTCTTGCGATTCCATGGCGGCCATATTTAAAAACTCATAATTGGTCATCTGAAAGCTATTTATGCACATGCTTGTGTCTAAGACATTCAGCCTTAGACACATCCAGTGGAAACAGCTAGACATTAATAAATATATGGGCACTTTTCCTTGTTGTGCAATTGTGTAGATGTCAACTGACCTACCTTCGAAATTGTTGCTCGTAGTGTATGGGAATTAGGAAATACCATATAAATAGTTTCTCAATTTGCTCATTACATGAGGGAGATTACAGTAATGACAATATTACAAATATCACGTTATTGTCTGGTTATACTTCATGGTGTACTAAAGTCAAAGTAACTATTGTTGATGTCTTCTCATGCTGATGATTCTGCGCATGATACACTGAATGCCAGAGAAATGTGTACTGATACTAATTTCTTCAAATACATTTTTTATCGATGTTTTAGCTTTTGTGTTGTAATGGATGAGCAGCTGCTTAAGAGAAACCAACTGTGTCAGCATCTACTGATGCTACAAACAACCACTTGGTGTCAATTTACATTGTGATAAGTGTGAAACTAGTTTGAGTTAAACTGCTTCTTACACACCCTACTAGTTTGAGTTAAACTGCTTCCTACACACCCCACTAGTTTGAGTTAAACTGCTTCTTACACACCCTTGAGTGGTCAGGTGAGCTACAGGGTCCGTGGCACTATTTTTTCTTCTTTTTATCCAAGCAAGTTCCCTTGTTATGTACGCCTATACGTGTTATTTTAAGAGCTATCATGCTTGTTCCTTTATTTATTTCAACATTTGCCACCCCAACTCCTGGTAATGCTGCCATTATGGGATTTGCCTCTCTCCTCTCACACTTGATGGATCGCAACCTGTCCTTATGATATTCTGATTATCCCCTGGGACATTCCAAGTCCCAGTTTTCGAGAAATTCAGCATTTTGGACTTAAAATCAATGTTTATGCTGATTTATTTTTCAGTCTTTCATTGATGTGTCGTGTTAATATTGCTTTAGTTTTCAAGGATTTCTGAAATTAATGTGAGGTAACGCTCAGGAACAAGAAACGAGAACCAAGAAATCCAAAAAGCTTGTGTTTTATTTGGAAAGGGGGCGAACCCCCGCAGAGCAGGAGGCAACAGTACAAAGTCCACAATCCAAAAATCAAAATCCCACGAATGTAATCCAAATCGTAATCTGGGCAGCAAACACAAAACTCGTGGTCGGGCAAAAAAGGTTCGATACACAGATGCAAACAAATCCAAGATCATAATGAGGGACAGTCCAGTCAGAAGTGAATCATAGAGAGTACAAGGCATAAACAGTCGCAGCACAGGAGAAACGTTCTGACAAGGGCTGTGAGTGAAATGACTGCTTAAATACACGTAGGGGAAGTCACATGCTATGATAGGGCACAGGTAAGTTGGATCAGACTAATTACAAAGGAATGAACATGAGGTAGTTCCTGATTACAAGAAATTGGCAAAAGCCAGAACGCGGACAGGGATCACAGAGACAGCCTACTGACAAACATACGGCTCTGGTTAGGGAGTTCTACCGTTCACAGAGTGAGAGGCAGAACAGTGATTAGCCAGGTGCAGAAAATCTGCTGAAACACAGCAAAGTAAATTTAGTGAAGGCAAGGGGCGGAGACTAGAGCAGAGCGAGTGCTGAGGGCTTGTTAGTCAATTAGTAATGTGCAGCTATGCAATTCATAGTGCTTGTACTATGAACAATGTCAGTCTTGGTTAGTAAGTTTCACTAAAACAACAAACTGTTAAGTGCAATGCATGGTGGGACTCAAAACATGGACCGGAATGTAACTGCAGGAGTCGAATATGGCAAACAGACAGAGACAAGGCAAAAACAAAACATGGCATGGAATCCCAAAGCACAATACAAATCATGGTCAGGCAAAGCAGAATAATAAACAGACATGGCATACATGGCAGAATCATAACAAAAACATGGTCAGGCAGATCAGGATCATAACAATTAAGTGATGATATGGACATTTCAGTCATCCTCAGCGGAGCTCTCTTGGCCGAAAGGCCTCTTGTTATGGGTACACCATAGGAACTTGATGACATCGTAATGGTAATGGTATATAAATAATGCCATTTTGGCTGGACACACGTGCACGAACAAAGTGAACAATGAATTCCAAATGAATGATAGTTTTTGGTATTCAGGACTCTCATGGATGAATTGGCTCGGTCATGTGATGTTTTTATGGAAACACCATAGCAACGTGATGACATCATAATGGTGCATCGTTCACTATAATATAAAAGCACTGATTGGCTGGACACGCATGCTCAAGGAGTCCACTTCGCTAATATCACGTGACTGAGTCACTGCAGTGAAGACTCAGCGTCTGCTTTAAGGTGGCTGTCACGTGACTGTGTGTGTGCACAGCCACACACGCGAACAAAGTGAACAATGAATTCCAAATGAATGAATCCCAAAAAACAGATGCCTGGCTGCGAGGGAAAGCGTCTCAGTAACAGCCACCTAAAAGCAGATGCTGAGTCTTCACTCCAGTGATGAATTGGCTTGGTCACGTGATGTTTTTATGGAAACACCATAGCAACGTGATGAAAATATAATGGTGCACGTGATGATATGATAATGGTGCATTGTTCACTATAATATAAAAGCACTGATTGGCCGGACACGCATGCACGCAGAGTCCACCATTATATTATAGGCTAGCACATTGCCCGTGGCGATCCATGGGTTCTAGAAGTAGTTTCAATTGCTCTTCAGGTTCTATCTCTTTCAGCATTTGCAGTGCGGAGCTGAAGTCTTTCGGGGGATGTGCTATTGACTGAGACGCTCTCATTCCTCCAGCCGTTTTCGCGAGGGTCTTCCTTGACCCAAAATACATAATTATGCTAAATGGCAAATACGGCACCACACGGTTTTCCACTGATTCTCTTGCAGCCTGGCATTTGGTTTTTGGGATTCAGGCCTCTTCAGGAGGAATTTGCTTGGGATTCAGGACTCTTGAGGACGAATTGGCTTGGTCACGTGATGTTTTTAGCTAATTTTATTTGAGGAAATGTGATGTTTTGTTGGAAGGACTACCAGTGCACAGCAGCGCTTAAGTTTACCTCCCCCAGCTGCTGATGCACCCTAGTGGAGCGACAAGCTCGGCTGTGATGGTGCTGGGTGGTAGCTCTTGTGGTGATAAAAAATTTGAAAAAAATCATGAGTGTTTGCCATCATTTCAAATGGTCAAATCCCAATTCTTAAGTTCCTACTCATATTTGTCATGGAGTAATGGCAGTAATGGAGTAATTTAAGGAGGATGTGTCCAGTCACTCACAAATGTGGCATTGACTTGTATCCCTTCAAAAACGCTTATAAGGGCACTTTCCAGTGCTGCTAAATTAATGTCGATGGCTGCTCACAAGCAATATTTCCTTAAATTTATGAATCTGCTGTCAGATTTGGCATTTCTCATTTGATTTTCCTGCATTAGACTGTTGAAAATGACAAATTTTACAGAACCAAAATTTTTATTTGATTTTTCAGTTGGTTCCCTTGACTGAAGTATGCATAATCAGGGGTTCATATTGCAGGCTTACCCTCCGCAGCTACAGCACACTTGCCCCTTACATCCAATCCAATCCCCTGTCTCTAGTTTAGGAGTAACTTGCATCTGAAAATGCTTATGATAAAAATAATGCCTGCAAATGCCTAAATTCAAGGCGTGATTTGGTCATGTGGACACCCCAAAAAAATCTGACAATTTGTGGAGCAGCTTTTATATTAGGGTCATTCCGTGTCAACTCAACCAGAGCCCCCCACATCAATGCCCCCCACAGCCACCAAATTTTGATTTAAAATGTCCTGGTATTTCAAAGCGTTCATGATGCCATGCACCCTAACAAGGTTCCCAGGGCCTCTGGAAGAGAAACAGGCCCATAGCATCACCGATCCTCCCCCATACTTCACAGTGGACATGAGGTGCTTTTCTGCATACTCATCTTTTGTGTTCCGCCAGACCCACTTAGAGTGTTTGTTGCCAAAAAGCTCTATCTTGGTCTCATCTGACCAAAGCACACGGTCTCAGTTGAAGTCCCAGTATCGCTTGGCAAACTCCAGAGGTATGCGTTTATGATTGTGAGTGAGAAAAGGTGTTTTCTGTGCATACCTCCCAAACAGCTTGTTGGCATGTAGATAGCTCCTGATGGTTGTTTTGGAGACTTTGTGACCCCAAGATGCTACCATTTGTTGCAATTCTTTGACTGTGAGCTTTGGAGAACTTTTTATTTCTCTTACCATCCTCCTCACTGTGCGTGGTGGAAAAATAACCTTGCGTCCTCATCCAGGCTTGTTAACCACTGTTCCAGTTGTTTTAAACTTCTTAAGAGCCAGATTCTGTAAGATTCACCCAGGTGGTGATACATCACTGTTCAGTTTTACAATGAAACTTTTTTGGTGGGTAGATATATCCTACAAACTGACAAAAATCATGTTTTTTTTTAATCCGAAATACCACTCCGGTTGAAAAATCCAGCCCGTTTTAGGGTAGGGGTCTGAAGGACCTAAATGGGGCCAAAGTCAAAAATTGGACTTTGTCCTCTGAATATCTTCGTGCGCCCTGAAAAAAGCCTCCTTCATCTTATGGTATTTTGATATAAGGGCAGAGTAGTGCCAAATAACGTATGGCTAATTGAGGGGACCACCTATATCAAATCCCAATTTTTGGCATTTTAGACCATGTTTGAGGACCTCCCAGTTCCTGCGCCCTCAAAAAGTCTTGCTGGTTTAGACATATAGGAGACTTCTAGTTTTAAAAATAATGTTCGTTGGGCCATACCTCAGTGCGCCCTCTATGGAAATTTATGAAACTTAATTTATTATGTTTCACTATAGCTCTATTATCTATGATATAAATATCTAGGAGGATTTTTGCCTCATTGACCCTATATGGGCAAAAACATGCAGGCCCAATCGCCACTTTATTTTATTACTTTTCAGTTATTTTCTGACTGCGTTGCCATATTTTCAGAATTTGCAAAGCACTATCTATTTCATTTGGACAAGTATGCCAATCAGTTTTTTTGGAATGTGAGGTTTTCAGAAGTCGCAAATTGCCAAATAATCCATTTGATGTGTTTGAACCTTTGGGTAAGTATTCCCTTCAGTTAACTTTGGACTCTGGTTTTCTGAATTCATCCTGCTCATTCTTGTTGAGTGGTTTTCTGAATTTATCCTGTTCTTATTTTTGGTTGGTGAATGAACTACCATGGAGCTATTATGGAACTACACATGAAGTCATAGTGACAAAACCTTTGACCACCATGTCCACTTACCATGTCCACTCCATCACTTATACATGTAGTTGCTAGCCAACCAGGCATCTTTTTAGCACGTCCAGGGTCAGGGTGCATTGTTCATTGTTGATTGTTTTGTTTTTGTTCAAGTTTGGATGCATTTCACTTGCAATAAATTGTTTTGGTTTGATTATTGTTGTGATGTTTTTTTGCTCCTGGTTGTTGCCACCTATTGGTGTGTACGAGAAGCCATCTTCATCTCTCATTGAGTCATGATCTGGTTGCATGTTTCTGCCCATATAGGGTTAATGAGGCAAAAAGCCTTGAAGATCTTTGTATCATGAATAATAGAGATATAGTGGAACATATTAAAATAAGTTCCAAAAAAATCCATAGAGGGCGCAGCGAGGTATGGCCAGACAAACATTGCCCTAAATGGTGTTCCATGATGCAAAAGCGCCCTCGAAACACAAGCGCCCTCATTAACCCTCGCTGTTAACGTTAATTTTAAAACTAGAAGTCTAAATAAACATAAACCAGCAAGGCTTTTTGAGGGCGCAGGAACTGGGAGGGTTTCAAACATGGTCTAAAATGCCAAAAATTGGGATTTGATATAGGTGGCACCCTCAATTAGCCTCAAAAATTCTAACGTTATTTGGAGCTACTCTGCCTCTATATCAAAATACCATAAGGTGAAGGAGGCTTTTTGAGGGTGCACGAAGATATTCAGAGGACGAAGTCCAATTTTTGACTTTGGCCCCATTTAGGCACATCGGACCCCTACCCTAAAAAGGGTTGGATTTTTCAACTGGAGGGGTCTTTCAGATAAAAAACATAATTTTTTTCAGTTTGTAGGATATATCTACCCACAAAAAAGTTTCATTGTCAAACTGACTGGTGATGTATCACCCCCTTCTATGTATTGGGTGAATCTAACAGAATCTGGCTCTTAATGATTCCTCTGACAGTAGAAATGGGCCGGTGCAGGCGAGTGGCTATTTTCTTGTAGCCATTGCCTGACTTGTGAAGGTCGATACACATCTGCTTTCAAGCACTAAAAATATGACATTGATCACTTGTGTCCCTTTAGAGATTTATACCCACTATAATGACTCAAAATACACACTTCTCACTCTGAAGCAAACTTGCAAGGTCATTAAAACATTTAAGAACCAATTTTTCTAAGGTTAGGACAATATCAGACACATTGGATTGTTGACCCCCGTGGATTTGGCTGAAATTTTTTTTGTGAGATGGTTATGGTACCCGAACTTCATAATGCAAACCGTTCCATGGTTGACCTCTTATAACCGAAGTTACAGTGCCCCCTATTTTTGACCCCCTGGGGCAGTAACAAAAAAGTTACAAGTGCCCACCCCTCTAATTCATAACTTTGAGGGTGTCCCAGTTCTTAGTTTCTTGATATGGAGACTACGTGGAGGGTACAATACAATAATACTGTTATTTTACTGGGACACCTTCAAAGTTGGCCAATAGGGGGCACTCAAAACACTTCAGGCTGAAAATGGCTTAAATTAGGCCTCCCATTATTTTGAAACTTTGAGGGTATCCCACAAATTTTGTTGCAGGTATTGTTCATCTGGGAGATGTCTGATAGGTTTGTACAGTTATTTCAGTGGGATACCCTCAAAGTTGGGAGAAAAAGGGGTCCAAAAAGGGTCCCGACTCATAAAAAAGGGTATAAAGAGGTCTTTTCACGACCCGATTTCTCACAACTTTGAGGGTGAATTCATAACAAGTTACAGCATTCGAAAGGCATAGACCGAAATGTTAAAACAAAACAAGAAAGTAACTGGGATCTCCTGTTATGAACTTTTAGTAACAAAAAACAAAATTGCACTTGGCGGCAGTCACCAGGCGCGTCGTTTGACCTGAAAATTCCGGGGCTAATATCCCTCCCTTTATTGAAATTGTAATGTGAATATAGGCCACTAGATGGCATTATTTACCTTTTTTTTTGTTGAGCCCAGACTGGAGCTAGGTTTGGACATGTTCTGGGCATGTCTGGGGCAAGTCCCATAAAATTGAAAAAAAGAGGTCTTAATGTGGGTGGGGTCTGCAAAAGAGTATATAAGGAGAAGAATTGAGACAGTAAGGTAGTAGGAGAAATTGCAAGGGGAAGGATACATGTGACCAGACCTGTCATTCTGTTCAAGACCTGTGAAGCTTTTAGTGGATTTTTGCCTGTGTTAGAGCAATTTCCTCACCCAGGACATCACCAAGCAACCAACCAAAGGGACTGTAAATATTTCTGTTTTTGTATATAATCAATCTTGGTCTGTAGAGTAGAGTAGTTTGTTGTTAGTTGTGTTTGTTACCTGGCCCCTCCCCTAGAGGGCCAGGTTAAGCAATGATCATGTCTGTGTGTGTGTGTGTGTCTGTCACTCTGTCTGTCAGCCCGTGGCTGGGGCCAGGTCTGCTAAATCTGATTGCCTTGTTTAATTAAATGCGTTTTAGTTTTAAAATTTTTTTTCGGTCATCCTTTGCTGTCGTTAATGTCATAGCAAATTGGGGCCATAACAAAATTAATTAGTCCTGGCTAATTCTAGACGGTTGTCCTTTATTAATACGTTTTCCAATTCAAGAGTAATCTAGTGGCAATTGAAGACACAGCTTCTCTCCCCCATGCGATCTAAAAGCTGCAAAATAATGGGCTACATTCAGTGCCGAAAAAAAAATTGATTATAATTAGGTATATGCACCATCACTCTGCGACGGCATTTCATAACTCTTCAGTGAACGAAGGTAATTTCGGCAGCAAGTACGTACACCTGTTTTTGCAGCAGGTCACTCAGCTCGCTGTAAAAAATAGACAGCTATACGATTGGAAAATGTAAACGGACGAAACCACGTACTAGTCACCAAAATTACCTTCATTCGCTGAAGAGTCCTGAAATGCCGTCGCTGAGTGACGGTGCATGTGCATAATAAAAATCAAATTATTTTTCTGTGCTGAATGTAGCTCATTATTTTGTCGCTTTTAAATCTCATGGGGGAGAGAAGCCGTGTCTTCAATTGGCACTTAATTTTTCTTCAATTGGAAAGCGTGTTAATGAAGGAAACCCATCAAGAACTAGCCAGCACTTATTATTTTCAATAAAGGGAGGGATATTAGCCCCGGAATTTTCAGGTCAAACGACGTGCCTGGCAGTCACTGTTCAAATACTAGGGCATCATAAGGCCTACCGATAGCCAAGTAGCCTACTATTGAGCCACAAACAAAATCAATTCATTTTTTGAGCATGGCAATCAGAGATAGCAGACCTGGCCCCAGCCACGGGCTGACAGACAGAGTGACAGACAGACACACACACAGACATGATCCCCCTAGGGGAGGGGCCAGGTAAAAACAGTTCCCGAGGTTTTCTAGAGTAGCTGTATCTTAAATTTTGCTTCCATGCTGTTTGAGACTTCAGGAGTCACACAACAAGTCAACATTGCATGCATGTTTTGGTTCATTTGCTCAAAAGAGGTGACAGGCTTCACATCTAAGCTAGATGTTTTCTAGATGTCAATTTCACTTTTGATTGTAAGTTATTTCTCTATTATAAAACGGGTGCTTCCCATCCTTAATTGTGATTGGCTGAGCCGCGTTCCATGCCGGTATAAAATTACTGTAACCCACTGTGGCAGGCTGCACCACAAAATATCCCTGCGCACAACAAACTACTCTGCGCTCAACTGACT
Organism: Gymnothorax reevesii; assembly: GCA_029721435.1. Taxonomy (NCBI): domain Eukaryota; kingdom Metazoa; phylum Chordata; class Actinopteri; order Anguilliformes; family Muraenidae; genus Gymnothorax; species Gymnothorax reevesii. The sequence continues at coordinate 67,266,395 of CM056582.1, forward strand.
CATTAGGTTACGTTTGTTTCAAGACTTTTAGCTTGCTATTTCAGTGTCAGTGAAGTTTAGCAGCAAGAGTAGGGAACGATTGACTTTTGTCCTCCACACTTGCCGGTGTCCAGGAAAATATGTTGAATTGTGCATTAGTTTGTTAGCCAGCTTGTCAATTACCTCGCGTTCACTGCAATGAATGTGGTTACCCTACTCGTGGCCCAAAAAGTAAACACACAAGAAAAAGTCGAACAATTTATCGCTAATAGGCTTCTGAAATAGCAAGCAAGTTAGCAACATAGCTTGCAATGCAAAAGTGATATCTAACTCTGTAATGCAATAGCTAGCTAGGTAGACAGCCAACTGGTTATCGGGTTAAAAGTGAAATTTCAAAAGTGAAATTGACATCCAGAAAACATCTAGCTCAGATCTGAAGCCTGTCACCTCCCTTGAGCAAATGAGCCAAAACATGCATGCAATGTTGACTTGTTTGTGCATTTGTACTTGGTGACCTCAAAGTGCACCCATGTGACTCCTGAAGTCTCTAACAGCATGGAAGCAAAATTTAAGATACAGCTACTCTAGAAAACCTCAGGAACTGTTTTTAAAAAAGGAGTTGATTTTGTTTGGGGCTCAACAGTAGGCTACTTGGCTATCGGTAGGCCTTATGGTGCCCTAGTACACTGCTCAAAAATAAATAAATAAAAGGGAACACTAAAATAACACATCCTAGATCTGAATGAAATATTCATATTAAATACTTTGTTCTTTTACATAGTTGAATGTGCTGACAACAAAATCACACAAAAATTATTGATGGAAATCAAATTTATTAACCCATGGAGGTCTGGATTTGGAGTCACTCAAAATTAAAGTGGAAAAACACACTACAGACTGATCCAACTTTGATGTAATGTCCTTAAAAACAAGTCAAAATGAGGCTCAGTAGTGTGTGTGGCCTCCACGTGCCTGTATGACCTCCCTACAACGCCTGGGCATGCTCCTGATGAGGTAGCGGATGGTCTCCTGAGGGATCTCCTCCCAGACCTGGACTGAAGCATCCGCCAACTCCTGGACAGTCTGTGATGCAACATGGCGTTGGTGGATGGAGCGAGACATGGTGTTCCAGATGTGCTCAATTGCATTCAGGTCTGGGGAGCAGGCGGGCCAGTTCATAGCATCAATGCTTTTGTCTTGCAGGAACTGCTGACACACTCCAGCCACATGAGGTCTAGCATTGTCTTGCATTAGGAGGAACCCAGGGCCAACCGCACCAGCATATGGTCTCAGAAGGGGTCTGAGGATCTCATCTCGGTACCTAATGGCAGTCAGGCTACCTCTGGCGAGCACATGGAGGGCTGTGCGGCCCCCCAGAGAAATGCCACCCCACACCATTACTGACCCACTGCCAAACCGGTCATGCTGGAGGATGTTGCGGGCAGCGGAACGTTCTCCACGGCGTCGCCAGACTGTCACATCTGTCACATGCGCTCAGTGTGAACCTGCTTACATCTGTGAAGAGCACAGGGCGCTAGTGGCGAATTTGCCAATCTTGGTGTTCTCTGGCAAATGCCAAACGTCCTGCACGGTATTAGGCTGTCAGCACAACCCCCATCTGTGGACGTCAGGCCCTCATACCATCCTCATGGAGTCGGTTTCTGACCGTTTGAGCAGACACATGCACATTTGTGGCCTGCTGGAGGTCATTTTCCAGGGCTCTGGCAGTGCTCCTCCTGTTCCTCATTGCACAAAGGCGGAGGTAGCGGTCCTGCTGCTGGGTTGCAAACCTTCTTGCCACAGCTCTCATTGATGTGCCTTCCTGGATGAGCTGCACTACCTGAGCCACGTATGTGGGTTGTAGAGTCCATCTCACGCTAACACTAGAGTGAAACCACCGCCAGCATTCAAAAGCGACCAAAACATCAGCCAGAAAGCATAGGAACTGAGAAGTGGTCTGTGGTCACCACCTGCAGAACCACTCCATTATTAGGGGTGTCTTGCTAGTTGCCTATAATTTCCACCTGTTGTCTATCCCATTTGCACAATAGCATGTGAAATTGATTGTCAATCAGTGTTGCTTCCTAAGTGGACAGTTTGATTTCACAGAAGTGTGATTGACTTTGAGTTATTGAGTTATTTTGTGTTGTTTAAGTGTTCCCTTAATTTTTTTAGCAGTGTACAATGCATAATGCACTATACTCTGCCGTCAATGAGGGTAAATGTTTATTCAACTATCTAACAGCAAGTTTTACTTCCTAATCTCTCTGGCACATTGCTGAGAGAGTCTATTCAGAAGCTGGTATTGCCCAGTGCCATCACCAGCACCCGTCACCTACTTGCTTTGCTGGACATGGCAATGGTACTGCTGCAAGAGCCCATTTGAGCTGCATTCTTTGCAAATCGTATCATTGAAACTGTGAAACAGGTGGCACACCTTTTCTTCCGACCGCGACATTGATCAGATGGAAATCCAGTGGAAATCATTCAAATCCCCACTCCCAGATTTTGCAGCCATCTAAAGCATGAACTCTAGGCAGTGGATGAATGAATGGAATGGTACGGGGTCAGCCCCAAGATAATTGGAGGGTCCATTTTATTGCACTGTACTGCAGATGGTCCAACTGCACTTGCTCACTTTTTCAGTGTATGCAGTGAGCAAGTGGCATGAGCAGCTGTTGGGAGAGGATTAGTATAGCAGGCTATTAGGCCATATCTGAAACAAATGCAGAGAATGAATCTCATGGGGTACAGAAAGCAGGCACAGCTTCTGTTGTCCCTAGTTTGGGAGGGGTAAGGGGAAGGAAGGGATGAACGCATCAGGTGTGTGGTATTTAAGGGCCACGTCACAATTGCCCAAGCTTTGGAGGGACTGGTTCAAAAATTTTCATTGGGAAACAGGTGGGCCTGAAGATACGAATTATCCCACTTGCATTTGGACTTACAGACACCCCCCCACCCCACCCCATCTGTTCTTCTATTTTCAGTCAAAGGAGCTGATATCAGTCCCTCGAGGGGGTGTATCGAGGATGAGACCTTTGAATCTGGGCCACCAAGCACCATGGCGATGCCACTCCTCCCAAGGCTCCTTCTGTCACAAAGGCCCCTCTGTCAGCAGAGGCAACATGAAGCTGCATCTGTTCTCCCACTTCCAGAGACAGTGCTCACACCTGTAGTCGCACACTAAGGCACCTCTCCCTCCCCCTCTTTCATTATTTTTAGCCCGCAGCCCCCACGCTACTGAATTATTCATTCAGCTCATCCACGTATTACAGCTTAAGGAAACAAATGATGCAGTCAGCTTTCCGCCAAGTTACACAACCATGGCCAGCATCAGACTTACTGGGACTGCATAGGTCATCTAACCAAAGTTGAATGTTACCACATGAGTGCAGGAATGCGCTCCTGTTCTGTGGGCCCAGATGTTTGCCCGTGGAAAATGCCCGGTTACAGCAGGCTTCGACAGATGGCACGTATGAGTCATTGTGAGGGAGGGACAGTCTACTCTGTCAAGGGCCGGGACGCGGATCTCAACAGTCTCTCTCTGCTCACCTGGAATAAGGGTGAAAATAGACTGAGGCGTGGAAGGTTTGGAGGAGACACCTGCCTGGAGAGCCTGTCCTGAAGCAGTGGCCAGAAACTGATCCATCATTAGGGTTTATAGGGTATGCTAACTCGGCAAGGTGCCAAAATGATTTCATTGAGGTTAGAAGGGTCAGAAACTACTGAGTTGTGCATGTGTAGCAGTTGTGTACATTTTTGTGGAAGGGAACCCCTCCTCCAGAGAAGACCTACTAACAATTTACATGGTGCCATGTGAGGCAACCTCTCCTATCCAGTGTCATTATAGCCAAGGCCAGCTGAACCATGGAGCATGTGGGTGCCAACACCTTCAGGCTTGCCACTGATTTTTTTATTGTCCCCCTGTTACACTCAAACAGAACAAAATCATGTCTAATCTAGATTTATAACAACATCACCTAAAATGAAACTGGAAGAAAAGATTTTCAAAGCCTGGTCCGTCTGTAATATGAGTTAGTGTGAAATTGACAGTGGAAATTTGTCAAGTTATCAACCTCATTAGAACTGCTTATTTCAACACTCATGGCGAGGGAGAAACTATGCTTTTACTTAGAATTAGGAAAATGGCGAATTGGCTCTCCCCCCCTGGGAAACTAGGGTGCAGAGTTTAAAGCATAAAGAAAATTCAGAAAACTGAGACTGACCTTAGCCCGTCAACCCTGATATAATGTGATTTAAAAACAAACACTGCCTATGAAGCTGCTGTTTCTCTCAAGTCAGTTGCTGCACTTGTAACACAGACTCCTACTGCTCCCCATTTTTCCTTTTCCCAGAATTTGTGCACCCATGCACATAACCAAAAAAAATCACGTCTGTAAATTGGTTTAGCGCATATGTAAATGCTCAATTAGACATGAAGTGGAACGGTGCTGCATGAGGGTTCTTTCCCCCATGGCATCTAGCTGGTACGGGCATGAATCTCTAGAACAGGGATACTCTCTCTTTTCCAGAATGAGCCGCAGTGGGTGCAGGCTTTCATTCTAACCATGCAGTTACACACCTGATTCTACTTATCAAGGGTCCATGGCAAAAGCTTTAAAGGTTCATTAGTAGAATCAGGTGTGGGACAGGTTGGATAGAGCGAAAGCCTGCACCCACTGTGGCTCATTCTGGAAAAGAATGAGTATCCCTGCTCTAGAGGATTCTATTGTTCTCTAGCCACAATCACATTGGAAATGATTGCACAAAGTCAAGCAATTAAGCATCTACTTGCCTTTATCCAGCCATACACTTGTCTGTTTTATCCTTTACTCAGATGAAGCTTTAATAGGAGGCATAGTTCTGGGGTGTGGCAAATTGGTACGATGGAACATGCTTTGAGGTACAATCCACTATCACCTTCCCTACTTTATCATCCCGACTGAACATCAGGTGAGAGAACCTGGTACTTTTTCTTAATAATAATAATAATAATACTTATTTTTACATTTACCACCGTATTTATTTGTTCTGTTTCATAGTAGTATTCTTATTGAGACTTATGATTGTCATATCACCTATATCGTTATTTCATTATTAGCAGTTAACTACTTTCTCCCCGTCCCAAATGACATATGTAAATTAGCAGAGGTGTATAATCCAGGTTCAGAAAGTAAAAATCCATCCCAGAATATTGTTCCAGCCACAAAAAACCTGTCCGTTGACACTATTCTTCAGCTGGGAGGTAAAACTAACAAGTGAAATCTGCTGGCAGGGGTTTACAGGTGGAATGAAAACATGGTTGGCTTTTTACTTTATGAACCCTGGATTATACACCTCTGTAAATTAGTTATGAAATATCTCACCACATACAGATATATATCCATCATATTCCTCCCCTTCATAGGCTGGATTAACACTGCAGGTCTTGTTGCCCAGATCGGATATGGATTCGATTCGTCCAACTGCGTGTCTATATCTTGTTTTGAGCATGAATATCTGTTTTGTTTCGATTCCATTTGTTTACACCACACCTGGCCATTGTCTTGGGCGATCCACCTGTGCACAGTTGGGAAGACTACGGAAAATAAAAGCAAATGAGCGTGCAGCGCTGCAAAAGCATGCAGGCCTGGCAGTCCTAAAAATGATCAAAACATCAAGCAGGCTTGCAACATTTCACTGGGTATCCTACATCTGATTCTCCTGTTAACGCCTTTTACACCCATCACCTGCAGGGCTCTCAACTTTCACGCATTCGGCGAGAGATTTAGTACTTCATTCATGGTCCCAGCTCTAGGCAGCAATTATTCAATCAACGCTATGCATGCGCTTCACGACCATTCAAATTGTGTAAATGAAATAAGACCATTTGAAACATGTTTATGCAATTCATTGTTTCCAACCCGAGTGAAGAAAAGCGTGAGAAGTTTGGAATCATAATTGATTTCCATATTACTAGTGGCGATATCCACCATAACGCATGTAAAACTGATGAACTTCAATTCACAAGGACTTCAATTCCACCTGAGAATCTTTTACAAATGCGCTGATTGAATAATTTCTGTCTACAGCATGGGAATGTGAATATGTCATTTAAACTCAAGAATGAGAATGCGTATATCCGATATGCATGTTGACATGCATTTACACGACGGGCACATTGGCACATATCCGATTCACATCAGATACATATCCGAACAAAAACCACAATTGAATGAGGCCTGGATCCGATCGAGGATGATTTGTGTCACATTTAACCAGCAGTGTAAATCCAGCCATAGTCTCTCTCAAACACACACTCTGACACTTCTCTTTATTTCATTGTTGGGCATAACGCATTACAAAGTAAATTGTTACTGTAATCAGATTACATTTATCAGTAATGCAGTAATGTAACACATTACTTTGATAACCTAAGTAACCAGTAAGGGTTGGCACGGAGGCCAAGAAAATGTGGACTGGATTCAAGTGCAAGGATGGATTAGCAGTTGTTTTTATTATGCCTACCGGGCAAGCGGCAGACACAAACAAAAGAGGAATCGCGGTTCCAAAAGTAAACTATTAGTAATACAAATAATAGGTTCTGACACGACCACACTGGTGTTACAACAATAGTAATAGTAATGTGAAATGTGACCTTTGAATCATTGAAGGTCAATGTCAGGGTTAATAAATAATAGTTCACATACATTTATAAGACCTCCTGTAATACTTCGTACAATTCTAAACTCTGAAGCAATTTTGGTGATACATGTCATTGAAAATTCAAGATGTCAGTTGTAAACTTTAAAGGTCAGAGAAGGTCAAGTTGAGGTCAGTGAATGGACTTCATATGACTTTTTTAAAATACAAATTTCGAATACAAACCTTGGCTCCATCTGTGACTCTTTTGGCAATACAACCCATAGTATTATGTCAAGTTTGACCTTCAAAGGTCACCAACAGTTAAGTTGAATGTCAGCAAATGAAAGTTCATGTGTGACTTCCTTCCAGTCTGTGATACAAACTTAGGCTCTGTCTGTGAACTTTTCAGTGATAGAAGTCACTGAATTTTCACTAGGTCAAGTTTTACCTTCGAAGGTTAATATGATGGTCACCAAATGAAAGGTCATATATGACTTCCTATACGTCTCCAATACAAACCTATACTTTGTTATGATTTTGCTGATATAAGTCATTGAAATTTCATTGTAAAGTTTGTTCGTTAAAAGGTTAAAAGGACTGAAGGTCGGGTTCAAGGTTGCCAAATGAAACTTAGTACATGACTTCCTATATGCCCACAATAGAAACCTAAGCTCTATCTGTAATAATTTTGGTGATGGAAGTAATTGAAATTTCACCATGTGAAGTCTGACCTTTGAAGGTCACCGACGATCAATTTCAAGGCCACCAAATGAAAGTTCATATATGACTTCCCAGAAGTCTTCAATACATATCAGGTTTTTCATTAGAAACCGGCGCCCAGTACAAATTGCCGCTTAACTTGAATGCTGCGCTGGTTGTCTTTGTTACTGCAAGCATACGATGTCATAAAAATACAAGTCCGTGAATATAATTGGTAAGGAACATCCAAACTCGTTGTGATAAACCACAAACGTCTTGGCAAAACGCTTCCAGTACTTTGTCATGCACTGGCACCTTTGGCAAGGAACCAATTGGAACCACTGAATGGAATCATTCAGGTAACTTCAGAAGCAGCACCACTGACCGCATTATAAGGTCAGCAGGACATTCTGAATGAGTGGACCGCATGACCAGACATTGAAACCATGAAGAGGGTCTTTGGAGGCAAAGTGACAGATGAAGCAAAGCAAAACTATGAAAGATTTCTTCACCAAAGAAACGTGTGAGCTGCAACTTGACATTTAATGGATATCTTAATGATTTTGCGACAACTAAGTGAATAGATGTTGCAAACAACACGTACATAAGTTGAGACTCCGATCAGAAGTTTTGCTTAATCCCAATAATCTAGCCTACAATTTGTACAAATTTAGTTGACCATGGTGAGTGAAATATATTCTCTTTTAACACGCTCATATTAAAAGTTTAATCTGTCTCACACCTTCATACCGTTGTTTATAATAAGCCTGTTTAAATTTGATAAAATCTGCCTCAAATCAGTGTTGAGTCGTGTAGCCATGGGATACTCGGCAAAACATTGCGTTGCACGAGCATAAGAAATTAAATTTGGCAGCTTTTGACTGAAGAATAGTATTTGGACTTATGGAAAGTTTTCAGCCAATCGTATTGTCGAAGATATTCATTTATTCAAATTGGTCTTGGAAACGGTTTCAGATTGCCCATTCAATGTGGCTGTCACGCTGTTTGTCTAATCTGAGTGTTTTACCAAATGCGCTGTGCCATTGATGAATTGGATATTAGCGGGGCAATAGGTAAATCGAGAAAAAACAATTAATTTATGCGAAAATAATGTCAATGTATACTGCACCGAGATTGCTGAAATGAGGGAAAACTTCCTCTTGTAGCTAGAGGCTGTCAAATTAGACTCATCACCTGAAAATGACATCGTTGTGCTGTTCATGGACTCCAAACATATCTCATCAAATTGGATAGAGGCTCAGACTGATTGGTCATTCGTGCAGATTGCGTGAAACCGCGTGACGTAATGATGACAAGCTACTGGTTTCATCATAGTAGCAAGTCAATAGTGATGGATAATCTTCAGTTTATATGTACAGCTTCTTGCAGGTGGCTTGGCATGTGCCGACTGCTATATTGAGCGGATTAATAATTGGATGGGTGAACACCTCTTAGCCAATCTTATTGTTGTATACAGCAATTTATTCAAATAGCTCATCAAACTGGTTTCAGAATCCACGTTCGATGTTTATAGCAGGGCTGTATGAAATTCAGAATTGAATTGAAAATGACCCCTAAATTCCGAATCAATTCTTGAATTTGAATTTGAATTTAAATTGAGGTTGCAAACAGGAAGCAGAATTGCAATTCAAATTCGAATTGCAGGAAGTAGAATTGAAATTCCATGAAATTCAAGGAAATTCATGATGCAAAATTATGGTGTATTTAACGATGAAGCTTTAGAGTATATAGGCCTATTTACAACATGAATTTCATACATATATTATTGTAAGGACTTTATATACACAATTCTTTATTATAGTAAATAGTAAAATAGTAAAATATATAGTAAAAACACTCAAATTCTTTGATATGATGATAGAACAGCACTTCATTTCCCAAACTACCTTGCTTTATCCAAGTCTTTAAAATGGCAGTCTGGACATTTTGTTTGGTGCACACTAGTGAAATAAACTGATAACAACCATAAATAATTGAATGCCAGAGCTGGTTTACTTTGACTTTTGTAATTACAGCAATATGCAAAATAATAGTGATGGCCAAATGAAGCTTTCTGAAACATTGAAGTTTGTATCGAAAAAGGGTTCATAACTCGAGGCTTTTCAACACACTCCTCTTTAGTGGCATCTGCTGGCCAAAAGTATGAAGAGCAGCTTCATTCTACAAATTGAAATGAACTGCTTCATTATGGTTGCCTTCTCTTCACTAGTTGACTTGACAGAATCCTTGATATCATGTGAGAACTCCGCCTGGTATTGGGTTATAGTTATGGGGTTTTGAACGTGGTTGGGGTGAAAAAATGATTTAATGTTATTTCATTAATAAATAATTTTGATGAATGAACCTTCCTTGTCTAAACATGTGCCAATGTGTGGTCTCTCTTTGCTAGTGACTTCTTGATGTTTGTAAACATCACAGATTAAAAAAAAAGGACAACACAATCTTATAATAGCCTTGGAGTATTTTTGTGCTGTGAGGTCTCAGCCTCCACTTGCTTATGTAATTAATTAACCAGTGAACAGGTACTGTACATATATGTATCATATTTTAACTTCTATGTATTGCATATTTCTATCGTATGTTTTTTTTGACCTAGGGGTAGAAGTGCTTGACTGGGCAGTGAAAATGTATATAAAGGCATAAAAACACATAACGCATATAAGGTTATATTATTTGGTTTTTGATTAGGAAGAGGATTTGTTCCACGGTGCGAGGGCTGAGTCCGTTTCTCTTCTTGGAGATAATTTCTCCAGCCTTGGAGAAAATCCTCTCTATGGAACAGAGGAGGTTGGAGTGCACAGAAACTGAAGTGCAAGTCGATAAAGTATTCCCACACGGAAGAACATCCTCTCTTCCTCGCTGGCTATATGTCTCTCAATATGCCGTTCATTGGTTCGCTGTCTATCGCACGAAATCACCAAAACACCTCACAAATCCCGCCAATGCTTTACTGCCTGATAAACCTTCTGAATTACTACCAAAGCAGAGACATCATGAACAAAGCTTCGGACGTCATTAATCATGTGACTCCGGCCAAACAAATCAAGCCTCGGCACAGTGCTTCTAAAGCAATGTGTTGTTTTTTTAGACACATGCGCCGGAGCCTCAGCTTCAAATGGACCATCACTACAAAATAATAACACAGGTAAAAGGACATCTGTCCTTGTTCATTTTGGTGAACCAATTCCCTCAACAAATTTTAATCACAGCACAGTCTGCAATTACTGCAGTATTCCAGTCTGCTGTTCCATAAAAGCTACCTCAAATTTCAAACAGCACCTCCAGGTAAGTTTACAGATTTGTAATCTGTAATGTAATTTGAGCTTCTTTGATGACCATGGCATGTATTTGCATTGGGAACTGTGAATCAATCAGTAATACATTACATTTTACTCACCACTTGAAACATGTAGACTAATGTATTATTTCCTACCTGACTCTCTTTGAAATACAATGTCTATCTAATCACTATGTGTAATTTGTTTGTGCAAGTCCAAATCATGAATCTTGGCCTATCATGTGAAAGCAAATGCGCAATTTGCATGGGGCGTTTTCCCGCAATTTTTCGTTTCTTTCATTTCCAGAAATAAGAAAGAAATTGACTAATTTGCTACATTTTATAATAGAAAATTATGATCATTGGATTAGAGAACCACACAATTTCTGAACAGCTCTGCAAAGTATTTCAAAATATTCTTGATGCTGATGTCAGCTTGCTGACTTCTGCTGTGGCTGGAAATGTCACCATAAATGAGGCTGATGTAAGGATCCCTTACATACCCTGCACTTAGATTGCTATTTGGTTTCACTTCATTGAGCCAACCTTTAGCAACATTGTGCTTTTCCACGGCTGGTTTTATGATTATCACATTGGAACTCGATGAAGGAGGATGTCAAAAACTACAGATTCCATTCACCCTAAAGGTGTGTTCTTTAATTCATTTAATTATAATGCCATGTTGAGATGACTCATGCAAGAGGAATAGAGATTGGCAGAAATTATACTCTCGCAAATGGTGTTTTTAAGTCAAATTCACCAGCAAGATTTTCTAGGAAGGAGACAACATAATTTTTGGTTATGTTATGCAATAATAACCCTTCTAGTACATACCAAAGATTGGGCCTCCTATTGTAAGTCAGCACTGAGTTACAGCATGGTAAAGTAGGCCCATTTTGGCCAAAAATACAAGTTTAAGTCCAAATATTTTCCCATTCACATAACATCTGTGTTGGGATTCTGGATTCTGCTGTCATGTTAAGTTCTGTGCCTGGCCTAGCCATGTTTTCATTTTCATGCTTTGCACTTTGTCTCCCCTGTCTTGTCAGGTGTGTATCTTTGCTCACGGTCCCTTGTCTTGTGTGACACTCATTCGGGTGATTTATTGGTTTCTGGGTTTCAATCTTCTTTCATTATCTCGTGTTCTTCCTTCCTCTCTCTTTTTCTGTCTTACTAACACATACTAACAGTTTATTGTTTTTGGTTTGCCCTTTTTGGATATTGTTGCATCTGTGAATTTTGACCCTTTTTCTGCCCGACCTTGATTTTGTGATTACTGCCCTGGTTTTGGATTCGGACTGTCTTTGGCTTATGCGTTTGTTTCTCCTCCAAACCTACGCCTGTGTACCGAACCCTTTTTGTCTGACCACGAACTTTGTTATTGGTGCCCTGGTTACGATTCTGGATTACGCCCATCGGATACTGTTTTTGGATTGTGGACTTTGTACCGTTGCCAGCTCTGTTGGGGGGTTTCCCCCTTCAGAAATAAAGCCTCCTCTTACATTCTCCCCATGCTCCCATTGTTTTGGGCCATCCATGGATGGCCAAACACCTCCCAAATATTGATTGGCGGAAGAATGAGGTTAAGGGTTGGAGCCCCAACTGCTCCCTGGCATGCCTCCACAACGCCCGCGAACCTCAACACAGCCCATCCCAAGAAGAAATACCAGACCTTGAGAAGGTCCCCCTAGAGTTCCGTGACCTTAAGGAGGTGTTCTCCAAATCCCGGGCCACCAGTTTGCCTCCTCACCGACCATATGACTGTTGTATTGACCTGAAGCCAGGTACTATGCCCCCTAGAGGTCGACTATATTCCCTCTCCAGACCAGAAACCCAGGCCATGGAAAAATACCTTTCTGAGTCACTTGCTGCTGGCATTATTCGACCATCGTCCTCTCCCGCTGGTGCTGGGTTTTTTTTTGTGGCCAAAAAGGACGGGACGTTGAGGCCCTGTATAGATTACCGTGGACTGAATGAAATAACTACCAAGAACCGCTACCCACTTCCACTCATGAATACTGCTTTCGATCTCCTACAGGGAGCTAAGATTTTTACCAAACTCGATCTTCGCAATGCATATCACTTGGTGCGTATCAGAAAAAGGGTCAAAATTCACAGATGCAACAATATCCAAAAAGGGCAAACCAAAAACAATAAACTGTTAGTATGTGTTAGTAAGACAGAAAAAGAGAGAGGAAGGAAGAACACGAGATAATGAAAGAAGATTGAAACCCAGAAACCAATAAATCACCCGAATGAGTGTCACACAAGACAAGGGACCGTGAGCAAAGATACACACCTGACAAGACAGGGGAGACAAAGTGCAAAGCATGAAAATGAAAACATGGCTAGGCCAGGCACAGAACTTAACATGACAGCAGAATCCAGAATCCCAACAATCTGATTTACTTTTGTATCCAGCATATGAGGAAACTTTTTAAATATTCCCTATACAACTAATTAGAGTTGTAGCTACTCATTAAAAGGGTTAGATGGGTACTTAAGAATGCAATTTTCATTTGCAATTGTGTGTTTTCAATTATTGGCTCCTCCTAAGTACCTAAGGTCACCTTCTAGCAGGTCTTACGCTTATGTTTCCCTGCTGTCAGGGTACATGAGAGTCACTCTAGAAAAAAATATAGAAATGGCTCAAATACTTCAGCTACAGCAGTAATCTGAAAACGGCTCAAAAATTCAGTTGGTTTCCCCAAGGGGTAGCCCCACCACTTGAAGGGGCCATAAATGATGAGGTGAACCTAATATTTCGCAAAACCTGCTGAGAATTGTCAATTTATATTTGGGTGTTTCTACAAAAAAGGGCACAATTACGGTAAAGACGGTCCACCCATTTTTTTTGACAATGGAACTTGGCTTTCCTATTCATTTGGGGGCTGGAAATATTGGGCATGATTTTTGCAATTTGGGGCAACTTTTAAAGGGACACTCATTGCATTGACCTTGACATCCTAGGTCAGAGTATGTCACAAATGTCCACACCGTAATCATTCAAAATTGAACCAACAGAAAATTAAGTTGAAAATTAAACCCTTTTCACTGATGACTCAGACTTGCTACCAGGAACAAGTCTTCTTTTGAATTTGAAGTTACATTAGAGAAGCTATTGGTTCAGGAAAAAATGGATTAACCCTTTCCCAAAAGCAGGTGTCCTTTAAGTTTGGTTTTCCCTGTCTTTACCATAATCAGCCAGCTATTTTAGTTCTACAGTTGTCCACCAGATGTCAATCCTGCCCCAAAACAAAAACAATAACAACCCAAAAGGAGGCCATTTTGAAACCTTTTGGGTGTGGTGGCTGAGTGCCAAGGCTCAGGTAGTATTCAAATTTTTACTTGTGACACAAATTAAATGTCTTTGCCATAATCATGAAAATGTGTTTTTGTAGCTAGTGTTTCTTTATGAAGTTATGCTTGACTAGAAACCTTTTCAGAAACATAGGGAAACTTCAGCCCTCACATTTGTTGCAAATTTCCATGGGGCTGCATTATATGTCTTTATCGGCATCTTTACCGTAATCAACTGCCCAGCTAAGGTATCCAGTGTTGTGTATAATGTGGAAAAAAATCCTGGAATGTGGAAATTTCTTTTTATCAGAGTCCAACTTGATATTCTCGTGACAAAAAGGTTTTCAAATTTGAACTCTGCTTCAAAAACTAAAAAAAAATCAACTTACAATACATACTGCAGTAACATACATATGACTGTAGTCCTGATGATACTACTGTTTTTACGGCGTTGATTGTGAAGGGTGAGGCTCTGGCAAAACGGACCATTTTGGAACATAAAAATTACTGGTACTTTACAGTATAGAAAACTTATGCCGGGGCATGTTGGAATATACAGCACCCTCCATAATTATTGGCACCCCTGGTTAAGATGTGTTAAAAGCCTTAAAATAAATTCATTTTTTATTGCAGAAGCATACTCACACTTAAAATTGTAGAAAAATGTAACCGTCAACTCAAGTGAATTTTTAGGGGGGAAAAAAATCCCTGACTAAGAAATAATGATAAATATTTTTCATAAAATCACCTGTTCCGCAATTATTGGCTCCCCTAACAATTCCTAGGAAATAAAAGTAATTGAAGTATTTCTGTCATTTCTGCAGTAGTTTACAAAGTTGATCAGAGTATCTAGGAACATTTGATTAGCAATTCATCACTTCCTGTTTCCCTGGAGTATAAATATTAAGTGACACAGAGGCCATTTCTCTTATCCTCTCTTCAACATGGGAAAGACAAAGGAACACACCATTCAAGTAAGGCAGATGTGTATCAACCTTCACAAGTCAGGCAATGGCTACAAGAAAATAGCCACTCGCCTGTACCTGCCTATATCTACTGTCAGAGGAATCATTAAGAAGTTGAAAAAAACAACTGGAACAGTGGTAAACAAGCCTGGATGAGGATGCAAGGTTATTTTGTCACCGCGTACAGTGAGGAGGATGGTAAAAGAAATAAAAAGTTATCCAAAGCTCACTGTTAAAGAATTGCAACAAATGGTAGTATCTTGGGGTCACTAAGTCTCCAAAACAACCATCAAGCGCTATCTACATGCCAACAAGCTGTTTGGGTGGCATGCAGGGAAAAAAACTTTTCTCACTCACAATTATAAATGCAAACGTCTGTACTTCGCCAAGCGGTACCGGGACTTCAACTGGGACCGTGTGTTTTGGTCAGATGAGACCAAGATGGAGCTTTTTGACAACAAACACTCTAAGTGGGTCTGGCGGAACACAAAAGATGAGTATGCAGAAAAGCACCTCATGTCCACTGTGAAGTATGGGGGAGGATCGGTGATGGTGTGGGCCTGTTTCTCTTCCAGAGGCCCTGGGAACCTTTTTAGGGTTCAAGGCATCATGAACGCTTTGAAATACCAGGACATTTTAAATCAAAATCTGGTGGCCTCTGGCCCAAAGCTGAAGATGGATCATCACTGGGTCTTTCAGCAAGATAATGACCCTAAACACGTGGCCAAATCTACACATAAATGGTTCACCAGACACTGAATCAAGCTTCTACCATGGCCATCTCAGTCGTCAGACTTCAACCCCATTGAAAACCTGTGGAGTGAGCTGAAGAGGAGAGTGCAGAGGAGAGAAACCAAGTCGCTGGATGATTTAGAGAGTGGTCCAAGATCCCTCTTTCTGTATTCTCCCATCTTGTGAAACATTATAGGAGAAGATTAGGTGCTGTTTTGTTGGCAAAAGGGGGTTGTACAAAGTATTAACATCAGGGTTGCTAGTGATTGTGTCACACATAATTTGAAGTGAAAGAATTATTTCTTAATGTGGGATTTTTTTCCCACTGAATAAATGCACTTGAATTAAAGGTTGGATTTTCCTCTTTTTTTCATTGTGGTCCTATATTATTTAGTAAAAAACTGAATTTATTAGAAGCTAAAGAACACATCTTAACCAGGGGTGCCAATAATTATAGAGAGCCGTGTAGTTAATTTGGCATTTGGGCCCTACCCCAAAAATAAGTCTGCAAAAATTCCTCAGGCTTTACAGCCAGTGCATGTTTGGACTGCAGAGGTGGAGACATGCCTTCTCGCACTTAGACTGGAGTTAACAATTAACCTTTCAATGCCTTTGAAATGTTTGAATGACGTAAAGATTCATGCAGGAAGTATACTCCTTTCTTCAGTGCAATTTGCCAAAAACACTGATTACGGTAAAGAGGTATGTCACGTCATCTTTACCTTAATTGTTGACTACAGTAAAGCCATCTGACCATCTTAATGTTTGTTGAAAAAAAATGAAACCAGCTTTGCCATTTTAATACTGACAAGTACTTTGGAAAGCCTATTTGAAGAATAAAAAAAAAAGTGGAATCCCAGAGAAAATTTTTGGTGGACATGTCTTTACTTTAATCATGCCCTTTTCTGTAGAAACGCCAATATGGGTGAAGTTTGAAGAAAATCTGAGATGATCCAGCTGGGATCATCCATGGAATGACCCATTTGTTGCATTACCAGGTAGATAATATTTCAGTTCAAACAAATAACCATTGAAACATGACATCTGCAAAACTGCTATAAAATTGTATTTATCGACATTAAAATAAAAAATCTGAGGCAATTATCCAAGAAAATATATTTTAATCTTCATGAAAATCTTACAATCATGCAAGTGAGTCATGTGAATTGTACTTTTGGACCAGGGCTGTTTGAAGAAATTTCAGGGGTCGAGTACTATTTGAATATAAAGATAACTAATTAATATTCAAATGCTAAATTAAGTATTCAAGTGTGTGGAGTGTGTGCGGTATTTAGTTTATAAATGTGTTTTTACGGATCCTAAATCTTACCCTCCCGCACACCTCCCCTCGCGCTTGCATTGTACATTGACGGTACCTAGGAAAGTTGATTGCCTGATTTAGAAAAAAAATTCATCATGCAGTTTTTGAGAAATAATTTTTTTAAATTTCTCAGTCCTATCTTCAACATTGGAGCCAAAATTTCAAAGGACCATAAAACGGACAAAAATGATTCAATCAAAAAAAAAAAAAAGTCTGGAGATATAGTCTAGTCATATTTACAAATTTACAAGAAAATTCATCAGGCCAGAAAAAAAAAAGATAAAAATGTTCCGGACGACGGACACCACACCACGACAATAGCTTATCGGCTCATTGGGCCGGTAAGCTAAAAACAGGCTCTAAGTTGTGAGAATGTATGGCTTTTACGAGAAGTTGCAATGCACTATGAAAAAGCAGTGGTATTTATACATGCTACCACTGCTCAGCAGTCATCGCACACAGCTGCTCCTCGTGCAGCTGAGTGTGGCAGTGCTCCAGGTCTTAATTGGCCCTGTGTGCTGGACCTGGAGAGGCAAGACCTGACATAATCGCATTACAGTTATGAACAAATAATTTATATAGTTACTTGTGTTACTTTAAATTCTTCATCTACCGACAAGACGAGGGGCCAGAAAAATGTTGTCTTCTTCCTCTTGTGTGTATTGGTAATTGAGACTAAGAAAAGGAAAACTAATCAAATGTCCTTTTTCATGCATGTTTATGCCAGTACTGTATCCTTGTACTTGACTCACTTTTCTGTGAAGTGCTGTTTGGACTGATGTTTACAACTTTGCAGTAGGCTTTGCTGTGTTAGTGCATGAAAGAGAGATCTTGTGTGTCCTCCACACTAGAATAAAGATTTGTGCTAATCTAGGCACATGCCAGGTTTTAACATATGGTTGATTAATTAAGTTATGGTGAATTTCAGATGATGGTGCAGAGAAATCCAAAAGTAATGTAACTAGTAGTGTAACTATGTACTTTCAGCAGTGAGTAATAAAGAAAAGTAAGGGATTACTTTTTAAAGAAGTGACTAGTAGTGTGTAATGCATTACTTTTGAGCTCACAGGACCGAAGGTCAGATACACGCCCACCTGACTGCTTCTATCACCAGTGAAGTCTCCAGCACTGTGTGCTACGTAAAATATAACTTTGATTACACATGTAATGTGTACGTAGCAAGAGAACTACGTAAATGTGTCACTTTGGCCCTTTCACATTCACACTTTAGAAAATAAAATATGTAAACTAATATTTGATGTCTTTCGAAGGTTACGTATGTCTATGTGAGCTACAGTGCCCATGGCACAATTTTTTAGAGTAAATACGCCAACACTGTTCATTTCTTTATCCCCAGTGTGTCAAGGAGTGTTGCCACCTGGCAATAGAACGCAAAACCCAAAATCAGGCTGAGATCGGAATGGCGTGCTAATTTGTTATTGTAGCCCCTGGACAAAGTCGGGTGGCTACTATGGATTCATGTGTGTCGTCTCCGCCGCCTCGTCCTTGTCCGTGGACACTTCCTAGTGGATGCTTTACAGGCTGTAATTTTTAATTTGTTGTGTAATTTGTTGTGGTGAAGAAGGAGCTGAGCCAAAAGGCAAAGATCTCAATTTACCAGTCAAACTACATTCCTACCCTCACCTATGGTCAGGAACTTTGGGTCATGACCAAAAGAATGAGATCTCAGAGCCTCCGGAAGGGAATTATGAGCGAGTTCAACCCAGCAAAGGAGGCCTTTGCATTTGGAAGACGTATTGTCAAGGAGACCTTGGAAAGTATTTCCCAATTCCTAAATCAGTCTTTCTACCAGGTTGTTGTTCTCCAGATGGACGTCGAATGAGAGGCAAGGGATGACGCCCACTAGGGTGCAGAAAGCACTCTAGAAGTGGCTCGCGAACAGTGGCCCACGTTCAGAAAAAATCTCCAGAGGAATGCCGTGGAGCTGGCTTATGTACTGAAGAAGGAATTCAGCCGTCTCTTTGGCTGTTGGCAACCTTGCTAGACGAACGTAGAGAACTGCCTTTAAAAAATGGTCCATGATGGTCTAGACCACATGAAATCTTCAGACTGTGGCAGCCCAATCACTAAGTCCATGGCAATACAAGCCCACAGCTGATGGGGGACCCTTTGGGGCTGGAGCAAACAACTGGGAGGCCGGTTACTGGACTTAACCTGAGCATGGGTTTCACCAGTAGTGACATATTCTTGAACATCCAATCGGATAGCAAGCCACCAGAAGGTTTGGCTGATCGTAGACAGGGTACGGACAGTCCCAGCACTGCAAGCTAAAGGGGAGATATAGGCATCAGCAAGGACTCGGTCTCTGACCCCCTTTTAGGAAAAAGAGCCAGTTGGGGGGGATCCCCTGAGAGATGGACTGGAACAGTGGGCTTCTCCAGCAATGTGCTCTACCTCCAGTTTGGTTGCAGCTAGGAGACAGCCATCTAGTACTACAGTCACTGCCTCCTCATCAGGAATGGGTGAATGAAGGTGGGAGAGGGCATCTGACTTCCAGTTCTTGAACCCCGGACGGAGGGACTCACCAGGCCCAGACATAATGGGAAATGGAAACCCTCAGAATTATTTTTAGAGCAAGAGTTAAACTACGCAGATGAGAGAAATCACTCTGGCAATGGTAAGACAAAAATCAGGAACTTAATTACACAAAGACATTTAATAGAGTGGATACTGTTGTGCAAAGCACATGGAGGAAACATGAGGAGGTGTGAAGATAGAGACAAGAACTGAATAATAAGAAGCAATTTAAAAAATGAAACACACTGACAGAAGGCTGGACTGCGGGGAGCACTATAACATAAAATTCAGGATGTAACCGAAAGCAATAGCTGACAAAGTACTAGTACTTTGCACTTGTGAACTGATTAAAAACTGCTACACAATTACACTCCAATATATTGTTGTGATAAGGGTATACTGTTGCTCCTTTAATTTTTATCCCCCCGGCATATAAGGCGGGGGGATATAGCTATCCCTTTGTCTGTCCGTCCGTCTGTCTGTCTGTAAACATTCTTTAGTCCGGAGCATAACTTGAAAACCGTTCAGTATTTCTTCATGAAATTTCGCATGTAGGTCAGGTGTCATATGTAGATGTGCCTCTTGCTATTTAGGAATTTCTTGAGCAGTTAATCCATGAATGTGGGGGGCAGGGGGGATACGCTATTGTCAGATGGCTCTTGTCTATATCATACATGGCCAGATTCAGAAGTACTTCCCAAACTAGAAGTAAGTTAACAAGTGATTATGCTTACCCAATATGCAGATGCACTCGATCATGATGGTGCAAAGTAGAAGTCCTTAATCGCTTTGGTTCTGGTGTTCCATTTCATGGACAATAACATGAGAAAACATGAAATATTGGAAATACCTACAAAAACGGAATAACTAGTAAGTAGGCCAACCATTTGCAGTGAAAACTACAAATCCTTTTAGGAATGCTGTTAACCAATTTCAGAACTGTGCCTTGTGGGATAGTGACCCATTCATCAAGAAGGATAGACCCCAGGTCTTTGAGGGATTAAGGAGGAGGAAATCAAGTTTGCACTCTGTGCTTTAGAAATTCCTCTTGAAGTTCAAAAATGTTTTGTTACCCCTCAGCTCGACAACGGCACGAGAGGTATTGTCGTCCTTTCAGCGGGCGGGCAGGCGTCCAGGCGGGCGAGCGGCTGCCAATTTTGTCCGGGTTATTTCTCTGTAACCACTTAGGAAGTTCATATTGCATATGTGGACTCCCCATGGGTGGTAGGTGTGCCTTTTCCAGGTTTCGTCCCAGTTTAACCTTTGACCTTGCAGCAGTGACCTTCGGGGCTGAGGGGTATTGCCTGCTTCAGTGAGGCCCATTTTTCTAATTGTGCTCCCCACAGAAGGCATATAATGGCATCCTTATTTTCTTGAGGCCATTAATGTTTTGGGTCATTCCACGCCAAATCACCGAGTGGTTTACCCTAACTCCCTAAGATATCGCTGAAAAAATTTTTTTTTAATTCTATCAGGTATTTCATGAAGTAATCTGAAATTTTAGGTCTCTATGGTGAAGGACTTTCAAGTCTTCAAGGTTTAATATTTGGGCCACGCCCCCCTTTTTGGAGACCCGCAACGCATGATATGTGTTTTGGAGCATTTTTGGGCACTCCTTGAGATAGAGAGCTGAATTTGGGTATCTTTGGGGATACTGGCGCACATTTTCAGAATCTGCCATGAAAATGAAGAAAAGAGGTACCTTATTGAAGACAGTCACATCAAAACTGAATTTTGAACAGAAACCTTCTCTATTTTCCATTTTCCCAGCCTTGCCTGACCAAGGATGCTTCTGATAAAGTGCCAGAAGCAGTAAATTCCTTTTCTGGGGAACAAGAACCATAAGTAGGAGCAGTTTTGGCTGTGCGTGGTTAATTAAATATTTGTTTAAGGCGTGAAAATGGTCACAGGTGAAAAAATGCTGTGTCATCCCCCCGTCTTTGGGTTGATGGAGACCATGTAGCCAGTTGTAAAATTTTATGAAACACATAATACACATTAACAAACATAATAACTACTTCTGGTGAAAATATTTAAGGCCTTATAGCTTTCTTTCTTTGTGAACTGAATTTTTCAAATGTTGCATATTTTCACCCAAAACCATACTGAGATTTACTGAACTCTCCATACACTAAGGCCAGACACTTTGGAATCCAGTTTGATCTGTATTTGACCGTTTCTAAATTCAGCTGAAGTTTTTATGTGTTTGACCACTTGTTATGAAGAGTAATGTATTAAACGAATAACATTTATTAATAACAACTTGCAAAATCAGCTCATATGTTCATTAATGGTCAGCTGAAGTCGAAAGTCAGTTATGTTACTGCAGTTAGGTTCGTCAAAATTGCACGGCAGTTGATCATCACAAAATGTGCTACAGTAATACAAGGGCTGCAATTAGTTTGGGTGGGCATGTGGCAGTTCTGCCTGAACACAAACACACTTTCCCAAAATGTATTATCAATTACATATTTGCTGACTAAGCCAACTCTCATCAGTTATTTTTTTAAGAGACAAGTCAGTCATCCTAAATCCGCACATTCATAGCAAACGCCACAATAAATGCTACGGTACCTTTCCGCTCTTTTAGTCGACCAGTCTTTCAAAGGCACTCAAACATAATTTTAAAGACGAGTATATAACGAATTAATAGCTCAATTTCCTCCAGCCCCTAATGTTGAAACGTTTGCTGTAAATGTTTATTCAAATTACTCCCTGTCCAGGATACGCGTCTCAAGCCCAATTTCGGGAAGTGGAGAGCAATAAGGAGTTCACTGATGACTAAACCACTACGAACACTTAGAAGAGGAAATGACTCACTTTAATCGGGTGTGCGATTTACCTACACTGCATTACTATTTATGAGTATGTATTATGTCTTGAATGTCACGAGTAAAAAATTTCGTTGGTACAGCATTACTCTTGTGTTCAGACTTAATTTGAAACGTTCCAAGACGACCAGTTTATGGACGTTTTTAAAACCCAGGTGCCAAATTCAAAGAACAGTTACTCGGTAAATCCAAGGATCAGAACTCTTTGCCAGTTACCCGAAGTATAATCAAATCGTCAGATGGCTTCCTATGAATTCCGAATTGTACCTTCCAATGACATATAAGGAGCTTCCGAGAAATAAAATACCTTCTGATAGATAGGATTGTCCATATGGGCTTGTCTGCTTTTGTGTATACTGGAAGGGGCCGTGTTTTCAGTGAAGGCAGGCGTCCCTTGTCTTAAAGCGGCAACATCCTAGTGACCACATGTATACATTCGGAATTCAATATAAATGTATTGTTTACCTGTCTGTGAGCTCCCATTTAATAGCGGTGCATTTTTTCTGTCTACTCATGGTTGACTATCTGTTATTAATGCCCTCATATTCAATTGAAAAGTTAAATTAAAAATTGAGGTATTCTGCTTGTTCAACATTACACTGTAAATATTGCTGCACTCTTTGTAAGCTGCAGTGCTTAGGTTAAAAGCACATTGAGCTGTACTCAGAGGGACAGCTCATTCCGTCTCCCTGAGATGACAGTGATATTTTGCATCAAAATGTTAATGAGCTCAGTATTGTGCTTGACACCTTATATTCAAGCTGTCAAGGGAGAGTGAGGAGTGGGCCCATGATATTACTTCTGACCTCCATACACAGGGTTGTGAAAGGGTATGGGGAACTTGCCCACCGAACAGTCTACCTGTTTCAAATCGAACTATCCCCTTCTTGAAAGATCCGGAACCACTTGATCAAACAGCATGCTAATACAAGAGTTGGCCTGATTCTAATCTCTGTTGTGACTAGCGAAGCAAGCCAAATGCGAAATGAGGCAAAACTAGGCTTCTGGTCGGCATGACAAACTAAGGCTAGTGGAAAGGAATAATGCCAGTTCTGACACAAGTAACAAAATCACAAATGAAATGAGGAGTACAACTTGGGTTTTGAAAATGACAGTCAAGGCATTCATTTATGTATCATTGTAGACCTATATTATAAGAAAAAAAATGTGTAAAACAAGACATTAAATTTTTTACATCATCAAGTTTATTTTGAATTTTAATAAATGTTCATTCTGAATCTGATACAAGCAACTTCTTCCCGAAAAAAATTGGAAGTGGGGCATTGTAAGACAAGGGAAGACGTGAAATAGTTAATAAAAGGGCTGGTGGATGTGGTAGATTACCTCAATTTAATAAATTCTGAATATTGTTAGAAATCGCTGATTATTTGATTATCAAAGAAAAAATCTACAATGTGAAATAAGTTGATGTGGCATTGAGTTTTGTGGGTTACCTTTTCTAGTAATTAGCAGTGTTGGCAACAAACCATATTCAGCTCAAGAGCAGGTATTTTATTCTCCTGTGAGTGCAGTGGAGATGGCGTCATGGTTGTCTTTGTTTTGAAACACATTCAAAGACACAGACTGAGGAAAATGCACTCAAGGCCTGTATTGCTTCCATGTGCAAACTGGGTAAGGGTCAGGAATTTTGACTGTCATATCTGTGCATTGACTTAATGTGTCAGATCTGGTCAGATGGAGGTTTAAGGGGATTGTATAAACCAACTTCGCAATCTTCTCCTGGCGAACACTGAGGTCACTGAAGTGAGAGTCAGGGTTAGGAGGTAGAAATGAGTCAAATGTTTCTTATAGCCCCATGTGATCGAGGGACATTAAAATGCTCCATACAATGCCTGCAGCAATTTTACATATCACATTGTTAATTATTAGGTGCAGAATCACTATACTGACTCAGAGGAAATCATATGTTAACTATTCATCAACCCCACTCAGAACAGGCCATTTCAGTAAGTCACTAAAGCAGCAAACACGACACCATACGCTATATAATCGGTATGTTGTTTTTGTTTGACCTTGAAGCCAATATCCCCTTCAAATGTTGGCTTAAATTGCAGGTGTAAACAAGAAAATCTAAAAATGAGGAAGCACCACCTGACAGTCCTTTTTATGGTTGCATTGCCCTTTTAATTTTCTTCAAGTCTATCCAAACTACTAGTGAGAGTCAGTGTCATTTTCTTTGAACATGAGGTCTAACCCCCTCCCCCATGCACTGATTTAATGTCTTGCATAAGCACCTTGCTTTTATTGATGTCTCGCCACCAACTACACTAGTACGGTATGAGGTCTTAAAAGCTTTTCAATAAGACATATTGCCAGCAACTAAGTCTTCAGTTTGTTTAAATTCACAAATCTGATGTTTACTATGCAATGTGCAAAACAGTGTGTACTGTTGCAGGAATTATTCATGAAAAGATACGTATTCAATGAAATGTATGATGTGAACTTAGTTTGAACTGTTTTTACTATGGGCCTTTAGTGGGGAGAATGTTTTAACAGTGCGTCTGTAACCACAGCACAAAAAAACTAACTGGAGAAAACTTTCAATGAGGGCAACCACCTACAATCTGACAAACTGTGCCTTACTACCTATAATCTTTTGACATAATGGAACATAAATTGAAAACAAAGGAATCGCGTTGCAATAACTGTCTTGCATCAGTTTCTGAAAGAAAATGATTTTGCTTATAATGAATACTATTGTTACTCGGACAGTGGAGCAACTCAATTTTGGTCGGAACAAAGGGGTGAAGGAGAAATATAACGAATTCATTGTAAATCCCTTGCTCATCCTCAGAAAAATCCTCGCGATTTCACCACAAGAAGACATTACCCTTTTAATTTTTGACCCCGCCCCTTTAACATCTTTAACTCCTCCTAGTTTAGTGTATCAATTCAGGACATGTCATGTGACCAAGGGTGGTGGGAGGTGTTAATGCGCGTTGTGTTGAACCTCGCAGTTCAGTGCCTGCATTCCTCTCTTCGTCAAAGCCTGCTTTAAGGAAAAGAACAAATCATAAATAATAACTCACGCGGACCGGACTAAACCATGAAGAGTCGATTGGATTTATGACTGAACCCGCGTCAAAAAGAAATGCGTGCGCTGCAGAATCTGTGAAGCTTTTTTGATGATTCGTTTCATTTTGTTTTAACAGAAACCTAAAGGAGATAGAAAATAAACATAAACGGCGCTTATTCCCTATTTAAAAAGAAAACAAAATGGCTGATGACAGCAACCGATAACAAGGGCAAACGACGTTGTCCCCTTTAAGAGCAAAAAAAGGTACCAATTATTTTTTATACAAGTTTAACGTCAAAATTGGACGTAATTTCCTGGCTATTGTTTGTTTCTGTGCAGTCGGGAAAGTGTTTTCATCAGAGGTATTGTGGTAAAAAATGGTAAATCGCTGTCTTCAGAAGAATAATCGCTCGTGGTTAAATTAAGACAGATAGGTAATTGTGGCAGCTAGGTGAGGTGCAAACTAGCTGCCTGGCTAGAGTCGAAGGGGCCGATCACAAGAAAAAAACGTTGCTTATCTGTTTTCATAGGTTTTCTTGGTTACAGTATGAGGAACTAGCCATTTTAATATACGCATTTTCTTTTGATCGAGCAAGCGTTAGGCTGCGCAAACCAGGTCAATTCCTTTTTATGCTGGGGAATATAAACTGTCTAGGAATTGATAGAAAAAAACAGCATGCATCAGTGTATAAAATTATGATAAATATGCTCTAAATGTATATATTTTTAATTAAATAACATACCTTTTTGTAAAACGAAATATAGAAGATAAACAAATGGCAGAGGCCTTGTGTACAGATCCTATATTTTAATAGCGAAGTTACGTTGATTCGAAACATAATCAAGCAGTTCCGTTGCTAATTATTGCTGGGAATCGCTCCTGACTGATGCTGCTACGTGATACTTGATTTATGGGTAATTGGTAGTTTTCTAAGGTCATAGCTACGTTTCCGATTATACCTAAAACCTATTTATATTTGTTTTCGCTCGATAAAAGACAGTCCTTCGCGCAACCACATTGAGCAACAGAGATTACCTTCAAAATAGGCCAATCCAATAACATTAAAATGAAACCATAAATATCTATGCATTTCGCTACAGCTGGCTAGTTTACTTCGCAGCATTGTTGTAAATAAGAATGACAGGGATCACTGATACATAGTTGCGCTCTGAGCCAGGGAAATGTGGGGGTTGGTGTCATCAGCATTCATGTAGCTACGGTTAATTCCCATTCGTTTGCGCTGAACGTAATTGTTGCATCGTAATGAGCAAATTCTAGATTATTCTGAATTCCACTGCTGTTCCGTCGACAAAGATATTCGATTTACTTTGATGTCCGTTCTGTACAAGGAGTCGACATCCTGGGAAAACCAATCGCTTGGGAAAAGGGAGGCAACTAGCTGGCAAGATAGGTCTTTTTTCCGAAATCGGATATCGAAATCTGTTATGTTTATCGTTTTGATCAAATATTTTATTTATATTGATTTTAGACCAACGAATACTTTATTTGCC
Source organism: Gymnothorax reevesii (assembly GCA_029721435.1). Lineage (NCBI taxonomy): Eukaryota > Metazoa > Chordata > Actinopteri > Anguilliformes > Muraenidae > Gymnothorax > Gymnothorax reevesii. The sequence goes on from CM056582.1 coordinate 67,293,231, forward strand.
CGCTTTTATCAGTCATTGTGCCTTTGTTAGCACAGATGTAGCTTAAAGGCTTCCTGAATGCCAGCGCTGCATTGTACTTCGTCACAGTTAGAGATTAATTAGAGAAAAATTTAGTAGCCTGGCAAAAGCGTTTGATTCCGGCTGAAGAGCTTCGTCTCCTGACAAAACGCGTAAAGGTAAAAGCCTAGTCTTCATAAGCACACAAATTCTTATTAGGCATCACAGCGAAGTTGATTTCATTTTATGCTGTGGAATTCGATCCTTCGACCTCGACAGTGGAAGAAGCGCCCCCGTGGCTTCATGAGGAATTATCATCAGCCTTTCTAAATGGACTTCCGAAGACTTTACTTGGTTGGTAGCGAGCAAGAAAATTCCTTTAAAGACCGGGCAGATTAGTCCAATTGGATGTACATTACTGTCGGTTAATGTACAACTGGAAATTGACATAGGCTTACGGCAGTCAAAAGGCGCATTTGATTCTCAATTTATTTTCTCCAAAGCAAATTCGTTCTGCTAGCCAATTAATGCAAAATTTAGCCGCAAGTGTCTCAGAAGAGTTGAGATGGCCGAAAACTGGAAAAATTGCTTCGAGGAGGAGCTCATTTGCCCCATATGTTTGCATGTATTCACTGAACCTATACAGCTGCCTTGCAAACACAACTTCTGTCGTGGATGTATTAGCGAGGCCTGGTCGAAAGACACCGGTATAGTCCGGTGCCCGGAATGCAACCACGCCTACAACCAGAAGCCAAGCTTGGAAAAGAATCATAAATTGTCAAACATTGTAGAAAAATTTAACGCACTGAATGTGGAAAAACCACCAGCAATATTGCAATGTATCCTATGTCGTCGAGGGCCTCCGCTCCCGGCGCAGAAAGTTTGTCTCCGCTGCAATGCACCATGCTGCCAGTCTCACGTTCAGACACACCTCCAACAACCTTCCTCCAATCCGGGTCACTTGCTAGTCGAGGCCGAGGATGTACGGGCCTGGAGCTGTCCCCAACACGACGAATACAGACTTTATCATTGTGAAGCGGAACAAGTGGCCGTCTGCCAGTACTGCTGCTTCTCCAGATGCGCTGCCAGCCACGGCCATGCAGTCTGCGACGTGGAGGTTCGGCGCAACGATATCAGAGTAAGTTAACTTCGTTAAGCAAACTCCTCGAGTCCTTGACGTTGGTACGTACTTAGGAGTACTCTGCACTCGTACTAAGGTGTGCAGTTCTCACCGAACAATATGATGTTCAGTCGCAATGAGTTTATATTAATCAATTATGTATCCTGTATCAACTAGGTATATTATCGTCGCCATCTATTGCAGTTTGACGTAACATTTTAGCTGCGGGGTTGTCCGCTGTCGTATTTGATGTTCTGGTCCATGGGGTTCAATAGATTTCCGCTTCTAATGTTTATGAAATTACCCTGCTGAATCGGTGAGTTTGATGGGCAGTAGATGTCTGATTTTTTTTTTATCTTAAAGGTGTTGTCAAATTGGAACATTTTACTGGGTTTTGTGATCTCGAATAGCTTGGGTTTCATTGTCCACACGTCGGCTTGGCCGACTACTTTGCTGAAAACGTTGGCCTTGCATTACAACTGATTAGTCAACATGGTGCGTATCGGAATTCGCTGGTTTCTAAGGTCTTGTGATTATAGACGGGAGTACGGCTCACTGTTCGAGAACTGGATAAAGTATGTGATGGGATTACAAGCTAAGATGCAAACGGGGGCTAATAAATTATACATACCAAGCGAGATTGTCAGTTTTATATTTGGAAAAAATACTGTTATTTGTATACTGCTAAAGCATAGGCCTACTGCGGGAATGGAAAGCTATGGCACATCCCTTTATCCTGCTTTATTGTCACTCAGTCAATTCACACGAATTGGTAAAAGATTGAATTGGAATGGTCTTCCCTTGGGTGTATGAATTTTCACTTGTGAAGCATTCCAGCTTGGTTCCTATTCACTTCCAGTGGAGGGATATACAAATGGGCACAGTCTTGAACAATGCAGGAGCCTCTATGTGCTTATCTCCCAGACACAGGTGTGTCCTGCAGCTCCCAGAGAAAGCTGAAGAACCGGGAGAGCTTCAGTATATTGTGTGACACAAGTGCAAAGGGATTTTTCTTTGTGTTTTCTTTTTATTTCTTTTTTTTGTTCTTGTTCCGTTGAAAAATATTTCCGTGGCCCATGTGAAACATTTCGTTTAAAGTGTTTTGCTTTAACCCGTTTTTTTTGCGTGTTGCACTTTTTCTTGTCTCGCATACATATTTTTCCTCTCGCCTGACTGCTCAGAGCAGTTTTCTGGCCAGCTGCCTTGTGTTTGACAGTTGGTTCCTGATAAATGCATTTTTCAGTGTGTTTGCATTGCGGGAATGCAGTTAAAAGATGCATTGGAGTTAATGGTAAGGCCCTTTTGCCCCATGAACATGATTGTTGACTAAATATAATGGACAGTATAATCCCATGAAGAAGACAAGAGTCAGAGGAGTGCTGCTCTGATGTCAGATTTAAGCTGCTTTCACACCGGACGCGAAACGAATTTTTCGCACGACAGATTACGTTCAAAGGCCATGCAAAGACGCGAATCGCCTTTCGCGTGTATTGGCGTCTTTGTATTGACTTTGAATGTAATCTGTCGTGCAAAAAATTCATTTCGCGTCCGGTGTGAAAGCGGCTTTAAAATGGTGAAAGGCAAATGGAGAATGTTCTCTTCAGTGTTGCTAACCCTAATCTGTTCTGACTCAGCTCCTGTCTCCTGGGAGTGTTGACCTTGCTGGCACATGTACTGGGGAGAGCTCTCAATAGATTACCTCCCACGGGGGGGGGAACAAAAAAAAAAAAACAGGATATTGTGGCATTTGTACAAGATGCTCCTGTACCTAAGTGATGCAGCAGTTTTTGTTGACTTTTAATCGAAGGATTTTTTTCAAAGAATTTTTTCCATAGCTATTTTTTGGGGTCAGTTTTGTCTTAAAATTTTGTATTTATATTAATAATAATAATAAGTTCTTTGAATACATATTTTTTTTAAAAAGGCATGGTTCCCTGGGTACCAGCAGCTGGGTGTAAGTGGGCCAGTGTTCTGACTGTTCAGGAGCATCTGGCAAAGGGCAAAATGGAGGGCTTGCTATGCTAGTGAATGTCCGCCGCAGCCAGCAGCCGTCAGCAAGGGCCACGATCGACTCGCTCAACCCGAGTGGCGGCTGCAGGGGGGTAGAGATGAAGGCAGAAATGACAGCAATCTGGACCCAGCCTTTTTCCCTGGGAGATAAATCCACTCCTGCCTGCATAGATGTTCTATTACACCATCCCCCCAACATGGTATTAGGTTCCAGCCTTTGGCCCTGCTGCCCGCATGCATCCTACCGTCACTACAATTAGGTCACAGTCTTAGATCCTCCTACTTCAAAGCGTTATTGTGTGTTTGTGTGTGTGTGTGTGTGAGTATATGTGTGCCTGAGCTACTTCAGTCAATTTCAGCAGAAAGCAGAACTGGAACTTTTAATTTGAAAGAAATATTTTGCTAACGCCAGAAAAGAAAATCGGTATCATTGGCATGTAAATGAGGCTGTTCAGATGAGGGAGACTGATTAATGTGCACTGCTTCTCCCTCTAAGTGGGAGGGAAAAATGTGAGGCATATGTTTTCACACATTCAAATCCAGAACGGGATGTTATGAGTAAAACGTAGTCGATGCATTCTATGTGTTTTAGCTTTTGACATTCTTACCATTTTTTTTATTAGTGTGATCTGTTTTTATTAATATTTGGTGTATGTAATGATTGCACCAAGGAAAAGTGGGGGGGATGATGGTTTAGCTAAAATCACATGAATACACTGAAGCTCAGGCCTGTTTTTCGTAACCTTTTTATGAATTTCTGTTTTTGTCATTTCGCTGCTTTCCCACAAGGGCTTCTGTGTTCTCTCCCTGGACGATCAGAGTCGGGGAGATGTGCTGGTGGGCTTGGCTTGGCCTCAGTAGCTTTGGGGTTGCTTCGGGAGGGGGGTGTCTTGGGTGTTGAGACTCCCCATTGACATGCTCTGGTTTGTGGGGGTGGAGGAGGAGGGCTGCATTGACGCTTTGTCCAGAGCTCTTTGCCATAGACCGACTGACAGGGCACTTCCTGTTCCTTTCCCATGGTTGACAGTGACTCCTGTTGCCCTGGTTTAAATAAAGTTTTACGGAAACCCAGGAGGAAAACCCAATACTTCCCCAGTCTAACTGTTTGTGTGTCTATATGTGTGTGTGTGTGCCCGGTAGGGGGGTCGTGTAGCATAGACTATCCTCAACACATTGGCTTCTTGGGCCTCCTGTGGGCTCTTAGCAACCAAAAACAAAAAAAGATCCGTGCATGAAAAGGAACGTCCCCTTTCTTTCAAGACTGCGTGTGTGGTGCAGGAGAAAATGCATCTGTGCTTGCTTGCGTTCATTTGCGTGCGATACAGTCTGGTATTCATGTTTGTAGGAAGCCGGACACGAGAATGTGCTTTGCTTGTGTGTGCGCACGCGCAAGCTTATGTGTACTTGCTTGTACACATTTGTCCGTTTCTATTTGGACACAACACTAAAGAGCTGTGATTCCTCTGACCATCTCTCATGCAACTTCTTATTAATTTTTTTTTTCAAATCCAGAACTGTTTGGAGAATATGGATGCAGTATCTACCTGCAATTGAAAGGTGACAGGCTCAACTTTAACCAAATTCACAGTTTTCAAACCCAATGTGTGTGAACACGTATGTAGTCAAGAAGCTGAAATGCTGCCAGCGCCCAAACGCTCAGGAACTACACACGCGAAGGAAATCATTGTCCCTTTAGGAGCACAATGGCTTGTCTTAAAGTCAGTGCCTGTTGTGCACTTATGTACCCTTTTAGCGCCCTGAAGGGTACACATGGTTACCTTGAGGTCCAGTAATTAGCCTTTGGGGTACATTATTGTGTGTTGTACTTTAAGGGACAGAAGTGGACTCCTATTGTACCTCTATTTCTGAGAGTGTGTTCTCTGGGCATTGGTGTGTTTATCTACATTCTTGCGGTCGGTACTGTGTGTTTATTATTAAGCGGGGGCCGCATTCCTTGGAGAGAGCATCTGCCAACAGTTGGGTCATCAAAGGAACAGGTTTTGTAGATGAAAGTAGACATCCAGTCAGGACTATTCTGTATTGCACAGTCTCTGTTTCTAGGAAAATGGCTTACACAGTGATGGCTGCTGCTTCAGGCCGGACTTGATTCCAATCCCTGGTGTTTGCGTTAGCAGCGTCATGCTAGGACGGACAAGCAAAACCTCAGTGTCATTTCTTTTAAATGAGGGTGTTTTTTTCTGTCTGGGCTTCAAGGAGAGGGGATTTTTCATACAATCAGCACTTAGTTTTTCTGCTCTCTGGCCCCACCCTCCCTCCCACGACCAGCATATTTTTGGGTGGATCCCATATGAGAAAAGAAAAATCTCCTTTAGCTGCTTTCTGTCAGTGCGGAGGCGTTTTTGGCGGCTAGCCCAAAATTGGGTTTCACCAAATCACCCCTGGCCCACGTTCAGCCTTCGTCTGATTGGCTACCTTCAGTGTGGAGCGGTGTGCATGAGCAAGCTGTTTTTGGGCTGTTCTCCCCCCCCCAAAGATTGCTCGTATTGCTCATGTTTTGGCCACAAAGTAACTATTATGGTTGGTCATGCATGGCCTCCAAAATTTGTTTAATATGATCTTCAGCTGGAGAATTATTAGTAATTTTATTGTTCAGTTTATGCTCAAAAGTACCCCTTTGTGTTAAAAGCAGTAAAGGTTTGTGCCTGCGTGCATGCAAAAGTTGTTTGTGGGAGAGCAGCATGTGTGGGCCTTTTTTCCATTCCTGTGTTAAGGGTCACACACCTGTGTTCAGTAGTCATGGCGACCATTTAATGCCTAGAGGGGCCCAAGTCCAGTAACAACCGTGTGTGTGTGTGTGTGTGTGTGTGTGTGTGTGTGTGTGTGTGTGTGTGTGTGTGTGTGTGTGTGTGTGTGTGTGTGTGTGTGTGTGGGGTGGGGGGCATAGTTCATATTTCTTTTTTCCCTGCTGCTGTTTCATTAATGAAGCCCATATTTCTTTTTTAGTGTGTTTCCTGCATGCTGGAACATGAATAACAATAGTATAATATTTTTTATGGTCTATGCTCCTGCGTCCAGGCTAGTGTGAGGGTCGTTTGTGTAAAACTGTGCAGGAAGTTCTGCTTCCTTGCTTGCAGGACTGAATGAGTTTGAAGTCAGTCAAGCTTTTTCTGCTCCTGGCATGTGATTATTAAGGGTGTTGTTCCACAGTACTTTCGGTGCTGCTGTGCGGCGTGTGCAAAGAGATAAATTAGTGGCTGAAGCCTTGCAAGGTGGTGGGGCTTTTGTTGTGGAGAAAAGAATCTGATAGAGTGACTGTATTAAAACCAATGCAGTACCATTACTTATAAATATTTTTTTTTTTAATTTAGCCTGTTTAAATTCTTCCAGTATGCTTTGGCAGATGGCCCTCAGCCCATACCATCCTCCATGATGTGCATATTTGTGCTTGTCATGTTCTGGCATAAGAAATGCTTATGCTTCGCTGGCGTTACGGTGTCCTGATATAGTTCCACATTTACAGCCCTGCCATCTGAGTGAAATTAGAGTGATATTTGTTGTATTTGTTCTTCAAAAAATTGAAACTGTGAGAAAATGGTTTATTGAAAAATTTTTTACTTTAAAGGCAACCTATCATGCTGTTTTTACCAGGTTATAATATTCTTGGATTTTCGAAAGGGAGGTTCATAAAATTTTTACCAAAAAAAAAAAAAAAAAACACAATTTCACAATATGCACAATTTCTCGGCATTTGATTCCTGTAATTCCTAACCCTTTAAAAAAACGGGCTGTTCTGAGTAGGTGTCCCCTTAATGAAATGAGCTCTGCTCTGATTGGCCTGTGAATGGTTCTACCATCCCCATGTGTCAATGGAGAGCGAAATCCCCAAGGTACTGTCTCTTGTAGAAATGACTGTACTAGTAGCTTGCCAGCTATTAAACTATTCAATGCTTACGGAATGGTCATGTCTGTAGGTTAGGCAGGGATGGTAGTAGGGCTGTCAGAATGAGCCTAAAATGCCGTTCGAATATTCATGACAATTAAACACATGATACTGATGTAATATTGAATATTTTACTTTCTGTATTTCCCACACAAAATAACAACATTCCATACTAACATAAGATACATCAACATATATTTGATGGCTAATAAACTATAGACCTAAGACCTAAATCCAAAACTATTTTCCGCAAATGAAACTGCATTTCAGAAAGCACATTTTCTATTCTCTGGTTTTTAACATTACACAATAAAAACCAATACTCACTGTCGGAATGGTAGGCTAACTTGAACTCGCATATAACTTTGCGAACAACTTTTGCTTGGTCCTGTGTTTTACCGTCGTCGACTGACGAAGATGTAACAATTTGAAGACAGTGAGCAGTCTCTGCAGTATAGCGCATTGGTAGCACCCTCTGTACACTGCACTCACTAACAGTGGGTTAATTATCTCGGCATGACTTATTCGGCGATTAATTTTCACATTTGGTCCTTTGTTTTATTGATAGAAAATCAATTTGTATTTGAATATGGAATACTCATTGACAGCCCTACATGGTAGTAACATTCACAAAGAAATTTGACAAATTCACCATAAAAAGTTTAACTAAACTTAGAAATCAGTCTCTAACCTTGATTCGTGGTTAGCGTCTATGTTGTAGCAACTGCGCAGTCATTCCCAGTAAATTTTATGTTATTTTCCCAAACTGAATTCCCCCATTCTATTAATTCCAATTAACCCTTATCCTACATTGCCCCTGGCTAAGCAAGACAAGTCAGGTTAAAACCTAGTATATGGCTGGACCGTTAATGTTGCTATCATTGCGATACTAATTTGCTTTAGTGCCTTCATGGTAATTTCCATTATTTGACAGCGTTGACCGACTCTATCACTGTGCTTCTCAGTCACTCTGTGTCACGGATATTTGCGTTTGTTCTGTCAACAGACGCTTAATTCAGTCAACTGACTGGCTAGCTCCCTAGCAAGCTAGCGAATAAACTACAACCTTGTTTCCAGAAAGGTTGGGAAGATGTGACGACTGTAGCCTAAATAAAAACAGACTGCCATTATTGGCAAACCATTCAACACTACCTTAAATTGAAAACAGTTCAAAGACAACATATCAAATGTTTAAACTGAGAAATGTTATTATTTTTGAATAATATCTGCTCATTTTGAATTTGATTTCAGCAACACGTTTCAAAAAAGTTGGGAGGGGGGGATGTTTACCACTGTTAAATCATTTGTTTTCTCATTCTTGCCTGATTTTCGATTTCAGCTTCTCAACACTTTTGCAGACTCTTGTCACATTTGTTGTTTCATAGTGCTCCAAATATTCAGTAGGGGACTGAATGGCTGGACTGCAGGCAGGCCAGATTAGCTCTCGGACTCTCTTACTACAGATCCATGATGTTGTAACATGCGCTAAATGTGGTTTGCCATTCTTTTGCTGGAATAAGCAAAGCTTTACCAGAAAAAGACATCTGGATGGCTGTATATGTTGCTCCAAAACCTGTACATATTGAACAGCAATAATACTGCATTCACAGATGTGCAAGTTACCCATGCGACATGCTTTAATTCACCGCCTTATTATCACGGATGCTGGCTTTTGATCTGTGTGCTGATCAAAAGCCAAATGTTCCCTCTCCTCATTAGACGTGGCATCCTTGATTTTTTTTTATTTTTTTATTTTTTTTTTTTCTCTCTCTCAGATTTTGTCAGATCGCAGGATAATTTTCTACTTCGTCTCAGGCCATCATAAATGAGATAAGGCCCAGAGAAGGCGGCAGCATTTCTGGATCCTGTTTTATGGTTTTTTTTTTTTTTTTACATAGTTAAGTTTTAGTTTTGGTTTTGATTGGTCAGTTGGCTGAATAAATGGCTTGATTGCAAGTTGGGCAAAGTACACGGGAATTGATTTAAGGTAAGCTAATTATGCCAAGGCGGTGGAGGCTGTCCAATCACAGTGGTAATTAGCGGACTTTAAATCAGTTTTCTTTCCGGAAAGGTAATAAGGACGCTCATTTGTCTGCCTAATAGTGGCAGTTACTTTTATTGTGCTTAAAATGATTGTGATTCGGTTAATCGCGCAGTCCTACTGCCATGATGTGGATTGGGATATAGGATGTTGGATGTTGTTCTTCTTTTAATCAGTCAGTTTAGCTATCACACTTCTTTTCTAGGCCTGAACTCCTAAATGGTTCAATATTTCTCAAAAAAAAAAAAAATTATGGATACATCTTATTGTGTCGGTGTCCCTTTTCATACTTCCATCTGTTGTCCTGCCCATCTGTTCGCCCCTCCACTGCGTTTTGTTTTCAGGCCAGACATCAGCCATTCCATGGCGGGGGATTTGAGCATTTCATGCTTGATTTTATGTTTAAATGGTAGATTATTGCAATGGTGAAGTATTTGCTCTACACATTTGTGGATGAAGGGACAAACTGTGTTCACTGACCTTGGTCTTCAGAAGTGTTCCTGCGCTTATGCAGTGATTTCCAGCGCCAAATTCTGTTTGTTTTAAATGCAGTACCGCCTCAGGGCTTGAAGATGATGGCCATTCAATACTGGTTTTCAGCCTTGTTCGGTGCATACAGAGATGGACTCTATGAAACTTAATGATCTGCAGATGATGAAATCCCCAGATTTTTTTGCAATTTTACATTGAGAAAAGTTATTCTTGATTCACCAGCAAGAACCACATCATCAAAAAAGAGTTTAAAAGTTTATTGAAGAGGATATGGTTGATATTAGAGAGGGGCATGTTCATAGAGCTCTTCTGCTTTGTTATCTACGAGTATAGGTATGCTACTAAAGGGAATTTGTCGTAGCACTTGGGCGAGACAAGCCTCCTAGCACCCTACTGAAAGGATAGGGAGGCAGGAGAAGTGAGGGAAGAGGGGAATGGGATGGGAGGGGGGTGTGCATAATCCTAAAGCTGAAGGGGAGGAGGGGGTTAGGCATGTATTTATAGGAAGTTCCAAATGAGTCACGGTTGATGTGTGGTCCTGTTCTTGAAACTCTGCTTAGATGGCCTCAATTCACTAGCAAGGACCACACCATCAGCAAGATGCATTTAAAAGTTTATTTCTGATAATATGGTTGATATGTGGGAGGGAAAGTTTTATGGAGCTCTTCTGCTTTGTTGACTGCAAGTTTGGGAAAGCGCAATAGGGAATTCACCGTAGCACCCCAGGCATGTGAACCTCAAAAAACTTCCAGATGAGGTTTATTGGAGATTTTGCCGCATGTAGCAGTTATACATTTGGAAGGACAGTCATCTTGTATGTTCTGGGATGCCGTTCTGGGAGGTTGAAGTAATGGCTCTGATCCAGAAGGATTGCACTGAGCAGAAGAAAGGCCAGACAATGAAAGAATGTAGCAGAAGTGCTGGTAGAACCAGGATGGAGTAGCTATTTCTTCAGACCCAGAGACAGAGAGTCTTTCAATGTTAAAATCTGAGATTTCCAGAATTGCAGGAAATCAGCTAAGGTCTCAAGGACTCGGTGGTGTCTGTACATCGATGAAGTAAATTAACTCACCAGATTCTATTTGTAAAGCAGATTTCATAAGTATTGTTCATGATGCACTTTACAGTGAAACCTGGCCTGATCCCCCTCAAAAGCAAGCCTGCAGTGATGGTGGCAAGGAAAATCTCCCAATGAGGCCTTGATAGGAAGAAACTTTGGGAGGAACCAGGCTTTAGAGGGGGAAGCCCATCCTCCTCTGACCGGCTCAGCCAGGCTTTTAGTTTGTGATTATCAACGGGGTCAATAAGAATGTTAAAGGGGGCAGTCTTGAGTTGGGTGTCAGTCTGGGGTGTACTCTGGGCAACACTTTGGCTTTAGACTGGGCTAGTGCCATGGACCGGAGGTTATCGGTGGTGCTGACTGGGCAGCGTATGAACTGGATTGGACTGGTGTCGTTCTATATGGATCATTCATTGTGTGTAACAGACGGTGTGTAACAGAGTGCCAGATTTGACGGCATATAAACTGCATGACTAAGGGGGCATTTGAGTGTCCTTTGTTAATTATGTCAATGGCTGCGAGGCTGTCTGCTCAATGGAAGAGTGGCCATGCAGGAACGTTTGTAGCCCTCTGAAATGGCTGTGATCATTATGGGATAGCTTTGAAGAGCGGGAGAAAAATAACAGTTGCTCAAAATCTCTGGGGGGGTTATTCTGTTGCGAATCATCTTCCTTCATGCATAGAAACCCCCAAAAATGGAATGAAACAGCAGCATTGGTGTACAGCTGCTTGTTCTGTGTGTCGTCATACGTGATCCCATTCTGGTTAGTGAGGTAGGCAGTGTTCAGCACAGCTTGCACAGTTTAGTGAGATGAGGTTCAAGGGTGTTGGAATAGTTAAGTTTGATTTATAGTGAGAGATGATGCCTTTGAAGAAGGATGCATTATGTGAACTTAAGTGCTGGAATACCAGTGCCAGTAGCTCTTTCTATGGCAAACTGGTGCAATCGCTGGATGGTGGCTGCAGGGGGCACTGGTATCAGTGTCAGTAGTCTAAGGCAACTGCTGCAGTTGATGGAAATGAGTGGCAGCTCTGGCATCCTGGTGCCAGGAGCCTGTGGAAAAGGGAGCTGCATCGCACACCAAGCAACATACAAAACCCAAAACCAGTGAAGTTGGCACGTTGTGTAAATCGTAAATAAAAACGGAATACAATGATTTGCAAATCCATTTCAACCTATATTCAATTGAATACACTGCAAAGACAAGTTACTTAATGTTCGAACAGATAAACTTTGTAATTTTTTACAAATATTAGCTCATTTGGAATTTGATGCCTGCAACATGTTTCAAAAAAGCTGGCATAAGTGGCAAAAAGGACAGAGAGTTGAGGAATGCTTATCAAACACTTATTTGGAATATCTCACAGGTGAACAGGCTTATTGGGAACAGGTGGGTGCCATGATTGGGTATAAAAGCAGCTTCCCTGAAATGCTCAGTCATTCACAAACAAGGATGGGGCGAGGGTCACCACTTAGTGAACAAATGCGTGAGCTGATTGTTGAACAGTTTAAAAACAACATTCCTCAACGACAAATTTAGGGATTCAATCATCTACGGTCCGTAATATCGTCAAAAGGTTCAGAGAATCTGGAGAAATCACTGCACGCAAGCGACAAGGCCAAAAACCAGCATTGAATGCCCGTGACCGTCGATCCCGGGCAGTACTGCATCAAAAACCGACATCAGTGTGTGAAGGACATCACCACATGGGCTCAGGAACACTTCAGAAAACCACTGTCAGTAACTACAGTTTGTCGCTACATCTGCAAGTGCAAGTTAAAACTCTACAATGCAAAGCGAAAGCCATTTATCAACAGCACCCAGAAACGCTGCCGGCTTCGCTGGGCCCAAGCTCATCTAAGATGGACTGATGCAAAGTGGAAAAGTGTTCTGTTGTCTGACGAGTCCACATTTCAGATTTTTTTTGGAAACTGTGGACGTCGTGTCCTCCTGACCGAAGAGGAAAAGAACCATCCAGACTGTTATAGGTGCAAAGTTCAAAAACCAGCATCTGTGATGGTATGGGGGTGTATTGGTGCACAAGGCATGGGCAACTTACACATATGTGAAGGCACCATTAATGCTGAAAGGTGCATACAGGTTTTGGAGCAACATACGTTGCCATCCAAGCAACGTATTTTTCATGGACGCCCCTGCTTATTTCAGCAAGACTATGCCAAGCCACATTCTGCACGTGTTACAACAGCATGGCTCCGTTGTAAAAGAGTGCGGGTACTAGACTGGCCTGCCTGTAGTCCAGACCTGTCTCCCATTGAAAATGCGTGGCGCATTATGAAGCGTAAAATACGACAACGGAAACCCCGGACTGTTGAACAACCTAAGCTGTACATCAAGCAAGAATGGGAAAGAGTTCCACCTGAAAAGCTTCAAGGCGATGTAACACAGTGGTAAAAAGGCCCCTGTGCCTACTTTTTTGTAATGTGTTGCTGCCTTTAAATTCTAAGTTAATGATTATTTGCAAAAAAAAAAAAAGTTTCTCCGTTTGAACATTAAACATCTTGTCTTTGCAGTGTATTCAATTGAATATAAGTTGAAAAGGATTTGCAAATCATTGTATTCTGTTTTTATCTACAATTTACATAACGTGCCAACTTCACTGGTTTTGGGTTTTGTATAAGGGCATGGGAACCAGGTAGCAGTATAGTCATGTTGCATACTCTTTTAAAGGAAAAGTTCACCCAAAAATGAAAATTCAGTCATCATCTCACCCCAAGGCTTATCGAAGGGTCCATGAATTTCATTATTCCTCAAAACACTTTTGGAGCCACAACGAAAAACAGCATTGAAAACAAATCCAAATCATTTGAAGTCAACGGAAACCACTTTTTCCAGCATAAAAAAACAACATATAAAAACCACAAAATGCCTCCATACTGCTCTTGCGGCATAATCCAAGTGTCCATAAGCCCCAACATTCAAATCTGACTCGTAATGACATCTTTTCACAATATTTTTAGGCTTCATGTCCAAAGTAGCCGCCTTGTTCATTTTCACGGAAGAAATTCGAAATTCAAGACCTAGCTCCTTGTTGTATCCCACATACGAGCCATGGAATGAGGAACACACAAAACTGTCGAATACCTAGGACTCAGTAGCATACCAGCCATCGCTATTGAAACAGTGGGGTTACAGAACTCTGTCAAGCTTGTGGTAGAGAAGATATCACTATGAAAGTTACAGATGATTATTTATAAACGTAAGTATGTGTTAAAATATTCTTAAATAGGTTTTCCATTTCATATAGTGGTTATAGCAAATCTCACATTAATGTACTCAACACTTCACAACACACGATTCTTTGATCATGTTGCTAGTTCTGAATCAATACATACATCATTAAATGCATGCCTTGATTTCAAACTAATCAATCCATCTGTTTTATGGATGTAAAATTACTCAACTGATGAAAAAGGATGCAATTCTCTGGCAATGAGTAAATCATGAATTATGTGGAACCGATGGGATATGTCATCTTCTGATGACTCTTGTTAAATTATGTTTTTTACGTGGAAAAAGTGGTCTTCATTGACTTCAGTTGGTTGGATTTGTCTTCAATGCTGTTCTCCTTTGCAACTCCAAAATTATTTTGAGGAAGAAAGAAATTCATGGACCTTCAATTAGTCTTGGGGTGAGCAGATGATGAGTGAAATTTCATTTTTGGGTAAACTTCTCCTTTAAGAGGGAAAAAACTCTCCTAAAAGCTTCTGACAACTATTTTTACCTCTTGACCGACTTCGGCCAGAGGGGTATTGTCGTCACGTGTGTTTTTCTGTCGTCTGTCATCTGTCCGTGACTTTTTTCCGGGCCAGTACTCAACAACTAATGATTGCAGCTTTACCAAATTTGGTATGGTAACTCACTATGACCCATAGATGTGCAATGTCAGGTTTTTGGCTGGATTTGACCTTTGAACTTAGTGCTGTGACCTTGACCCTGGAAATCTTGTCTGCGTCAGTACTCTGCAACTAATTATCGCAGCTGCACCGAATTTGGTACTGTACCTCACAATGATCCATAGATGTGCAAAGTCATGTTTTTGGCTGGATTTTACCTTTGACCTAAGCACTGTGACCTTGAGGCAGGAACTCGTGTACGAGTCAGTACTGAGCAGCTACTGATTGCAGCTTCACCAAATTTCATATGGTAACTCACTGCGACACAGATGTGCAAGGCCATGTTTTTTTGCTGGATTTGACCTTTGACCTAAGCACTGGGACCTTGAGGCAGGAAATCGTTTACGGGTCAGTACTGAGCCAACTACTGATTGCAGCTTCACCAAATTTGGTATGGTAACTCACTGCGACACAGATGTGCAACATGTTTTTTTTTTTTTGCTGGATTTTCACCTTTCACCTTAGCGCTGTGACTAGGGCTGTCCCGATCGATTAATCGCGATTATTTTGGGTGCAATTAAATTAACTGCCACTATGAGGCAGACAGAAGTGTTTGCTTATTACCTTTTCCATGACACGTACCTGATGCTGTCATTTATTTTATTTGACATGGACATCACAAATCACATTGGACGAACCAGATGCGTTGCTTACAGTGTATATAGCACAAGTGCTAGTTTTCAACACCTGTAACACCACCATTTGAAATGCTTCCGGGAAGAGAGCTGTGATTTGAAGTCCTCTAATTACCAGCGAGGTTGGACAGTCTCCATCGCATTGGAATAATTAGCTTACCTTAAATCAATTCCCGTCTACTTTGCCTATCTTGCAATCAAGCCATTTATTCAGCCAACTGACCAATCAAAACCAAAATGTGGCCTATAATGATAAAGCAGAGATGATGAGAAGCAGACAGACCTAACCAGGTTGCCATGTTCATCTGAATAAATAGCAGACCAATGAATTCTATCTCTCGTAGAATTCGTACATATCATTAAAAAGATTTCTTAAAAATAAAATCATTTTAAGATGGTCCTGGTTTTTAAGCCTTTCTAAACATACGCAAAGTAGAAAACATTTTGTGAAGCATATCGAACGTGAATGGGAGAGAGAATACGTTTGCATTGCACGCAATAGTCAAATGCACCGAAGATTTGGCAATGCACGTTTAGGCAAATCTTTACGGAGCCCGGGAAGCGCAATGACGCGAAAAAAATATAAGACGTGGCCATGAGATATAAGTCGTTCCCTCGATTTAATTATCTCGTTCCCACAACTTTGTTATTTCGTGGCCACAAAATACAAGTCATTCCCACAAATTAGCTATTTTGTGGCCACGACATACAAGTAATTCCCACAGTTTAGCTTTCGCATGGCCACGAGATACAAGTCGTTTCCTCAATTTAAATCAACGAAATTGAGGGAATGAGTTATATGTTGTGGCCATGAGCTAACTAAATAGCGGCCTTGCCTGATGCAGTACCCTCGATAGCCAGATGGCGGTCAGACCTGTGCGGCAGATCGTTGTTTGTCTGGATCCCATTCAGATACATAGAGGAACTGTGTCTATTAGCGAATTCCCCAGGATTTCTTGGCTTGTTACAATAATTTCGAAGGCACAGCATGGTAAGATCACCAAGTATACATTAACAGCTGTTTTCTCTAGTATGAAGTGACTTAAAACTGAAGGATTCTTATCTATATGCATGGTTTAAATGCTGGAAGTTCCCACGTCCCCACATGGCGAAAGCTGTCTATCAGCGCCATTTTGCGATCATCTCCGCCCAAACAATACTTTCAACACGATTTTTGGTGCATCCCACCCTGGACAGAAATTATTATTGCTTTGTTTGCAATGGATATTAACGTGTGCCAAAATGCGTCCCTTTATGACAGCATTTAGTCTTGGCTAGTTCTCAATCATTTTCCTTTATTGACTCGTTTTCCTATTATCGTAATTGGCAACTGAAGACACGGTTTCTCTCCATATGCGATCTAACAGCGATGAAATCATGGGGTAAATTCTGTGGAACTGAGAAATGGTGTGGACAAAACATCCATTTTAATTGTTCCTGACCTGTTCTCAGTTATTTTCATGATTTACAAAAGGTTCACTCCGAGAGCACTCTGCACTTAACAGGTCCTGCTTGTTCTCTTCGATTAGGTATGACGACAATCATTCATCTGGACGCGTATTATGATAGTCCATGAATGATATGGGGGGGGGGGGAGCTTATAACTTTATAGGAAAGTGATAGCGCCTTCTGTATACAGTTGACTGCAAAAACGTTGTCACCGCCTGATAGTTCTACTGTTCCTCTAGTACTTCGCTAGCAAATGAAGGCGATTAGCTGCTTTACTCACCAAATAAATCCAGGTTTTCTCCACAAATCCAACAATCTTCTCAAACAAACTGGGTATGCGCGATAGAAACATCTTCGTATTAAATTGCTCTGCTTGCCTTGGAAATTGTCCCTCGAGGATCAATTATGTTTAGAGACGATGAAGCTAACAACAACAATTTCTCCCATTGATATGTTAATGGAGGTTCGTTCAAGCGGGACGGCCGACCGCCTCTGATATTGTGAAGGAGGGTGAGGACTTCTAGCTGCAGAAAGCTGAACCGCATATCTGGCAGGGCCGCTATTGTGGGAACGACTTGCATTTCGTGGCCACAAATTAGCTACTTTGTGGGAACAGCTTGTATTATGTGGCCACGAAATAATTAAATTGAGGGAACAACTTGTATCTCGTGGCCAGGTCTTATATTTTTTTCGTGTCATTGCACTTCCCGGGCTCCGTAGATAGTTGAATGAGAGTCATTTAAAATAAAATAACACTTGTATAAAATAAACTCATAGCACTTGATTTTATTTACTTTTGAGCATCTAAATAACCGACAGTGAAGGTGGAAAACATTTTGTTTTAGCATATAGAACACAATTAAATTGTTAACGTATTTGCACGCAGCGCTGTAGAGTGCAAAATTAGAAATAATCTCGCAAACACATCGAGGCAAATCTGCTGTGTTTCATGGTTATTTAGATTTTAAAATGTGCCCAACAAAAATGATAGCCTGTCTACCAATTTAAGTTGTGAGCCTAATTGAGCGAATCAACTGTTTGATTGCAAATTGAGCAAAGTAATTGGGAAGGGGGTGAGAGAAATTGTCGGATAGAGGATGATGACTTCGCAGACCTTAACTTTGCGTTGTTCAACACGTAATTTGCCAGATTATGTTTGCTAGATTAGCCTATGTCTAGTTTCATGTTTGGCCGGTTTAATTTAGAGGTCTGCTATTTATTCAGATTATTAACACGGCAGCCTGGTTATGTCTGTCTGCTTCTCATTATCTCTTCTTTATCATTATAGGCCACATTTTGGTTTTGATTGGTCAGTTGGCTGAATAAATGGCTTGATTGCAAGTTAGGCAAAGTAGACGGGAATTGATTTAAGGTAAGATAATTACGCCAAGGCGATGGAGGCTGTCAAGTCCATATAGCTGAATTGCATAATTAGATCATGTAAAAAAATTAAGCGCACAGCCATTCAGAAACTCCATCATTGATGATTGTATATTCCATTCAGTATGAGTAAATCACATTCTGAATTTTTCCAATTATAAAGTAGAATTCTGATGTGGGTCTCTGGGTTTTTAAAGCCTGTATCCACAGGGAGCAGTTTTTTTTTTATTTTATTTTTTTTTTATTTTGAAGCGTCTGAATTCTCTTTACGTTGACAGAGCTCAGCGTTCTCCAGACAAAAATGCAGTAAACTTGCAGCTTTTTTTCCACTCCGCTCACGGTGCTTTTTAGAACAGCGCTGGACTCGTCAATGTCACTTCTGTCTCACCAAAAAAGCAAAACCTAAAAGAGGGATGTCCCTACAATATCAACAGGTATGGTGTTTCAAAATTAATTGGCAACAGTTAGGTTTGCTAAATATTATCTGTTTCGGGAACTCCAGGTTTGTGGACAAGTTAGTAGTATTAATGTTTTCTAAAACAATGTTTAGTACAACAGCCAAACAGCTGTAGGGAGGAACGTTGCTATTGCATAGGTTTCCATTTATTTTAACTTAGGTCGCTAGCTAGCCTGTTGCTGACTTCTTATGTGGTTCGCTGCCCTTCCAGGCTCCCACAACAGTATGTGCAAATTTAATTGGCTAGTTCAAGAAATTTCAGAGCTTCTCTCTGATTTTTGGAAAACAAAAACGTCGAGTGCACTAGGCTTGGCACGGTCCTGGGAAAAAAACCGAACCGAACGATACGCCTGTTGCGGTGCAATACGCGTGTAGACTTCG
The DNA here is from genome assembly GCA_029721435.1 of Gymnothorax reevesii. Lineage (NCBI taxonomy): Eukaryota > Metazoa > Chordata > Actinopteri > Anguilliformes > Muraenidae > Gymnothorax > Gymnothorax reevesii. The sequence goes on from CM056582.1 coordinate 67,312,070, forward strand.
GTTCGCAAAAAAAAAAAAAAAAAAAGAAAGGCGAATGCCCGTATGAAACCACGTGGTTGTCTTTAACGCGAAAGAATTGAAGCGTCAGCGGAGTGTGGCTTTTCATCAGAGATTTTTCATAAAATATGCTTATGTCAACTCAAACTTAGTTTGTGCATGACTATTTCATTCTAACTATAATTTTAACCTCTCTTAAATGCTTAAAAACTATGGTAACTTAAGGTAAATAGTATATGCCCAAATATAGAGTGCTTAAAATAAAAAAAAACAAAACACCGCAATACGTACCGAACCGCAGACCTCAAACCGCAATACGTACCGAACCGCCACTTTTGTGAACCGTGCCACCCCTACCACCCCTAGAGTGCACAGAAGTCATTGCATCATAGACATAATATACCATAGATATATACACCTAGATGCCGCTTTTGCTGCTTCAGTCCATTGGAACGGTGGGTCTACGTGGGCACCATCTTGTGTCGGTGGCAGCTGGGTGTACTTACGGTATGAGTCAGTGGGGGCAGAGGTTAATCAATGATTTTTTTTTATCATAACTCAACAGATTTTCAAACAAATTTAAGCTTTATTATTTGTTACATATGGCAGCCACGTACAGTACAGGCCAAAAGTCTGGACACACTTTCTCATTCAATGCGTTTTCTTTATGTTCATGACTATTTACATTGTAGATTCTCACTGAAGGCATCAAAACTATGAATGAACACGTGGCATTATGTACAAATGTATCAAACAGTTGTCCATTAGGGCTGTCGGCTGTGTATCAACCTGGCTTCTGCACAACACAACTGATGGTCCCAACCCCATTGATAAGGCAAGAAATTCCACTAATTAACCCTGACAAGGCACACTTATGAAGTGAAAACCATTTCAGGTGACTACCTCTTGAAGTTCATTAAGAGAATGCCTAGAGTGTGCAAAGCAGTGATCAGAGCAAAGGGTGGCTACTTTGAAGAAACTAGAATATAAGACATGTTTTCAGTTACCGGTATTTCACACTTTTTTGTTAAGTACATTATTCCACGTGTTCATTCATAGTTTTGATGCCTTTGGAGAGAATCTACGTTGCAAATAGTCATGAAAAAAAAAGGAAACTCATTGAATGAGAAGGTGTGTCCAAACTTTTGGCCTGTACTGTATTTATGATACAGGTTATTTGCTTAATTTAAAAATGCAGGTTTTCATGGAAAAATTGTTTAATTACGGTAAATAGTAGTTCTATAACGACCTAAGATTATTTTACTCAGTCAATTTTGTTCTGTTCAAAACTTAAGTTATTAATATTTATCAGAAAGCACAGACACCTCCCTTCAAAACAATTATTTTTCCTGACGTGGGCTCAATCATTTTCTAAATTAACAATATTTTAACTCCAAAAACACTCCACACTATCAGGCATCGCTAGCTCCCCCCGTTTAAGCTAGGCGACTATCATTCATTTGGACGCGCGCGTCGGTGCATTTAAAACTGCGTTATTACAAATTGCACAAAGGCGTTTCAAATGCTTTTATTTCGCAGGTTAAATTGCCTGATGTGTTGATAAAGTAGGGCAGAAGTTCCAGAACAGTTCATCTCTCATAAACCTGTTTATAAATTATTTTCCTCTCCTGAATTCAGCCCATTATTTCGTCGTTGTTCAATCGCTCGGAGAAAGACGCCGAGTATTCAGTTACCAATGGATCATTACTATAATTGGAAAACGTGTCACGAAGGAAACTGCTTGACTTCTAGTCAGGACTAGCTATTGCTTTAAAAAGGGATGTGTCTGTGCCCATCCCCCCAATTTCCAGTTCTGGGGCCGACCCTGGTGACGTGGCTGGGACATGTTAAAAGGAAAAAAGACAACGTAGGTATTAGTATTTCGCTAAACCCCAAAAAAATTAATATGATGCAGTAATACTGTATTTTAATTTCAAAAATTGCATCAATTAAAAAAAAAAAAAAAACATTTCTGCACAATTTCATGCCTTATAGCAGTCACTGCTATAAAAAGGCAATATTACTAATTCATAAAATAGTATTAATCTGTAACACAATATTATACATTTAAAAAAATAAACCTTGAAAGTTAAGGAAACTTCATTTATATAGCTCGTTTCATGTATACAGACAATTCTAAGTGCTTTTTACATAGTAATAGAATTTGTAAGAATGCACACCAGAAATGAATAATACGATCAGACATAAATGAAATGATATGAATAAAATGACACGTGGGTAAAATAGTAATGGAATAGAAAACTATGAACAGGAATAAAAATGTATATAGGCAAATAAAACACTGGATTAAAAGGAACAAGCACAGAGAAAAATAAAATGCAACATTGGTTGAGATGAGACAATGCATCTGTAAAAATTTGTTTTTGAGACTAGTTTTAAAACAGTTAAACATTCTGAGTATTATCCATTTCATTCAATTGAAGTCGTCCGGCTTGAAGTGGTCACTGCAGAGCAAGGACCTCTCAGTGGTCACAAAAGCATCCCGTCTCACAGCAAGTTCCCACCGTCTCCTCAATTCACCTTCTTTGGGAAACCTTGAAAATATGACAAAAAAGAGGCAAGAGATGAAAAGAATTCTCTGCACTATAGCAAAAAAGAGACAAGATTTTTTCCCCTTCATATAAAGGTTAAATTCAATAACACACTCAATTACCAATTTTAAATGTTTATTCTTGACCAAAATAATTTAAAATTTATTCAACTTTTTTTGACAAGCTTTATAACAGCAAGACAACAATGTATTATACATTAGTATACTGTTGTCTTACTGACATAATGTTGCAACATATTGAAATATGTATAAAAATACATGAGAAATATCTATGAACTGCAACATATTTCTTAAAGTCTTTTAAATATCATTTAAAAATGATTCAGGCCTTTTTAATATTACAAAAATGATAGAGAAATTGTGAATAGAAAGAGTTTCTTTGTATCCAACCGGTATAAAATACCTGGGTCAACAACAATCTTCTAACTTAGTACTAACGTGAGGATCTGACCAGGCAGCCTTAGTAACCAGCTTTGAAATACAATCACATCCTCTTTGTTAGACATTCAGAAGAGATAATAGGATTGTAATAAAATTGGGTGATGTGGATAAATACCCGGATAACTATACATTATAATTATGATTAATTTGTTATAAAGTCTCAGCTTCCATGACTAGAGCTAGTCTAGCCTAGCTAAGTTAGCATTTTGCTGGTGGACAAATAGTTCCAGTAGCTCTCAATGTTATAGTACACAAATACATCCAAAATCTATCATTAACTCTTACCAGTGAAAGGTAATTCCACGGGATCTGGTATGGATATCTCGTTCAGCATCCATGTACTGCACAAAAATCTGGCATCTTCGGTGTAGATTTAAGTTTATGCGCTCGAGTGCTGTGAATACAAAGTTTGGTAGTAAAACTGGCATTTTAGAGTATCAAGGCATCCTGGATCATAGCTAAATGTGTTACGTTTATAAAAAATCAAACCGCTTGGAAATCGGTCAAAAATTCACAGAATAATGATATGTAATAATTGTTTGATACTTCTTACCCCAATAGACGTACATACACCGAGGCTTCCGCTAACCCTGTACTAACATGGCCGCCCTGCGGGAACGCCTCTCCCCCAGTCATGCGGCATCTAGGTGTATATATCTATGCATAATATATGTAGATGCCTCATAGACCGACGCTGCCTAATGGAGCTGACGTTACTGCATGCCGCCATTTTGGATGGGTCATGCTGAAAATACTTTGTCTTTGTTGAAGAGCATGATGCAGACATATCGTATGGCATATGAATAAATGTATTAAGGTAGCCCAGTGAGTTCTGAAATTCACCAGACGCTACAAACACGAGCACGGTAAAATATGTATTATATGCACCATATCCAATCTGCTTCAAATACTCGCACCGTAACCTATATTCACGGTTTTAATGCTGCATTCAGTAACGCGTCCCACGAGCCTTGGGTATACAGTTTAGCTGTGTGTGTGTGTGTGTGTGTGTGTGTTTTTGTTTGTTTGTTTGTTTGTTTGTTTGTGTCTGTGCGACAGCTCGGCCGCAAGAGGGCATGGGTTAGCACCTCTACAGAGTGCGCATCATCTAGTTGTATCTTGTGCACATGGCTAAACCAATAGAAACAGTAAATGGTTAGTTTACCGTCACTTACTGTTTTCTCAGTAAGCTAGCTAGCATGACTTCAATAAATATCACTAGCTAAGCTAGCGAAATGGCTAGTTTGCTAGCCTAGCTAGTGAGCCAGCTAATTGAATAAAAACAGTGAATAGTCAGTATTTCACCTCCGTCACACCAAGGGCACTTCAGTCAAGCCAGGGGGTGCATCTCAAAGCGTAGGCTGCAGCCTTTGAAGGCTAAGGGGTTGTCACTTAATTCCATCTGCCAAACTGACATTTGGGTAAGAGACAAGGTTAAGTTTGGGGTGAGGTATAGGGCTAGGTATTAAAGTTAAGTTTAAGGTTGGGGAAAACGGTGACAACTCTCTTAAATCAAAGCTGTTTAACGGAGCTGAAATGACATTACGTCAGTTTGGCAGATGGGATGACAATAACATTTTGAACCACCAAAACATTTACGTGATACGCTTCCACATGACTACCAAAATTTAGAAAAAGCGTGCGAAAATTTTGAAATGCCTCAATTGCATGACACCAAACAACAATAAAAACAAGTTTATACTACTTTATTTGTCACTAAAGCTAACTTGCAAATAAAGATAGAATTTAATACAGTTTAATTAGAAAAACCCGGAAAGTCCATTTAAATAATGTAAACCTCTCGAGGCAACCCGATGCTACAACGACCCCACCGCAAAAAAAAGTCCGACCAAAACGTGTGGCATCGGGATCTCTTTGATCAAAAACGGACACAAGACACGTTAAGAATATAAAATAACAAATTATAGAAAGATCATTACTATTTACAAAAAATGTCTAGAGTACACGTAAAAATGTGTAGCTTGACTGTAAAACAGCAGTGTAAATCGCAATTCAGTTTACAGATGCTACAGGACGTCAGTTTGGATGGCGTCCACATCACTGTTTACCTCGAAAATCGGGACAAAAAATGAATTGATTTCACACAAAGAGGTACTTTACTGTACCTTCACGCTTAAAATCCACGCCAAAACTCAACAATACTAATGAATATATTCTCCAGAGATATAATTGAGCTGCATTTGCACCTATTACAAAGCCGATGCTACAACATTTACCAGCCCAACAACGTGACACCACAACAACAACCCGGCATTATGCTTTACCATGCACTAAAATCCACAGCGTGTTGTTGTCAATGAAGAAGTGTGACGTTAGCCTCTTTGCCGGAATATTCCATTTTGAAGCCGGGTGTGATTTTCTTGGAGACCGGGTGCGCTTATTGTACCGATGCTACATTTTATGTCTTGGACACCACGCCGTGGTGTGAATACGATATTGTAAATATCACAAACGATTATTCGCTATGGTTTTTTACTTTTTGTATATTTATTCCAATATTTTTTCGATACCGTGGTGGAAAATAAAATGAATTCTATTTTTCCTTCAGGATGTGCATCAAGGGTTCTACCGATGCTACCTATTTCGTATAATGGGACACCACTGTAGCGTCAGTACTGCTTTATTGATTGAGTTGCTGAGAAGGGAAGTCCCAATGCCCGATCAGTTTACTAGTTTTCCAGGAAAGTACTCATTATAACCGATGTTTATTTTAATGATGAATAGATAACAATGTGAAATTAATTGTATAAAAATCGGATTTTATTTGAAGTGGTTTTATGTAATGCTTTTTGTTGAAAATAGTCTCAGACATCAGAAATATTTTTTTACATTTTTTTTTTCCTGGAGATTTTTTCTTTCGGATTTTTTTATGTCTCACGTATACCTTATGGTCATAGGCCTCTCCTAAAATGCCCCTTTAGATTTTTCCCTCAGGTTTTAAGACACTACACAAGGGTCAAAAAGACATCCTTTGGATGTTAGGAATTGCGCCCAGTTTGGTGGAAGTACCCCGATACATTGCATGAGGAAAGCGAACCTCATAAGACGTCTCCAGTGGACGGTAGTAAGCTACGTTTCCTGAAGCGTAGTTGCGAGCAACATAGCTACATGGTTCGAACCACAGAGATATAAGAAAACTAGAGTGTACAATCCCGTTGTTTCCGCGGCAGCACGCCACCACTATCTTGTGTATGTATATTGGGGCAGACGTTCACTGGAAAATGCAGTATAACTGGCCTACACCGTGCTCGTATACAACGAAAACTCACTCATACGGGACAACAGCTGAAGTTCTAATTTTTCTGTAATGTCTTCCGATTAAATAAACATTGAATATACCGGATTTTTAAAAAAATATTGTTTTCAATAAATATTTTTGTTTGATTACAATTCCTTATTTGAGTCCATTGTAAGTATGAAAGGATAAAAAAGAACACGGAAAACAAGTCTCTAATTTGTTGACACCCATGTTTAGCCCACTGTTTACATGTGTCTCATTGTACATTTATACATACACAAGATGGCGAAGCTATTCTGCCTTTTCCGCTTTGGTTCAGCCCACACGTCTTCCACTCTAGTTTTCTTTTCTCTGTGGTTCGGACCACATAAACAGTTATAGTTACGCTTTCGCTTTTGAGAAATGAACATTCATCCGATCAGTTGTTGGCTGAACGGAATGTATTTGAATTGTATTAGCAAACCTTTCTAAGGTAACGTAACGTTATACCAAGACTTGAAATTTGCAACGATGGATTCCGGAAGTGCCAAGAAGACTGTTCTTCTAACTTGGCAACAAAAAGTGCTGGAGGGGGGAGGGAACCACCCTGAAAATGAGGTTATGGGCGCTTCCAGCTCAAAAAAACGCTGACCGCATGGACGCACGCCCTTATGCTACCTTCTGGCGATTTTAGAGTAGTAGTAGCTGGAGAAGGCCTGACATTAGTGAAAACAACGTGTAGAAATTACCAAACCGCTTTATTTAGACTCTCTAGACTAGACTTCATCCAGAGCAGTGAAGAGAGTGGAGGCTGGGGAGGTTCATGATTGACTGAAGCATCAAAACATAACCATGCTGCATTATGATGTCAGGATTGAAAGACGCTGCACAGGCTGACTGTTGCATAAATTCATTTCAACTTTCATTTGAGCATGCCATGCGTCTTTTCCCCGACTCTGGCTAGTCAAACAATTTTGTGCTTCATTTCCTGATCACCACTCATTAAACGCTGGAAAGGGTCAGAAAACTTTTCTGTGCATCATTTATTCAAGAAAAGGGGTCAAAGATCTATAAATATTTGTGCATTACACTGACTCTTGCAGTTTTCTATTGTGCGTCATATCCTGTTTTCGTTTGAGTGGCCTGCTAAAAGACATGATCTTGGGGTGTCCATTTACCCACAGACTGTGTTTAGCTTGCTTGATTTTGAAGTGTTGCATGTGGTAACTTAACCATAGTCAATGTATTCATCACCTAGTTAGTAGATAGCTAGCAGTCTGCTAAAGTATGTAGAGGCAGGCACGAGCACTGCACATTGGCATGGGCATCTGACAAAGCTAATCCTTGAACAAGGTCAAGGTAGAGCGGTGCTTTCAATAAGCCTATGTTCAGACCAAGACAATATTGAGTATATTTGGCTCACAATAAAGTTTGATGTAACGACATACTCCCAGTCCCTGGTCTAACACTTGAAGCAGTCAGCCAAAGCTAAATAAGTGCAGGGGTGTGCTTGCAATGGAGTTGGGCATGTGTGCAGGTGGAACTGCAGCTAAACGCCCCATTCACTACTGTGCAGTCTCTGGCTCCAAAATGTGCAAGATGGCTGCGTCTGTATGCAGGATATTTTGGCACCTTTTGTGTACAGCATTAGGAATTGGAGACGCATCATCCATTTTTATATTCAGTGTATGATTCAGCCACATTGGAGGGATTTCTTGGGTGAACTGCCCATTTAAAATCATGCCACAGCATCTCATTTGGATTCAAGTCAAGACTTTGTCTAACTACTCTGAAACTTTCATTTTGTTTCTTTTGAGCCATTCACAGGTGGAATTTCTTGTGTGCTTTGGATCATTGTCCTACAACATAACCCAACTGCGCTTGAGCATTAGGTCACAAATGCAGGATTTTTTGGTAAAGCATCACTCATGGTTCCATCAGTTACGGCAAGTTGCCTAGATCCTGAAGGTGCACAGCAGTCCATTACAGTTAGATTTACCACAACCATGTTTGGCTGTTGGTTTGATGCCTTTATTGTCGATTGCTGTGTTGGCTTTATGCAAGATGTAATGGGACCCATGTCTGCTGAAAAGTTCCACTCCTGAGTCATCAGGGTACAGAATATTATCCCAAGAGTATTTGGGGTCATCCGGATGTTTTTGGCAAATGTGAACTGAGTCTTTTTGTTCTTTTTGGTGAGCTGTGGTTGTTGCCTTGCTCTCATCCCATGGCTCCCATTCATACCCAGTCTCTTTCTTATTTTTGGAAGTGTGAATTCTGAGCTTAACTGAGGCGAGTGAGTCCGGCAGTTCTTAAGATGATAGTCTGAGTTCTTATGTGACCTCTCGGATAAGTAGTTGATGTTTTTTGGAGGAATTTTGTTTGGCCAGCCACTCATGGTAAGATTCATTGCTGTTCCAAGTTTTCTTCATTTGTAGATCATTGCTTTTACCACAGTTTACTAGAGTTTCAGATTAGAGGTGGCTTTGTCACCCTTTTCAGACTTACAGATGTCAACAACAACAAAGGTTCTCATCTTCTCTTTGAGTTTTTTTTTTGATCACAGCAGATGTGCTGCTTTTTGCTTACTTCATGTTGCTAGACAGGTTTTATCTAAGTGATTTTTATTACATGATCAATTCTCATGCCTAGGTGTATATTGTGAAATTGAACCTTATCAAGAAACACAATTGTTTTATTGGTTTATTTAGTGGCTTGGGGGACAATTACTATTTCAGATAGGTCGAGGTAGCCAGGTAGGGTTGGATAGCCATTTTTTTCTTCCGTAAATAAAATCCCTCTTTTAAAACTGAATTTTGTGTTTTCTCCAATTGTCCTTTACCAATTTTCAATTTAGTTTGGTTATCTGGAACATTGAAGTATGACAAATTTGCAAAAAGAGAAGAAATCGGGAAAGCTTCAGCACTGTAGAAAACAGCAGGAATATAAAGCTGTATGTATCAAATGCTGAAATGGAGAGGGGGGGGGCTTCAAAGTCAACCTGCTCTAGGTTGTTGAGTACAGCTGAGACCACTGCAGATGGACTGAACTGTTTGGAAGTATTTTCTATAATGATAGTCCAGTAAGAGCAGCAGGAACTGAAAGTGTATATTTGTCAGTTGCTTTGCAATTGAGTACTTTGGCATTCATGAAGTGTCTCTCTCTAGTGGGAACTTTTCACTCATTTTTTAGTTTGAGAGGTGAAAGATATTCTATACATCAGATAAGAAACTGAAGATTTCATTCAAAGATGTGCATATGCTTCTGTCTTGAAAGATGAGCAAAAATGGATTTGACCAAGACAGAAAAAGAAGTGAAAGGCCAAGATTCACAGCTGCACAAGAGTGCATTTGGGTCTCTTGGTTGAGAAACGCGTGCCTTGTGGGCCCTGTGAGGTAAAGGTTTCTGAAGTTGGAGAGACTAATTTACATGCCCTCCTTGCACAGTTGTGCATCGGGGTCTTCCACATTTTTGTCCAGTTTTGCTTCCCATTCAAGGCGCTAGTGGGTTTGGCCAAGAGGTTACATCACTACAATTTTGATGTTCATTGGGCTATAACTTTTTAACCAGATAACTTGAAATACATGTTTCTAAAGGTTTTTATAAGTACTTTACCATATACTCAAAAGATTGTTTGAATAATTTTTAAATGTGAAATTAGAAAAAATGTGTTCGGTTACGGTACTACCAAAAGAGGACATCAGATTTGACAAGGTGTACGCAAAGATGCATAACATGCTGTTGTCATTACAAATTGGAGTCAACCTGGTTTTAATATTGCATTAAACCTATTAAACCATGTTCTCAGCAAAAATTGTAGCAAAATTTGGAATTTCTTTGATTTAATAAGGAAAAGAATATGGCTGCGTCATAACGAGCTGTATTGGTTACGTCACTACAGAACTAGATGTTCATGAGAAAAAGTAAGGTTTACTTCAAGAAAAGAACTAAAATAGATAACATACTTTATTATAAAAGAAACATTCTGTATCACAGATATACATTAGTATTAATTCAGTTATGTCAGCAATCGCATTTCATCACACATCTCATCACAAACTAATTTTTAATTTGAATTAGGCAAAAATAGTTGCTGAAAAATATGAATAGTAAAAGGTCTTACATGTAGAAACAAGTAAATTTTATGTAGTTTTAGATATTTTATGGTTGAGATGAAAATTATGAAAAATAGATTTCCGAGTGTGCCTGTAGTTTTCAGACTTCATTTACTTTAAATGGCTGTAATTTTTTTTTCACATCTTGTATTGAAAAAACAAAGTTAGTTCCATAAACTAGACAGAATAAGCTACAAGATCAGCCCATTCACTGTGTGTTACAAAGAAATATAATTTTCATCACACGTTCACTTTCGCTTGGCCAGACCCTAGTGCCTTGATAACATAACGTAGCCTTTTGACTGATTATGAAAGGGAAGGCTGTTTTACCATTATTAAACCAAAATTGATCCGTTTTAATGCCCGTATGTACATGTTCGCACAGGGAGTGAAGATATAGAGGATTTGGCACTATTAGGCGAGTCATATGAAAGTTTGAATAATCTGAGAAAATTTTTCGTGTGAGACCATGAGTTTGATAGCTTTCATATGATACGACTGAGAATATAAGATTATTTATTGCATAACATAATTGCGTGATTTTATAGAAAACAAATGTAATTTCCCAAAGCGCCTTGACAGAAATGCCCATTATATGTTGGCACTGAGTTAACTCTGTCACTCTGCAAACTTACTCAGTCACTGAGTCACAGACTTTGAATTTGAGCTAGCAATGGTTTGTGAATTCACGGTCAACTGAGCTGTTAGCTAATGCTGGCTCACTAGCTAAAAAACTATTATTGAAAGGTACTGCGGGCACGCTAGCTAGCTGGATAAGTAGCATTAAATTAGTTATGAAAGTGGCACTTGGCTAGCGTGCTACAGCATTAAGCCATACCAATTTAACCAGTGTTACACTTGGTATTCATTTTGGCTAAATATTAACAGCGTAATGTTACGTGGAGCAATTTTTTCCCCCCACGCTCTCAGCCAATTTTTGCTTCAATGATGTGTACCTGGAGTGATATTAAAAATATGTCATGAGATAGGCCATGGGGAAGTACGTCAGTTAATTGACAAAATATATTTTTAGTTTACCGGCCCTATGGGCCGAAAAGCTATTGTCGTAGTGTGGTGTCCGTCGTCCATCGTCCGGAACATTTTTTTTATCTTTTTTTTTTTTTTTGAGCTGATGAATTTTTTTGTAAATTTGCCATAACATACTACTAGACCATATCTCCAGGTGTTTTTCTCGGATTTTTGATTGAATCATTTTTGTACTTTTTATGGGCCCTTGAAATTTTGGCTCCAATGTTAAAGATAGGACTGAAACATTTTTTAAAAATTCGTTTCTAAAAAAACTGCATGATACATTTTTTCTAAATCGGGCAGTCAACTTACCTTGATACTGTTAATGTACAATGCGAGCGCCATTTTGATTGAAACGACAGAAGTGTGTCTATTGGGGGCGCTGTACTTTATGAATATGCAAGATGGCCTGTGGAGGCCAAATGGTTGCTGATGGAGATTAAGTTTGTATTATCCATCCATTGGCCCGACACCACGTCCAGCATCGGGACTTAAAGCTTTTAGAACAGTGCAACAGAGCATAAATAAAATCCCCCAAAGCTTACAGAACTCCACTGATGTAAATGCCACTGCCGGACTTAAAAAGGCTTTGTCATTCCATCATTGAAGGACCGGACCTGAATACATAGAGACACATTTATGCGATCAATACAACTCCACAGGACAGAGCCCGCGTTTTCTGGCCAAAGCAACTAGGCTGACAAGGCCTACTGCAACACGAGCAATCTTGCGCGCCATTCAGCAGCAAGATATCGGAAGAACCAAATCCGATAGGAGACAAAAACAAAAAAAATGGAACGTACGCCGCGAAATAGAGTCCAGTGAGCGCAACAGCTGCTGAAGAATCAGGGGACTCTAGAGGGCTGTCAGAAGCGTCCGACTAGCGAAGCACAGCAAAAAAAGAAACTGCTGGCAGTACACGCTTCAATAGACACACGCAACCGGCATGACTATGATGGCAGCCGGTCACTCAGACAGGAAAGTCTTTTTTTATTTATTTATTTTTTTTATCTTAAAAAAATTACTGGCTTAAGTGCAATTAATATGTGCAATTTTAGCCCTGAGAGCGCTAAATATAAATAGTGTTGCCCAATGATGTAAGATATCTAATTCAAAGCTGTTGAAAACCTATCGTGGTGACTTGTTTCAGTGAGCTTCTGCAGGGGAGCTCTTTTAAACAAGTCGTCACATAAGTTCTCAACAGCACAAGATCATTTTATCATTTTCTGAAAATTTATTTCTGTGTTCTTAGGGCTAATGCCTACCAGCTAGCATCAGTATGAATGTTTCTTTCCCAAAACCAGAATCAATTGGCGCAAAAAAATTGATATCTCCTTAAACAAATTTAGCTTTCTCATCGAAAGCCCAAGCTTCAGTTTAGTTCCATCCTTTAATCTTATGTTTGAATCTCTAACTCATCACAGAGGTGCAAGATAAGCTGTTGAGCTCCATTATCAGGGTGGCAGCCCTTTAGAGCTCTGTGGCTGCCTGTGACTGTTTCACTGCTAAAAGCAGAGAGCCAAGAGCCAGTCTATTTCTGCAGCTTTGCTCATCTGCGTGCTTCAAACACAGAAGCCAGCTCTTTTACAACCTTGACTGCAATAAGTGGACAGGGCTGAATAACACCATTGAAAATGATCCCTTGTCAACTGATGCAGTATCTTCCCTGATCGGAAAATGAAAAATATCAGTCGATTCAAACATTTATAACAACTAACTTCAGTTACTCTGTAATTACATGGTGGATAACTACAAAATATCACAGGGATTCAAACATTTGTTGGTGCTTGAGAGCCCATGTAATAGATTTTATTTTACTTATTGCACTATCCCACTGTTTGTCATTTTACAGGGTAACTGATGTAATGTGGAAAAAATACCTCAATTTGTACATGCTTCTTTAATTAAAGATCTCTCTGAATACTTTCCTTCAATCAACTTAGTCTCTCTGTCAAAAGAAGGTTGACAGTCACTACTCCAGCAGTCTGAATGGAGAAAGTGTTTATGTTGGCTGAATTATATTTTTTGAGTCAATACATTGAGTAACTGACGTAAAATTCTTTGGTAACTGCCGTAACGTGTCTGGGACTTGACTGAGTTTTGTTGACTTTGTCTGTGGCATATAATTCTGAGGAAGGAGTGCAAGCATGTTTCACTGAGACAAAAAACATTTTTTCTGTGCAGAATGAAGCTCAGTCCTATAGAAGTCCATGAGAAAATGACCCTACTTTTCCACCTGATTTATTAATTATATACTGATTTTCCACATTATGGTATCTGTCGCAAGTTTCAAGTCTCCTTCGATATATCGTGGTGCTCATTTTTGTAAATTATGGTCCCAAATAGACTAGAATGAAGGATAAAGCCAGAATATGCTTTAGGGGTGTGGCTATCCTCTGGTCCTTGTCTGATACGGTAAGATCCACCCATAGATCCACCCCTCCCTCCTCCCTGGATATTAAATTCACCCTCTTGTCCAATAGGAATTACATCTGGTTTCAAAACGTCAAAATGGAAATGGCGCAATTCAAATTGCCAAAATTAGAGCTTCCTAAATGGTATGCTGAAACCAATGGGTGACGTCACGGGTTGCTTCGTCCATCTTTTTATACTGTCTCAAATTGCAGAAAGTTTTAATTCTTATTTCTCCATTCTCCAATGGTGGTGCAGTGGTTAGCACTGTCGCCTCACTGCAAGAAGGTTGTGGGTTCGATACTGGCCTGGGGCCTTTCGGTGCGGAGTTTGCACGTACTCCTCGTGTTCCTGTGGGTTTTCTCTGGGTACTCCAGTTACCCCCACCATTATTTTTTATCTCCAGCTGTTTTGTATGGCTTTGAAGGCTGTGTTGGTTGCTGTGGTTGACGTGCTGAATTTGGAAAGCTCTGTTTGTTGGTTGTTTAGTATTCGTGTCGGGCCATTTTGCCGGGCAAAGGGCAAGGTGAGTCATTTTATAAACATGGGCCTGTGAATGCACCATTGCTGTAAGGAATGACACGGAAGATGCAGAGAGTTTGTCTTTGGTTCTGATGACCAGGCTTCTGGCCCCAGATCCTTGCCCTCTAAACGACCCAGTTGCTAAGGGCTACAAGAATGTCTCCCTGTAGCTAGTGAGAGCTGTCACCCTGCAGCCAATCCCCCCTGCACCTCTCTTTCTCCTCTCCCTCTCTCCCCCTGAGTCGAAGGCTCGATTCTTGTGACATGGCTGTTCATCACTGAAATGATGCTCTCAAAGGAGAATGTGCTGTTGAAAATTAAGATGATGAGAAGAACCAGATGTACACACACATGCATATATTCACACTCATGCAGGCGCGCACACACACACACAAACCCGCTAATACACATACATGCATAAGCAGAGCCATAAATAAATCACTTTGTTGTCATGACAGCGGGTATCCCTCCCCCTTCCTTTTTAGGTTGCCTTTTTTCGGGCTGATTTTTTCATTTATCAGAAATTGAATTAGTTGTGTAATTAATAGTGGTGTTTGAGTCTTAGCACTGACTGGAGGGAATTAATGCCCTTTGACCTGGGTGGCCAGATTGATGGTGGAAAGCGGGAGTGTGGAGGTTCAACTGAAGTTAAAATCAAAAGCTTTGAAAAATAGAGAGGTATCAAATATCATACGAGAGAATCGGCCATTCTGAATTATGAATCATACTCATTATTGGCAGCCATTTTCCCTTCTTGATTAAAAGGACTTGGTTGTCATAGAGATCCTCAGATCTCTCTTTGATGAGATTTTGGATCTCGTTGCTGAGTCGTTTAGTGTTTACAGGGTTTGTACATAATGGCCGTAATTCACTGAATATTCGCCCTCCATTGCATTATCTGTTTGTTTGTTTGTTTGTTTTTTACAAAATATATTGAAACAATATTTTTGGCCATTTGCGAGTTGGCTTATGCTTGCTTGAGGTGGCCAAATATGTGGAAGTTTGATATATTTTCTGAAAGGATTAGGACAAGCTACTGCAATTTTAATATACTTAGCATTTACCATATTCAGAATTCTTAAACTGCCGAGACTTGTCTTTTTTCCCTTGGTTGATATCCAAAAAAAGGCAGCATAGTTAAGAGGACATCACTGTTCTGCAAATAACGCCATGCTTTGCATTTCTATGTATTCCCTGACCCATGTTGTGCTTTGCTTCTGCGTTCATGCATCAGTAAGATGCTTCGGTAGCTTTTCTTTGTTTTTATTTCAAATTTTTGGAAGGGGGATGGGTGCGGGGTGGGGGTGGCACGCTTTCCGATCCCACCTCGTAAAGTTCACTCCATCAGACGGGACAGTTGGCTCGCCATGGAGAGTGCGGCGTTTTATCACTGCCTCTTGTGCCACACATAAAAATGCTAATTCATGCTGAGGCCTGCCGAAGCGCTGTCAGCCACAATATATCACCCTTTCGCTTGTATTTTGATTGGATAATCTTTTTCCCATTTTCAGCCCGCTCAAGCCTCTGTGTGTTTTCCACGCCTGTGGTGAACAAATCTGTGTGCGCATGTATGCCTACGTATTCTGTTGATCGTCTGGCGCCTGTAAAGACATTGGCCTGTAGTCTTAAAGAATTGTATGGCTGAGGTGCTGATCTAGGATCAGTGCTGCAGTTTGGTTTATAGTGGATGAAGTAAGAAATACAGAGACAGAAAAGCTCATCCATTTCTTAGTCTTGATTTACAAATATGACCCAGTGCTCTCACGATTAACTTATACTATGTTATTACACTATTGTTACCAGCTTGAGGTTTTAGGCCTTTTTCTCACACGTTTTGTGCGTGTTTCGATCTTTCTGTTTGGGTTTTGGTTGACTTGTGCTTGGAGTGGACAGTTTGTTTTCTGGTAAGGAGATGCTTTTGTATTCAAACGAGGCCGTCTGTGTTACGACTCCGGTGTTCTCTCTCTATCTGACTCACTGAAACTCTATTGCGTGGACAAATCTGTTGGACCGTGTGAGGTCTTTTAAGAATGGATAGCATTTCTGGCATTTCATCCTCTTCCATTTCTCTCCATTCTCCCAGCAAATGCTGATGAAGCAGCAGGACCAGATTGAGGAGCGAGTTCAGGATATCGAGGAGCAGCTCTACAAGCTGGAGTCGGACAAGTGTCTTGTTGAGGTATAAGCCCTCGCCCTTCTATCTCACGCCGATACACCCCACGAATACACAAGGACATGCAGTTGCTAGTCATTAAGAAGTATGTTGTTGCCTAGGCATCATTGGTTTGTTGAGGTATGGTGAATGCATGCTCTATTTTCTTGCAAGAAAACATGGTTTTGCTCATGGGTGTACCTACACATGCAGCGTGTGTGCGCGCATGCACAGGTGCAAATGCATGCGCATCGGTGTCTGTGTCAGGGATGTGAAATGTCTGCGGAAACGCGGAACATCGTGTTTTTCTAACTTAATTTAAAGGTTTAATAACAGGTCATTTTTGTCGATTTCAAAACAAACCAGATATTGATCTGGTTGTATATTGATTGATATTGACCCTCCTAGCATTGCAGCATCTCGCGCTGCAACTTTCTTTTCCTCTTTTTTTTTTTCTTTTCCTTTTCTCTGAACTCTGCTCACATCCCTGGTTTGTACATCTAAGTGTGTATGCTGCTTTGTATGGGGAAAAAAATGGGTTATTTCCTCATTAAAATGAAGGTTAAATAATATGTAAATAAAGAGTGTGTGTTACAGAGAGAGAGAGCAGGGTACATTGTCTGGGCCTGTACAAGTGTCAGTCTTATTGGGGTTGAGGAGTGTGTGTTTGTACATGCACTTGCTAGCATCAGTACCAGCCTGTCCTCCTTTCAGGACAAGGTGCAGCAGCTGAAGGAGGAGGTGCGGGTGCAGTACCAGAAGGTCCACCAGCTCCTGGAGGAAGACCTGGGGCGGACGCTGGAGGTCCTGGACAAAGCCCGCTCTAAGTTCTGCCAGGAGAACTCGGCCCAGGCCCTGCAGCTAAATGAGCGGCGACAAGAGGCCAAGAAGCTCCTGAGTTCCGTCCAGGTGGTGTTCGACAAGGCCGAGGATATCAATTTCATGAAGGTGCCTTTAACTTCAATCCCTTGCCTCTAAACTGTTCACGGTGAACAGTCTCAGTATTGCTTGGGTGTAGTGGCAATGTTCTAACCTACCATCTAACAATGCTCTCAGGCTAATCACTGCTAGCTTACCAGCTTACGATGCTCTTGGGCTAACTGCAACTAACTTGCCATCGTACAGTGCTCCTGTGCTTACCGCGACTAAATTGCCATCGAACGATGCTCCATGGATAACTTGCCATCCAACGATGCTCCTGTGCTAACCATGCTTAACTTGCGATCTAACAATGCTGACTTACCATCTATAGATGTTCTTGGGCTAATTGCACCTAAATTACTATTCAGTAATGCTACTAGGCCATTCAGTGCCAAATTACCATTTAGCAATGCTCCTGGGCCATTATGGTAAATTTGCTTCTCGGGCTAACCAAGGCTGATGTACCATTTAACAATGCTCTCGGGCGTACCGCGGCTTACTTACCATCTGATGATGATGATGGTCCCAGGCTAACCACAACTAAATTACCATTCAACGCTGGTGCCAGGCCAACCACGGCTAACTTACCATCTAATAGTGCCCGTGGGCTACCCGCGGCTAAATTACTATTTGAAGATGCTTCCGGGCTTACTGCAGCTATCTTACCAATTAATTCTGTTTACGAGCAAAGTGCAGCTAAATTATCATTTAATAATGCCCCTACGCTAACCACAGCTATATTACTATTAAACGATGGTGCCAGGCCAACCGCAGCTAACCTACCACCAATGCTCCTGGGCAAGCTGTGACTAACTTATCATGAAAAAATGTTCCTGGGCTTACCGTAGCTAACTTACCATTTAATGATGTTTACGAGCTAACTGCGGTTAGATTACCATTTAACAATCCTTCTGGGTGGACCACAGCTAACTTCCCATCTAACGATGCTTCAGGCTAACTGCAGCTGTATTACCGTTTAACAATACTCTTGGGTTAACTGTGGCTAACTTGTCATGTAACCATACATCCGGGCTAACCAAGGTTAATTTACCATCTGACAATACGCCAGGGCAAACTGTTTCTAACTTGCCTGCCGAGAATACTGTGGCTCTTGTTACCCTTGGTTTGGCTGTAATGTTTCCGCAATTGCATGAATCCACTGAGCAGAGTGTGCCTACTTCTTACTTGAAAGGCACTTGTACTGTGAGCCTGGTGGTATTAACACCATGTAATTAGCTTTTTGACTTTGTATCTTTGCACATTTGGTTTGAAAACAATTTGACGTTTAAGTAATGGCTGCCATCTTTAATTTGCAGGTATTTACATGCACATCATATGAACGGTGAAGGAATTGCAATCCTTTTTATGCAGTGTTACTGTTTCAGACATTAGTTAAAACTGAAATTATGAGTTATGCTGGGAAAATGGATGGAGTGCTTGAGGAGCATTTGTAGATGAACACTGTGCATGATGCCTGTCTTAGTTCCATCGAGTTGGGTCTTTTGACATGATTTGTTCATGAAATCTCCGTGCCAGTTCATTTTCCTGCCACACCACCTCACGTGGGCCTTTTTAACAGTGTGCTTAAACATGAATGCTCACCCATGCTCTCATGCAATCACTTTTTTTCAAGGGGTACTTTTCAAGAAACAGAATTATAAACTTGACTCACTCATTTTGCATGCATCTACAGGCTAATAAGCTCACAAATCAAAATTGCTTAAATTAATTTCAGTCGTTAAAGAATCTGTGCATTTGTGAGTAGGATTATACCTAAAAAACTATTCTTAATGTTTTGCATGTTCTTTCTTTTCTTTTTTTACAGAACACAAAATCTGTGAAAATATTAATGGACAGGTAAGAAAGTGATGAATACATTTAAATATTTTCTTCCAAAATCTCACTGTGCCTCTGAATTGCACTAATCAGGTTGTCTGTTCCAGGTCGCAGTCGTGCATCGGCAGTGCCCTTCCTCCTCACAAAGTGGGTCACCTCAACTCCAAACTCTTCCTGTCTGAGATCTCAAAGAGAGAAAAGAACGTGCGGAAAATGCTTGAAGGTATGCTGGAAGGCTGATATTCCAAAAAATTTTTGAAATGGATAAGCAAAGCCACAAAAACCTGCTCTCGATCTTGTAATTTTTTGGCGTTTTTGAGCGGTCTTTCTTTTCTGTCTGTCCTTCATGAGTTCTTTTTCTCATTCTGTTTTCCCTCTCTGAGCTAGTTTGTCTGATTCTCATGCTGTCTGTCAAAAGCTGTCTCACAACTTGACTCTTTTGTCTGTGCCACACAATTCGGTTCAGTTCAGCTGAGCTTTATTGACATGACATGGTGGTTCTAAAGCAGAACAAAATGAAACATTACATGAGATGCGTTACAATTAGTATTGATTGGTTCCAACTAAAATGAAGAAAAATAGTTCAGATGGAGACTAATAGGCAAATTAGATGGACTGAAATTTTGTGGAATTATTACAAGGCAAGATAAGTAAGCTGAGTGCCACAAGCTTTGCAAGGATTTTATTAGCCTTGCCAGTCTGTGTGTTTGATGGTCTTCCTATGTGTATTTGTGCCTGTTGGACTCCCTCTGTGTATTTGCAGGGCGCCAAGTTCCTATTTTTTTTTGGGGGGAAATACCTATTTTCCAAGGAAATTCCTGCTTTTTCCTATTTTTCACTCTGATCACAAAGAAAATAGCATCCCTTGCCAACATGTGCACTAGTGCTGTCAGAATGAGTCTAAAATGCCGTTAAAATATTCGTGCTAATTAAACACATGATATCGATATAATATTGAAGATTTTACTTTCCGTATTTCCTGCTCATAACGATGAGATGCCAAACTACGAGATACCAAACTACTACTAACATAATATGCATCAACATAAACATATATTTCATGGATAATAAGCACAGATTAAGACCAAGAGTTTCCTATGTCTCTGTAATGAGCCCCGACAGAGTGAGTCTAAACTCAGGACCCTGACGCATTGCAGCGCTTAGGAAATAACACACTAGTCTCATCCAAGTTTGAACGAGATGCCAACCGTTCAGTTTTATTCCGTGATACAGTAATGTTAATTCCACATCATTAGCTCTCTCACCATAGTTAAATCCAAAACTATTGTTCACAAATGAAACTGCATTTCAGAAAGCACACTTTTCTCTTATCTGGTTTTTAACGTACCCAATAAAAACCGGCTCCCGCTGCAGGAATGGTAGGCTAACTCGAACTTGCATAATTTGCGAACAACTTTCGTTCGGTCATCAGTTTTACCGTCATCGACTGATCAAAAACCAAAGTATTGTCAAATGATGCTTTTTAGCTTTTTCGGGGTGTAAACTGGTTATTTTCTGAACCAGAGCTTTTTTATGAAATTGAACTCTCCGCCAACATTACCGCGGAAAATTTCAACGGGTCTGACTATAGCTCCTTGACTGTCTGTCAAACTAGCAGGCACTGCGCTCGCCTGGCACAAAGATGTAACCGTTTCAAAACGCGTTGGTAGCCACCTGCTATGCACTGCCCTTACTGATGGTGGGTGAATTATCTTGACGTGACTTTTTTGGGGGGGTTTTTTTTATTCGATAATTTTCACGTTTGGTGGTTCGTTTCATTGATAGAAAACCGATATATATTTGAATGTGGAATATTAATGACAGCCCTGATATGCTCATGTATATTGTTGCAGATATTTTTATGTCATTGCAGGCGGTTTTGAGTCTGTGGATATTTTACATGCGGTGTAATGATTTTGCCACCGTGGTACCATTGTGATCCATTGATTGTTTGTAAAGACGGACGACGCGTCTCCACTTCCCAGCGCTATACAGAAATTTGGCCAAATTATCCTTTGTATAGAGGCTGCCATCTTGCGCATTTGTAGTTCGTCTGCGCAGTAGTGATCAGGAGGTTGAGCCACGGTATCAAGGGCCAGCCCATACACCTACTCCACTTAGAGGCTGCAAGCACGTCCCCTGTATTTTCATATCCTGGGTAGCTGCTTCAGTGTTAGCGTACAATGCCGCCTCTTGTAAAAACACTTGAGACCGGTTCTGCTCTGACTGAAGGCTTGTTAAAGGGTTAGCGCATTTGAATTTTTATCTATGGAGAGTTGTATGAAACTGAAATATATTTGCTGCTCTCCGTGTTCTTGGCAGCTCATTGCTTTGCTCTCATACCAATGTCTGGCACTAGTTGCTAGCTAGATATCCAACATTAATACATTAATTATGGATAAGTGGCTTGCTACCTCACACAACTCTATTCAAAAAAATCTGAACTAACCATTCAGATAATATAAATGTAATCTATGAGTAAATAAAATCCCCACTGTCATATATTTTGATGTCAGATCTAATCACCTCGCTAGCTGGCTAACGAGGGCGATCCTACTGATTTTCAATTTACGGTTTAGCTAACTAACTAGGAAACAGTTTTTTGCTAGCTAATGATAATGGGTGACTTTACTTGGCGACAAAAATCGATGGTAAAAGGCCCTTTGCTCTGAACATAGCCTTGCTGCTAACAGTTACGCTGTGTTCAGAGTAAAGCGCTTTTACTATCAATTTCCATTACCACCTACGGTCACCTGCTATAGAATTTTCTACTCTAGCATCGCTACTAAAAGTACAGTGCACCATGTACAGTGCAAAGACCTTTTCATTGTCAATTTGCATCGGACTTTCAAAATTACTGAGGGTTAAATTCAATTTTACTCTGACTGAAGGCTTGTTAAAGGGTGTTCAGATTTGTACCAGTGCAGAGTAGTATGAGACTAAAATCCATTTGCTGCTTTCTGTAGCAGTTCAGTGCTTAGCTCCCATGCCAATGTCCAGCACTGGCTAGCAAGGTTGCTAATGTCAGAACATTGACTAGGTTGCTAACTAGCTACCTCACACAACCTAACTATAAGAAATTCAAACTAACCATTAGCGTGGATTTGGGTTGGGATGGCTAGGATATTTCCCGAGTTTCAGACATGGCAACATATCCTGACTAACTTTGGTTCAATGGGGAAAAGGGAAAAACATGAAATCATGAATGTAGTATGCTCGAGTCCAATGTAATATTAATACGTATGAGGTTTGAGTAACATTCTACGATTTCAATCCATCAGTGTTTAATAATCGTGTAAATTTGTCAGGGCCTCCGTTAGACCTACGTCAGGTAACAGATTTTTTAGTAATTGGTGGCTTGGCTGCATATTTATTGTTTGTGTTGAAAAATTTTTTTTCTCTGGTTTTCTTTTTGTGGAGATTGATAGGAAATATGATGATCAAATGTTAGAGTTGGCTATATAGAAAAGCCATAGCTAGCCTTTCTCAGCAACTTCCCTGAAAATGCAGTAAAATAACAAACATACCAATGGGAGAAAAAAGAAAGAGGATGATGAGGCAAGGGTAAAACTGCCTTAAGTCATTCGATGTGCAGCACCAGGACTTTTTTTTTCTCTTTTTTTACATGACGCTGGTTCATTGTTTTCAGCTAGGCCATTTTGCCTACTCAAGACATTCAGCAACTGGATACGAGTACCTATCTAGCACCCACATTTTTGTCCAAAGTTAAAATGGACACTGAATCGGACATTTTTCATTCATTAGAATTTGTGTAATAGTGAAGCATTCGAGTTTAACTTACTTGCCGGTACATTGGGAAGGGGTCTGAAAACGCCGAATATTGGTTCTTCAAAAATTCTTCATGTTAAAGGATCAGTATGTAAGATTTAGAGTCATCTAGTGGTCATATTATAGATTGCAACCAACTGACCATTCCTTTTCTCAGAAAACCCACGGTGGCCGCCAAACTTGCGAAAACGTGATGGGCGCTCTGTTATGTCAGTGCTTTATACATTTACTTTTTTCCCCCGTTATAGGCTACTGTAGAAAAAATGGCGGTGCAACATGACTGCCTCCAGGGAGGTGGACCCGCTCCCATGTAGGTTTAAAGGGCTTATTCTAAGAGAAATGAAACTCAAAGATTATTGTTTTCACGTGAATATACACTACTAAAAAAGTAGTTGTGAATGTTATATTCCATTTCTGCCAAAATATCAATCTAAATTCTACACACTGCTTCTTTAACTGTTATCTGACTTATGTGGGAATTGAATGGGATGTTGAGCTACTCATAAACTGAGCATGGCATTTCCAAGCTTTATTTGTACAGCCGTTAATTGTGTGGCTGGCATCAGAGCGTAACATTTGCTACATCACAAGTGAGCTAGCAGACGATCTAGATAGCTAACAAATTACTGTATAATGATTGTAACATCTGCTAATAATACAACAAACTATCATGTACTTTAGTTACTTATTTGGGAAAACTTTTAGTACTGTTAAGCTTCATAATAAATGTTCGTAACATAAATAATAGTCGTAAACCTGTATTCAAAAACCAAATCAAAAGTATTTGTATGCAAAATAGAAAAGCAAGTTTATGAGTATGGCATCTATGAAAATTATTTAGACACCCCACTTGACACAATACAACCATCTAACAAACACTCATCAAGATAATCTGTGTAAATGGAAAAGGCAGTATTTGCGCAGAAATTATTGCAAAAATTTTTGCAGTTTGCTTGCAGTGTGCGCTCACATTGCATATATCCGAACCAAGTCTCAAAGCTATGCTTTTGGAACTAACCATTCAAAATAAGGTAAATGCAGTCCTCCCGCTATCATGCATTTTAATATTACTTCTTCACTACCTAGCTTGCTGGATAATGTTTGTGACCCTAATAAATTTCAGTTTACTACTTTGGTAGCTAGCTAGCTTACTGTTTTTAGCAAGATTTTTGAAATGGGTCACCTTAGGGTCCTTGGCTCTAAACATGGCATCCTTGCAATGTTTGCGTAAGCCAGCCCGGCTAATAGTAATTGATTTCATGCATGTTTACAGCACAAATATAAACCTTTTTTTTCAGTCCTATAAGTATTCGATTACCTCAGAGTGGGAGTTTAATTTGTTCATTATTTGTTATTTCGTAATTTTACTTTTTTAATTTGCGTATTTAATGTTAATAAAATTCCTAATTTTTACATATTTTCTACCTGGCTTTCTCATTTAATTCTTTTTTTAAAAAAAAAAAACATATTCCTGTTTACCTAGTTTTCTGAGGGCAGTTGGAACTTGATACACTGTATTTCTGTCTCATAGACTCCCTCTGTATGTATCTGTCTGTGTGTCTGATGGACTCCCTCTGTATATTTGTGTCTGTAAGTCTAATGGACTCCCTCTGTATATTTGTGTCTGTAAGTCTGATGGTCTTTCTCTGTATGTTTGTGTCTGTAAGTCTCATGGACTCCCTCTGTATGTTTGTGTGCAGCTCCCTTCAGTGCTCCAGCTCAGTTCCTGCAGAGCATTCCCGCATATTCCTGCAACCTGGGTGGCTCGGGGGCGGAGAAGCGCAAGCACTCCACCGCCTTCCCGGACAGCGGTGGCGCTGGGTTTCTGGAGGGGTCCTCAGGGAGTGGGGCCAAGCAGCAGTACCTGGGGCAGGGGCCGGCGCCTGGGGAGGGGCAGTCTTCCCAGCCCGTGGCTCCATGCGGCTCCGCCCAGCACATGGTGGGCACCCAGGCCACGCCCCACCCAGGGCAAGTTTTCCCTCCTCCCTCGCACTACCCCAACGGCAGCTCCTCCCAACAGTCGGTACTGCCTCAGTATGGCGGTCGCAAGATCCTCATGTGCACCGTGGACAACTGCTACTGTTCGGGCGTTCCCTCCGTGTCCAACCACCGGAGCCACCCACCTTACGCCCGCTCGGGCTCCTTCCCCTGGACGGTGAGCTCGCAGGAGTACTCGCACCCACTACCTTCTGCCCCCTCCATGCCCCAGTCCCTCCAGGGCCTGTCCATGCGGGACTGGATGGACTCGCAGACGCACAGGCACCCAGACTTCTACGGCCTCTACGGCCAATCTTCCGCCAAGCACTACGTCACCAGTTAACCTTCCAGGTTCCACCCGTCGCTGGGGAGGGGGATGTATTCCGTTTTTCCTTTTTTAGTTTTGGAAGTTTGTTTGGAGCTTACGCTGAAAATAAGAGGCACATTCACTCCTTACGTGCAGGTTCGGAAATTAACACCACCTGAATGCTGGTAAATTTTATGTTGTTGGTAATTTGGTGTACTTTGGTAGGTAACCTACCATCACTTTTCTCTTAGCATCTGGTGGTTTGGTAAAACGGATAAATTGGCTGATGAGTTTTGGTATGCAACAACCATAGTGGCCAGCAGACAAAAACTGTATCTTACTGCTGCGCCTTCTCAGTACCCCCCCACAAAAACGCACGCACACGCACATACAGGGTTGTCAGTATAACGTGTGGATGTATATGTTTGTATGTATATATATATAATTGCGTGTACGTTTGTCTTTTTGAGTGCGGTCAATCCCCAGTCCTCCTCTTGTTTTCCCCTCCCAGTTCTTCCATCACTTTTGATCTTCTTAAAACTCACCCCGCCGCCCATGTTTAGTTTTTTAAAGGGAGAGCATTTTTAAACCAAGGCTGTTTTCAGTGCTTTTAAAATGCAACCCAGGAGAGGGAGGATTTTGGAACTGTTGCGGAGTCTGCCGTCCCACACAAGGTCATTGCGTTTGGGGAAACGGGGTTTGTTCCATTTCCCTCCTTGCCTTCCCTGCCCCCCTTTTTCTTCGGGATGGCGAACGGGGGTGGTCGGCCTTTGTTTAAACAAAGCAGCCTTCTCACTCTTCCTCCCCCAATCTGGGACGATTTTAAGATTCAGGATCATGCCAGCGCATCATGCATCACATGTCCGGATACGTTGATTATTACTTTTCGTTTCATTCTTAAAATCACTTTGTTTATGGAAGTTGCTTAAAAACTTCCCTGCAGGGTTTTTTTTTTTTTTTGCCACAGGCATCCTCCTGTTGGTGGGTGGTCTGGCTCAATGCAGTCAAGGATGTGAGCTCTCCAGACTTCAGCCAGTTAACCAATGTGGCCCCACCCAGCCGGACAGAAAATCTGCCAGTAGCCCGGGAGAAAATGCTGCTGGTCATTTTAATCTCAAGTCATTTGTTTTATATGGTTATGATTGTGAAGACAGGGGCATTCTGTTTTGCCATGAAGAGAATCGTAACACTGTGGATTGAAAATCTTCAAATGTTCATGATTTCTCACAGTCTCTCGAGTATAAAGGAAAGACTGAATTATGTTTTGAGCAGCCTGCATTGAATGCACAGAGTATCCTTCTCATGGACTATGGATAATAATGATAATAATAATAATAATAATAATTAAACTGCTTCAGCATCTAAGATGGATGCTTTCATTGTACTTCCTGCAGATTGATGTCACTTCCTGCACCAAGCACATGAGCTCTCAACTTCCTGTTTGTAGCTGTAAGCATGTGGGAAAGAGTTTATGAGCACTCAAAACTGCTAGCGGTTAAAATGGGATGTATGTAAGGGTGGGGTTGGGTGGGTGGATGTTGGGAATGTGGGTGAAGCTTTTTCATTGATTTTATATGAAAAATAGACTCGGACTGCTACAGCGTATGTTTAAAATGGTCAACGTGCTTAAAAAAGCAAGTATTAAAAACGCTGGTTGATAAAAATGTATACAAGATCTTTTTGTAAATATTTTGTGAAACAAAATTTAAGGACATGTAATTTGGGAAAATAAGAAAAAAAATGTTCCAAATAAATTGTGGTTTCAAATAAATGGTAAAATAATAATCGCAACAATTTACCATTTTCTTCTGATCAAATGATCCAGTGCCTTCTGGGAGGTGTGTGTACATACAATGACAAAGGTCCTTTTCTCTCTGATTGGTGGACTTTACACTCAACAATAAAGAGTTCTTTAAACATTGGTTTACTCTGAAGTGCTTCCAGAACAAATGAGCAAGGTTTACCAGCAAAGGAAAGTAATCTTGAACGCGACTGTAAATTACATGTTGGGAAAAACTGTAATTATAAGGGTGACCGACTGGCTGGCCCATCCAAGGCACGACTCCATGAAATCACTAGTGACTTTGGCAGAGTTTAAGATGCAAAAAATCGGAAAAGTTGTGGGTGGACCATCCAGCGAAAGCTTTTTTCTTTGACGCAGCAACGTCTTCCACGGTCTCGAATCAAATCCTGGCACTGCCAGTGTCAACTGTAGGTGGGAATCTTGAGGGTTATGACCAATGGCTTTACAAAAAGCATCGAAGTCTGTAGGATTTTCTTGCGTTATTAATCAAGAGCAATTTGCTTGGTTTGAGGAAGTGAGAGTCGTGTACCTATGCATAATAATCCCGGTCTGCCAGCCCCTATAATGCAGTGGCAGCAAGGCTCTGCGTGAAGGGGAAAATTGCCTGGCCTGGTTATGCAAAGTGAGGACTAGCCCACACTCCTTGATCGCTGGAGGACATTGCAGTGGTGAGACCTGATTTTAGTTATGAATGAGTCTGTAAAATTCAAAGGAGGAAAAAAGCACAAACATTTTCTATTAAATGAGACGTATGAAAGGTCATGTGCATTTTTTATTGCCACCAACTCCACCCACACTAACGGTTGAGCAGCAGGGTTGGTTTGCAAATGACTGAGATGTAACAGAAATCTGCCCACCATGTTTCCTCGTGCTAACATTACATGCACATTCTTTCTTCTGCACATATCACACATAAGCAGGCAGATTATAACTGAGACCCATTTAGAATCCATATTCTTTGCTGAGGTAGAAAATAAAACAATGGAATTTCAAGTTTTGATCTGTCTGCGCTGTGCGTACTCAACATTTTTCTGATGTTTTGAGGGTGGTGCTCCTGCATTATAGAAGGTGATGATCAAATTGAATCATTACTGAGCAAAATCAGCTAATTTGCTTCAGACTGGGTGTGGTGTCATTTTGAATGCCTTTTTCCAAACGTTTACAGGCCTAATGCATCCCTAATGTCATCAGTTGCTCATCCACTGCAGCTCTGTCACTCACTGCCTGGGAAGTGGTCACCAAATCAGGAAAGCCAATGCTAGATCACCTTTTTCCAGTGAATTTTGACTTTTTTTTTTTTTGGATATAATTCCCAATGAACCAAATGGACAAGCTATGAAATTGCAGAAAAATGCCCCATATAATTGTTTTTAACCATTAGATATTCATGATTGACTGGTTCATGATAAATGCTCTATGCCCCTTTCAGATGTACTGATATCAGTATTCTGTGCCACTGGGTTTTGTTATGGGTGGGAGTGCAGAAACAAAATGTAGACCTTGGGAGCAAGGCTTCAGCCTGGAATGGCCGACCACTGAACTACTTAAGTCATTTAGCTGCCACACCTGCGTTAAATGCACCACAAACCTCAAACATCGAGGTCTTGCGGAAGACTCATTGGATAGAGCTGAAATAGAAAGTGAAAAATTTTACTCTCCCAGGGATATATCACAAAAGAAGATAACTAATTAAATAAAATCAAAAACCGCTGCTCCAGGTTTTACTTGGTGAATTTATTCTTCTAACTCAGTGTTTTGCTTTTTGATGTACCCCCTCAGGTAATGTAGTGCTGTGGATTCTGACGGTTGGTGTACTCATCTTGGAATCAGTGACCAATTCAGACTTGAGGAATCAAGGCCCATGTCTCTCAGATCGAAAGTGCTGATCTGAGATTAGTTTTCCTTTCCGTTTTCCAGCATGATCCTTATCGCCTGAGAGGTGCAACTAAATGAGCTCCCCAGCTTTGAGTTAATATTTATAAATATCACAGTTGGAAAGTCCTAGTCCAGAAAGTAAAAATCCTTCCCAGAGCGTAATACAAACCACCTGAATTTACTGTTGCCAGGAGGTAGAACTAGTCAGAGTGATCAGCTCATTTTGTGGGAGGGAGAAAAACAGTGGGATTTTTACTTTCTAAGCCTTGAATTTTCCACTCAGGATTAAGCCCAGGGTTATCGAGCAGAACATTTCCCAGAGCGTCACACTCTCTCCGCCAGCTTGTCTTCTTCCGACAGTCCATCCTGGTACCATGTTTTACCCAGTGAAATGATGCACACTCTCCCAGCTGATGCACACGAAGCGTAAAGAACTGGGATTCACTTGACCAGGCAACCTCCTTCAGTTGCTCCAATGTCCTGTACTGGCGCTGACTTGCCCATTGTTGGCTCTTTCGGCAGCAGAGGGAGGTGCTTCGGCTGATCTTCAGCTACAAATTGCTGTATGTGGCAGGGTGCAATGCACTGTGAGTTGTGACACATTCACAGTTGCAAAATTTTCTGCAAGTCATGCCACAGTATCCTCCTGTTGGTTTGGACAAGATAGGATAGTCTTCTTTGTCTTTGTGCATCATCCTTGATCTCCCAATACCCAGTCATAGGTTCATGGTTAATCCATCTTGAGACCACTTCTGGTAGGTACTCAACACTGCTGGCATAGAGCACCCTGGAAGCCTTGCCACTTCAGTGATACTCTAACCCACTCCTTTGGTCATAACAATTAGGGCCTTGTGAAGATCCCTCTGGTCCCATTTCTCGCACATCCAGCATGTCAAATGTAAGAACTGGCTGTTCACTAACTGTATAAGGTCTGACTGCAGATCTTGGCATGCTTCATAGTTAAGAGATAACATTTTTTGCTGCAAATCTGCAAATAACTGCTCAAGAACTGACAAGAAATCATTTTCATTAAAAAAAAAAAAAAAACCCAATCTACTCTTCAAGATCATGGCGGTGAAATTGTTTCATAATTCTTGGAAGTTAGGCTTCCTCTGAGTATGGTAAGGACACCGAGATGTTTTTTTTTTTTTTTGGTTTGGTGCAGTTAACGGTGCCTCACTAGTTCAGAGCAAGAGCAACGGTGCAGTTGAAGAGGTGAACATTTTGAGAGTGCGATGTAGAATGAACGCCTTCGCGCGGCATATGCTCCAACCAGCCACGCTCCATGTCGCCAAGATTATATAGCAAGCTGCAGTTCCAACAAGCATCGGAAGAATAATCTTGAAATCAATTATGAGTTTGGGAAGCTGAAGACGCTGGCATCCTACTCTCTTGTTCGCCTTTCCCTCTGTGTTCAGATGGCGTTTTCAGAGGCCCATTAGAATAGAACAAAAGTAAAGGGCCTCGAGAGAATTTCTTAGTATGTTCGAGAAAGACGGACAGAGAACACAGGGCGCTGCCTGGGAGATGACGGATGAAGGAGGCCGCATGTTCTATAATAGGGCTTCGCTCAGTGTACAGTGTTATCGGTGATCTGTCACTCACACTGCACCGGGCATGAACGGGGGAAAGTAATCCCATTTTAGCCGGCGTAATCATTTGCGGGTGTTGTGTTCTGCCTCACTCTTAGACGAAAGCATCTTGATATTGTTTTAATAACATTTTGTAAATTTTTTTTTTTAACAGTGTGGAAACGCTTCCTTTCGTTTCCAATGTATTGTAATTTTGCTTAATTTCGACCCCAGAAACCTACCAATGAACGCTTACTGACTGTCCAGTACCTAGTAATGCGTGAGTCGACCCATGTCCCACGGTTCAGGTCGGGTATGGAGGCAAATTCTTGAAGAGTGTAGTATTTTGACTTGAGAGCAGACACAGGCCTTTTGATTTTATGCGTAGATTCTGAGAAGTCCCCCCCTCCCCCAAAAAAAAATACTGCTCTCGCACTCAAATAGCCCCTGCTTGCACTTGGACCTGCTGCTGCTGCTTGGACACATTTTTTTGCGCGCGAACTTCAGCCTTTTCTCTGTGCACTCAAAATTGCCTGTGTGGAACATTTCTGCTTGCGCTTGGATTTTTTAATTTTTTCCGTGTGATTTTCCAGCCAGAAATCGAAAACCAATTGAATGCCAGGTTTACTGTTGACCAATTATATAGTCTCTGCCTTGTTGCAGGCCCGTCCATTTTACAGTTTAATCACTTATTAGGTTCATACGCTCCTGCCCTTCTCCGCTACTTATGTATTTCCATTGCTTACTTCACGACTTTGAAATATAAGGACAATTTATATATTTATCCACCAGTGCCCATATTTTTCTTTTAACATAATGGCTACGTCTAATAGTAGCCCTATAGTCAGGCGCTGGTTGGGCGGGTTGCAATTTTTTTTTCTCCACTCTGGTTCTGGGCTATGATATAACTCATTTACACATGACCAATCAGAGCACTTCTATCTTATTATCTATGTGCTACTTAATGTCCCCATGCTGAGTTGCATGTTAAGTGTGTGGGCATTGTCCACTTGTCCAAGAGTTCAATCAACTTGTTTACCCTTATCAGGATACCAAGATTATTCAAATGGACCAAGTGGTTGAAGAGAGCTACGCATTTCATTTTGGGCATGTCATTTCCGAGTCAGAGATTCAGGGCTTAAATTAACCCTGAAATGCCCCTTGTAACAAATTTGTCACACGATTTTGGGGGTTGTCAACACCACTGACCCGACAAATTTTGCAACCTAATGTCCATAGTGACATAATTAGACCATCAGTGCTGACATCTGATGCATAAAAGTAGAATCTGACACTACACTGGCTGCACTAGCTAACCTTTCTAATGCGGCCGCCCCCACGGTGGAATCCGCATGATGGATCAGCACCCGTTCATCACTGGATAAAATAGACAAGCAGGTAAGCTAATGAAAAATAAACTATGCCTAATACTTCTGCAATGTGTCAACTGTTTTATCATTCAAATTATTTTAGCAATAAGGTCCCCAAAATACCCATTGTAACACATATGTCACAAAACTAAAATGAGGTCAAAGGTCACCAAAAATTAAAAATAGCTATTGGGCTGTTATTAGCCCCTCCCCAGGACATGTTAACAGAATACATGGATTTTCCTTTCAACTTTTACTGTAGTTGGGCATTTAAGGGTTAAGAGGTCGATCAGTGGTAGGGTTGATAACGTGGATGTCAAGCATTGAATTAACTAATGTGATTCAAAACGCACTGCGTTTCACTGATTTATTAGATTCAATGCCTCTTTTGATGCCCGTTCAAGTAGTTTTTATTCGTTTTGGTGATGCATAACTGAGCCCAGGCTTACAGTATGTGTACGTCGCATATTTCACCCAGAAAAGTTTTGTTTAGACTAGATGTTAATGACTCATATAATCACAGCGGTTAACGAGTGGCAAGCTTTGTTGTCCTTGGACCTAGAGCTTTAATTTTTGGTGTGTGGGTGTGTCTAAGTAATAGAAACGTTTATATGACAAATTGGGCATGGAAGTAAATCTTGTAGAGAAATATATGTACAAGTGTTGTGGTAACTATGGCTCCATTTAATTAGTTTAGAGTCATGTCGCCAGCTTTCCCCTCTCAGAAGTGCAATGGTTGCCAGATTTCATCCTTAGCTGATCCACTTGTGGCTCAAGACCTACATCATTTCCTTCTTGGCTCTATTTGAATATCTGTGCCGATAGAACAAAAAAAAAAAAAAAAACTCCAATGGGATCAAGAAGTCTCACAGTAATGGTAAAATTTGATGCATTTTTTTCTTTTTCTATTTAGATTGAGATGAAAATCTCTCAGTGAGATTAAATCCCACCGACTGCAGATGAAAAGCATATAAAAGCTAACAGTTCTGCCACTTTGAAAATGGTTGTCTCCTGATCGCGTTTATA
Organism: Gymnothorax reevesii; assembly: GCA_029721435.1. Lineage (NCBI taxonomy): Eukaryota > Metazoa > Chordata > Actinopteri > Anguilliformes > Muraenidae > Gymnothorax > Gymnothorax reevesii. The sequence continues at coordinate 67,345,024 of CM056582.1, forward strand.
GTGATTCCCTTCAAGTTATTTTAATCATGTTTATGATGTTCTGAAATTGCGAGGCAAACTACCAAACTTGACAGCCGATACGTGGCAAAAAGCTTCCACAATCTAGCTTCGTTATGCCATGTATTCATAATGTACAGTGGGGGAAATAAGTATTGAATGCATCAACATTTTTCTCAGTAAATATATTTCTAATGGGGCTATTGACATGAAATTTTCACCAAATGTCAGGAACAACCCAAGTAATCCATTCATATAATGACATCAGAACAAATAAGTCCATAAATTATTTGTCATAAAGTGGAATGGTACACGGTCAATAAATTATTTTTCCTCATTATATGCTTGATGATGGCTGTATTCTGAGTTCACTTAAGCTCTTGCTACCATATCAGAGCTAGTAATACAATCTATTTCCGTGCACCAGAGAGGGTCTGGAATTGACTTATTGTCACCCACATACATTCCATTTACATTTTTGCTCATACTCCTTGTTTCCATGTAATTATATGTTGAGAGAACATAGACAAGCACTTGGAGGGGAGGCGAGTTGTTTTTATCTCTCAGTCACACAGATGAAACGTAATTTTTGACAACCAGCATATTGTGTTTTCAAGCCTTAGAGTTGAGAGGGATCAGCCAGAATCTTATTAGGGACTCAGAGGCACAGGGCTGCGAATGCTGTTTGTGAATGTGAGAAAATGTAATTGTTTGTGTATGTAGTTGCAGCCATTAGCTCCTTTTCTTGAGTCCTGACTGAGATCAATGGCACCCCGATCACTGACCCTGGTTTACAGCTCCTCCCTCTCTTCCTTTTTCTGCTGGACTGAAATGTGAGATCAGCTTTCCCTAGGCAGTTCATCTGGAGCTGTGGAAGACTACTATCTTACAGTCACCCTCATGACTAACAGACTGCCAATGCAGCTGGTGCAGTACATGAAGAGACATCACAGTCTCATCAGGATGAAGCTTTCTGTTCACTCTTTTTTGTGACAAACATGGCAGTAAGACAGTATATCAGCTTCTGTGGTGGGTATTTACTTTATGTATCTGTCTTCCCAGGGCAGCAGTGAAACTTCATGGGCAGGGAACTGGGTTTTTGAATTACAGATTATGGGTTCAATTTACAGGTGGGGTGAATTTACCGGAAAATACTGGACAGTGTATGTGGATGGTATTTTATAATGTAATCTGTGTAATTTACGTTTGATAAGACTGTGCTGAGATGTAAGGGAAGCTAAGCATTTCAGTGATACAAAGGATGTAAGTAAGCCGATGTGGTATAGGGCTCACTGGATACTTGACCACCTGTTTTGCATTTGTTTACTCTGACACATTATTTAGAGCTGAGGAAGACTTTGATAAGCCGAGGGGTTTTTCAAGCAGACATGCAATGTATCAGAGAGCATCAACGGATTAGCTCTATGCAAACAGCAGCTGCAAAACAGCTGCCAGATTCCCAGTGGAAACACATAGCCACAAAAACTGTCGCCTAGGCGTCGCCTCATTGGTAAACCCATGCATGGGCTCCCAAGGCAACACGCAGCTGTATGTGACCAAACTCCACCCTCCTATTACAGGGACAAGTTCACAGCAGAACACACCCTGCCACACTCACCCACACTCAAACTTCTGTGAGAAACAGAAAGTCAAAGTGATGTGAGAGCAGACACACATGCTGTCCCTCTCACAGAAGAGCATGTGTGACAAGCATTCAAACCGATTGTTACAGACAAGCAATGAAAAAATGCACAGACACAGATTGGCAAGGCACGCACAGGAGAGTGCAGTTCAAATGCAGACAAGCACAAAAATCAGCAAATATCTACCATTCAAGTTACCTGAAATGTGCCCCGTGAATTCTGGGAAGGAGTCCTCCACACAGACAGACGCTAATTCAGATAAACACGCTGAGCAAAGAGGCATTGCTGAAGTCCTGAAATTGCTGCTTCAAACCTACGAGGACAAAAAATGTGCACACCCAGGCCCAAGACATTTGAATAACTTAAAATACATTTTAAAAACACCCCCATACTGGAAAGCTCTGGTTGGGTGTGTATGTTTCGGTGTGCCTTATGTTCTTGATTTTCTTTGTTCAGTTTATAGCAATATTTTTTCTCTTTTAGGAGCTTAAGTATTTTTAACAAATTGATGTGTTCATAATGTGTCATCATGACACGCAACATAGTGTAACTCCTTTATCAATAACTACCCTGTCATCAATATGGGATGTCTACAGTACAGACTGTTTTAAAGAAACTTACCAAGCACTAACAAAAGAGCTAGTTTAAAAGTATTTTGTTCGCCGATATAATGGATGTTTTCTGAACAATAATAATTATTATTATTATTTGCGGGATATTCTAAATAATGTAAAAATAGGAGAGAATAACTAAATCAGAATCATCATCACTTTTTCAAGCCAGGATACTCATAGACAAATGGTCTCAAAGAAAGGGACAGGATGCCACACTGCTGACTTACCCAAAGATTCCACTCTTCTTATCAATCCACCGGTCAGGGAGAAGGAATGACTAACTGCAAACATAAGTCAGAAAATGATCGAACCATAGAATGCAGGGCCAACATTCCTTTGGTTTGGCATTTGCTATGACAGCTGTGGCAAACAGTCTTTTTTTCTCTGAATGGAGATAAGTTCACGCCAATGACTGCAGCAGTATAACATAGACCAGGGCTATTCAACATTATCCAGAGAGGGCTGGTGTGGGCGCAGGCTTTCATTCCAACTGAGCAGTTTTACACAGCTGATACTAATAATAAAGCAGACTCTTGGGGTTGATGGTCTCAGGTGTGTAAGTGCTAGGTTGGAATGAAAGCCTGCACCCACACCGGTCCTTTCTGGGTAATGTTGAATAGCCCTGCCATAGACTGTATAAAAAGATGGGCAAAGCAACCGTAACGTCACCCATTGGTTTCAGCATAACATTTAGGAAGCCTCAATTTTGGCAATTTGAACAGGGCCATTTTGTCATTTTGAAACTGGATGTGACTCCTATTGGACCAGAGCGTGAACTGACGATCCAGGGATGAGTGAGGGGTGGTTCTACGGGTGAATCTGACCGTATCTGACGAGGATCAGAGGATAGCCACGCCCCTAAAGCATATTCTGGCTTTATCCTTTATACTAGTCTATTTGGGACCATAATTTACAAAAATGAACATCATATTATATCGAAGGAGACTTTAAACTTGTGATAGGTACCATAAAATGATGTGGAAAATAATTATTGAAAAATTAGGTGGGAAAGTTGGGTCATTTTCTCATTGACTTCTGTAGCATTGAACTTCTTTATGCAACCACCGATGTCGCGATCTGCTGGCCATTAGACAGAATGCAATTTTCAGAGATTTCCGCATTGGTCTCAGTTCTCAGACCCGGGTGCTGCATCCATCTTTTTATAATATCCATGGTGGGGACTGCATGGGAAGTGCACATAAAGCAGAGAGCTGTGATTTCTCGATATAGTTTGTCTTGTAGTTCATTGCAGACAGTTAAAAGATTAGATATTTAATGCTTTGTCTGGTCATCTTAATTTTATTGGTCAGTATGCATCCATTCCCACCATTCAAGAATGCAACCCATTCCAAAAGAAGTTTGGACAGGGGCAATGTAGGATTACTAATGAAGTAAAAAAAAAAAAAAAAAAGAAAACGAAAATTTAGAATTGATGTGATTTGAAACAGTCGATGTTGGCAGTTGATTGTAATCATGACTTATTTCAAACAGCAGCATACAAGAAAAGCCTAGTCCTTCAAGAGCATAAATAAGCCGAGGATCACCGATTTGGGTATTTCATGCTCCACTGTGCATAACATAGTTAAAGGATTCAAAGAATATGGAGGAATCTCTGCATGTAAAGCATGAGGGAGCAAACCAAAGCCCAATACCTGTGATCTCCAATATCGGAGAACATTGCATCAAGAACTGCCATTTGGGACTGGAGCCACTTGGGACAAGTGATCACTCTGCTGTTAATTTTGATGTTTCATGGGAAGTTAAAAAGGTGTATTCAAAAACAAAAAAATTCAATTTTAGGCGAGCAAACTTTGACAGGATGCGCTCATATCTAAGTGAAATAAAATGGGAGACACTCCTGGACTGTGAGTCCATAAATGAGATGTGGGAAAGATTTAAGAGGGTTTTACTTGAATCACAATGCAGATTCATTCCAAAGGTGTCCAAAAGTAAGCTGAAAAAGCAGAATCCTCTGTGGATGACCAAAAGTATTCGTAGGATTTTGAGGGAAAAGAGGAATCTTTATAAGATTTACATAAAGGATAACAATGAGAAAACTAAGGCTGAATACTGTAAAATGCGGGCTGTGGTCAAAAAAGAGCTGAGGAATGCTAGAAGACTGTATGAAAGACAAATTGCAGAGGGGGCAAAAGCTAACCCTAAGCGCTTCTTTCAGTACTGTAGCAGAAAAAGGAAAGTTAAAGAGCAGGTTAAGTGCATAAAGAATTAAAGCGGATCGCTGCTATTTGATAACAAGGATATTGCGGATGCCTTAAACAGTTACTTTGTTGAGAATTTCACCTCAGAGGGGGTCTTTATTTGGCCAGAGGGCATGTTAAATGCTCAAGATTATTTAGCAGAAATTGAGGTTCGGGATAATGAAGTATTAGACAAGTTGCATAAGCTAAAGGCAGATAAGGCGGTGGGTCCTGATGGCTTATATCCTAGAGTGCTCAGGGAAGTTGGTGAGATCATCTTTAAGCCGCTATCCACTATCTTCAGGCGGTCTTTAGAAACTGGAGAAATACCAAATGATTGGAAACAGGGCAATATTGTACCGATATATACCTAGCTAGGAAATTACAGGCCAGTCAGTTTAACTTGCATTGCGTGCAAAATATTGGAATCTATCATAAAAGATGAGCTGGACTTATTTCTTGAACGAAACATGGGATAGCCAACATGGTTTTTGTAAGGGAAGGTCATGCCTGACAAACCTTGGAATTTTTTAAAGAGGCCACCAAGACTTATGACCAGAGCAGGGCCTATGACATCATATACTTGGATTTTCAGAAAGCATTCAACACAGTACCGCATAAGAGACTAACTTTTTAATTGAGCTCCATTGGAGTTACAGGAGGTATTCTGGAGTGGATTCAAAACTGGTTACAGGACAGAACACAAAGAGTGGTGGTCAGTGGTATCTCATCTGAGCTAGGTATGGTGGGGAGTAGCGCTCCAGAGGGATCGGTGTTGGGACCCCTGCTGTCCCTCATCTACATTAATGACCTTGATAGTAATATTGAGAGCAGATTGGTTAAATTTGCAGATGATACTAAATTGGGGGGTTTGGCAAATAGTTTAGGGTCCTCTAAAGTGATTCAGGATGATTTGGATAGAATCCAGAATTTGGGCAGAAATGTAGCAAATGAAAATTTAATGTAGCAAAATGTAAAGTTGTACATGTAGGTAATAAAAACATTAGACAGGATTACTTCATGGGAGGTTTAAAACTGGAATGTGCTGTACACGAGAAAGATCTGGGAGTGATTGTTGACCAAACCCTCACAGGCTCTAGCCATTGTGCCTTAGCAGTTAAAAAAGCCAATTGGATGCTGGGATACATTGCCAAAAGTATTGAGTACAAATCTAAGGAGGTGATGCTTCTTTTGTACAACACATTCATCAGGCCACATCTGGAGTATTGTGTACAGTTCTGGGGACCATACTTTAAGACAGATATAGAGGCTCTAGAGAAAGTTCAGAGAAGAGCCACTAAGCTTATTCCAGGTATTAAAATGAAAGCTATGAGAAGAGGCTGAAGATCCTTAATCTCTTTAGTCTTAGGAAAAGGAGACTGAGGGGTGATTTGATTGAGGTCTTTAAATATGTTAAAGGGATTAACAAGTGAATTATGTAGGATTCCTTCAACCAAGTGTTGTGAGTAGAACTCGGGGTCACAAATGGAAGTTGACCAAAGGTAAATTTAGCACTGATATTCGGAAATATTTCTTCACCCAAAGAGTAATTTCAATGTGGAATAGCTGGTCTGACCATATTGTTGAGGCAGAGACCTTGGGGGTTTTCAAGAGCAGGCTTGACTTAAAGCTAGATACCATTGAGTATCTGAAGAGATATATTCACAATAGCGAGCGAGCGTAGTTGGGCTGAAAGGCCTGTTCTTGCCATTCATGTTATGTTATGTTATGTTGTTATTTATCTACTAGTGATATAACCATACAAGCTCAGGATTTCTTTGGTAAACCTTTGTCTAATACTATAATGCATCATTATATCTACAAATGGCAGTTAAATTTTTACAGTGAACAAAGGAAACCTTATATTTACAGAGACCAGGACCAGGGTCAACTTCTCTGAGCTCAGAGGCATCTACGATGGACCATCACATAGTGCAAATGTGTAGTGGACTGACAAATCAATACTTCTGGTCTTTTTTGGAAGAAGTGGACGCCATGTGCTTTGAACCAAAGAAGAGAAGGGCCATCCAGACTGTTACTATTAACAGGTCCAAAAGCCATGCACTGTCATGGTGTTGGGTTATGTCATTGCTCTTTACAAGGGAAACTTGAACCTCTGTAAGGGACTATTAATGATGAACAGTACATTGACATTTTGGAGCAACATACGCAGCCTTCATGATATCTTTTCTTGGGACACCTTGGCATATTTCAACCGAAAAACACAAAACTAAATTCTGCATGCATTACAAAAGCTTGGCTGCGATTAAAAGAGGGTGCGGGTGCTAGATTAGCCAGCTGGCCGTCCTGACTTTTCTCCAATGAAGTGAATACGGTGCATTTTGAAATGGAAAATGCAAAAATGACCAGTCGTACTGCTGGACCTTAAGACTTGTTTGCAGGAGGAGGGGGACAAAAATACTCCAGAAACACGTAATCAATGGTGCCTACAGTCTCGGAACATTTATGGAGTGTTTTGAAAAGAAAACAGAAATACTTTACTGTTCCCATGTACTTTGAAGAACTTTACGAGAATCAAATATGAAATGTGTTTATTTAGGAACATCAAAAAAAACGCTCGATAACCATTTCAATGGACAATGATGCAAGCGAATGGGAAATACACGTTAATTCTACTGATTGATTCTCGCAACTGAATTAATCAACACTTAGTTGGCAAGTCCAGGGTGGAAGAGATTATATATGTGCCAGCTTTGATTTATTGAACAGTATACTTCATGATAGTCTTTTTTCCGCCAACTGAATTACTAAAGGTGTAATAGCTAACTTTTATAAAATAGACACAAGCTGCTGACATTGTCAAGCAATATCCCCCGCAAATGGCATTGCATTTTTGAATAGAGAATGTTTATATGCATTTAGATTTCTAAAGAACTGTACTAATGGCAAAGCTGTTAATTTCCTTGCAAAAAAAAATAGGCCGGAGAGTATGCATCAGAAAACTCGGAAAATTATACCAAATTGTTATCATGACACACCTTTATGTCACCTCGATGTAAAATATGATCACGATCGGATGATTAGTTTCAAATTTATGGCCAAGACAGGACACATTACAGATTTCCCACAAATCTGATGCTTTTTGACCCAAAACGCAAGCAATTGTAAAGATATTATCAAAATTGTTTTTCATGACACACCTATATGTGTTTTTACACCTTGATGCCATATATGATCACAATCGGATGATTATTTTCAAAGTCATAGCCCGGACACGACACATTACAGATTGCCCACAATTTTGTCGCTTTTGCCCCAAAACGTGAAAAATTATAAAATCATGAAGGAAATTAAGGAGGAGAGAGGTAGGGGTGGTGGTGTTGATCAAAATCTCTCCCTCATGGTCTTTTCTCCAAAGTTACTAACAGATCCTTAGTATCTGTGGAATGGCACACAGGGAGTTAGACTGTTGGGCTGTTGCAGCTACAGTCTTCCCATGTTTTTTGATTTAATGAGCAAATTACAAGCTAATTTTTTTTTCTCTGAACCAACGATTATTATATTCTTTTGCACTCAATTAGCAGACAATTCAAGTGCAGCAAGATGTATATTTGAATGTGGAATTAAAGTTTTTTTGAAGATATATTCTTTACACAAAACCCATTCCATATGCTCCATCACTGCAGATTTCCCAGTGAAAGGGAATTTCTAGATGGAGCAGTGCCCCACCTATCACTTATCCAAGGATGTCTGCATGTCTGCACAGCTACACAATCTGAGGAAAACACCATGTGACCTAGGGTTCCCTTTTCACTCTTCAAGTCCCAGAGAAACACTGTGGCTGATCTCACTGATTTCGGTAAATTGTGCCTCCTACACTCCGCAGTGTCTGCCGAAACAGCATTTGAACATTGGCGCATACATTGAACATTCCATCGTGTGCTCATTTGATATAGTAGGAGCAAGCCAACATTTTTAGAAGCTAACTTGTCACTACCTTGTCTTGTCTGTTCCCTTTTTACTTGAAGGCTGCAGGACATGCAGTGCATGGCACAGAGTTTTGAGGGACAAATTTAAACAAGAAGAAAACAGAAAAAGGATTAACAGAACTAGAGTGACTATTGGTCCAGAAAAAGGAAGATAAGTGAACATTAACCAAGGCCAACACTTTTGACTCATTAGCAAGGTATTTGAATCCCATGCCAGAATGGAAAGCACACCTTCATGACATTAAAGCCTAGAAATGTGCGGTCACGCATCAAAGCATGACTCAGTTTTTTATTTGATTTATTCATATTGGTGTATAGTTTTACACATCATCAATAGAACTAAAACTATTATAAATATATACACACACACACACACACACACACACACACACACACACATATATATGCAGCGGGCTCAAAAATTACTGGCACCCCTGACCTGACAGGCAATACACAAATAGCACTTCTAAACAATTATTTACAATGCCGTGAAAAAGTATTTGCCCCCTTCCTGATTTTTTTCTTTTTTTTTTGCATATTTTTCACGCTTAAATGTTTCAGATCATCAAACAAATTTTAATATTAGACAAAAATAACCTGAGTAAATACAAATTGCAGTTTTTAAATGATGATTTCATTTATTGAGGGAAAAAGCTATCCAAACCTACCTGGCCCTATGTAAAAAAAGTAATTGCCCCCCTGTTAAATCATAAATTAACTGTGATTAACCACATTTTTTTGAGTTCAATTTCACAAGCCATACTGTGCCTGATTACTGCCTGACCTGTTGAAACAAGAAATCACCAAAATATATAGAACCTGTCTGACAAAGGGAAGTAGGCTAAAAGATCTCAAAAAACAACACACAATGCTGCAAACTAAAGAAATTAAGTACAGATGAGAAACAAAGTCATTGACATCTGTCAGTCTGTAAAGGGTTACAAAGCTATTTCTAAGGCTTTGGGACTCCAGTGAACCATGGTGAGAGCCATTATTCACAAATGAAGAAAAAAGATCAGTAGTGAACCTTCCCAGGATTGGTCGGCCAAAATTACTCATAGGTGCATCAATTACTTATCCGGGAAGCCACAAAAGAACCCAGAACAACATCTTAAAAACTGTAGGCCTTACATGCCTCTGTTAAAGTCAGATTTCGTGATTGAATAATAAGAAAGAGGCTGGGCAAAAATGGCATCCATGGGAGAGTTTCAAGGTGAAAACCACTGCTGACCAAAAAGAACACAAAGGTTGTCTCACATTTGCCAAAAAACATCTTGATGATCCCCAAAACTTTTGGGAAAATATTATGTGGACTGAGGAGACAAAAGTTGAACTTTTTGGAAGGTATGCATTCCAATACCTCTGACGTAAAACTAACACAGCATTTCATAAAAAGAACATCATACCAACAGTCAATCATGGTGGTGGTAGTGTGATGGTCTGGAGCTGCTTTGCTGCTTCAGGACCTGGACGACTTCATGTAATTGATGGAACCATGAGTTCTGCTCACTACCAGAAAATCCTGGAGGAGAATGTCCAACTATCAGTTTGTGACCTCTAGCACACTTGGGTTATGTAGCAGAACAATGATCTAAAACACACCAGAAAGTTCACCGCTGAATGGCTGAGAAAAACAAAATGATGATTTTGGAGTGGCCTAGTCAAAATCCGGACTTAAATCCAGTTGAGATGCTGTGGCATGACCTTAACCCCTTTGCGCAGAAGCCAAATCTGGCTTTTTAGGTGTTACCAGATTTAAGGCTTTATAATTCAAGATTGCAGCTTTACAGACAGAAAAAATTTGGCTCAATTGAGTCTAGACACTTGAAGAATTTAGACTCCCATCGTATTTCAGTTTATCTTTATGATTTTGGTGGAGAAAAGGGGCTGCAAACACAAAAAATCTTCATGAAAATTCAACTTTGAAATAGCAAAACATAAAAAATAAATAATACTGACAATTGAAAAACTGCTGGGGCTTAAAACTATACATTTCTGGAATCATAAACTTCTTGACCACAAGTACAATTCATCTTGAACATTACATTATAGATTACTCGCTTGCTATGAGCCAAATTAGACAGCTATCCAGGTGTCTCCCCAAAGTCTGAGATCCATGAAAATGGTTCACTGTCAAATCATACATTAATCATATATTTAACTCAAATTAACTTTTGGGGCATGAAATTCAGCATGAACTAATGATTTTCTGGTTGAGTTTAGCAAGAATTTATCAATATCAGTGCAGTTGAACATCATTGGTCACCAGTAACCTCTCCAAACACAAAACATGCCTTTTCTCCATAATGAAGATAACAGTATTGTCCATTTTTCTTTGAAGTCCCTCAAGCATTAAATAAAGTGCAGATTAAACAGCTATAACATTCACGCTGCAATGAAAGATAACCGCTCTCACATTTGAGCTCATAACCTTACACCTTATAAGGGTAAAAACTCACTAACTCCATAATATCTGAATTCTGAAATATACCTTAATTTAACAGAACAGAAATTTCACTCTCAGGAAAAATCAAACGACATATGCCACCATATTCAACAGAGTGGTGTAATGAACGTACCGAGGGATCTACCGACGTGCGTGGGCTGCATGCATTTACAGTAACGAAAACCTCGGCATTCGATGTCTTTAGACACCGTATAAATTCTACAGCAGAAAGCCATATTGAGCAAAATGAAAACAGAGTAGAAGTATAACCTGTTTTCTTTATTGATGCCCTCCTCCAGAGACAGATGTATCGGGTAGAAGGAACCCTCCAGTTCTGTTTTATTTGGAATAATTCCCCTTGACCGCGTCCATACAACATTTATCTCGTAAATGAAACTGAAAGGCCAGTTTCGGGTGTCTTTGTTTCTTTGATATGGCATCATTTTCAGCTGCGCAACCGTGGCCAACATTCAAAGAATACAACCGACCTTACTTTTACGCTTAGCTTTGTATCCTATTCTTATTGTCCGATCAATGCATTTCAGTTATTGAGGAAAGTTTAAACACTCGAGGATTGGATAAGAAACGAGTCTATCAATACATCGTTATCGTGAAGCTTCACGAGGGCGTGAACTATGACTGTAGAGTTACGCAGATGAATCTGAGTATATAATTGAGTGACTGGCTATCGACACCAGTACTTGGGTGGATAGAAGGGAACGCTGAATTTGTAAATGGAGGAATCTACGCGTTAATCCATGGGAGGGAACTACGCATATTTTGTGTGATGACTGTAATTGACATTAGAATGTGAGAGAATCAATACTATGTCTGATTTTTTTGCTTCACAAAGCGTATTTTTTTAACCACTAATTGGAATACTGTTGGCTCACTGTAGCTAAAATGGTTGCTACAGAGTACTACGTTTTTTTCTGTTGCAAGTGATAATTTTTCAAAACTACTGGATCGATACTATGGGCAAGGGTATTGACCAGTTTGCACATCAGGCTTAGCTGAGGAGTTTAATTCATGCAACTCCTGAAAAACAGGGATTGGAGGGAACTTCCCCATACTCTAAATCGCGTGTCAGCTCTGCCTGCTTGTGAATATTCAATAGCTGATCCGGGGGTGCCATCTCGTGGTCAAGTACTGTAACTAAGTGCTTAAATTTGCAATTCTATAGACCCAAGCGTCTACATCTGCAGAAAGGGGTTAAACAGGCCGTTCATGCATGAAAAACCTCCAATGTGGCTAAATTAAAACAATTCTGCAAAGAGTGGGCCAGAGTGATGTGAAGACTCATTGCCATTTATCTTAAACGCTTGATTGCATTTGTCGTTGAGGGTGGATTTAGGTTTGGGGGGGCAATTTCTTTTTCACATAGGTAGGTTTGGATAGCCTTTCTCCCTTGATAAATGAAATCTTCATTTAAAACAGCATTTTGTATTTACTCGGGTTATCTTTTTCTTATATAAAAATGTGTTTGATGATCTCAAACATTTATGTGAGAGAAATATGCAAAAAATAAGAAACCAGGAAGGGGGCAAATACTTTTTCACGGCACTGTAAATATAAATTCTAAACAATATATTTAAAGAGAAATACATTCAGCACAATATTAATGCTCCAGTGGAACTAACCAAAATCATTCACTGATTTAATTAAAAATAAATTTCCTCCTAATCAAGGTTTGATAATTTATGGCACCCACGAGGATTGTTGCAAATAACATCTACCAGAATCAAACCAGGTATAAAATTTCACTTATTTAAGTTTTGTTTTAGTGTTAAGGAACTATATTGAGCCATTACAGCACTTCCCATCTCACTAGGGTATAAAAATGAGTAACACACATGCAATACCCCTTTGTCATCTGACACCATGAAGAAAACAAAATGTCTGTTAGTTGAGAAGGCAGATGGTCATAGACCTTCATAAATCTTGTAATGGCTGCAAGAAGATTAACAAAAATTGAATATGCCACTGAGCACTGTCAGGGCAATTTATTAAAAAATTCCAAAGATATGGAACATTATAAAACCTCAAGGGTAGAGGATGGGACTGCAATTTGCCCCCCAGAATACTGAGGAGGATGGAGAGAGAAGCAACAAAATCCCCAAGAATCACTGTGAAGGAACTGCAAGGCTTGGTGTCATTTTGGAGTCACCAGATTTTAAAAAGCACCATCAGGCACCACCTCCACAACCATGGCTTTTTGACATTATCAGTCTGAAAAGGGTTACAAAGCCATTTCTAAGGCTTTGAGACTCCAGCAAACCACGTTGAGAGCCATTGTCCACAAATAGAGAAAACTTAGAACAGTGGTGAACCTTCCCAGGAGTGGCCAGCCTACCAAAATGACTCCAAGAGCACATCAATGACTCATCCAGGAGGTCAGAAAAGAACCCAGAACAACATCTAAAGAACTCCAGACTTTACTTGTCTCAGTTAAAGTCAGAATTCATGATTCAATAATAAGAAAGAGACTGGGCAAAAATGGCATTCATCAGAGAGTTCCGTGGCGAAAACTACTGCTGACCAAAAAGAACACAAAGGCTCGTCTCACATTTGCCAAAAAAACATCTTGATGATCCCCAAGACTTTTGCAAAGATATTCTGTGGGCTGACGAGACAAATCTTTAACTTTTTTGAAGGTATGTGTCCAGTTACATCTGGCGTAAAACTAACGCATTTCATAAAAAGAATATCATTGCTAAAGTCAAACATGGTGGTGGTAGTGTGATGGTTTGGGGCTGCTTTGCTGCTTCAGGACCCGGATTACTTGCCAAAATTGATGGAACCATGAATTATGCTCCAGAAAATCCAGAAGGAGAATGTCCAACCATCAGTTCATGGCCTCATGCTCAAGCGCACTTGGGTTATGCAGCAGGACATTTGTTCGAAACACACCAGCAAGTCCACCTCTGAATGGCTTTAAAAAAACAAAATGAAGGTTTGGAGTCAAAGTGCAGACTTAAATCCAATTGAGATGCTGTGGCATGACCTTAAACAGGCTGTTCATGCTCAAAAACCCTCCAATGCGGCTGAATTAAAACAATTCAGCAAAGAAGAGTGGGCCAAAATTCCTTCACAGTGATGTCAAACACTCTGCCAGTTTTTGCAAAACACTTGCTTGCAGTTGTTGCCACAGAGGGTGGCACAACCAGTTATTAGGTTTAGGGGGCAATTACTTTTTCACATAGGGCCAGGTAGGTTTGGATAGCTTTCTCCCCCAATAAATGAAATCATCATTTAAAAACTGCATTTTGTATTTACTCAGGTTATCTTTGTCTCATATTAAAATTTGTATGATGATCTGAAAACATTTCTGTGACAAATATGCAAAAAAAAAAAAAAATTCAGCAAGGGGGCAAATTCTTTTTCACAGGACTGTATACTATATATACACACATGTCCAGAAGACAAACTCAGGAATTTTTGAGGTTTTGCAGATGTAAGCTCACACTTTAAAGCAGGGGTGGGCAATCACGGTCCTGGAGGGCCGGTGTGTTTGCAGGTTTCTATTCCTATCAATTACCCTGACTAATTGAGTTAATTGATTGCATGCACAAATATAGATTTTCGCAATGATTCGATCAAAGGAAAATGTTTTATGAAGGGAAACAAGACTAGTCTTTGTAGTTTCATGATAATTGAAAGAAATGCGCATGAAACGTCAAATTTCATAAATGGTTTGGCTGATTGAGACAATCAACTAATTAAAGACCAGACGTTGGTGTGAAAACCAGGGACAGATACGGCCCTCGCTGCCCACCTCTGCTTTAAGGAATGGATTGGAGATATCCGGTTAAAGGAAAGAATTTCAGTCTACAGGATTTTACGTTGGTCCTGATGATGTTGTGGTATCAATATGGCTGCCCATGCACAGTCATGCTTGGGCACCATCAGGAACAGTTTGGGCACTATCGGGAACTACCACGCCTGCCAGACCTCACAGAACTAGAGGTGTAAACCCTTTGAACCACAGAATTATCTCTATCCCATCCCAAAATAAGGTTGTTACTCCTCATGAAATCAGAGTTAAGATGGCACACATTCTCCATTTACCGTATCCATAATGATCAGAGTGCTTATTTGTCTCTTTGGTTAATAAGAGCAACTGTTAGTCTTTACTCATAATAGCTACTGTATGTGGGGGCATTTTTGTTTTTTCCCTGGAATGTCTGTTCTGTTAAAATATAGAGTATATTTCAGATATTACGGAGTTGGTGAGTTAAACTTGTTCCTAATAAGGTGTCGAAAGCGTTCATATAATGTTACGAGGTCAGAAGTGGGAACTGCTAGCTTTTCATTGCAGGGTGAATGTTCTGACTGTTAAATGATCAGTTCCTTTAATGAGTATGTGGGCTGGCTTGTGGGAAAAAATGGACAAAATTCTAAACTTTATCATGGAGAAAAGGCATGTTCTGTGTTTGAAGAGGTTACTGATGACCATTGGTATCCAGCTACACCTATATTGATAAACCCGTGCTAAATTCAACCAGAAAATCATTAATTCATATTGAATTTCATGGGTCAAAAGTTGATTAGTATAAAATATATGATTATTTTATGATTTGACAGTGCACTATTTTCAGGGATCTTAGACTTTGGGGAGCCACCTGGATAGCTTTCTTAATTAGGGTCCTCGAGAGAAGGTAATTTAGAATTCAATGGTAAGAGTACTTGCACTTGTGGTCATGGAGTTTATGATCCCAGAAATGTGTAGTTTTAAGACCCAGTAATTTTTCAATTCTCAGTATTTTTATTTTTTTTTTACAATTTCAATGCTGAATTTTCATGAAGATTTTTAATGTTTGCAGCCCCTTTTCGCT
Organism: Gymnothorax reevesii; assembly: GCA_029721435.1. Classification (NCBI taxonomy): domain Eukaryota; kingdom Metazoa; phylum Chordata; class Actinopteri; order Anguilliformes; family Muraenidae; genus Gymnothorax; species Gymnothorax reevesii. The sequence goes on from CM056582.1 coordinate 67,360,707, forward strand.
CCCAAAATCATGAAAATAAACTGAAATACGATGGTATTCTAAATGCTTCAAGTGTCTTGACTCAGTGGAGCTATTCCCTTCCTCTCTGTGAAGCTGCAATCTTGAATTATAAAGCCAGATTTGGCTTCTGTGCAAAGGGGTTAAGGATATTACAGTATAAGATCATTTTTATATTTCTATTAATGCCTCATTTACTCCTCAAAAATGATAAGGACTCAGTTGAAAAAATGTTATGTTGGTACCAATACCAATTTTACAAGACAATTTTAGTTTAATAGACAATTTTAGTTTAAAAGTGAAAAACAATATTGACAACATTGCACCCATGAAAACGAAAACAATCTCCGTAAAACCAAAAGCTCCATGAGCAAATGATGAATTTGTGAAAAAGTAAAAAAAAAAACAAAAAAAAAACCCATGCTTCAAATCCACTATGTAATTTACAAAGTCAGCCTAACCAACCATAACAAGGCAATGAAAACAACCAGACAAGCACATTTCACAAAATTTAGAAATAATAATTTGAATAATTCACAAGTGCTGTTCTCCACTGTGAATTGGCTCATTAATTTACCACCCTAAACTCCTCCTAATCTACTCTCTGCTACAAAATGTAAGGAATTTGCAACATTTTTTATCAGTAAAATGACCCCTTTAGGAATAATATAAGCTTTCTGAGTCTTGGAGAAGACATATTATACACTCATGGGGAAAGAACCTGTAGTATGTTTCATCGACCCCCCCTTATAACTGCTGTTATAAAACCATCGTCAAAAAAGTATAATCTAGATCCCTCAGTCTTAAGCAACTACAGACTAGTCTCAAATCTCCCATTTGTCAGCAAAATCCTTGAAAAAATTGTGCGTAATCAACTCACTACCTAACTACAAATAACCTTTTTGATGTTTTCCAGTCTGGTTCAACATCCCACCATAGTACAGAAACCACGCTCATGAAATTTTTTGAATGATCTTCTCAAAAACAAGGACTCTGGCAAACCGTCAATCCTCATGCTCTTAGATCTTAGTACCGCATTCCACGCTGTCGATCATAGGATAATTAATGATAGATTACACAACTAGGTGGGACTGTCTGGTTCAGTTTTAAACTGGCTTACTACCTAATTACTGGGCAGGGATTTCTCCATCTACATTGATCAGTTTACATCTGACAGAGTTGCTGTGACCTATGGGGTTCCACAGGGCTCTATCCTTGGTCCACTCTTTTTCAAATACATAATAATGTGGACGATACACAATTTTATATCTCCCTCTCACTCAATGATCTTAGTCCTGTGGACGCGACATTAACATTTGGATGAACCAAAAATGGCAGTGACCAAAAAAAAAATAATCATTGATGCACAAGCTAAAAGCCAAAAAATTGCAGCCCACCTCAATTCCTTCTCTCTCACACCAAAAGAAAATGCAAGAAGACTCATAGTGTCATCATAGACGCCAATCTTAACTTCAACCACTATATAATTAACGACACTAAATCATCTTTCTTTCATCTCAAAAACATCTCAAAAATCAGAGGCTTTTTGTCAAACTCAGATACTGAAAAACTGGTTTGTGCATTTGTCACTCACAGACTAGATTGCAATTGCCCATTTTCCACACTTCCCAAAAAGTAAAAAAATTAAAATTGCTGCATGTATTCTGATCCGGACCGGCTCAACAGTGCCGGCACTGGCTTCCAATTCATGCCAGAATTGATTTTACAATTCTTTAACTGTCAACAGAGCACAGAATTGTCTGGCCCCAAACTATTTTATAGGGCTGCTCGTTCTGTATAAATCAACAAGAAGCCTTGCATCATCAACCAGTGGTCTCCTGGTTGTCCCTTGTGTATGAACAAAAGCAGGTGAAGCAGCATTCTGTCACTATGCTCCTAACAAGTGGAATGCCCTTCAAACCAATGATAGAAATGTCCCAATGTTTTTAAAAGCAGACAAAACATTTATTGTGTACTACTGTATTTGACTAGGTGAAAAGCATTGACCGTTTCTGTTTTTGATAGAACCATTGCAGACTATTTTTTATGCATAGGTATTTTTTTTTGGGTTGCCTTTTTCGGCCCATATTTTTTTGTTTATTGCTCTTGTAAAGCACTTTGGGTTGCCTTCTGTATGAAATATGCTCTACAGATAAATTTTCTTCGTCTCCTTCAATGCATTGGGTTGAGAGTGCGTACAGATTGGCCCAAAATATAGTAGCTGCTGTGTTGGTAGCAAAAACCACTCTGCTAAAACTTACAGCTCTTCCTGAAGAAGCAAGTCATAAAAAAAATTAAAAAAAAAAAACGCCTGCTACACATTATGAAAAACATAGTCACAGATCACCACACCTCATCTTCATGCCGAAATGATGCTGGAATTGTGTGCAAGTCATTGTCAATGTCAGTGGTACACACAGTTTTGCGGAGATCCAATGAGCAGCTTGTAGGTCGGCAGTTGGTTAGTGGCAATTTGTTTCTGGTCTGTACTGTAGTACCCAGTAAATTTCAACAAAGTGAAGAGAGCACTAGATTAAGCAAATATCCCCATGTCCACTGCAAGCCATTCCACCCATCCCTCAATGTGAACAGAAGTTTTGAGGGAGCAGTGGTGGAGGCTCAGGCCTTCTTTAGCAACGCGCCACCACTCAATCAACGATTACCCAGCTGCCTACACGGCTGTTGTACCACCCCGTGGATCTCAGTCCTACTCCATTAAACACCCGCATTCCTCTCCCTTGCACTCACAAACCTTTCATCCACTAAAAATATTGAAGAAAAAGGTTTTTGTGTGCCAAGTCAATGGAGGAAAGGTGATGGGGTTTCAAATAGGTTATTTTCTGTTTCAGAATTCTTAATGCGTTCAAATGCAAAAAAAAGAAGAAAAAAAACCCCCACAGAAATCAGTTGCAACCCTTTGAAAAGCCACTTGAAATCATGAAAAGAGCGCAAAGTGCTTTTTTAACTGTTAAAAATGTGATTGAACTAAATCCTACCCAACATTGCCATGCCAGCCTGTATACAGAGCCCCGCTGTCCCATACAACAGTTGAGAAATCAGGTCCAAGTTTATAAACACCTGGAAAAATAAACCAGATTAAATAAGGATTATACCTTAGAAATGGATGGATGTCTGAATGTGGTTGTAGGAGGCAGATGAATTCTGCATGGCGAATCATCAAAAATGGATGGGAAATTATGACCCATGGGAGGAAGGGGACAGGACTGCCGAATTCGGCATGTAGAAACAGAACAATCCCACTTGTTCAGACCTAAAGAGTACACCCACAATGCTTTGGGCTGAGGAACAATCTAAAGCTACAATCTCCACGCAGCGTTTAGAAGCAGCTGGTGATTCCATCGACTGGTGCTTTTAATCAATGCACAGGCATGGAGGGACATGATCAACCGTTTCTCAGTTTCTTTCCTCCTCCTCTCTCTCTCTCTCATGCACACACACACACACAAATCCTTGTAATCCTATCTTTGTGAGGACTTTACATCAATTTCCATTCATTTTTCATATGTCCCTACAAACTTTCCTCCATCTTAACCACAGCCAACATATACCTGACCCAAACCGCCATCCTAACTTTAGCATATCCCTAATCCTACCCTTAACTAATAAGTCACAATTGCCTTTGTAGATGGGAGGCCTGGCCGAAATGTCCTCACTTCCTAAAAATGTCCCCGTTCCGTCGATAAAAAATGTGCTCCGGTCCTCACCGGTACAACACACAACACACAGCTGCACATCCAGATTTCAGCAGCTCCGCTCACACTCGTCATTACAGGGGTAGGGACGGGGTCAAGAGGCCCCCTCCCCTCTCACCACTTACAACTCACAGGTGGTGCTGAACACCAATGCCGCCACAGCAAACAGGCCCACAGGAGGCAGAAACCCAGCCCCCACCAAAAGACGCTGCTGAGCACTTATCTGCTGACACAACCAGCTGCTTAAATCTGCTGAAAGTGTCAATCATTCTACCCTCCTGCTTCCACCAGGGGAGCTAAGGTGGGCACATTCATTAGAACAAAGGAGAAAAGGGGAGGCGCCTTCTCTCTCTTCTGTGCAGACCTCACACCTCCTGTGCAAATTAAAATCTTCAAAAAGAACACTAGGTCACCCCGCCCCCACCCCTGAAGGGGCCCTGCTGTTCTCTAAGCTCCTGTGATCTCCGCTTTGGGCTCCAACCGCAAAGAAGCAGGGATATGCTTAAGGAGCATGACTGTTACAAGAAATATAACACCTTTTTAAAGTTATAACCCATTTTACCTATTAAGATGCGAAAACATGACTTCCTGCTGAAGAACAGGCTTTGGGAATGACTAATTTGGAGTACAGAGCCATGGTACACAAATTCAGGTTGTTTTTTTCCCTTCCGATGCTTTGGTTTGATGAAAGACATTAAGAACAAGCATGATATTATAAGTTATGGTTTGTTAGAGGGCCAATACAGAAATATATGGGGTCTGTAAATGCCATTTACTGACCCCATACATTTCCGTATTGGCCCTCTAACAAACTGTGTAACGAATTTATCCCCCCGAAGACCTTTTTTCAGATACATGCCATTTCGGCTGCTCCAGAGACACTAAGGGAGATAATCAACTTGAACGCCGTGCATGGGCTCGGAGGCGTAATATGGGAATATATGGGGTTTCCACTTGACTGCTTTCGACCAATGCCATCCGAGTATTCTGTCTGAGGTGGGATAAACTCAGATACCCCAACATGGGATGGCTGATATCTGGCCTCCGGTGGAGGGGCGAACAGATAGAAGGAGGATGGACGGAAGCATTAAAAGGCACATCTACACAATAAGATTTATTCAACAATAAAATTTCATTGAGAAATATTGAATGGTTAAGGAGTTCTGCTCTAGAAAAGACCAGGATGGCCAATGTATGGCCTGGAAACAAAACACGGTGGGGGACGGACAAGAGGACGGACGGAAGCATGGAAAGGCAGACCTACGCAATAAGATGTAGCCATATGTTAAATTTTGTTGCTAAGTATAAAATGGTTTAGGAGTTCTGGCCCAGAAAATAAGCGTGACGGACAGATGGACAGACACAGAGGAGGAAAGAACTCATTCTTACATCCCCATTCGCTGTCAGGTGGACAGACGGACAGAGGAGGACAGAACTTATTCTTACATCCACATTCGCTGTCAGGTGGGGAGTAATAAAATATGAATCAAAATGCAAGGGGAAAAAATTCAAACAAAAAACTAAATGAAATGGAATGGTTTTAAATTTCACCTTTACTTATACGTCATTATTTATGCACACATAGTAACCAAAGAAAACCAATTTGTAAAATTGTGAAATACCTAACAAAAATAGTATGGGTCACTATAGAAAAAGTCACAAAATTTATGCTGAAAAAAGTCCTGAAGAGTGTTTTTTGCCATAAAAATGTCAAAAGGGGTCAGATTTGACCCCAGGTATATGTGAGAGTTCAATAATTCAGTGTCTAGTAAAAAATACAGGCTAAAGGAAAACAAAAAAAGAATATTCTTCTGTTTAACTTATCGGTCAACATGGGCTTGAGTGAAAAGAACCAGGACTCTGCTTTCAGCAGCACTCTACATTCTTTTGTTTTTTTCCTCATGCTTTAAGACAGATTTAGGAATGAGTGATTGATCTGATATTGAGCTGCAAATAACATCTCTATGGGGAATATTTTCAGAATGTTTCAAGAAATGCAGAACCTACTAATATGAGTAATTATCACTCTGTATTTTTCCATTTTACACATACCTTATATTGGACACTGTAAACTGAAACAGACATTCAAGACGGTACACTGGAAATGACTTAAAAATGTTATGACATATCTGTAACAGTCAATATTTTGACAATTTCATATTCCAGATATTGCTTCCATTAAATATACCACATTCCACATTCTTCCTGTCGAAGGAAAGCACTCTGTATATTTAAAAACAATCATCCCTCTTATTTTCACACTACACAGACAGACACCATTGCAAAAAAAAAAAAAAATCCTTCTGCTGAAATAGAAAAACTGAAAATGGGTATGTCATGAGTCAGGGGGCGCAAGAAAAGAAAAAGGAGACTGTGCCATAAGCACATAATAGATTATTTTAAAAAGTAAAGAATCCAACATCTTGATGGTCTTTCCCGTCAACAGCAGTAATCAGACTAGTACCGCAGGAGTCTGAAGATGTACTACACTGCAGAGGAACCAGGCAATGGGAATATAAGGAGAGGGGTAAAGGGTTCAAGGAGTCTGCTACCCGGCGGCACCGAAACCACAGAGGAACGAGATGGGATGGGACAGGGAGAGGGTTGAAATTGTCCATGGCTGGCAGTCTGTTCTTACGTTCCCTTCATCCTCGCTCCAAAGCTGGTTGAATTTTTCAATGTCTATAAGCTCCATGTTAGTTAAACTTCTGTAAATTCAGTGGCCTGTTCCTCATGGAGAGTAAAGCAAGTGACGCGAGGGAGGGTTCTACTTCTTCTTAGCGTTGACGCTCCTGCAGACCCAACTCATACCTTCCTGCAATCAGTCACATCACAATGAAAGCGAGAAAAAACGTTAGTGAAAACAGCAGAGTGACCTCACGTGTAAAATAAGTCTTCTGGACACTTGGACCTGGAACTCACAATTATAAAAATTTTTACAGGTTGGAACAGATTGGCAAAAAATACTGGGCCTCAGAGCTTGGCTGCAATCACAGATTCTGCATTAAATCCTGACCGTACCATAACCCTCAGCCCAGCTGATCCCTGGGTTATACACGTCTAGATATCGTCATGTAGGGAGAAACCATTTTGGCCAACTGAATTGTCGAAGTTCTCTGAAAGCAAACACTGGGTCATGCTACTGCCACACCCCGGCTGCTTGACCAGTCTGCCACATAACTAACATACACTGCTAAAGGCAGAGGTCAACAAGTTCTCCCTGAACTGATTTCACCCACATCCATATTTCTCTCTAGTCCATCAACATTTGATATTCATTACTTACCTGGATACCCTCTCCAGTCAGTGCGGAGCAGGATTGGATCTGCCACAGTCGGTCCCGGATGGTGTGCAGGTTGAGGCCCTCAGCGATCTCAGATGCTGGAGCCGCTGTCAGCAGGTCTTGCTTGTTGGCGAAGATGAGAACTGGAACGCCGCTTAGCTTCTCCTCGTCCAACAGCTCGGCTAGCTCCTGTCAGTCGGAAAGAGAGGAGAAGTGCGATCGCACACGTACAGAACTAATGCATGTGAGCACATATGGGTGGGTGACAAATTAACAGAAATACCCAGCCTATCACTCAGTGTGAGTCCATATGATAGAAATACTAGGCTTCGGTTTAGAATTTACCAGAGTTTCTCTTTTACAAGGACCATCATACTGACACCATGATTAAGAATTATATATTCATAAGTGCATGAATCCACAAAGAAAGCAGTTGTTTCCATTCAAATTACTGAAGTTCAGCATCAGACTCTAAGTTGTACTGACCATTTAAATTAAGTACACTACACTAGGTTTTCCTAATCTTAAAGGAGAATTCCGTTGTGAAATTGACTTGGGGTGTATTGAAACATGATAATGAGTACTAACTTTTGTCGATTACCCCACCTCCGTACGCACGCAACATTTCAAAATAAATGGCTTTTTAGCCAAAGCTCCCAACAGGCTTAAAATGGTAGCGAATCGGGCATAGCATTGCCATGCAAAGAAATCTCTATTTTTTTCATCATTAACAAGGCTCAAAGAAGCTCCACACTTAATCGGTAGAATTCCAAGGGCCCTGACATTTAAAACGATTAACTAAGAACTTTAAAAATGCACAGGTGGTTTATTAAAAAAGACTATTTATGCAAACAGTACCATGAGGCAGTTTGCAGTCGCCTCCATCTTGAAAGTCACGATAAGTTGATTGACGAGCACGAACGAATAGGAAGGATAGGGGAACAGATTGCAATCTATTCGTTCGTGCTCGTCAATCGACTTATTGTTACTTTCAAGATGGAGGTGACTGGAAACTACCTCAACGTATTGTTTGCATAAATCTAGTTGATATGCTAAAGGGGAACTGTCATGGAGCTCTTCCGCTTTGTCGTTGCAAGTATGGGGAAGCTACGCTAGGGAATTTGTGATAGCACCTGGGCACGAGGAACTCCCAAAAACCTCCAGTTATTTGAGATGAGATTGGGCAAATCGAAGATCGGAGTGAATGCAGCATCGATACGTTTGCGAGGACTATTGACCCATAATAAGTGTTCTGGACTGCCATTGCGGGAGGCTGAATAAATGGCTCTGATCCGGAAGAACTGTACTGAGCAATGGGAGGGAGAAGGGGCCAGACAGGGAGGGAATGTAACAGAAGCACGAGCAGAACCAGAACACAATAGCTGTTCCTCCAGACGCAGAGGTGGAGTCTATCAATATTAAGCTCTGAGATTTCCAGAATTGTGAGTAATCAGCATGAGTCTCAAGAGGATTCACTGTTGGCGGTAAATTAATTGATAAATTAACTTCTCTATCAAACTGAATTTATATAGCACATTCCACAAACTTTTATCACAATGTGCATAACAGAGAACTGTGGGTTGAACCCCCAAAAGCAAGACTGCAGCCAGAGTAAAGTGAAACTCCCTATGAAGTATAGATGGGCAGAAACCTCTGGAGGAACCAGTCTTAACAGGGGAAGCCCATCCTCCTCTGACTCGGTTAGGCTATCAGTTTGTGATTATCAAGATGGTCAATAAGACAGTTTATAGGGGCTTTCCTGAATAGGACATCGGATTGGGGTGGGCAACACTTCGACGTTGGACTGGAGTAGTACCATAGACCGGATGTTGTCAATGGTACGCAACAGGTTGCCAGATTAGACTAGATGTAAACGGCATGATAGATGGGACAATGGAGAGTCCTTTGTTAATTATACCCATGACTGCGAAGCCGTCTGATCAATATGAGGACGGCAATGCAGGATCATTTGAAGCCCTCTCAAATGGCAGCTGCCATTATAGGGTAGATTTCAAAGAGCGTGACAAAAGCAACAGCATTGGCTGAAAATCTCTAGAGACTATCTGTTGTGAGCTATCTTTCGTAATTGATAGCCCCCAAAAAATGGCCAAAAGGAATGGCATTGGTCTTCAGCAGTATGTCATTTGTGTGCATCGTCATAGAAACTGATCCCATTCCAGTTACTCAGGCGACTGAACCACAGACGAAGTACAGCATGGCTTGCACAGTTTAGTGAGATGAGGTCCATGAGTGATGGAATAGAAGATTGATTTAGAGTGAGATAAAGACTCGCCTTCAAGGAACGATGCATTGGATGAAGTTGAGATACTGGGTGCTGGAATCCCAGCATCAGTAGCTCCTGCTATGGCAAACTGTTGCAGATGCTGGAAGTGGGCAGCAGGGGGTATTGGCATCTTGATGCCAGGAGTCACAGTTTAGGCAACTGCTGTGATTGGTGGAAGTAAGCAGACGCAAAGCTTTGGCATCCTGGTGCCAGGAGCCCCAAGTACAGGGAACTGCTGTGCTTACTGGAAGTCGGCATCGGAGGGCGCTGCCATCCCGGAACCAGGAGCCCCGGTAGAACCGGACTGCTGCTGTAACTTTGTAGAGGTCAGGAAATTTCCTGGCATCCTGGTACCAGGAGCCCTGGTAAACTCAAACAGCTGTGGTTTGTGTAGGTGGGCAGCAATGGCCCCTGGCATCCCAGAGCTACAAGTCCTGGTCAAATTGAGCTGCTGTGTTCACTGTAGGTGAGTAGCGAGGGCCCCTGGCACTGGTTAAAACAAACTGCTATGGCTGCCAGGTTGTCTCACTCAGTTAAGGCGCCGCAGAGCGGAGCAATAGTGACCACCACGTTGCGGGTTCTATCCCCAGTTGTACCAGTTGGCAGTAGTCGATAGCCTTTACAGAGCAGTGCACAATTGGCTTCACGCAGCAGGGAAGTGAATTGGGTGGGATGGCGGGTTGGGATATTAGAATAGCTTGTAGCTTAGTTTGTTGCTAAATTGCCTCCTGTTGGCCAGCCGGGAGCTCGTCAGAAAGATTCTAAGCTAGCTCATGTTTGCGTATCCTCCACACTCGGCCCGAACCTGCAAAGTTTCGAGCAATGAGTGTAACGAAGCAGTGGCTGACAGGTGCATGTTTTTGGAAAAGAGCCGCGAACTGTCTTCGCTAGGGTTTACTTTTTGTCAAAGATAAGCCATAGTTAAGTACTTAGTCATACAGCATTTCAATTTAGCTGGGTAAGAGTGCTGTCATTTTACAGTTTGTTTTATGTGCAATAAAAATGTTGATATCTGCCATCTCCTCCTGTGTATTCTAAAGATTAAGGTAACTGGATAATTAATTAAGTCAACCACACTAAACAGAGTATCTACATTGCTTTACGAATACCGAGGCACACCAGAAAAAAAGTGCTTTACTTAGTTGCATATCAGGCAGTATAACGATGAACCACATAGGCTCATTTTTCTCACTCATCGCATGTTGAAAATACTTTTACAAATATGCATCACACAGCTGCACTAAAATACTTTATACAAATGAGGCCATGGATATATTCATCTAGTACGAAAATGAAGAGATGTCATATATTCTACAAATCTCTACTGGAACGGAACGTCAACGTTTTGCTCAGCTAATAACATCAGATGTAAAACGCATCTTGATTAGTCAGTGTGTCAAGGTGACAGGCTAAGCTCATCCAATGATGACGATGAGCCAACCAAATTTCCACAGTAATGACCCTCAGGTGGCTACTGGCTGTCTGAGGTTTTTGGTAGGGTCATTTTCTCAGACTTTTACAGCATCAAACTTCTTTCTGCAACCACCAAGGTCTCCATCTGCTGGCCATTAAATAGAATGCCAATTTTAAGAGATTTCCGCACTGGCTAAATTTTTCAGACCCGGGTGCTGCGTCCATCTTTGTATACAGTCTATGCTGGCATGTCTGTTCATCAGATTACCATATTGTGGACGCAATTAATGGTCTTTTGCCAGTGAGTGCAATGTGTGCTAAAATTGATTTCTGGGACTGGCTGCATGAAGCATCCAACAACTAACTGGCATTATGGCAAAATGATGGGGTTAAATTAATTGTGTCTATTATATAATAAAGGCAAGTGAAAAGTATGTATTGGACAGCATGGTGAATGACTAACATGGTAAATGACTAAAACACTGCAGGCTAATTGAGGATTCTTGTCTCAGCCAGAAGACAAATGATTTAAATTGTTTTTTGCCTGCTTTTGAATGGATGTGATTGTACATTGCAAATGTTTGATTTGCAGTGAGGGAACTCGGCTAAATGAAAATAATCCCCAGTTTATGATATGAGAAGCGAAACCAGCACTCGAAATTTGTAGTATGTCCGAATTCTCGGTATGGATCAAACTGTATGCGAATGATATCTTTGCCACTGCCTTTGATCTTTTCAAACTGATTTGCAAATGAATATGCTCAAGGAAACAAGGCAACTGTGGATGCTTGGACTCAGACCTTCCTGTATTTGGTTTGGATTATGGAGAGCGGGGTCTCGAATGAGGTGGCGAAATTTGTTTTTGGCTTCCGGCGCGGGGTGGAAATCCTGGACTTGGTCGTCCAGGTTCTGTTTGAGAAAGTCCTCACTCTAAGAGAATAACGAATCAACTTCCAGAATGAAAATGAGGCGAGTGGATGAATGAGGTTAGTCGTGGATGGTCACGTTTATTGTCATTTTGGCAGCTCGAGGTGATGTCGTGTGCTTTCGGTTCTGGCGAATGATACAAAAACAAAATGGGAGCAGTAAGGTAGATATGTATTGGTAGGAAGTCCCGATTGTGTCACGGTTGTGGTGTGGTCCTGCTTATGAAACTCTGCTAGATAGCCTCAAAAAAAAAAGCACATTTTACCGCTATTATTTCTAAATACAAACAACCACTATATATGTGCCAAGATAATAGTCCAAGTTTTGCTCATTGAACTGAACTAAATATTGTTGTCTTGACATAAAAAATTCAAGAGATATCAACTCAAAAATCAAAACTTGTTGACTTAACATAAAATATACATGTTCACTCACAAGGGGTGAGTGCTTGAGTCAGTTGAACAAAGTTTTTCAATAAATTTTACAGCCTGGAACATCTGTGTAGGGTCTCGACAAAGTTTTCATGTCATGGATGAAGTAGGGTTCACCATGCAGAATACGGGATAGGAGAAACTGAGTAAATACAAATATGGGCCGACTGCATCATGCACTGCTCAAAAAAATATAGGGATAATATTCTTATGTCACAAATTAAATTAAATATCGAAGAATTAACAGTAAATGTACCATTTATTCTTCTTCTTAAACATCTCATTGAGGCAACACGAAAAAATTTTACGCTAACAAGCAGTCTGCTAGTCTGTAGCGAGCAAGCAATGGAGTACTCGTATCCTGATGAAACGGAGGCAGGTGATGGGGTCAATATCGAGTGTGACCACCTCTAGCATCAATCATCACCTGACAACGACTTTTCATAATATTCACGAGTCCTCTCATGCAATCCTGAGGGAAGTTTTGTCATTCCTCTTGCAGCGCCACCTGGAGGTCACGCACATTGTTGGAGGCTGCAGGCGATCCTGAATGCGTCTCTTTAATTGATCCCAGAGGTGTTGATGGGTTTCAAGTCTGGAGAACGTGCAGGGCACTCTAAATGAGGAACTTCAGCCCTCAGCATGCGCTCAGTGACAACTCGTGCAAGGTGCTCTGGCATCGTCATCCATGAACATGAAATTAGGGCAGTGACGGTGATGTAGAGGCACAATAATTGGGTTAACTATGATATTCAGATAGTATTAGTCAGTCTTCAGTACAACGAGGTGCATGGAGTGCTGCTGGGTGTAGTCTTCAGTACAACGAGGTGCATGGAGTGCTGCTGGGTGTAGAGAGAGTGTGCTTCTGGTGCTCTTCAGTGTGGAGATCAAAAAAGTGATAGAAAGAAAATTAAAAAAACCAAGGCACTCAGGAAGTAAAAAAATAAAGAGCCTCTATTAAATCATGGCTTTGTTCTGATTAAAAATGTCGACATGTTTCGGCCGAGTGGGCCTTCATCAAGACAAACTAGGCTTATGCCGTTGAAGACGACGGCTGGGGGTATATCCCTGAACGCCCCCGATCCTCCAATTCCCCAATCCTTGAATAGACTTTCATTTGAACTTAATTTCAAGTCAATCGGACAAATGATTCTGAAGATATGGCCAAAATGGTAATTTTTCCATCACAAAATGCCACCTGGTGGCAAAATATTGAACCATACAGGTATGATGTCATCATGTGCCACGTTGTGAGGCCATGACCTTGCAGTTGCACATAGTTTCATGTCAATTGGACAAATAATTCCAAATATATGGAAAAATGGTGAATTTATGTGACAAAGCTCCACCTTGTGTCAAAATTTTGAACTAAACAGGTATAATGTCATCGTGGGACACATCCTTGGGTCACGACGTTTCATTTGCACTTGATTTGAGGTGAATCGGACAAATATTTTCAGAGATATGATAAAAGAGTGATTTTTTCTGTTTTTGGCCCCTGGTGGCCAATCTAGAAATAAATTGTCCAAAATCGAATCGGATCTTCCTCTTTATGATACTTACTTACATGCAAAACTTGAAATTTCTAATTGAAATATTACTGAAGTTATCGCGTTAACACGTAGTGCGGCGGTGGCAGCGGCGGCGGTCGGACCCAAAACATAATATCCCCGGAATGCCATTCAGCGTTGGGGGATATAAAACGTTTTTCTACTTCCTGAGTGTCTCGGTTTTTTTAATTTTCTTAGTATTGGTCAGTAATTTGCCCATTAATGAAGATTAAATCGGTTTTAAAGTCACTAGACATGCTTGCCCACACCATACCACCATCACCTCCATTTCGTTCGTGTTCAACAATATTGACATCAGCATAACGCTTGCCCCTTCGTCTCCAAACATGCCTCCAACCATCTGATCTGAACAAGTTTACCTTGCTTTCATCAGTAAAGAGCACTGATGACCACTGACGATGTGTCCAGCTGACAAGTTGCTGTGCCCACTGCAGCTGTTCCCTGCAATGTCAGTTCTTCAGGGGTTCAGCCAACAACAGACGTCTGGCATTCAACCCATGCAGATGAAGGCGGTTCCCAATAGTTTGTCCGGACACCCTGACTCGCCTGACCTCTTTGAGACGCAGCTGCAGTTGTGTGGCATTCACAGTTCAGTGACGCAAGGCATACTTATGAATGTAACGGTCATCTTGGCGGGTTGTTACATGTCAACGCCCTTTGCCCTGTCTTTCCTGGACATTTCAACACAAATCACTGTATTATCACAGCAGCTGACTGTCTCTGACTGAGAAAAAGGTCCATGCTCACTTTAATAGGAAAAATCTTATCCCTGAGTTTTACACTACTCCATCCAGTACACAACACTTAGTACTGTTGGAAAATAAAATATGTTGCGCATTCAAGGTTGGTTAATTCTGAGAGCAATATGAATAAGGTATCTCTCATAGAGCGCTTTAAGGAGTGCCACATGGACTTCTTACAAAATTTCGGGTACCTTTGCAATAAACCCATATTTTTGCAAGCATTATAGATTGAACCATCTTGTCAGTGACATGCATCTGATGCTGATAGTATAATCTTGACTTTGGATCAAGATGGCAAGAGGAAGTGATCCAAGTTCTTTTGAAAGACAGTTTGTTTTAGGGGCTAACAGACATTCCTACTCTCCTGGAAAGCCTGTGAGTCTCCTGGAATTTGTGCCCTGCTCTCGGATATGAAGAAACAGTCCAAAGTCTCCCAAATATTAGCAATTGGAAGATAGAGTATTAACTCCTTGCTTCGATGAGGAATGCACATTTCTGAGTTCATAGGCATGAAAACCATGGGGAATGGTTGGCAGATGTGAATAGAAGATGATTCATCATTCACCATATTTCAGGCATATGGGCGAGGCCAGTGCAGCATGCACTGAATGAGGTACAGGCCTGAATGGTTGATCCCAATGCTAAGGGGATCTGGCGGCTCTGTTAGCTGTGGGGGCACTTTCCATGCTAATTTTGTGTCATCTTTTCCCCTGAGAGGGCATTGTGATTACAAACAAATAAGTAGTTATTTTGGAGTAACCATCTGTGTACACTTGCCAGCCAGTTCATTAGGTACACCTTCCTGGTGCTAGGTTGGACCCGCTTTTTCACTGAAAATTGCCATAATTCTCTGCGGTATTGATTTACCAAGGTGCTGGAAACATTCCTCAGATATTTTGGTCCCTATTGACAGGATAGCCTGTCTATGTCCGCAAAGCATAGTGACTACAAACCAATAAGCAGTTATTCTGGAGTGTCTGTGCACACTCACTGACTACTTCATTCGGTACACCTAGCATGTGCTAGGTTGCAACCCCTTTTACCCTGAGAACTGCCTTAATTCTTTGTGGTATTAATTCAATAAGGTGTTGGAAAAATTCCGAAGATATTTTTGACAGCATTAAGCAGTTGCCGCAGATTTGTCGGCTGCACATCCTCGATGCAAATCTCCCATTCCACCACATCCCAACGGTGCTGTGCTGGATTGAGATCTGGTGACTGTAGAAGCCATTTGAGCACAGTGATTTGAGCACAACTAATTGTCGTTTTCAAGACACCAGCTTGAGATTATTTGGGCTTTGTGACATGGCGCATTATCCTGCTGGAAGTAGCCATCAAATGATGTGCACACTGTGGTCATAAAGGGATGGACATGGTGAGCAACAATACATCCCCCACACCATTACACCACCACCAGCATCCACCACCAGCCAGAACCCATGATAGAGGCAGGATGGGTCCATGCTTTTTTGCTGTTTACGCCAAATTCTGAACCTACCATCCAAATGTCGAAGCAAATATCAAGGCTCATCAAACCAGGCAACATTTTTCCTACCTTCTGTTGTTTAATTTTGGTCAGGCCATGTGACTTGTAGCTTCAGTTTCCTATTCATAGTTAACAGAAATCATTCCATTCTCCTGTGACCTCTGGCATCAATATGACATTTTCGCCCAGAAAACTGCAGCTCACTGGACATTTTCTGTCTTTCAGACCATTGTCCGTAAACCTTAGAGATTGTTGTGCGTGAAAATCCCAGTAGATCAGCAGTTGCTGAAATACTCAGACCAGCTATTCTGGCACCAACAACCATGTTAAGTTCAAAGTCACGTAAATCAGCTTTGGTCCTCATTCTGATGCACAGCTTGAACGTCAGCAGATCGTCTTGACCATGTCTACATGCCTAAATGCATTGAGTTGCTGCCATGCAATTGGCTAATTATATATTCGCATTAATAAACAGTTGAACAAGTGTGCCTAATTAACTGGCCGAAGAGGATATCATGGTGCATTTGTAACGAGACAAAAGGTCTTCCAAGATGACAAAACCCACATCAACAGGGCATGAAGGGAAAATAAATGCTTTTAATAAGGAAAAAACATATCCTGTGGCTTTAGGAGCCACCAAATAATTTTCAACTCAACTGAACACCTCAGAGAGATGTTATACCAATGTGTTCAACAGCACACTCCATCATTATCCTCAAAGCACCAAATTAGGATATACATTTTGAAAGAATAGTATCCAGCCCTGTGGTGGGCCAACTCCTTACACTATAGCCTATGGCTTTTCCTTTGATTTGTCACCCGCCTGGCAAAGGCACTCTTACGTAAACAACCATATGTACATTTTGGCTGTGTCCAAAATCACTGACTACTCACGATATAGAGCTCTATATAATGGGTTCGCCATTTTGTAGTGCGGTCCAAATTGTTAGTAAGAATCATTATCCCCTTTACAGTGAACTCATTACACCCCACAATCAATCACAAAATGTAGTGACCAACCTATGGTCACTATTCCAGCAATACATCCCAGGCCCATAATCAGGCCTGGGCGTGGCTAGTGAAATTGAACTAAAAAAAATGTGGTTACTCGCAGTAAATTCATGACTTAACAAGGGAGGGGGGGGTTTACCACTTTTTCCACACAGGGCCAGGTAGGTTTGGGTGGTTTTTACCCCTTAATAAATTAAATCATCATTTAAAAACTGCATTTTGTATTTACTCGGGTTATCTTTGTCCAATATTAAAATTTGTTTGATGATTTTAAACATTTAAGAGTGACAAATATGCAAAAAAAATAAGAACTCAGGAAGGGGGCAAAAACTTTTTCACGGCACTGTATGAGTCTCCTTACAGTGAGTGGGGAATGAGCGAGTGATTTCAGACACAGTCTTGGTTTCAAAATGATTCACTTAATAAAAAGAGCTTTGCGCCATTTCTGTTTAAAATGGCCATTGGCTTGGAGAGATTTACCATCTACTGTGCGCATCTAATGCATACATGTACTCAACATGAAGTCTGAAGGCAAACATCTGTTAAAAAAAAAACACAAAAAAAAAACAGATGAAATAAAGCAGTACCTGTCCAGTCTCATCAAATCTCTTTCGATCTGCACTGTCAATAACATAAATCTGAAATGAAAAACAAATTACAAAACTTTTAATCAGAGCTATAGGGAGACGAAGCTGACAGACGTAACAAAAGAAGTAGTTACAATGACAGCCATACGGATACATGTAACTCACAAGCATGTCCGTGTTCTCAAAGTAGTTCCTCCAATAGGGCCGGATTTTTCTTTGCCCTCCAATGTCCCAAACATTCAGCTTGAAGCCCTGAGACTGAACGCTCTTGATGTTAAATCCCTGAAAAGAAACAGAAAAGAGGTCAACAGCACGCACAACCTTCACCTGGCCTGAGGCGATGTCAAGGGGTCGCCAGCTTTTTTCATGCCGCTTCTGGCAACAGCGCAACGGTAAGGGTGCTTGCTACCATGTGTCCCAGGAGCTGCACCTCAGCAAAACGATTACAGCAGACCCTCGGGCCTTCTTTTGAACCCATCTTTACGCATAAGGTAAGTTTACTGTGCGTCTCCAATCATGGCCTTCGCCTCACTACAGACAAACACGAAATACATTTCGCTTACTGCGCTCAAGTCGTAAGCAAAGGGAACTAATCGTGGTGCTCTTTTGACTCCAAAAGGGATGCCACTTTCTCTAATAACTAAAACGTTCTGATGGATTAGACAGTCCTCCAGCAAATATGGCGACTGCAATCTGCTGGAACCAGTCCGGCAGAAACCCCCCTGTATGTGGGCCATGGAATGGTGGAAGGAATGGCCGCGAGCAGCAGAGTTAGTGCCAAGTACTTTAGCTGGGTGATGTGACCTAAAATTTATAAATCAACACATTTTCAAATTTTCACGATAATATCCATCAGGATAGATGCTTTTTTTCTCCTAATTTTATTGGAACATTCTTTGAAAGGAGTACAAGTATCCAATCAGAATTAGGGCACTAGCTTGACTGGGCTAGTGACAAATCAATCAATTGAGCTGAACAAAGTCCATAGCAACCCTGGGCCAGTGGGCTCCTTGATGTCCAGCCATATTTCAGGCAACTTTTTTGCACTAATGCCCCAATGTAAACACCTTTTTTCAGGCCTGCATCAAGGCAACAGCCAGATTCACATCATACCATACATTTCTCACTGAACAGTTTATACCAATATTTTGCCCACTCCTACAATGTCAGCTATTAATATTATTGAGCAGCACCTACACAGACAGTGAAAGCTGCATCCATCAGTGGAGCTGACATTACCCAATGACCCTTCCAAATGAGGTAATGAAGAAAAAAAAAAAAGGATAAAAAATGTTGTTGGAATAAAAAACAAAAAAAAACATCCAATCCCTGAGCTTTAGTGTTAGTAGTATGAGATCCAGGCTGCATATTTCCACAGCAGTGAGTGGGAAACACACTGACCTGACTAGACAGCCTGGGTTGAGGACAGCAGTCCCATGGATAATCTAGAGCAAACAGCCCTGAGGCTGTTCACCGTGCCTGATAAGTTGCAGTAGTGTGGTTAAAAACACTAATAAATGAATCAGTTTCAGGGCGAGTAGAGTGATCACTGATCTTTTAATAAAACCAGTAACTTTTGATTATTCCTTCTGGCCACATACAGTGACCTCAAAAATTACTGGCACCCCTAAATGGAAATGTACAAATGATACTTCAAAGAATTCTAAAAAATATATTTATAGAGAAACTCAAAATAACAGCTTGAGAAATACTGTAAGACACTAATGTTCCAAAGGAACGAACCAAAATCATTTGCGGATTTAATTAAAAATCAATCTCCAATGGATCAATTTTTTACAATTCACAACTCCGTTAAAGATTATTGTAAATAACATCCACCAAAATTATACCAGACATCAAATTCCACTTAATGGAGTTTAATCCCAGTGTTAAGGAGCTATACTGAGCCATTACATCACTCCTGTTTTACCAGGGTATAAATAAAGAGGTAAGATATAAAGATTGGAAAAAAATCACATGCCTGTACTGAGGGGGATGGTGAGAGAAGCAACCAAATCCCCAAGAGTCACTGTGACTTAATTGCAGGCCTTGACAGCATCTTGGGATCACCAGGTTTCAAAAAGCACCATCAGGTGCCACCTCCACAACCACAGGCTCTTTGCTGGAAGAAAGCCTTTTCTGATCAGAAGACACAGAAGCCGGCGCTTGGAGTTTGCTAAACATTATTTAAATTATGACTGGAACAAGGTGCTTTGGTCAGATGAGACCAATATTTTGGTCAAACACAGCATCGGCATGTTTGGCATCAAAACAGAGACGCATACAAGGAAAAGCCTGGTTTACATGCAGACTTTTTTCATTCTGATTGAAGATTTCAGGTCAACTGTTTCCATGTGACGTGAACAATTCCAATCTGGTGTTTATATGGGCCACCACATTTAATCAGAACAGACTTTTACAGCTGCGTGACATGCGCAGATTGACGGAAAAAATATCCACTTTCGTTGTTGCCCGTTTAGGCTTATAGTACGTGTTCTATCAATTTCAGCCACCAATCAAGATATGCCTCCTCGCGGTTCTGCGCATGCACAAACCCACAATCTTGGGCTCCATTACTTCCCTCAAATCTTAAAAATCATAAATATCTTACAAATCGAGTTTTTTTTTGAGAGCGCTTTTAGACTTATAGGCAAATAATTGCATGTACAAGTTGGCTTTTGCTGAAAATGCTGAAATTAGACAATAGTGGTGTGCGGCATGTCATATTAAAAAAAAAAAAAACTTATACAACTCATTTTAGCATCTGCGCAACTTACAATGAGCAAACAAATAACAAAGTTGCCACTGTAGGTTGATTTAATTTATGTTGTATTTATTAAGGCAAAAACAAAGATCACCCTGCATTAAGACAGCATTTTTTGACAAGGCAGCACAAATTGTCAGAACACTAGTCTTCAGAGTATTCGAGCAGTTCTAATCAATTGTTTGAGGTTGCGGTCTATCCCAGCTTTGTTGAGTTTTTCGCAGACTTATTATTATTATTTTTTAATCGTTCACTAATGTTTTTCCTACCCCTCAGCAACCGAATGAAATTCCATTCGGTTTTGGCCCGTTTATTCTGAATGAGGTGTTTATAAGGAGCATTTCAATTCAGTTTGGGCTTCTAAACCGATTCTAATCGGAATATTAGGCTCCATGTAAACCCACTGCATACCCACGGTGAAACATGATGGTGGGTCAGTCTCAGTCATGTTTCGGGGCTGTTTTAATTCAAAAGGTCCAGAGGCATTGGTTGAAAATGAATTCCCCCTGGAATCAGAATATTTTGGCAAACAATTTGGTTGCCTCTGCCAGAAGGCTAGGATTTGGCCGTGGTGGACTTTCCAACATGACAGTGACCCAAAGCATATCTCAAGATCCATACAGAAATGGTTCACTGACAACAAATCAGCGTTCAAGAATGGCCATCTCAGTCTCCAGAACTCAATCTAACTGAAAACCTGCAGGGGCGAGTTGAAGAGGGCAGTTGATAAACGCAAACCCAGGTGTGCAAATTATCTTGAAAGGATCTGCTGAGAGGAATGGTCCAAAATCCCTGCAAATGTGTGCCTTAACCTTGTCAAAAACGACAGGAAATGACTCCATGCTGTTATCCTTGCCAGAGGTGTCTCCATCAAATAATAAATGAAGTGTGCCAATAATTATGAAATCTTGATTTTGTTGAAATTTATCATGTATGAAATGACTGTTATGGTTTTGGGTTTTTTCATCAAAACAATAATAATGTAAAGTATTCGACATATGTAGGTATATTCCTTTTCTCTTTTATTGTTCATTTTTTGCATTGTTTGTGCATTGCCAGTACAGTGGGTGCCAGCATTTTTGGCACCCACTGTAACTGCTGAGCATTACTGAATAGCCTAGTTGCACCATTGGCCAAAAACAGACTCACAGAAACAGGATTGCTACGGAACCCTTGGCAGCCATTTTGTGAAACTCAGAAGTCAAAAATCTCATTAATATCCCTGCAATCTTGATCTATTATGCATCATTCCGGTGCCACAGCTAATATGCGCTCATTTCTTGTGGCTCTTATGAATCAATGAGAGCTACCCCCCACCCAAACATGTGCACAAGCAAACAAATGCTTAGACAGTTCTAACTGTCAAAGCAGATCAGTAGGGCAAACCGAAAAGTGTTAGTAAGATGAGAGGCAGCTGATACGCAGTTCAGTTAGCGAACCAGGGAGGCAGATGACTGACCAACGGTGCAGGACTGTACAAATGTTACACACCAGTGACCCTCCTTGTCCTCAACTTAGGCTGTGTGCACCACGTGGGTGAAGGTGAAGGTGGTTTCAGGACTCTTTGGGCTCCATCTTTCACACTGCTCTACCCGTTGCCACTACCCGCTACCTGTGAATTACGCATTTAGCAGCTTCCCCTACCCCTAATCGGTATCTTGCGGCGACACTACCCGCTATGCATTATGCTGACTCCCTTCTTTGCGTCTGGAGATGTGCCCGTGGGCGTGCTTATGCGCTTTCCCTACAGTTGCTATCTTGGCCACGCACGTTAGGGAAAGCGTATAGCGGGTCCTCAAACCACCCACTACCCATTTGGGCTTTTAAAAGAGCGCGCCCAGGCGGCTTCATTGCGCATCTACTTGGACACATGCGGACGTGCACATGCGGCTCCACTTCCTGATTTAACTCGTCTATAAAAAGCCACTTTGCTTTAGCCTCAGTTGAACCCCTGAGAAAATGGCAGAGAAAACACTAAATCGCCTTGATCGCCAGTTAAATAATAGAAGACGCCCAGAACGCGTGTACCGCCAGCGCATCAGCTACCTGGGCCTTTCAGGTAAGTCTATATTGTTTGTATTTTGTATCAATCATTTTTTCCGCCTTTATAATAGTATATAATTATTATATATATAATATATATTAATGATATATATTATATATAATATCAGTGCCGGCGCTACACCTGAAAATTTGTGGGAAAATACCCATCCCTTTATTGACTACAATTAGTCCTGGCTAATTCTAGATTGTTTTCCTTTATTAACATGTTTTCAAATTCAAGAATAATCAAGTGGCAATAGAAGACACGGCTTCTCTCCCCTATGCAATCTAACAGCGACAAAATAATGGGCTACATTCAGTACAAAAAAATAATTTAATTATAGATAGGTCTATGCGCTGGCACTCAGCAACGGCAATTTTTTTTCCAGCCAGAGCGGCATTTCAGAACTCTTTTGCGAATGAAGGCAAATTTGGCGACAAGTACGCACACCTGTTTTGCAGCATGGTCACGCAACTTGCTGTAAAAAAATAGACAGCTGTCTGATTGGAAAATGTACGAAGCCATGTACTTGTCACCAGAGTTACCTTCATTCGCTGAAGAGTTCTGAAATGCCGCTCTCGCTGGAAAAAAAGTAATGTCGCTGAGTGCCAGTGCATAAACCTAACTTTATTATTCAAAAATGGGATTTTGTTTTATGCTTCATTTCAGACAGGAGAGGGAGTTGATAGTGTATGGCGAAACACATTTTTTTTTCTTTTTGAAGTTTCCATCACAAAAGGGGTAGGCTTGATGCATTTTTAATTACATACCAAACATTAAACAATATGTCAATGTCAAATAATAATAATAATAATAATAATAATAACAAATACAATTCATGATTAACTTAACAAAAACAGATCCTCCCTTGTCTGGATTTGACCTCATGTACGAGCAATTTAACTTAGTCTACGGAGAAACGTGGCGACCTTCCCCTTCCATCACGGGTTTCGGTTTGAGGGTTTGGGATAGCGCAGCCTGCTCCTAAAGGCAATGGCACCTGGCACACTGATTGGTTTAACTGGCGTAATACCCAAACCACGCCTATGCATAATATAATGGGTAGCGCTGATGTTTTAGGGATATAGGCAGGTGTGCAGGATAGGAACTTTTGCGGGGGAACGTCTCTTACGCAATGCTAAATCCCCAAATAACGGGTTAGAGACTCTGGCGTAAGATAGGGCCCTTTATCCCCAGATGTTTTGTCCCCAGATTTTTCGTCCCTGAATTTTTCGTCCCGGGACTGTTTGTCCCTGAGGAATTTTAGTCCCCTAATGATAAAAAATGTGCCACCATTGTTGACAGATGGATGGACAAACAGACGATGGTCAGATCACCATGATATGAGGGTTAGGGTCAGGATTACCGATAGTGTTAGAATGCAGGAAGAGAGCAAAGCATTATTGGGCATGAACCATCCCGTGATGAAAATTCCTAGGGGATGAAAAATTAGGGGACAAAATGCCTGGGAACAAAAAAAATCGGGGACAAAGAGTCCTACTGCCAGTGAAGAGTTTGATTTTCTCTAAAGGCCTTGAGTTTGAGGAGTTTCGTGTTGTTTCGCGCTCCTGTGTGTGCATGCAAATGTGCTTGTGTGGGTTGCACCTGGGTGGGAGTGATGTGGCTGATGTCCTCAGATGCCAGCTGTTTCAGGAGTGTGGTCTTGCCACCATTGTCCAGGCCCAGCAGCAGGATGCGCACCTCCTGGTCCGGTGAGCTCTTCAGTTTACGCAGGATGGACAGCAGACCCTGCAGCGGGCAAACAGTCCATTCACATGCCTCAACTGATCAAGCCCAAAGTCAAGTTGCTTCTTCTGTAGCAATCAGTCCATATCACACACATCTTTATCACTGTAACCAGTGTGGTTGATGGACAAAATAGGAACCCCCCCAGAAAGAAAATAAATAAAATAAAACTCAGAAATAAAATGTAATTTGAATATGAGCCACAGCAACTAATAGCATTTATTATAATAAAGAAAATAACATAACATAACATGAATGGCAAGAACAGGCCTTTCAGCCCAACTAAGCTTGCCAGTTTCTTTATACTATTGTGAATATATCCCTTCAGATACTAAATGACTCAATGGTATCTAGCTTTAGGTCAAGCCTGCTCTTAAAAACCCCCAAGGTCTCTGCCTCAACAATATGGTCAGGTAAGCTATTCCACATTGAAATTACTCTTTGAGTGAAGAAATATTTCTGAATATCAGTGCTAAATTTACCTTTGGTCAACTTCCATTTGTGACCCCGAGTTCTACTAACAACACTTGGCCGAAGGAATCCTACATGATTCACTTTGTTAATCCCTTTAACATATTTAAAGACCTCAATCAAATCACCCCTGAGTCTCCTTTTCCTAAGACTAAAGAGATTAAGGATTTTCAGCCTCTTCTCGTAGCTTTCATCTTTTATACCTGGAATAAGCTTGGTGGCTCTTCTCTGAACTTTCTCTAGAGCCTCTATATCTCTCTTAAAGTATGGTCCCCAGAACTGTACACAATACTCCAGGTGTGGTCTAACAAATGTGTTGTACAGAAGAAGCATCACCTCCTTAGATTTGTACTCAATACTTTTGGCAATGTATCCTAGCATCCGATTAGCTTTTTTAACTGCTCCGGCACAATGGCTAGAACCTGTGAGGGTTTGGTTTACAATCACTCCCAGATCTTTCTCTTGTGCAGCATATTCCAGTTTTAAACCTCCCATGAAGTAATCCCGTCTAATGTTTTTATTACCTACATGTACAACTTTACATTTTGCAAGATTAAATTTCATTTGTCACATTTCTGCCCAATCCTGGATTCTATCCAAATCGTCCTGAATCACTTTAGTGGACCCTAGACTATTTGCCAAACCCCCCAATTTAGTGTCATCTGCAAATTTAACCAATCTGCTCTCAATATTCCTATTAAGGTCATTCATGAGGAATAGCAGGGGTCCCAACACCGATCCCTGGGGGACGCCACTGCACACCATACCCAGCTCAGATGAGATACCACTGACCACTACTCTTTGTGTTCTGTCCTGTAACCAGTCTTGAATCCACTTCAGAATACCTCCTGTAACTTCAATGGAGCTCATTTTAAAAATTAGTCTCTTATACGGTACTGTAGCAAATGCTTTCTGAAAATCCAAGTATATGATGCCATAAGCCCTGCTCTGGTCGTAAGTCCTGGTGGCCTCTTCAAAAAATTCCAGAAGGTTTGTTAGGCATGACCTTCCCTTCCGAAAACCATGTTGACTATCCCTCAAGATACTGTTAAGTTCAAGAAATAAGTCCAGCTCATCTTTTATGATAGATTCCAATATTTAGCACAAAATGCAAGTTAAACTCACTGGCCTGTAGTTTCCTGGCTCGGGACGGTCCCCTTTCTTATGTATTGGTATTATATTGCCCTGTTACCAATCATTTGGTATTTCTCCAGTTTCTAAAGACCGTCTGAAGATGGCGGATAGCGGCTTGAAGATGGACTCACCAGCTTCTCTGAGCACTCTAGGATACAAGCCATCAGGACCTGCCGCCTTATCTGCTTTTAGTTTATGCAACTTGTCTAATACTTCGTTATCCCGAACCTCAATTTCCGCTAAATAATCTTGAGCATTTGACATGCCCTCTGGCCAAATAAAGACCCCCTCTGAGGTAAAATTCTCAACAAAGTAACTGTTTAAGGCATCCGCAATATGCTTGTTATCATATAGCAGCGATCCATTTTTATTCTTTATGCACTTAACCAGCTCTTTAACTTTCCTTTTTCTGCTACAGTACTGAAAGAAGCGCTTAGGGTTAGTTTTTGCCCCCTCTGCAATTTGTCTTTCATACAGTCTTCTAGCCTTCCTCAGCTCTTTTTTTTACCACAGCCCGCATTTTACAGTATTCAGCCCTCGTATTCTCATTGTTATCCTTTATGTACATCTTATAAAGATTCCTCTTTCCCCTCAACATCCTACGAATACTTTTGGTCATCCACTGAGGATTCTGCTTTTTCAGCTTACTTTTGGAAAAATAACAGCAAGACGGCTGTTGTCTAATATTCTTGGGTTTTTACAAACCGGAAGGGCCTCTCGACAAGACAGGACAAGGCATTCAAGCCTTAAAGCCTTTTTGATGGGTAGGCAAAGTTTTTTGCGTTATTATAAACCTACAAGGCAAGTGAGAGTTTTGCTTAAGTATTTATATCCATTTGGCGTAATATCTATGACGATTTTAGAGCAGAGCTGGCTGCATTTAAGATGCATTGCAAAATGTGTTAAATTTTCCAATTCATTTAGACATTCAAAATTAAATCCAAAATTCAGGAAAACCAGTGTTCGTATGTTCATTTATGATCACCAGTCGTAATTCACTAGTTTTGGAAGACTCTGTCATCCATTTTTTTTATAACTAGCTTTGACCTTAGGAAGCAGCGTAGTCGAAACTCGGTGCCTCATAAATCTGGCAGAGCATGATATCGACACCAGACTCATTTGCTAACGGTGCACGAGCACACCCGGAATGGTCATGTACCGCCAACAGAATATATTTTTCACATGTAAAACTCAGCTTCCATGATTCGAGACCATTAGTCCTACGAAATAAAACATGAGTCTTGTTATTAGTCTTTGATTATTACCGCGCAACAGTAACAGTTGCAATATCAACACAGCCAGCGAGTCAGCTGTACGACTCAACGCTGTGAAAAGAATCCCTCATAGACGTAGCCAAGCAGTCAAGATACAAGATTGCAAAAAAAAAAAAAAAAACCAACACAAATATTTAAACCAAATTAACCAGCCAGAAACAGAATGTAACGGGATAAGCGTCACAAAAAATGTAATATCAAAACGAGTTGGAAACATTAATAAATCCATTCCTTTCCTCTGAGAATCACAGTAATGAGTCACTCTTATGTTTCGAATACAGACAAGATAATGTGATCATTTAAAGCAATAAGGCGACTTATCCGTAGCAACCGAATCAGGAGAAACTAATATTTTCCCTCGCACCTAGGGCAAGCTAACATTAACTAGCCAACTAGCTGCGGTTATCGGGCTCAAGATTAGAGAGCCGCTGCCGTTATCAGGGCATCAGCAAAACAATACATCGATCTTTATGCATCCTCGTCCATGAAATTCGAATACAACAGAATTCCTGGGAAAAGACAGTGCAGCAAACAGTGCGCCTAGATACCGTTAGCTAATTATAACAAAAGAACTCACCATCTCAGTTTATCTCTTGAAGAATTGAGACGCCGCGAATGGTTACTAAGCGCCTGTGACGTAAATCGCAAATTGCGTACGGGTAGGCGTAAACAACATATTTTGATGACGTAAAATTGATACCGAGGCTCTTTCTCCCCATGAGGCAGAGCATGGAAAGTTTCAGCATGTCGGACTCTATGTCAGTTTTGTCTTGCAGCTATAGACTGCTCTGATATCTATATATTTATGTCGTCTTTTTGGTCTTCGATTGGCGATCAATTGCGCCACATCATCCACAACGAGTAGCATGCTAACTTTTGATATCGGAGTCAGTGTAACTGTGTCTTACACAATGACATGTTACGTGCATAGATCCCGTAGAAGTAACTGGCAGACATAGCTCTGGAGTAAGTCAAGAGCATAATTGCAATAGTTAACCCTGTCTTTGGCTGGGTAATTATTTCCAATTCGATCAATTCATCTCCTGCTTTTCTTTTATATTCTCTATTTGAAATAAAATCAGTTTCACGTTTTAATTTTCGCGATCAAGATGGGGAAGAAAATCGCATTCTCAGGGTCTTTAATGTTACTGATACTTCTAGCACCATCTTTTGTGGGGCTAAACTGAACATTGACCGGCCCAGGCTTCGGGGTTTGCTTGTGATTGGAAAAGGACGTGCCACGTGCACCTTCTCTGGCGCCGCCCGCCACGCTGTCGGAATAGTCCTGTTGAACCATTTTATTTGTTCATCTACCTTGACTCCTGTCCCCGCCGGACCTACGAAAGGTAACGCTACCTGCATGTTGTTTATGACATTGCGCCGGAATGTCGTGGAATGTAGGGGTCCATTGCTTATGTTTGAAGGCGTAGGAATTCGAGTATAGTGCTCCATATGTTTCTTGTTGGGACTGTCTTGGGGGATGTGTATCTCGTGGCACTACTTCCTTGCCAGTCGTACACATCATCAGAATATAATTTATCCTTATTACCGCCTTCATTTAAACATTTGAACAGTACAGGAAGGATATAGAGACGTGGTCTACATTCCGATTTCGTTCAAGGGGTAATGTCCATGTAAACTTGAGGCTTACGAGTGTGTCGCCCCTTCTGTTTTTGGATTGGAATAACCTATTATTACATCAGCAGTGTCAGGTCGTGAAGTTTAGCAGAAATGCATAGGCTACTTTCTCTTTCCCAGTTTTCAGAAAACATGTTTAAGTATGGAGTAACCTATTCCGGAAGTGTTAGTTTTAATTTCTGAATTTTACACTTTTTATTGTTTTCATTTCTCATTTTCTTGGGATCATCTGTAATTAATCTCTTCATGCACAGTAAGGTGCTCAAACAGCACCAGCTGCAGAATAATTTGGTACTCAGTTAATCATAGCTGGAAAGTAATGACTGAGTTCCAAAGTATTCTGGAGCTAGTGCCTTGCCAATTTGGATTAATCGAGGAGAGCATATGCAATGTGTTGAATGCTTGCACACTAGTCCATTAGCTTATGAAATTCCCCACCAACTTTAATTGCATACAGTCTTTCAGTATCTTTGTGAGTTTACTTCAAATTGTATTCTGCTGTTTAATTGTTTACCTGTTTATCATATTCAGACTGGATATGATTTTACAACTTATCTTGACTTGCTTGTAAACTCTAACATGCTGTCACCCAAGTGCACATCCCTTTCAAAACATGCTTGTCTATTTTTAAATTTTCTATCAGAAAACACTGAATTCTGGCCGTGGTGAGCGCACATTTTCAGGCAGCGGTAGGTCTTATTGGAACCTGGACCCTGGCCTCTCAAGCCATGCATTGGCTACACAGTTAAAACTTCTTGTTGATTCAAATGAATCATGTTTGTACAGTGTTGAATTAATTTATTGTTAGTTGTGTGATTCTGTTAAGATGCAAACCGGTCTGGTTTGTTCTAGTAGCAGCGTGTGTGTGCATGTGTGCATCTTCCATTGTGAGGCTTTAATTTACAGGATATTCATTTTGGTTAAAATGCTGACTGGAAGCTTGGTAATAGAATAATACACAGAGAATATACTGGGGGAGATGCAGGTCATACTTTTTCTCAACCTTTGGCATTCATTGGCAGTATAAGAAAACCCTTTTCAGAGATAGTGGCTTGGCTCCTGATACAGTTTTAGAGAATGAACCACTCAGATGAGAATTATCTGAGAAAGATGGGTGCAGAATTACCTGCTATCAGCTGTCATAGCACCATACGGCACCATAAACATAGTGTTTTTTCTTCCCAAAAGCATGAGAGCTGACAATTGCATTTCTGATCGATCTCACAGAGCTTGCTGTTGAGGTTTCAGCTACAGGACTGTGCATTTCCAGTGTGTTCATACTCATGTTTCACACCTGTGCAGATTTGGCAGTCATACCGATCGATCGCCCCCTCAATTGAACTCTGAGCATTCTGTCTATACACGAGTGGTCTGCTGTACGAAAACATTTGCAGGAATGAGGCTGGTGTGCAATCGGAAGGAAGTCTCAGACCTTGTATGTTTTTTTAGCGTCTGTATGAACTTGTAGTTGACATGCTAATGTGCTGAATTGGGATCAAGACACCTTCTTGGGCGTGTCGGCCTCCACCTGTACTGCATTTACAGTCAAAATTCCCCTCCAACTATTCTGACAGTCACATCTGAGATGCGTTTTGAACTAAAATGAATTTCGTGAAGTGTCACAGGAGACCGAATGAGAACAGAGACCAATAGCTTTCATCAGCCGCTGCCCTCCACCATGCAGGAGCTCACGCTTTACGAGGGCTCATGTTTGCCACATTAAAGCAGAGCAAAACAAGGTTGGAAAAACAAAGGATTTTTGATGAATGTCAGATGTTCTTATGCGGCGTTTCATCTCTCTGTTATCTGTTCTCTCCACACTCCTGGAGGAGGAGGCTGGGAGATCTGAGAGACGACGGGGAGACGCAAGATGTGACTTTGAACAAATGGCGCATTTTACTTGGATGCTCGGCATAGTTCGGACATTTAGCCTGGAATCAAGTCACTGTGTTTTGTTGGAGGATAAAAGATTTCTTGAAAATGCTGTCACTTTTGTGTTCCACCAGTTAAGAGAAGGCATTAGGTCCTGTGGAAAAAAGGGATTTTTCAGTTTGTGAGATTTGTGACATGGCAAACATTAATTCCCCTTTTTTGCATGCAGCCAACTCAAAGAAGTTGCAGGTATATTTTTCTGTAAAAATTTTTGCCTGTGGTACTCGGCAATTCAGGGATAAAAATGTGATTCACACACAGTGATATAAATGTAGCTGACCCTGTCTATTTTACCTTTGAATTTGTTGAATGTTTACTTTTGAACTTGATTATTTGGATCTGATTATTGTCATTGTTTGAGCTTGGACTTTATCTGATTCATTCATGGACATTTAGTGCATTTAAAGGACCTTTACTGATTTTGCCTTGCACTACGAAAGGACTTTTATTTTGAAAAAGTAAACTGTGTTGAACTGTGCACAGAAAAGGAAGGACTAGTTGAGGCAAAGCTAAGGCTGAGAAGAAGTTTTGAATGCCTCGCTGATAGGGCACAAAGCTCTTACGTTGTCGGGCGATATTATATGTTTTATCATTTGTTTCGTCTCTAAGTTCATGGTTTATGTAAAGTTTTAGTCCTTTATTTCGTTTGATTTCAATAAATACCGCTTTGACATCAGTTTTTTGAGCCAACCTGACCATCTATCGGCGGAGTTAGTAACAATAAATGTGCTGCTTAAAATATTTTCAATGTGCAGTTAAACTTTGGCGCTTGGTAGTAACCTCCTCCTCACTGTGCAAAAACCCCTCCTTTGAGGAGTGAAAATACAGTCAGAGTTTAAGGTGCCCAATCTTGTCACCAGGTGATGATCCAGTCAGCCATTACAAGCCCTTTCAAAATCTGACTTTTATGTCATCACAAAGGGAGCAACCACCCATAGTCAGGCCTACCAAAGAAAACGGCCAAGCTGTAACAGAAGTTAGTCACCTTTTTCAAATAACCAGCAACACGAAAGGGAAAACATGCCACATTCCCGCAACACTTCGCACCACAATACTTTTAAGTCGATGCATTTTCACCAGAACCAAACTCGTATAAATCGCACAGCCTGTAACAAACCCAGGGACGAACCAACTACGCATGTACACTCGCGTGCGTGTGTGAGTTTGGGAATGGGCTTGTTGAAGGTTTTCTCAGATAAAGGTTAGGATCATTTCAGATTAGCCAGCTGCAGTCACTGGGCCCATCCATGTTGTTTTCCTGTTTTTTATTCTTGTATGAGTGTTATCTTGAAAGCTCCCATGGAGTTTAAGGCCAAGGTTGAAAAACTCAATGGATGCTGCCAAAGAAAAAAATGTAATGGCTACAGGATGGTCTAGGACTGCTCGCTCTGCTTTGGAATGCATTTATTTTAATTCCCACTAAGTATGGAAGATCTAATGCCCCATTATTCAAAATCCTCATCACAAAATGTGGTCTGCATCTAGGGTTTTTTTTTTCCCCTGTGTGTCCTGCTGGGAGATTTTCCAGTTGTGTTTAGGTGGGTAGATGGAAAGAATTGAAAAATACCCAGCTATTGCGCCTGTAGCTGATAATTTTAAGCCTGTAAATGCACTGAATTGGCAATTGTAGCTTTGTACAACCCCTGATGTCATTCTCTCCCTCCCTCTCTCCCAAAGACAGGACAGAATGGCCCTCGGCAGCTTTGATATCGACGCCCCGCGCTGGGACCAGACTACATTCATGGGGCGGCTCAAGCACTTCTTCAATGTCACTGATTGTCGCACTGCCTTGTTGTCTGATGCCAAGCTGGATGAGGCCAAAGCCTTGGTAGAGAGTTGCAGGTACGGAGGATGGTCACCTGCACAGTGAGGTGCCGTCACTAGCAAGTACCCATGCAAGTGAAAAGACTTATCTGGTGTATTTCGGATGAAGGGAAATGCGTCATATACCGAACAACAAAAGAAACGCACAATAGCAAGTTGGTTAATGTACTTGCACAGTCTCTCAGTCGGAGTGACTGCAAGCCAAACGATTGAAGAAATGAGCGTAAATGTGCATGTTCTAATAATAAACTAGATAACTCGGTCGCCACAGGGACCGAGTCATGTATCTCCCCAATCCCCAAATTTCAGACAAAATGTCCGCCGGCAGCCATATTGTATGTCCGAAATTCGGTCTTGAGCATTGTCCAATCAATATCTTCACCTGTGTGAAATTTGGAGAAATTCCTCTAATAGTTGTGGCTTCCAGAGCCCGTAACAGAGAACCCCTGCAGCGGCGTCGGCCCCGGAACTAAACCATAGTATCTCCTGACTATCGTCATCGGGAAGATGCATCAAGATTTTTTATAATAATAATTACACTCATACTTAGTTTCCTGGCAGTCTTGTATAAACTTGCATCTCTTCTGTTGCTCAGTATAAAGCAGAAAATTCTTGAGCATCCAGATGTTAATTGAGCTTTTTTAGACTTCAGCTGCTTTCTATCCACATTGAACCATCTAAAAAGTGTATTATTTGTTGACCATCTGTCTCACACCTACATGGTTTAAGTACAGTCTGATGTCAAGGATGTGGGGTTTTGATTTTGTGCTGGTATAGGAATGTTTTGCAATGCTTATTAGGTAAATCAAACCGAGTTTTTCACCTGAGGGTCACAGAGTTTCTGACTTGCCTTTCTTTTGACCTCAGTTTTCAAACATGTCCTCAAATGCACAAATGTCCCCATAGTATCGCTAATGGTTTTAATCCCCATTTTATTATCTGTGCTAATAATTTCTTGGGGATCATTATGGGGGCTGCTCATTAACATGTGTGTCATTGTTTGACACTGAGTTGAAAGGGAGCTCAGCTCTGTGGCTAGTGTGGCAGTGCTGAGCTCTGAGGGCACGTTTATCGTTAACTTTCAGTCTTGTTGTTCTTTGGCTTTGTTTGATCTTACTGTTTGCGAAAAACGTCCTGAACTGCGCCATGTTTGCAGAGTAAATCAGTGCGCGATGTTTGTGCCGTCCAGGTCTCAAACAATATGCAACTTGAGCCTGACGCTGCTGCTCAGATGGTCATGGTGTGTGGAGCTGATGAGGCCTGGCTTTTTAAAAGCTGTAACATAATTGCAATATCCTATGGTACGCAAAATATAATGCTGCACATTTTTTTAAATCAAGGTGTTTCCTTGCCAGCTGTATTTCATAGTATAATTAAAATTTCTAGCACTTTTTTATCTTTCAAAGGCACGAAATAATGATGTATCAAAACACAGCCGTCAGAGACACTGCTGAACAGCCAATCGCATCTTGTCTTGTAAACTCAGGGAACCCTAAAAGGGCAATGTAATTCCTTCGCGGTCCACCCTTTGTTGACGTAAATACTCTCAAATGTAATGACCGATTACTTTGTCACTTGCGCTGTTTCACTTAATCAAATGTCTCAGATTGCCAAAGCATAAAAACATTGCGGACCGAATGCTTCCAGACTGCTCCGTGAATGTTGCTATCACTGTTTAATCTAGGAAGACTAATGATGAAGTGAGCAATGTGATATTATAACTGCATGCTGTCGAGACGTCTTGAGTTTGCTTGCCTGGTTCCATTCTAGTTGGTACTCCTTGTTTGATCAGGCGGAGGTCATGTGATTTGGCTGGTTGTCTGTAGGGCGGGATCTGTGCCACCGGGTACCACCGAGGAGCAGCTGTATTACGCCAAGAAACTGTATGACTCAGCCTTCCACCCTGACACAGGCGACCGCATGAACATCATCGGCAGGATGTCCTTCCAGGTGCCCGGGGGCATGGCCATCACGGGCTTCATGCTGCAGTTCTACAGGTGAGTGCTTCCCATAGCGGGCGTGGAGCTTAACTCAGTGGCGGATGGGAGGCCTCAGATTTCGGTTGTACAGGAAAATTATACAAAAATTGACCTGCTACTTGCAGGCAATTTCTGCTAGCGACAAATTGTCACAGTAGGCTATTGTTAGGTGAGATAACCTTCGAATGTATTACTTAGAAAAGTTGTCTTGCAGGCTTTGTGCTACTGCTATATGGCATTCAAGCGTAATTGCCTCCACCTTGACATACTTGGACAGTACTTTGAGGGAGCTGTTACAGTTGTACATTGTGAATTTATTGCATACATGCATTTCCAGCGATTTTTGACACTTGGAGGGTATTGTGGCAAATGGTTTGGCTTGTGAGCTCAAAACTACAGTGTTATATTAAATTCCCAGTTGAGATATTCCTACTGCGTCCCTGAGTGAGACATAAACCTGAATTGTAAATATCAGAAGGTATGAAGGAATTGTATGCGATGCTGATTTACCTGGCATGAGTTATTTAGCAAAAAAGTTTTTGAATCTAGAAGAAATACTATTTCAACCCAGGTGTGAAAGACTGTAGACTCTGCAAGTTAGACAGAATAAGAGTGTCTGATGAATGCTTAGATTGTGAATGTACTAAATATTAGATTAATGGATCTCCTTATTCTGCTCCCAGCACTGTTATTTCTGTATGAACAATTATTCATGGAAAAGAGTTCTGCATTCCCTCACTGTCAGTGAGAAAAATGAATAATGTGAAAAAAATTTATCAGGCTTTAAAAGCTCTCCTTCAATTATGTTTATGAGGAAAGTCAAATTTTTGAGTTTTTGTAAAGGAGAAAAGTATTTAAATATTGCATGGAAATAAATGATAACTCCCTGGCCACACAGCAGGGAGTCGAACTCCCAGTATGGGGTGATGTGGGGGTAATGAAAAGATGTGTGGAGTTAATCATGTGTGCTAATCCACATTGGGCAGATCGGGTACCATAGCCCTCCAAGACTGGAGTTTGACACTCCGGGTTAATGTTTGAATAATGGGCTGCCGTGTCCCAAATAGGACGGTGTTTCATGGTGCGTTTGTCCCAGGAGCCAGGAACCCAGCAACAAAAAATAGTTTAGAATGATCTGCAACATACTGCACTAATTTTCCTTTGATTGTGAGATAATGCTGCTATAGGAATATTCTTCAGTGTTTGAGCATATTTATTTTTCCAAACAAGCTCTATCAATCACAAAAAATGCTTGAGGTGTGGTGTGAGAATGTTAGGGCAAATACGTCATTTTTGGTATATTACAAGTATACACTGTATATTGAAATTCCAGTCATTGAACATTGTTTAATCCTTTCTGCAGATGTTTAGTAACCTTGGATGCAGGCTTCTAAATGATGTCATGATTATAATTATACCTGGAATACAAAACTTTATTGAATATTCATGAAGACATAATGCCCTAGAACGAGTCAAAAGATGGGAGTTCTAAATTCTGAAATGGTGCTATTGACAAAGCAGTAATTATATCTCTCCATCAAACCTGATATGCAACCAGCCTGGTATGTCTGGCGACAAATGCTATGAGGGAATATTTCATGATAGATTTAGCAACATCAATATACAACTAAATTCGTGGCAACAAAATGAAGCCATTCATACTCAAATGAACTGAATGCACTATTGAATCGTTGCATGGGGAATTACAAAATATACAGAAATTCCCGTGTTGTTAGTCTCCTATCAACATCTCCTGTTTCTTAGTAGCATTAATGCACAGTTTTGCAGTTGCTAATGCATAGATGTGTTCCTTTCAAAATTCAGCATGCATTTTTTTCCCATCACTTATTACCCCTCTGGAAAGATATAAAATGGATACCAGCGTCAAGTCTGAAAATTCTGCCTCGGCACCTTCTGTCATTTTAAAAGTCACAGCTCTTGTAAGAGTCCTAGCTATTTAATCCAATAGGGGAATGCATTTACGTTGAAATGGTATATCACATCAATTAGAATCTAATTCTGGAGGGGTTGCAGTCTAACACATAATGAGACCCTTTCTTTTGCATTTTTTCCAGAGAATTACTTTGTGCAGGTAATATAATTCAGAAAAGATTTAAAATCTCTAGTTTAGGCAAAATACCTGTATCTCATTGCTACCCTCCATTTAGCTGACCATTCCGTTGTTAAATTTCCTCTTTAATATCAAGTATTGAGACGTTCTTGAGAAGCAGTCATAAAGCTTGGATAAGATGCATACAACTAGGGCAAATGGTGTGTTGTACTGCTAGTTAAAGGCAAAGAAAATCTTTATTTCAGCTCTTACCCAGTAAAATTACTATTTCCTCTCATTCCATAAATATTTTTTGCACATTTTTGCTATTTTTATGCACCGAGAAATCAAAGGTCAAACCATTGGAATACAACTGCCATTCCGCACATTACAGCCAATCTAAGACTACTTCTTGTGGCAGTGTCCTGGATGTTATGACTCAAATGGACACCAGGAAATCAGCTGATCTATAAAAAGTGCATACAAATTCGTCTTGATATTCACTCCTGCTGCTGCTTAAATTTACTCAGAAAGATAATGGTTCGATATTAGCTATTATTGTTATTATTATTATTATTATTATTATTGGAACCTGGGCGACAAAATCTTCCATAATGCCCATGTATGCGGTTGTTGGTCGCTCGAACAAAATGGAAAACCCAGACCTACAAAGAGTCACTGGTTGTGTTCTGCACACTTTCTACCCAGTTGTTTCAAGGAGCACATTTATGAAATGTATGGAATTGAATCGCCCAGTAAATATTGGAAGATTTTGAAAGATGATGCTGTGCCGATGGAATTAAGTCACTGGCAGGCCCCTAAAACAAAGCGCCTGCCAACTTTACCTTAGCTGCAGAAACAACAGCATCAGGAACAGATAGAACCAGTACGCTCTCCAAATTCTCCAAATCTTATGCCGGCTTATAATTTGTTGTTGCTTTTATATCGAGGACTATCAAATAGGGCATTCATGCCAAAATGTAGAAACCAGTACTTATGCAACACTGAGCAGTGTTAAAAACAATTGCCCAAATTTATAAAGGGTGATGATCACCCAGTTATTTTAGTCATGTATAACTACACAGTAATTATGCATGCAACATGTGGTTCATCGGCCCAGGCCGCTGTCTCTTAACGCTACTCCAACCACAACGCTATAGGCTACATATCTTCCATCATCCACGCATCTGCCGCGTTTAAATGGTGTTGCATGCTGCAGACGCATGGTTAATGGTACACCCTATTTCGACTATGAAAATGAAATCCCAAGCTGCAAGTTAAAAGCCGATATAACCTCAGCACTAAACTGAAGCATAAGCTACTGATTAAGGCAATGCGGGACCTTTTTAAATAAGGCTAACGCAAGCCGTCTACAATTGCAGTTGCAGGTTTAGAAGCTGCTGAATCCATAGGAATTAATATTCAAGTCCAGAAAATTTCACAAATTCTGGCAGTAGTCTTATTCATTAAATTAGCTATTGCTTCATAAATATAATACAGACAGGGTAGCAAATTACATGTTAATATCTATGGGCTCTTTTTAATGAACTAGTTTATTCATTAAACTAAGTATGGTTATAGGTGTATATATTTGGATAAATGCAAATCACATTTAGTTCTTCTCAATACAAAGGCATAAACACACTTAATTTATTTACAAGTATCAGGCTTGAGCATTTAGACACGTTACAAGGAAGCTTGTCTTTGTAATTCATTAGTTTAGGAGAAGGGGTGGGAGTTTATAAGTTATACTTCTTCTCACTCCTTTTCGAATATGTATTTTTATGTTTTATGTTTAAATGTTTTGTTTCATTTTTTGTTTTAATTTTCGTATTCGAAATAAACTTCAATCAATCAATCAATCAATCAAGTTTAAGGAATATAATTGTATGATATAGCCTGCATGTCATTTTCCAGAAATATAAAATTATGTTCATTCACTATAGTACTTCATATTTTACTGCGTTTAAACTCAGCAAGGGAAATTCTGAAGCCAACGTCACAATTCATTTCCAATATGTATCCAGCTGAATGATGAAAATGAAGTCCAGAAGTAGGAATCCTACTTAGCGATAGAGCTAAGAAAACTATTTGAGTGAAGTCACTGAATCGGGAAAACTTCTGTAAAAAAGTTTGTATTTCATTATTGCCAATTAAGGAACTGTTCATAATTTCACCAATGAAGAACCCACCGATTCTCCATTTTGATGTTAGTTTTTTTTTTTCTTTTATTATGCTGTTGTGCATGAATGCCATGAAGAATAAAATGTACATATGCATGTTGTAAAATGCATACAACGTCGGCATAATAAGAGGAGAAAAAAAAACTAACATCAAAATGGAGAATCGATGGGTTCTTCATTGGTGAAACGATGAACATATGGTTGCAAAAACTAACCATTTATTGGGCAAGCAAATGAGTCCAATCTATTTTCTGTCATGTTTGTTTAGGTCAAGAAAAGAATTTTGAAATAAATAAAACACTTGTGTTCAGGTACTTAAGTTGGAGATATCTATCATTGACTTATTCAGTCTGTTAGATTATTTAATAACTTTAGATAATTTGCATAAGAGAAAATTGAACAATATGTTCAAGGTTATTTTATTTAGGAAGGGCATACATGGATATTTCTGGTGAAGGGGAAGGTTAAGAGGGTAAAGACACCTAAGAAGACAAATGAATAGATTTGCAATTGTGTTTGTAACAAAAACCATCAAATGTTGGTGGGCCGCAGGACCGAGTAAAGCAAGTTCAAGCTAACACATTTTTTTCAATCAAGGCAGCACAAAGTACTTCATGTGATGCACATTGATTCAAAAATTACCGGTTACATCAGGCTGACACTTGATGTAAAATATCACAAGTAATATTGGATGCAAGTTCTTTTTGACAAATTATTGGTACGAAAACGCATTCATCCATTCAATTTAATTCATGGTCACCCATTCCACTGTCTTCATTCTCACACTGCAAAGTGCCTAATTTGATGGCCATTTAATAATTCCGCCATGGAATCTCTTCATTTTCAGTGTGCTTGTAAAAGAATACATGAAGCATGGAAAGGAGGGGTTATATTTTACAAACTTGCAGAAATGACAGGCCCCCATTCAACTGTCAACATGCATACATTGCAAGAGTAACAAAATTTGATGGCCATTTATTTGATAATTCCACCGTGGAATCTCTATTTCAGTTTATTTTTATTATAATAGAAAAGATTTAGTACTGCAAGCAAGTGTAATTTTTCATAAAGTTTTTGATTTGCAGGAATTACAGACCCTGAAACATGGCCCCACATTCAAGCATTTCCTTTCGCATACTGCAACAGTTCGGATATTGATGCCCATTCTTTTTTCATAATTCCATCATAGAATCTCTTCATATTCAGTCAATTTATATTACAGTGCATGTAGTACGGTTCGGAATTATTTTTCACAAACTTTTTGATTTACAGGAAGCACAGGCTCTCAAACATGGTAGCCCAAACAGTCATCTCCATTCACACATTACGATAGTTCCTGATTTGATGGCCATTTATTCAATAAATTCAGTACCGAATCTTTTCATATTCAGTGAGTTAATACTACAACACATGACCTATCGTGAGCACTTTTTACCCCTCAGCCCGACAAGGGCACGAGGGGTATTGTCGTCCCTTCGGCGGGCGGCTGCCAATTTTGTCCGGGCTATTTCTGTGTAACCACTTGGGTTAGGAAGTTCATATTGCATATGTGGATCTACCATGGGGGGTAGGTGTACCTTTTCAAGGTTTCATCCCAGTTTGACCTTTGACCTTGCAGCAGTGACCTTGACTTTCAAAACTTTGTCTGGGCTATTTCTCTGTAACCACTTGGGTTAGGAAGTTCATATTGCATATGTGGACTCCCCATGGGGGGTAGGTGTGCCTTTTCAAGATTTTGTCCCAGTGTGACCTTTGGCCTTGCAGCAGTGACCTTGACTTTCAAAACTTTGTCCAGGGCGTTTCTCTGTAACCACTTGAGTTAGGAAGTTCATATTGCATATGTGGACTCCCCATGGGGGGTAGGCGTGCCTTTTTGAGGTTTTGTCCCAGTTTGACCTTTGACCATGCAGCAGTGACCTTCGGGGCAGAGGGGTATTGCCCGCTTCAGCGAGGCCCATTTTTACAAACTACTTGATTTGCAGGAAACGCAGGCCCTCAAGTATGGATCCCCATTCAATTGTCTGCATTCACACATTAAACAGAACCAAATTTGACGGCCATTTATTTTAAAATTCCACTATGGAATCTTTTCATATTTAAAACTTTTATACTAGGATCCATGTGTTATGCTATTGAAGTGTTACTATTGACAAACTTTTTGATTTACCGGAATTATCAGCCCTCAAACATGAACCCCCCATCCAATTGTCTGCATTGGAACATTACACCGTATCAACTTTAATGGACATTTTTTTAAGAATTCCGCCACAGAATCTTGTCTCATTCTTTGGGATTATAGTAGGATCTAGGTAATATAGTGTGCAAGTCTTAATTTTCACAAACTATTTGATTTGCAGGAATTATAAGCCCTCAAACATGACCCCCCCCCCCATCCAATTGTCTGCATTCGCACATTGCACTCAACTAAATTTGATGGCCATTTATTGAAGATTTACACCACAGAATCTCTTCATATTCTTTGGGCTTATAGTAGGACCCATGTATTATTGTATGCAAGTGTTACTTTTCACAAACTTTTTGATCTGCAGGAAATGGAGGCCCTCGAGTATGCACCCCCCCCATCCAATTGTCTGCATTCGCGCATTGCACAGTACCTACTTTGATTTATTTTATATATCCAGCATGGAATCTCTTCCTATTCAGACACCCTGTACTGGAAAGCATGCAGTGTGGTATGCAAGTGCCAAAGTTTTTCCATTTTAACCATTACAGGCCCTCAGACACGCCCCCATTTAGTTGTGTCCAATTGCAAAGCACATACTTTGATGGCTGTTTATATTCACCCATGCTTTCTCTCTTTATTCAATACGCTTTTACTGCAGCGGATAAAGTGATTAACCCATTATGCCCAGTGCCTACCGTACAACCCTGTGGGGGCAGTGCTATTATCTGGGGTTGCTTCAGGTGGTCAGCAATGATATGTGCCAAAGGTCAGCTGACTTCTTCAATAAACTGAATGACCAGGTTTTTTCCATCAATGGATTT
This sequence comes from Gymnothorax reevesii, assembly GCA_029721435.1. Lineage (NCBI taxonomy): Eukaryota > Metazoa > Chordata > Actinopteri > Anguilliformes > Muraenidae > Gymnothorax > Gymnothorax reevesii. Next base: position 67,402,198 of record CM056582.1, read on the forward strand.
TTTTCTTCCCTGATGGCTCGGGCGTATTCCAAGATGACAACACCTGGATTAATTGGGCACAAATTGTGAAAGAGTGGTTCAGGGAGCATGAAACATCATTTTCACACAAGGATTGGCCACCACAGAGTGCAGACTTTAACCCCATTGAGAATGCAATGTTGTGACATTGCATAAGCGTATCAAAACAATGCCATGGTGAATACGTGCTGTAAGCAAATGTAAACTCGGTCCAAAGAATTATGAGTGTGTGACTTTTTTTTTTTTTTTGGCTGGGCAGAGTGAAAAACATCATCCGGTTTCAATGGAGTTAATGCAAATATACTTTGTACGGCAGCATAATGTACAACAGTTAATGATGTCATGAGCTGGTTTTGGAAGTGAGTCGGTGAGGATGAATTTGCGTTACTATGAATAGCACCACCAAAAATTAAATGTAACGCACAACTTGATAGACTTTCAATGAACACAGAAATTTCAGTTCTAATTATTGTGGAGACTGAATGGATTGATAAAAAAGTAGTGTATTTGATGTAAAAGTTTGTTCTATGGCTCAGAACGGCTGCTTTGTAGTTAACCATTGCATCATTTATGATAAAAAATGTCAAAGCAAAAACGTCTCAATTTTTAACGCTTAGAGGAGGTAGTGGGGTAGTTTAAAGTTTGCTCCACAAACAGTCAGTAATTCTGTGCATCACCCTTGGATGTAGTACACTTCTGGTCAGTGAGTGTGCGATCCAGGAAATGTAGTAACCCCCTTAGGTATTTTTTTCTCAGCATTTTATTGAAAGACAACTGTTGTAAAATTTTAATGAATTTTCTATGTATTTATGGAATTTTTTGTCCCAAAATTATGAATTTACACAGAAATAAGTTTAAATTCCAATTGGTTTGAGTGTCTGGCTTCATTGAAATAATTTCTCCAGCCTTTGTGCCACTCAAATCCTCATGATATAACCTTAAATAAAGGTCATGCACTCATTAGAAAGGATTGGCTCATTTTGACATCTACATAAAGGAGGTAAATTATTTAATGGACATTTGTTTGTATGGAGAAACTGAATGATATTCTAAAAAGAAATTATTTCACATTTACTTCTTCACCTGACTGTAACTCTTGTAAAATATCAAGAGAACTTGACAAAGGCATGCTTTTGGAAATATTTGCCCTCGCCCTTTAGGGACGTACCTCGAGAATTGGGCTGAAACTGCATAAACTGGGAGTTTGGGATGTAGACCTTGCCGAGAAGTAGCTGACCTGAGCTGTCGTCCTCCTTGTATGATGCTCCTTGCAGGTCTGTTCCAGCAGTGGTGTTCTGGCAGTGGGTTAACCAGTCTTTCAACGCCCTGGTCAATTACACAAACCGAAATGCCGCCTCTCCCATCACACCCAAGTAAGCCTGTGCTTGCACCGCACATTCCTGCTGACTTGCACTTCCTACTTCCAGATATCTGAAATTTCATGTTGTTGCACTGGAGCTGTTTAACACAACAGAATCAGTGGCTCTGATGAGCTCAGTTATGATGATTGATTTCTTTTTGAAGTCAGGGGACGGAAAGTCACGACAGCCATTTTCTTGAAGGCTCAACTCACTGAGGTGGAATGGGAGAGAATTATTAACAAACTCGGTCTTTTTTGTGATGAAGTCATGCTTAAAAAGTCTTGGCCTTGTAATGTACTTTTGATTTTGAAGAGAGCATTACGCATTACTCTGCAAGGTCTCCATTCCCTGATCAAACAGTGTAATGTCGTTTGTCTGTCTGGTGTTTGAGCAATATTGTACAATTTGCCAGTGCCAGATGCCATCATGTGTACTCTGTCCCTCTCCTTTCTTGTTTTTTTACCTTTTCACGTGTCTTCTGTGGAAGACTTGTGCCTTCTTGAGCAAGATGATGGCAGGGTGAAGAATGATAACAGAATTTTTTTTTTTTCTCTTGATATATTTGGAAATATGGAGTTAGATTCTGTGTTTCCGTTTGATCATGATTTTTCTTCGTGTCTCTCTGTCCCTTCCTCTCATTCTACCTCTTTCTTAGACAAATTGGGGTGGCCTATGTCACTGCCACCAGCACTGCCCTGGCCACAGCTGTTGGATTGAATCTGTACACTAAGGTATAGCGCACCTGTATTTTGTGACCTCACACCAGGGACCCAGTGTGGAGTCTACAATAGCACATAAACATGATTAAGCAACAAGGCTGAGAATAAATCTTCCCTAGCCCAGGACTGCTAATGGGATATAGGACTCCTGACTCAAAGGCTCAGTGGAATGATTTTTCTGATAAATCATGATGTTTCTTTACAGGGAGTTACAAGCTATTCAAAATATGGATTTTGAAAGAATGTTGATGTTTAATTGATTAGTACGCTCAAGTGTTCTTATTTTGCAGGCCTACCAAAGAAAACGGCCAAGCTGTAACAGAAGTTTGTCAGATGTTTACCTTTTTCAAATAACCAGCAACACAAAATTGAAAACATGCCGCATTCCCGCAAAACTTCGCAACACAATGCTTTGAAATAAATAGATTTTCACTAGAACCAAACTCATAAAATCGCACGGCCTGTAAGAAACCCAGATACGAACCAACGGCGAACCTTTCCTCGGACATGTTTTTTCTCCGCCAAAACTTCCTCAGGAGAGTGCGCGTGCACAGTTGGTTCATATCTGGGTTTGTTACAGGTTCTGGTGAAACCTGGCATGTTTTCGATGTTGTGCTGCTGGTTACTTGAAAAAGGTAGACATCGGACAAACTTTTGTTACAGCTTGGTCATTTTCTTTGGTAGGCCTGTTTTAGTTAGAGCTGACCTTGAGATGCTACCAGCCAAGCAGGTTGTATCCCAGCCTTGGATGACCTGCTTTCTCTCTCCACAGAGGGCGCCCCCTTTGGTGGCTCGATGGGTTCCCTTTGCTGCTGTGGCAGCAGCCAATTGTGTCAACATCCCCATGATGAGGCAGCAGTGAGTTTCTCATGAGGGATGGAAGGGGCCATGATGAGGGCATAGAGTGTTGGGTGGGGCAGGTGGAGGGTATAAGGAGCTTGTAGAGGTTAGGCTGGTGGTCTGAGCAGCTGAGGTAGCTGAGATAGTGTAAGAGATTGCAGTCCTGAGAGGGGTGAGTGCTGCTTGGGGCAGGAAGAGGATGGTGATTGGGTGAGAAGTGGGGGGAGGTCCACACTCCTGTGGAGAGGGCGCCGAGCGCACGATGCATAAGGAATGGTGAGGTTTTGTTCCACCTTGGGACGCTCTGACCCTCTCCCTCTTCCATCATCTCTCCTGTCCCTTCAGGGAGATTCTCAGTGGCATTGCTGTCACAGACGAGAACGGGAACAAGTTGGGACATTCTCGGGTGAGTGCCGTGCATTTTGTGGTCAGGGAGCGCTCTTCCAGGCCATGTCTCGCTAAATAGTGTCTAGACAACTGACTGAAAACACAGAAAACCTTCACTGCAACGTGTAGCCATTTTAATCCAGACAATCTGTCATAATGTAGTGTTTACACGTCTCTCCAGTCTACAAAGCCAATACTCTGCGTGGCTTCATCCCCCGTCAGTCCCCCTTTCTCCCACTTCCCCGTCTCCCATTAAAATACACTCCCTCTTGCTTACTGTTTTGTACTTCATCTCCTTCTGTACAACCCCATCTTCAACTTTCTCTCTGTCCCCCTCCCTCCCTCCCTCCCTCCCACAGAGAGCGGCCGCAAAGGGCATCACACAGGTGGTCATCTCTCGCGTAACCATGGCAGCACCGGGCATGAGTGAGTGTTTAATGCGGCCGTGACCGTGTAGATAGAGGTGTCAGCAGGCCAGGGGGGGAGGGTAGGCAAAGAGCATCCCCATCCCCCGCCCTGGCTCCGCCAGTGCTACGGCTCACGCTGCATTGTTATCGGTTTACAGCTTTTGCTGCATTGTTAGTGATGGCCCATTTTCATTCAGTGCACTTTCTTTTTGCCACATATTGCACAGGATGTTTGTTTCCTTTTATTTACCCGATATTCTATGCGGACTTGCACTGCGGTGGTATTAACATATATTACATGCATATTATAGGAGCAAAGACACCAGAAAAAATGCACAATAATGACTCTGATTATACACAGCTCCTTACTGTTACCCCTGAATTGCTAAATGACTTCTGCTCATCATGGTTCCAGGAATACAGCCCCTAATTATAATGGTTAAATGTCATGTCATCCCGTGGAAGGCAATAACAATTATACGCCTGGTAGTACCTTATGTCACGCACTAATAATGATTTATAACCTTAAGCAAGACCTTAATACTGATTTATGGGTCTGTTGTTGCTGTTTATAGGGAAATGCTGATTAATAAGCCTAATATTACAGATTTACAATGCTTCATATTCCTCATTCGTGCAAAAGGTGACTCCCAGATAATTATCCTGGAGAATGGCAATAATGGTGGTCGGTCACGTGATAGGAGAATATGCTGTCAATCGATGTACCTGGTTTAACAGCTTAATAGATGAACTACTCGGGTTTAGTGTATGAGCTCGAGTTGTAGTGTGGAAACGGAATCTAATTTCGCTTTTGCCACTGAGCGCATTGGCTGTTGATCTGGATTCACAAAGTAACTAAACAATATTCTATCAGCATTAATGTGATTTCAAGTGATGTGACTTTGAAATGCATCTTTGGCTGCTGTAAAACCTATGAGAGTCATATTTTCAAATGCAAAAAAATGTATTCCAGTGGAGTTGCTGGTGCCTTTCCCGAGCGCAAGCAGTCTGCCTGTACACAAGAGCACGAGACTAGTGTATTTATTATGTTGTCGTTCAAAATGGGCACCACCTGGGATACTACTGCTTTTTAGCTGCGACCAAGCAGCTCTATGAACGCTTCTGTCTGTTCGTCCGTCCGTCTGTCCGTCTGTGACACCTTTTTCACCATGTTCCTGTCGTCGTATCATCATGAAATTTTCAGGAGTTATTGACCTTCACCAAAGTGATGTCCATGCACAAGGTCGAGGTCAAAGGCCAAGTTCACAGAGGTCACGACCTTGTTTGCAGGTTTTCGCGCTGTAACTCCAGTTAGAATTCATGGATCGCTATGAAATTTGGGCAATAGCTTCTAGGCATACAGGAGGTGTTCCCTATTGTTTTTCAAGGTCATCCGTCAAAACCCAAGGTCACAAAGGTAAAAAAAGTGTCATTTTGCCAGATTTGATGGTTTTCGCTCCGTCAAAGGCCTTTCTTGATGAAGACTGTTTCAGAGGATAAGCAAGAAGGCCTGGAAAAGTTTGTTCAGTCAGACATGTTTTTTGGGGGTTCTGTTTATGTTGTATAAACCATGCGTTGTCTGGTGGCGGGTAGATGCTTGTTCTGCTAACATCTCCATCTAATGAGGGGGACTTCACCCCTGCTAACTCTGTTAGGGACTCTCGATATGGTGGGTCCCAGAGATTGGAGCTCATTTGCCTGACGGGTGAAACCTTCCCCTGCGTCCTTCCCATTACAGATGGTCATTATTCTTCTTCTGTCTTTCTTTCTTTCTCTAGTCATCATGCCCATTATAATGCAGAGGCTGGAGAAGTTCAGATGGATGCAGGTGAGTTTGAAGTCATTTCTGCGATAACGGTGTTGGGCTCTCGGGGAGAGGGATGCGGAGGGGAAATGGGAAGCTGGAAGAGGGGAGAGAGACTGAGAAAAAATCGATTGCTTTGATAAGGCAGCATTTTATTGTATTTCCGGTACATTGAATTTGAGAGAGTGGTTTATAGGTGAGGGGAGGATGATTTCTTTCCAATTTTTGGGGGGGAAGGGATGGGTCTTTGTCACCCATGCGTTCCAACACGAGCACCGCAAGTCAATTTGCCTTGAAAATGTATGAAATATTTGAAACCAAGAGAAAGAGGAGAGCGATTAATCAAGCCACGCCGATAAAGCAAGCGTGAGAGACGGAGAGAGGAGCGAGAAGAGGAGGTGAGACAGACGGAGAGACAGCTGGTCTAAGGGGAGCAGCGACTGAGATCAATATGAGCCTCATCTGAAGCCCATCCGTCAGACTGCTCTCCACAGTGCTGTCTCCCGCATTGATCACGTCTGAGGCTGCAAACGGCCCTGGTGCAAGAGCATTATTGCCCCTGAAACAATGCAGACGACCACACCGACTCACATTTCATACAGCTATGGCGACTGGTGCTGCCCTGCAACCCTTACAGCGCCTTTCAGTAGCATAGCCAATCACAAGACTGTCCACAACCAGTTTCAGTCTAGCTTAGCAACTAGTGAAACTCTGTCTGCTTGCACAGCCCCATGCGCCTTGTGTAGCCACTGGCATGGCTCTGCTTGCCTCCATATTTCTGAGCGCATCCCATTCGCTAATACGGCTCTGTACTTTTAGCATAGACCAGTCTCTATACTCTCCAGTTCACCTGTACTGCTCTGTCCTGTTGCTCAGGCAGAACCACTCATGTCTTACAATACAATCCCTTCGAGAAAGATTGTGATGTTTTAAGCTGGAAATGAACAAAACTGTTTATTCATATATTAATGAGGAAAATTATACTTGGACTTTTACTGCATAATCTTTGTGTGCATTTTACTTTGTTTTTACAGAGAATAACTGTTCTACATGCACCATTGCAAGTGATGATGGTGGGAGTTTTGTGAGTAGACGCCACAGTTTTCTCAGGACTCTTTGTGAAATGGTGAAGTGTGCTACAAGTCCAGAAGTATGTGGACACCTGCTCATCTAACTCATTCCACAACTAGAAGGGCACTCTGCAAAGCTCATACATCCGCCACGCCATGCGTCGGTATTGTTGTTCCTTCTTGATCTACGATCCACAAAATGTTCCAGATCACTTCCAAAATTGAGTCAACTCATCCTTGGACAACCACTTACCATCCTACCAAGTCCTTTTATAACTTTTTGTTAACAGACAGACAGTCAAAAAAAAATGTACGGGTGAAAACATGACCACCTACAGCCTATGCCTTTCTGGGAAGGCTTTCCTCAACCTGTTAGAAGGCTGAGGATTTGCCTCCATGTCAATCTGAGAAGGCAGGGATGATAAGCAAAAAAGGTCTGGCTCTCTGTCAGCCTTCCAGTTCACCTCAGGGGTGTTTCATGGGTTTGTGGTTGGAGTTCTCTGTGGGGCAGCCAAGCCTTGCTGGTTCAAAATGGCTGACAGGACGGGTGCTGGCCCACTGAGAAGTGCAGGTCAAATACTATTTTTCCATTTAACAGGCTAAATGCCAAAGGCTGTGAGTGAATAGTCAAGGAAAGCCATTGTGGTTGACCGATAAAGGCACCCTGGTGTGGTCTGCATCCAGACTGGGCCAAGCATTATGGTCTCCCTTTGAGTGAAATGTGTCCTTACATAATCATGTGTTCCATGATCTTCCAATTCCTGCCATTAAAAATTAAACATTATTTGTATTTTACAGCCTGATCTTCATGGTGCCTGCTGCCTGCTCTTTGTTTCCTCAGAGATGGTAAGACTCTAAAACTCCTTTCTATTCGTACTACGTAACAGCAGTGCTCCAAATCCCTATCCACCAGATCAACTACACTGAAGCTTTTCACTTCAGCCATTGCTGGCACGCTCAATTTTAATAATTAGCAATTCAGCAGGCTCTATAGCCTTTGAATGCGGAGTGTTTTACGTGACTGTAGTGAAAACCGGCTGGACATTAGGACTGCATCCAAATTCTGTTATAGAAGCAGCCTTTCACCTTTTGTGTCCCCTTTTCCTTTACCTCGAGAAAATGTCATCTGGGTCCAGGGAAAGCTGCTGGGAGATTTTAAAGGTACTCTCGGCATGCTTGTGAGAAAAGATATCGAAGAAAAGGAGATTTGTTATGAGCTTGATGGCAAAGATGGGGCGCATCTCATTTCTCCATAACTACACCCTTGTTCCCCCTCACTTGCGTCTTAGTCCCTCCCACCAAGGATGCATGGACAGACTTAAGGAAAACATGCGAGGAGAGAAGGATCAAGGAAATGTGCGTTTTTAGAAATGAGAAGTAATTTCCTCCTAAGTGTCACATGAAGCAACATTTGTTTCTGATGACAGCTCTTGGCTGGATCTGGTGAATTATATTCTGTAGCAATTGGCATGCCTGCTAATTAATGATCGTAGTGCAAAAAGTTTAACTTCCGCATGTTTTTTAATACCAGAATTGCCATAGGGCAGGCTAAATTTTAACCTTGGCAATTGGAGCTTTACCTGCAGTTATGTGCTGTGTTGAACTCCCTATTTTTCAAAATAGCCAAGATAAATTTATATTTAAACTCTGACATTTAGGCTATAGCCCACAATCAAGAGAAAAAAAATTACCCCCCCCCCCCCCCCCATGTAAAAATGCAATTACTTTCGCGTGCATTTACGAATCTCCATGTCTTATCTATTAAAAGCTATTACAAATAATTTGACATGGCTCTTCAGATCACGATGGGAACAATATAAAACCTTCGCTGAGTGCCTGGAGAGCTGGAAAGAGGTCTGTGGAAAATGCACACTCAATGTCTGTCGAGAAATGCGTATAAAAACGTATTGAAATTTTAAGATTTAGCCGTCTCTCAAACTTTAATCAGATAATGTAGACATCATTTTCCAAAAAAATCTTCTGGTCTGCTTTGCCTTTTTTTTTTTTTTTAACTTTATGATTTAAAGGGACTTTTATTTGACTATCTTTAATGGAAGGGGGGTATCAAGCCTCATAGCACTTAATCATTTGAATGTTGAATACATTATGGGAACGGTGAACATCTTATTGTTGTTTTCATTTAAGACCATGTGCAAAAGTTTCTTAATGCGTTTTACAGATTAAGTGGAAAGCCGTTATAATTGTCTCCCCATTTTCTATTCATTTTTTCTGATCCAAAAATGATCCAATCTTTCCTTCGATACGATCCCAACTGCGGATTTCCTGATGCTTTTTTTTTTTTTTTGGTAACTGGCAGCCTCTGTGTCTACTGACTTGCATCATAGATTGCAGCTCAGTGTTCTGGGAAGAGTGCTCTCGTGTTACCTCACTCGTAGCTCCTTAGAGCTCCCTCCTCCCTCCTCTTTGCAGAAATGAGTGCTTTGAGACAGCCAGCAGCAAGGAGGCAGATTCTGAACAATTTCCAGCTCAATCGAGGAGAGGGGAAACAATTAAGAGCGGCCTTGCCAGATGTGCGGTTCAGCTTTCTGCCGCTAGATGTCCTCACCTTCCTTAACGATAGCGGTCGGCCGTCCAGCTTGTACGAGCTGCCATAACATATCAATGGGAGAAATTTTGTTGTTAGCTCCATCGACATCTGATAAGTGAGGTATACATGGATAAAGACTACCAACTATCAACTTCTGGGCAGAAAAATGGGCATTTTTGAGTATTAAATGCATTTCTCCGTCGATAAACACCCCCGGGTAGCCCAGGTGCTCTTCCTCTTGACCAAAATCACACCAGTGCATGCGTAAACAAGAGAAATCCGAGATTTCTGATCTCCGCCAAGGAATGACGTTTTTACAGTCAGCTGTAAGTTATACGGAAGGTGCCATCACTTTCCTAAAAAGTTGTTAGTTTTTTTTACCCACATCATTCGTGGACTGTCATTATCACAGTCCAAGTGGGCGAACCCCCCAGTAACGAATATGCAAAGGTACAATAGCGTAGAATAGTCAAATCGCTGCTTTGTTTACATTATTTAAAAAAGTAGGATATTCGTCAGTAAGCCGTGCGGTGCCCGGCCAATGGCCATAGGCCTCGCATCAGCTGGCCTACAAGCAACATGTAATTTGGGGGTTGTCACATGCATCCTTCTCAAATAGCTTCAGTTTAGGTGTAACGAAAAACGCAAACAAACAAAGCAATAATATTTTCTGTCCAGGCTGGGATGCACCAAAAATCAGCATGTTGAAAGTATTGTTTAGGCGGACATGATCGCAAAATGGCGCTGGTAGACTGCTTTCGCCATGCGGGGACCTGGGAACCTCCAGCATTAAAACCGGGCATATAGACAAGAATCCTTCAGTTTTAAGTCACTTCACGTTGACAGCTATTATTTCTAATGTATACTTGGTGATCTTACCATGCTGTGCATTCGAAATTATACTAACAATCCAAGAAATCCTGAGGGATTCGCCAATAGACATTGTTCCTCTATGTATCTGAATGGGATCTGGACAAACAACGATCTGCCGCACGGGTCTGAACCGCCTCGGATACAGAATTAGCGCCATCTGGCGATCGAGGGTATTGCATATGGCAAGGCCACTAAGGCCTTCAGTAACATCACCCTTTCCCGCATAATTGCTCTTAAAACTGTTTGCGATCAGGTTTGCCTGATTAACAATCAAACAGTTTATTAACTGAACAGCCACCACCAATGCATGACACACTGATTAAGGAATGCTAATGACAACGCGATTATCTATTGGCTATGTTGATATAATTGATGTGACTCCACAAGGATGACAATCTGCAAAAAATCCAAAACTTTAGCTGACTTCGCAGCAGTTATTTTCCATAATCACTCAGCTGTGTATCGTACCTAACAACGCTCTTTAGCAGTCACTGCATTCAGACTATTGAACGGATTCTCATTGCTTACTGCCCAATGAACCTCGTGAACTAATTTACGCAAATCCAGAAATTACAAAGACATAGGCAATTGATATTTTCCATAGTCATTGATGTGCAGAAGTAAACACCGTATATTTTCGTAGTGCAATGTATAACAAGGCTTTCAAAAATAAATTAAGATTCTCTTTGGTTCCGCCAGTCTGAGCAACGGTTTCTAACGGCGATGGTAAACTGCGAGAGGTGTCTCTCATTAAGAAGTGAAAGGTGATGTTATTGCTGGCCCTGTGTTTCTGCTGACGGACCGTCACGGCATATTAGCTGTATTTATACCGCCATATTTAAACTTAATTCTGTTTATACTACTACACTTGCCAAATTTATACTGTTTATATCTTGATGCCACTATCTTTTCATATATATTTTAGCTTGTATATATTTTTCTACATGTTGATAGTTAAATGATTTTTCAATTTTCAGATGAGTCTGTTAAACTGGGTGGTTAGGAAGAGAAAGGAGGATGGTGACCATGCAGGAGCATAAGTTAGTAAAGTAAATTATGGATGCGAACTAGTGTTTTACACCATCCACATACGCAGTTGATGTAAAGCAACGTAATGAAGCTCTGGTTTCCTACACTGTTACAAACTGACTCAATTTTACAGTCAAATTAACGCATTGCCTCCTTGCTATTTTAACTTTAAGTGGAGTCCTGCGCACAGTTTACGGTGGTTTACACTTAATATGGATGGAATCCTGTTGTAAGTTAATTGTAAAATTACAGTTAAAATAACTGACAAATGTGCACGTTTATAACTGTGCGTTTGCGGAAACTGAAAATGGCGCGGTTTCATTTACACATTAGCTTTTTGTCTTCGTCACTGATCCCAGTTGGAGCAACACGCAGTAGCCCATCATCCTGTTATCCATTGTGTCAGGCCAAAGACAGACTAAATGCAGACAAGTAGGTATGTGCACTCAGAATGAAGTAGTTCCGATCTTTATACACAAACGTATAAATTCAATTCATACATGTATACAACTGATATAATCTGTTTTATGCGTACAACGGATTCTGCTTATAATGGACAAAATCAGCTGGTCCAATTGAATCAGTTATACGTGAATTTTACTGTATATGTATAAAATGATTATGTTTTAAGACGTAGATCATTGTTTGTTGTGTTGCAGAGAGGTTAGCGGTATGAGGGAACAAGTTATTTTTATGGGAGCGACATTCCCTACAGGCCTCGCTAAATCTCTACAGTGACTGACTAGTGACTGACAGGCTAGTTTGGAAATTACTGATGGTAACAGCCTTCCTATTTATTATAACATTAAGCCTGATCATAAGCGAAGTGCATTTCTTTTTTTATTGTTCGCCAACTAGCAGACACTCGGGCAAACTGTCTAGTTAGCTTGCTGTGGCGCACTCTGACCACTTCAGTTGTGAATATCAGTGAATGATTTGACGTTAGAATTAATACTTTAGATCTAGCTGTGAATAGGCCTACTCTTTTGTTAATAGGGTAAGCTGTTCTTGAATGTAAGGTTAAAATGTAGATTAGGCCCACAACTTTAACGATATTGGAATTCCACCAGCTACCTTGTTAATGAACGTTTTCCAAATGAAAAGATTGCCATTCATATTCTGATTGGAGGTTAATAAACACTAATCCAATTTTAAGATGAGTGTCAAACTGGTTAAAGAGAAAGGTGAATGTTGACCACGGAGGAGCTAAGGTTAGTGAAGGAAATTAGGACAGGTAACGTCAAATTGGCCTCAATAAATTTCTGCGTTAAGCCACCCCATTTTGCTAGTATCTTTTGTTACAATGAAAAGTTCAAAATCAATACAAAAATGGTACTTTGTGACTAGTTCAAGTTCAACTATGGTCCCCATTTCAAGAGCAATTTTAAAAAAATTCTTTAGGCCGGACCCCTCCCCCTTGTTGCTAGGTTACCGACACATGGCACCGCTGCTACAAAAAAATTCTAGGGGAAACATTCCATTACACAGCTTTGGCTTAAGAAAGTCCTCATCGGTTCCCCTAACCAAACTCCACCACTAAATTTATCCTTGCCTTTAACCCTATATGCAAGTTTGGCAGATGGAAATATGACAACCCCGAAAAATGCAGCCTTTGAAGTTTGCAGCCTACACTTTGAGATGCACCCATAGTCTTTGTAATTTATGGGAAAACTCTGGGACTGAATGACATAGATGATCACTACAGCTGCAAAGAATTGTGGTCCAACTTTGAAATTGGGCCTGTATTTTCTTACAGGATGGAAGCAAATAAGGGGCTACTTGCCTCAGCGCTCATCATCATGGCTACCAGCCAAACTGTGTCAAGTTCATGTCCGTTTGCGAGGAAGGTTGCTTGCTCTTAAAAGAATTTGGATGTAGGCAAAGTCTTCATGAACAGGGTGGGACAGCCCAGGTTCACAGGGAGGATGTTTCCCTTCCTTTAGATGTTTTATATTGCCTTTCTGCCCTCCCCAGCTCGATGGCTGTGTCGCATCTGGAGCCTGAGCTGAGGAATTCCATCACCTCCCAGTATGGCGACAGTATCCGCTACGTCTACTTCAACAAAGGACTCTGAACCCTTCCCTTGAGGCTTTAGTCCATGGCAGCATGTGAGGGATATATCCCCTAGGGCAAAAGTGTATGGGTGCATTTTGGTGAAACTTAAGGGCTTCTTTTTCCAATTCAGTGTTGTTGCTGCGGCACTGAAAAGTATGTACAGGCAAAGGGTTTCAGAATACGAAAAAAAATTCAGTGTTATTGCAGGGCCGGTTACTAAATTCTTGTGTTCTGAAAACCAGTGAATGATTCATGATCTTGTGTAAATGACAATACAAGAAGTATTAAAATGGTCAGGGAGGCATGTTCTGCTTTATATTAAACTTTTGGTGCCTTTTAAATCTTAATATTTACTGTAGGTTTTAAGTATTGAGGAAAGCCATAAGCTCATCAAATGCCACTTCTGTGTAGAATCAGGATAGGCTGAGCTGCATTGTTTGTGTATCAGGAGCAGTTGTTTCCATGTCACTGCCACGGAAATGACTACAGCAAACTGTTTAAAATGGATCCTGCCTGACTGCACAGTCTCAAGTGCACCCCCTTGAGGCCGTGTCTAGTTTCTGCAAACTGATTTTGAAGTCGCCAAGAGGACTGGATTATTTGCTTTGAATTACACAATGCTGAAATTGGACACCTAGCCTGACCTCACAGAGGATCATGCTGACATATACAAGAGAAGAACCGCTTCCTTCTACTATAAATCTGAGAAGCTATGTATAATTTGTGACCTACTAAAGAAATGTAAAGATTGCTGAGTACACAATGACCTCATGCACCACGACAGCAATAGTTGGTAAGCCGGAGGAGCTGTCAGTGGCTGTGACAAAGCGGTGCTGCTTCAAGACGGGGCCTCACCCATTTCAATAATATCCTTGCTTCAGGTAGGGACCTGGTGAAGGGAAACACTGGAAAATGCTACAGGCATCACAGGACTAGTGCAAAGCTGCAGAGATCGGGGGGTGTGGTGCACAGCACAAAAACTAACCAGTTCCATTATAATCACATGTCTGCCTTGATGCTTATGACCATTATATCTAACTGGGGAGGGTTTTTAAAGGTCCCCTATTATGTCACCAGGTGCAGAGCCAATTAGTTATTACAAGCCATTTCCCAATCTTTCCCCTCTTGACATCACATGGGTAAGTCCCCAACCAGAAGCAAAAACTGATCAACTTCAACCAAGCAGTCTGGGTTGAACCACCCAGTATTCTGGGCAGTCACTCCCCCTTGTGATGCCAGCAAGGGGAGATTTTGATTCTGGCTCCTGGTGGCATAATAGGGGACCTTCTAAGGGCACATGTTTAGACGCATTAGACTTCAGGTTGGTTACTTCAGCACTATGCCAGCCGTGTACGGTCTGTGTCTAAGGATCAAAGTGACATTGTTAATTCTTTGTTCACCGGTTGAAATAAATAAATTTAAAAAATTTGAAAATGGTACATTTTTAATTAGTGTATCTAAATACACAATTGGTCAGTTACACCCCTTCCTGTAGACCTCCCCCACGAATCAATCCCTTGTGTGCTTTAATTGTACCTGAAACCCGAAAGATGCTTGCCAATAACATGGCCTCCTTTACCATGTTGCAACTGGGAAGAAGAAGAAAAAAAAAAAAGTCAAATGCTGCAGTCAGAAAATGGAGACTGTCCACTGCTACCGGAGAGCAGGCTAGCGACCATCTTGTGCAATCTGTTTACTTTCTTCTCCACTGAATGTTAGTGCAAATGGACCTTGCACTTAATTGTAAAATGTAATAAAATTGTCTAAAAATGTAAACCACTTCAATGGAAGTGCTTGTGTCCATCTGTGGGGGGGGGGGACCATCTGAAAGGCAGCTGCCACTTCCTGCACTGATGTCCTTCGGCGTGGCTGGAACTGCAAAATGAATGAGAAATGCATTACACACACAGCCCCTGCACCACAGCTTAGCCTTATTAAACCTAAAAAAAAACCCCTAAATTTTTTACATTGGGAATATACACATTATAATACGCCCTATTTCCTTGATTTCCAACATACGGGCTGTGAAGTAATTTGCAACGGACCTCTGAGACATCAGTTAGAGCTTCTGCTTCTTCTTTGCTGGCTTGATGGGGATGATGTCATCAATCTCTTCTAAATCCTCCGATACCTCAGAGTCTGCATCATCCTCAAAGGCTGGGGGAGAAAAAGGTGGGGAGAGGGGTTGAGGGGAATCCAGAATCATGCTGTCATCCTCCTTTCTTCTGCATTTACCATAGTCATTAAACTGCATTGATGGGTTTATCACTCCACCCCAACCCAATTTGAATAATTCATATACTGTCCGCCTCTCTGGTTTAGCTGAAGTTCAGGAAGGTGACCTCACGTATGTGATTAGCAAACCAGATCGTGCTTTGGCCCCCCATTTGTAACTTAGCATCAATGCTAAACTGTGATAAAACATGCACATGCCATACTAAGAAGACATGGGCTGTGTTTAGATAGGAACTTTCCTGAGCAAAAAGGACTAACTCTTCAAAAATGACCCAGAATTATTTACACGGCAGCCATGATGAGTTTGACTGAATTCTCGAAGTGTAAAGGAATGGTGCTTCAGTGTCTCGTTACTTGTCACCTTATGCATAGGGTACACCGAACTATCCCTAACGAAACGAAAGACACTGCCCCACAACACTGTGGCGCTGCAATATTTAGAGCGACAACCATCCATCTAACCAGTCACAAATACTAACTAACATGAAAGGCAAGAGGCATGATCACGCTGCCTAGTATAAGGGCATTATGATTCTATGACTAACAGCTTTGGAAGACAACTGCTCCATGAATTCCCCTTAACACTTTTTTCCTCATGACGGTTTCCATCCAAGGAGAAGAAAAGTGGTTTGGAATTAGACGACAGGAAGTAGTTTTTTGACTATTCAAACCCAGCCATGGTCTCTTAAGGCACGGCTTTGCATTACTACAGTGAGATTTGGTTGTCAACAGCCAGTGTGGTTTGCAGAAACTGCATTCAAGACCCAACTCTGATATCACTTTTACCAGCTGGTGCACAGCTGCCATTACAAGCAATTTCAAAATCTGTTCTTTCTTGACATCACATGGGGAAGAGAATGTCCAGTGGCAGTACGGACTGAGAAAACTCAGCCAACCAGTGAATGAGTTCATTATTTTGGATGATCCACCCCCCTCTGGATGCCATGAAAAACAGATTTTGAAATGGCCTGTAATAGTTCATTGGCTTCTAATCTGGAGTAACCTGGTAACAAGCGGGGAACTTTCAAGGAGGACTTCATTTTACAGCCCAAATCAGGAAGGGTCAGCATGGCAAGTTTATTAAAACTGAAAGCAGTCGTGTGCAAATTATCTTTGACCTGTATTTCATCAAAAACAGCACAACTCCACACTCTTTGATGTGCCACATCATGAGTTTCATAGATTTTTTTTGAAAAACCAACACTTAATATTGTATATGCAACATATTTTAAAAAGATGGGACAATATTCACTACTTTGTAATACTACAATTCTATTTTCACAGCTATAAAAAGTTTAGGGACTGAGGACACCCAGAGAAAGTGTTTCAGGTGTAATTTTGTCCCTTTCTTCTGCAATAAAGTCTTGAAGCATACGAAAGTATGGAGTTTTTATTATCGCATTTTGTTTCAAAATGTGCCACCCATTCTGTTGTAGGAGAGAAAGTTGGGACTGCAGGCAGGCCAATCTAGCATCCTCTTACACACCCATTCCCGTTTTAAGTGTGTAGAATGTGGTTTTTGCATCATCTTGTTGAAATATGCATGGGCGTCTTTAGAAAATACATCTTTAACCCCACTCAGCTGAGGGGGAAGTGACTGCAGATGCGGATGTCTAAGTGATGCTGTGATTGTAATTGCTCCTGGAACACATAACTATTTGAAATGGTCATAAGAACGTAATGCCCTAAAACTATTTAAAAGAAGGGAGTTATTAAGGCGGATGTGGTGGAATAGATGTTATTTGAACATCTCCCCATAATAAGAAATCTGCAAACATCCTGGCATATGTGACTACACACATAAAATCAAACATTTGTCTAACCTCCAAGCAACAACAAAGCCATACGTCCTCAAATGAGCATGAATACAGCTGTGAAACACTGTTTAGGGAATAAATTATAACTAACAGATTCCTGAGTTGTCAGTCAACTATCAAAATCTCCCATTTCATATCAATATAAATGCAACATTTTACCATTCCTAATGCGTTGAGAGGTCTCTTTCAAAATTCAGCAAAGTTTCTCCCTCATTGAACCCCCCAGAAAAAATAAATTGATTAGAACAGTCCTTCTCAAACTCAATCCTGGGGGACCACTGTGTCTTCTAGTATCTATTGCAACCACAATTAGCAATTACATAATCTGCTAATTTGTCTTAATTATATTAATTTAATTTTTTTGCCTGCTATGGGGTATAAATGCCCCATGTCCTTATTGTGTTTATAACATTGCAATACAAGTAAATGCACAAGATCTAACATATGTACAGATACAAGTCATAGAAAAGATAATGGGCCCCCAAAAGTTGCTGCACATAAGCATAAAGTTTATTGTTTTCCTACAAAATAAACACAAAGCGGGTGTAAGTTCTTGTCTATTGCTTTGCCTTCCAACTCCTTATCATCAAATAAATGGTTTAATTTAGTGGGCATACATCAATAATTATACTAATTAAGAGCCTACTGAAAGTTATTGGTACATTTTTTGAATATCTCTCATTATTTTGGTTTCCTGTATAGCCTGATGTGAATATGAAACTTTTAATTGTTAATAGCGTGCATAGCTATTGTTGACAATATTGCTTAAAAAGGTAATGAAGAAAAATTAACGACTCATTTAAAAATTATAAAGTTGCATCTGTGGTTGGAACAAAAACCAGCATACGCAGTGGTCCCCCAGGACCAAGTATGAGAACCACAGAATTAGAAAACACTGCCATGTCAGAAAACTCTCTCTCTGCACATCTTATCCCATTAAATCGGTCTCACAACTCTGGTAAGAGATATAGCAATTTAATCCGATAGGAGACCAAGTTCACTTTTAAATGGTGCATTGGTTTGATTATAATCTTTTTCTTTGGGAGTTGTAACCTATTGCATAAAGAGGCCTAACTTTCTGCATTTTATTCCAACTAATTACTGCAGACAGGAAAATGGAATTCAAAATACATAGTTGAGGCAAAATGCCTCAAAATTTCTCCCATTTCCTTATTAACCCAAAGATTTGTTGGATAATATCCAATTATTATCACTTATTTCATGACC
Source organism: Gymnothorax reevesii (assembly GCA_029721435.1). Classification (NCBI taxonomy): domain Eukaryota; kingdom Metazoa; phylum Chordata; class Actinopteri; order Anguilliformes; family Muraenidae; genus Gymnothorax; species Gymnothorax reevesii. The sequence continues at coordinate 67,420,588 of CM056582.1, forward strand.
AATTATAAAGCCTGGATAAGATGCTTATGGCTGAAGTAAATGGTTTTATTGTTCTACTTGTTAGATTTAAATTATCTGTGTTGTATTTCCATATTTGCATGTTAGCTGTGATTATAAAAGGCAAATACAGGCTTTTGCTTGAATACTCGATTTTTGCTGGAATCCAATGTAACCGAGGATGCATTGACATTACCACAGAAATAGTACGAACTTGTGTTATGTCCAAAATTAACATTAATTTACTCCTGGACTGATCATAAATGGATACATTTGTAAAACCTTGCGCCAGTACAATGGAATAATGGCAACATACTTTGGCATACAGCATAATGTACAACAGAGAATAAGGTTGTCGGCCTGTATAGCTAATGTAGAGGCTTTGAGGATGATTATGCAATATTTTTCATTTTGAGGACTGGCTTATGTCATATGGGAGGATTTTTTAAGTTTTTATAACCAAAGAACTTTCCGTTACTTTTCTGCTTAGTTTGGAACGTGAATGGATAGGTGCAATATAAGGCCCCCTCATTTTGACCGTCAAAATGATTTAAAAATAATAGTATCCACATGCATTTGATGCAGAAGTTTGTACCATGCACCATAAGGGAATCTGGGGCTGGGACCTGCATCTACTGCCATCCTGATCAGAGAGCTGCCCGTGGCAGGGAGCGCACTTCACATAACAAGTGGTGATCATGTGATATATAGCTGTTCAAACTTACTAACTCGCTACAACCAAAAGTCTATATCAGATGCACAAAGACTTAGAAAAAAATATAGTATACAACTGTGAATAATATACAAAACCAATATGTGTGTGCACCTATAAGTGAATATTGAGGTGCACCCATATTCAAACACAGGTGCATGTGCCGACAACTTGATTTTTCCAATGATACAAAATATGCATAATTTAACTTATAGCCGCATGCACTTACACGTGCATCAATACTGTAAATGGCTGGGATCTGAAAGAACTCTGACTGTAAAAAGGGAATATCAGGAGACTTCCAAGTTTAGGCCTTCCATAGCCCAGTCCCTAAAAGGTTCAAAATTAGTTTGATGATGATTTCAGACAGTACACAGGATAATAAACAAATTCCAAAGATACAGGCAAACCATTAGTTTCCCTTTTAAAACATCTTAAAACAGCAAGACAATGAAAGTAATTTGTATGAATACCGCAAAATCTTAACTGATGAATAAAACCATTTCATTATGCATCAAAGGCTGAAACATACTAAAATCTGAAATTTCCGAGACTGTTACCTATAAAGTACAAAACCCAAAACCAGTGAAGTTGGCACATTATGTAAATCGTAGATAAAAACAATATACAGTGTTTTGCGAATCCTTTTCAACTTATATTCAATTGAATACACTGCAAAGACAAGATGTTTAATGTTCAAACTGAGAAACTTCATTTTTTTGCAAATAATCATTAACTTAGAATTTAAAGGCAGCAACACATTGCAAAAAAGTTTGAACAGGGGCCTTTTTACCTCTGTGTTACATCGCCTTTCCTTTTAACGACACTCAGTAAACGTTCGGGAACTGAGGAGACCAATTTTTGAAGCTTTTCAGGTGGAACTCTTTCCCATTCTTGCTTGATGTACAGCTTAAGTTGTTCAACAGTCCGGGGTCTCCGTTGTCGTATTTTACGTTTCATAATGCGCCACACATTTTCAATGGGAGACAGTTCTGTACTACAGGCAGGCCAGTCTAGTACACGCACTCTTTTACTATGGAGCCATGCTGTTGTAACACGTGCAGAATGTGGCTTGGCATTGTCTTGCTGAAATAAGCAGGGGCGTCCATGAAAAAGACGTTGCTTGGATGGCAACATATGTTGCTCCAAAACCTGTATGTACCTTTCAGCATTAATGGTGCCTTCACATATGTGTAAGTTGCCCATGCCTTGTGCACTAATACACCCCCATACCATCACAGATACTGGCTTTTGAACTTTGCGCCTATAACAGTCCGGATGGTTCTTTTCCTCTTTGGTCCGGGGGACACGACGTCCACAGTTTCCAAAAACAATTTGAAATGTGGACTCGTCAGACCACAGAACACTTTTCTACTTTGCATCAGTCCATCTTAGATGAGCTCGGGCCCAGCGAAGTCGGCGGCGTTTCTGGGTGCTGTTGATAAATGGCTTTCGCTTTGCATTGTAGAGTTTTAACTTGCACTTGCAGATGTAGCGATGAACAGTAGTTACTGACAGTGGTTTTCTGAAGTGTTCCTGAGCCAATGTGGTGATGTCCTTTACACACTGATGTCGGTTTTTGATGCAGTATCGCCTGAGGGATCGAAGGTCACGGGCATTCAATGTTGGTTTTCGGCCTTGTCGCTTACGTGCAGTGATTTCTCCAGATTCTCTGAACCTTTTGACCATATTACGGACCGTAGATGATGAGATCCCTAAATTTCTTGCAATAGCTCGTTGAGGAATGTTGTTTTTAAACTGCTCGACAATCAGCTCACGCATTTGTTCACCAAGTGGTGACCCTCGCCCCATCCTTGTTTGTGAATGACTGAGCATTTCAGAGAAGCTGCTTTTATACCCAATCATGGCACCCACCTGTTCCCAATTAGCCCGTTCACCTGTGGGATGTTCCAAATAAGCGTTTGATGAGCATTCCTCAACTCTGTCTTTTTTGCCACTTGTGCCAGCTTTTTTGAAACATGTTGCAGGCATCAAATTACAAAATTACAAAGTTTACATGTTTGAACATTAAGAAACTTGTCTTTGCAGTGTATTCAATTGAATATAGGTTGAAAAGGATTTGCAAATCATTGTATTCTGTTTTTATATACCATTTACACAACGTACCAACTTCACTGGTTTTGGGTTTTGTACTTGCGACTTCACGTGAAAGACAAAGGGCTTAGCAGCATGTTCAGAGCACAATGCTTTCACAGCAGAGCTGGGCAGTCTGGTTCCTGGATGGGGAGTGTCTGTACAGGCATTCATGCCCACCAACTACCCAGGGGTGCATTTCCCGAAAGAACAGAAGCCAAATTTCATAGTTGGAACCAGTGAATGTGAATGGAGGAACTATGCAAGTCGCTAACAACTATGCTTTTGGGAAATGCACCCCAAGCTAACTCAGCTCATTAGATGCGCTAATCAAAAGCAGTTCACTTGTTTATGAGAAGGATGCAAGAACAGTCTTCGGCCATCTTTAATGTACCAACAAAATACCTGGGGACATACATCAGAGCTAGAAAAACAAGTGTTTGCCACTAACATGGGAATATCCCCAGCTGCCTCAATTTTATGTGTCCGTACAGATGGTCGGATGGATGTATGTACGTACAGAGACCAAAAAAAGCCCAGTGTCCAACACTACTCAGTCCTGGGCAGCACTCAGACACCCCTCCCCCTCCCGCTAGGGTGAGCAGTCAGTCTCACCAATGAGATGAAGCCCGCTCACGCACACAGGTCCGGTTCCAGACTTCAGCCTGAACGTCACTGGAGCCTTTACCTCAAACTCCCCCATGCTTACCTGCAAAAAGTAAACAACTGCATAAAAACAAAAAACACAAGCGTCTGGGAGGATTCTGCCCCCAAAATGACCTTATTTACCATAGGCAGGCAGGAAACATGAAGATTAGCCACCGGCACTGAAACCTTCTTCCCCCGGTGATTTAGGGCCGTGACCTCCACAACATTGCTTTCTTCTTTTGCTCCAGTTCCAAGACAGACCTGCAATATGACGACAGCCGTTGTTCATCGGGATATGCAAATCCACCCAGCACTGACATGGTCCATTTTATGAGTTTGGAGCAGCATCATTTCAGCACTTTATACAGACAAGAAGATGGAAACATTAGGGAAACTGTGTAAAATAAAATGTATAATTCTCTACAGCCTGTAAATGTTTAGCTGATGCACTTCTCAGGAGCCAGCAAACATCTTTCGCAAACATAGCTTCATGATGTAAAATGAAACAATGCGCTGCTGTTCTAACAAATTCACTTTTAGAAAATCATTTTGGTGAATGCAACAATACCAAGTTCCAACATCAACCACTAGGCAGGCAAAAAATAGGGTGATCAATGCACTTTTACCATCGCTTTCCTCACTTGTGAACTGAGAAATAAATACCGAGACTAAATTGCGATTACCCACATCAGCACCTGCTACGCCAATTTGACGCTCAAATCTAATATACAAGTAATCCATAACTATGACTAAAGGCAAGAACCAAGCTTCACGAAATAATCATATTCATTCGCATTTTGTCCCAATCTTCTGGGTAAACAAGTATTTCACAATGGTAGCACATTTCACCCGCTCTCAGCTAAACAAGAGTGCAAAAACTATTTGTTCATGTGCAAATGGAAAACGGATGGCCATGGTCAGGACAACTGGGTTGATTCCCTGTTTTGGGTATAAACTAAGCAGACTAAAGTCTCTACATTACTCTATAGAAACGCCCCAATTCAATTAAAGGTGAATAATTAAACCATAAAGCAACACATCACACTTTTCAATTATTCAACAAGACATGCCCACCGTTCGGATATCCAAGTAATGTTCAACGTCTTCATCTTCGTCTCCTTGAAACGTGTAGAAAGGGACTTGAGAGGACAACTCGCAACCTAAAGAATACATAGCACGTTCAAACCTTCAAACGATCCAGTACACGATATCAGTCACGACGTAAAACACACATATCTGAAGGCTTATTCACAACAAACCAACTGAAGTGACAAAGCAATCACTGGCTGCCAGCGTCCATTATCGAAAACACTGCAAGCAAGAATATCCCACGTGTAGTGTGTTGCCTCAGTAAATAAGCTAATGCTAGCTGCCGTAATAACTCAGCAACATAACATTCGCATGCGCAAAAAACTTACTGAAAAAATAGCTTTCCATTCTTGTTCGTCCTAACCTCCCACTCTCTGACGATTCGTCCTCTGTGAAAGACATTTCTAGGACTAAACTGGAAAACTATGAATTTTGTCAACTAGCAAATCAGCTACCCGTTTTGAACAGCGGTCGAAAATCAATGACGCTACCGAGTCGCAGAAAGTATTTCGTCAAAATGGGAGGTAGTAGGGTTTAGGGAGTGTGAAAAAACTTCAGTATTTCCAGATGTTGTTGTTGGCTCAAACGTAAAACAGAAAAGAAAACACGAATGGTTAAAGATCTGAACAACCACGGAGATTCAATACATATATTTATTTAAACAAAGATACGGGACGGACATTTCATGTAAAATGTCCCAAAATTTGCATAAACATAAATGAAGCTTTCCAGAGGTTCCACCCGATCCCTACCTTGACATTTAACCTGCATCTCTTTGCGAGGACGTAGGTGGGCTCCATAATAACGCTTCTCTTCACTTTCTAGCAATGTGCAGGGACAGAGGGTGAGCTCCCACTCTCAGAACCTCCTGTTTCATGGCGCTTGCTCGCGATGTAGTCCAATGGTGGTACGTTCACAACATAAGAGGTCGACAAAATATTCATAATTAACTCTCTCTCTCTCAAAAAAAAAAAAATATATATATATGAGAGAGAGAGAGAGAGAGAGAGAGAGAGAGAGAGAGAGAGAGAGAGAGAGAGAGAGAGAGAGAGAGTCTTTTTTTGCATACTTGTCACATTAATGTTTCAGATCATCAAACACATTTTTATACGAGACAAAGATAACCCGACAATTTTTAAATTATTTCATTTGTCAAGGGAAAAAGCTATCCAAACCTACCTGGCCCCATGTGAAAAAGTAAGTGCAAACACTAAATTTACTCAACTTTACTCAACTAATTTTCATATGACACATCCACTCGTGAAAGATATTCTATTTAGCCATTTAGCTCCGTTCACCCCCACCAGGTGAATTACAGCCATTTTCGGTACAAGCATTAATTAGTGAACACACTCCCCGTAATGGGCTCTGGTATAGATTCCTGTAACCTATTGGATCTCAAACTTCGTCCTGGCGCCCCCCTGTGTATGCTGGATTATGTTCCAACCACGACTGCAATCGTAGAATTTTCACAAGCTGCTCATTTGTCTTAATTTGGAGCATTTATTTTTAGAGTGGTTATTCATCTTCTGAATCCACATTTTGACATATCTAGGCATGCCACGGAAAAAAAAATCATATCCACATTATGATATATTAGAAACTAGATTTAGTCAGTAAGCATGGCGTACAGGATACCCCCCGCAACAAGTAGTCAGGCAGTACCACAGTCAATAGACCTTCCAGCAAGACAAAAAATTTTCAAAATCGGATGAGTAGGTTATGAGATCTAGGTCCGGACGCACAGAAGCACGCACACATGCACAGACTCACGCATGCACGCACACACGGACGGACAAAGCAAATCCAGTATACCCCCCTAAACTTCGTTGCGGGGGGTATAACAATTTCGGGGGGGATGTATCAAAAATGTATTCAGAGTAAACAATCAATTGGTTCCTTGTCATTGTCGCAGAAATAATCTATCAGGCAAACAAATAAGAGTCACACTCGCACCTGTTTTCTGTCATAACTGTTCTTAAGGTCAGGCAAATTTTTTTCAAGGAACTCTAAACATTGTGTGTTCAGCAACCTAAGTTTGAGCTTGCCAATTTTCTGAGGGTCTGCTCAATTTAAAAATGTTGTTACTTGCCATTCCTTACAATGTAGCCTTAATCCTTTGTGGCACACATGGATGTCTCTGTAAAAATATCGCTTACAATCGTAAATAGGTGCTTTTAACATATAATGCAGCCAATTAAGAAAAATCAGAAGCTTGTAAACATCCTACAATTTCAATTTTGATTGGAACACAAGCCAGCATACACAGGGGGCGCCCTAGGACCAAGTTTGATAACTACAGCTGTAACCCTTGCCTTCAAGAACAATGTTTTTTAAAGTTTATGACCAAAGGTACCACGGTGGCACAGTGGTCATCACTGCTGCCTCACAGAAAGAACAGAAAGGTCGTCGGTTCAAATTAAGCGTTTGTATATTCTCTCTGTGTTTGCTTGGGCTTCCTCCAGGTATTCCAGCTGCCTCCCACAGTCCAAAAACATGCACATCAGGCTAAGTGGAGGCACTAAATTGCCCATAGGCATGAGTGAGAGAGTGAATGGTGTGTGATGTGGTGTGAATCGTGTGTGATGGATTGGCGAGTTGTCCAGGGTGGGTCGCTGCCTTTCACCCAAGGTCAGCTGATAGGCTCTAGCTTCTCCACGACCCGAGTAAGGAAGAAGTAATATAGAGAATAGATGGATTACACAAGGGTAAAGAGGTTGGGTGTGTCCTGGGTTTTTTGCTCATCAAACACTCTCTTGTGGAGACTAACATTAGTTTAAATCTACGGCAAAACAAGTTTATGAAGTTACGTAAACCTATAAATCATTACTATAGGCAACTAGGGACCATCTGGGATCGCATCAGTTGAGAAAATGATGCTGGTATTGTTTTCACAATAGCAGTCCTCATTATAACGCGTTCAGTCAATGTATACTCAGACCACATCCTGTTCAGTGAGTTGTACTCAGACCACACCCATCTTCAAATTCAGCCTTCCCTTTTATTCCAACTACTTGCCTGTCATGTTTCGTGACCGCATCTTACAAAGTTGCAATGCTATCCTGTTCACTCACAAACAAAACACAGACAGATAGACAGACAAACTGACATATAAACAAAGCAAAAATACAAATAAATGTTTCTGAACAGTGGTATCGTGGTTTCAGACTACTCTTGTTGAAGTTTGCCCCGATGACCAACTGAACACAATACCAGCATCACCATCGCGGCCTGTAATTATTTTTCAGAGGCATTTTTTTGTTGTATTTTTGCAAAAATTCTCATAACAGCCCGATAGCAGTCAATAAATGAAATGGTTTCAAACAAGTTCAGGTACCTGTAGCACTTACAGGACTGTAAAAAGTCCATCCAATAATAATAATAATTTCATTCAGCCTACCCACCACAGTGCCCCTGCACCTCACTGTGCATGAGTGGACAAAGATAGTACTGCAAGGTAGCTTGTATGAGAACGGCAAAGAAAGTTAGCCAAAATTAGCAGTGCCTCCTACACCTGCAGCAGATTGCACTGCTGAACAGAACAATAAAAGAAAAACAGTAAAAGAAAAGAAGAGAATTTAGAATAATTTGGGTAACCAGCCCTCTATCTGCTTTGACCAGATGTGCTGGGTTCTGGAGCAGCTAAATTTAGGATTAGAGTCAATTGCTCTCATTGTAGGTCACGCTATAAATTCTAGGCAGAATTACGGCTCGTCAATATGTTATTGATGAACTATAATAAAATGGTCAGGTAGCAAGCCAGTTAAAGGGGTAGCTAAGTAGCGACTTATCATTGATTTATGGGAAACATTATGGGGAAAATGCTCCACAAATGCCAAACAAGCAGTCAAAGTATAGTTGTGTTCATTGTTTATGTTCAACACATTCATTTAGTTTACACCAACACGGTTTACATTTAGATAAAAATGTGACCTTTTTTCTTGGCTTGTGAATGATCCATTGAATGGTTCAATATGGCTTGCGAAGAAAACGAATGATGTATTTTGTGACACTCCTCTACCCATTCAGTGTTCCTCCACTGGTACTGCACTGTGTGCATTTGTGTCTTTTTGGGGAGTGGCCTTGGAGGGATGACTCAAACAAAAGGGTATTTTTTTCAGCTTGGCCATTTCAAAATCTGCCTTGTGCCTGCTGGTTTATCCAAAATTACCCTACCTTTCACTGAATGAGGAAAAAAAAACACGAACACTGAGCAAGTTTGAAAACATCTGAAGATCAGATACTTTATTTAGTTTTGATGAATCCATGTACATCACTACGGAGGTCACTGATAAAGACCATAATTATCATGTGAAGTTTAGCCACATCAGTAAACAGACAATTTCTCAGTATCAAGCTAAGCTGGCCCAATTAACTTTCATCTCCTAAATGTTCCATCTGGACCCATTAATGTAGGTAAAAAACTGAGACAGTGTCATAAAATTTAAGCTCTTGAGCACTCAGATGCCACATGCAGCCTTTAAGCACTTTCCCTGAACCTTTTCATTGCATTCGCAGATTCATGTGACTGTTTTCTGCATGGGCATCTATACCATCACAGGCTCCTTCCCATTATGATCACATTGTTTGGGACTCCCTCTACTTTCACCTCTTCAAAGTGGCCAGATGCTCTGTATAGGTCCAGCATCCTCCTGTCGTTCTGCTTCACTGCGCAGAAAACACCACGTGAGCCTGAGCAAACAGAAGAGGGAGAGAAAGCGCACTGATGATCTACACGTGGACAAACTCAATCTGGTGAGTTTAGCTCAGACAACTAGTGCCTCAACCACAGTTTATACTATAAGTGTTGCAAATTACTTTCTCTCGGAAACACAGAACAGTCCATAAATGTCACGAAAGTGACACCATTTGAGTGTTTTAGCATTGTATGCCTCCACAATGGATCTGTAAGGAAACAAGTAGTTCTTGAAGGGCTGACTTTCTGCTTCAATTTAAGGGTTTTGTCAAAAATAATGTATTAACAATCTAAGAGTTACACACATTTTGGCTGCAGCCCCCTAAGTTTCCGGGGCTCAGTAGTAATTAGATAAACTAACATAATCAATTAAATTGTAATGTTTAATACTTGTTAGCAAGCCCTTTGCAGTCAATGACTGCCTGAATACTCTAACCCATAGTAATCACCCGACACTACGCTTCTTTCATGGTGACGTCTAGCCAGGCCTTCAGTGCAGCTGCATTCAGTTCCTGCCTTGTTTTTGGGCTGGTTTGTCTGCAGTTTTGCCTTCAAGCAAATGAAATCCATGCTCAATTTGATTAACGTCGTATGATCAACTTGTGCAATGTAGAACAATCCACTTCTTTGCTTTCAAAAATCTTAGGTCGCTTTTGCAGTATACTTCCCACTCATTGTCCATCAGCAGTGTGAAGTATTGTCCAATGAGTTCTGAAACATTTGCCTTAATCTGAGCAGATAATATAGCCCCTATACAATTCAGAATTCATCCACCAGCTTTTCTCAACTGTCACATCACTAGTAGAGGAAAGGGAACCAGCTTAATTGACAGCTCTACATGCCCACACATGACCACCCTTCACAGATGAGGAGGTATGCTTTAGATCATGAGTATTTCCTCCCCTTCTCCATATTCTTCTCTCACTGCCCTTCTCCTGCAAGTTGATCTTTGTCTCATCTGTCCATGGGATTTTGTTCCAGAATGATATGCTTTTAACAGATGTTTTATTTAGGCAAATTTCCCATTTTTGAGCCTCACCAACAGGGTTAAGGTCAACTCCAGAATTGGAATTGGAAATGGAACTGATAAATCCGCGGTAGAATTGGAAATAGAATATATATTTTTGGAATTGATGTGGAAATGGAATTGATAAAAATTAATTGATCCCAACCCTGCTAACCAATGGTTCTCATCTTGGGATAAACCCATCGTCTTTACTCTGAAATCTTATCTTGATAGCTGACTTTGGGACCAAGACCCCAAACCCCCTGGAAAGTGTTTTTGATCTGGCCAACAGTTGTAAAGGGGACTTTATGAAAAGGGACATCCATAACAGTTGTTATCATAGTCTTCCTAGCCTTTCTTTTTACAAAGAAGTGCAGTGCCAGTTCAAGATGTGCCTGTTCAAAAAGGCCCAACTGCTTGACCGCTGATATTGCTGCTTGCGGCTTTCATTAGAACCGTTAAGCGAAACAACTTCTCACTCAACACTGCACATCCTTGGGTCCTCAGCAATACACCGGTGAAGTTACACTCCATCTGCAGTGGGTAACTCCCCCTACCCACTGCAAGCCTTCGTACTCTTTCATAATAATGGCCACTAGGTGGCAACCGCAAGTCGACGACGACTGAGGACCAATCAGCGGCGAGCTTACATATGCGTCGCCAGCAGCAAACAGAATGGCGGAAACCACGCGTAAACAGTAAACAATCCGCGATGATCATGGCAGAAAATACTCCCAAAGAAAGGGTATACCGTTGTGCCGAAGGGCTTTTATGCTTGTGCGTGGTATGTCAGTGCGATATAAGATTAGGAACCACGTGGGTCGCCCGGAGCCAATGACAAACGATGTGTTAGATTCTCAGCTTAAAGCAGGATGAGTGCGCTGATTGGATGGTTGTGATCATGTGACCTAGTGGCCATTATTATGAAAGAGTACGAAGGCTTGCAGTGGGTAGGGGGAGTGACCCACTGCAGATGGAGTGTACGGTGAAGTGTGAAGTCGATTGGATAAGCGGTTGTCAAGATAATCAAAGCACAGACATACACGTATACATATACATATACATAGCCTCCTTGCTTTTGGTTAGATATATCCAACGGTTCAGTAGGCCACTCCAAATGTTTTCCCCCCCTCTGTTAGATTTGTTTTTCTGCCTGATAATGGCTTGCTTCACTGGTCATGATTGGTTTTTCGATTTCATGTTGAGAGTTCACAACAACAACAAACCTTGAAATCAACAGTAACTGTCATGTGTTCACTTCTAAATTAAAGTATTCAGGATTAAGACACACCCAGCCATGAAACAGCTGAGCAGCCAACTGTTCTAATCTATTGCTTTTTTAAGAAGGGAGGCAGACCTCTTAAAGTGCCGTAAATCCTTCATCATCCACCCACATTTAATCTGTATACCCAAACTGAAGCAAAAAGTCTGCACTTCGAAATTATGCACATTATTTAATTTCAACTGTAATATTTATGGCCAACGGCTGAAACGACTAAAATGCGGTTGATGTCCAAATATTTATGGACAAGACCATACATTTCAGAGCTCGTACATGAATCTCACAGCTAGGACAACACAGCAAGAAAGTAAATCTCCTTTTTGCCCCTCACAGGGGCAAAATACATGCACCAAGCAAAATGTCGTTTTAAGACCCTCTCTGCAAGAACTGGAAATGTAGGGGCATAGTAAAGAACATAAAGACTGTTCAGATATTATCGGGATTTGGCCTATATTTAGAGCAACGTTAAGCGATGCAAGACATAACATAACATGATTGGCGAGAGCAGGCCAATTCAGTCCGACAATCACCCGAAAGGCTCCTGCGACTGAGGCTGAAGAGATTAAGATTCTTAAGTATTTCCTCTTAACTTCTATTTTTAATACCAGGAATTACTGTATCTTTGTGGGTTGTCTTTGAACCGTTTCATGAGCGTTTTTCTTGTAATACAGTCCCCAGAACAGCACATAATACTGTCAATGCTGTCTAACTATGGTAATATGCAAGATAAGTACAACCTCCTTTGATTTATACTCAATACGTCCTGCTACACATCTTAAAATCCTGTCTACCTTTCTTTTTCATCACTAAACTGGTTAGATCCTGGGAGGTTTTGTTCAACAGTTACTCTCAGGTCTTTTTCAAGATGAAAACAGTTTTCTACCTTTATGCAATCCTTCCTAATGCTTTTATTTCCCACATGAAGAACTCTATATTTTGTTACACTGAATTTAATTTGCCAAGTTTCCAACCACTTCTGAATTCTATCCAAATCAGGCTGAATCATGTCAGAAAACCCTAAACTATTAGCCAAACCTCCTAATTCAGTATCATCAGCAAATTTAACCAACTTGTTTCAATGTTGCTGTCAAGGGTATTCATGAAGATGGGGAAGAGCAGGGGCTCTAGCAAAGATCCCTGTGCTGCTCAACTTCCCAGAGTGCTTAGCTACAATGAGATCCCTCTGACCACCACTGTTTTCTTGTAAACAGTTTTGAACCATTCAAATATACCACATAAAATTCCTCCTGTCCTAACATTAAATAATAGTCATGTGAAACATAATGAAATACTTCCTGAAATTCCAAATATTTGATATTGTAAGTCCCGCTGTGGTCATAAGACTAAGTTGTTTCTTCAAAGAATTCCAAGAGGTCTGTTAGGCATTACCCTCCCTGAGAGATACAAAGTTAACTATCCCTCAGGATGTTATTTTCAATAAATAATTATAACTTGTCTTAAATTATAGATTGTTGCATGCAATGCAAGTTGAACTGACAGGCCTGTGGTTTCCTAGCTCAGCACAGTGTAGTTTGTTATATATTGTTATTAAATTGCCTTGCTTCCAATCACCTGGGGCCTTATTTATAAAAATTTGCATGGACTTCATACCTAAATGATGCATAAGCACAAAAAAATTAAAATGGCATATAGTAGAAAATAACTTAATTTATAAACCTATGGGTAGGATAAAACTTGTGCAATTTTTATTTATTTAATCAGGGTGAATTTGGAATCTACTGACTTACATAATCTTAATAATTTGTTAAAGTCAAGTTTGTCTTTATAAATTAGATATCTGCTGAGAAAGTGACGTATGCATCCTGTTTGTGCCAACGCACTGTTTATGAATGAGGCCCCTGGCATTTATCCCATTTCTACTGACTACCTAAAAATATCTGTCAGTGGTTTAACTATGATCTCCCCTACTTCCTTTAGTACTTTTCAGTGTATGACTTCAGGGCCCGCTTCCTCATTTATTTCAAATTTATGCAATTTGTTAAGTACTTCATTGTATCCCATCTCAATATCTGCTAAATAACTTTGATCTCTGGAAGTGGCCTCTAGCCAATATGCAGTCTTCTCCCTGGTAACACTCTCAACAACACAGCTATCTGAGGCATCAGCAACATCTTTACCCTCATACAGCAATGATCCATTTTTATTCTTAATACACTTAATATCATCCTTCATTACCCTTTTCTTCAGCAGCCCTGATCCCCAAATCATGGTCCTCCAGGGCCAAGAACTGGTGATTTTCCTCACTTTACCAAGAAGTCAGGTGTGATGACAGTATGGCCAATCAGTAGCATTAACCGTTCACGTTAATGCTACTGATTAAGGCTCAAAAACAAGGAAAAAAAAACAAAAAACAGAAAGACCAAATAAAAATGCCTGTGTAATTCTGGAACAACAACCCGTAGACAAAGACAAAGATCAACTTATACCAGAGACACAAAAAGAAGGATATGGAGAAAGGAAGGACCTGCTCATGATCTGAGGCATACCATTATGTATGGGCAAGTATGGCAGCTAACTGAGCTGGATCCTGTGTATCTATTGATGAGACTGTTGATACATGCAGGAAGATGAATTCTGAATTTTAAAGGGCTATATTATATGCTTAGATTCCACCAAATGCATCAGAACAAGTGGGAAAATGCTTTACTGCACAGATAGACAGTGCTTTGAGAGCATACTGGGGGAAACAACACAAGATATTTTTAAAGGAAAATAAGTAGAATATTCAGTCATAGAGAAGTTAATCATATGACCAGAATCCAACAGAGCATGCGCTTCACCTTCTGTTGGCAGAATGCCCCAACAACAAAGCAGGAACTGAGGACAGTTGTAGAGAAGGCCTGGCAGAACATCACCAGGGAAGAAACCCAGTCTCTGGAGATGTCTATGGGTTCAAGACTTCAGGCAATCATTTACTGCAAAGAGTCCACCATCAATTATTAAAAATGAAAATTTTACTGTTGACTATGCTAGTTCAATCAGTTACTTTTGAGCCACTGAAACTGAGCGGTCTGAGCATAAAATAGTTGCAATTCATAAATGGTTTGGACAACATTTTTGAAACAACTAAAACTGAATTGAAATTCAGCACCTCGAGCGCATCTTGATTGTGTCTTTTGTTGAAGTATTTTCCCATCATTCTATATGCCATGACAGGAAGAAAAACAGGAATTCTGCCACAACTCCCACAGTAAAGATGACCGGAATACTAGCATGGTGCGCCACTGCAACTTTAAAGATGAAAAAACACAAAACCCTTTCAAGTTCTCTCATTTTCCCCAGACCAGATCAGAGTGGCCTACAGGGCCCACAGGGAAGAGACCAGACCAGCCATGAAGATCACAGAGCAAAGCCTCTTCCAAGGCTCAGCGGTTCAAACTGTTCCTCTTACACATGCTTGGTCATTCAGGACAATCACTTCTACTAGAAGACTGTGTGTGGAGCACTCGAAAGTAAACACAACAGGCCCCAGAGGCTGGGCTCCTTTGAGGTTTCAGGTGGAAGGGCAAGCGCCGCCTAATGGAGCCCACCCCACCTGTTACCCTGTTACCTACCACTGGATTCTAGTGAAGAGAGCAGGCATCCCATCATTCTCTTTGCCACACTGGTTTCTAGGACCTTTGAGTGGATCTGTGCTTTGATAAGGCTGGGGAAACGTGCAAGGAATGCTTCAGGAAGGTTGAACACCATTCCCTACAAAAAAAACCCATAAGAATAGGACTTTACATAAGAAGTATTTATAAGACTCTTTCTCCAGACCAACTTGAGAACTGAAATGAGGGGCAATTGTGATGTTAACTTTGGTATATTACTAAACAGAGTGCATGTAGTCACAGTGTAAAAACAGATATTGTTTACTCTTTTTTCTCCACATTACTTCTGAGCTGTAGTCACACACAGTCGATCAATAGGCGAAGGACCAATGCAAATAGGGGTATCACTATAAATGCCTCACTTCTCAGTATGAGTTTGTGAATAGCAATTCTGGCAAATTCACTCATATATAAGATTTCTGGGTGGGGTTTAACCAAACATTTGAAAATACCACTGTCCATAGACTAGGGCGAGACGGGAGCTCGGGCAAGGGGCCACATTTTTCCCTTAGAATTGATAGAATGCATTATGTGGTGCAAAATGCTACACAAATGCCTGTATATAAGGCTTAAATTTGATGATATCAAAGACATTCATTCTCCTCCTCTTCACTGCAACTAATGCTCTCACTAAAGAAGAAAATTAAGCATAGCTTTGGAAATATCCATGAAAAAACTTCAATCAAAGTTTCAGCCCTGATTCCTGCTCTTCCTTGCCCCAGGCAACCTGGAATTCAACGGACCTCGGTTCGGCTCGACACATCCTTCCCCTGTTCACCTAAAGTCCAGCTTTTATTTACCCTCTGCAGGAAAGCTTTGGCTTCAGCAGTTCCCAGGGCGTATCCACACATGCCAACTTCATCCTCCAGGATGAAGCCTTGGTCAAGGCTGAAGCCAAATGTCCCCTCTGTTAACCTTGAAAGAGAAAGTGTGACATCACGGAAGGTTTTAGACAGCAGTATGAACTCTACCCTGAGGAACCATTCAGTTCTGACTTTGGATCAGTTCAACGACTGCAAAAAACCACTGGGACTAGAGAATCCCGAGTGAGAGTGATCAATGGAGGGGTGCACATGAAAGTACGAGTGCAAAGTGGGCAAGAATTCTCAACTGAATACTCAGGTTTGTCATACACACTCACCGGTCTTCCACTGAACATGGCCTTTCTGGGAATGGAGGGCAGCCCATCCCCTCACTGTTTATTTCCTGACACATCTTATTAACTGCAGA
Source organism: Gymnothorax reevesii (assembly GCA_029721435.1). Taxonomy (NCBI): domain Eukaryota; kingdom Metazoa; phylum Chordata; class Actinopteri; order Anguilliformes; family Muraenidae; genus Gymnothorax; species Gymnothorax reevesii. The sequence continues at coordinate 67,436,956 of CM056582.1, forward strand.
CTGGGAAGGAGAGGAACACTCAGTTGGACAGAAACTCCATGGATAATGGGGGAGGGGGGGTCATGAAAGTTTTTGTTCAGGGTGACAAAAGTGGAAAATGATGCTCTCTGCAAAAGGCTAGGCTTATGCACGCACCCCGAAGATTTGCCCTTGAGGCTGGGGAGGTCGATGAGTAGTTACTGCATCTCCCAAATTTTTCAGTCAACATTTTACTGAGCTCAGAAGAGATTCAAAAAATCATTTTTATGATGTCCTTGCCTGCACACCAGCAGACTGACACACTCCCTTAGTTACAATTTCCCCGATCAACACAATGCATTTATGGTTTGCCATTGATTGCTGTTATTATTACTCTCTAAACTGTTATACTGAATTTCCATTGCAGAGATTCCTACTCTCTGTTCCTCAAATCATGGTCATCAAGGCCTGTAAACTGTGGTTTCCACTCTCCTGTTACCTGGGAGTCCGTTGTTAAGCCAGTCTGGCCATTCAGCAGTGCCAATTGCTTTGTTAATTACCTGAGAAGAAATAAAACCAGGTCTAGATTTGGACTTGAGGTCCAGATTTGAGGATACCTGATGTAAGTGACAAGGCAATGTCTTGGCATTTTGTCAAGTCAGTGCATTAAAAATCATGCTATAAGAGCTAAGAGAAGCCCTGAAACCTACCTCGTCTGAGGCCAAGTACGGCCTCACAGAGTACATTTTGGGGAGGGGGAAAAGGTCATGAGCCCCATCGTTCGGCAGCAACCGCTGGAAACAAATCCCAGAAACAATTACCGACATTAAATTGGAGAATCAGTTGATTTATATATAAATATCTCTGAGCTGTTACAAATTCATATTATGATGAAGTATTCAATTTACTATGCTTCGGTTCTCTTTGCCAAATGCCATTTAGTATGAGCAAAGAGCTTTCCATGAACACATCAGGTGGTTGGTTCCATCTCTTTCTTATTAACTTCCAAAACTCATAAGGTGGTCAGTCTCTTTATCCAACCATCCAGTTTTAAACAAACATTTACACAAATCAGCCAGGACATTGAAAACTGCAGCCCAATATTTAGTAAGTCCTCCTAGTGCTCGCAATACACTTCCGTCAAACTGACATCCGCTCAAAATTCCCAGACCTAGGGTTTGCCAGCAAAACATTTCCCCGGGCATCATGCTCCCTCCACCAGTTTGTCCTTCCTACACTGCATACTTGTACAATCTGTTCCTCCGGTAAATGGTGGACACCTACCCGCCTGAACCACAAGATGAAAAAGAAAATGGGACTCACTGGACCTATCTAACCTCCTCAGTTTCCTCAAGGTCCAATTCCAACACACAAGTGCCCACTGTACACACTTTCAGTGGTGGACCGGAGTTAGAATGGGCACCCCAACAGGTCTGCAGCCACAAAGCTCTATAAGCTGCAAGGTGCAATTCACTATGTGTTGTGGCGCATTCCTCATGCAAGCGTCCCTGAAACTTCTCAATTCGTGCTGCAGTAGCCCTTCAGTCAGTTTGGACCAGATGGGATAGCCTTAATTGCCCTTGTACATCGATGAGCCTCAAAATCCAACACCCCGTCACCAGTTCATGGTTTGTCCCTCCTTCTACCACTGTTGACAGGTACTCGCCACTGCTGACAAAGCACCCAAAAGCCTGGCTGCTATGGAAATACTTGGACCCACTCCTCTGGCCATAATCATTTGGGCCTTGACAAAGTCACTCAGGTCCCACTTTTCCAAAATCCAACATGTCGACTTCAGGAACCGACTGACCGCTTATCATCGGAGATTTGTCTACAGACCTTAACATGCACCGTAGTTGTGAGACAATCAATGTTATCTGCTGCAAAAGTGAATTCATTCTATGTTTTGGCTCATCAGTGTAGAATCATCCAATGAAGACCAGGTTCTCACTTTATTCATTGCTGCTGTTGTTCAACAGTACTTTATACAAGGGTCTGGGTGAGCAAAGGAGGTACCACAGATTGACAAACTGAGAGAGAACATTCTAGCCGACTGCTTTTTTGCTCAAGTTGCTATGACAACAAACTGTGATTTATATTTAATTACGATCTCATAAATAAAAATGCATCTATAAGGTGAGAGGCTTTGGTTTGAGAGGCTTTTAAGTCCTGCCTTTAGAGATTTTTCTGCCTCTCTGTTCAGACCTCAGAATTTTAGCACTTCCAGTTCACCCCAGGAATAAATAAGTGAGAGAAAAACAATTTTACCATGCCCTCCGAGGAGATCAAAGGGCAGACTCTTATTTTGCTTGATCTTGTAACAGTAAAACTAAAAGGCATTACTTCAGGTTCCACATTTTATGAGTTTCCAGCCATGAACATGTGCGGAGGAGTGACAATGCACATGTGACAGGGGTTATACGCATTCACTCTGCTTCACCTGGTAAATACAAGTGTCATCAACATAGCAGAATCCCTTCTCTATTGTTGTTAAGCAATATAGTTGGTAAAAATGTATGTTGTAGTATTTGTTGGAGAAATAACTGAGAGCAATGCAAAGAAAAGCGCTAAGCATGACAGAAAATATACTCAACCCTGAGGTGTGCATGCTATTTATATGTATGCAGGACTAGGAAAAAGGGGTCACTTGGGTCATTTTATGAAAATTGAAAAAAGAGTGATTCAAGTTTTTCATTTTGAGAAAAAAAATTGGGTGAATCTGTGCACAGCAAAGTGTTGTAAATTGACAGTTCAGTAGTGCTAGGATACCACTATCACTGGGATATCACTGAGATACCCTGTTAATCTCAGAATGGAAAAAAATCCCAAGTGACCCCTTTTCCTAGTCCTGCACGCATACGTATAGATCACAGGGGAGGTATCAACAGGCCATACATCTAAAAATGTTGACCCAAGTCCTGCTGATTGCTGATATATAGACGACCCACACTTGTTTCCCAGTGTGCCAGTCGTCGATATATCAGTCCCTGGTCGCCATTTCCCGGCATGCCGGTCCTCGATAAGCAGTACCCTTTAGAGGCAGGACTAGGGTTGAAGTTATTGAGCTGAAGCTTTTATGAAAAGCAACTTGCGGTTAATTAGACTTTGCAGGGCCCAACCTCCCCTGGAACAAATGTGGGGTTTAGGGCCCAAAAGTTGCGCTAATCTTAATGCGTTCTTACCATGAAATCTGCTGAGTTACAATCAAATGCTTTAGCAACTAGGGGCTATAGGCTTCCCATATCTATATTCCAAGATTCATTCCAAAAACTACAGCCACAATTGTAAATCACAAATTGGCACAAGAGCACATTGGGTTTTTGAGTTATTCATGTTACTTCCATCAGTCATCATTTGCGAGTTCAGACAGCATACCTGGAACTCCCCCGTTATGCCACCTTTGAAGGAAAAAGGATCTTGGTCTCCACCCAAGAACTGTGCACTTGTCTTCTTTTGAGAGCCTGTGGAGATGGGTCCAAACAAAAGGGTTAGGGTGCTGAAGAGCTTAAAGCTGCCAAAACTGTAAAAATGAAAGTCATTTATTTTGTTAGCATTCATATAAAGTATACTTATTTGTGACACAAAAGCATAAATACTTTACTTACAAGTAGGTAGAATAATCTACATCCTAACCAAAGGACCAAAACACAAACAAACAGCTCAAATTGAGGAAAAGAAAAATGGAAAAAAAAAAAAAAATTCCAGGCACATCTTACAACAAACAACAATATAGGCAAACCAATACGCATGGAATCATGAGAGTTAAAAAATAAAACAAAGAGCTGAGTGAAACAGATCTAAGAGCAAGATCTAAACTAATATGAGTGAAAACCAGTAACTCAATATGAACTTACCTAACCAGGTTACAAACTCTTTAGCCACAGAAGTGATACTCTTTATTTCCAAGATGTAGGGGTACAGGTCATAAACAAGGTTCCTGTTGGCGGTGTTGCAAACTCTGGTAAACATCTTGTCCACGGCCAGGTACATGTCTTCAAACTTTTTCGCTCTGGACCACCACTCCGCAGCCTGTGAAACAAAACAGAGGCAGCTCCTGTCAGAAGTAAATCCACGTGGTTGGAATAAAGTTCTGGGGAGTATTTTTACTTTCTGAAGCTGGACTTTACACCTCTGTCCAGGGACAGGGTTGATTATCACTTCCATACTTGAAGCAATTTGTTACCCTACAGGTTAATTCCTGAAGATTTTCAATAGATTACCAGAAAGATTATAGAACATACTGACACATGGAACTTGTATATTTGCATCCCAATATAATGCACTTGCGTCTGGAGTCACAATAAAGCTATCCTCCCTCATTTTTAGAAGAATGGGTAGTTTGCCACCTATTGGCTGCACCTAGAATTGCATAGCCTCCATTTTGTTTTGACTATCTGGATTCTGCTGATATTGTTCCAACAAGATATTCTTTCAAAAGTATTATTTATAGTGCTTCTGTTGAAGCGCATGTCAAGTTGATATGCGTCATCGGGAGCATATTCCTAGTAACTGTAGGGAAGGGATACCATGAAATATGTTCTCCAGCTTCAAAATTACATGTGTATTTAAGTGCAAAATTTTTAGCATCCAATGTAGAACTAGAGGCACTCAGAGTACAAATCTCCACAAAGTCAGCACATTCAAAATATTGCTGCGTGAACATGGCTCATAATAAATTTAAGGATAGGTTCAGTCCCTGATTAGACCAATCAACCCACAGAATTTGAATGATATCGCTGGGAGTGAGAAACTCTGTTATTGTGTGTCATAGGATTTCAACGTTGTTTGACCAATCGCGGTCCAAATCAATAGGATCCATCCCTGATATAACAGTAACCCACCCACAAAATTACAGAGATGTCCGTTCATTAAATTGCCGGTATTTTTACTTCATTAAGTTAATCTCGAGCTGAAGGTTCATTCTTCAAATTCCTGTTTTCTAGGCCAGAGTATAAAGATGAGGTAATGAGTCCAGAATCAATTTATCAATTACCATGAAAAAAAATCTAAAGACCTGTCAAAAAGACAGAAGGTAATAGACCTTTATATAATCAATGATTTTCAATGGAGCAAACAAATTCACGAAAAATCCATGTTTTTTTCATGAATATTTAATCTTCTGAATCGTTTGAATACACATTGATAATGTATGTCAAAAAATTTTCCAAACTTTGCGATGTAATGAAGAACAACATATAAAATCTACATATAACCTGGCTGGTTATTGCCCAAATCAATTGTTTGATTCCTAGTCAAACAAAGCAAATGGAACAAGCCGAGAGCCACCACGGCTTAAAAGGTTAGAATTCTGCCGACCTTATCTTCCCTCTGACTACACATCTGAGGGTTCAAGATATCAGAAAATGCTCAAAACAGCTAAAATAATTTGGAGGATAAAATCCTCAAACAAAAACATGGCAAACCCAGAAGAGAATGGGCTAAAGCTGCAGACAACAACGCAAGGCTCCACTCCTGTCAACTTCAGTCAAGAGACTGACTCTGGTCGTCAAATCCCAGAGAGGACTATTCACAGCTGAAGATATGAGTTCCAACATATTGAGTGGCTACAGTCCCTTGAAGCTGATAGCAGGGAACCTTTGAGGCTTCCGTTTAAAAAACGAGACACTTGTGTTCTTGTTCTTGAACACAGTTGTGCATCTGGCCCTTGCACTTCTCTTTGTGCCCAAGTAACAGCCTTCTCCGTGGCCTAGGAAAGATCCTTCTATTTCTAGTCAAGTCAGCTGGTCTGTAAGCTCGGTCTCATTCGAGACAGAAGTGCACATCCGCGTACAAAATTTCCACTTCACTTTCTCCAGCACCAAAACCACATAGGCTCAATTTAATAGGGATGGTGTGACACAGTTTGTTCACAGATATAACGGCCGCTGAAAATCGGGGCATGCAATCATGTGCAAGGACTGGCTGAAATTAATAAAAACAATAATTTCAAATGATAACTTGCAACAATAGCAACTTCTCTACTTCAGTCTTTCACCAACTTAATGCTCTCAAGGTTAATTAATTCAAGCATTTCTGAAAAGGAAAAGGTCACAGAGGGGCCCCGAACAAAATGGCCACTCTAACAGAGTCTCAGAGGTCCTCAGCTGAAATGAGCCCACCAAAAGGATAACCATAGCAGAAGCACTCAGGCCATGCCAGAGACAGTTCATGACCGTGAGGCTTGAGCACTTTGTACAAGTAAGAAGTGTTGAGGAAAACCATGATGTGGTTAAACAACTCATCCTTTGCCAAATTCTTGACAAGTTGGTGAGTGCACGAGTGGCGTAGACCAAAAGAATGGAGCGGGCCTCAATACTAGACCACAAGTGACTCATGTTGCAGGGGCCATTCCCTGGCATGGGTCACTGCAGTTCAAGACTAAGCAATGCTGAGTGATCGATCACCTTCATCCCATCATGACACATCTATCCTGATGCAAGTGGCCTCTTCCAGGATTACAGGGCCCCCATCCACGAGGCACAAGGCATCATGGAATGGTGCAATAAGTATGAAATTGCCAGTAACCATATACTACGGCCTTTGCAGTCACCAGATCTTAACTCAATTGGACACCAGAGGTGGATTTCAGACAAACAGACAGCATTCCCAACATCAAATAAGGGAGCAATGAAGGAATGCAGTTCTATGTACTTCCCCAAAAGTACAGTTCCAGAAACTTGAGCAATCGATACCAAGACAGATTGAAGCTGTTCTGGTGGGTTGCGGCTTGAAATGAATCAAAACCTCCCTGACACACTATTTCAGCTTTTCCTTTCATACACTCAGTGGCCACTTTAAAAGGTACGCCAGTAATTCTGTTTGTTAAAAAATATGTAATCAGAATATATACCTCATGTACCAGATTGCTTTGAACAGTATTTGCTAACCCAATAGTCCAACCATAGAATGAGCTCAGCAATCTCTGAAAAGTATGCAATTTACAAATTTTCAGTCCACAGTTTTGCGTTCCAAAAATACATAACTTAGGAAAAAAATGTAACAATTAAGCAGCTATTACACGCTAGCTAATCTTGAAGAAGAGTACAGATTGCAAGCACAGTGCTTTGGAATGTAAATGCCAACATAGTTACAGTTCAGTGGGTCCTGACTCGGGCCGGTGTTTGTACTCACCCTCTCAGTCTGCTCCCCCTCTGCTCCCTGGCCCAGGACGGCACTGTTGGCCCTCAGCCAGTGCAGCGCGTTCAGCATGTCCACCGCCTGGGGGCCGTGTTCATAGGGCAAATAGAAGAGGTCCGCCATCAGCGCCAGGTCTTCCAGGGTCAGAGGTTCAGCTGTATACAGGGGCTGCTCTTCGGGGCCTGGCTTGTGGGGCCCCATCTCCCCATCAGTCTGCATCGGGGCCACACCTTTGCCATCATCCGTCGTGTCAGCGTCCATGGGCCTCTTGCCTGAAAAAATGCAGCCAAACTTCAACAAAAGGACCAGGACTCCCTGGAAGAAGAGATCTTGTATCTCAATGGGACATTCCTGGCTAAATAAAGGATACATATATAAATAAATAAAAGGGGCAGTGCATTGGTGGCATGCTGCAAAAGAATATCAATTTTAAATTTTTTAGTCTTGTAAATCCAAATCCCTTTTTTACCTCTTCAGGAGTCACTTCAACTTGTTTAAAGTGACTGTTCACTCGGAAAGAGAGATTTCCTTAAGAGTCACCTCATTGTCAAAATTTTGTCCAACTGAAGCAGCAAAGTCAAGTGAAATCAGCTTTTACGTCTACTTAAGACAAAAATACTTAATGAGATAGCACTCAGAGGACATATCTCCACCGTTGCTTTTGCAACTTTACAACCATGAAGTGAACTTTTAAGAAGCATTGCATTTATTCCAATTTTGTATTCCTGCAGTGGTGAAGACTCCCAAAAAAAAATTCTAAGATGTGGATCGCCATCCACATCATCAACAAAACCTAATCAATTGTTCCTTGGGCCATGGCCTATGCACTTCCACAAAATATCATTGAAATTTTTTAAGAAATTTGAGCAATATTGTCTGGACAAACGGACAATGGTGAATGCATAACCAACTTTGTTGCCTGGCGTTGGTAATGAGCCTGACTTGTGGTGTTTGGTTGAGTATAGGAGGGGGTGTTCCGTGGTAATTAGAGGGGCAGTGCCAGTTATGGAGATTAGCAAGACAGAAAGGACAGCTTGGCAGTTATTACATAGGCAGAGGTATTACACAGGTAGAAGTAGTAGTAACATAGTCCAAATGTTACTATTTTTACAGAACTCCTGAGGTCTTCAACAGCAGGCCGAAGCTGGCGCTAAATTATTTATAGGCTGTAGCCAAAATAATGAGTCTCTTTGGGCTGAACAGCCTGCATTAGTCGCCAAACCAATAAATAATTAAGCGGCTTTATCTACTCTTTATCCTCAGTGCAAACTCTGAATACTTAAAATTAATGCACCACCTTCAATGTGCCAGAGGATTAAAAAAGTGGTTTCAGGGAACTGTGGGAACCATCTGAAATGGCCCATATAAAACAGAATCACACACACACCCTACGAAGTGGGCGAAGGGCCAAAAAGAGATCATTCTTACAAGAAAGTTACAGCAGGTGCATGGGATCATAACGCTTAAACATACCAGGAGATCACTGATATAGACATAATTAAAGGGCTTCATATGTACAGGCTAACCCAGTTTCACCGTAAAGTCGAAGGCTAATTTTGAGCTTGAAGTAAGAATATATAGTGCAATGTTCAGAGTTCATTCTGCTCTGGCAGACAGAGTACAAAAAAATTGATCAAAGGTCATATCAATAAACATCCCGTATGAAAAGTTAATATAACAGAACAGACAGTGCATATAGTCCAGTCACTCAGTTATTCCTACATCCACTTCTCACTGAGCAGAATTTCCTTCAGATCACCAGGAGGGAGATAAGCTCCATGTCATCATCAAAGTACGATGTGACAGTTTGTGCTTCAACCTAGTTTTCATTATTTAATTTCAACTTGCCGGAGTAAAGAAACAAAATAAAATGATGTTGCTACACTGATACAAGCATGCATTACTGTCCACAGACTGCACAATTCAGTTACAGCTCTGCAGCGGTTAATCACGTGACATTCTCTCACCATACTGGCAGGGCCTGCTAAACTCCTCCAGCCACTCGGAGAGAGCAAGCCGTAGGGCCTGCCGTGGGCTGTACCGCCCCTCCTCCTGCCCCCCCTCATCCTCCACCTTTCTCGGCTCCCTGCCACCATCGCCCTCTGCTGGAGGAGAGACAGATCTTGGGTGGGGAAAATAAGCAGCATATATCAACAGATGATGACGAGTCTACATGAACTGTAGCATTTCGATGTGGAAGGCAGTCTTTTGACTGATTAAACTATGTAAGCATGACCCATTGTTAGGCTCATGAAGCCTAGCTCTCCTATCACCTTCATGCAAAACACCAGGACAGAAAAAAAACAGAGTAACATTAAGGGAGTCTGCTGCACAACCTGCTGAAAGATGGAAATTAAACAGAGTTGTCCTGAGGGACTATTTTATAATGAGCATTTCTTTTCACTTGCATATTATAGCAATATGGGTCTCATACATGAGAGGCTTGCTGGTCTAAAAACTGTGAATAAAACACATTTTAATCACCAAAGAAAACACAGTTTTTCACCAAAGTGTTTTGAGTATAATTGCTAATGTCCGAGTGCCACAGTGCATCTATAATAATATATATTCCGTGTAGCTCATGTATTTACTCGGCACTATATATGCTACTATACTGTGTGTCATAAGTGAGAACTTGGTCTTATCTACAGTACATCTCTTGATACATTTCACCTCATATAATGGCGTAATATGCATTACGCCATTAGTTAAATATAAATCAATTTATGAATATCGAAGACCAAAAATGTACTTGCTGAACAGTTTGATTCACCAGGCACTAGTATGAAAAGATCATTTCTTAGAAAATACATTATTGGCTGGCCAAAGTGTACTCAATTCACTTACCCATGACAACATTCTGCTGAGGGTCTGATTTGCACCAAGTGGCAAGGGTGTGGATGGCTACAAAGTTAGGCTCAAACTCGCAGTTTGGGTTGGTCAGAACCCCTCTCAGCTTTGGGATCAAGTCTGTTGACCTGCCCTTGAAGGGCCCAAGGAAGATCATCTTCTGGTCATAGTCATTGGCATGGATGTTGTCCCAAATTACCGGGGCCCTTTTCAGTACTTTAGACACCTCCTCGATGGACTCCACAGGAATGGTGTTTGATACAACCTTGGGCCCTTTCAAAAAAAGAAAAGATGACATTTCTATGATACAACCCTCCTTCTTGACTTGAATTACTGTCCCCAAAAAAAGAAATTACACATATCTTAATGCAATCACAAAAAATCTTGTACTGGCCAATTCAGCCAACCATTTAAACAGAAATATGAGGAAATAACAATACACTACTCAACTGTTAAAAGATTTCACTAAATTAGAGAGAAAAAGTTCTGCCATGTTCTCACCTGTCCACAGAACATCAATGACCGGGAGAAGCTCGTCACCGACTGTTTGCAAGTAGGGCGACTGGAGAACACTGGGGGAGCAAAATCTCGCACAGTAGTCTAATTTTCAGAGAGGGAAAAAAATGCAGGGGTTTGCCAAGACAGTATTGATGAACAACAATCCTTAAATCATAGAGATGGTTTAAGGGAAAAATGACAGCAGCTCATTCTGCTTACATTCAAGCTAAATGTGTGTTAATAGTGCAAAGCATAAAAACTATAATTTTTGGCACTACTCAACCTTTTTCATAAGCTCCTGCACAAGAGCATGAGATAAAACCGCGTAATGGAATGCCAATGCAGGTACAGCTCCTATCACTCCTATAATAAGCAGAAAAAAGCCTCACCACCTATGGATTTAAGAACTCTGAGCTATCAAATTTCTTCAGGTGAGTCCCCAGCTCCTAGCCAGCTATTATACATTGCAGTGAAAAAGTATTTTCCCCACTTTCCATTTCTTCTATTTCTGTGTGATGGGTGTTGAGTATTAGACGCCAAATGCAGCGTCCAGAATTAAAAGGCAAAACCAGCTGAGAACGGGGAGACTCAAACAGAATAAAAATGCAAGACTTGCGCTACCAACGGACCTGGAAGTCCTTCGAGGTAGAAAGCAACCGAGCTCGAAGGTACAAAAAGAGAAGGGAAAATGAAACAAAGATTCCCTTTCTCACTACCGCTAAACCTCAAATATGCAGCCAACGTCCCTAACAATTCTCTGTCTAGAGACCTTACTGGCTAAAGCGCAAATGTAACACTGACACTCTAGCAACGGAAGCGAGGCGGAACTAGAGCTTAAATAACGGCCGGGTAACGCCCCCAATTGATGCCAGCTGGCCTAGGAATCAGATTGGGAGCAAAACGATATCGTCCCGGACAAGAGCAGCAAAAAGACCTCTCAACGCTTCCAAACCATGACAGGACCCCCCCCCCTTTTAAAGGACAGCTCCAGAAGTCCCCAAGGAACTCCGTGCATGAAACTCTGAAATTAGCAAGGGATCACTGTAACACTGACACTCTAGCAACGGAAGCAAGGCGGAACTGGAGCTTAAATAAGGTTCGGGTAACGCCCCCAATTGATGCCAGCTGGTCCAGGAATCCAATTGGGAGCAAAACGATATCGTATCGGACGAAAGCAGCAAAAACAGCTCTCAACGCTTCCAAACGCTTCCAAATTTAATTGATAACAAGGATCAGTTTCACAGGAGACAGCCCAGCATGATTCCTGCCAGCCCTGTCGAATCTTAATATCATTTAAATAGAACCTGTTGGGAAATGCAAACTCGGCGAACAGCAGCGCATCATGCTGCCATCTAGAGAAATTCAAGAACAGATGAGAATTAAAGTCATTGACATCAATCTGTCTGGAATGGGTTATAAAGCCATTTCTCAAGGCTCTTAGGACTCCTGCAAACTGCAGTGTGAGCAATTATCCACAAATAGAAAAAACTTTGAATACTGGTGAACCCTCCCAGGAGTGGCCGGCCACTGAAAATCCTCCAAGAGTGCATTGACGATTCATCCAGGAGGTCAAAAAGGAATCCAGAGTGACATTAAGAAACAGAAGGCCTCACTTGCCACAGTTAACCCATTACAAAACCAGTTACAACATTTGCAAGAATATCCCCTCGAGACTCTGCTTGCTTCTCCCTTAAAGACCGGCTGTGAAGCTTGCACGTTTTAGATTATATCATCATTTTTAAGAAACGTGATCAAAGAAATATATCGCAATTCACTGAAATACAAACGGGGAAGGCAAAATCCCTTATGATATTTGTATTTTTAAAAAAGTTTCCAAAGATACGTTTCAGACCGTGACAATGGCTGCTGGCTGACAACGCGAGCGAGGAGAGCAACATCGACGGGGAGTACTGCAGTTACCTTCATGAAAATAATGAGTCATAAGATTCAGATCAGGATTGTGATCAAACTGTTCACCCACAAGCCAAGGCTCAATTTCTAGAGGCAGTAATACTACTACAACAACTACTAGTACTACTAATAATAATAGCAAGCATGAAAAACTCAAATACCCCACCATGGGATGGCTGATATCTGGCCTGGAAACAAAATGCAGTGGAGGGACAGACAGACGAACAGGCAGAAGGACGGAAGTATTGAAAGGTGCAACAACACAATAAGACGTAGCCATGTATTAAATTTAATTGAGAAATATAAAATGCTTCAGGAGTTATGGCCCCAAAAAAAGAACAAGATGGCGAATATCTAGCCTAGAATCAAAGTGCATTAGACAAATGGACAGAAGGACGAACGGAAATGTGAAAAGGCGTATCTACACAATAAGATGCATCAACAAATAATATTCAGAGGAGAAATAGAGAACAGTTTAGGAGTTCTGGCCTGGAAAGGGTGCGTGACAGATGGACAACACTCATGACTATATCCACATACACTTTGTAGTGGGTAATAGTAATAAAAAACAGCAATTTATGAAAAGGAAAAATTTGTTAATCGATTTTTTTAAAGAAAATGGTTGTGAACATTATAACCAAGGCTATAATTCCCCAGGTCAGAGCTCTCAAATGGTCATGTTTCTGTCTGCTACAGAAGCTAAGAAATAGATTTTTTGGCAAACACTAATAATACTGTCACCTTTGACAAAAGGAGGTTTTCGGAGGTTGTTTTCAAAAATGCCTCAGTATTTAAAGAATGTTTTTTAAAGGGCGCTTAAGGTCTTAATCGGTTAAGGTCAGTGTTCACAATTCCACAATAAAACAGAGATTGGACAAAAATGCCATCCATGAGAGAGCTGCAAGGAAAACAACCACTGCTGACCAAAAAGAACACAATCACTTTCTCCCAAAAACATCTTGATAAAACACAAGACTTTTGGGATGATAGACTAATGAGTCAAAAGCTGAACTTATAGCAAAACATGGATCCTGTTACATCTGACATAAAGCACAACTTTCCACAATAAGAACATCATGCCATGCCGATTGTGGTAGTGCGATAGTCAGGGGCTGCTTCGTTGCTTCAGCACCTGGCCGATTTGCCAAAATTGATGAAACCATGAATTCTGCTCTCTATTAGAAAATCCTGAGGGAGAGCATCTGGCCACCAATTTGTGACCTAAAGGTCAAACACAGTTTGATTATTCAGCAGGACAATGATCCGAAGCACACAAGCAACTCCACCACTGAACGGCTCTAAAGAAACATAATGAAGGTTTTAGAGTGGCCTAGTCAAAGTCTTGACTTTAACACAATAGAGACACTGTAGGATAACCTTAAGGGGTCAAGCCTGGGTTCACTCAATTTAAGTACATCTAAACATTAAAAAGACATAAAAATTGTGTCAACTGAAAAAAGCTCAGAATGGAATTTGATTTTAATCAAATTTAATAAGTTTGTTACCGTGAAAACCGTACATTATTTTCGAAAAAAGTGAAATCTTGTGGCAACAATGTCAGAAACTATACATATTTTCCTGTAATTCTTTTTTGTTTTGAAGCTAATATCACCAGCTGTGAAATTACATAATCATTCTGGGTATTTTCATGGGAAAATATTCTGAAAAATTATTTGGCCATAGAATTTTAGAAAATGGTGGCAGAACCTGCCTGGCAGATGGACCATAAATACCCCATGTATCTACCTACCCAAAAATGGCTATGTCATTGTATAGAACATAATACACTGATGCTAAGGTGAAAATTTCAGAGCAATACCTTGATTTTATGCCCGCCACAAGCCTGATAAACTATGACATTTTGTGATGCAAGAAAATTGCATTTTTGTCACGAAACAAATGCACTGGAGGGGTTCACATGATGAAATTCCACTTAAAAGATGGTGATTTTAAGACCAAAAAACTTTTTATGAATGTTTTGAAAGATTTTCAACAAAATGAAAAAAATATATACATTTTTTCAAGTCTGAACCTAGTCTTGACCCCTTAAACAAGCAGTTCATGCTTGAAATCCCTTATATGTTGCTTAGTTGAAACAATTCTACAAAGAAGAGTGGGACATAATTCCTCCTCAGCAATGTAGTATGTAAATGACTCATTGCCAGTTATTACAAATGTTTGAATGCAGTTGTTGTCTTCAAAGGCGGCACAACCACTTAATAGGTTTGGGGAGGAATTTTTATTTTCCACATGGGTAATATAAGTTTTAAGTAATTCCTTACCTCCTATAAATGAAATGATCATGTACAGGCTGAATTATTATTAATATGTTTATTCAAGTTGTTTTCGTCTAATGTTTAAATCACTCGGTTGACTGGAAAGATTTTAAATATGACAAATGAGGAAAAACAAGAGAAATCACAAAGCAGGCAAATATTTTTCACAAACAGTATATAAACATAAAATATGTGCTTGTTCATAACATTGCCATGATAGCATTGCTCCGTTCATTCAAGCACTTTCAGCAAATCTAACATAAACAAGTAGACATGGTCAACAACATCCCCTGCCAAAATGCCTTCTTGAAAGATAGTATGAACAGAGGCTCCCAAAAATGCCTCAAGGGCAATAACTCAGGGAAAAATAATCGTGTGCTTCTTATTTTCGAACTCCATCAGGGTCTTTATGGTCTTAAGCTGCACACCAAATTTGGTTATCCTATCTCAAATAGTGTCAGAGAAAAGCTGTCCCCTTTGGAGATACCGTGGACAGAGTGCAAAAATAAGAATCAAGGGCAATAACTGGGGGGAAAAATAATCGCGCACATCTCATTTTTGAACTCCATCAAGGCCTTTATGGTCTGAAGCTACGCACCAAATTCGGTTGTCCTTTCTGTAATAGTTTTTGAGAAAAGCTGTCCCCTTTATCTTGGAAGGAAGGACGGACGCACGCACGGACGAACAAAGCTGAAACCTATATCACCTTCACAATTCGTGGCGGGGATAATAAAGTTATTTACCTGTAGGACAGATCATAAATGTCTCAGGCTCTCCCAGATGTTTGAATATGTTGTTGGTAAGGAAAACCTGAGCGTGAGCGCAGGACTTGAAAACCTTCCTGTCGGCTGGGCACATTTCAGAGTCAATGTCATCAAACAGCAGGGCGAATGACCTGCATCCAAAGCTGGCTACCTGTGGGATTTGAACAGTTAAACGCCAGGAAAATAGCATTAGAAAAAAAGTGATCAATGAGCACGACAACAACAAGACAGACACACACAAAAAAAAAGCAGAACTGAAAATCAGGTTAAACACAAGCCATGAAATAATACCTCCATTAAAAAGAAAACAAGCGTATTTTCAAGTAGTTTTTGCATTTTATCTCTTAAGCAAATTTCAAAAATACAGCAAACAGAATTCACCTGAGCTCATGACATTGCCTTCGCTCTGATGTGATGGGTCAGTATTCAGACTACATTAACCTGCAGTGAATCACCAGGGTAGGATTCAGTAATCTCACACTGAAACCAACACCGCTTGAATTAACCAAAATGTGGGCACTTTTCGATCAATAACTGAATGTATCTCAGTGTGTTATATGCAACACTTTTTTTTTCTTTTAACCACTGCCATGACTAATGACCATAGTGGTGTGTCGATTGTGAAAAATTGATTCAGGTTGAATGAATCTTTTGAAAGAACGAAAACAACTAACTCCATGTAAGGATTCATTCCCCTGGATCAGTAATCAGTAAAAATTATTTTTTTAAAGAATGAGAGACATAAAAGTCTTCGACCTGCGAATCCAGCTTGTCAGGCATCTACCAAGTCTCTCAACCAATCAAACCGATCACTTCAAAACGATGACTATTGAAGGAACAATGACGCAATTATGCCAATTCACATTTGCCTGATCTCCCATCGGGACACTCCAATCTCATTTTTCCCTGGTCTTCCTGATGGGAAGAACTAAGACCAAGCAGGTAAAAAAGAAAAGAAATCTAAAAAAAATAATCAAATTGAATAAGCCCAAAGCATCTGTCTTTCGGGACCCAGTGCAGGACAATACACTACTGCTGCATCTCCGCGTCTCTCCCTCCCCAAAATGATTTGTACTGCAATAACAAACTTATCCGAGATGAAGTATAAAATTAAAAGAATTTGACCTACGCTAGTTGGCTGACCTAACCATTGAAGCACCTCTACATAGCCAAGCTGCCATTTACATGAAGTAAGTAAAGCGAAAGAATGCGGCTGTCGGCATATTTCCAAAGGAAAACGCAGGCAGTCGAGAACTACACCAAAAGCACATATCAGTTTATAACTGAACTGTTGAATGTTGACTTTAGCTAAGTCAAAAATAAATACTCAATGGGAAATTGAGGAATCACATTTTCACCCTCACCGTTATCAGCATGCGTGTACATTTCACTTGCATTCATACCTGATCCAGCTTTCTCTTCAGAGCCTGGACCTCTCTGGGGTTGGAGAAGGTTATGTCCAACCCAGGGGAGATGGCATAAACGAAATCCACATTGCTTTCCTTTGCAGCAGCAATGAGGGTCCTCAGTTGATCTTTATTAGGGAGTAAAAACATAGTATAAATGAAGAATTCAGCTCAGGTATTCCTGAATCACATATTACTGTGACATTTAATCTCACCTGCTTCCTCTGAAGAATACATCTCCCTCCAAAACATTCTGTGCTTGTAGTCATCTTTTGGAGCATACAAATATGTGTTCAACCCCCATTTCTGTTCCCTAAGAGATCAAAAATGTAATGAGAAAATGAGCATGATATCCTCAGATCCCCCACCATGGGATCTCTGATATCTGGCCTGGAAACAAAATGTGGTGGAGGGATAAACAGACACACAGACGGACAGACGGAAGTGTGAAAAAGCACATCTGCACAATAAGATCAAGCCTTATATAAAATTTTATTATGCTTATTGGACTGTTTAGGAGTTCTGGCCTGGAAAAGAACAAGATAGCCGATATTTGCCTGAAAGAAATTGCGATATGGGGATGGACAGATAGCCAGGGAGGTGGAAAGAAGTATAGAGAGGCAAATCTACACAATGAAATGTATCAAAATATAAACCCTAATTGAAAAATATTGAGGGCTTCAGGAGTTCAGCCCCAGAAAAGAACAGGATGGCTGATATGTGGCCTGAAAACTAAACCCAGGTGAGGGATGGACAGTCGAACAGGAAGACAAATGAAGTCTAAAAAAGTTGACGGATTGATTGATAAACGACACTGTCAGCTATCTCATGTCAACATACAATACATGCATTCCAGTGAGCAATTCAGAGTCTCCAATTAGGCTGGCATGCATGGCTTTGGACAGTGGGAGTAAACTACAGTACCCAGAGGATACCGACTCAAACAGTGGGAGAACATGCAAACTCGCACAGAAAGGCCTGATGCCAGATTTGAACCCACAACCTTCTTGCTGGGTCTGGCCAAGCGGTTATGTCACTACAATTTTGATGTTCATTGGGCTTCTTAACCAGATAACTTATATAAACATGAACTACATGTTTCTACGGGTTTTTACTAGTATTTTAACATGGTATACTCAACGGATTGTAAGAATAATTTTTAAATGTGAAATTATCAAAAATGTGCTTGGTTACTGTACTACCAAAAGAGGGCATCAGATTTGACAAGGTGTACGCAAAGATGCATAACATGCTGCTCTCATTACAAATTGGAGTCAATCTGGTTTCAATATTGTGATAAACCTATTAAACCATGTTCTCAGAAAAAATTGTAGCAAAATATGGAATTTCTTAGATTTAATAGGGAAAAGAATATGGTTACGTCATTACAAGCTGTATTGGTTACGTCACTACAGACCTAGATGTTCATGAGAAGAACTAAGGTTTACTTCAAGAAAAGAACTAAAATAGGTAACATAACATACTTTTACTATAAAAGAAACATTCTGTATCACAGATATACATTATTATTGCTTAAGTCAGTTATGACAGCAATCTATATGGTCATAATGCAACATCAAAAATAGTTAAAAATGCTGAAAAATATGAATAGTAAAAGGTCTTACATGTAGAAACAAGTAAATTGTATTTAGTTTTAGATATTTTATTACTGAGATTACGTGAAAAATAGATTTTGGAGTGTGTCTGTTGTTTTCAAACTTCACACACTTTAAATGGCTGTAATTTTTTTTTTTCACATCATGTATTGAAGAAACGAATAAGTCCCGCACACAGTCCTCTACGCTTTCAATACTTTATTGAATATGCACAACGTTTCGGTCATAGACCTCTCCCTGACGAAGGTCTACGACCGAAACGTTGAGTATATTCAATAAAGTATTGCAAGCGAAGAGGACTGTGTGCGGGACTTATTCGTTTCGTCGATTGGGCTGACTTTCAGTAGTCTCCTACGCACCCATCCACCTACTGGTGTGCATTCGTATTATTTTCTACATCGGGTATTGAAAAAAAAAGTTAGTTCCATAAACTAGACAGATTAAACTTCAAGATCAGCCCATTCACTATGCGTTACAAAGAAATATAATTTTCATCACACGTTCACTGTCGCTTGGCTAGACCCCGCTGTGAGATGGTGGTGATACCCACTGTGCAACCATACCACCCTGAATTCTGAAAAGGTAATCTACATGATGTGGCCATTTTTTACATTTTGTTGAAAAATATTGAACAGTTTAGGAATTCAGCGCAAGAAAAGAATGACAGACAGACGGACAAAAGGAAGGACAACTCCCATTCCTACACCCCCATCTACTTTGGGGCAGGGGATTATACACTCATACAATACAATCTGCTCAAAGCTCATCTCAAACACACGGAGGAAGAACTGCACTAGGAATAGGAATGCTAACAAAAATAAAATGGCATTATTTAAAAATGCTTATTTTAAGCATTTTAGCAGATTTAAGCACAGAAGCTCAGGAAGCAAATTTTGGAGCAAGTGGTGCATGTCTCCCTTTCAGACCCATTTCAAATGTAAATTTCCGTAAAGGCAGACTAAACTGCGACTTTAACCAATAAATAAAAAGATACATTATAATGAACAGAACAGGACAACAGTTCCCCTCCAAGAAATTTAACTCTCAGCTCGAATTTTTATGTGAAGTATTTCCATATTGGCAGGGCTCCTCACTTGTGCACTGTATATCCAACAGTGCTACCACTTCAACGTTCAACAGTCAGAACTGCATCCTTTCTATGTGATAACGTACACAGCATTATCTGAGAGTCCATATAAGCACAAGTATTACTGACTTCATCGTCCACCTGCCTTTCTCACAGTTCAGCAGTGACTTTCCAGCTTAAGTGGTAACCTGTGACCTGCATGTTTTATCAACATAGCCATTCACTGACAGGTCTGCATAACTAAGTCCATTGGGTAACAATGAAAGAAAGCACCGACAGCAAGAGAGCATTTATGACTACGCTCTTGGAAATCAAATAGAGATGCGTTGACATGGATTGTGCCGACTAAGACCAGTTGGCATCATAAATTGGGGTGTAATGATTCAGTTAAAAGGGATCACTGGAATAAACCTTTGGCGTACAGAACAAACTATTTCAGGGCAGCAGCTGTCAGCCTGTTTCGATCTATCCAATGAAGGATCCCAATCCTACGTGCATCCCATTGCACACACACACACAAAAACCTCTATCTCTGTCCCGTTCACTCGTCTCCTCTTTCGAGACGTCTCTGTGGGATGGGAACGCATTTTATTTACTCTCCTGTACATTATACTGTTGAACAACGGGGGTAGCCTTACTTTCGGAAAAGTTCTTTTCTCTGCTCCATTGTCCAAGGCCGCCCATAGAAACCTGTGACAAACACACATCAATGGTAACAGGGGTCTCCTGACTTTATCTGAAGTAAACGCCTAGTTTGAAAACAACACATGAAAGCTAGACACTAATTGCGCTTCTAATGATATTTTAATATCCTCACCCCCCAGAATACATTCTAACCTTGATGCACACAATGCTGCATTTCACATTGTATACGTTCCACACAGCCATTTAAGCTGGCAATGATTCTCACCCTCAACTACTCCGCTGATAAATTTCCTACTCCCGTCTGAACCACTGGTCCCTGCCAGCAGTGAACTTTTTTGCGCACCCAGCGTTGTCTCCATGGTCTGAAATTTCGGAATATTTTCAATCGAGCTTCTTATTACTGCCTGTAGGAGTGGCAACACTTAACTGAAGGAGTGAATGCCGAGGGAAAGAATTTGCAAAGCCTCACAATAAAAAGGCAGTCAGTAATTTGTCCTCTCTGGATCATGCCGATCGCTGGAAATGCAAAGTGTTGTTTCTGATTGGCTACTACAGCTTATCATAGATGTCAAGATGATGATTATCCCATCCCAGTTTCAGTGAGGGACTGGCTAGGCTCAGCAGTTCACAGCGGTTCCTAGACCACGTCGTCCAGACGTTCCTCCCTGCATACGGAAAGTGCGCAGGGCCAAAATGCGCACACGAAACGCGTCGAGACTGTTTCGATTGGGCAAAATCTCTCAGCCCCATTGCCATTTGTTTACATTCTTTATGTAATAAAGACTTAGCGATTCAGTGCTGCTTGAGTATGGCCAGCGAAGCGATTTACGGAACGGCTGGAAGAAAATCCGATGTCCGTATGCACTGGACAAATTGTTCTGTGATCGGTGGGTGAGAATGTAAAATATAGGACTGGAATCCCATGAATTTCAGAAAACCCCGGGTCAGATGTGCCGTATTTATTGCTCAGAATACGCCTGATGGAAAAAGTCAACTCATCGCTTCAGATTAAAAAAGAAATAGTAATAGACTAGAAGTCCCCCTCAATTTATAAAACGTTTGGGTTCCCAGCGAGGACCCAACCGCGCTCACAAGGGTCGGACCCGCCGGTAACAGCATGTCAAACAGGCACCAAACGATTGTCATTAATGCAATTCTTATTGACAGCTTTCTTGGTTATTGTGTAATTTGCAAATTGTAAATCCTCAGGGATCTTAATTACTGACACAGCATGGTCAAAAGTTTGTGGACCTCTCCATTCTTCTGGAGTGGCTTGGCACTGAAAAATATTTACACCGGCATGAGGTCAAGCGGCGATGTTGCGCAGTTCAGCTTGGCTCAATGTTGCATTTTCAATTGATCCCCATGACATTTTATGGGGTTGAGGTCAGGACTTCGAGCTGACCAATTATCTTATGGAATCTCACGACTCCGCAAATGGACCCCGCACTACGCATAGGCATGTGGAAACGGGAAAGGGCCTTTCCCGATCTGCGGGAAACTAGAAAAATCTGGAATATCTCTGTATGCAGTAGCATCAAGAGGAAGAGTGCAAGCTTGAATCAGGGAGTCTAATTTTTTCCGTGCAGGGTAGTAGCATCTTTTGATGTTGTGCAGATCCGATTTCGCAGACATTTAGGGCACTCACCGGACATTGTTAACATTTATATCGGCTTGCCAGTTTGATTTCGACTTCTCTTTGATAGTTGTAGGGTATGGAAGGTTGTAAAGCAAAAAGAATGCATTTTAAGGTACTCCGACCACTTCAGATAACAAAGTTACCCAGATTGTATGGTTTCTTTTCTAATTAAACCATAAAATCCTGCATCAGCCCTTCTTATACGGCTATTTAAATGTCCCCTAAAATGTCTGCACACAACTGTAATAATAGCTGAAATATCCGACTGTATTAAATCGGCTTTCTTTGAAGGCCTAGCATGTGATATTGAGGATTCACCAATGAGCTAATAATGGTGATTCTCAGAGGACTAAGAAATTTTGTTGGGAGAGGTTAACCGGATTAAATGTAGGACAGAAAGTTGTGGCAAGCATTCCTCTAGGACAGGGGTGTCAAACTGGTCTGTAAAAGGGTGAAGGGGCTGCAGGTTTTCAATCAAACCAAGCAAATGCTCACCTGATAACATCCAGTTTAATCAACTTATCTCTGCCTGCGCAGTTGAGTAGTTGTAGCAGGATAGAATAAGTAAAATTCTCAGTCAAAAGCTTAGCAAAATACTTAGCCAAAAGTTTACTTGAATGCCAACCTCTTACCTATTTTCACTGAGGTACAGCACTACGTACAAAATTGTATTGAAGTATTGAATTGAATACTGGCCAAGGTGTGAAGACACTGTAAGCAGCATCATTTATTCACTTAATTTGTTCATTACTGTGTGTGTGTGTGTGTGTGTGTGTGTGTGTGTGTGGTGGGGGGGGGGGTTGAGCTGGATTTCACTCGGTCCAGATTTGTAAATCCCAGTCTTGTATCCAAATATATTTTTTTGTTAAATTGAATGAGAAAAAGATGCAGCCAGAATTAACCAAACTGACTCCCACATAAAATTTGTGCTGAAAATCTGTGATGGTGTAATCACTACAAGGTTAGGAGCAGTAAAAATAACCACCCCATCATTCTTATCAATGACAAATTGATGTATAGCAAAAAAATTTTATCCAGCACTCACGGATCAAAGTAATTTTATTTTGGCACGGGCAGGAATACACGAACGTCTCAGCCTACTGGCTTTCATCAGCGTGTTCACCTGGTAAGAGACTGTTACTTTTTCATAGAGTGCGCACATTTTCACTTTATTAAATGCCAATTTGATGCCCACATCAAATCATCATTTTGTGCACAAAACAGACCCATCATCCTCTGGAAAACAGACTGTGAACCTAAAAGAATAAGTCACTATTCAGTCACACCAGTACTAAGTTCGAGGATTACTTGAACCCATGTATAATGATGCAATTTAAGTAGAAAATGTTATGGCCCCAATTTGTTATTACATTTATAACACAACAGCAACAGCAAGGGATGACAAACACTGTTTTAACAACTAAAACACATTTAATTTTTAACGAAGACAAAGACTAATAACAACCTACAACTAAAGACCAAGATTGATAAATAAGAAAAAACAGAAATAATTACAGTTCCTTTTTAGTGGGGTGGCTTGGTGATGTCCTGGATGAAGAAAATGCTCAAACACAGTCAAAGAAATCCACAAAAGAAACGTCACAGGTCTTGAACAGAATGGCAGGTCTGGTCATCTTCTTGCAATTTCTCCTACTACTTTACTGTCTCAATTCTTTTCCTTATATGCTCTTTTGCAGACCCCACCCACATTTAGACCTCTTTTTTTTAATTTTCTGAGACTTGCCCCAGACATGTTCAGGACATGTCTAAACATGACTCCAGTCTGAGCTTAACAAAAAAAGGTAAATACTGCCATCTAGTGGCCTATATTCACATTACACCTCCATTCCAAAAGGGAAAAATTTTGACTCATGAAGGCAAAATTTTTCTTTTCATTACAAAATGGTTAAGTGAACACTTGTCTATATATACATATCATACAATATTCAAACACATGATATATATATACACATTCAAACACGGGATAAGCAATCAGCAATTACATTGTCTGTACCCTTTACATGCTTAATTTCCAAGTCAAACTCCTGTAAAATCAAACTCCAATTCAACAATCTCCGATTCTTGTTTTTCATCTTACTCAAAAACATTAACGGATTGTGGTCAGTGTACACAATCATTGGCTTTTGTCCTGTACAAACATAAACCTCAAAGTGTTGTAAAGAAAGGACCAGAGCCAACAGTTCCTTCTCTATTGTGGAATAGTTCCTTTGGTGGCGATTGAACTTCCTGGAGAAGTATGCCACGGGATGCTCAATGTCATCAGAGTCACTTCTCTGTAGGAGCACAGATCCACAAGCTTGGTCGCTAGCATCGACCGCGATGGAGAACGGTTTGTTGAAGTCAGGAGATTTGAGCACGGGGAAGTGACACAGCAGAGACTTCAGGCGATCGAAGGCTCTCTGGCATGCATCATCCCAGGTGAACTTTACGCCTTTCTTCAGTTGGTTAGTTAGACTGAGAGCAATCTCAGCAAAGTTCTTGCAGAACTTGCGGTAGTACCCGATCATTCCAAGGAAGCGGCGCAAAGCTTTTTTGTTGTCAGGAACTGGAAAGTCCATGATGGCTTGGACTTTAGCATTTATGGGTGCCACCTTACCCTGGCCTATGACGTAGCCAAGATAGGTGACAGTAGCACAACCAAAGTCACTCTTGTTCAGGTTAACAGTCAGGTTAGCCTGGGTCAGGCGCTGGAACAACGTCTCTACATCTTTTAGATGTTCTTCCCAGGAGTCACTCCATGTGATCAGGTCATCGATGTATGCACCCGTGTGTGGCAATCCGGCGATTGTAGACTGTATCATCCTTTGGAACGTGGCTGGGGCATTTTTCATGCCAAAGGGTAGGACTTCATACTGGTACAATCCAGATGGTGTGGCAAAAGCAGAGATGCTCTTGGCCCTCTCAGTTAAAGGCACACACCAATAACCCTTCAATAAATCAATCTTGGTCAGAAACTTTGCTTGCCCTACACTATCAATACAATCATCAATCCTAGGTATTGGAAACACATCAGTTCTAGTTACAGCATTGACTTTGCGATAATCTGTACAGAATCTAGTACTTCCATCAGGTTTTGGAACTAGCACACAGGGTGAACTCCAATCGGAGTTGGAGGGTCTGATAATATCATGTTTTAACATGTACTCAACCTCTTTCTCAGCAATCTTTCTCTTTTCAGGATTCATCCGGTATGGATGCTGTTTTATTGGTTTGGCATCACCAACCTCTACATCATGAGAGGCTATAGTAACTCTCTTTGGAACATCAGGAAACAAATCCTCATATTTCTTGATCAACCTTTCAAACTGATCTCTCTGTGAGGGTTCTAAGTGCTGGAGTTTTACATCAAGATTTTGCAACACTTCAGTGTTTGACAATTTACATGAAAGAACTTCAGCTTTAATTCTTGGTTCATCATCTTGAAACTCCCCCTCATCTTCACAAATCTCGACCATTGGAGAATCTGAAGTGACAGCTGCAACCCTAGCATTTCTGTCATGATAAGGCTTTAGCATGTTAATATGACACAATTGTTTTGGTTTTCTCCTATCTGGAGTCTTCACAATGTAATTGAGATCATTGAGTTTTGTCAGAATTTCATATGGACCATGAAATCTAGCCTGCAATGGATTGGACTGCAAGGGAAACAACACAAGGACCTTGTCTCCTGGTTTAAACTCACGGCTTCTAGCCTTATGATCATACCAAGTTTTCATTTTTCCCTGACTTGATTTCAAGTTCTCTTTGGCAAGGTCACAAGCTGCACGCAATCTTTCCTTGAACTTGCTAACATAGTCTAACAGACTGATTTGCGGCTCTTCCTCTTGCCATTGTTCACTCAATAATAGCAAAGGTCCTCTCACTTCATGACCAAACACTAGCTCAAATGGACTGAATCCAGTAGACTCCTGCACTGCTTCTCTAGCTGCAAACAACAGCAAATGAACCCCTTCATCCCAGTCTTTCTCATGGTCATAACAATAAGTCCTCATCATTGTCTTGAGAGTGGAATGAAACCGCTCTAAGGCACCCTGACTTTCTGGATGATAGGCACTAGAAAGAATCTGTTTTGCACCTAGTTCATACACAACCTGCTGAAACAATCCTGAAGTGAAATTGCTACCTTGGTCTGACTGAATTTCCCTGGGAAGACCAAACAACGTGAAGAACTTTATCAAAGCCTTCGAGATTGCAGTTGCCTTGATGTTACGTAGAGGTATGGCTTCGGGGAATCTGGTAGATGCACACATGATTGTCAACAAGTACTGATTTCCAGATCTAGTCTTGGGTAATGGACCAACGCAATCAACAATGACCCTAGAGAATGGCTCCCCAAATGCTGGGATAGGCTGCAATGGAGCTACAGGTGGGTCTAACTGGTGTTTTCCAACTACCTGACAAGTGTGACAGGTTTTGCAAAAGTTGGAAACGTCTTTCCGAAGCCCAGGCCAAAAGAAGTGTTTCATGATCTTCTCAACAGTCTTGTTAACACCAAGATGACCTCCTAAAGGTAAACTATGAGCCATTGTTAAGATCTCATTCCTATAGACCTTCGGAACAACAATTTGCCTGACCACTGCCCAATCTGCATTGGCAGGGATATCAGGAGGGCGCCACTTCCGCATCAACACACCATCCTTGAGATAATACCCAACTGGAACTGCATCTATTTCTTTTTCAGGAAGGGCTCTCCTCTTTAGTACACCAATTTCAGGATCATTAGTTTGCTCCTCAATCAACCGCTTTCTGGACAGAGACAAGTCTCCAGACACATCAGAATCACCAGACCCATCCGGCTGGCTGAATAGAGAACTGATAAAAGTATCTGATAAGTCCTCAAACGGAGAAACCATAGTAGGCCAATCAGAGTCATGAGGCGAACCACCTGAGTCCTGACTATTCAATGTACTGGACGGCACCACATCATCTTCTTCTTTAGCCTTCTTGGCCATAGCACGAGTCACTGCGCAAGAAGGATACAGAGATGGGTCCTCATCCCCATCTTCAGTGCTCGGCTGTGAAGTAAGATGTACAGGGGGAACTACTTTGCCCCCAGCCAGGTCATTGCCTAGCAACAGAGAAACACCCTTTATAGGTAGACTTGACATAAGTCCCACCTTTACCTGTCCTGTAACTAAATCTGACTTCAAGAATATAGAGCGCAGGGGTACAGATACAGTCCTCCCTTCAATACCTTGTACAAGTATGAAATCCCCTGAAGCGGTCTCATCACGTAACTCCAAGGAGTCCATCAACAAAAGTGACTGAGAAGCTCCGGTATCCCTTAGGATATATATGGGGACAGGAGTAGTATGCTCATTCAGAGCCACAAATCCCTCTGACACAAATGGAAGAAATTCCTCCCTCACAAAGTCAGCTCTATTAGGCTTTTTAGCCCCACAAGAAGCAGGCAATTTAGCAGATTGGTTATCTACTACAGGGGTTTCTAACCTTGTTTTCACAAAGGCATTTGGTTTGGTATCCTTTTCTTTTTCTTTCTTAGCTTTAAGGAACCAACAGTTAGTTGTAACATGACCAGATTTCTTGCAATAACTGCAAACTAGACCACTTTTGTCACTGTCAGCTTTCACACTTTGATCAGACCTGTTACTGGATTTCTGAGCACCATCACCAGATTTGTCTTTGTCTTTGGGTGAGGAATCTTGGGTATCACCGTAACCCTTTTTCTGAAATTGGGACCATTTATTGTTACTGCTAGACTGAAATTTGGACTTATGAGTGAGAACATATTCATCTGCAAATTTGGCAGCTGATTGCAAGTTCAGTGCTTGCTTCTCATTAAGGTAGGTCTTAACATCATCCTTAACACAGTTCTTGAATTCTTCAACTAACACCATCTCTTTTAGTGAGTTGAAATCATCCTTGACCTCCATAGAAGTACACCAGCGCTCAAAGCAAACCTGCTTCTCATTAGCAAATTCAACATAAGTCTGATTTTCAGATTTCTTCAGACCTCTGAATTTCTGTCGGTAAGCCTCTGGAACCAACTCATAAGCTCTCAAAATAACCTTTTTGACAACTTCATAATCAGAGGAATCATCTGCAGACAAAGCCGGATAGGCTTGTTGAGCTTTACCCTTGAGGACAGTTTGCAACATCAGAGGCCAGTGTTCCTTTGGCCACTGGCAACTCTTTGCTACCTTTTCAAAACATTGGAAATAGTTGTCAACATCCTTTCCCGAAAATGGAGGCACCAGTTTTACCTCCTGACTAGCACAAAATTTATTTTTCATTGTTATTTTAATTTTTAGTTGCTCCATTTGGAGTCTTTCTTCTCTATCGAATTTCTCTAATTCAAAATCTCTCTGTCTTGCAAATTTTTCTAACTCAAATTCTCTTTGTTTTTCTTCTCTTGCTAATTTTTCTAACTCAAACTGCCTTTGTTTTTCTTTTTCCTCCCTTTCAATCTCTAGCATTTTTAATTTAAGTTCCATTTCTATATTTGGATTTTCCACTGGAAACTGTTCCAGATCTCCTGGTGCAAACACATTTTCATCAATGTAATATTCAACTATCTCTCGAGCCAGTCTTGCTTTTCGCATGGCTGGTTTTACCTCTGTCAGCTCCAACTGTCTGCAAATTTCTAGCAGTTCTGTCTTTTTAAAAGACTTCAAAACCCCTACGGTTGGTGATGTCAAGAAATCATCCATTGCTGTTGTCAATATATATCTAGGAAAATTCACAAAAACAATTTCACAATTTGGAATGTTAGATTTTCAATAAATTACTCACACAATGGTCTATCCCGGACCTTGAGCCCCCAATTTGTTATGGCCCCAATTTGTTATTACATTTATAACACAACAGCAACAGCAAGGGATGACAAACACTGTTTTAACAACTAAAACACATTTAATTTTTAACGAAGACAAAGACTAATAACAACCTACAACTAAAGACCAAGATTGATAAATAAGAAAAAACAGAAATAATTACAGTTCCTTTTTAGTGGGGTGGCTTGGTGATGTCCTGGATGAAGAAAATGCTCAAACACAGTCAAAGAAATCCACAAAAGAAACGTCACAGGTCTTGAACAGAATGGCAGGTCTGGTCATCTTCTTGCAATTTCTCCTACTACTTTACTGTCTCAATTCTTTTCCTTATATACTCTTTTGCAGACCCCACCCACATTTAGACCTCTTTTTTTTAATTTTCTGAGACTTGCCCCAGACATGTTCAGGACATGTCTAAACATGACTCCAGTCTGAGCTTAACAAAAAAAGGTAAATACTGCCATCTAGTGGCCTATATTCACATTACAAAAACAATTGTACAGTTAGGGCTGCTTGGTTCTGTAAATTGGCGGATCCATTGCACTAAGGTGCCCCAGAATGTGGACAGAGCCCAGAACAGATTAGCAGGGAGCTCCATGTGGTAGCATGATGCTTCACTCAGCACACCAGCAATTTGGGCTTTCCCGGACTAAAATCTTGTTGACCAAACAGTTGGCAATTTTTTCCGATTGGTTGAAAATTTTTGAATTCCATTCTGAGCCTCCTCTTCATGCTGCCCTTGCAGATTCTGCCATAGCATTTGTGAGGTTAACGTTTGGCCACACAACAGGCTTTCTTAGGCCGTTTCATTTAATGAACGTGGTTGGTTTCATTGGTCTCGCTCCTGGTTGGTCTCTCTCAAAAATCTTTTCATTACAGTCTATAACAATCTAGAAGTCGGAAATTCTCGTGGACTGACTGCGTCTCTCAAATAGACAACCAGTGGGAATGACATTAAATAAAAATAGGATTGGTTCAAAAAGTCCATTTTCATCAAGGTTAATCATTGTTTATGGTTTAATTCTTTGTGGTATTACTTTCTGCTTCTATTAAACTTGAAATAACAGACCATTCCAACAGACTACCATAACAGTTGCCTAGTTTTTTCCACATTAATTGAAATACCACCAGTCAAACCACTAGAGGTCTGCTTCAGGTAAAACAATCTCACAAACATAAAAATGACAAATCAAAGAAATAACAAATAAAATAGGGTAACATGAATTAACACATAATACATCAAATCACGACTTAAAAAATCGCAATAAGTGAACAGAAATGGCGATTGTAAAAAGGTAACCTACCCTAAGACAAAATGGCCACTTTAATGTTTTTAAGTGACATCACATGATAGACACTTAAATTGTGCCAAAAATTCCGCACGTATGCCTAGTTATTTTCTGCGACCTTGCGTTTTATATATTTGTGTTCCGCTAAAAAATTAACCATGCAAAAAATACAAGTTTTATTTCATTAGTATTCTCTAAATCACACTGGCTTCGATGACAAGAGAATCAGTTTACATTATTGCTTTTTCCCGCTCCCAAGATAGCCGCAGGCTTCGATTCCAAATTTCAGTGAAGCATAAATTTGCCCCAAGACTGGACACGATGTAACGGGGATGTACCAAGAACAGTTTCAAGTTATATAGTCAATAAATAACTCAGAACGCATTACTAATAACCTATGCAAAATAACTTAAATGTTTACCTAGAAAAGGTAAATAAAACAAATTTTATGCACAGATTAATAATAATAATAATGCATCAATTTTATATAGCGCTTTTTTGGACACTCAAAGACGCTTTACAATGGAGGCATTATTCATTCACACTCTGATGGTGGTAAACTACATTTTTGTAGCCACAGCTGCCCTGGGGCAGACTGACGGAGACGTTTAATTAATTGTAATTTAATATTGTAAGAGACGTTTACCAGTGGTAGGTCATGTTCGTTGTTGGAACTAAGGTAAGCGAAACATTGCTTGCAAAGTCATTCCAGTTTTTACCCCTCGGCTGACTCTGGCCGGAGGGGTGTCGTCATCACCTGCGTGTCCGTCCGTCATCCGTCCATGTATTTTTCCGGGCCAGTACTCAGCAACTAATGATCGCAGCTTCACCAAATTTGGTATGGTAACTCAGTATGACCCATAGGTGTGCAACGTCAGGTTTTCTGCTGGATTTGACCTTAGCGCTGTGACCTTGACCCTGGAAATCTTGTCCGGGTCAGTTCTAGGCAACCAATTATCGCAGCTTCACCAAATTTGGTATGGTAATTCACTATGACCCATAGATGCGTAAAGGCAGGTTTTTTGCTGGACTTGACCTTTGACCTTAGGGCTGTGACCTTGAGGCAGGAAATCTTGTGTTGAGGGGTATTCAGCCACGCGTTATGTTTTGACATTCTGAGCAAATCAAAATCCAGCAATGCTTCAGAATTTTTTTCCAACACTATGTTACAAGGTTGTATCGAAAACAGCATTCAGTATGCCTTCTAATCTTTCCAGGGCAAATCTCAGGGTACAATTACAATGCACATTTGCCTGCCTATAAGGATACAATGTAGGCAATGAAGGGGTTGTCACACATTAGTTTGATTTTTAACATTAATATTACCTCAACTGTCCAACATATTTTAAAGAGAATACATGCCTATTAAAAAGTGAAGGACTGTCACTGCCTTTCCCCAAACATCCAGAATGGATTATTCTATGGATATTGATTATTTGCGACTGCTTAACCAAAACAAATACTGGTTGACTAACAGCCCATCAACCAATCGACTAAATGGGATCAGCTCCACCAGCAATGCTTTCTGGTTAGCGAGGTACCGGTATTCAGCCCACAAAAGCTGTGCATGACGAGGTGCGGGAGAAAATCCAAGGGAAAATTGTTCAAAAGAACAGGCTTAAGGAACACTCATTAAAGGGGTCCTGAAAATAATCACACCACAGGAAATTTTACTGTCTTTATTTATGCTTTTTGCAATACATTTTTGCAAATTCCCATTCTCTCCATGTGTAGGATCATAATTTCTGCCCAACTTAAAGTATCTGCTTACTTTAATACTTAACCAGACAAGACCGGCAAATGCACATTATCAAATGCAAATCCTTAAATAATTTCATACTTAAAAACTCTTCAACATTTTTAAGTGTTTTTAATCATTTATTCTGTTTTTTTTCTCCTTATGGTATAGGGTTTTCTTACAAATTTTCCACTTCAATAGAAGGTGTAAGCTTTGTAGAAACATCTCTAGGGTTGGGGGGATTGATGAAACAGGCTGTGCCTGAAGAGGTGAGCAAACAGTGCAGCTCTGAGGTAAATTTCATGGCTAAACTCTTCTTCCTGTCCCACACTGCCCATTTCCTGTTACCTTTTCAGCCCCTTCTGGGCCTGTTTAAGTAAAGTGTCAAAGTCTAGTGCGTCAAACTTGCTCTTTACAGGTGCAGGGTCAAAATCCTTATGGGAATCTGTAAAAACAAAACATACAATTTTAAATGTTCCACTGTTGAACTGAGGGACACCGTATACATTCAAATACCATCAGAGAACCGCACTCACCAAGATCCGCATAATTGGACTTGCAAAACTGGCGCCTCCCTCCGAAGCAGAGGTCGAAGGGCAGCTCATCAGATTGCCGCAGCTTGCTGCCATTCTCAATGGCATTGAATGCGTCTTTTGTGTTGTAGTACGTGACGAAGCCATAGTTGTCCCTGAAATGCAGAGACTACCATCAACAATCTAAGGACACACCCGTGCTCATGCTGAAAATACTCTGCTGTATGAAGGGCTATTCTGCTGCTCGTAACACAGAGCTGGAATTTCAGCGAGACATACTCTGTATTTACCCATAAAAACAGGTGAGAGAAGGCAAAGAAAAAAGCGAGCCAGCAGCACTCAAGGGGCAAGTGCTTCAGGCGGACATACCCATAGTCTCTGAAGTGAAGTGTGCATTCCTCTATCTCCCCATACTGTGAGAAGCGTTCCTTCAGCTCTTTACGAGTCATTCCTCCCCGGATTCGACCCACATACACCACTCGACGCTCTTCCTGTAATCAACATCACCGCAACCAGGGAATCAATTCCAAGGTCCTCCAGCACAGACAAATCCTGTACTTGACTCACCAACTCACCCAAACACCTGCAACCACTTATGCCTCGAATATAATGTGCAGCACCTGCCGATATCCACTTTACAAAGAACATTCGGTGGTGAAGGTTAACACTAACAATCATCAATAAGCAACCACACCACATTCATTTCCTGTCCTCAAAGGAACCCTTGAAGCAATTAATGTTTTCTTTAAGAAATGACCTGCCACCATCTCAAGTTCAAGACCTGGTAGGGTCTGTTTGACAGAACAAAGGAGATGATTTTAACCACTCGTTTCCCCATATATTTACATTACTGCAACTCTCGACTGCCCGATGTCGCATCAGTCTGGAAATGTGTGTACTCGTATTACTGTTGACCAGCTCGAGTCCCGAAGCCACGTCTTATCACGTCGCTCGCTTTGCATCTAAACACGCAGATCTGTTATCATGAATGCTTATTGCTTTGCGTCTGAACACATACAATGGTTTGAGTTCATTTGACATTATGATTGGTCTTGGGTGATACAAGTAGTAACGAGCATACAAAACCCAAAACCAGTGAAGTTGGCACGTTATGTAAATCGTAGATAAAAACAGAATACAATGATTTGCAAATCCTTTTCAACTTATATTTAATTGAATACACTGTAAAGACAAGATGTTTAATGTTCAAACTGAGAAACTTTATATTTTTTTTTGCAAATAATCATTAACTTAGAATTTAAAGGCAGCAACAGATTGCAAAAAAGTTGGCACAGGGGCCTTTTTACCACTGTGTTACATCGCCTTTCCTGGTAACGACACTCAGTAAACGTTTGGGAACTGAGGAGACCAATTTTTGAAGCTTTTCAGGTGGAACTCTTTCCCATTCTTGCTTGATGTACAGCTTAAGTTGTTCAACAGTCCGGGGTCTCTGTTGTCGTATTTTACGCTTCATAATGCGCCACACATTTTCAATGGGAGACAGGTCTGGACTACAGGCAGGCAAATCTAGTACCCGCACTCTTTTACTACGGAGCCATGCTGTTGTAACACCTGCAGAATGTGGCTTGGCATTGTCTTGCTGAAATAAGCAGGGGCGTCCATGAAAAAGACGTTGCTTGGATGGCAACATATGTTGCTCCAAAACCTGTATGTACCTTTCAGCATTAATGGTGCCTTCACATATGCGAAAGTTGCCCATGCCTTGGGCACTAATACACCCCCATACCATCACAGATGCTGGCTTTTGAACTTTGCGCCTACAACAGTCCGGATGGTTCTTTTCCTCTTTGGTCCGGAGGACACAACGTCCACAGTTTCCAAAAACAATTTGAAATGTGGACTCGTCAGACCACAGAACACTTTTCCACTTTGCATCAGTCCATCTTAGATGAGCTTGGGCCCAGCGAAGTCAGCGGCGTTCCTGGGTGCTGTTGATAAATGGCTTTCGCTTTGCATTGTAGAGTTTTAACTTGCACTTGCAGGTGTAGCGACGAACTGTAGTTACTGACAGTGGTTTTCTGAAGTGTTCCTGAGCCCCTGTGGTAATGTCCTTTATACACTGATGTCAGTTTTTGATGCAGTGCCGCCTGAGGGATCGAAGGTCACGGGCATTCAATGTTGGTTTTCGGCCTTTTCGCTTACCTGCAGCGATTTCTCCAGATTCTCTGAACCTTTTCACGATATTATGGACCGTAGATGATGAAATCCCCAAAAATCTTGCAATAGCTCATTGAGGAATGTTGTTTTTAAACTGTTCGACAATCAGCTCACGTATTTGTTCACCAAGTGGTGACCCTCACCCCATCCTTGTTTGTGAATGACTGAGCATTTCAGGGAAGCTGCTTTTATACCCAATCATGGCACCCACCTGTTCCAAATTAGCCCGTTCACCTGTGGGATGTTCTAAATAAGTGTTTGATGAGCATTCCTCAACTCTCAGTCTTTTTTGCCACTTGTGCCAGCTTTTTTGAAACATGTTGCAGGCATCAAATTCCAAATGAGCTAATATTTGCAAAAAATTACAAAGTTTACCAGTTCGAACATTAAGTAACTTGTCTTTGCAGTGTATGCAATTGAATATAGGTTGAAAAGGATTTGCAAATCATTGTATTCTGTTTTTATTTACGATTTACACAACGTGTCAACTTCACTGTTTTTGGGTTTTGTACATTGCATTACTTTCAGTTCGTACATTTTGTTTCGTTCATTTTCACCGTGATCACATGGTGCCAGCCAAATGAATTGATGCTGGTCCTGCTGTGGCAGGACAAAAAGCTTGTGAGGATGCTGTCGACCCGCGGGCCACATGCGCGAAACAGTGAAGAGGAATCGTCAGGGCGAGCGAATAGTGAGACCACGTTGTATTGTTGATAACTACGGTATGAGGGGTGTTGATCGCAGTGATCAACTGGCTAGTTCGCACCCGCTGACTGTGAAAAAGTTGAGACACTGCGAATCTTGCGTAGTTTGCGCCAGGAACGGTTTAAGGAAAGAGTCACGCTACATGTGCGTGAGTTAAGAGATTTCATTACGCGTTGAACTGTGCTTCCAAACTTATTACTGTCAAGAATGTTTTATGCAAGTTTCTACTTTCATGTCGCAGTCATTCTGTCACCTCGCAATCTTTTTCTTTGTAAGTAAAAGATTTATATAGCGTAATTTATTGCATCCTTGTCGTATATCACATGAACTCAGCTCAGTGTTTGGATGGTTTAGATGCTAAACAGCGCAGTCCTTATCACCCATTACGCCAACGACCATCAGTGAAAATAATCCAGGCCAGTGCACACGGCAGCACTCACTGCTGCCCTGTTAAACACGACTCGCATGAGCCATTATTCATAGACGGATCCGGGACTCTAGCCCGGCAATTGTTCGCGAGCAAACACTGCTCCGAGCACTAAGTGGTTAAGATGAAACGCCCAATAATTTGTGTGCGAGTCATGCGTTTAATGCCATGATTACTTTGGATTTAAAAAAAAAAAAAAAAAAAAAAAAACACAACACAAAAATCCAAACATATGAAAGGTAAGCGACAAGCCCCATCATAAAAAAAAAATTTATAATTAAATAAATAAATAAATAAAAGAGTCTTATACTCACAATGGCCTTCTCCTTGCGTACTTTAACGTCCTGCCATTGGTAGCCCTCCCTGGAGTCATAGCAATTTATGCGCATGTAACTTGGGCTGCGAAACACAGGACAAAAACAAATTAACCAGGCATACGCTCCAAGTGGCTCTTCTCTTAAGTGGTGCAATCAGCTTCAAGGACTGCAGTTTTGAAAAACTCTGCTTAAAAGGTATGCAATTGAATCTTTCAGTAGACTTCAATACAGTCAACAGAAGACATACTACCCTGCGATGTATTTAGTTGGCCCATATACAGGGAGGGAAAAAAAAGGATGCTGATGTCCCAGAATATTGCAAATTTCCACTGAACAGAAATATACACATCTTCTTGGAGAAATGTGCAAGGAAAATATAGCTTCTCACCAATCCAGAATAAACAGGGTACATTCAGATTTTGCCCAATTTGCCCAAAGTGCATTTAAAGGAATCTGGGAATCTTGTCATTTTCTATTGAACAGGAACCACCAAATATTCAACTTTCGTGACCAGCGCAGCACCGAGAGGGCTGATCCTATCAAGGTGTGCGCTTTATCTTTTAAGATGAAATTCTGCTATCAGAGCCCAACCCAAACAGTGCACCCAGTTTATCTTGACCTTCATCAATACTTAAATTTTACAACAGCCAATTTACACACAAGACTTTGGCTAGGTATTACACTCAAGAGATCTTGAACATTTGAGGGTTTTCATTAACTTTCTGATCCAAGTGGAAAATGGCAGTTATGCTACGAGTCAGCAGTTCTGCGAAGAATAGACAAATAGACGACCAGGATACAGCATAAACCCACTGGATTGTTGGCCCAGGGGAGCTAAAATACAAGACCTGATGATTGTTTCTATTTGAAGGCAAAATCTTTTTTGTACTTCAAAAGGGGAACAAACGGACAATATGTATTGTTTGGGGGGGCAATGAAGCTTTCATTAACAAACCTGCGGTTCCTGGTCCACCACGAATGCTGCGAATCCCGAGGCGAGCAGGAGCGCGAGCGGGATCGGCTCCAGGACCGGGAGCGTGAGCCGTGATAAGAGTAGCGCTGGTGTGGAGGCGGAGAGCGGGAGCTGGAGCGAGAGGAGCAGCTGGAGCTGCTCTCAGAACGACGGGAACGGAACCTGAGAGGGAGGGAGGGAGTGAGAGAGTGCCCAAATCAGGAATCATGCACCAACACACAATGACAGACCAAGAAAACAGATGTTATCACTTCATCCAAGGCGGTATGGAGATATTAGGGAGCTAGAAACCAATGAATGATCTTTCATAAAACAACGACTTGCCGAAATTCCCCCAGTGCAATGAAGTTAACAACCAAAGTGTATTTTTGACCTCAAGTGTGACCTTGACCTTGGCGATCTGAATATCTGCACACAAGTCAATATTTTGAGCTTTTATGAGTACACAAAATAATCTCAGGATCTTACAAAAGTGTAGGCTTCCAGCCAAGACACTTTTGGACTCCATATAAAAACAAAGATGATCACTCCAAGATATAAGGCAGTTAAGAATGTGACTAGCAGGTACGCACGCACGCACGCACGCACGCACGCACGCACGCACGCACGCACGCACGCACGCACGCACGCACGCACGCACGCACGCACGCACGCACGCACGCACGCACGCACGCACGCACGCACGCACGCACGCACGCACGCACGCACGCACGCACGCACGCACGCACGCACGCACGCACGCACGCACGCACGCACGCACGCACGCACGCACGCACGCACGCACGCACGCACGCACGCACGCACGCACGCACGCACGCACGCACGCACACACGCACACACACAAAACTGACATACTTGGCAAGTACTGAAGGGGGGAGTTTTAAGCTCTGAGCAACACATGATCAACCCAACAGATTAGAAGGAAAGATCGTAGCAGCTGATCCAAAATGAAGAATCAAATAATAGGGCAGACAGGAAAGGAAATTAATGCCCAGCCAAGAAGCTTACAAGCGCATCCTGATCATGAACCTCCCAGATGAAATGGAAGCATTTGGGTAGTGTCAAAGGTGGCTGTAATTCCTTCATAGTCCATACACGTGCTACCCAAAAGTGAAAGCAGCTCAACTTTAACTTGCCTTCATACTTCTCATTTTCAAAATCCAAAATGCTTAATTCCAGAGCCCATTGGCAAATCTGCACCACTGTAAAAACACTGACTGCTCTCAGTTCCGGCATTTCTCAGATACTGTACATTTCGCTTTTGAAGGGACGATGATACAAGTTCTTGAACAATTTCAATGAGTCCCCAGAGACTAAAGCACATACTTTCTGATACCAGGCTGATAGCTACCCACCTCTTCCTAGGTGGAGACCTAGAATCGGACCTTGACCTCGAGGTGGATCTAGAGTTGGATCTAGATTGGGACCGTGAGGATGACCTCGAACTGGACCTAGAGCTGCTAGACTCTGAGCTGGAGGGCCGCCTACGATATCGCCTTCTTGTCCTGCCCCTCTCTCTGTCGCCAGGGGTAGAAGGGTGCTTTGGAAAGCGGAGGTTGCCTCCGCTTTCATTTTTGGGCCGCTCGGCCGTCAGGGCCGGGGAAATATCACTTCCAGCCTCCGGCCTACAGGGGGAACTGTCTGGGGACAGCAGAACTGACCCCGTCAGAGTCCTGTGGTCTAGTGGCTCGCTCATGAACCTTGCAGGTGAGGGGAGGGGCGTGGCCCTGTTCGGGGTCGCTCCAGCAATGCGCCGCGCCTCGGTCAAGATGGAAGCGTGTGAGATGGGCTTGATGACAATGGCTGGTTGCTGCTTCCTGCCAGTACAAAAGCCCTTTGCAGGTTCCGCAGGCTTCTGAGAGGGCAAGCAGTAATCGTGATCACTGAAAGCGGAGGGTATTTTGGGGGCTGGGGTTTCCTGGGGGATGTGGGTCGAGGCAGTCACCGGAGACCTGCTGCCCGCTTTGCTCCCTGTAGTCAGCTGGGGGACAGCGACCTTGAAAGGCGATAGTTTTGAACTCCCCTCCTGCTTGACTTTCCCCAACAGAGTCACAGGGGTGAGAGGCTTCCAGACCTGGTGTGGGGGAGTGGCTGGCGGGGTGAGGCCTGAGGAAAGATGCAAGCAGTCAGGACACTGACATCACAAATGCAGGCAACTGGCACAAGTCCAGCCTGTAACTAAAGCCTTGAATCAGAGCCTAGAACAGGGGTGGGCATTCCCAGTCCTGAAGGGCCGGTGTGTATGCAGGTCTCTATTTCTATCAATTACCCTGACTAAATGAGATAATAATTGATTGCATACACAAATGTAGATTTGTCCAATGATTAGATCAAAGGAAAATATCTTATGAAGGGAGACAACAGTCTGAGATTCATTAATGATAATTTGAAGAAATGTGCCTGAAATATCTGATTTCATAAATGGTTTGGCTAATTAAGATACTTAACTAATTGAAGGCCAGAAGTTGGTGTGAAAACCAGGGACAGATATGGCCCTCACTGCCCACTTCTGGCCTAGAATGACAATACCTCATGCTAGATGCATATCGGTTCCAATGGAAAAATAACATTGCCCCCCTCCCTGTATAAGTTCAGAGCCTCTGTGACCAAGAGTTTCCGGAAGCACAACAGATCCCCACTCCAGCATGAGTAATGCGTGAGAACAGTCCAGGTACCAGCGTTCCGCCATAATTTTTAATAAACTCACGCAGTAAATAATGACATTTGAGATAGATTTACCTTGGAGACACCAATGTGGATAGCAACAAAACCGCCCAGCCAGACACTGCATTAAAGGACAGGTAGCGGAACTCACCAGCAGTGCTTCCCAGGTCAGGTCCGCGGGGACGCTCCAGTGGCTTTTTGTCAGGTTGCCGCTCCGAACTGTCAAAATAGGAAAAGGTGAGCCTGTAGAAATTTGAGCTGCAGGGCTGTCATACAGCTCCACACTGTAAGCACAATATCACTTATTGAGTCTCCTGCTCCATAATTAAAACATAAACCAGCAAAGAAGTTCCCCGAAATCAATAAAACCCATGGTAACTCAACCTCCCAACAATCAGAATTACTTCAATACGAACAGCCATTTTTCAAATAATCAAAATAAAAGTACTGCAAAACCATGTAGAAGGATATCCTTGAATTTCCATCTTCTCCCTGGGGTTATGGGTCTTTTGCTGGTTGGTG
This sequence comes from Gymnothorax reevesii, assembly GCA_029721435.1. Lineage (NCBI taxonomy): Eukaryota > Metazoa > Chordata > Actinopteri > Anguilliformes > Muraenidae > Gymnothorax > Gymnothorax reevesii. The sequence goes on from CM056582.1 coordinate 67,476,904, forward strand.
GCAACATGGTGCAAATCAAGGTGCTACACCAGCAGGTGGAGGGCTGCTTGTAGCAGTGCTGTAGGGTAACTCACCTGGAGTTTCCTACAGCAGGGGCTCTGCCCAAGAGCACAGGCATCTTCAGCTTCTCCTCGGCTGGATAGAGGAGAGCGAGGGCATGTCAGTGCAGAGGCAGGGACTTTGCTGACATAAAGCAGACCTTGCAGACAGTCGCAAAAATCGCACAGCTAAACTGATGTTAGGGGCAATCTTTGCTTTAATTTCAAAACACAAAAGTTCAAACCCCGGAAATCAAATCCAGTGGCCCAAAGCAGCCAGCTGTGAAAAACAGAATTGCACCCAATCCCTCATGTTGGGGCCCAGCTCATACAAGCCGAAAGCTCATTACATACGCTCTGAAAGGGAGCCGCAGATGAGATTCAGTAGCCTGTGCACTGTGGAGGCAGATGATGGCAAAAAAAACTAACAAAAGAGTCAAAAGATTTGCAGACAGAGCAGAAAAGCAGAGGTGCCCCGAGGTTATGTGATCACAAAGTCCAGTTACTCAGCATCTGCTCTTAATCCCCCATGGATGCTAGCGTCCGTGAACTGCTCAACAGATAACTCAGTTGCAGTATCCTAATTATATCAGGTAGAATATTGAATTGAGTATTGTATTGAATACTCAAGAAGAAGCAATGCCAATAAAATACTTAAGATATGGACATGCCGAGTCCCACCACTGTTGCCCAGGAATTGTATTAAAGCTCCTCGGCTAACAGGCAAAGTTATTGGCCAATAGCAACCAGCCAGCAGTTGATAAAAATTAGCTTACCAAAAAAAAAAAAAAGGTTTCCATCATAGCGGCAAGTTTAAGCCACAATAGCTCAAAAGTATGGCAATGGAGTGCTGAGACAAAAAAAAAATAAATCTGGTTTTCTAAGGCAAAAATTCCAGATGATACATGTTATTCCACTATCCATTCATAGAGACCAAAACTATAAAGAAATATCTACAAATAAATCAGCAGTAGGGTAATAAGTCCTTCGCAGCATTAAGTGGTCACTTATTGCCTTAAATAATCTCTCCCTGATACACAGTCTGATTAGAACCTGCTGAAACTGTACGGAACTGTTCTGTTCAAGTCCTGCAGTAGTTAATGCCCACATTAAACTTTTTCTGGTCATTATCGGTTGACAAGAGTTTACTCTAAGAGAGGAAAGCATGAAATTTTCACCATAATTGAAAGAAACTGATTGGGCATCCAGGAAAGGTGTACAAACTGGTGCGAACAGCAAGTTAGGCCGAATTATCTCAACTTTGTGCATTCAAATTACCCAAGCGCATTAAAAGCAAAGCAACAATGCACAACCTACAGCGCGTTAGAATTACTTTCACGAGATGGAAAAGCTATACGAACGTGGACCTATATCTTACGAACGTGGACACTGATCAGTGAGTCCGAAAGTGACAGGACTGGAGGTTTTTCTAAGCTCAAAACCTCTTATTCTCTTGTGCTTTTTTCTCTTGGTGCTTTGATTCACAAACGGGATAGTCACCCTGATGAAGGCCTTGTAAGGCCGTAACGCGTAGGTGCGCTTTATAATCTTGCCGATGCATTAGCCATTTAATAAAGGCTTTTTACTTTTTTCACTACCAGAGTGCCTGAGACTCTTTTTTCATATTTTTGTTCCATTTATTCTCTGCTGCGGGAACCTAAGATTATCATGGAGTCTCTCGCCTCCATGTGCAAGTATTTCTGTCTGGAATATTTCAGTTTTTATCCCCCGCCATGCGACAGCCCAGAAGGGGGATCATGTCGTGGCGCAGTCCGTCTGCTCATCCATCTATATAGGAAGGAACTTAGCTGGTGATAATCAACTCATCCTAGTTTCCATCGGACATCCCTGAACCTTTGCACACATTCGCTGCAGACAAACCGATGACACACATTGCAGTTGCAACTCCGGCAAGGGATGTGGTGCTGTCACAGCGATATTGTTCAGCTCATTATAAAGCATTTCTGTTTTCCACCATGGCCGAGAATATTATACTACTGAAGGCAGGAGGTCACATTGGTCATAATACTTATTATCATTAACAATTGGCCTTTTAGCAATTACACCTCACTCAACAAAATCTAGTTTTATGCCATTTTAACATGTGGGCAGCTCAAGGACTTCAGTGTACCCACTGTTACGCTCAATGCAGTATTCCAGCTAGACAAGCATTACTGCCTGCTTTTTCCTGGTGATGAAATCTAAATATTATTACGGAGTTGGCGAGTTGCGTAATTCCACACATCTCCTCCGAAACCATCGTAAATAATGAGTCCATTTTCCCATTCACCAGTTTTACTGTGTGACAAAGCTGATGCGCCAGGTTTCAAGCTTAATTATGAGGTGAAAACCGCATTTTGAAGCCGTTTCTGCAAGTAAAACCGGCTAATTCAATCAGCTGTTATCGTGCTTGCACATTTAGCCCGTACGTAGCACGGGTATGAGCAAGCATCTTCTATTTATACATAAGGTATATTTCGGATATTACTGTGGCAGTGAATTCCATTCGCTCTTTATCGCACATGGAAAAAGTTTACACTAGTTTGCGGTTGACTTCGGTGCTCGGTGAACACTAGCAGGTTAGGTTGGCATGACCAACAGAGGGGGACTGGAGGACTGAGTTTAACAAATAGTTCTCACTTTTTTGTTTTTCCATGCCTACTAAGGGCAACCCCCTCATCCACACCATGGGATGTTGGAAAGAGCATCTGGCTTCCATACAGGGTAAATGTTCTGACAGTAAAACAAGCAGCTTTTTTTAAAATGAGTACGTGCTGGCTAACTGAGTTCTGGGGGGGGGGGGGGGGGTGGGGGGGGAGTGTACAGATTTCAAAACTTTATCACGGAGAAAAAGCATTGTTTGGGTTTGGAGAGGTTGTTAGAGACTCCTATTGGAGTGCTCCTGCCAACTGTCCTTTGAAAATCATTCATTCATATTGAGCATCATGAGTTAAAATGGTGGTAAATTCATGCTAAAATAGGATTTCATGATTTCACTGTGCACCATCTGAAGCCACATGTGGAGCCATTTGGGGAGCACTCTTATTTAGGTCCTGGACTGTAGGAAATTTTTAATATCACACTCACATGATGTAACAAACTTCTGGTCAAGGAGCTCAGGATTCCAGAGATGTGCCGTTTTACCACAGAGTAGGGCTGCTCGATTAATTGTATGCAATTAATTTAAGCGCAATAAAAGTAACTGCCACTATGAGGCAGACAGACATGATTGCTTTTTACTTTTTCTTTGACACATACATAATGCGGTCATTTGAAATGCTTCCGGGAGGAAAACTGCAAGTTGAAGTCCGCTAATTCCCAGCGAGATTGGACAGCCTCCATCGCCTTGGCATAATTGGCTTACCTTAAATCAATTCCTGTGTACTTTGCCTGACTTGCAATCAAGTCATTTATTCAGCCAACTGACTGATCAAAACAAAAATGTTGCCTATAATGATTAAGAAGTGATAATGAGAAGCAGACAGACCTAACTAGGCTGCCGCGTTATATTGAAAGAATGTAAGTAATCTTAATGAATAACGGACCTCTGAATTCCACCTCTCACTGGGGAATTTTATATGCATTTTGAAAGATATTTCTTAATGAAATTATTTTAAGATGGCCCTGGTTTTAAGTGCTTAAAAACAGTGGCGGGCGGTGGACGGAAAACCGAGGGGATGGAAAACAGATGAGATATCAATCATTGTTCTTGGTCATCATGTTAGTTTCCCTTATAATGAAATGTTTAGGCGAGCGAATAATAAATTCTATGAAATGTTTAATTCACATGCCTTAATAGGAAACTCTTTACGAAAAAACCACTGTGGATTTTCCGCGTTAAATTCGTCACATCCAGTCGTCTAACCTGTGGTAATGATTGTGAAATTGAAAAAGCTTGAAATGCGCTCTTTTTGGTGTTCAATTGATGCGTTTGATTTTGTCTTAACGAAGACAATTGGCTACACCTGAGAGGGGAAGGTTAGAGTGTTCTTTACCAGAGAAATTGACTGAAAACAGAAAACAGAAGACTAATAAGCAGTTTTAAGACATGTTAATCGCCCTCCTTGTTCTCTGTCCACCACCCGCCACTGCTTAAAAATATCGGCAACGTGAAGTGGAGAACATTTTGTGAAGCCTAATTGGCTAATTGAGCGAATCAACTGTTTGATTGCAAATTGAGCAAAATGGTAAGGGGGTGACAATTGTTGGTAGGGGATGAAGACTTTGCAGACCTTCACTTTGCGTTGTTCAGCATGTAATTTACCTCAATGTGTTTTCCAAGTCTTCGCTGAATTTATCTATTGCGTGCAATGCAACGCTTAAAAACCAAGACCCATATTAAAATGATTTTATTTTTAAGAAATCTTTTTAATCTTATGTAAAAATTATACGAGAGGTGAAATTCATAGGTCTGCTGTTAATTCAGATTATTAACATTCTTTCAATCTAACACGGCAGCCTGATTCGGTCAGTCTGTTCCTCATTACCTCTTCTTAATCATTATTGGCCACATTTTTGGTTTTGATTGGTGAGTTGGCTGAATAAATGGCTTGATTGCAAGGTAGGAAAAGTACAGGGGAATTGATTTAAGGTGAGCTAATTGTGCCAAGGCGATAGAGGCTGTCCAACCTCGCTGGTAATTAGCGGACTTCAAATCACAGTTTTCTTCCCGGAAGCTCTTCAAACGACCGCATTAGGTATGTGTCATAGAAAAGATAATAAGCAAGCTCGTCTGTGTGCCTCATAGTGGCAGTTACTTTTAATGCACTTAAAATAATTGCGATTCGATTAATTGAGCAGCCCTACCACAGAGCCATTTTTCGATTCTCATTATACCAACTTAACAACTACAATGTTGAATTTTCATTGAGTCTTTTTGTTCCAACCCATATTCTGTTCTAAAATTATGAAAATAAACTGAAATAATCAGGTAATCTATCAACTGCCTTTAATGCAATGCAAATAGTCAATGACACTGAATTTAAACATCTAAAAAGAGCTGCAATAAAAAAAAAAAAACACTGTCAAAAAAAGTACTTGAAGCAACTGCATTTTAATTTAGTCGCTCGGTAATTTAGAGAAGAGTCTCCACAGCAAGGTGTGCAGCGGAGCATTACCCCACAACACCAGCACAGACACGTCAGCCCACTGATGCGACCTTTGATTCCAACTTCCTGTTGATTTCTCATTGCAAGCATATCCCCTGATACTCTCCAAATCATAAAGCAATTAAAAGTGGTTATTCTCCAGGAGATAAAGAACAGAGAAAAGGTTATACACACACCCACCATGCCAGCTGGGGCAAACAGCATCCAGAGTGCATTGTCACACTAGCAACAAGAGATTTGGTACCTTAATCATTAACTGGGAATAAGGGAAGGCTTCCACTGGCCACTCCCCCCCAATACAGGCCCTTTCATACATTACAAACATGCCTAAGCGCAAGGTCATTACGCCACCTATGGCTGACCGCTGTGTTAGAGAAACACTTCAAATTATGGTAACTAAATAAATTCTCTGGACTCACTTTTCCAAGGGGCTAGGGCCCTTTTGCGAAAAACCTCATAAAAGAGCAGGATGTGACAGGCACGAGCCAAGCGCCTCATCATAATCAACTCCATCAATAATGCACCCCAGCAGCTGCATTTCAATGTCATGCAGTGTGACTAAGGACAACAGAAGAACCTTACATCCCTAATCAGAGAAGGGGGAAAAGAAAAAAAAAAAAAAAAAAACTGAATGTGTTGTACATACCTTGCTTCTCCTCAAACTGCTCCAGCAGGCTTGTTAGATCAGTGGCTTCAATTCCTGCAAGACAAGGCTCAGATTCATAAGGCGTTCCCGCCCATGTGTTCAAATTAATATAAAAATGTAATGAATCATTGCTGAAAAAATGAAGCAAAGCTTATAACAATATAAAGAAAAAATGTCACTACAGAAACCAGAGCATCTTTATGCTCTGCTCATTTAACTACACCATTAGGAATGTAGATAATACAGCATGTGGCCCCACCAGGGTAATCAAGTCATGCATCAGGAGTACAGGATACTCAAAGGATCTTGGACTTGGACACCCCAAGGTCCACACTAAGTGAGGATGTGCCCATGTTGAACTGCAATTTTTTTTAAGCGCAATAAGACCATTGGGGCGCCATACGTCGAATAGGTGAGCTCGTACTTTTCCTTTGTAAATTAAACCCGACTAAATTCCAACACGTTTATCTGAAGCGTCACTCCACCGTTCATTACCTTTATCAAAAGTCCCAAAAATTCCTAACCCAGTCCCAGAAATTCATTATACCAGTACATAATGGCACTGTGTGGTACTACAAGCATGAACACCTACCAATCTCAGATGTTGATTCCAGGCAGGGCTTGGGTTTCCCCTTTGCTGAGGGGGGCATCTGGACAGGGGTCAGCCTCTTCCGAGTTGCTCGCATGGCCCGCTCCAGGACAGCAGGGACGAAGGCCGGAGGGGGGACAGGGGGAGATGCAGGGATGGGGGCAGCAGCCAGCTGGGGCGGGGCAGCTTTCTTCACCGGTGCAGGGGTGGCCTGTAATTTTGGTGTCTGCGGTATTGCCTGAACTGGCGGCACATGTTGTGGCTGATGCCGAGTACCAGAAGCGCAGGGCAGAGGGGCGGCTGCAGCAGCAGGGGAGGGCTCCTGACGCTTTGTCTCCAGGCTCCTTGGCTGGAGGCTGACGCCCTGTGGCGGGGGTGCCGTAGTGGAACTTTGAACACCGTCAGAGACGGGAGGAACGCTTTGGCAGGAGCGGTCCTGTGGCTGGGAAAGAGTGGGTACAGTTTTCTTCTGAGGCTCAGACGGCAGACTAGGGCTTTGAGGCACCTCAGCACTCTTGGGGACCGGCGTGGGCTTTGCAGGAGTGGCACTGGCCTTATTGGTGGAGCCCAGTGATGCAAGTGGGACCAGGAGGGCCTGGGGTGTGGGCGGCGCCTGAGCGCCCACGGGCTGCCACACGGGTTCTGCAGGGGGTGCGGGCTTAGAGGCCGCCTGTGTCTGCGAATCCATCAGGCAGGGGATGGGCGGCAGCTCAGTCGGGGGCTCCGGTAAAGAGGGCCACTTGGTGCTCTGGTCTTCTTGCCGTAGCACCGGAGCGGGCTTCTTCTGCTGCCGCAGGAGCCTGTACTGCTGCAGGCTGAGAGGCCTGGGCTTGGGTTCAACGGGCACAGAGACAGGCTCTAATGGGGGGGCAATAGACTCGACTGACGAAGACGGGGGTGCAACGGATGAAGACGGGGGCTCCTCCGTGTGCCCAGGGGCCGACTCACAAGGCTGCTTTTTGATTACAGGCAGCGGAGGTGCCGGTGCAGAATCTGGCTCACCATCTTCCACTGCAGGCTGCGCCTTTTCAAATGCTGGGGCTTCGATGTCTTCGCTGCCACACCCGTCGTCCACTGGTGACTCGAAAAAAGAAGTCAAAACAGGGGCAAAAGTCACCCTCTTCTTCTTCTTCCCGGTCTGCCCAGTCTTCTCAACGCCGCCCTCCTGGGGTCCTCTGGGAGTCTCCTTCAGCAAATTAGCCGATGCACTGCGAAGGGACCTCCTCCTTTCGGAGACCTCGCCGCCACCCGTGTCGCTTTTCCGCTTCTTTTTGCGTCCAGATGGGTATTTCCCAAATGCCTCAACCCTCGGCCGCTCCTCGTTCGCCTTCTTGTCATCATCCTCCTCCATGGCGGAGGCTGGGAGGGCGTGGTTCTCTTTTAACGGAGAGGTCGACTCCTCCAGCTGCTGAGGCGACAGCTCCTGCTGAGGCTCCAGCTCCAGCCCCGCCTCCTCTTCCATATTCACTGCTTCCATTTGGCCCAGGGAAGACTTCACCGCCAGGACTGGCTCCCCTTGCTCTCCTTGGTCCACCACCTCCAACAAAATGGCCCCTTCCGGAAGCAGCTCTTCATCCCCTCCCGGCTCCAGGCTTACCTCCAGGCAGTATGTATGCATGTGCCTCACAAGGTCACCCAGGGACATCGTGATGCAACTCCGGCCCTCTTCCACGGACAGAAGAGCGCCTTCCTCCCCAGCATCGGGCGAAGAGGGATTGCCCGAACTAGGCGTTAATCCCCCTCCGCCATCCTCCTCTTCCTCTTCGCCATCGCTCCTTTGGAGAGCAACATCTGGCACTCGGGGGAGAGCCCTGACCTTCTGCTCTCTCTCCACGCAAGATTTCTCCGGCTGCAGAAGACAAAAAAAAAAAAAATTTCTACCATTATTCTCCACTTCCATGAAAGATTTTTATTTTCCTGCCATCTGATATGTCCAGTCAGACAGGTGAACTCTATGCAAGCAGCACCAAACCCTGTTGACCACAGGCGATCCACCATTCCCTAGGTTCTTAAAATGACCCCAATACAACCCTCTCAGGGTTTCCGCTTCACGTAATTGACCGTGGTGCACCGCCGGGTCAAAATTTAAGCCGCCACACCTTCAGAATGTTTTTTTTTTTTTTTTTCAGATTTCAAAACATTGAAAAGCAGATATCATGAATGGGCATATATGCACGCGCATATGCATGCCAACCACATATACTTAACATAATCAAAGTTTGAAATGATAATTTAAATTTCATTAAGTGTAACACAATGTTGCAATGACCTTCATTTGGGGGGGGGAGGAGAGGCACCGGAAGTGTTGTTTTCCGGCAACAAAAACAAGAGCAGCTCACTCACAGCAGAAAGGAAAGAAAGGAAAAGATAGAAAAGAGAAAAGGTGGACGAGTTTGTTAGATTTTACGTTCAAACATACCTGCCAAATAGACCTTAGGCAGTAAAAGAGAGGGAGATTTTCAGGGGCCCTTGTGTCAACTTTAGGGATAACCTTCCATTGTTAACGGTAAGGTTAACATCGGGCCCCTTGAAGTTTGGTAATCATCTTCAGTGTTTCCCCGAGAATTTTTTTCAGCAGCGGGGCTACTGAGTCCGTCTCCATGAGGATGTGACGTCGAGCCGTACTCATGCGCGTGAAAATGGTTTCAAATTAAATGACCTTGGAATCCTTATAGACAGGATTATAACATGTTTGTATTTTGTCTCAATTTACAGCTTTTGACATTTATCTGAAGAAAATAAAAACAATTAATGTCACAACACAAAAATTCTCTCACACCTTATATTTATTTACAGACCAGAAGACTTATCTACACAACCTACAAACAGCCTGTGAACATTTAATTTTTCTGGGCTTTTTGTAAAAAAGCTCCATAGCTCATCTATAGTTGAACTCAGCAGTAGGGGGGCCATTGATGCTCACACGCATCATTGCTCTTGACAAGTTGCAATGCTGCAACCTAATCTTAAACAGCCTCAACACAGGAGCAGTTAATGATTGCGATCCTTCAGAAACACCAAAAACAGCACTCATCATAATGACTTCCAGCAGTTATGACTACCAACCCCAGGCAACGTTGCCATAAAAACAATATTTATCGTAAGTGTATTTGTGACAAAACAACTCATAGCTTTTGGCTTTTTGAGCATTACATTTAAGCATAAAAACCATCAATTTCAATACCTGGTCATCACAAATCAGATGTCTCAAATGTAAGGCCTCGATTAGCAAAAGCTATATGCAGTGGGATAAAATTTAACTTTATAACACTGAGTAAATCCATTTGCGTGTCTTGCAAACTTGTATAAGACATAGTCTCTTCATTGACACAATGACTCAGGCAGAAAAATTATTGCCAAATGAATTTAATCTCGCAAATGAAAGAGTATTACAGTTAAAATAAGCTATGGTTAAAATGAGAGAGAAAAACAGAAGGCTTCACTTCTTAATGACAGACACCTCTCGCAGTTTACCTCCCCGATTAGGAACAGTTCCTCAGACTGATTGGTGGAACAGATTAGGATGTAATTTTTTTTGAAAGCCTTGTTATACATTGCACTATATGCACTGCCGCACATCAATGAATATGGAAAATATCAATCGCCTACGTCTTTACAATTTCTGGATTTGCGTAAAATAGTTTGCAAGGTTCATTGAGCAATAAGCCATGTGAATCCGTTCTATAGTCTGGATGTAGAGACAACTTAAGAGCGTTGTTAGGTATGATGCACAGCTGAGTGGTAACGAAAATAATTTCTGCAAGGTCTGCGAAAGTTTCTGATTTTTTGCAGATTGTCATCCTTGCGGAATCACATCAATTATATCAACATAGCCAACAGGCAATCGCTTTGTAAATAGCATTTCATAATCATTACATGTCATGCATTGGTGGTGGCTGTTCAGTTTATAAACTGTTTGATTGTGAATCGGGCAAACCTTATCGCAAACAGTTTAAGCAAGCAATTATACGGGATGTTACTGAAGGCCTTCCTGACACCTAACGGCACGGCACTGCTAATATGGCATAAGACTGTTGGCTCGAGAAGCTTTTGCATTTATTAACTGACAGACTGTACATTTTCTGTCAACTTGCTGCTAATCTTTCTGAATCGCTGTTGTTCCATTCGCCATCACCGTCTCTTTCTCCTCCCGCAAACTGCCCGAAGGAGCTACGCTGCTACATTCACATTACCTGCGCAACTCGCTATATAGAACATGTATAAGCTTGAAAGTTACCTTTTACGTTGATGTCCTAAGAGGGTCCGACAGGATTTGATGCGCTCGTTGATGACTCAAAACAAGTTCAAAATAACGTTGTGCATTGTTGCGCTCACACAGTGCAAGTAAACATCATTAGAAGCACACTGATATTAATGATCATGTGAAATTTCAGCAGCAGCACTCGTAATCCAGAATGAATGGGAAACACTGACCTTTCACATTTCAGATACATTATGCAAAATGGCATAAATAACGTCAGGTAATTTTCAGTAATATCATATGCCTGATTGCATTTTCGGATGAGAATATTACAGTATTTCCAAAAGAAGAGGAAAGTTTCCGATGAGGAGGAGAGTCAGGTGATGTTTCGATCAGTAGCGATCCGTTGGCAGTGACAAAGGCCTTTGAAAACCTCACCTTTCAAAGCTAAAATAGCTTAAACCTCTCGCACTTTCCCGATTAGCAGCGGTTGCTTAGATCAAATGGTTGAACGACAGTCAAATTTATTTTTGATAACATTGTAACAGCGCACCACAAAATTATGAAGCGTTTTGTTTCGCAAATAAATTACAACATAAAATATTAATTAGTCTGTATAAATTCTACACTCCTGTAGCTCGTGAAATGGCAATTAGTTTGCAAGGCTCATTCAGCAGTAAGCAACGAGAATCAGTTCTATATTCTAAATGGAGCCATGACCAAAGGGCGTCGTTGGGCACGATGCGCAGTGGAGAGACAGTGCTAAGGATGGCAAAAATAAATGCACTGAAGTCAGCAATTTTTTGCATTCATTTAGCCATCCCTGCAATGCCATATCAATTGTGTGACATACTGTAACTACTTGTCCAAGCCCCAGAGGTCACCAAATAAATATGCTTGTAAATTGTAAAAATTGTAAATATGAGATATTCTATATTTTCCCCTCATTCAAGCCAACTAGGCTATTATATCACTTGTAAGATTGCTGACAATTGATTTTTTTTGATGATTAAATCACTTATCCTTAAAAACTTTCACTTTTACGTGGTCATAATTTCACATTTCAAATTTCACGTTCCCCAAAATTTTTTTCAGCGCCTGGCCGCGGCCTCACGCTGAAGCCTTCCCCCACCGTTTCTAAAAATCCTGGAGGAGACCCTGCATCTCAACCTGCTGACTGGTACAATTAGTTGCGCCAACATAGATTTGCAATGACAACAGCATGGTGCATTTCCACAAACAGGGTTGGGAACCGCTGACTGTCACCACTGCAATAGCACCAGTCAATTTGAGAAAGTACAGATCTGCATCAGGACCCAATGTCCAAAGCAACACAGCCCGCAAACATGCATAATACTTCACCCATCGATACCAGAGGAATCACTCGGATGCAAGAAAAAAAATCCTACCAGCAGGCTTAATGCATTGGTGAAAAATCAGCCAATTCTGCATCACCCTGCAGGCCGACTGTCAGTATTCAGTGCTGGCAGAGGGAGCAAAGAACCCATTGTGAAAGCCTGAGTAATCAGGAAGTGCCTTGGGTGTGGGATTACTAGAGCGCCAATCTAAATCTTCAATAATACCCAAGCATGAAAAAAAAAACAAAAAAAAAAACAGCAGCAACCCTATACGGGATCTAGAAATGGGGCTCACCTTTGCTGGGACGGGGGTGGCGGATTTGGGGCTGCGTACAGGTTCTCTGCTCGGAGGGGATCGAGCCAGAGTCAAGAATCTTCTCAGCTGTGATGATATGTGAAAGGACAAGGTCAGAGTGCTTCACTCAAGACAGACCAAAACCCTCCCAAATTCAGGAAGTATTCTGCGCAGTTCATTCCAAACAGATTTCTGTGCCCCAACATAGTTCATTGCTCTCTACAAGACGATACACTCCATAACACAGAGATATAAGAAAACTACAGTGGACAATCCCGTTGTTGTGTATGTATATTGGGGCAGACGTTCAATGGACAATGCAGTATAACTGGCCTAAACCATGCTCGATAAAAACGAAAACTCGCTCATACGGGACAACGGCTGAAGCTCCGATTGGTCTGTAATGTCTTCCGATGAAATAAACATCGAATACACCAGATTTAAAAAAAAAATAAAAAATTTTAAATAAAATTTGTTGTTTGATTGCAATTCCTTATTTGTGTCCATTTTAAGTCTGAAAGGGTAAAAAGAACACGGAAAACAAGTCTAAGTTGTCGACATCCATGTTTAGCCTACGGTTTACATGTGCCTCATTGGACATATACACAAGGTGGCGAAGCTATTCTGCCGTTTCTGCTTTGGTCCAGCCCACACGTCGTCCACTCTAGTTTTCTTATATCTCTGCGCTCCATAATGCGTCAGTTGCACACAATTAGTCTTAAATACGATTTCATGAAGGGACATGGTGTGCAAACCCTCTCTAAAATCCTCTTCAAAACAAAGCTAAATTAGAGATGCACCAATCTTTCAGTATCGGCATCAGTCCAATACTGCCCAAAAACAAGTTGGATCGGAAATTAGAGGAAAAATCGGTTACCATCCAAAATGAAACGCTAGGAGACCTAGCCTGAACATCCTGCTTTGACTGAATTCTGTGAATACCTGTGCCTGATGTTGGAGCTAAAGGAATGCACGGGGGGGATTTATTCATCCGAACTTTCCTGTTTTGCTGTTTGAGCATTGTTGCATTGGATGGCTGTAATAATCAAAGCACATCGACCCAAATGGCTTATTAACAGTGTAACAGCTGGTAGAAGGGTGGGGGTGTGTGCCTTGTATTGGATTGGCATTAGTACTGCCAGATACTGAAGGTTCTACAATTGGTACTGAAGATGGAAAAAGTGGTATTGTGCAATCTCTAACCAAAATTAAACACATACAAGCCACCATTAGAAGAGTCAACCAGCTGCTGTGCCAACATCTGAATGAAACAAGTTAATTTTCATTTCTGTATAATCACTTATGCCTCACATTCCAGAAGTGTTCAATATGGCGAGTTTTTTTTTTTTTTTTAAACCCATAAGATTTCAAAGAGTTCCAGGAAGACTGTCCCACACTACAAAATGATTCAAAATACCAACAGATTCTTAAACAGCTAGTTGCAACCTCTAAAACTAGTAGTCAGGAACTTCAAATGTATTTTTATCAGGATTTATAAGGACAGGTGTTCAGGTAAGAAGACGTTTCTCTCTCCCCTCCCCCCCCCTAAAAAAAAAAAAACATAGGGCATGGTAGGCAAAGTAACAGGACCTTGTGAGGCATTAGGAAATGCAAGGCACGCACCGGAGACTGGTCACGACCCCGCTGGCCAGAGAACAGCTCAGAGTCAGGCAGGGAGTCAAAGGGGGACAGGTTCTCATCGTCGACGCTGTCCAGTATTTCCGTGAGAGCTGTAAGGAGCGTTGCTTCGCTCTCCTCCTCCAACTGACCTCGAGCCTGATAGCGCACATAATCAGCCATGTTATCAGCAAGTTCAAAACAAACACCATCCATATCACTTCAAAACTAAATGCAGAATGCAGGTAATGGGGGGGGGGCGGGGGGGGGGGGAGTCGAAATTTGATACACATGTACAGGACGTGAAGTTCATGCTTTTTTCATGCATGTCCAGTGGAGAGCTCAGAAAGACAATCCAAGTGTATGAATGTCTAAATACAAGGATGCAGCAACATTCAACAGTGATATGAAATGTGAGCGAGCTGCAACCAATGAACAGGCACCTTCAGCCACTTAAAGAAGCAATAGCAGTCCATAGATAAAGCTCCCCAAAATGGCCTAAGTGATGCAGTGCAGGAATAATCGCCTAACAACGGCAAATAACAAAATTCCGCATTTAAAAAGTAACAAAATTCCAATTAAAACGTGGTCTTCCGTGTAAATATGAGGTGGCTGGAAAGGGCGTGGCCTAACAAGGGAGGGGCAAGTTCCAACCTCTTCAGTTGCGACAGAGTCTTCAAAGATTGACAGGATGGATGGATCCAGGCAGCTGTTGAAGGCCTCCAGCCCGTCTGCAGAGTCAAGCTGGGCATCCAGGGACAGTCCAGCCCCCTCCCCAGAGAGATGGCCCTAAAAAAGCACAGAGAGGTTCATGGTGAGCAACTGCGCAGGGAGGAGTGCACCACCGGTGCACACAAACAAAGAAGGCAAGAGGGTCCTTAGGCAAGGGTCTGTGGCTTCGGACAAAAACCTCCCAAAGCTGGATTGCATTCCGGACAAATTTTTGAAGCAGTTCAACATGTGGTTTCCATTGTCAGCTGAGCTGCTCTCCAGAAAAAAAAAAAAGAAAAAAGTTTTACCTTTTCAAACAGGCATTCTGCAGGAAATCTGAGCAGATGGCAGCCATGACAAGTCTCCTCACGGTTACAGCAATTCAGGCTCCATAAAAAATAAACCAAAGAAAGGCAAACAAGATTGCAGCACCTCCACTCAGATTGGTAGGTCTCCCCCAACGCAAATCACATGGATGCAACATATCTAGAGTAACACCCACAACATTGTGAGTATTCGCAGAACAATCATTCACTAAGTGACCTCCTATGCATAATAAACAGTGACTCGGTAGTAACCACAATGACCTAGCAGGAGGACACACATCAACTACAGCAGGCCCTGAAGCTACCTGCTCGTCTCATCCTTTCATATAAGGGACACTGAAAATTCACAGCATGGTGCTCTTGAGGCAGTGAGAAGACCATTCATTATACTGCCTTCCCATACAATCAGTGCACATTAAAGATTTGTGTTTAATTAACTGTGCGCTCCCAGACTAAAAAAAGCATTAAACAAAGCCAGACCAAGAACATGTCCAGACAAGCAAGTATGAGGATGTCACAGGTGAACAGCTACTCCCCAAAGCCAGTGAATTCAGAATAACACAATGTTACAGAATAAGAAAATGAAAACTGGCACATTGGCTCGAACAGAAACAACTGTATGACTGAACATACAAGTTTGACTTCATCACTGCAATAAAAACAATGCACATTAAATAACCTGTACCATCCAAAGAGATTTTGTTTTGCAAATAACTGTAAATAACAGAACCACCTGGTAAGTGCAAATTAATGCAGGATTGATGCAGGACTAGTGTCCAACATCATTGTTACATCTGTATATATTAAAACAAATCAAGACAGCAACAGATCAACAGGCACAATAAGACATTCAAATTCTATTTGGATACACAGACTGACAGTTGTAGGAAGAGGAGTAATTTGTAAACTGCAAGACCATAATTTATACAAGACTTATAATCCTATACATTCAGATATTACTTTGGTAAAAATTAAAACTCAGCAGTTTTACTAATAAAAATTGTGCATGGTGTGCATTTATCATTATCAATACTGTGGTAATATGAACAAATCAACTCCTTTGTTAAAGCTTTAAATATCTGATGTGGGAATATTCAAGTTTGAAGTTTCATGTACACACCAAAAAAAAAAAAAAAAAAAAAAAATTCCTCCACGAAAAATATAAATACCAATTAATTACATATGTCAACTCACAATTAAAATGAGTGTGCAACTCATATACCCCTTACAGTCACTTTACAAGCCAGATTGGATAGTCAAGCCTGGCATAGTTGGTGACAAGCATGGATGCACTATAAGGATAGATGATTCAGGCCAAGTGCATCTTCTGAATTCAATGCAGCATGGGCTTACACCCGACGATCTTGAGAGATTTCATTAACTGATGAAATATTTTAAAGCTGTTTGTTTATAACTTCAACACATACAGGGTATTGAGACCAATTATTGATGATCGTCCCACAAATCATTTGCACAAGCTCGTCCAGAGCACAGTTCGAGGCATGCAAAACTTTGAACTGTTTTTTTGTGCAGAAAAAATTTGCAAATATTTTGCCATTTATGCAAATTATGTTGCCGTCTTGCCATAGGGTCACGGTGTTGATGCTTTTCAGAACTTTAATCTGCAGTCATTTATGTGGACAATCCCCACGTCAAGCATTTCTGACAAAATGATCACTCATGCAGCAGAGTACAAAACCAACTGCCGTAAAACATAAAAGTAAAAATGTATTCCACAAATTACAATAAACCATTCCCAAAACTAAAGGAAAGCCCGTACTTCCAACATAAAAGTCTATGCTTATACCATGCGAGCACGTGGAAGAGACTGGCAGGACATCAGGCACGTGTCCTTTGCCAGTTAACCGGAACCTGAACGTTTAAAATTCAGTTATGCCGCAGGGACGAGCTTATCACATAACGCTTGGACATATCCAGGACCTCCTCAAACATTCAGTGACAGGACAACGGCACGATGCAGTCATAAACTGAGTCCTAATAAAAGTATTCACAACTCCGGCTTGGCCCTTGCAGTACTAACCAGTCTGTTATACCAAAGTGGCGTGAGATTGGCTCGTAACTGATATTCAAATAAACGCGAAAAGCCATCAATCGGTTTGATAAATACATTATCGAGATATTGGTTACACTGTATACAGCAAAACCTAACGGACATAATACACCATGCTTGCTTGAACCACGTGTTGGAAAAGCATGCCTTCGTCAGGGTTACCGGGCTACAAGAGCCCAAATAACTTAAGCCAATAACAAAAGGAGAGTATAACTGCCCAGGACGATTAGGTCAATTAATGTGTTTTTATAAAAAACAATGATGTCAGTCATTTTCGTGGATGTTTCGACTGGGCCAGACGGTTAAGGTGCGGGCGAGCGGAGAGCATACAAATGTACAGGCAACAACTGTTGGCATCCTTTCAACACCCAACATGCCACACCACATTTTCCCGGTAATCGCACATCTGAAAGTCAATCCAAGGCAAGCCAATACATCGCACATTCAAAAACGATTTCCCAAATTAATGCCACCGTCCAAAAATTGTACAAGCTTAGCAATACCAAATGAAGAAAACATTCCCTTAATCGAACGCGTCAGGGTGCTTGAATCATAACATGGAAACCAATGTGGGACTAACAGGAAGTCACTCACTTGCTTCCTCACATTGTGAGTCATACCACGAACCATCACCCTCATGAAAAGGGAATCAGAAATGAACCACGCCAATTTGCCTTCAGTTCAAAAAGTACAACGGTGATGTTATAACATTTCCATAGCTTTCAAAAATCCAATTTCATTAATCTCAGCAACCTGACAACAAAGCCACATTTCGATCAATACCAAGACTATCGGCTAACTAGCTCACTAAAATGTAGCTGAAGCAGTAATACTAGTGCATCTACATTAAACTGACACACAATTAATTTCAACCCCAAAATTATGTCATACATTAACAAGGAGCGCATCAATCGAAATGACCAATCCAGCAAAGTTACTTTCCACACAACGCCAGCTAATAACTAGGGAACAGGAATAACAATCAGATCGCTACCTTACTATCAGATTGCTCATTTAGACAAAATGGGCACTGAAGTACAAATCAGTTTTACACGCAGTCTCACACTTTTTGACACTTTAGCAGATAATCTGGGTATGGAAATGAAGCATTCAACCCATTAACGACACACATCGCAGGTCCGTTTTTTCTTCCATTTTCCCGGCCAGCATGTATTTCTTACTGCATCCACGTGTCACTCGAGAAAGTACACAGCGTTCCAAAGCACCGGAACAGCAACAATACAAACCGCGAAAAATAGTGCTGCACCCCAACAACGGTAAAAATGTGCTAATTTGATCATACTGTACCTGATTAAGAGAGTATGTCGTGAAATATTCCATATTGCCGGTGGTTAATCTCCCCTCCCCAACTCCCCACCGCGCCGCCATCTTACAGCTATGATCGCGCAGCTCAACGAAAGCGCATTCTCCGCAGCGGCAAAGGACCGGCGTGAGACACGTGGTATTTTCATTCCCGGCAAAACGATACACAGGGGTGAGAGTTCAGACCGGCCTACCACACGTGGGTGCAACGTTACGTCATCTCATTTAAATCTGTTCAGAACAAGACCGGACCCTCGAAATAAGAAAGATAAGGTTAGACCGTATCGTTTGTGTTCATGTCAATAAGAATTTTTTCCCGGTAATGTATGAGAATGATGAATCAAATTCGGACAGATTTTTTTTTTCTTTTTAGAAAGTACTTTGCATTCTCCGAATCTTTAATCACTGGTACTGTAGATGGCGCAAGAACGGTTGTCGGACGAATTTTACTTTGACATGTAGAAAGAAGAAAACACGGTGTGGTTCGGAGCAGTGCTGGAAGTTTTGTCTTGTATTTTCTTGAGTTTAGTATTTAGATGAAATACAGCCAAAGCTGGTATCTCTTCTGTCTCAGGTATCACTGAGAAAGAGAGAATTCCTGTCAAATCAACATATTTCCCTGAAATCACCCGCTTCATGGTTCGTCAGAAGCGCCAGAGGCGTCTTTTTATCAGTTTTTTTTATTAACATCCGCGTATTTAGAGGACTGAATTATTTATTTAATTTTCAATGTTACGTAACAGGCATAAAACGCCCTCTAGCGGTTGATGCGGCATAGCACGTAAGTTAGTTGAATGTTTGTTAGTTGTTATTAATTGGGAAGTTTACATTTACTTGCGCGATCTTCCTCATATCAGAGATATTTGTAGTTAATTTAGACGGAGACGTAACTTAAAGTGAAAGACGGCTTTCACACAAGACAGACGGTGAATGTCTCTGGCAGAGATGCCAAGGATGCCTCTTAGTGGCATTCACGTTTCTGTAGCGTAGTCAGCAATTATTCAATCGAAGCGCACTGAAGAAATTCACTCGCGGAATTTAAGTCATTGTGCATCAAGTAAATCATTTTCACGTGCATTACGGTGGATTTCCCCACTAATGACACGGAAATCGATTATGACTCGGGAATTCTCAGGCTTGTCTTTGCTGAGGGATTAAAAGCAATGGAATTGCATAAAACGTTTCAAATGGTCTTATTTCATTAAAATAATTTAAACGATCATGAAACTCATGCATTGTTTCCAATCGCCGAGTAAAGAGAAGCACGGGAAGTCCGGAGTCATAATCGCTTTCCATGTTACTTGTGATGAGGTGCACCTTTACGCAAGTGAAACGGAAACTTCAATGAGCAAGGATTTTAATTCCGCATAAGAATCTCATTAAGCATTCAATAAATAATTACGGACTACGGTGAATAAGCCTAAAAAATGCGTAAGGCCTACACTGAATGAGTGAGACTTGTCATCTCTGCTCTAGCTTAACGGAAGTCTGTACAACACAGCCCTTCCACAGCAAGCCTGTCTTCTCCCAATTATTGCCATTGTACCGAAGTTGGCTGCAATCCACCTAGAGGGCGCACACGGGACCGTCCTCAATGAAAAGAGGAGAACGGTGAAACTGCTGAAATAATTATTTACACCTGTATCTAGACAGAAATTTTCCCACTATTGTAATGGGAAAATACTAATGTTTTAAATTTTCCCATAACATCGGCAATAACCCTGCTAGAAAACCAAAATGGACCAGCACCAAAACACAACATATGCTGGTATGCTGGTCATAGGCGTATATGGGCGTCGTATCAACATATTTCGTGGTTTGGTGCTGGTCCATGCTGGTTTTTCCAACAGGCTAGCATTCGGAGATCCGCGCTATCTGCCGCCATCTTTGAAACGCTCTTGGGCAGCTGGGGCATAGCCAACAAGACCAGAGCCCTATCTCTTGGAATGGGGAGATGCTGAGGTATAATCATTCTGTTGTATGCATTGCCATTTTATTTTATATAAGTGTACATTGTCAAACTTTTAACAACATGGAGTCATAAAATTTTTTCTGAAAGACATTAGTGTGGGAGAAACACTGAGGGAAGTACGCATGTGCAATCCACAGCTCTGAGCACGACATTGTAAACTGTCATTTCAAATCGAGGAGCCGTGAAAGCTATTCTTACCTCTCTGGAATTTTTAAACTTTTCCTTTGTAATCTTAAAATGCCCCTAATAAGCGTATGGCACACTAAAAGGTGAAAGAAATCCACCAGGTGTTGAAACTCATTGATATACAATTCTCATATATTTCAGATAAAAGTCTGACCTATCATTTTCTTCGGTCTGAATAAAGTGATTTGCAGAGCTTCCTGTCTGTCATCCGTTGCTGCGCCCTTCCAGTTTCCTACCGCTGTCGCTGCTTGCGTGTCGTGCACCTCTCTGGCAGAGCAGTAGAGACAGAACAGGTAGCTACTCAACAAAGTTAGCCTGCAAACAAAGCAGCTGCAGCTGCTCTTGATTTAATGATTAACTTTACTGGGACAATTATGGTGAGGTAAGACTTTATAACTGCAGTTTTGCAAGAAAATATGTATGAATTCTGCTTAAACACAAAGCATCTGACTGTAAAAAAACAGGCGCTGAAATGCTATTATTACTAACGTTAATGGTAGTTCGCCCGACGTTACGAGGGCATTTTATTTTATACCACATATAGAATTGAATATTATGTAATTACTGTTGGTTAGTTTTCACTAACTGGTGCCTCTGAATCTGACTCCATTGCCCAGTTTCAAGATGCTTTCACACCGGACGCGAAACAAATTTTTCGTACGACAGATTACATTCAAAGTCAATGCAAAGACACAAATACGCGCAAGATTCTCATCTTTGCATTGACTTTAAATGCAATCTGTCCTGAGAAAAAGTTTTTTTCCTGTCCGGTGTGAAAGCAGCTTCATTTGCGCTGCTCACTTTCTCACCGCATTCATCAGGGAAGGAGGGGAGCCTCAGAGGTCAGGCAGGCGGAGGATGGTGGGACTTTGGAGAGAGGCGGAGTTGTTTCCCCCCCCCCCCGGTACTGAAAAATAATGAAAGTACCCATAGAGCTTAGCTGTGAGTGGTTTCTTAATCTATAGATGTTGAGGGATCATATTCCAAAGCCATGCAACGGCGATGTTTTTCATTTTTTCGTAGTACTTGGTCAAATTTGGGTCCCTCAACTCATTTTTTGGGCCGGGTTTCTGCCTTAGTTTCAAGAGATGCATATCTTCTAAAGCCTCATACATGCATAGATATGGCTATATCTTCTCAAAATGCCCTGATATGTATAGAAGGATAGTATAGCTGATGGAAAAATGGTATATAGGTAATATGCTGTTGGGATTGTCAACCCTGCCATGGCCCAGAAATCGGGGTACGTTTTGTATGCGACTGTAAAATTGCTGCGTGAGTGCAAACGGCTCTCTAACACACTGTGTAAAATTAATTCAGGCAACTCTATGCTCTCAGTGGTAATTTTATGTGATAAAGGTATTTGTCTACTCTTTGAATACCAAATATCAGGGTCAGTGGTGGAATATTTGGTGAGTAATACGCATTTCCCTATACCCTTGCTCGTCTAAGTCAGAAATACGAAAACCTACCGTTTGCCTATAATCCATCTGGAGGCCGATAACTAGTGATAATAAAGTTATTTAAGTCCCCAATCAGTGTTATAATTGTATACTGAACAACCAAAGAAACGCAAGTTAATTAAAGGCAAACTGGAAAATACGTTTGCGCGTAATTATTTCAGAAAATCAAATTTATTACTAGCGCGTGCACATTTACACTTTTTTCATCAAACTTTTCTTTATTTTGCGGTCACTCCGACTAAGTAACCATGAGAGTACATTAACTAACTAGCTAGCTCACGTTTCTTTTGTTGCTCAGTATATATAAGTGATGTCCAGAGGTATATCACTTGAAATTAGAAACCCTACAGTGATTTTTTTTTTCCTTCGGGATCTCGTCGTTGCTGGAAAAAAAAAATTCTGGTCTGCAAATACCTGAAAAATGTTATAGAAACCTTTATCAAAACTCAAAAATCTCCTAGAAACGCTCATTATGGCTTAAAAGTATGTAGCCTAGGCAATACCAAGCCAGAACAGGTGTCTATTAGCTCAAAATATCAGTATATCAGTGAGAAATCGAATCTAAGTCAGAAACCGCAACAAAGTCAGAAACCCGTCAAAGTGTACCAAACTCAACTTGACTGACTTGCTATTGCCATAATACTTAACTAAAAGATAGAATAAGAGTCTCAAGTAGGTAATTGATAACTTATCAATGGAAGATGCCATTTGTAGGCTAGTGGAGAGGCTGCTTGACAGTTCTTTTTTTAAATTTTGGGTCCTAGGTTCCCCTAGCCTGAGCCCCGGGAGTTTTTTATGATCATTGCATGTTTCTGTCTTTTAGTCATTGTTATTTGTTGTAGGTGTTGTCTGGCGTCCCCGACCACCTATGCATGTTATCTGACCAAGTTTATCACTGATTGGCTACCGATTGCGGCCACAGCGGCTGCCACGCCCCACATCAGTTTCTGCCTGAGATTCCGGTTTCTGACTGAGAGCGTGGACCGATGGCACCGATATTTTTGGATTAAATCTTCAAAAATACAAGTTGACACGTTTAGAAAACAAAATATATCATATCCCCGACCACCCATGCATGGTATTTGACCAAGTTTATGACTGATCGGCCACTGATTGCAGCCGCCCACGCCCTGCGTCAGTTTCTGCCTGAGATCCCGGTTTCTGACTGAGAGCGTGGGCCGATCGGTCCGATGTCGAGTTTCTGATCAAAGCCATCGTTCTACAACCCCAATTCTGAAATTGTTGGGACAAAGTGTAAATTGTGAATAAAATCAAAATGCAATGACTTTTAGATCGCTTGAGCCTACATGTTATTTACAATAGAACATAGATAACATTTCAAAAGTTGAAACGGTGACATTTTACATTATTATTCACAAAATGAGCTCATTTTGTGGATAAAATTGTAAAATTTATCAGTTTCACCATTTGCTATCTTGTCTATGTTCTATTGTGAATAAAATACTGGCTGGTGTGATTTGAAAGTCATTGCATTTTAATTTTGAACATGTCAGAAGAATATTTTGCGCATATATAGACATTAAGTCTAAAGGAAAGAAAATAATGCCCATTGATTGATGCCCCTTCACATCTAAGCAAGTCACACGATCTTGGAAGTAGTGTCCAATATGGCATTCATTACATCCAAGTTTAATTGCAAATCAAAACAACCTAGGTGTTCTGGATGCTGTTGCACAGAGCTCATTAAAAATGTGTTCTTTTACCCGGATGGGTGTAGTGCAAGACATAGCAGTGCACATCTCAGCTTGTGCCCTGTATGCACAACAAGGGAACCCAAGGACGGCTGTGCTCAAGTCTGGAAGTGTTTCTTGGCAAGCACATAAATAAGTAAACCTATGCACTGATCAGACATATTTTTGCATTAAAAATTAGGTGGCAGTAACGTTAGATGAAGATCATCGCTCGGTTGAACAGTAACTAAGCAAGTTAACTACCATTGGCTAAGGTAGCCTGCAAGATACTGACTTAGCTAGCTAGTTAGCTCCAATTTCAAAGAGCCAGTGTTACATACTGTGTAATTGTTGATGAATTCTTCAATTAACCTACATAACATAACCATAGATGAATTAGGCTATGGTTATGATGAGTTGGACAATTTGAGAATTTATCTGTCTTGGCAAGCCATACCTACTGTCCCACTTGGGAGGCAGGAGCTGGATGGTGACATCAACTCCCTTGCTTCTAGAAGGCAGATATGTGCTGGAGTTGTAAAACACAAGCTCTTCTCCAGCCCCAGTAGGTGCAACAACCAGGGATTGAGCAGAGGGAACTGTCACTTCTCTCTCTCAGACTGGAATCAAGGCAGTTGGAAACCCAGTCAACATTGAAAAAGAGACATGCCCAGAACAGCAACAGCGAACCTAAGATAGAAGACATAACCATCATGCAGGGCAACCTTCTGTCAGGCAGTTTAGAGTTTTGCCCAGCTCCTCTCCACCTGGCTGTTAGTCTCAAAAATCTTCAGGTACCAAAGGATGCAGATGAGATGGGGAGTCAGGCTTGGGATTTTTAGTACTACGGCACTACGGAAAGACAAAATTGCACCTTGTGAAGAAGGGGACCTGTAGAGGAGTCCAACTATATTCAACATATACCTGGACTTTGTCATGTGTTGTGCCAAACAGGAAAGATCCCAAATATTTCCTGACACTGGAATAGAATTTTCTATACCAAAGAAAGTATCAACTTGTTACCTACGTACTAGTACATCTCATGGCATAATCAGAGTTTCCGAGTTGGTGAATGCAGACAACATTGTGGTGTTCTCTGAAGATCTGGATGAGCAGAGAAGAATACTGGAAATGTACGATAACGCTTTGAGAGGATTTGGGCTCAAAATGTCTCATAAGAAAATGGAAACCATGGCCTTTAATGTAGATGAAAGCATTAAAGAACAACAAAACCTCCTAGCGATTAATGGAACACCTCTAAAGAATGTGAGAAAATTCAAGTATCTGGGGCACTTGATATCCAACGTCAACAATTGGTCATCAGATTTCCTGCGCCTTAGAATAGCATCAGCCTACGAGAAATCGAACAAATTAAAGAACATACCTACAGATCATGAGATATACCTAAGTACCAGAATAAAAATTCTAACAGTGTACGTCCATTCCCACCTATCATACAATGCCCAAGTATGGGAGCTTACAAAAGCAGAAATCAACAAGATTGAGGTCTGGAACAACATCTCTAGGAAAATGATATCTGGAGGTTTTACACGGAGGAAAGGCTAAAGACAACATAGAAGTGGAGCTGAACCAGAAATTCAAGTGGATGGGGAAATAGACTGGGCATACAAGATATCCAATATTAAATTGCATGAGATTTGCCAACCACAATCAATGTCAGATTTTGTCACATACAAGATTTAAAGTACATGGCGCATGTGTGCCGTATGAACAATAGTGCAATCCAAAAGCAAGTAGTTTTTGACAAGAGACGACAGTAGCATACACTTGAGGAGACATTGTCTATGGACAGATCACAAGTATTACAAAAGAGGACTTCACATGCCTGTTGGGAAATTGTTTTCCAGCATGCAAGCAGGAACACCCCAAGGCTAATCAAGTGCCACGTAGGTAAAAGCAATGATGATGACTGCCTGTTCTTTTTGGTGATCCATCTCAAGTGTGTCCAGCATTACTGTAAAGCCCAAGAAGGAAACAGTGGTGCTGTGGAATTCATGTTTTTCTGATTTTAACTTTTTTTTTTTTTAAATTTGGCATCTCCAATCCTACCCGAATCTGGAATACCCAACTGGGGAACTATGTACAAGGCTTGCTCATATGTGACCTTCTGCTGCCAACTCAGGAGAGCGAAAACAGTTTGCGGCTCTCCTCCGAAGCACACGCCTGTCAGCCTCTGCTTCTTATACACTCATTGGTTAAATCCTCGCCAGTTCAGAATGAGGGCGGAGGATACCCAAACATGAAGAAGCTTAGAATCTTCCTGACGAGCGCCCGTCTGGCCAACAGGAGCCACTTAGGCAATGAACAAAGCTACCATTTGTATATTACTCTTCCCGGCAGACTCTTCCCAATTTGCATCCCTGTAGCGCAATGGCCAATTGTGTACCACTCTGAAAAAGCTGCCGACCACTGCCAGTTGGAAGGACCAGGGCTCGAACCCACGCGGTGATAGTCACTTATGCTTCACAGTGCAATGCTTTAACCGAGTGAGCTATCCAGCAGCTTTCTGGTTTTAATTTGAGTAAATTTTCCAGCAGCCTTTGAATGACCAGGCCGATATTTTGAGCATGATCCTCCTGAGACTGAGAAAAGAGCAGTTTATTGTCTTAGTATACATAAACAAACCGGGACTCCATGCCACTAGAAGATGTCATATTCCGGACCACAGTTGCGGTGTTAGCGAGACCGAATGGCATCAACAGGTATTTGTAGTGCCTGACGGGGTGTTGAATGCTGTCTTCTGCCAATCACCTTTTCGAATGCACACCAGATTGAAAGCATTGCTCAGCTCTGCAGGTTAGAGAATGCTGAATCCATCAAAAAAAGAGGATAACAATTCTTGTGTTATGTCCTTGATAGTCAATGCAGGGACTTAGAGACCCATCTTTTTTGGCCACAAACAAGAAACCATCTCCAGCTGGTGAAGAAAAAATGCAAATAATTCTGGAAGACAGGGATTGATTTTGTGTACTCCTCCATAACTTGGGACTCCAAAGTGATTAAGGAATTCAGACGACCACTGAGGGGGCGATGTTTCGGGCATTAAGTGAATGACACAATCATTGGGCCTGTGTGGGGGGAAGTTGTGTAGCTTGTGTCTTGCTGGAAGACTGACAGAGGTCGTGATAAATGGGGGATCCCCCTCTAGTATTGCCAGCTCCACCTGGTGGTCAAAGGATCAAGGTGCAGTGGGACTTGAGGCTGAACAAGGGCAGGATCATTGTGACCATGATGAACTCTACTCCAGGATGGATCTCGAGGGCCATCCACATGAGAGTTGTGATGTTCAAGCAAGGGCCTTCCCAACACTACCTGGGCACACAGTGACTCTGATGAGAGATGCCAACTACTCTTTGCTGTGGCTATGGGAGGTCAGCATGCATCCTGTCCAAATTACCAATGTGATGTCGGGAGGGGCAATATCCGATGGAACCTTGGAACCAGAGGGGTATTGGCAATGGTTCATTTAGGACCCTCAGGCAGCAAATAAGATTCAGATTCAGACAACTTTAATAATCCCACCAGGAGAAATTGGGTGGAGCAGCTTACATACTCTCAAGCAGTAACATGTAACATATGATAGAAAATTAGTACAAACAAGTAATATAAAATAAAAATAAGTAAATAGCATGCCAAGGAGTTCAGTTGAAAAAAATCTATAAATAAATAGAGGAGGGTTGATAAAGATATCAAAATGACAAAAAAAAAAAGATAAAATGGTTATAAGGAATTCAAAAGACAAATGGCATAAGGAATAAAAGATTTTGAGTAGTGGTTGGTTTTACTAGCAGGTAAAACATAATGACACCTTGAATGTCATTATGTATTGAATGAGTGCAACAAAGAAAACTCATCAGCAAGCACATGTGCAGAAGAAACTAAAATACGTCTCTCTTTCTGAAGGATTTGTTGGTTGCACATGCCGGTCAAATCCCTTTGTTTCACTCCTGTGACCTTAGAAATGTTTTAACAATGCTGCACAGACTGTTTTTGTCTCTCAGCGTAAAGCTGTGAAACCAGCAAATAAAGGAAAAACACAGGAGACTCTCAATAAAGGATTGATAAAAATGACAAAGGATAACGGGACTGACAGAACAGGAATTTAGTTTACAGAGAAGATGAATTCTCTGTTGCCCTAGCTTCACAGTGACTGCAGTGTTCACATTAAATCTGAGATGCTTGTCAAAAAAGGTGCCTAAGTAATTGTATGAGGCAACCCTTTCTACAGTTTCATTGTGAATGAGGCTTTCTTTGGCTGTGTCACAGTTCAGTCAAAAATCAATAATCAGCTCTTTAGTTTTGGACACATTCAGATCACAAAAAGTTTTATCACACCATGAAACAAAATCAACAAGAGGGATCCCTTAGTCTGATTCGTATCCACAAAGAAGGGACAGCAATGCAGTGTCATCGGAGAATTTGACTAAGTTACTGCCTTCCTCGGTGCTCCTGCATTTGTCAGTGTACAGAATGAAGAGTAAAGGAGAAAGAACACACCCTTGTGGAGAACCAGTGGACAAAACTATGGAGTTTGAGACAGCCAGCGAAAAATAACCCTCTGCTCTCTGTTAGTTAAAAAGTCAGATAACCATAAAACAACCTGGTGGGGCAACTTAAAAACACTCATTAGCCTCTTAAAGGAGCTATATGTAAGTTTGTGGCCAAAACTGGTAGTGCAATCACATTCAAAGTAGTGCAGAGCGCAGTATCCCCTCCTCCTCTCCCCCAGACGAGAAGCTGCCAGCTAGGTTGCCAGATCCAGCAAGAACGCCTACTACACGGAGCTACCATGGCTACGTTTCAATATCACCAATGATTTGCTCTCACTGGGTTGTGTTCAGTTCAGTTCAGTTCAGAAAAGATCGAGACTAATGACTTACTAACTTTAGCAATGGTCATATTGGTCAACTTGCTCGTCACTCTTTGGTGTGGATAGCCCACTAAAGTCCATACTGTAAAATACGTAAAGAATGAATGAGGACTCATTTGACTAATGCACTGTCTCAATTACATTTCATATTGCCATAATGGCTGTGCTAATGTTGGAACGGTTTGCACAGTGTCTCAGCATAAAGCAGAGAAACGGACTAATCATGCATTGCTAATGTTAGCAATGAATAGCCACGGTTTTTATTTCTCAAACAATTTGTTACCCAGTCAATTCGATGACCCACCTGCATACGCACTAACGTACCATGAACAAACATACATAACGTTATTCGACTGTAGAGAATATTTGAAATGTCCGTGCATATATTAAATAGAATTATGTTAGCCAAACTTAGCTTACTCTTTACTGCCCAGGAGAAAATTAGCAACTTTGGCGTCGGTCTTCAAATTCTTCTCTGCTTTCAGCCGTCTCCATCTTTCAAAGGCATGTCCTATGCAGATCCTTGTCTTGTTTCTGACTTTGTCACGATGTATTTCGGAATCATAATGAAGCCTTTTAGGTAAAGTAACATCAGACATTTGTGCTCCGAAACGCTGGTAGCTGCCGCTCAGTGGTAATTGGCAACCTGGATGCCGAAATGCTACTGACTTCGTGATTGGGAGGTAGGTGGAAGGCGGCGCAACAGGCCAAAACACAAAATGACAACATAAACATTAGTTGTGGGCTGCAACTTCACTTTTGTAATGAGAATATTCTGGCTGGACTACTGTTGTCAGTGATATAAGTATTTGAAATTAACATAATTCCTTATTGTCTGGTGATATATCAGGACCATTTCATGATTAATCAACATACATTTCTTACATATTGCCCCTTTAAGCAAGAGATGCAGCTATATTGTGTTAAATACCCTAGAAAAGTCAGCAAATAAAATTCAAGCATGGGCTTGAGGCTTTTCCAAATGCTAATAGAGGCAGTTAAAGTGTGTATTGCAGGCTAATTTTCCAAAGATTTTGTACTATTTTCTTGTGGGAAATAAATATCTGAATGATTATACATCATATTTTATGTTGTTGGTTATCAGAAAACATATATAATATAATACAAAAAAGTAGGTACCTTTAACAGCGGTTTACAAGGTTCCCCATAATGCAAAAAAGACTGAGAGAGTTGAGGAATGCTCATCAAACACTTATTTGGAACATCCCACCGGTGAATGGGCTAATTGGGAACAGGTGGGTGCCATGATTGGGTATAAGAGCAGCTTCCCTGAAATGCTCAGTCATTCACAAGCAAGGATGGGGCGAGGGTCACCACTTGGTGAACAAATGCGTGAGCTGATTGTCGAACAGTTTAAAAACAACATTCCTCAACGAGCTATTGCAAGAAATTTAGGGATTTCATCATCTACGGTCTGTAATATCGTCAAAAGGTTCAGAGAATCTGGAGAAATCACTGTACGTAAGCGACAAGGCCGAAAACCAACATTGAATGCCGGTGACCTTCGATCCCTCAGGTGGTGCTGCATCAAAAACCAACATCTGTGTGTAAAGGACATCACCACATGGGCTCAGGAACACATCAGAAAACCACTGCCCGTAACTGCAGTTCGTCGCTACATCTGCAAGTGCAAGTTAAAACTACAATGCAAAGCGAATGCCATTTATCAACAGCACCCAGAAACGCCGCCGGCTTCACTGGGCCCAAGCTCATCTAAGATGGACTGATGCAAAGTGGAAAAGTGTTCTGTGGTCTGACGAGTCCACATTTCAAATTGTTTTTGGAAACTGTGGACGTCGTGTCCTCCGTACCAAAGAGGAAAAGAACCATCCGGACTGTTATAGGCGCAAAGTTCAAAAGCCAGCATCTGTGGTGGTATGGGGGTGTATTAGTGCCCAAGGCATGGGCAACTTACACATATGTGAAGGCACCATTCATGCTGAAAGGTACATACAGGTTTTGGAGCAACATATGTTGCCACCCAAGCAACGTATTTTTCATGGACGCCCCTGCTTATTTCAGCAAGACAATGCCAAGCACCATTCTGCATGTGTTACAACAGCATGGCTCCGTAGTAAAAGAGTGCGGGTACTAGACTGACCTGCCTGTAGTCCAGACCTGTCTCCCATTGAAAATGTGTGGCGCATTATGAAGAGTAAAATACGACAACGGAGACCCCGGACTGTTGAACAACTTGAGCTGTACATCAAGCAAGAATGGGAAAGAGTTCCACCTGAAAAGCTTCAAAAATTGGTCTCCTCAGTTCCCAAACGTTTACTGAGTGTCATTTAAAGGAAAGGCGATGTAACACAGTGGTAAAAAGGCCCCTATGCCAACTTTTTTGCAATGTGTTGCTGCCTTTAAATTCTAAGCTAATGATTATTTGCAAAAAAAAATGAAGTTTCTCAGTTTGAACATTAAACACCTTGTCTTTGCAGTGTATTCAATTGAATATAAGTTGAAAGGGACTTGCAAATCATTGTATTCTGTTTTTATCTACGACTTACATAACGTGCCAACTTCACTGGTTTTGGGTTTCGTAGTTAGCATTTGTGATTTTGGGACACGCACCCCAGGACACCTCACCAACCCTCTACTCGTTCGCCTCTGACTAAGCATTAATCAGTCTCTGAGGGCAAGATTTTCCTCCCTTCTCTCGCTTGACCGGCTCAAAATTATATGGTTGCAGCCCATCATAAATTTCTGCAGTGTTTCTTGCCACCTCCCCATGCTCCCAATCACTCGCAAAAGTAAGCTGAAGCTACTTTCCTCCATGACTCCCTTATGTGACGTTACCAGGTTACATTAAAAAACCAGCTACAACTGAAACAGGCAAAAAGTGTCATTTAATGGCATTTATAGGTAGTTTTAGAAATGCATAATCTTGAAGGCTTTATGTACACATTAGTCGAGGGTAGAGTTTAACTTGCACTATACACTTTAAGGATAAAAATAAGATGGGAATTAATAAAGTACCCGACTGTCCCTGAGTCGACTTAGGCCTGGGTGGCGATTGGGTAACCCTGACAGGTCACTTGAACAGGAAGAAGTGGATGAGCCAGTGAGACAACAGCATCAGACAGCAGCTCTCTCTAATGTTACTCGCATTTGTCGAAACGGGCATTCAACAATGGTATGGTATGTACTTCCAAAGTGCAGGCATAAATTCTGTTTTGTTTGGTGCAGCCATTCTTCAAGGGGCAGCTCATGAAGCTGGGCCCAGTGAATTGCCATGGGCACCGATGGAGCCAGATGGGATGAAGCTTCGAGTTGAGAATCTTGCAGCAGGGTAGGCACCAGTAACTCTGCCTGCCAATTCAGCCATCTATATTGCAGCCAGACATCTGTTCTGAGCGCAAATTCGACGAGGTTGTCCAGATCTGGGGGAAGGACAAAGGTGGTTAATTTGTCCTGAAACCGCTCTGCCAAACCAAATAAATAGCTGTCGCACAGTGCCTGGGCATCTCAACTTGTGGAGACCACTAGGGTATGGAAGTCGATGGAGTACTCCAATACTGACAGGTTGCTTTGGAATCTTCCTCATTTCTTCGGCAAAAGCAGCATACTATGACACTGCAAGATCTTTTGCCTCCCAACTGGCAGTAGCTCAATCCCAACCATGTCTAGAGAGGTGGATGATGACAAATGAAATCCTAGAGAATACAGTGGGGAATGAAGATGGCTGTAGTTTAAAGATCATCAAAAACTGGGCCTGGTAACTGTGGTAGATGGTGGGGTTGCCATCATGGAAGTCCAACACCACAAGGTTTGAATCTCAGCTGGCTGCTTGCGCAGCGAAGGCAGCATCCCTGGAGACACCCATGATAGCCTTGAGTTGACTGAAGAAGGCACCAGTGCATTGATGCAGCCAGCGAAGCCTTTCCTCATGCTGCCCGAGAAGCACCCCCTGGTACCTCAAAGCATCAACCAGGCTGGGCATCTTCACTAGTTCCATTTTTTGGCTGGATTGTACTTTACGATCTGGACCAGTAACCAAATGCAGAGGCAGAGTACAATCCAATAGCAGGGTTTATTGATAGCAATGCGGTAAGACAGAAAGACAGAGCGCAGTGCTGAATGAAACAATTCAATTCAGATGTAACAGGCAAAGGTGTATGGATATCTCTGTGCTAAGCCAGTGGCTTTCTGGGACAGCTGCCAGAAGATGAGCACACTTTGCCATGGCCAAACTGTCAGATGACAGGACATAGGAATTCAGCGGGAATGCCATCCCGATGCTGGTGACCGCTTATGGCTTAGGAGGTATTATATTATTATTAATATTTCTCATGAAAATGTCTCATGTTCAACATCTGATAGGTTGTCCATTTTCTATTGTGATTAAAATGTCAGTTTATGATATTTGCAAATCATTGCATTCTGTTTTTATTTAAATTTTCTGCAGTATCCCAACTTTTTTGGAATTGGGGTTGTAGTTAATTGAAACAAGCTTCCAATTCTAATCAGGGTCCAGGATTGGGATCACGTTCTTGTTAACCCCTCCAAGTCGGCTCTCTTTTTCAAGTTTGCAAGGAATAAGTTTCCAACCATCATCTGAGTCCAGGACTGGGACTGCGTTCCTCTCATTCGGAGCATTTCATTGCTGGCGAAGCCTGCAAAACATGGCAGCCTTCTGGAAGTCACTGGCCAGCGACTGCAGCCCAGCTTAGCCAATTACAACTGTGCTGAACAGTCTCTCGTAATCCAGGATTCCGTCCTTGCCTATTTTCTCTGGGGTTCTGTCCATGTCTTGTACCGTATTGCAGTAAATAAACTACCAGTTGGATTGCACGTCTGACTCTGTCATGGTTTGTTTAGTGTGTGTGTTGTTTTGACTTTTCTTTGCGGTGCTTGTCCCGGAACGATATTGTATTCCTGGACTATCAAATTCTTTACCCAGCTGGCTGATTGAGCTGGGGTGGCGCTTTCCCAGACTCTATATAATCAGATAGTCCGGTACGCCCCCTTCACCAGAGTGTCTGTTTTTCGCTTTGCACTATAGCCGAAGATATCTGTTGTCAGGTTTTGTATGACTTTCTCGCTTTGCTTCTGTGGTTCGGACTATTATATGTCCTTCGGAAGCGCAAGTACTTGCGTTTAGTCTGTATTATTCTCTGTGTTTGTACTGTGTCCAAGCTACTCTCTTTCTCTCTGGTCGTTGCTCTTGGCCTCTGTATACTACTGGCCATTACAGAACACTCTAGCTGACATGGAGTCGTCAGCAACGGCTGCGTTGGAGAAAGTTGTGGCTAACCAACAAGCTGTCCTCTCTGGTTATGGCAAAGGTCTTTCTAGCCTGAACAATCAACAGGCAGAGTTGGCGGAGAGAGTCCGCCTTCAGGTGAATGCCATGGTTGGACAGGAGAACGTTTTGTTCTCTCTCACTGAGAGTATTAGAGCCTTGTCCACGCAAATCACACAAAATGTTGCACAAGCACAGTCCATACATTTTCCCCGAGAGCCAAAGCTTCAGTTACCCCCAAGATATGGAGGCGAGGCAGGAAGATGTAAAGATTTCATTGCCTAATGTGAGATTTTTTTAAAGCGCAGCTTCACGGCCCGTGAATCTTGGGTTTGGGTCTTGGGTTTCACTTATTTTATCTTCGTTAGCCGACACAGCACTCACTTGGGTCGGCCCACTTATTTGATCTAATTCACCGGTAGTGAATACTGTGGAGACTCTCGTTAGAGAAATGGTATTGGTGTTTGATCAGGATGTTTGTGGTCAGGACGCGGCTACGCATTTAATGCATCTAAGGCAGGGGTCTGAGAGTGTCGCTGCATTTTAAATCTCATTTCGCTCCTTGGCGACAGAGGCAGGCTGGCCAGAAGCGCCTCTTATGACAGTGTTTGTTCACGCTTTGGCTGAGGAGGTGAAGGACACTCTGGCTACATTAGAGCGTTGTTTGTCTCTAGATTCGTTGGTTCGCACTCCGGTGTGAATTGATAATTGTATCCGCGAATGTAACAGAGAGAAATGTACTGCGTTGACTCTTGCTGGCAACGGGGCTAATACTCCTAGCAGCATGCATACAGCTCCCATTTCACCCACTGAAAATTCCACTCCTGGTGAGCCTATGCAGGTTGATGGCTCATATGAGAGCCGGGCTCGTAAGCCCATTTGCAGACGTATAATCTGCTATAATTATTACAAACCGGGACATATCCATCCACGCTGCCCTGAGCTTCTGGGAAACGGGAAGTCCCTCTAGCGGTATGGGGGCTCTAGAGGGACAGACCCAATTTCCCCTCCAAACTTTAAACCCTGTAGAATTGACTATGGGGAGACAGAGAATATTTATCGAAACTTTTGTAGACTCTGGCATCGTGGATTGTCTTATGGATGCAGTGGGCTATGAGACATTCCATTGCTATCTGTCCTCTTTAACATTCACGCTCTGTTAGATCTTTGGACGGTCGCCCGCTGGGAGCTGGATTTATTTCCAAAGTTTCTGAATCATTGACAATGTTCATCTCTTTTAGTGGCCATTCTGAGGAGGTCCGGTTTTTTATTATCAGTTCTCCTGTTTTCCCTGTCATTATAGGACACTCTTGGCTACGGGAACATAGGCCTCATATTATTCGGGGAAGTCAGGATAACCTGATCTTCCAGTGGGGCACTGATTGTAGGTCCCACTGTAGGGAGAGTTTGGCATGCCATCCCGGGCATCAACCTATGGGAGAGGGTGACGCCTGGAGTGATTCTGAGGAGTTTGAGTCACACAACCCTCCACTCCTACAGAAAGGGGTGGAGGAGGGGTTGGAGTGGGATCCTCCATTTCAATGGTGGCAGCCAGAGGAGGATTGCCATTCAGAGGATTTGTCTGACTCGGAATCTGACTTAGAAAGGGCAGGTTCCGAATAGGGCGAGAATTTGGGGGCTGCTCTGAACTCTTGTCTGCCTCCTAATGTTCCTGATGATTATGCTGATCTCGCGGAGGTTTTAAGCAAGCAACGGGCCTCGACTTTACCTCCTCATCGCACGCTCGATTGCAAGATCAATCTCCACCCGAGTACCTCTCTCCCCAGGGGTTCATTATACTCGCTGTCAGGGCCTGAGCAAAAGGCCATTCGAGAATATATTTATGAGGCTCTGGCTAATGGATTTATTCGACCCTCCACGTCTCCTGCTGGAGCAGGGTTCTTTTTTGTGGGCAAAAAAGATGGCGGCCTGAGACCCTGTATTGATTACAGGGGCTTGAATAATATCACTATTAAAAACCGATAAACACTTCTGTTGATGAGTACTGCCTTTGAACGGCTGCAGGAGGCGTCTATTTACCAATCTAGACCTCCGGAATGCTTATAACTTAGTTCGGATCTGGGAGGGGGACGAGTGGAAAACGGCATTTAATATTCATGACGGGGACTACGAATATTTGGCCATGCCATTTGGATTGGTTAACGGCCCCTCTGTGTTCCAGGCACTCATTAATAATGTCCTCCAAGAGATGTTGGAGAGATTCGTCTTTGTCTACCTTGACGTTATTCTGATTTTCTCTTCAACTCTCTCGGAGCAGAAACAAGACATCAGACAAGTGCTTGAGGCCTTCCTCCAAGCCATGCTTTTTGTCAAGGCTGAGAAATGCGTTTTTCATGCCTCGACAGATTTGTTTCTTGACTTCATTGTTTCGGAAGGGTCGGTCTGCATGGATTCTGATAAGGTGGCAGCGGTCAGGGATTGGCCTGCCCCTCAAAACGTCAAGGAGGTGCAACGATTTTTGGGGTTCGCTAATTTTTATAAGAGGTTTATCTGTAATTTTAGCATGGTAGCTGCCCCCATTATCTCGCTCATTAAGAAGAATACCTCCTCGTGGTTTGCTTGGTCTCCAGCAGCTGAGGCTACTTTTCAGGAGTTAAAGAAACGATTTAGCTCAGAACCCATTCTCGTTTTTCCCGACCCCTGCCTCCCATTTGTTGTGGAGGTGGATGCGTTAGAAGTCGGGGTAGGTGCCATTTTGTCCCAGCGCCTCCTTCAGGAGAATAAGTTGCACCCATATGCCTAATTCTCCCAGTCGTTGTCGGCGGCCGAACGGTATTACAGCATTGGTGACCGGGAGTTATTAGCTGTCAAGTTAACTTTAGCAGAGTGACGCCATTGGTTTGAGGGGGCTGAACATCCGTTTGTGGTTTGGACGGATCATAAAAATCTCCAATGCATCCAACAGACTAAACAACGTTATTCCCGGCTGGCGTGGTGGTTGCTGTTTTTCAACCGCTTTAACTTTACGTTAACCTAGTGCCCGGGCACTAAAAATATCAAGCCCAATGATTTGTTGCAGATTCACGACCGCTCTGGTCGTGTCCCCATTCCTGAGCCGGTTATCCCAGCAGTTCAGATTGTGGCTCCCATTCAGTGGGACGTTGAGGCTGTTGTGCTGGAGACATTGAGAAATGATCCCGGTCCTGGTGGGGAGCCTCCTGGCTGTTTGTTTGTTCCTTTCGCAGTGCTGTCTCATGTTCTCCAGTGGGGGCACTCTTCCCATCTGGCGGGTCACCCGGGGGTTCATCGGACCAAGCATCTCTTGGCCTGTTTTTGGTGGCCCAGCATGATTGAGGACATTCAGGAGTTTGTAGCGACATGCTGTATGTTTGCTAGGAACAAGACTTCCCACCTCCCTCCCTCTGGTCTGCTGCGGCTGCTGCCCATCCCTAAGCGCCCATGGAGCCATATCGCTCTTGATTTTGTTACGAGGCTGCCTGTTTCGGAAGGCAACATGATCATCCTGGTTGTGGTTGACTATTTTTTTAAGGCCATCCACTTTATTGCACTGCCCAAGCTGCCTTCAGCACGGGAGATGGCCCTTCTTATTGTGGACCATGTTTTCTGGCTGCATGGCCTCCCTCAAGATGTGGTTTCTGACCAGGGCCCTCAATTTCCGGCCAAATTCTGGCGTGCGTTTTGCAGCCAGTTAAGTTTTAAGTTTTCACCCAGAGACTAACGAGCAGACAGAGCAAACCAACCAGTCCTTGGAGAAACTCTTCAATGTTTAGTGGCTGACAACCTATCTTCGTGGAATCAATTTTTAGCATGGGCCGAATATTCCCTCAAATTTACTGGGTAACTCCTCCACAGACCTTTCCCCGTTTGAGGCTCAGTTGGGTTATCAGCCTCCACTGTTTCCTGAGACTGACAAGGATTCAGAGGATCCTTCGGTTAATCACTTTGTTCGGCGTTGTCAGTCAGTTTGGGCCAGGGTCCTTCCCTCCTTGTTGCGCTTGTGATGAAAAAAAAAGACTGCAGCAGATAGAAGGCGCCGTTCGGCACCATCTTATCTGGTTGGCCAAATTTCTGGCTTTCCATGCGGGACCTGCCCTTGAGAGTGGAGTCACAGAAATTGGTTCCCTGCTTTATTAGTCCTTTTAAGATTGTGTGAAGGATCAATCCTGTCACAGCTCCCTAGATCTTTACGGATCCACCCCTCTTTTCATGTCTCCAGGCTCAAACCGGTTAGCACTTGTGTCCTGGCTCCGGTCGACAAATCTTCGCCGCCGCCGCGGATGATTGAGGGGTGGTCTGTGCGTCATATTTTAGCCAAGAGGCGTGTGGGTCATGGGGCTCGGTTTTTAGTTGACTGGGAGGGTTATGGTCCTGAGGAGTGGTGCTGGGTTCCTTCTTGGGATATCCTGGATCCTACCCTTATCTTGGAATTTCGTGTGCGGGGCCCTCTGGGAACTTCTGGGGCTGTTCCTTAGAGGGGGAGGACCTGTCATGGTTTGCGAGGTGTGCGTGTTGTTTTGACTTTTCTTTGCAGCTCTCGTCCTGAGATGATATCATATTCCTGGAATATCATATTTTTTACCCAGCTGGCTGATTGAGCTGGGGTGGCACTTTCCCAGAATCTATATAAGCAGGTAGTCCGGCACGCCCCCTTCGCTAGAGTGTCTGTTTTTTAGGCTTGTACTATAGCCAAAGATATCTGTAGTCAGGTTTTGTATGACTTTCTATCTTCTAATTATTGGAGTTTCTTCCTTTTTCTATCTTGCTTTGCTTCCGTGATTCCGTGACAACTATTATATGTTCTTTGGAAGCGCGAGTACTTGCGTTTGGTCTATATTGTTCTCTGTGTTTGTACTATGTCCGAGCTACTCTCTTTCTCTCTGATTGTTGCACTTGGCCTCTGTATACTACCGGTCATTTCAGACTCTGCACTTGATTCCTGATCTGGATTATAACAAATTTGGTGATCACATACAGCATGCAGGTCTTCATCTCTGGGCCAATAATCTTGCTGCATTGTCTAACCTTTTTTTATTCTCGACCAAAATGTTTTTGGACCCAACTGAGTAAAAACATACTGGTTGCTTTTCAATGATCATTTTGAGCTTATCGTGTAATATACCATTTTTTT
The DNA here is from genome assembly GCA_029721435.1 of Gymnothorax reevesii. NCBI lineage: Eukaryota > Metazoa > Chordata > Actinopteri > Anguilliformes > Muraenidae > Gymnothorax > Gymnothorax reevesii. The sequence continues at coordinate 67,515,763 of CM056582.1, forward strand.
CTTAATTCTGAAGTAAAATTAGGGCATTCTCTAAAACCAGAGTGAAATTTATCAAGTTTACGTAATAGAGTCAAGCCAGAAGCTTTAGTCAATGTCAGGACGAAAGTACCAATTTGTTATTTTCGGCTCTCCAGGAAATTAACCTCAGTGACTCTTCTATTGTGCTAAAGAAAAGTTGCTTCTCTTTTGCTGTAACAGCAGAAAATGACAAGTGCCAGAATAAAGACAATGCATACAAGCCTAGGAAGCCAAAAATACACAAACTGGCTTACCTTGATGTTGCAAAAGACAGTTAGTTAACTACGCGTCATGACAATATAACATTCCAGTTTTTGTCAAATTGCGCTCAACTTGTTTGACTCATATCTGTACAAATCTATGTATTTTATATAAATTCGACTGAGGATATATGTTCCAAAAATTATTATCTTCTTATGACAATCTTTGATATTTGAGTGAGAAGTTCTACTCAGTTCTCCCCTAAGTACCGTAACATTTTAAAAGGCAGAGAAAGTAATATTGTGATTTCACTTATGTACACTCCCTTGAATTTCATTGTCGCAACAAACTCTGGTGCTCATATAGGCTGAAGCCAGTTTATTGCAAGGGAAAACAAAGCCTAGAATCAACGTTAAATGCTGAAAGCATTCAGTAAGTAAAGGATTACACCAGATTAATCATTTAGACCCGCAAAGCCATTTGTCTCAAACATTGTGGTCCTCTGAAATGGAGAGGCTAGGTAAATAAAATAAAATAAAAAATAAACATGCTGTCTTTTGCGCGTGTTAAAAACTGTCACGATCAAGACACGGAACAAAACGCAGATTCATGGTACAATCCACAAAGGAGTGTTTATTAACAGGAATATGGTAATAGAAGAGGGAAATGCCATATCCCAGAACTGCTGTTGGGCTGTATATATTGGTAGTTACTACGTTTACATGCACACAATATTCCAAGAACTGAATACAATATTGACAAATTCTGGTAATGCAGCGACTCATGTAATTCCTTACTCCTGTAAGCATTACCAGATTAAGCCGTTATTCCGGTAACAAGAAACCCAAATAAAATAGCTGGGTTATGCCACTAATAACTGGATTATTTCACCATGTATATGCCTTGCCGTCATTACTACTAACTGTATGCACTGAGCTTGCAAAATTTTATAGATATCATGGGAAAAGTTACAAGGTATTTATTGAAAAACATGGCGCACAACAGAAAAAGTATACATTTTTGGGGAGATGAAGTCACTGATTTCTTTTTATCTTGTATAAAAGAGTTGATCGTTATGAAATACCTTGACGGAAGGAAATAATCATAACAGTGACTTATTTACAGTAAATCGGTCACTGGTAAATTTAGGGACACTGGCTGTGTCAGAACTGTTGAACAGGTCAGGTAGTGTTGTAAAACTCTCAAAGCTGCTTACTTTAAAGCAAAGCTTTCATTCACATTCTGAGGGTGTTCTCATGCAGGATAGGCATCAGCTGTAAGCTAGGTATGTCTTGCACTGCCAGTCACTCTTGTCTTCCATGATGTAACATGAGAAGTAGCACTACTGTTTGCAAAAGCATTTGGTGGTGTTAAATTGCAATTGCAAATGCAATTTACTCAAAAGATTTAAAATCTTCAGCAGTGGCCAGATCTTCGGTATCAGCACATAAATATTACCTCTGGCTTGAGAGCGATTTCGGAGTATGTAAGTGGTATTGTGTATACAAAAATTTGGTTGGGGTATTGCTGCTCATTGTCATGTAAACTGCGTTTTTCAGAATATGATCATAACCGGGGTATGCTCAGTAACTGCAATATTTTGTCCATGTTAAAATATTCAACGACTGGACAGGGTAGGGGCGTGTCCGAGCCCAGGACAGTGGCTGTCCTGGGGCAGAGGCTAGGTGGTGAATCCCTCTCACCTAAGAGGGACTGCTTAACACTGAACTGAAGGGTTTAGCAAGAAGGCTGTCCCAATCCTGGACACAGAAGAAGGCTTGGGCGGTGTTCCTAATAAACTGAGTCAGAGAAACAGGCTGGTACAATAGACAAACAAGAACTTGATCCCAGTCCTGGAGACCAATATATAGGCTTGGGAGCTTGCTCCTATGAGACATTGAAGAGTTAATACTTTTCTCTTCATCATTAATTAACTTCCTAAAGCCCAGCGTCCTTATGTCGGAAACGCAGGCATTACAAAATATGATCCTCTGACCCTGAAATGCAGAATTGCCTTCGAGCTGTTCTGGTTTAACAACACTTGAATTATAATAACACAATTTATTTACTGAATAATCAAGACCATTATATTAGCCCATAATTATTAACCAAGTATTAAGAAATGACAGATCACTGAAGGGGGCTACATTGACAATGTACTTAGTGACACTGGATGAAGGGGGGAAAAAAATGTAAAAAAATAATTAACCCAGTGCTTTCCCTTCGCAATCTTCTGCCCGAGAATTTTTTAAGCGGTGGAAACTAAGATTGTACTCAATCAAAATATTTTTGGCATTCAAAAGAATTGGCTGGATTTGTGGGGAAGCATAAATGCACACTGGTTGCCGTGCCAAGTGATGATAATCTTTTTGATTGCCAGCGTTTCATTCATCAAAGTGTTGGTAGTAAATTGGTTATTAGTGCATTGAAAGTTTGACAGATGGCATGCATCTAAAATAATGTAAAATGCATACCATCCTTAAAAATTAAGGTTGCAAAGATGTTCATGAGTTTGTGATAGTCTAGCTTCTGGGAAAGTTTTAGGAGGGCAACAATACGAGATTTTGTACAAACGGCAATGATCTAATTACTTAGGAACTAAATCTAAATCTTGTTTGAGTACCATCTTCAGCAGCGTTCCCTTCATCACATTCTTCGTACTTCAAGACAGAAATTCCGGGCAACTGCCCACCTTGCAATCTCATATTGTAGTCTAACTGTGAGGTATCGATCTGGAACCAGACGCGAGAACACAGGATTGCAAAAAAAATAGAGGATTTTATTGAGCGAGGGGGGTAACCCCCGCGGGGCAGAAGGCAAAAGTACAGAGTCCGCAATCCAAAAGTCAAAGTCCAGTGGGGCAGAAACAGAGCCGTAACCAGGGCAGCAAACACAAAAATCGTAGTCGGGCAAGAGGTACAGGCAGAGGTTTGTAGGAGAAGCAAATGCAAAGGGCAATCCGAATCGTAGACAGGACAGCAATCCACAAAATCGAAGTCAGGCAGAAATGGGTCAAAAAACACAGATGCAACAATAATCCAAAAAGGGCAAACCAAATATCAATTGTCGGGAAATCCAGTCAGAAAGATAAACACTGAGTAATCAAGGCGAAAAGAAGCGTGGCACAAGAAGACTAGGAAAACGATCTGACAGTGGCCACGTTTACATGGGTAGTTTTCCTCAATCTGACTGAAATCGATCGGAAAAAGTGAATCTGATTTGATCTGTATACATGAAGTTTAAGTAAAGAGATCCACGTTCAATCCGCGTTGACATGGCCCCAGCTGAATCCGATTGTACTGTGTTTTTTTACCTGCGCATTACGTCACTCTGCGTACGTCACTTCACTTACGAGCCTCTTACGTACTAGGTGCGCATGCGCGGACCGAACAATCCTCTTTATCAACACAATCCGCTCCACTCAGTCGTTTACATGGAGCATGGAGTGGATTATCAATGGGCGTAGACTACCTCTTACAATCCGATCCGAAATACAATCGGATCCGGGTGAATCAGTTTGGCTAAGGTGTTTTTATGACGTATTTTGAATCTGATTGACCTTTCAATCTGATTGTAATTAGGATTTTTGAACCCATCTAAACAGGCTGTGACTGTGACTGGCTGTGAGAAGACACCTAATATACACTTCTGGGAAGATCACATGGTGAGGGACACAGGTGCAAACAGTCAGACTGATTACAAAGGAGCTGCACATGAGGGAGAACCTAATCACATGGAATTTGGCAGAAGCCAAGACGTGGACAGGGAACACGAGACATTCCTATAAACAAGCATATGGCTCCAGTCACGGAGTTTCTAACGTGCATAGATTAATGAGAAACAGGACGGTGCGATCAGGTGTGAGCTTTCACAGAAAATGCAGCAAAGGTAATCAGGGAGAGCAAAGAGGTGGAGACTAGAACAGGGCGAGTGCTGAGAGCTTGTTAATTAATTAGTAAGTGCAACTATACAAATCCTTGGTGCTCGTTAGTAAGTTAGTATTATAAACAAGGTTAGTTGTTGTCAGTAATCTCAGGGGAAAATAATAAACTGTTAGTATTGTTAGTAGAGAGAAAAGAAGAGTGAAGCCAGCAAACGAGATCGGAAGGAAGATTGAAAACCAGAATCCAATAAATCACCCGAAGAGTGAAACACAAGACTGGGGCTGAGTGCAATGACTAGACATCAGACCAGACGGGGGAGACAAAGTGCAAAGCAAAATGGAAAACATGTACCGGAATGATAATACGGCAAAATGTAAAACATGGAAAAGTAAACTAAGACAAAACATGACAAATCAAAGTAACCAAATCACAATACATAATACAAAGAATAGTCAGTCATTGCAAAGTGTCAGGAAAACAATAAAGCAAATATCAAAACATGGCAAGTTCAAGGCAGGCATGGCAGAATCATAACACTACCTCTTTGACGCAAAGCTGCATATCTTCATTGTTAATGGTAACGCAGCTCACTAGAAGCCAAGTAATTTAATTAATTATCCTATTCTCACTCGGCAACAGGTTGAGTGTTAACCTGCGTTATGATAATGTCACTGATTGCAGACAGAGTTATATTTCACAGAAGCAAACTTAACTTAACATGCAGAACTGAGTTGGCAAAACCAAATTTTAGACATATTTTCTTGAGCGAATCAAACTGTTCAGACGCCGACGCAGAAGAGAATATACCATTTGCGAGCTACAGGAATTCAGAAGCTTTATAAGACACGGACATTTTGTGTTACCATTGATGTGGATCGGAAAATGGTTGATAATTTATGCAATGAACGATAATGCAAGCTGAGGGGAAATGAAAACGACTTGATCCTCACAAGTGTACAAATTAACACTTAGTTGCTAATTTCTAGCCCTGAATGGATACAGGTTTGGTGATGTAATGTGCTTTAAGGCAAAGTGAGAGCAAAATTCCTCCAATGGCAAGACCCAAGCGGAAGAGGTTAACTCAATATTAAGCCGCGTTTCCACCGAACGCAAAACAAATTTTTCGTGCAGCCAGATTACATTCAAAGTCAATGCAAAGAGGTGAATAGACGCCAAAAGATGATAGTTTGCACCAGGCAATGCGAATCACAGCACAATGAAATGCAGCGCAATGTGAATAGCTCCCGTGAACAGCAAGAATGTGCAAAATTCACAGTTTGCTCCACGTCAAAATATTTTTTTACGAAAAATTTGCACAAGTAAAGCTGTGTTCTAAATAGCATTATTGTGACTAGCAGCAACATTGGCTAGCTGGGCTACCTAGCTGCGTATTGAAACCGTAGGTAGCTGCATTGCTTGAGATAACCTAGCTTGCTAGCTGTGTCAAATAACAGTTTCACAAAAAAAAAAATAGTGGTCTTACTCAGCATCGAGTATGACAACATCATCAGTTTTGTGAATATTTTTATACTCAAGCAAGCAGAATGTTCAGAAAGTAAAATGTTTGTGACGCTAGCATAGTAATATTTGGGTCGCCATTTTTTGATGATTTTTGGAGATTACAGGAAGTACTGCCCGCCCCTTGAGTGTAAATAAGGCTCAACTGGCATTGCTATTAGTAGGTGGTGCGACTTTGCGCGTCGATTGTCTACTGAGTTGTTCTCCAAAAGAATTGAATGTGCTGTTGGCCACGAACAGGGCGTAAACTCTTCAAAGCGAAAATTAATATTGTTTCCGTGGTTAAACTCCCGCAAAAAAAGTGAGGAGAAATTTTGCTTCACATTTGGTGGAAACGCGGCTTTAGAAGACAGAAACTGACTGGTGGTGTTAGTTGGGTATGACCCATGACAATCAAGCCACCATATTGAAACAATTCACTTCAATGGGACATTCACAAAACAGACGAGGCATACACATGATAACACCTGGAAGCAAGAGAGGAGTCAAAACAATAAATCAATTAAAGGAGACAAAACCCCCAAAACACACGCAGACTACTGGAACAGGGGAAGAACCAATGAAAGACACAAGAAGGCTCTGACAAAAAAAACGAATCAGGAAAAATGTGTTTGTCCTGAGGAAGATGTGGCTAATTGTGTCCCTGTTTGATGTGATGTTACATGAGAGACAAGAGAATGAACACAGCACATACCCACTTGAACAACATTGAGGCCACTCGCATGCATACATACATGCAGATACACACACACGCATACACATATATGGACACAGCCATGTACAGATGTGTACAACCGGGCTCAGGCATACACACATTCGCAAATTCACACATCACACTGGGTTTAAAGTGCTTGAACGTCTGAAAAAAAGATACTGAAACAAGACCTGTGTCATTTTGTAGGTCTTAGTGAGCTGATAAAGAAAATTCTAAAATAAAAAAAATGTTGGGAATTTTTGGAGAAAATCCATTTTTTATGTGGCAGTCATCTTGAATTGCAAAATCCTAAGAAAGGGGTTAATAATTGCAAGCCATCATGTTTTTTGCGATAGTTTGACTTATAAGACAATCATACCACAGGGTCAGATTGGTGAAAATACAAAATGGTTACCATGTTAACCAAATTTATTGTCAAAAATATGAAAATATTAAGTCCCTGAATTTAATCCATCTTGTTGCTCAAAATGTTGGTGAGCTTTAGTCCAATTGTCCAAAACTCTCATTTTGTGTGGTAGGAACAATTGGCAGCTGATTGCATCATGTTTAATAGGCCTTTTCATTCATTACCTCAGCTGGAGTGGAATTAATGCCCATGTCGTTTTCATCATTATTCCTACTTGGGAGTTAATGCAGCTTAAAGGTTGCATAACCTTACATTCAGAAAAGCCAGAGCATGTGGAAGATCGGCCTTTCCATGACTGACGTCCTACCATTATGGATCACAGTGAAGCTCGTTGCTTTTGTAAAAGGAGATTCTCCATTGTGGGTGAAGTTCACCTCATCAAAACAATTCAGGATAACATAATATCTCAGTATGATGTACATAACCGCCGTTTACCAACATCACTTTGTGACACTTGTAAAACAAAGGTTTATAAGATGAGGCAAGGTAATCTTGACCAAAAATTCAACTGTCTGTACCAACTGGAAAAGGTAATTGAAGGCCAGTGTTGGATCAGCCCCAGAGTTCAGTCTAGTGACTGTTTGATTTGCCAAGTGGCGAAAGCCAATGGATTCAAGGCCAAGCAGACACAAAGTAGCCTCAAAAGAGGGCGTCCATAAGACTCTGAAGAGCTGGACACCTCTTTTAGGCTGTGTGGACTCTGTTTTAGCAGAATATACAGAGGCTGTGGACACAGTGGATAGGAAGACCATGTTGCCGACTTCTGCAAGGCCTATGCGAAACTTGGCATCTCGATCACACACAAATTCCACATCATCAGAGACCATTTGTGTGAGTTCTGTAATTGCCATGGTTGTGGATTGGTTAGATATTCTGAGCAAGCTTTCAAAGCAGTTCACGCTGACTTCTCAACATTCTGGGAGAGGCATCAGCTAAAGGATAGCAGCAACAAACTATTTGGTTTGCGCTTAAAGCAAGCCGTCAAAGAGTACAATAGCGCACAGGTCTAAGCATTACATTTAGCAAGATAGAACATTTTTGCCACGTGAGGGTTAAAGACAGGAGATGGTCTACTATTACTATTTTTCACATTCTTTTGATCAACAACCCTGCAGAGGAGACTTTCAGAAATAAATCACCGAAGCGCAAAAGTTTTTTAACCCTTTAACGTCAATTTGAAAATTTCAAGTTGGGTGCCGATGAAAAAGTGAATTTTCTCCAAGTATTCCCACCAGATTTTTTTTATTTTTGTATTTTCTTTATCTGCTCACTAACACGTACAAAATGACATAGGTCTTGTTTCAGTATCTTTTTTTCAGACTTTCCAGCACTTTAAACCCAGTGTGACATACTTGCGTCTAAAACATGCAGTCATGTGCAGATGCACACATACATGCATATGCACACATACAACATTCAGATTTACATACGAGCATACATGCGCGTATGACATGCAGGCACGCGCACATACATACTGTACATGCACATACCATATATAGGATGCGCACTCACACCCCTGCGCATACGTTCGACATACAGGCACACACATTTACACACAGCTCCCTGGCCCCACCCAGTTGAGAACCTTAACCCTTGAAATGGGGCCAAAAATGTCTCCAGGGATGGGTGGAGGCGGCAGGACCTCTTAAGTGGGTCACAGTCAGCAGACGGAGCGTTCTGCACCAGGGCTCCAGCAGCGGAATAGGAGACGACTGGGATGTGGGACGGGCTTCAGTCGCAGTCCCAGTAAAAGCCACCCCTGGGCGATTACCTCCATTCCTCCCTTTCACTCGCGACCTTTCTAAGTTTGTTCGACGCAATTTACCCCTGGGACTGGACATGGTGCCCAAATGGAATTATTTTTTCCCCAATAGATTTGGAGTATGTTTCTGGGGCAAATCAAAATCAAATTGAAAAGTCTTCTCTATGCTTCTCTGGACTCATGTTGGGGAAGAATTTTCACTTTATGTCCAAGCAGAACCTGATGTATGTGCATTCTTCATTTTAAATGAAAAATACCGGTGAGATGCTGCATTGCTTTAATGTAGGTTAGAACAGTGAAGTCACGGGGATAGGGCATATGCCCAAGAAGGGCCTTTGGGCTCAAACCATTTTTTGGAGTTTCTCAGTGGACTGTCATGATAGCTTCAATGATACACCACAATAACAGTTAGGGCACAGTCTCCTTGTTACACCGTTTGTTTCGATTCGTATGTTCTTCAATAGTTTTACATTTTTATTTTTGACAATCCTTAAATCTTATCTCCCCAGAATAAAATAGACTTCTCCTCGTAATTCGTTGCATGAAGACAGGACATTCACAGAACACCTCCAGATGTGTTGCCATATTTTCTACTGTTTCCTTTCCATTTAATCCAAGTGTTTTCCTCTTTATCTTAATGGTTTAGGAACGTTTACCTTCCTTTCAGAATGTCATAAAGGTCAGTTGAAGTAGCTGAGGCTCAGATTAGTGATGCCATTGCGAGCCACCGGGCAGAGGGAGTCTCGCTTATTGATTGAATGATTGATTGTTGGAATCATTACGGACAGCCATTAGCTCAGTGGGTAAAAGCAGCATGCTGTCTGTTAGAACATGTGTGGCGAGCATATCATCATGGCCTAGATGGTTGTGAATGACGGAATCTAACATGATACCTCAGTAGCGTTGTCAGTATCGGTAACAAGGGAATTTGTGTTAGATATCAGTTTTTTGGAGGGGGCAGTGACGCAGCAGCTAGTAAATTGCCTTGCGACAATTTTTTTTTTAAATTGGAATTTGTTCAGTTATCCACTGAACACCTTTGGTTTGGTTTGGTTTGGTTGGAATAACTTTTTCAAAAAAATTTATGAAAACATGAGAGAGACAAACTCAAAATGCCAAGGTGTGAAATATATTCTAGTTTATTAATGTTCCAGTAGAACGAAACAAGATCATACATTTATTTTATTCACAGAATAATTCACCAAATTTGCAGTTTCATAATTATTGGAACCCCTGCTTGAGTACTTGGTGCAGCCGCCCCTGGCAAGGATAACGGCATAGTCTTTTAATGTAAGATTTATGCAAGTTTAAGACGCAAACCTGGAGGACTTTAGTACCATTCCTTAACCCCTTAAGCCCTGAGCCTCTGGCTTGAAAATGACATGCCCAAAATGAAATGACTATCTCTGCAACGAATTAGTGGATTTGAATAAACTTTGTATCAAAATAAAAGTAACACCTTGGAGAGTTTTGTCATGGTGCAAAAATCAGTGTATATGTCACTGAGTCAGAGTAAATGATGGAACACTGCATGAATGAAACAAAAAGTTTTACTTTTGTCTGTCTTAAAATTTTTTAGTTGCAGACTGAAACCCAAAAAAAAAAATACAGTCCAGAATCTCACTATTACTTGTGCCAAAGTTTATTCTAACCAAGTAAATCAAAGCAAAATTAGAGAGGTTTTAGGTAGGGAATGCCAAGGTGGCCTCTCCGAGCTGAGACTGTGTGCCATTTAATATTTTCAGGCTCCAAACTGTAAAACTCATTAAATTTACCTATATGTCACTACAAGCATACATTCCATCCAAATACAACCACTTTTTACTTTGAAAGTTTTAGATTTAAAAAAAAATTCAAAGATAATACATACAAAGAAAATGAAGTTTGACTCCACGGGAGCAGATTTAAATATATAAAAAAGCAAATAAATAAAATTGTAAATACGATAAAAAAATTGCTAAAAGAAAAAAATAAAAAGAACAAAAACCCCAGCCATTATTTAGATTAGTAAAATCCTAAGAGTGCCTGAGAGAGTTCATAACAACACTGGGACTTGAACCCTGGTCATCCGGGCTGCATCAAGGCTACATCAGGAAATTGCATCACTCACCCCGCTTGTACTGTTGTGCTCGCAGTATTTGCGAAGAATGGCACAAAGATTCTGTCGAAAACAACTTTGAAAATGACAGTTGAATATGTAGCGAATAATTAAACTGAAAATACCGCAAACAAACCAGTTAAGCCTTTATATTGTCACGCTATTTAAGTATATGCGAATGACCCATAGACTCAGTTTGACGCCCTGGGTACGCAAGGCTCTAGCTCAGGCTAGGTTTGTGCGATTAAGGTGGTTTAGAGCTTGTTGGAAACATCAGAACCCATAGAATCAAATGGCTCCCAGCAAGGTCTCACTGACAGCATCAGAACCTGATCACAGTGAGGAAAATACAATGGCCCTCATTTAATAAACTTGCGTAGGATCTGGTGTAGATTCTGGTGTAAATATCATCGTTTGCCAGGCGTCACGTCTGATTTATGAAAAATGTTTGTCGCAGATTTCGGTGTAGAACTGCCGTGGCATTGATAAATCTGGCGGCAGAAACCGTTGTAATTTACATGGCACGCCCCTATAAATTCATGCTCCGGGAGGCATAGTCCTGCCCACTTTACGACATGGACTCTCGAAAGACGGCAAAGAAGAAAAAACTTAACTGAGGAGGAAATATCGTCGGCCTGCTGATAAACCTTGTGTCTACTATTTGATGAGAAACAAAAACTCGTATGCCCACGATAATAGCATAAAAATTGCAAAATACAAAATTTCATTGATTGGATACATTCTTGGAGGAAAAATAGTCATCCTACCCAAACACAGCTCAACTGCAGTCTTACATGCAAAATTAAACTTTTTCTTGCTCTCCTGTAAAGTTTATCATTTTGAAGATACAAGGTTTTATCAGTAGCCTGATGATAGATGGAGAAAAACAAAATTATTTTATTTGGAAATCTTAAGAGTGACATAAAGGGAGCCCAGTAGGCTGCAGTTCAGAAAACTATTGCTGCTGCAGTAGTAAACACCGTTGGGGTGGAAAACCGGAGTGCAGCAGAGGTTTGATTTAATTTATTAATAAATCGAAGTGACTATTCGCACTTAATTTTTGTGCTTGGATGCACTTAAATGACCAAAATTCTTGTTAGACGCATTTATTATTGTGGCCAAGACGCACATTTCTCCATTGCCCACACTTATTTTAAGTGTGTCCAAAGCTAAAAAATTTTTCTTGACCAAACTTATTTTAAGCGGTACTTTCTGAGCGGCACTGGAATGGTCATCAACTTGCGCACTTACAAGAGTGGTCAAGAAAAAAAATAGCATTGACCACACGTAAAAGTGCGAGTAAAAAAATCCAATTTATAGATACACGATATTTCATGTTATATTGCCTACATAATTGACAATCCAAATGCTTTACATGTAGGTGAAAAAAGTGGTCCGATTTTAAGATCGCCTCCAAAAAACGGGTTGCAACAGCGCACGGACCGGTGGAGGCCAACCAGACTTGAACCTCCAGCTGTCACAGCACTGATAGGCTCCATCTCCCTCGTGGGAATACGAGCCGGTGGGGACATGGATGAGTCCCCCCCGCCTCGATCGGAGCACCATGAGGGTAATTGGTAAAATACAGTCTGCAGAGATCACTCTTCATTGTACTTTTATCAGTGTTACTCCATGACATTTCATTGGGTGCCACACAAAACGAGCAGCCACCCGTCACTTTCCCGGATGAAATCTCTGTGCCGAAAGTTCCTCTCACTTCGGACAGAAGCTTATTCCTCTAACAAGGGACCGCAAAATAAAGAAAAGTTTGATGAAACGAGTTTAAATGTGCACGTGCAAGTAATAAATTTGATTTTCTAAAATAATTACGCGCAAACTTATTTTCCAGTCTGCCTTTAATTAGGCTAACTTTCGTTTCTTTTGTTGTTCAGTATATATCTGACTGGATGAGCATCTGACATAACACTGCATATCTGCCAAGCTGCGTATTGCGCTTAATCAAATTGATTATAATTCTCAGGCCGTCTGGCCTGACAAGCTGGTTATTTCCAAATAAGAGTAACTAATTTCTCAACACAGGTGCAATTTATTTATTTATTAAATACATTTATTGAAATAAATAATGACATCGGTGTAGAGAAATTAATTACACTGATATTTGGAAACAACCTGCTTTTATTCATTTATTTATTTATTCATTCATTTAGTCTATTTATTTATTTTACTAATAAGAACAACAACAGCATGACGTCCGCATCGCTGCATATGGTTTATTACTCATTTTGACAGCTGCACTCGTTCCTGCATGTTGTCCGCTGTTTTCAGATTTGCGTTCACCTGGTCAGAGCTGGCGTGAGATTTTTGCGGACCGTTCACTAACGTTCAGATTGATAAATGCCGATTCTTGCGGGAGATTTGGCGTACACCCATTTTTTTTGGTGTACGCAAGTTTGATAAATGAGGGCCATTGCGAGCAAGCTGAATGCTGAGGAGCTGAGATCTTTGAAGCAATGCCCCGGGAAAAAAATATGCTTGGAGACTGGAAGATCTAATTTCATGATAACACGGACACATTGGGCTAATCATAGCGAGCAGAGATTTGCCCTCGCACGGTTTTTTAGAACAAAATATCAAAGGTAAGAAAATCTTTCTGCTCATCTCTGTAGACTGTAAAGTGTGTGTCTGCTGTTCTTTGAGTGTGGTACCGGTTTAAATTGACAAGGCTTATATCATTAGATTCTGTGGACTTTCCTCTTTCATTTACGGTATCGTTTGTGTGTATAGCACAAATTCAGTAGAAATGCTTGTGACTCAGCGCTAATATGATTTAATCCAATGTTTTGCTCCATGCTTATTTACTTGCTTGGTGTTTGAATTGTGTTTGGTTGAGGTAAAATTGGTCAACATGAGCTTTTTGCCGAATTTCTTTGCATAAAGTGGATAAGCCGCATGACGATGTTGCTATTAGGAAACATGCTCTATTTACTATTCGTAACAGTACCGGGGGCATTCGGGTATCGGGATACAGCAGGCCCTCTCAAGATCAGCCTCAATAATAGGATTGCGCTTATCGATGACCCTCTTCACTTCAGCCCACAGATGTTCCATCAAACAGAAGTCAGTGAAGGTTTTTTCTTGAGACCCTTCTGAACAGTTTGTGGTTATGGAGGTGGCTTTTTGAAACTTGCTGTCCAAAAGATGCTAGCAAAGCATACGGTTCTTCCCTGGTGATTTTTTTTTTTTTTGCTCCTCTCTTCTGATCCTGAGGAGTGGAATGCATGTTTTTCCTCTGCCTGTCAGGTTTTGAACTGTCCATGCTTTTTATATTTTTTAATAATCGACCTGACAGTGCTCAGTGATATACATAAACTTTTGAGGATCTTCTTGCAGCCATCACCAGATTTATGAAGATGTACAACTTCTGTCTGTGTTTGAACTGATAGTTCTCTTGGTTTCTTCATGGTGCTGGATAGCAAAGAGATTTTGCATGTGTCTTTCCTCAGTTTTAGACTTCATTACAGGGATTACCAAATCTGGTCCACAAATCCAAAACCGGCCCTGGTTTCCTTTGTCCCTTATAATTACCAAATTTACTGAATAATTAGTATCTCTGATTACCTGGGCATAACCCCTAGCTTCCAGGCAAAGGGCGGAGACCTTCAGTATTGTGATTTGTTGATCTGCGTTACCTTGGCGGAGGTTTGTACTCTAGGAGTGCCTCTAGTTTTCTATAGCATCTCAGTGCATTTCCAGTTGGGGTGCCCATAATTCTTGAGCCCATTAGTTTTATCATTGTTATTTTAGATATTGGGCTTATTATCTTCTTATTATCTTCTTATCTTCCAATGACGTGCACAGATAGACTCCGGGTGGTGCTATAGCACCTGCCCTTTGCCCTCTGGACCAAGCAAGTGCCCTTTTCAAAGATTTTTTTTTTTTTTTACAGTGTACTGTATGTTGCCCATGTTGACATGATCATCAGTAAATTCTCAAAGATTAAAAGCACACCTCTCTTCCTTTGTCAATGTGACCACACAGAGTAGACACAAAGAAGACATGATGCAGCAGCCACCACAGAATCAACTCGGACCGCCACAAATTGATTGCGCCCCAACCCAATTTTCTCTATAACATTCTCATGTGCCTGCGCGCAAAAAAAAAGAAGCATGAACCCCATATTCAACAAAATAAGAAGCAGCAAGCCTCTCCCCGGTCAACAAAATAAGAAGCATCAACCTCCCCCCCTGCTCAACAAAATAAAAAGCATTTATCCCTCCCCAGTCTGCCACCACACATTGCTTCCTCGTCTGTCGGAGACACTGAAGTGCCCTTATTTTTCAATGAGCACCTGCCCCCCAAATTGTCTGTGCACGTCACTGCTCTATACCCTGTTTAGTAAACACTTGCTCCCTCCTCACTCCTGCACTCACCCTCCCCATTCTGTTCATTGATTGCTGCCTATTAGTTCCCTTGTTTGTAGCCCCTCCTCTCGTCATACTTTCCAACTCATGCACACCTGCATTCACTCTCGTTTGTTTTCTGTTCTTTTTTTTTGGCCCTGCATATAGGGTTACTTTTGCCTTCGTTCTTTGCCTTCTTCCCAAAACATCTTATGAGCCTTGTATACTTCCAGTGAACCTTTTCCGATTTATGTTCTGCTTCGTCCGGAGTCCACAAGATTGCCTACTCCTTTGTGTATTGAGAATTTCTATTGCCCACTTTGCCTGGCTTTTGGTTAATGGTTCTAATCATCCCAGACTTTGGAATTCCCACCATCTGGCCTTTGAATTTTGGATTATACTCTGACCACAATTTGGATTACCCCTCTTGTGATGCATGTATACTGTTTTGCTCTGATCTGGACCGTCTGGCCTTAAGAAAGCTCTTCAATAAACCTGTGGAACTGATTCTCTGTCTTTGCCTGAGTCTGATTATTGTCAATATCATTCGATAATCTATGGAATAATAACACTACAGAATGCTGGGTCAGAAAAAGCTGATGAGGAGAAATATAGGATGATGCTTCGAGAAGTTGTTCACTTTCACGCGATTAGGTATTTGCAGATCAGCAGTGCAAGGATCATTGATTCTATTTAAGTTTCAAAACAGGCTTTTAACTTTTAGTGCCTGCATTTAACTTTAGGCTGAGTGTGTTAGTTATGTTGATGCCAGCTCAAAAATGACTTAGAAATTTCTTTGGATGAAATTGCAACAGCATTTCTCAAAGTTTAGTCCTGAACATGTCTAGTTTGACCAACAACCTCGAATCTCTGGTAATAAAGTTCCTCAAAGCAAAAGCTAATTCAGTTGCAGGGACATATTACCACCTATCGCTATGTGAGGGTTTTCAATCAAATATACACAATGCAAATTGCTGATCATACTCAGAAAAAAACCATATGTAAATGAGGAAGATAAACGACTTCTTTTATCAAGCTTTTTTCCCCCAGATCCACGGATTGAAGAAGTGTTGCTTTGTACCACCAAATAACCACATCCTGACTCTTTGACTTCCTCACTTAAAGTGCAGAGCATTATGGATCTGAGTAAATAACCGTGGATGCCTGCATACTGTGAGTTATAGCTGTTATGAATGCTGTTGTATTACTCAAGAGGTTGTTCTTACAGCTCCATGCATAGCACTTTATTATGCCATGTGATTTGCTTAGGGTTTCTTTGCGATCATTTAAAATCTAAGAGTGCACTTGTGCCTAAGTGGGAATACACTTTTATTGTCACTGTTTGGGCTGTTTAGATTCCCCTTTATTACATGTGGTGCTTGCTATTCTGTACCAATGCCCTTGCTCTGGTTATGCATAATGATAGGGCAATTGATATGTACTGCAGAAATGGATAGGGGCAACATATTTCTTCCTAATTATTGAATTAATTTTTTCCTCTTCTTATGCTTCTTCTCAGTATAATAATAATAATAATCGTAATAATAATAATAATTGTTATTATTATTTAACTGGAAACATTGAATAACAAAGAATATTTAAGGATACATTAAGGATACACCTTAGAAAAGAATGGGGGGCGGGGGGGGGGGGGGTGTTTATTTGTAGTGAGGGGGCTAATTTTAATATTGCCCATTTACTTTAGAATGGGGTGGTGGGGGCAGGAATTTGGGGAATGCACAGGAAACCCTCCCTGAGCCGGAGCGGTTTTCATCCCGCCCGCAGAGCTTCAGGCGCGAGCGACACCACGGATCTCGCTGGTGCCCCGCGCTGCCGCTCCTCTGCCGTTGCCATGGCAACGGTGCCCTCTCCGGGTACTGCGTGTTGGCTGGAGAAGTTTTTCCGGCTCTGCATTATCTTTATTCCCGGGGATCTGTGAGCTGCCCCCCCAACCCCCCACACCCTTCATCAACCCCCTCCTGTCTCCTCCTGCTCTCGTTCCGCCACTTCCTACTCTTTCGCTGCTTCCTCCTCTTATTTTAAATCTTCCAACGGTAATTAGCTCTGCTCAGTGACATCCCGGAGCTGTTCAGAGTGCAACAATACGCAGCAGAGACTGACCAACAAAGGGAAGGGAGGTAATGATTCCTGGGGTTACATCACCAGCATGCAGACGACCATCCTTCCTGTGCTGTGTGGCTGTGCCGATTATTCCTCTGTTTGATGGATGTCAGTGGGTGCATGTACATGTGTGCCGGTGTGCATGACCGTTCAAGTGTGCGCATAAGGTCTTTTGATAATAACTGAGCCAGGGTAATGCCTTTCTGCTGCTGACTTGACTGCTGGTTGGACAGTAAGTATGGCTTTGGGACTTCAGTTGTATGTGTGTGTTTTGATTTTGGGGGGGACTTGGCGTGTTGATGGTGCTTCTGCTCAGCTTTGGGGATGGTTAGCTTGAGTTTGTCATTGATGTCAATGGTTTGCAAGGTGTATTTTTCTGTTTGTGATGTATGTAGAGACAGTGAACAGGTGTGGATATCCGTGCCACACAACACTGTTGAGTTGCAATGTGTCGGTGAGGGGAACCATTTGTTCTCTGAAATTGCTGCAAATATGTGCATGTGAGTGTGTGAGAGGATCTGATTGTGCAGTCAGCGGTGCATTTCCTGAGACTACCATAGTTTCAGTGAGCCATTTCATCCTTAAACAAAGAACCATTTCCACTGAGCCACAGGCACTCAGCTTTCCAAATCTCTCTCACTCTATCTCCCTCTTTCTCTGCTCTTCTCTCTCTCTCTCTCACTCTCTCCATGAAGGAATGCAAAACTTTCTTAAAGAAATGTCAGAGGATAGAATGGTTTACTGATTTGGCTTCTCAGGCATAAAGAGTGAGTCCATGTGGCAGTTTTGCTATTAGTGAGTAAGCCTGCCCAAACAGCCCATCCTCAGGTCACACAAAGGTCTCATGGGAAATGCAGTCCTTCAACCTGACTTTGGTGATCAGAAGCAAAACGAATGTGAAAAAAATTTGTCTGTATCAGGTGCGTAAAACAGGTTTGTTTCATTACTTGTCTTTGTTTGCGAGCACAGGCACAGCTAGGGTGCTAAACTGCCAGTAAATAAAGCAGTGTTTTTGGGTGTACAATGGGAGATCAGATGGAAACGCCATTTGGTGGGTTATTCGCGGCTCAGGAGAGATCTCTGGGGGCGACCACAAAGGAGGGCTGACAGGAAGCATGCAACGTTCAGTCAAGTGTGAGATTCCGGGGCTCTCGGTGCAGACGCTCGAGACGAGGAGGCGCGTGAGGCCGAGCGAGAGACAGGAGGGAAGAAGGAAGAGGGAGAGAGTTCAGGAATGGAGGAGAGGGATTGCGATGGAGACTGAGGAATCAATGGGAGGCTGTGATAGAGTCAGGCTACCGGGGTGACAGTGAAGACTGGGGTTTATGAGTGTGATTCAACAGGGGGAGGGGGGGGGGGGGGTACAGGAAGAGTAAGAGGTTAAGGGATTGCTAAAACCCAAGGGTGTTGTGGGCCATGGTTATGGCGGTGGACCGCAACCTTTGAGTCAGTGTGTGCTGAGTGGCGTACCCAGTAAACCACAGCTCAGGTGTGCGCTGTGCTCTTAAAAAAAAACACTGCTGACTATTGCTAATCGCCAACATCGTGATTCTGTTTCGTTCAGAACAACAGATCTGCGGAGTAAAAATAAACGTGGGTAAATGAGTGACAAAGGGAGAGACGAGAGAGAGATGGAGTGTGGGAGTAATGACTGAAAGGAGAGAGGTGGTGTTGGTGGTGGTGGGGGCAGCGAACTGTCTCTCTCCTGAAAGGGGGGAATCTGTGCGGCTGATTCGAGTGAACGATTCGGGGAGAGCGACGTCGGGCGGCTCCAGTTTTGTGCGTGAGTGGGGCGGCGGTGGTAAGGAGAGCAGCTCTGAACGGTAATGAGTCCCAGAGAAAGCCCTCGCACTGCTGGGCTCCCTCCGGAGTATTCATCTCCCACAGCGAGCGGCAGGCAAAAATAGTCAGTGCATCTTTAAAAAAAAAAAAAAAAAAAGATCACATGGTTGTTATTCTCTGAAATCTGTCTCACAGGTCACTTTGACAGCCCTCTCTCTCTCTCTCCCTCCCTTTCGCTCACTCTCTGTGCCTCTCTTTCGCACACACATGCACGCACGCACTCCCTCTCTACCCCGCACTCTCGCATACTCTCCTCCCACCAGTATTGCAATTTGCATACTAATGAGCGTGAAGCGCAGCTAGCAGCCGCTGGAATATAATTCCTCCTTCCTGCTTCCTCAGAGAAAGAGAAAGCTCCCGTTCCTTCATTTTTTTATTCCTCCTTTCCTTCTCCTTTTCGCGCAAATTTTTTCAGCTCGTCTCTCCGTCTCTCTCTGCTCCCCCCCTCCCGACCCGTCCCCCCCCCTCCTCTCCTGTTTCTGTTCCTCAGAAGCGGTCCATGCTAACAGCGCGTGGGGGAGCAAGACCATTCCGCTCAGAGTGGGAGAGAAACATGTGAGAAGATGTCTGTAGGAGGCTGTGCATGCCCTGGTAAGCGCTGTTTTTTTCTCGTTCAGCATGTGGCTGGGTCGCTGCATTAGGTTGCGCTGCAAAGGTACCGAGGCCCAGGGGGTCGAGATGGTGTGGGCATCCTATGTAGGGGGTGTGTGGGGGGAATTTGAGACATTGTCCACTAAAAGGCAATAACTACAGTCAAGCAGGTATTTGTGATGAATTTCCAAACGCATGTTGTGGTTCGCGCAGAAAGTGCATGGCATTTTTGTTTTGCATAAGGTTAGCGCGGACAGGGTTGAAATGTCCCAGATGTGAGGAGGACAGGGAAGAGTGGGAAATGAGTGAAAGCCCAGGCAGGATTTGTACAGTGATGACAGCTGGAGTGGAGGTTGCTGGGGTTATGGCTGTTGTCGATGCTGATGGTTATGGGACGAACAGAGAGCAGATGTGGAGGGTAATGAACGTGTGAGGCTAGAAGGTACCAGCATGGAGCTGTGCTGCTACTCCAGGTAAATGACTGTTTGGGAACGTGATGACCATCATGACTTCATTGATGGCAAACTGAAGGAAGGCATGACATCTCCAGAACTTAGTTAATACTGAGAAGTTGTTTGTTTGTGCGTGCACACTTGCTGTGGAGTGAGCATGTGTGAGTTCATAAGTGTGTGTTCCTGCGTGTACTTGCGCGCACAAGTCTGTTTTCATTTTGTTGGCTCCGGTAAACTGCTGCGCTGAGACATTATTATGTTGTGACCCAGTGATGGCAGCACTGTTGGGGCCCTGTCTGTTTCTAATTTCAGTTGATCACACAACATCCTGGTGCTAACATTTGGAGTCTCAAAGGAGACAGGATGTGTATGTGAGAGAGCGCATGAACAAGCAAGAGAGCAAGGGAGAGAGAGCGAGAGACCAGTTGGTTTCGATGCTGCGATAATGGCACTTAGAGACCAAAATAATATTGACATTCTACACAAAGATCTGTGTGGCCATCCATCATCTTTTTCGGGTCAACTTCTTTCACTCTCCCTCAATTTTCTTTTCATCCCTTAATATGAATCTACAAGTGTCTTGAGGCAGTATCTTTTTATACGAGCTGCTTTAAATAGCTATTCAAATTGTGAGTCAAACTCACAAATAGTGAATCATATTTCTCCACCATGTACTCGCTCCTGCTCTCCCTGACCTCAACAGCATGGGGTTAGGTGGGGTCGCTGAACCTCCAGCTTAGGATGCCCAACTTTTCTTCCTGAACTTCCTGTCCACCTGGGATGCTTCAGTGTGCTTTCTCCCATTGTTTCAGCATGCAGAGTCTGTTGTTTTGAGGATGTAACTAAAGGAGTAGGTGGATTTGGACTGGTTGGAATCAGGTCGAACCAGGCCAGGAGAGTGAGAGAGTCAAGAGGTGCGGCCTACTGAAGGTTTGGGACACTGGCACCTATTAAGCCCCGCTTACTCCCAGGGAGATTGGATCAATGAGCGGTATAAGGTCAAAAGCAACCCACTCTCATCCCTACCCAAACTTTATTAGCTGGAATCCCAAACTCAGGAAATTGCACTATACCATCCAGGGTGTGGCCTTACAGAGGAACAAAGTTTAAGAGAAATCTGTGCAGTCTCAATTACCCATAGTCATGAGAACCTGCCAACCCTGTCCCATTATCCCAAAGTCAGACTGAGGACAGACAGACAAACCAACAGATGAGTGAGTGATAGAAGGCACCGGGCCAGTGATGTGCTGTGCAATGTGCCCTGTTGCCATGGTAACACACTATTACAGCCATACAGAGCCCACATTTGGTGTTGTTGGGCTGCCTTGTGATTGCCTGTGAGTACTTAATAATACTCAACTCACCTTTGAGGATGTGAGAAACTACTGCTTGGCTCGGAGAGAGGGTAGCTTTTGAGTTTCGCAGACCCT
Source organism: Gymnothorax reevesii (assembly GCA_029721435.1). Taxonomy (NCBI): domain Eukaryota; kingdom Metazoa; phylum Chordata; class Actinopteri; order Anguilliformes; family Muraenidae; genus Gymnothorax; species Gymnothorax reevesii. The sequence goes on from CM056582.1 coordinate 67,537,162, forward strand.
ACCTGGAAGCAGCTATCTTCCCATCCATACTGAATGGAGAGGGCTGGCAGCCATTCCAGCTGAGACCCACAATCAGCATCAGTGGTGCAACGGCTCGCCTGTTTTTTGTGTGGTGGGGGGTGGGGGGTAGGGGTGACCCTGGTAAGAGCCGTGTCCTACATTAGCACCGCCAGAGCCTGCCGCTCTGTTAGTCAGATAGGCAAGCAGGTCCCAGCTGTTTCATTGGATCGTTACACGATGATCATTGTCGACAACAGCAAAACTAAATACGCCACTTCTCCTCTGGAGAGACAAAGAGGCTCGTTCTGTATTTCTGTATTTTGAAGTTGTAAAAACTCAACTGCCCTTGTGCAATAGGATAAGTTTTACTGTCCTGTGAATGGGACAAGGTGAGGATGGGGCAGACTGATTAAAGGGGTGGGGGGTAGTACAGAGTGCCCAGTCATTACCAGTACAGCCTGGTCATGCCTAAGGAACATGCCCCCCTGCTTCCTGTTTTTTTTGGGTTTTTTCTTCGGTATGTTCCTAATTAAATGCAACATTTCCTGAAATGTTTCAGCCGGGCCTTTTGTACAGCAACGCAATTTTGCCGACAGTGAGCTCATTTTTGAGTGTCATACACAACTGAATTCACCAAGCAGATGATATAAATGACTGCGTCTCAAATGACTTTTGTCTCAAATTTTCTTCCTGTTCTTGATTGTGTCTGGTGTTATATTTTTATACTCTGAGGCTCATTTGCTGAGGAAGACTAGAGCAAGCTGTGGACCCAATGAAAAGGATGCAAGTTTAGACTGGTTGGGAGTCCTACTTTTCCCAATCAAGACAATGCAAAGTTTTCTGGAAAAGGCTCAGCGGGGCTGATTTTTATCTTACTCCAAGTCCCTGCCCCAAAAGCCTCGCTGGCAGTCTAAATGATAAACAGGCCAACATTTTGGGTGGGGGTAGCATTCGTTCAAAATCAAGCAGATTATGTTCACTACGGTACATATTTTATGAGCGCAGTCATGGAAATTTCCAGAGACGTGTGTCCTGCTTGATTGTTCCCTCTTTTTATTTTTTCCCTCCTTCTTCTCTCCTCCTTTTTTACTTTTTTCTGAGGGGCACCAAAAGAGCAGAGGGAGAACCAGAGTGAGAGAGAGAGAGAGAGAGAGAGAGAGAGACCTTTGAACAAGCGTCTCTCCACCAAAACAGTCAGGGGATTATTTTTGTTTTTCCTCCAAGTTCCAAAGTGTGCACGTTTGTGTGTGCGCATGTGGTAGCTCGTAATTTCTTTGCATATCTGGATATGCACGTGCATCTGTGCACAAGCATTTGTGAATCAGTGCATTTTGTTACCAGTTTTTTAATTATTATTTGCCCTAGTTGATGCGGAGAAACAGAGTCAGTCATCCTGGCTCCGGTCAGATCCTGTCAGTCTCCAATGACCCACTAAAACATTGGATTCATTCATGGGGTTTGAAAGGGCATGTAAAGGGCTGTGTTCTCTAGGTGTCTTGTCTTTCCATCCTGATTACGTACGCCCCTGATGCAGAGCACTGATGTGAATCTGAGCGCAGGCCCCGCTTCGAGTCAGGTTTGTTTACATTCCTGTGTGCTGTTGGACAGAGGGATCCACCCCCTTCCTATGTGGGCTGCGCTCAATACGTCTGTGTGAGTGTGTTTCTTGGGTGGGGGTTATATGGGCGAGAGTCGGTGTTAGCATGTGTAGATTCAGACAAATGCCTGTACATGTGCCGATGACATCATTTTCGACTGGGGAAGGCTTCTGTTCAGTACACGGGGAACAGAGCGTGTTTTACATTACCGTGTGTGTGTGTGTGTGTGTGTGTGTGTGTGTGTGTATGCATGGTCACACTCCTGCCGAAAATTGGCCACAGGTCCAAGCGTGAGCCGCTAAAGAGCAGCGCTGGCCCAGAAAAATGTCGAATTTTTGAACGGCAAGGAGTTCTTTTGTTGAGAGAGAAACCTGTAAAAATAGACTGCCTGTGCTGCAACCTCCCCAGTCATCCCACTTCCCTCCCCCCCACCCCCTGCACGCAATCCTGGCTCCCCCAGACCCCCCCGACACACACATAGCCCTCGCTCTCTTCCCCTCCCTCTCTCCTTCCCTCTCTCGCTCTCCCGCTCGCGCGCACACACGTTTTCTGCCATCAGGAGGGAGCTGTGCCACCTCATGCAGAAAGTCACATGGCGCCCTTGATTAGAGGAAAATGTCTTAAAGCACCAAACTAAAATGGCATCCTATCAAAGCTACAGCTCTATGATGCCAGAGCAGGAAGGGAAGGGGAAGAGGGCTGAGCTGGGGTTTGGGAGCTCAACCCCTGGAGGGGGCGTCGGGTGGGGGGAGGGGGTGCTCAGACCTTGCCCTCTAATTTCACTGCGTCAGAGTGGTTTGTCGCAAAGTCTCATAGACCCCGTGTCACGACAGCAGAGGGCTCGAAACAAAATGGCTTCCTGTGTAAGAGAGACCAATCGGGAGCTTGTTGTCTGGGCCTCCAGCAAGGTGTGATCAGCCCAAAGAGAGAGAGAGATATGTCACCCCCCCCCCACTACTTCCTCTTTGGGAAGCAATGCTGTTCTCTAGCACCTCCCCTCTGCCTCCTGTCACAGCGAGAAGCCCACCTCCACTAGTTAACTGAGAGAGGGAGAGTGAGAGAGCGCGAGAGATGCAGTGTAGAGTGGACATTGAGTTAAGGCACAAGGTTTTTCTTTTTTCTTGAGGAATGACGTGTGGCTCTGACACTGGGATATTGACCCCCCCCTCCGTGGTTGAAGACAGAGCATCACACAGAAAGCTCCCTGCTTTCGTGAGGAGCTACAATGGATTATGAAGACTGTCTGTGGGTGTCTTTTGAATACTGGGCCAAAACAAACTTGCAGACTCAAAGCCGAGGAAAACTAGCAGACATTAAAGCTAATTAGACAAGTCTGTCATCGGAAAATGTTTCTTTCTGCACAAGGCTATCAGTACATAAATCGACTTATTAGATTTTGATTTTAAAGAAAATGGATGGCATGGATGGAAAAAATTTTAAAAAGGGAGGGAAATGTTTGAAGTGCTTTTGGCAATGATAGCCAGAGCTGTGATTTTGCTCATTTCAGATAAATTCGCTCAGTCTCTATGACCTTCGACCTCATGCCTGTGACCCCTGACCAATAAGATGCAGAAAACTCTAGAAACCTAACTTGGACTTAAGTTACTCAGTAAGTCAAAAATACTTTTATTGTGAAGAGTGGTAGATGCATGTTTTGCAAGTTTAAAGCTAGAGGTGTCCTTTGATCAGGATTCTGGAGTGATATAGTCTGAGCTGCTTTGTGGAGTAAACAACCTGACGATGATTTGGAGGGAAAAAATCTGCTGCTTTTATACTGTATGTACTATACTTCTCCAGTTTCTTCATCTGCGTCCCATGAGAAACACTGGAGATCTGGACTGTTCCACAAGGTGTCCAGGCAGTCACCCTGTGGAGAACATGAAGTCTAGAAAGATGTTTGAATCTTAGTGCTCACGTGTGCAAACACTCAAGCATTATCCTTTCTCCAGCTGTGATGACAGTATTCTGCTCATAGCTGCAATGAAGTCATCTTGTCTCTTACTCAATGTACACTGACAGCAAAATTCTATAGGGCAAGACGGTGACATTGGGCAAAAAGCAGTGACCTTTCACTTGCCCCAGGAGCAACTTAGTCCCGCAAGGTGTCCAGCTGTCAGGTGAAACTAGTTTATTGAAGGCAGTAGTGGACCGTGTATTGGTCTCCACTGTAGCATCATGCTGTTCTAGAGATCATCAACATCATGAACTGAGTTAAGTGAGAAGCACAAATACATGAAAATACATGAAAATGTCCCCTAGTCAACCAGACAAACTGGTTAACCATTTGCTAATGGGCGTCTTTTGGCTTTTTCACCACATGAATACTGTTGACTCATGCACAGAACAAACATTATCGCCCATTTTCAAATTCATGAAAGTTCTACATGTTTCATCAACTACGCATATCCCATTTATGTTGTGCTATACAGCGATTGCTGGGGGCAGGTTTCTCTTCAACTACCTCTTGGTTTTTGGGTGTTTCTATTTTCAATTTTCTTAAAGCGCTTGCAAATGTGAAAACACGCTTCAGTAATAATTTCAAGCAACTTCCTGAATGACTCAACTGGTTAAAAAAAAAAAAAAAAAACCTGTGTGTGGACATAAGGCAGGAAATCACTCTGATCTTACTGGCATGGAATATGCCTGCCTGTCAGCCTCAAAAGGTGAAGCATAATTAGTTGTAACACCACCCAAAGGGAGGTGGTGAGGGTTTCAGTTGGTTGGATTTTCCAAGCCGCAACATGAGGGCAACTCATCGTGTTAATTGTACCCAAGTGGCTTGCCTCTGGAAACTACACATTAGTGCACTCATCCTGTGCAACGATTGTGCAGCTCCGCTTGTGTGCTGCAGAGGGAGAAGTAATGATTGGTGGAATGTGCTTCAGAGGGTGCTACGTACAGCCTACCCACCAGCAATTCTAATAAATCTGCAGCATTAGCACAGGCTTGTGGACACAGCTTGGCATTCCTGGGTTTAAAACTGGTTTTGACACAGTGTGTCAGAGTCTGGTAGAAATGGAAGGCTGCTGTTATGGAAATGCACTGTCACTTGAGTGCTCCTGGCAGCAGGCTTCCAAGGAAGCCAGTTTAGCCTACCTTTGCTCATATACCTCTGTGCTGAGTTTCCATTAAAAGTGAAAAGCGTTGAAAACCTAGTGCTATTATATTACCCCGTTCTGTTCAATTAACACTGAATTTACTAGCGAATGGCCATTGGTGTCATAAAACAGCAGCACAGCTAATGTCGTCAACAAATATAGCAACACCCACAGCTTACAAAAAAGTAAACAAGTTGCTGTGGGCATGTGCACATAATTCTTTGATGTATTGCACAGATTAATTTTTGTGAATATTATGGCAATTTTAAAGCATGTTGAAAGAGCTCATCAGATGGTTCTGCAAGGTAAATACTAAGGTCATTCCTATACTGTAGGAAAACAGCACTACTGTGCAGTTTTTTTTAATGGGCTCCTGGTATTTAAGAACCCATATTATCGAAAATACCAGTAGACTAGTGGTCTCCACTGTATCCAACAGCCATGAGAAGCTTGACTTTGAAGGTCCCCCCATTTTAGCCATTAGCTCCTCTTCTCCACCCCAGCATTAGAGGCAAGGAATTTGACATTCCTACCGCTTTCTACATAGGTCACAAACAATACAACTCAGCACAGATCATTCCTACCAGATCACACTGTCTAGCCTGGCTTCAGCCACTGGCCTAGCCTGATCTCCCCACCTCTCTCTCCATCATAAAGCCAACGTTTTGTGTGTCGTTTTGTAAGCATGTCAATCAGAGCTCATTATCATACAGGTAATGCCACTCAAAGCAGCCCATTCTTCAAGGAGACTGAATCACAGGCAGCTAGAAATTCTTAGTTTTAATGAGATTTTTGCTAAATGTCCTCCCTTTGGACATCTACGAAAATATTAACACAGGGAAATCTGCATAAAATGGGTCCATTCACGTATGTTGCATGTTGACAGAAGGCAGGTTCAAGCGCGATAACATCAAATGGGAAGCAGTGCCAAACTTTAAAGAAGAACATTGTTATGGACTACGATAGTAGTATCACAGTGCCTATATCGTCCTCTCAAACTGAATGAAATCACATTATAGGTTTAATAAAGAACATATTCTGCTCTGTAAATAAAATCAGGCTGTTTTGCAGCAGGTTTGACGCCATGTCCATCGCAAATATTGCATAAAAAAACTTTCAAGATCATGTGACACATGAAACTCTTGCTAAAATTATCAACAACGCAGGCTCCTAAGAGAAAGCAACAGGATTAAAAAAAATAAAAATAATTAAAAAATAGAGAAATAAAATAAGAAAAACTTCTTGCTCAGTTACAGGCAACACCCACGGTCCACAATGCTACCTTACAGCCCATAGAACCAAGACTTCAATAGTATTGAATCTGTGGTGACAACATCGAATGAGCAATCATTTAAGACTGGAAATGTGTGCAAACCTCTCATCTCAGAGCAAGGCCAATCCTTAACCCCCAGACCCCAGCACACCCGCAGATAACACTTGTAGCCTGACCAAATGGGTATGGCTGAGAGTCAAGTGCCAAACCTGCTCATTCAAGATCCCATCTGTTTCTGTCGTGTTTATCCCAGTTCTTCCTGGGTGCGTTTCAGTAGTGAAAGTAAAAAAAAATAAAAAAAAATTGCACCCCACAGCAGAATCGGAGACGGAGATGCCCTTCAGTGTAGGTGTTTGGTCAGCTTCCAACACTCAATGTGCCTGGCCTGAAGGACTGCATCAAAAGTGAAAACACAGCAGACACAAAGAGAAACAGCAGGCTAATCAAAGCCCTTTCAAAGAGAAAATGCCATGCTGTCTAATCTAATCTGCCCCTCCATACCCTCTCCTTTGTTTAATACAGACTTTTACGCATGTTCCTGTGATCCGTGATGAAAAGAAAAGCTGTTCAGACTTAATGCCTATTATGAACAAACCTAAACTGAGGGGAAGGGGCGCTCTCGCTTATCAAGTGGTACTTGACTTTCACGCCATGTTTTACGCTCTCATAAATTGACATAACATCACAGATTCAGTGCGTTTGAGCATCATACGCATTGAAATCATGATAAAATTAATATGGCATAACTGAGCTAGTTAAAAACCACTCGTACATTGTTTGCCCGTATATTCACTGGCGTTATTCTCGCGGAGCTGTTGCCGCATCAGTTCGACTTGCTGCCCTGCATGAAAATGAAAATGAAAATGAAAACAAGTCCACCCTTATGAAATTCTGCGAGTCTTCGGAGCGCCACAAGATGGCAATAATCCCTTCGAGGCCGATTTACTGACATTAGCTTCTCAATAAAAAGCTCAGTGAAAAATATCAGTGAAATGAAATCAGACCATTTGCGGTGGGCTTGAAGTAAAACTAGTCTTCGCTATTGTGGCATACAGTGAGTTCCTCTCTGTGACCAAAGTAACTCAAACATGGATGGATAGAAACATATGCTGTCGTCTTGAAGCAGAGCATCATGAACTTGCATGTTATCAACCCAGTCACTAAGCTGTGGTGAGGCACTGACTTGTCCGACTTCCATCAAATTTAGTGACTTATAAACCACTGAGTCCAGGGCATCCGAGATCAGGCTCAATTCACTGCGCGAATACCAGTATTGTTAGTTTTTGCTTTAGGTAAAACGCTCGTTAGTTGGCTGTCCTTGAGCGCTGATACTGGGGTCGCCGTTCAGCAAGCGAGAGGAAATGGCGCAGTACTGTCCCAACCTTTTTACACAGACAAAACATAAGACTCAAGTACGAACCCACACGAAACGCTGCAACCGTGCATCAATCCAAGCCTGGGGATCTGGTGTGTGTTCACATGGTTATTACATGCAACACGTTCATCATATGCAGACTACTGCAATATATGGAAGAAGGCGAAGCACGTAAAGCATGCCGTGTGTAGCCTATTTAAGACAAGAGCACACCACCTTAAACTGTAATGTCCGACAAGTAACGCAATGATATAAGCGGATTCATAATTGGTCAATAGCATTTTTTGTGAGTGTAATTGCTGTTGCATGAGCATGTGAGGCGCGGTGGGGCGTTTTGTGATATCGTTAGCATCATAGCTTGCATTAGTGCCTAAGCGATATCTTCACCAAATTTAGAAATCGACCGCCTGATCTTTCGTGTTGGCGACAAATACGATTTTGTCATGGGTGGGTGAAGGGGCCCGCTCGCACAGGCTGGTACTACCAGAAAGATATTTAAAGGTTCCCTGACATGGGGCACACCACCTGAAATTGTTGATTTATGATTATTTATCTCTCTCTGTGCACTCAAAAGTTTGGAAATGACTGAAAAATCCATCAGTTTCAAGGAATGAAAGTGATTTTTTTGCACTCTTACGCCCTACCCCCTGAAGAAGTAGCAAGTTTCCTTTTTTTTTTTTTTTGGTTCTTTTTTTTTTTTTAATCGAAAGAATTAACAAGCAGGTACACCACAAGGGGACAGTGCAAAAATACATCCAAGACTCTAAGTGTTGGTACAGACATAAAAACAGTATAACAGGACAATAAAATATGAAAAACTTATTTTAGTCAGAGGATGGGAAAAACGTTTCATAAAGAGCAGTAAGTTTGATACTTTTACTGTTTTCAATTAGGCGTAAAGCTTTCATAGTATATTCAAATTCTAAAAGGAAGATTTCAAAATTAGGGCAGGATTTGGCAAATTTTTGTTTGTGAATGTAAAATTTAGCATTGAGGATTACAAAATTTAATAATTTGTTATTTGTCTTTGTTATTTTTGTTATTATAGTAGCAGATGATATCTCTTAATCTAAAGGAGTATTGGATATTGGCAGAGTTGAAAAAATAGAGATTAAGAGCTGACCAGAACGCTTGGGTGATTCTGCAATCAAAAAATAAATGTGAAATGGTTTCAACATTTTGGTTACAAAAAGAACAGAAATGATCTATTTCTGTAAATTTGGCGATGAAACAGTTAACAGGGTAGATTTTATGTAAAATTTTAAAGTGAATTTCTTTGATTTTGTTAGAGACGCAATATTTGTGTGGTAAAAGCCAGGTCCTTCGCCAACCAATGTCCACAATCTGAGAACTCCAAAAAAAACTTTCCTCTAGGTACAATATTGTTCTAGTAGCAAGTTTCCAAGACACAAGTTACACGTTCCTATGACGTCATCAAAGGAAAGGACCTCTGCCATAGCAATCTCTGAGGTCCATTTCAACGCTTGTTTACACACGTTTTCTAGTGTGTTTGTTTAGTGTATGGGCCTGCAATCAAGATATCCGTCTATTTAATTGTTACACTCGACAAACCATGTTACGGAGGCTAACGTAGCGAGATGGCTGGATACATAGTGGACATGAGGACAACTATCCAAACTCAGGTATAAATCTAATGACGAGTGTACAGCAAGGCATCAAGATGACTTACCGTTTCATAGAAAAATATTGTATGCATGTTGTGACTGACGTTACAAGCCTATAAGCCAGCGTTAGTTCCACAGTGATCATGGATGCCCACCTCCTACAGCACAGCCGGCGATCAGGCATCACAATACAGCCTCCCGAGTTCATCTGGCTCATAATGCGACTGCAGTTGTCGATAATCCTGTTAATCTCCAGCTGTGGCACCTGCTAATTTATCAAAGTCAACCACTGATGGCATTAAACTTTAGGATTATTCACCAGAACATTTGCCAGAATAGGCGCCAGAACGCCTTCACACCGGACACGAAACAAATTTTTCGCATTACAGAATAGAAACCCGCCTTGCATCTCAACGCCACCTATTCTGGTGAATAATCCTGAAATTTGTAGGATTACAATAACCTTTTTATCTACTGTTATTTCATTAGCTATGGTAGCCCAACAATATTTCAATAGTAACACTCAAATCTATATTGTGCACTCCAAAAAAACATACAATTACTATCGTAATACTATAGTTTTTTTGTGGAAATTTTATGATATTCCAATACTGGTTTTTTGTAAGGGTCTGTCAGCTGGCTATGGTAAATAAAGCATATTGTATGTAAATGACGATGTCGAGTGAGCGAGATCTGACCAGCTGGCTGCCTTGCGTGACATCAGTTGCCATATAAGGCCAGTTCCGGACATTATGAAGGGGGCGTTCCCGATCAGTTTAATTAATCCGAAATAGTTTAAAAACAACAAATTTTCAAGGAAAAGCGTTTGCATCTTTGTTTTCATCACAAAAAAAATACACTGGAAAGTTCTAAATATCAATTTCGGCCTATTTAATGTCAGGGAACCTTTAATAAATATACTTAAAAACAGGCAAAAACAGACAGGGGAGCAGTAGCAACACACACGGAGCTAAAAACGGCAGAATGCAGCTGCACTGCACAGCTCTTAAATACTCTACACTACGCCTCCATTTCAATGAGCAACAGGTGTGGCTCGTTGAAGTAGGGGTGAAGACAACAGGAGAGGGAGCGACTGCAGGGCAGAACCATCACAGTTTTTCCTTTTTACCCCACTCACAATCTTAAAAAATCAGAGCCAGATTTTTATCATCATATACGATATACGCAAGGACCATCGCAACCTCATCCGCGATCCAAAGTATATTTAAATATAAGCGTGCGTAAAGCGATTGCTGCAGGTAGGCATGGTATTTAGAGCAGCGAGCCGAAATGTGCAACTCAGCAGTCAGTGTTGCCAGATTGGTCGTATGGTTTCCCGCCCAAATCTGATTCAGAATCTGTTCAACTGCATAAAAAAACCACCCAAAATGGCAGTAATCAAACTCATGCAATTTATCATTATACTTATTTTTAAGCATATCATACTCACCTTTAGTAGTTAACCTTAAGAAACCGTATTAAATATTAAATATTTAACATATTAAATATTTCAGATCAACATATTTTAATATTAGACAAAGACAACCAGAATAAACACAAAATGCAGTTTTTAAATGATGAGTTCATTTATTAAGGGAAAAAAAGCTATCTAAACCTACCCGGCCCTATGTGAAAAAGTAATTGCCCCCTAAATCCTAATAACTGGTTGTGCCACCCTCAGTGACAACAACTGCAATCAAATGTTTGCAACGTTTGCAACTGGCAATGAGTCTTTCACATCACTGTGGAATAATCTTAGCCCACTCTTCTTTGCAGAATTATTTTAATTCAGCCACATTGGAGGGGTTTTGAGCATGAACGGCCTGGTAAAGGTCATGCCACTGCATCTTCAATAGGATTAAAACCCCGACTTTGACAAGGCCACTCCAAAATCTTCATTTTGTTTTTTTTTTTCGAGCCATTGTCCTGCTGCATAACCCAAGTGCGCTTGAGCTCGAGATCACATTCTGAGGGTTGGACATTCTCCTTCAAGATTTTCCGGCAGAGAGCAGAATTCATCGTTCCATCAATTATGACAAGTCGTCGAGGTCCTGAAGCAGCAAAGCTGCCCCAAACATCACACTTCCACCACCATGTTTGTCTTTTGGTATGATGTCTTTTTATGAGATGCTGTGTTAGTTTAACACCTGATGTAATGGGACGCACACCTTCCAAAAAGTTCAACTTATGTCTTGTCAGTCCACAGAATATTTTCCCAAAAGTCTTGGGGATCATCAAGATGTATTTTGGCGAATGTGAGATGAGCCTTCATGTTCTTTTTGGTCAGCAGTGGTTTTCGCCTGGGAACTCTCCCATGGATACCATTTTTTGCTCAATCTCTGTTATTGTTGAATCATGAACACTGACTTTACCTGAGGCAAGTGAGGCCTGCAGTTCTTCAGATGTTGTTTTGGGTTTTTTTGTGACCTCCTGGATGAGTAGTTGATGCGCTCTTGGAGTAATTTTGGTAGGCCGGCCACTCCTGGGAAGGTTCACCACTGATCCACGTTTTCTCCATTTGTGGATAATACCTCTCACCTTGATTCGCCGGAGTCCCAAAGTCTTAGAAATGGCTTTGCAACCCTTTCCAGACTGATAGCTGTCAATTTCTTTGGGTATGTGGTGCTTCTTGTATGCATCTCTGTGTTGTTGCCAAATGTTGTTGCTGATGCTGATGTTGTATCTGACATGCAATTTTGGTCCCAAGACGTTTGACAAATTCCAAGCGCTTGTTTCTGTGTCTTCTGCTCAGAAAAGGCTTTTTCCTGGCAGCCATTCCAAAGACCCTGTGGTTGTGGGGCCTGATGGTGCTTTTTGAAACCTGGTGACCCAAAGATGCCACCAAGGCCTGCAATTCTTTTGCAGTGATTCTTGGGGATTTTTTTTTTTTTTTTGCTTCTCTCAAAATCCTCCTCAGCATCCTGGCGGATAAACTGCAGCGTGTCCTCTGCCCTTGATGTTTTCAAAAGTTTCATGTCTTTGGAATTTTTAAGTCATTGCCCTGACAGTGCTCAGTGGCATATTCAATCATTTGAGAATCTTCTTGTAGCCATGACCAGATTTATGAAGGTCTATGACCTCTTTCGAACCGAGTTTTGTTTTCTTCATAATGTTGGATCACAAAGGGATATTGTACGTGTGCTCCCTCATTTTTAAACTGTAGTGAAACAGGAAATGGTGTAATGGCTCAATCTAGTTCCGTAACTCTTTTAAAACTTAAACTTAAAACTAGATAAAACTTAAACTAGACAACTCGGTTGCCACAGGGATCGAGTCATGCATCTCCCCAATCCCCAACTTTCGGACAAAATGGCCACTGGCAACCATATTGGACGTCCGAAATTCATGAAAATTGGTCTTGAGCATTGGCCAATCAATATTTTCACCTGTGTGAAATTTGGAGAAATTTCTGTAATAATTGTGGCTTCTAGAGCCCGGAACAAAAAATCCCTGCCGCGGCGGCCCTAGAACTAAACCATAGTATCTCCCGACTATTGTTGGCGGGGAGATACAATAAGTGAATACCAGGATTAATTTTGGTAGATTTTATTTACAATAATCTTTAAAGGTGCCATTAATTGTGAAATCTTGATTTTGATGAAACTGATTTTTAATTAAATAAGTAAATGATTTTGGTTGGTTCCATTGGAACATTACTATCATACAGTATCTCTCACATTGTCATTTAGAGTTTCTTAATAAATATATACAGCGCCCTCCATAATTAACACATCGTTAAGATGTTTTAAAAGCCTTAAAATAAATTTTATTTTCATTGCAGAAGCATTCTCTCACACTGAAAATTGGAGAAAAATGAAACCTACAACCTAAGTGAATTTTAAGAGGAAAAAAAAATCCCTGACTAAGAAATTATTTTTATTTTTCATAAAATCACTTGTTCCACAATTATTAGCACCCCTAACAATTCCTTGGAAATAAATGTAATTTAAGTATTTCTGTAATTTCTACAGTAGTTTACAAAGTTGATCAGAGTATCTAGAAACATTTAATTCATAAATCATCGCTTCCTGTTTCCCTGGGGTATAAATATGACGTGACACAGAGGCCATTTTTTATCCACTCTTCAACATGGGAAAGACAAAGGAACCCACCATTCAAATCAGGCAGATGTGTGTCGACCTTCACAAGTCAGGCAATGGCTACAAGAAAATAGCCACTCGCCTGCACCTGCCCATATCTGCTGTCAGAGGAATCATTAAGAAGTTTACAACAACTGGAACAGTGGTAAACAAGCCTGGACGAGCACGCAAGCTTATTTTCCCACTAAGCACAGTGAGGAGGATGTTAGGAGAAATAAAAAGTTCTCCAAAGCTCACAGTTAAAGAATTGCAACAAATGGTCAAATCTTGGGGTCACAAAGTCTCCAAAACAACCATCAGGTGCTATCTACATGCCAATAAGCTCTTTAAGAGGCATGCACGGAAAAAAACCTTTTCTCACTCACAATCATAAATGCAAACGTCTGGAGTTCGCCAAGCGGTACTGGGACTTCAACTGGGACCGTGTGCTTTGGTGAGATGAGATCAAGATAGAGCTTTTTGGCAACAAAAACTCTAAGTGGGTCTGGCAGAACACAAAAGATGAGTATGCAGAAAAGCACCTCATGCCCACTGTGAAGTATGGGGAGGACTGGTGATGCTGGCTGTGGGCCTGTTTCTCTTCCAGAGGCCCTGGGAACCTTGTTAGGGTGTATGGCGTCATGAATGCTTTGAAATTCCAGGACATTTTAATTCAAAATCTGGTGGCCTCTGCTGAAGATGGGTCATCACTTTCAGCAAGATAATGACCCTAAACATGTGGCCAAATCTACACAGAAATGGTTCACCAGACACAGAATCAAGCTCCTCCCATGGCCATCTCAGTCCTCAGAGCTCAACCCCATTGAAAACCTGTGGAGTGAGCTGAAGAGGAGAGTGCAGAGGAGAGGACCCAGGTCGCTGGATGATTTAGAGAATTTGTGCAAAGAGGAATGATCGAAGATCTCTCTTTCCTTATTCTCCCATCTTGTGAAACATTATAAGAGAAGATTAGGTGCTGTTTTGGTGGCAAAAGAGGGTTGTACAAAGTATTAACATCAGGGGTGCTAATATTTGTGGCATTCACGATTTGATATTAAAGAATTATTTCTTAATGTGGGATTTTTTTCCCACTGAATAAATGCACTTGAATTTAAGGTTGGATTTTCCTCTTTTTTCATTGTGGTCCTATATTATTTAGAAAAAAACTGAATTTATTAGAAGTTAAAGAACACATCCTAACCAGGGGTGCCAATAATTATTGAGGGCGGTGTATATTGTTACTTACAGCTTTTGGCTCCGAGCGCTTGATCGATGCAGCTGCTTCAGGTTTGAGAAGCAGCTGAAACGCTTATCCTGTGTTGAATTATTCTTTATAAACAAAACTGTCTTTGGTGAAATGCTGAACACAAGTAGCTAATGTTCCATTTGGCTGTGGCTGTTTGCTGCCAGCAAACAAAAAAAGCTACCACTGATGGTAAGCTACCACTGATGGATGTCTGGTGACATCCTCTTTTGGAAGAGAAATATGTGTTTGTCTTTGTGTCCAAAAGTAAACGGACAAGCAGCTTTGGTAGAGATACTGACAAAACTGCACCTCAAATGATCTGCGGTTCTTCTTTTGTATTTCCAAAAGTGTAGACGCTATGAAGCCATAATATGATCTGCAGTTGTTTGTGCCTGCTAGAGTTTCCAGTGTGGGCTGGTCCAGTGCCGTGATTGGCTCTGGCTAGGTCTGTACTAATAGGACAGCACACCATGACGTCAGGTTTTGCCCAGATCTCAAGAAGATCTCGGGAGGAGCGGTTCAGAGAGGAAATCACGTTCATGAAATCACGTTCTTGGATTACGGCAAACCCCCTGTATCTTATGTTTGGAAACTTTTCAGAGGTTGAGTATGGACAACCAACATAATAACATTACTAATATGTATTAAAGGAAGGATCAGCATTATAGGTCCCCTTAATAAATTGCAATTTTTTTCCATCTTGACTTTCTGGATTTATGTACTACATAATGTTTTTGTAAGATTTTTTTTGTGCTTTTATGGTCAAGGGTGCCAGTAATTCTTGAGCCCACTGCAATTAACTTAATGTAACTGCAGCTGAAATATTCCAGAGGCAGGTATTCGGAAAGATGGGAATCATTTTTCATTACATGAGTATAAGTTTTGTTGCAAATTTGTCTCTAAATCTCCAGTAGTGTTGTGACCAAAGCAGCAGGCTGTACTGTCCACAGACCAAACAATGGGATTAGTTCCAATCAATGAGACTGATAAAACTGAAAAATACCACCACTGGAACCAAGTTTCACCATCAATCTTAGATGTACTTAAGTCGGAGACGTCCATCAATGTCCAGCAGGGGACCCTGTCATCTCATTAACTCAGTTTGCTCAGATTGGTTGTCAAGAAACTCACCGAATTTGTCCAAAAGAAATAATTATATTCATATTCTGAGAAACCCATGATTTCTGCCTTCCCTTCCTGTCTGCATAGTTTTCAGTAGGCTTGACACATGAAGGTTCAGACTGGTTGAGAAAATTTGGTGAAATTAAAATGTAACACCTGGCACTTAAATTTATTTGCCTGGGATAGTTTGGGACAGATGATTTGTAGCTTGCCTAAACTTATCAAAAGTCCCATGCAGGGTCAAATCCAAGGCAAAACACTAAAGCTGTTTCCTCATGCTGGACTTAGTATCTAGAAGTACAAATATAATCAAAATAGGCTAATGAATAAATGAAAAAGTGATTCAGTTCAGAGTCAGAGCTTGTAGTCTGGGTTGAATGTGGGTTTACTTTGGTTTGCAAAGAATGGAGCAGAATCGGGAGGACTGAGATGACAAGCCAGCTAACATAGATGATATTACTCCTTGCCAGTCATTAGAAACCAGAACGACCAGCCCGATAGCACTGTCAGTATCTCAAGGGAGGAGGAACAGTAGTTGTGGTCCCGTTATCAGGACCTTGACAGACCTGGTTCGCGGTTTCCTGTTTATTCAAAGGGGAGGCCAAAGAGGGCAGTCGCACCAGCTGCCTGTTTGCACATATACCACCCCCCGAATGCCCACACCCTCTGCCCTGGCAGCCTGTGTGTTGGTGATATTTCTGCTGTCCCAAGAACAGAGAGAAACAGCACCATTACACTAACCACATCAGCACACTTTGGAATCACCTCACCCACTGCACAGCAAAACCGATGGATATGGCCGACCTGCTGGATACTGCAGGTGGGGCTTTCACTCTTTCTCTCTAATTGACTTACAGCCAGCTGAATGATTTATTTTCAACATGAGATGGAGAGTTGTGGCTTGCTTTGAACTTCATGCAACTTTCAATATATGGAACATTAATTTGGAATGTGGAAAGCTTTGTTGCACATACACACTGTACTATGGAGGTGAATAAAGTAAGCCAATTTTTTTTTTACAGTTTAAAAATGAGTTTTTACTCCTGTTTTTCAAATGGAGTGCAAACATGCCGCAATTCTTGTCACGGTGTGATGAACTGCATGTACATAGGCCATTAAAGTCTTGATTATCTCTCCTGCTTTTAAAGAATGGCCTTCGTTCTTTTAAAGAGTCTCCAAATATAAATTATTCAAGGAGTACATATCTTCCAATGTATAATTTCCCTTAAAAAAACACATTAACTCATATTGGTACATGGCAGGAAATGGAACGGCAGCGCATTGCCATGGCAACCCAATTAAGGGTGCATGTGGCATTGCCTTTGAAGTGCTCCTGCTAGAGATGCAGCGAAATAATTTGGGGGGGGGGTAACTACTAGGTGTGCAAAGTCTCTCAGGCACAGCCAGGCAGAGAGGGGATTCTGTCTGAGGGGGATTTGTTCTTTTGTCAATGGTTTGGAGTCCCACATTTTTTGACAGCAAATTGTTTAATGACACAATGTGGTCATCTCTGATCACATCAGTAGCTTACTGTCTAGTATTATGGTTGAATACAGTGGCTACAGTCTAGTGTGCAGGTATTTATTTTCATTTCTTCACTTTAGGATATGAGCACGGGGGGGATGATGGATATGTGTGTGTAAAACTGAATTACCTCTTCAGCCTCAACCACCAACTGATGTTTTGGGTCAGATATTCGTGGGAAGCAAATCATTGAAGGTTTGGCTATAACTGAACATGACAGGCAGCTGTCAGAACTAAGATTAAATGGGAAACCAAGGCACCCCCAGCAGTTTTTTGAAATCAAGAACTGAACATGATGTAAAAACTCCTGAACTTTGAATCAACAATGCTCCCATAGTGATGAAAGCTGAATTGTGAATTGCGAAATTAATGGTTCCATGAGTTTCCACAACCTATTGAAAATTTCTTCTGAGGAAATAAATATAAAGTTGTATCACCCGAGTTCCAAAAACATTGGATGTGATAAGTCCATTCACCTTCTACAACATATTGAAAACAGTAACAACACATTGATATAAAATTTGAATTTAATTGCAAATTGAAAATATACAATGTAATGATTTTAACAGAGTTCAAAAAAGCTGGCACAGTCGACAGTTTACCACTGTGTAACATCATCATAGCTTTTAATCAATCTCATTTAGCATTCCGGCATT
This sequence comes from Gymnothorax reevesii, assembly GCA_029721435.1. Classification (NCBI taxonomy): domain Eukaryota; kingdom Metazoa; phylum Chordata; class Actinopteri; order Anguilliformes; family Muraenidae; genus Gymnothorax; species Gymnothorax reevesii. Next base: position 67,554,758 of record CM056582.1, read on the forward strand.
AAAGGGATCAGTTGGCTGAGTTAAAGAGGACCTCAAAACATACCTGACTTTTTCACGGTTTGGGCAATTTTAGGTACTTTATATTTCTCTTCCCTCAAGTATGTTAGTTACCAAGCTCAATCATCCTATTTATGTTGTAAAAAAGAAGATCAAAAACCAGAACAGCAGCAATGCGATTCCTTCGATTTCCGAAAAGCTAATTTCATAATAATTTATGCATGTGACGTCGTTCGGAGACTCGTTGCAGCTCTCAATTCAACGTGGATATATAAGTGTGTATATGTCCAATGCAAAATATCAGAGCTAAAGCTTTGCCTTTGGATTCGTTTTTAATACATTTTAATTGACAAATATAGAATGCCTCGATCTTGTGTAGTTGGAGGCTGTACGAGGAACATTGTCAAAAATCTCACCATTAATATTGGTGTGAAATTCTGCTCACGGAAAAAGTTTACTGCGCCAATGACTGAAACTAGTGACATCACCGATGACCTGTAGAAACATCAACAAATCCTAAAAGCCACAAAACTCATAGTGCATTAATGAGTCAATGTTGTAGAGGATTTATCGAATATGGGTAGCTGGCTATAAAAGCAGAGAGTTGACAGGGTACAGAACTAAGTGCATGTTATAATTAAATCTGTTCAGACGCCATATTTCAGGAGAGCACAAAGAGAGGCTACTGGTGAGTCTCCATATTCTGAACTGCATATTTTGTGAATGAGTTCATTTGCATGTGCGTGAAATAATGCCAAAAAACCGCATTTGTTTTCTTTGCCAAATAGGGGGCGAGTTTGCTTACAATCAAGCTAATTTGAGTTTTTGGTGATTGCCATTTCTCCCCCTCAGTGGTTTGTCATCATTTATTGACTTACACCATTCTGAACCATTAGGCTACATACAATTATTTCATTTTTCATAAGCTAACATTTGTAATAATTGCGCTCTGTCTACCTCTCTGTAGGTCTACTTGCTTGTGTACATAGATAGCACCATCCCGCAATTCAAACGCAGCCTCTACTTCTGATTCTGACTTGAGTAGCTACAGCAGCAACACAAATCTTTTTTTGAAAAAAAAAAAAAAAAATTCAATGAATTTTTTAATTTGAATTTTGAAATTTAATTCAAAAAATTCATTTTTGAGCTTTTGTTGCCATTTATTTTTTTGTGAGGGCAAGAAGAAGACACACCGTGAACGATGTGATGAAGGCTCGATTCAAGCCAACAGTCCTCTGACTGTATACATAGCTCAAAGGCTTGCTTGTACACTGTAAAGCTGGTGCACACAATGTAACTGAGTCTCAGAATGACGTCAGGTGTTCACATATATGATCAACCTTTTCGGATCACTGACAATGTAGGCGCAGAAACAAACTGCCTCTAAAAACGTATTTCTCACCCAAATCGCTCAAATTGATTTTTAAAAAATTTTCTCATAATCTACCGTCAAAACACAAGAATATCAAAACATTAAACCCCTTTTTAATTCCTCTTTAAGCAATTGGACTTTTACCCCATTTCTAAATGGTGCTGGTCTTTAGCTTCACAATTGTATGGAGCCTTCTTTGCCAGTTATTTTACTTCATAATGCACCATACATTCTTGGTTGAAGACAGATCAGGACTGCAGGCAGGGTAATCTAGCTCCTGCGCACTCTGCTTTGCAGCCATACACTTTTATTTAATTATGAATGTGGTTTGGCTTTGTCTTTCGGGAAAATAGGGCAGCAAGTGTCGCTCCAAAATTCATACATATCTTTCTGCATTCATGGTGCCCTCGCAAATATGCAAGTCACCCATTTGGAGTGACTCAGCCCCCTACCATGGCAGACACTGGCTGACTTAGGGACCTGAACTTGATTTCTCCTTTACAAGTCTGGTCCTGAGAACACGGCAGCCTTTTTTTTCCCTCAAGAACCACTTGTACTGTGACTCACAGGACCATAAAACATGCTTCTACTGTGCTATAGTCCATCTCAGTTCGCGCACATGCTTGCACTTTACGAACCGAGATTCGAGCAGATTCCTCCATCTTTAGTCTTTAGGGAATGCTATTCTCAAAGTGATGGATACGTAAGCTTCCACATCTGTTGCCAAATTAGTGAGCCTTAATCTATCTAGCTCGAGGGACTCATCTTTTTTTGAGGTTTCTTTCATTGTAAAACATGATTAGCTCACCTGGATAGCACCACCTGTTTCACATCACATTATTATTGCAAATCGTCACATCATTATTATAAATTTATATATTATAAATTGCCGCTGTGCTTGCATTTTCAGACTCTGTTGTGATCACGCAATTTTAAATAATAGCATATTTTCAATAAACAATTTAATTAAGTTCAAGCATCAATTCGTGTTTATTGTTTTTGTGTTTTCAATATAGCCGAGGGTGACGAGACTTCCTAACTTGCTTGTGTTTGCATGTTCCATACTGAGCTGGCTGGGGGTGTGCATGGGGTGGGGAAATCTCAGCTCTATAATCCTCTGTCAATGTACAACGGCATGCTGTACGATGACTGTCTGATGTGTCTGCATGATGCCAGAGTGCTGCTACATACAAGCACAGCGCTCTGTGTAAAGCAGCTGTTCGTTTTGATTGAGTAACATTATGCAGTTAAAATGAAATGTCACAGAGCTGGGTTGAAGAACATGTATTATTATTATTATTATTATTATTATTAATAAACATATCAGTGATTATTTTGTAAATTATAATGTTAATTGTTGTTAAAAAAATATCTAGGCTGATGATTCTATGGATATTTTTATACGAAGATTATGAATTTGCAACCAATTACTAGCTACCTGTACTGACTGATTACCTGGCAGAAAACCCGTGTTTGTGCTGTGTTTTCAGTGGATTTCTTTCAATATATGCCACATTATGTTGCCTTTGTCTGAAAACATGGCAACAAACACAACGGGCGTTCAGAATTAATTCTGTGAATGTACACCATTCAGCATTTGGGTTTTACAGCAGTCAAACGGTTCATTATTACAGCAACAGAAATACAAAAAAAAGTGTGTGAATGCTGGCAAGCTCAAAGCTCTGCATACAATGTGATTAACTTGTTGGTTATACTCAATTCAGAAAAATTTTTCTTGGCTCCAGTCAAATTGTCACTGACCATTTTCTTGGATTTCATGATGATATAGAGTTACCATACAAGTTCATAAATAATGCAGTGCAACAATTTGTTTTTACATTGACTGAAAACACTTCAAATTAAACGCACTCTGATCTGTAAGATATCAGCTTAAATAAATGAAATGATGTGCTGGTTGGTAGGGACTCCGGCTATTCGGCATGTAATGCATGGAAACATTTGACATACAGTATGGCAGGGGCTGCTCAGATTCCGCCCGCAGCGAAGGGGTGCGGTAAATTGAAGGAACAGCCACACTCTCCTGGGAAAACTAGCACAGGGCCCAGAGGGAGGGGCCAGTTCATCCTTACCGTACATCTCATTGTATAGTGCCCATTAAAGTTCACACGAAGAAGGGCAGATGGCAAAGCAATAACTTCGTTTATTCTCCAGCTCCAGTTGAAATCGGGGGTTCCACCAAACACGTTCGAATGCTAATTTTTCATTTAAATCGAGCATTTTTCATTCAATTGGCTCCGGATTTACGAAGGTACATTATTTTCATTGTTGAACACGTCTGTACAAGCTTTGACATGAAGTGTCGACTTCGATTAGAATCAGATATTTTAAGATAGTACATACTTTGCTGACTTGTAAGATCTTTTATTTATCAGAATAGAAAAATTCTACCGCGCAGTAGGCCTATAATACGAGAGCCTAAATGCTGAATCAGAAACGTCCCATTTCTGGCATTTCAGTACTGCTATGATTATATAGTATACACATTCATGTTTATACATTAGGTGAACAATTACGTTTTTTACAAAGGTATTTTGTCTTCCTCTCTAATATTTAATTTAATGTTGTTCCGCATAGCCACTGAAGCGTAACGCTTACCATTCAGCTGCACATACGGTAAACAACTCAGGGATGCAGGGCTGCGTTGTAAACACTCATGCAGTAAAATGAAGTGTGCTGCAGCGGGGGGAGGGTGTAGGAAGGGCGGCTGACTGTGTTATCCAGCGCCTGGGCCTCATTCGGTGAGAAGAGCAGGGAAGGGTTTGTGTTGCATCCACAGTGGGGAAAGGAAGAGGAGCGAGTGGGGGGAACAGGGAGAGAGGAGGGCCTAGCCATTGTTCATGTCTGTCCAGGAACAAAGGGTTGTTCATGGTTCCTACCATCGTCTTTCTGAAGGTTTTGATTGTTGATAAGGCCTCATATGTTCATTAAAATTCCGCGGAACGCTTTTCCACCCAACTATTATCATTTAACTCGCTAATAGTTCTAGTGAAGACAAATTTTATTAATCACTAGCTAGTCACTATACCTACACCGCCAAGGAAGGAGAGCGTACGTTTCTAGCGAGCTAGCTAAGCTAGCAGGACTTCTTTGCAGGTACGGTAGCTAACGACTATTTAGCTAGTCAACCAAATCGCTACTCTTTTTTTTTTTTTTGCCTGTTCCTTTCTCGATATAATTTTTAATGACCAAGTTATATGCAATGCATCCTAGCTAAAAATCCACGCCAGCATTCGTAACAAGCAAAGACTTGTATGTTTGGGGCCTTGCTATCAGGCTAGCTAACACGTTAGCCAGATTGCTATTAAAGCCTAAATACCCGGTGTGAATGAACAGCTATTGCAGGCAGCATAAGGTTAGATGACGCTGCTTCATAAGTTATTCGTGTTATTTTTTTTAAGGAACTTGAGATGTTTTTGTGATTTACTCACCGACTGTACTGCATGTGGCGCAAGGGGGATTTATCTTGGCGGACCAACTGAATTCTGTCAACTTTGTTGTTTTCGTCACTGAAATGGACCACATGATTAAAGCCGCTTTCACACCGGACGCGAAACGAATTTTTCGCACGACAGATTACATTCAAAGTCACTGCAAAGAGGCGAATACACGCGTTTTCGCGTCTTTGCATTAACTTAGAATGTAATCTGTCGTGCAAAAAATTCGTTTCGCGTCCGGTGTGAAAGCGGCTTAAGTGGCCTATCATGGAAACGTTAGCATTAAGCGGCTCGCTTGCGAAAACCAACATCGACTGGATAGACGGCTGAATACTTAGTAAATGTTAGCCATGTCGTGACTTCTCGCAGTCCATGCTAGCACTCTAGCTAGCTTATTCTCTCCTGCATAAAACGGACAGGGACGAAAATATTTGCTGGTCGCTGTGATTTGTCTTTGTTTTCTGTAATCTTGCTGCGAGGTAGCTAGCTAAGTTAGCTCGATGGTTTGAGGGATTACTAAAGGGTAGTGAGCGAACGTCATAATCGTATTTAACCTGAGGCTAGCAGCCAGTGCTGGACGTATATAACGTTGTTATTATCATGTAAGCTAGCGAGACCACTAGTTAACTTGGGTAACTAGTGCTGCTGAAAAGGCAGGAAGATGTTCCCTCAATTTAACGTTAGCTTTCTGTTATCTGAAGTGTTGTGTCATTAATGCGAGAACACGCACCTTGTGTAAAGCCTGGTGTAATGTCACGATCGGTGTACTTTATGGATGAAATTTTGGTTTAGGAATGAACTATAAATATTTTCTTTCCTTAAACTGGAGCTTCTTTCGATTCGTTGAAAACCAATTTCTATTATTTCCAGTTTCCGAGCGGCGCCAATGACTGTGGTCCATCTTTGTGTTAGAAGAATTTCTACTGTGTGACAATATTGTGACATTTTTAGTCCACAAACAGAAGTATGCCTTAAATTAAGCCACGTCTGGCTTGAGATTAGTACATATGATAGAAAAATGCTAGGATTGGGGTTCGTGTCATAGTTTTAATCGTGAAATGAATGCAGTTACGATTAAATAACGCCCAAGGACAGGAGTCCATAAATGAAATAATAGGTTGTGCGAGATACATGTTGAGTCCGTCTCATCTTATTCTGCTTGAGCATATTTTTCACCGAATAATGAAATAATAATTATTGCTCTGTCGCGATTTTTCTCCACCTCGCTTGTGGGATAAAGAGCTGAGGAGATCGAAAACTTCAGCACATTCCTCTAAAACTCCGGCTATTGCGAACGTGAACTTATAACGTTCGTTAAAACGAAGTTTCTGCTTAAGTTTGCTCATGTGCAAGGAGAGAAAATCTGCTGGGGAAGCCTTGCGATTATATTATCCGTTTTAATTTCATTTTAGGTGTGTTTTAAATTTTTATGATGTTGAAACTGATGTGGTAACATCGCTTGTGTACAAAATAAAATAAGTATTTCCTGTCTCATACTCTGCGAAGGGATGGGATGAGATGCGATGGCATTATTTGTTAGTTGTGGGCTATTCCGTGTCAGATTACCTGGGGCCTTATTTATAAGAATTTGCGTGGATTTCATACCCAAATAATACGTATGCATCTTGTGGAAAATAACCTAATTTATAAACCTTTTAAAATAAACTGCGGAATTTTCATTTATTTAATCAGGATGGACTGGGAATTTATTAACATTGTCCTTAATCTTAATAATTTCCACTTTTTCTAATGCCAAGTTTGTTTTTATAATTCAGAAATCTGCAAAGAAAGTGACATACGCATCATTTTTGTGCCAACACACCATTTATAAATGAGGCCCCTGGTCCTGACACTGTCAGATGGTGTACATTGATTTGTGAAGTATTATTTATATATTGTTCAGTAAAAATGGTAATTTGTTTCATAAATAATTGTTCATTTGTATGGATGAAGTTGGCCATTTTGACTACAGATTTATTTATTTATTTGTTTATTCTGTTTTACCTCTCTGTAACCATAAAACTATGATTATGAATGGGCCAAGATTTGACAGTGTTATTGATTAAATGACAATGAGTCCAAAACAACATCGAAACACTCCTCATCAGGTCTCAGTACCTCACAATTGGAATATTTAACTGTACTGTATGCATTACATTTGCATTATGCAGGGCAAGACACACAGAGCTGAACCTTCTCCCTGAAAGCTGTGGTTTTTTTTTGGGTCTGGATTATATGCCCATATTTATTGGATCATCATGGCCATTATCGTTGGAGAACCTACATGGTCGGGCCATCTAGTGGACTATGCAGGTGCTACAATGATAATGGTCATGACAATGCAGTTAATTTGGTGATTTAATTCTCTTGACAGAAAAAGGCCCATCTCAGTTTTTAATGAGAAAAATCTACGTGTCGAGTATGAAGAATTAATTAGGGAAGTTTAGATCCATATTTCTTGTCCGGCATAGTTCAAATGTATTACATACAGTCCAGTGGAATGATCAAATTATGGCATTCCGAGGCTTACTGTGGGGTATTTGGAATCCTTGTCCCTGAATCGGTAATACTGCCATCTGCCAAAGCTGGTCCAAATTGGTATTACAATTATAAAGTTATTGAGAGTTTGAAAACATCTGCTGTCTAAATGGCCGACTTGGTCCAAATAAATTACCAATTTTTAAATGGATGAGCAGATTTCACAATGAAGTGGTTGAAGCACACATCTCTCATGAGTATACATCATCTGATTGAATTTCAGTGACATCTGAGATGGTGGGAGTCAAAACTTTGTTTCGTTGGTTGACTTGTTGTGGAATATCCCTTGTGTTTTCTCTTAGGCATCGGTTTATGCCCCTTGCATAGATGTTGGGTTAGTTGAGGATTTTTCGGTAAATCCTGAGCAGGGCTCATCATGCAGATTGCATAACAATGAAGAAAGCTATGTTACTGGAGTCACTTAAATGTCTTGATGGGAAATGAACTGATGAAAATTTCTCAGTGAAGTGGAATTACTGCTCCCGGTGGAACCTGGGGTGGGAAGTTGAGGTGATTATCGCAGAATTGAGTCTGGACATATTTTACGCTCGTGCAATACCTGTCAATATTAATTCTGGAACATTATTTTCTAAGTTTTAACGAATAATGTGGTGTCAGCATCCAAACCAGCAATGCCAGAATGAACATTAGTGATAGAATATGGTCTTTCAGTGGCTGGTGACATTTGACTGACTAGGTCGTTTTCTCAGGATTGTGAATATTTAATGGCAGAAATCTGTAGTCTATTAATGATTTATGAGGGACAAGCCCCAGTGATAGAGCTTCGTTCCCTGTGATTCTGTTAGTAAAGGCTTCCTTCAGTTGGAAATTGGGTAGGTATTTATGGGCTTGGGATGTGGGATCTTTATTTCTGCTGCATGGATGGTCACTCTCCAGGATAAGAGCTCTTTAGATTGCAGTGTCTCAGTTCTCTCTTTCTCTTACATTTGGAGGCGAGTTACCTGTCTTTTTGATGCTGATAGCTGTGGGACAGTGAGGCTTCAAAAGTCTTGCTATTGGAGGAGTTTCTTTGTGCCTGAATCACTCACCCTGGCTCTTTAAAGCTCGCTATTTAAGGAATATGATAGGTTCTGTACAGAAGTCACACTGGGACCGCCCATGGCCATCTGTCCAATAATACAATCCGTTCACATCCGTGTACTTTCACTTTTTTTGCGACTCGGGTTCTGGAAACCTAGTCCTCTGGTAACTCTATGGAAGCCTCCTGGTCAAGGCTCAAAATTTGCACCAGCCAAATAGTGGTAAAATATGCGGGTGTCTGGTATACTTATTAACTCACAACAATCTATTGAATGGCTGGTAAAATTTGAACATTGACAAGCCATTTGCCCGGTGGACAATTATACACCCTGCTCCTTGTGAATTTTTTGAGCCATTGTTTAACCATTTTCTTTTGGGCCCATTTCCTCCCCAGAAAGTGTCCAGCTGGCCGTCAGTAGTACTAGAATGCTAAAGAACAAACTAGTTGTTAGTTGGGGTGTACAGAGGCACCATTATTGGTTTGCGGAGTGGATTTATCTGTTCATATTGCTGTATTTTAGTATTTCATTGGCTCGAGAAACGCATTAAGAACACATTTTATTGCCTGCGCCAAATTACTGTGGTTTGATGTCCCATTTTCACTAATGCACAGTTTGGTGCTCATTTCCCAAACAGGTTGATTGTTTGAATAGAAATGTTCAAATTCAGGCAGAAGCTGAGAAAATGAGGAGAGATGGATGTTATGCACAAAGGTGCTGAATGGCTCCTATTCCAGTCACTTATTTGCAGAGCATTTCAATCATATGCACCTCCAAATCTGCTCCAGATTGCACGGTAAGCTTTGTGCATTCTTTGCATTACCAGAAATGGTGAAAACTTTACTTCAGTCACAACTGCTGCTCAAATGCAGGCTGTGGGGAAAGGAATGCTAAAGCTCTATTCTAAAAATTAATATTGGGGCAAACTTGATTTACCTTCATCCTTGTCAAACAGGACATTATCCTTCTTCTGCTTTGCAGTCTTTGGGCAGCTCTTGACTTTTGAGTTATCTGACAATTTAGGAAGTGCTAGTGTGTATTCTCATTGGCTAGCTGATTTAAACTGTGTTGATAAACTGAAAGGTCTGTGATTGGTTTAGACCAGTTTGTCGACGAAACATTTTAGTGTCTTGAGGCTTCTCTCTCTCTTACTCTCTCAATTTAGTTGGTTTTCTCTTGAGCCAGCGATCGGATACAGGCCTCATTCATATGTGGAAATAAATCCGATATGTATCGGATATGTGCCAATGCGACCGCCGTGAAAGCAGGCTGATTGGATTTTCTTGCACATTGCATCTTTAACGTCATCAAATCTGCTACCATTTAGCTTATTTTGTCGCATAAACGGTGAACGCACGGTAAATGAACAAGGTTTTATATTTGAGAAACTGGCAGACTGAACGTGAAGGCGGTCTCTCACCCAGACATTCCTATGAACCACTGAAGAGGCAATAATTGCAGCATATGCACAAGATGCAATAGTGGCCCACTTCCTTCTTCTCTGCCTAAAAATCCTGACAATGTTTGGCGAAGTATCATCAAACATATCGTCGGCCTGCTGATAAAACCTTGTTTAAAAAATAATAAAATAAATATAAATTAAAATATAAATAAAATAAAAAAAGTTTAATTTTGCATGTAAGAATAGTTGACATACAAGTTTTTGTTTCTTATCAATTTGGAGATGCGAGGTCTTATCAGCAGGCTGACGATATGTCAGCATCATCCATTTTTTTGGCTTAGCAGTTAGCGCTTAGTGCAGAATTAGGCGTGGCCTAAAGTTTAGTAAAATGTAAATGTAGGCATGTGCGATGTTTCAGATGTTGTAGGCAAGTGTAATCGTGTGAATCAGATATGGGCCACTTGATAAAATACATGTAACCGCACGGTAAAAAAAAAAAAAAATCTGATTCAGGCAGCAAATCCGATCTGGGCATCAAGACTTGGTGTGAATACGGCCTTGTACACTGGTGGAGCACTGGAATTTTAAGGGAAAGCAGTGGTGCTGCTGTTTGTTTAATTAAATTTCGCTTTGCTGTAAAGATTCAAGTTGGTGCATTAGAATGCATGTGGGAGAATTTTTTTGTCATCATTTGTATATTTTTCCTGAGTTAGACGAGCATGTTTTTCATGATCCATTAGACTCCATGGATGTGGGTGGTGTGGGCTGTAACATCAAGTGCTCTTAGTTCTGACTTCAGTTGACGTGTGGACTTGGTCTTTTTCTGCTCAGTAATTGCATTTATATAATGTGATATCAAAAGTCAACTTCTGCCTGTGTATCGAAAATGGTGCCTTCATTGGCAGTGAGCTTGTATGCTGATACTCTGGCTTCGCCATTCCGTATTGATCAGCGGTTTGATGTTCCAAAATGACACGCTAATGCAGGGGTGTCAAACTGATTTGAAAGGGGCCAAGAGGCTGCAGGTTTTCACTCCACAAATGCAGAAGCACATCTGATTCAACTTATCAGTTGTACTGGCCTAGATCAGTTGATTAAATCAGTGGTATCAGGTGTGCTTCTGCTTGTTAGGATTGAAAACCTGCAGCCTTTTGACCCTTTTACGGGTCAGTTTGACACCCCTGTGTTAATGTTTAAAACTCTCAACCAACTGATTAAAAGTTGTTGCAACATGATTATATATATATATATAGTAAAATTACAAGGGATAGGTTGGAAAATGCGTGGTTTAGTTAAAATTTCAGGTCTGCACAATTGAACTCAGTCATCTGGCATAAGCATAGTGGATAGTATTAATATTTTTTTTGTGGGGCATTGCTCCTCTGACACAGTAATGCTTGCCAGGCGGCTCAGAGATGCCCACTGGACTGGAATGAGGGCAGGCCGGATGGCCCCTTAGTTCTGTTGCTATGTTGGAGGAACTGATGGGTAGCTTGCTGTAATGAGTTTAATAGACCTGTGTAAAAACACACTTCATGGCTGAAGCATAAACCCAAACACAGGCACTTAAACTTTCTCTTGCACTCGCACGAACACCCACAGGAGATTCAGAGAGGAGGGGGCTTTTTATTGGCTGGAAAATTGAGCTGTTAGGAAGCACCAACTGCTTTTTTAATCTTTATGCCAGGACAATGCTTGTGCGTCCAATGCTTTTAAGAGCTGTAAAAAAGCTGTGCCTCGCCGTTATATGAGGTTTGTTTGATTGTGCACCTCAGTGTGCCGTGTTTCATGCTAATGATTAAATTGCCCTCACCTGACTGGCATCCTAATGAATGACGTTGCATTCTTCAATTGAAAAGTTAAGGTCAGTGTAAATCATGAGACGAGGGGAGAGTTGTTAATGGATCGTTATGGTGGGGAAGGTTATAGTAATATGCTGCTCTTTGGTTTTGGCTCTGTTCACAGGCTGTTCCTCTAAGTCATTCAAGCTGTACTCTCCGAAGGAGCCCCCTAACGGTAGCGCCTTTCCTCCCTTCCATCCGGGCACCATGCTGGACAGAGATGTGGGGTGAGTAGGACTGTAGACAACAGTCAAACACTGACAAGAGGAGTAATCAGAGATTGCCAACCTCAGCCAAGATTGAACAATCCCCCTTTTGTAACACTAACAGTTTCTGATATTTGGTTGACACTGACATAATGCCCCTTAAAATTTTCCTCATTTCAAATAGTTACATTTGTGATACAAAATTTAAAAGTTTTGTACTATCTCGTTATGGTGAAGAATTATTCAAAAATCCAGATCACTTCCTAGCAGGCTAAGGTCCACCTCTGGTGAAATTCTCAAGCATGTTCATCCATTTGTGGCTGCGTAACTCTGTTGAATAAAAACCCACAAACTTGACCTTTCGTATGAACTCCTTGGCGCAGGTAATAATCATAATGAAGTTTTTGTTGCTCTTCATTAAGCCATATTGAGGTGCCTGCAGGTTCTGTGTGCTTGGGTGATAATGCTGGCAAAGAAAGAGGAACTAGTATATGTTCACTATGCATTTACCAAAGTTGGCTCTCTCACTGCCCAGACAAGTTAGCTTTGATCAAAAGATTTCCATTTTACTCTTGTAATTTCCCTCCTGGGTGCACTGGAGTAGTGTATGAGTATCCTGTACTTTTTGTGTTTTTAATTTGGGCAATAATTAAATGACATTGAAGGAAAAAATTGGCCAACTAATGTCTTGAGTTTCTAAAAGGATACTGATAATCAATCCTAGTGGTCCGTACACAGGCCTAAATTGATGGATTCAGTCTGAGCCTGGTGTTGTAGTTGACTCCATAGGCAGACACAGCCTTCAGCTCCTGCTGAGTTGTGCAAAGAGCTTTAACTTGGCGGTTTGTTACCCGTTGAGATAAAGGGACAGGAAGCGGGCCAGGCTCCACAGATGACGGATTGTGGCCCCGGTGGCTCTGATAATAACAGAGGAAACTGGAGTGTTGTGCTGGGGAGGGTCGGAGATGACGTGCCCTGCTTGCCCGGGCGCCTGCACTGTGCCTCCGAGATAAGGGAGTAGAGGAAAAAAACTGCCATCACAGGAGAGCAAACACGCCAGAGCTTTAGAGACTTGGCTACAATAAATACAGCCCTTACACATAAGGGCTTGTACAGAGTGTGATTTTCTTTCTTTCTTTCTTTCTTTCCCCAACCTGCGCCTTTCATCTCTGTCACAGTCCAACACCAATGTACCCTCCAACGTACCTGGAGCCTGGAATTGGGTAAGACCTCCAGCATGTAATGTTAATTAATGAAATTTCATGTGAACAGATGGTTTAAGACAGTGGTGCTCAATCATGAGCTTTAGAGGGCTGAGAGTACCCAGGTTTTCATTCCAGTCGATCACTACACCAGCTGATTTCACGGAATAGTTTTCTCCTGTCTGCTTGAAGGTGTGCTAATCAGTGAAATCGGTTGATGCACTGATTGGTTAGAATGAAAACGTGGATACTCTTGGCCCTCCCTGGCAGGGAATTGGGCAGCTCTGGTTTTAGGTGCAAGATGGCCACCACAGCTGAGGTTTTGGCCTTCCATTAAAAGACGAATATTAAGGAAAATACTTTTCCCAGTTCATTCGAGCTATACGATGGTCTCCTCTGTATCTTAACCACCTACTGACAGTTGACTTCAAAAACCTCTCCCATTTGAGCCATTTCCTCATTTGTGGGCTTCTTGCTAAAAATTGGTTAAACTCCCTTATGGACATGGAGGAATAGAATTATTCATGAAATAATGTAATGGAGACTATAATATATAGCCATTTAATTGAGCAAATTTATTATATCCAACCCACACAGTGAATATGAGGCATACTGTTTTTTGGTAGTTTGTCGGTCCATCCATCTATCATACCTCCTTTGTGCGTAATATCTCCTCAACAAGTCGGGGGATTTTGACCAAATGAGGTGTGGAAACTCTGCTCGGAGGCTGGCTGGACTGAGTAGGTTTCGGAGATCATCGGGTCAAGGGTCAAGGACACACATGGTCAGCTTTATGCGGGGAGATCTGAAGATCAGATTTTAGAGCGTCTGAAGCTATGGCTGGCAGAGGTGTAGCAGTATACATTCTGCATTGTCCTCTACATTGTAATGAATAAAAATGGAGAAATTCACTGGGTTTATGCTAGATTTGACCGTAAATCTATAGAGACTGGTCGAGGAGGAACCAGGTTCATTCTTAATGGCTGGCTTGTGACATTAGTCAGTTGGGTAACATCTACTAACTGTAGCAATGAAGTCTTTTCTGGTTAACATGGGCCTGTGAATTGGTTCACAGATTTGCAGCCAAAAAAGCTCCTCCTTCAGCTGATTTGGTTTTGGCAGAATTTGAGCTGAATTTTTCTGCGCTAACGATGCACTGTGAAGCCCTGCCCTCCCATCACTGAATTTCAGTGTCTTCATTGTTGACAGGAGGCACACGCCGTACGGGAACCAGACGGATTACAGAATATTTGAGCTCAACAAGCGGTTACAGAACTGGACAGAGGTGAGTAGCTGCGGCACGTGTAGCAGTGCCCTGCAGTCTTCTCATGGGTATTAAATTTCTCTTTTTAGACACCCATCATTATTGATTAGCCTATTATGGTATAGTGCTGTCCATGCACCTCTCCGTCCATGAACTTTTCTTGTTGATGTCCTAGAGTTAGTCACATAACCGCATATGGGCAAAGGTGCACATCAGCATTTTTGAAAACTCTTGAGATCTGTGTTATTCCCCTTTCCATTACCAACCTTCTTAGAGCTATTAGTTCTAGACCTCAATTTGGAAAGAATACACAAAGAGGTTGCATCACACCCAATGGGTAAAGAGATGCATGAGCATTTTAAACTTAACTGGCTATTGACGTCCTGAGTTACGAAGATGGTGTAAACTGTTGTTTGTTGCCTAGTGTCCATGAACAATTTGACTTGTAACTTGTAGTGGTCTCAAATATTGATCAAATTTGACTAGACTTGATGTGCAACATCTTTAGCGCAACAAGCTACTTTGGGATCGTATGTCAGCCCCACACTCCCAGCAGTGGATGTGGCAGGGTCATCACATTGGAAAAACTGAAGTTCTTATATTTGCACATTTCTATCATGAAGAGCAGAAAATTTGTACGCAAGTAGTTTACAACGTGTCATTGTACAAATGACGGGTTTTGACAATTTCTAAAAAATGGTCATTTTGTGACCTTTGACATTCCTTCACCTGTAGACACATATTTAAATAACTAGTAACCTTTAGTGGTCACAATATTGATCAAATTTAATGAAATGTTGCTTACAACATCTTTAGGATATGAAAATTGAGGTATCTCATTTCTGTCTTGTACCCCACTCCTAAATGGGCGGGGCAAGGTGACAGACTAGTTGACTCTGGTTCATTTGAACCTCTGGTTTGGAATTATGCAATGTTTTATAAAGAATTTGTCTGCTTTCGGATTTCAATTTTACATTTACAACTCGTGGTGAAGTTCTTTACCACGATTTAAGTTGATTTAAATATCTGCTATGTGGTATTTATGCAAACATCTGTGATGTTTGAAGTGTTATCAGACAGGGAAGCAGTTAAGGGCAGTGGCAAACACTGCTGAAATGGACTGGCAGAATGAGGCTCAAAATTGATTGCACTAGTTTTGCGGTCAGTGGATTTTCTGTTCCTAAGGAAAACACTTAACAATATTGTAATCATTAAAAAAAAAAATCAATTTATTTACTTTTGATTAATTTTTTTAGAAATTTTTGAAAATTAAATGAAAATACAGTGAGTATTTCGAGCACAAATAGATTCTGTTGAACCCAAGGGTACTTGATGCATTACATCTTTCATTTTATTGTTTGTATGTTAAATGAATTGCCTTTTACCACATTTTCTGTATTATATGCCTAACATGGGATGCCACTTTGTCCTTCATTACTCTTCTGAAGATGCCACGTCACTTATTTGGTGTATTTTGAACTTATTCAAGCTCTTGTTCTTGTTATTTAAAGGGTCAATATGATGAACATTTCCATGACATACCACCAGTCTGTCAGTAGCAAAGATTGCAGTTACCCTACCACAGCCATGTTTAACATTCATCGATATGGCGGCACAAAGCCTTTTTCAAACCACCTTGTACCACTTTTTGTCTTTTGTACACGTAGTCATTTAGCAAACATCGACCCCCTATCAAAATTCATTGTCTGAATAAATTGCTTTAATTTGCTTTATTGTGATAAATATGTGTTAGGAAACTGAAGGGGATTTATAAGTGCATACTCCATATTAGAAGGGTTGTGAAATAATTTGCAGTACACTGTTGGAGTGGGAGTGGCTTGAGTAAAGTATGAAATGCGTGTCTCTGTGCAATGTGTGATTGTGCTCTGTGCCTCTCTCCTGCAGGAGTGTGATAATCTGTGGTGGGATGCCTTCACTACAGAATTCTTTGAGGATGATGCCATGTTGACCATCACTTTTTGTCTTGAGGATGGGCCCAAAAGATACAGTAAGAACCCTTATAAACAAATGTCTTCATAAAGGGTTTAAAAAGCATCCTTACCCGTCTCCAGCTGAACTGCGCAGTAACTGCGCTTCTGTCTTCTCTGCAGCGATTGGACGGACATTGATTCCACGCTACTTCCGCAGCATCTTTGAGGGGGGGGCCACCGAGCTGTACTACGTCCTGAAGCACCCGAAGGAGGCCTTCCACAGTAACTTTGTGTCGCTGGACTGTGACCAGTGCACAATGATCACACAAAACGGCAAACCTATGTTTACGCAGGTAAGTGTTTGTTCCCTACCTCCCCTATCTCGCACGCCTCGTTTTAGACTGGTCCCCCTTGCTGTCAAGTGGACTGTTGCACAGTCATTTAGCCTGAATATTTTGGTAGAACATAGAGTTCTTGAAGCGGGTAGTGCGCAGTCCTCATTCAACATGGATTATTTATCACAACAAGACAGTTACTAAGGATTTGGTCATCAGTTATGGCAAGTTCGAAGGAAAAGGCTTGAAAAAACTTAGACGGTCATTTCCCTTAAACTATTCGTCCCTTTTGCTGGAATCAGACTGCACAGCATTTTTATTTTAAACAATGGTTATAATGTCAAATATAATGACCATGTGGCCATAAACTCATGCCGTGTCATGGTCGGGGGACTGGCAGGACAATGCTCATCTCCTCGACCAATCATGACCTGTTGACTTGCGGAAACATGTCAAGGAGTCGGGTCAAGCATAAATAATTGTCAGTCATGGTCATTGAGGCATTCTCTGTGTGATGCTGGCAGTTTTGTGTTATGAAAAGAAAAACGAAAGATTAAACCAGTGTTAAAGCCCTCCCAGGTGGCACAGACAAGACTGTGTACTATATATCGAACAGAGCCCAAAAAAACCAAGGTTTTAATATTACGTAGCTATATGTTCCTTCCTTGCTGCATATGTTCCTGTACATGATATTGCTGCTGTATGTTGAAAGATCTATGTGGGACCTTTCAGTGTATCAAGATAAACAATATAAAGATTGGGTTTTTGTTCTCCGTGGAATGTGCAGGGCATAACTTCAATTAATAGGGTAAAATAAATTCTTAAATTTTTGTGAGCGCACTTGTGGTTACAGTAAAAACCAGTAAACACGTTGGTATCTCAGGTCTGAGTTTGAAAATCATTGTGCAAAAAAGACCCTGCTTGTGGTTAGCTAAGAACATTTGCTGTCACTGTCAGCCAATGAAAAAGCGGGTGCCTGTACCTGTGACAATCACTTGTGCTCAGCAGGTTTGCCAACTAAATTTTGGAAGTGAATTGTAGCGGCGTAATATTGGTTTTATCCCCTTTTTAAGGTTTGTGTGGAGGGCCGTCTGTACCTGGAGTTCATGTACGACGACATGATGAGGATAAAGACGTGGCACTTCAGCATCAGACAGCACCGCGAGCTCATCCCACGCAGCATCCTGGCCATGCATGCAAGTGTCTCTACTCTCCTAAACTCCCTACCGCCTTTCACCAAGCTCCACCTCTGTTTCCTCACTCGATGTGTCCAATCCTCACCCCTCCCTTCCGCTCAGCTATTGGTCCCCCAGCTGTGCCTGCATTCCGTTTCTCCCCTCATCGAACCTTGACCTTTTTAAGAAGTACGTTTTGTAATATATCTTCAAAATCAAAGTAAATATTCCTGCGATACATTGCATTAACCCATAACGACTGTTACAGTCACATGAGAATGGTCAAAAAAGAACAATGTAATTGCACCCAAGCCTTTTTCCAAAAAAGTTGGGATGCAGTGTAAAATGCAAGTAGAAACAGAATGCAATGATTTGCAAATAATTTCAACTGAATTTAATTGGAAATGGAACAAAGACAACACATCAGTTGTTGAAACAGAAATTTAATGTTTTTTTTTTTTTTTTTTAAATCTGCTCATTTTTAGTGACAATGATTCATGACTCACGTGCCATCAACAAGTTAAAAAAAATTTGGGATGGGGGCATCTTTACTTCGGTGTTTAATCGGCTCTTTATGGAGGTACATCCCTATCCTTTTTCAAGAGCGTGGTATTTCGACTTGAGAGCAGATGCATCGATTTAATGCCTAGCTCTTGCAGTTTTCCCCAAATTCTGCTCTCGTACTCAAATAGCCACTGCTTGCGCTCGGATCTGCTGCTGCGTGGACAAATTTTTTGCATGAGAACTTCAGCCTTTTCTCCTCGTGCTCAAAGCTGCCTTTGTGTGCTTGAAACATTTCTGCTTACACTTCGAACATTTCTGTTTGCGCTTGGAGTTTTTTTCTGCAATATATTTCTCTTCAAAATCGCCAACCAAAAATTACCGCTGCCTTGTTGCAGGCCCATTTGTTTAACTTCCTACAGCGTGCTGTGCGGGCGGTGACTCTTGGGCACGCCCACTTCCGGTCACTTGCGATTCCCAAACTTTATAGCTATGGGAGAAGTTTTGTCGCCTCTGATCAGCCACTTTCAATGCGATCACACCCACACAACCTCCTTCCACCTTGATTAACAGCTTCTGTCACCTGAATAGCAAGCAGACAATTCAATAAAACTTCTCTTTTAAACTAAATATATGTTGTGTTTGTACTATTTTAAATTAATATGGAGTTTAAATGAATTGCAAAATCATTGCATTCTGTTTTTTACATTTTATATAGGATCCCAACTATTTTGGAAACGGGGCCGTATTTGTGACCTTTTCCTGACCACTTTAAAATAAGTTTTTACACCCCTGTTCTTTTCCTGTAATTTTGGGACTAAAAATGGCGTTGCCATTTAGTTTCGTTTCAGTCTTTTCCGCAAATGAGCAGTAACCTTAGACTTAGACCTCAAGATGATGCAGAAATTTTATTTTTACCTGGACTACATAACTGGATATTGAATATTGGTTCCCTAGAACTATTCAAAAGATAAGAGTTTTTGCAGCTTGTATTTGCTTCTCAGATAATCAGTTTTGTGTATCGCCTTCAGATGTTGCACAATTCTGGAGTTTGTGATCCAGGAAATGTATTGTTTTACCTCCCAGCCATTTTTTTTATTTCTCAGTGCTTCATTGCAAAACAACTTAAACGTTTAATTTTCTTTGTATTTGCAGCACTTATTTGTCCCAAAATTATCTAAATGATTTGAGCGTCCTAAATCATTGCAGTCATTAATACAGTCTTCGTGGCACTTATATTCTGAGTCATGAAGCATTAGATTTCATGCACGCAAATGCAAGGATAGGCTTGATTTTGGCATCTGCATAAAGGGGTTGAATTAGGGTCATATTGGGCATCTTCCAAACATGTACTTGATGTGGGCAGTTGGATGGAGCCTTACAGACTCTCCTTTCTTCTACCACAACAGGCCCAGGACCCCCAGATGCTGGACCAGTTGTCAAAAAATATCACAAGATGCGGTCTCTCCAACTCCACGCTCAACTACCTCCGAGTAAGTATCTTCAGTCGTGTTTGTTAATTCAGGCCTTTTCATCATGACATATTGTACATTAAAAGAGACAGTTTTCTGTTGCTGGAATTGTACCCTTGAGCAACATTTTTGTCCATAATGCAGCAGTGAAATAATGTCACTATAATGGTAATGAGAACACCAGAAGCTCCTGCCAAGTGTGTGTATAAATTGAACTATATTGTATGACTCAAGTTCTGTTGCATTTAATTGAACAGAAATTGGACCTTTGTATTTAAGCTTTTTAAATTGCTTTCTATGCTAACAGCTACAGGAATAATGATACTGTTTAACTAACTGGAAGGTGTTGATCGTTGCTTCAGGTTATTTAAGTTTGCATCTTGCGCCTCTTCTGAACCTTAAGGCCACAACAGTGACCCTCGTGGATAGGCTTCACTGTTGGTTCAAAGCGAAGATAAGACGCTATTTTATAGATGTTGCCGCTGTCACCACTTGATACATTTATTGGAAGCATATATTGTACTTTTGTGAAGGCATATTCAATCCCATCTCAAAAATGTTCTGTGATTGTCCCGACCAGATTGTTCTCCCTGTTTTTTTTTTGTATATTTTTACATTAACTGGTTTTCAAACATCCCAGTGATAAAGGTGTGGTAGACTAATTGAGAACTCGTCCTTCTTTTTATAATGGTATCCATGCTTTGTCAGGCCTACATTTGTTGGACACCCTCCGGAAACAAAAGGTCGTCAGTAAAATTAGGATCTCAGAAGTTTGTGTGTAAATCGTTTTGTTCCATTTAATTTTGTTTTGTTTCTCCAGCTCTGCGTCATCTTGGAGCCCATGCAGGAGTTAATGTCAAGACACAAGACCTACAGCTTGAGCCCTCGGGACTGCTTGAAAACCTGCCTTTTTCAGAAGTGGCAGAGAATGGTGGCTCCTCCAGGTGAGTCAGGCTTGAGCACAGTACATTGGGTTGTGCTGAATGTATATTTAACAAAAAATCATTTTGTGTCTCGTCATTGAGTTGTTGCCTTGTTTCTGAGGTGCTTGTGCATCATTTGCAATTTCAGAGATTTTTTCAT
The DNA here is from genome assembly GCA_029721435.1 of Gymnothorax reevesii. Taxonomy (NCBI): domain Eukaryota; kingdom Metazoa; phylum Chordata; class Actinopteri; order Anguilliformes; family Muraenidae; genus Gymnothorax; species Gymnothorax reevesii. Next base: position 67,575,572 of record CM056582.1, read on the forward strand.
ATTTGTTTCGAGGCAACCATGGGCTGTTTTCAGTTCTACTTTTTGGAAATTGTGAATATTGGTTGAAGATTGCGGGTCAGAATTTCATTTCTTGAAGTTGTTCCTCTGGGGTCAAGACTTGGACAACTGTATTTGATTTGTCCCCCCCCTCCCCTGAGAACTTAGTACTTGACATCATGAATAAAACTAGGCCTACACTATCACATCGGACAGCGAAGGGTATATCGGCAAACCCCCCCAAGTGAAAGCCCTGCAAAAAATAGAAGGCTGAGATACAGTACTGCTTCCGACGACATGGACGACTACAGTATTACTACTGGAAAATCAGTTTTTTTTTTTTTTTTTTTTTGTCCAAACATTGCAGTACCCCTTTAAATTGTTATTAACTGAACCCATTTTTTTATCCTAAAACTGCCGATATGAACTCATCAATAATGTGACCTACACTCAACCATTTTTATCCCCCGCCAACACGAAGTGGGAGGGGGATATAGGTTTGACCTCCGTCCGTCCGTCCGTCCTTCCTTCCTTCCGTCCGTCCGTCCGAGATGAAGGGGACAGCTTTACTCAGAAACTACTACAGATACAGTAACCAAATTTAGTGTGTAGCTTCAGACCATAAAGGCCTTGATTGAGTTCAAAAATAAGAAGCGCACGATTGGCGGAGGATGTTGTAGACCATGTCGACTTGTTTCTGAGATTAAGTAATAAAATTACAAATAATCTTTAGAAACTTAATACAAACTGAACCCATTTTTATCCCCCCGGCATATAATACGGGGGGATATAGCGATCAGTGTGTCCGTCCCTCCGTCCGTCCGTAATAAAATCGTTTCCGGACCAGAACTCGAAAACTATACCACTTACAAACACCAAATTTGGTATTGAGCTTCTCCTTATGGTCTAGTTGTGCCTTTTGAGGGTTTCGGTCCTTCCGTCTGTCAACAGAACCTGTAGGTTACACAACCTACAGCCGGGGGGATACGCCATTGCCAGATGGCTCTTGTTATCTTTGATATGCTCAGACTGCCCATTTGTACACATTAATAATGAGAATTACTCTTAAATATTTTTCATCAGGTCAGCAGTAAAATTATCTTCTTAACTTATTTCTCTAAGTGAACCCAGTTTTATTTTGCATATTTTTATTTTGCCTACATTTACTCATTAATTTTGAAACATAAACTTAACTATTTTTCATCTGGTCAGTTGTAAATTTAACTACTTATTACTAAATCTGTTTACATTCTATTTATAATTTTACTTTAGTAGCCAGCAATAATTGATCATAAGTAAAAGAGTCAAATGGCTATATTTCAAGGTGATATTGCTCATCTATCAGGCAGTATCATGGAACTTGGATGTTCCAGGAAATTAGTATTATTATTAATACATATAATCCATTTCTCTGTCTTGATAGGATCTAAAGGCATATAGAATTTAAAAATGAGCTATAATAGTTTTTGAGTCACCGCATTAGCATGAAGGTTCTGCGACATAGTTTTGTCATGGTAATTTGATAACTTGCATGATCGATTATATTTCATGCTTTTGAAATTATTCACTACTAGAGTGTTGATTAGAAACATGGGCGTGGCGTACTGATTGTTAAAAATATCGTCTCTGGTTCCACAATAATTCTGTGGAATTTTGATCAGTAATGTGACTTGTTTTGAAATGCTGCGTGTGGACATTACTGCTGCCTTGTCCATGTGCCTCTAAGGAAATTCTATTATGATCTTTTTAAAACACTCTAATGGTATAAAGGGGTTAAAGTTGAGTCTGTACCTCCCCTGTGCAAAGGTATGGACTGTTTTTGTCCCTTTTGAGGATACAAGCCGATGGTTGCACTGGCAAGAATAGTAATATTCTGTCGTTAATCTATGGGGTGTACTGCAAGGGCTAGTGCTTGAACCACCCACTGTTTTCATCCATTTTAAAAATTACCTTCTTTGAACACTATGAACTCCCAGCCTAGACCTTTTGCAACCCTGAGTGATATGATTAGTGCAGTGAGTCCCAACTAACCCCACGCGTCTCTTCGTGCTGCAGCGGAACCAGCGCGACAGGCCCCCAACAAGCGCCGAAAAAGGAAGATGTCTGGAGGCAGCAACATGAGTGCGGGTGGGGGCAGCAACAGCAACAGCAACAGCAAAAAGAAGAGCCCCGCCAGCAGCTTCGCCCTCTCCAGCCAGGTACCTGTAAGCATCTGATCTCTGTCTCTTTCTGCAACCACACTGCACTGGGGGATGGGAACTGGGGGTTGAACTGACATTTTGGGAGAGCTGAGTGAGCTAGGGTTCAATCGTCTGGAACCATCGAACAATCAGCTGTCATTTTAAATGACGTACAGCTTGGGGGTAGCCTTCATCAGTTTACTATTTTTTCTGGGCAACAAATTGGTTGCATCTTTCTTGTTTGCTTTTTTTTTGTTTATATTTTTGGATAAGGCGCAGTGCAGCTCATTTGTGACAGTTTTTGTGTAGATTTACCTTTTCCTCAATCTTTTTGTTCACCGTTTCCTTGATGGTAGAGACGTTGATATCTATACAAGAAGGTCATCCTTCTAAATGGAATGAGGCCTCGGTCTATTCTGGAGCTGGTCTCCACTGATCAATAGCAATTGTCCGGATATCAGGACAGGTCTCAGACTGCACTGAGTTCCCCTCATTTCCCCACGAAAATCGTGACCACGAGAATGCAGATTACAGGCTAACCCATCCCATTTTAAGAGGGCGAGGAACATTTTAAAACACTGATAAGCTATAGGTTTGCGTTTTCTAAAAAAGCGACGCTAAAACCAACCGGGTAGATTCCATGAGTTAAATTTTGGGATCTGTGGATGCCGTTTTGAAGGGTGTGCAGTGATAGGTATATTCGGCAACACGGCCATCGCCCTCCATCCCCCTGTTATGGGGATAATGTGTGCCCCCCCTGCCCCCCCTCCCCCCTTGCAGGACGTGATGGTGGTGGGCGAGCCGACCCTGATGGGCGGTGAGTTTGGGGACGAGGACGAGAGGCTGATCACACGACTGGAGAACACCCAATTTGACGCGGCCAACGGCATCGACGACGAAGACAGTTTCAACAACTCCCCCGCGCTGGGCGCCAACAGCCCCTGGAACAGCAAAGCGCCCTCCAGCCAGGAGAGCAAGAGTGACAACCCCACATCGCAGGCATCCCAGTAAACTGGGGTTGCGATGCAGGGGGGGGGAGGGGGAGGGGGTAGGGCGTGAAGGGGGGGTAGGGCAAGGAGGGATGCACTCCCAGGCGCGTGTAGGGGACTGACTAGCTGTTCATCTACCTGCAGAATCACACACAAAGTGGCGCTCAAATCTGGTCCTCGGCTCAATCCTGTCCGCCTCAGGCGAGCTCTTCCCCACAACTCCCGCTCTGCAAGTGAAGGACTTTATTACTCGCCTCTCTCCCCTGCTCAGCCCCAGAACTCCATACCTTTGCCGATTGGCTGACAAAGGCAGCTGCCATTTTTGTCATCCTGGGCGAGCTGGCCTGGGGCGTTCCTTAATCGTCTGTGGTTTTTATTTGTACTTTTTTTTTTTTTTCCCCTCACACAGTTCTCTGCGTGGAAGAAGCGATTTTGATAAAACCAGGGTCGCGGTTCGGTTGTCGATTTCTCTGCTAGGATTTGACGGCCCGCCATGCCAGGCTCTTGTTCCAACTTTGGTGTGCGAGTCGGCCTCCGATTCGTGGGGCAGGGTCCTTTTTCTCTGCTCCTGCAGACTTTCATTTTCAACTCTGAAAACAAAGTGTTGTTTGCACTTCAGGTGAAGGCGGAAGCTCAGTTTGTAAAAATCAAATTATTTGTTTTGTAGGACCTGGTTGGAACAAAAACCTGTACTGTGCCGGAGCTTGAGGACCGGAGTTGAGAACCACAGCGTATAAATCTTAAAAATACACACAGACAGTAAACCATTGAGGTACTGGGGTTTGCTCGCGCACACCATGTTATTGGTGACAGTGGCTGTGAATGCTATTCAAAGACTGTTTCCTTCAACAGAAATTTCTGGAGATCATGTTTTTATTTTTTAATCTTGTCTTTTTTAAGATAATTCCTAAAAGACACAAAAGAAGGAACAAAAAACATCATAAATATTCTTCACATTGTTTTCCTTGCATTTCCCTTTTTCTATACTCTTTCCCCTGTTAATTCCCCCATTTTAAACTTTAATGGGCCTGAAAACTTGTAACTGCAAAAAAAAAAAAAAAAAGTCTATATAAATGTGTAATGTTTAATTCTAAGGAATTTTGTATTGTTGTTAGTTACTTGTTGAATTAGGAATTGTATGGTTTGTGTTGATTTGTGATCAAAACTGCAAACGTAATGCCTCCTAAACTATCTTTTGATGACCATGATCCTGTCCTCTGTAATGCTTTGCACAGTGTTACCCAGTCAGCTTTCATATCCCTGATCCTCCCAACAGAACCAGTGTTCCATTGTGGCAACAGTACACTAATGGTACATGAACTGCGGGCTTTGTTATTGTGTATCTTCCTTAATTGTAAGATGCAGGTGGGTATGGACGGATTGTGTCATTTCACAGGGGTTGATTACCATTGTATATTTGGAGGTATGTCAGCTAGCCGTATATCGCTTTCTTCAAAAGACTTGGTAGCATTGCGTGCTTCTCACAAAGCATGGTCCCAGATAGGAGGGATGAAGTTAAGGTTCCCCTGTGTTTCGGACAGCTTCCGAATAAACTGCTTGATTTTGCCGGACTACTACCACTTTAATCCAGTGGTGTGCTAAATTGCAATCTGGATGATGACTGGCAGAAAAACTGCATTCATCCCCATGAGCTTTCAAACATGTTTCCCCTCTCATTTATCGAAGTTCATCAATTTAGCTTCTTGCATGGGTGCAGACACCCAGTACCTCTTCAACAGTCCGATGTAATTTGTTCTGGAAGTTCTAAAAAGAAATCCCTCAATGCAGCATTTGAAATAATCCAGTTTTATACTAGTCTCTATTTCCCAAGAATGTTTATTTGGTTTTTTTATTTTTTATTTTTTACTGATATTGAAAGCTACAGACCAAGGAGCTATAAGGACTTGCAAGATCCTCTTTAACCCCCTTTCCCCAAAATATATTGGTTTGTATTTTTTTTTAAAGAAAGTAAATTTGTGTGAACTTTTTTTTAAATTCAGTTTTTGTGTATTTGTGCTTGTATATTTAAGGTAGTAGCAAAGTTCTGTATAACTGTTATTAAATGTACTCTTCCTTAGAACACTGAAGTCCTTCCTATCTAATGTAAAAAAAAAAGGAAAAAACAACCCCTCTTTGAACTTGTATGAAATTGATCATGTAAGGGTACAGTCACCATTCAAGACAGAATACCAATTTGAGATATATGAATTTTGTTCTTCATGCATTTATTCAATTTGCAGTTCTGAATGTTATTTTTTCCCCAGGGAACTGCGGTATATAGATAAATTTGAGGGCAAAAGAAAAATGGTTGACCTCTCTAGAATGTTCTCTCACAATGTTTTCAGTGTTGAATCTGTCATTGTAGCCCTTAATTCATGTGATAATCAGTGCATCTTTGCAACTTTTAGAAGCTCTTAATGTTTTGCGTTTAAATGGTGCGGTCACATTACTCTGACCCTTGTGTCATGTGTGAACTATTGACCACCACCAGAGGGCACTTCTTGGTGCCACAAAAGTAAACATTCTGCTTTAGTTGATGTGAAGTTTGAAAGTGGAGTGACCCATCTTGAAGTTTAAAGCTTGGGAGCTTTTGGTTCATTTTAAATTGACCCTAGTAAAAGTTGTTTAGTGATCCGATCAGAGTGTCTGGTACGATTTTCATAATGAAGTTCCCGCACTTGTAATTCGAAATAAAATGGTGACGAGTACCCATGTGCTCTCTATGGAGCCTCCTCTCTTAGGGGCGGTTTGATATACAGTTTTTTGTTTGCTTAGTTTCTGCCATTGATAATTCATGTATGGTACAAATAAAGACAAATTTTCACTTTACTGGGACAGTGGAGTCTTTCTTTTCCTCTGGCAAATGTAAAATTCACTGTGTGCAAATTTAAGGCTGTTGAAGATGTTCTAGTATAATGTAGAGATGAAGTGCACGTTCTCACTTTTGCTCTTGGTCTAGGGATGATTTTCAGAGTCATTAAAGCTTGATAAGGGGTGAAAGTGTTATTTTAAAACTGAATTTCAAGTGTATCAAGTGAACATACAGTAGTGCGATGGTAAAACTGGTCTTGACCGGTTTTCCATAATTTTTTAAATTAACATTATGTTAACGCCATAAAAACTGAAGACTATCTGGTGTGGTCATTCTCCTTAAGGTAGGTTGAGAAATTTGTCATTCTGACACAAAATTACTTTTTAATCCATGTTACGTTGTGGATACTTCCAATGCTCATAAATTGCTGTTGAAACGATCATAAAGCGCTGGCCAGCTAGCCTGCATTGCTAAATGTGCTGAAAGCAAACACAGACATTAAAGGAATAGTATATCTTAGAGTATTATTATATAATGGTGTGTGTGTATATATATTTTTTGTGAACGGACTAAAACATTTTTCCAAATTGAATTCATTCATTATTCTCTGCAACAGTGCATTAAGGAAGATGTCCGGTTAATTGCTGGTTGAGTTTTCTTATCATTGGGAAATTTGTTGAACGAGAGAAATGATAGAAAATGGATCAAGACTAGTTGTTAATTACAAGGCATTTCTGTACCTCTAATTTCAGTCAGCTACTGTGATTGACACCTGACAGAACTAGGGTTGTTGAATATTACAGAAGATTTTTCCCCCAAATAGTGCCCTCTTGTGGTAGGTATTGAGACATCGTGTCCTGATTTGTACTTCACCAGTTGAGGGGGATGGAAATCTGGTATGAGTACACTTTTTATGATTCATTGAATTCTCATGCTCATGCCCACACGGTCGTTGTGTTGGTGGAAAGGGTATCACTAGTTTCTCTTAAGCTTATGTTTCCTCAGCAACAACTGGACCATCTACTGAAACGCTCTGGATTGCACAGCCCAGGGGTTCAGAATGCTCACGGTAATGACCTAAGAAAATTTGTGCTACCAACAAATGGTCATTGAATAGTGTCACACCCAGTTGCTGTCACTGTGGTGAAAACAAGTAGCATGTGCTGAGCCTCAAGCAATATGAAATTCAGGTTCAGAAACTAAATGTCCACCCCGGTACCATTTCCAACCAGCATGATTCACACATCGGGACAGTTCCTCAGGGACAAATCGGGGGATTTCCAGTGAGAACTAAAGAGTGAAATCAGCTGGCCGGGTTTCTGGATGAATCGAGCACACATCGCTGGACAAATGCTTTCTGACACCTGGATTATAGACCTCTGGTCTCGGGACGCATTGGCTTGTGTGAGCACAGTCACTGCTTCCTCCAGTGTGTAAAAGAGATGGCCCCTGCACCATATAGCACCTTGAAGAGACAGACTATAGTTAGGGTCACCAGTGTTGCATGGTATTAATCCATATTCACTGAAGGGCCAAAAGGTTCACAATGGGTATGTTGGCGTCAGGACTGGGCCTTAGAGCAATTGAGGAAGGTCAGCTGTTCCGAAGAGTCCCATTTCTTTTTCTTTTTTGACATCATGTGCGTTGTGTTGTTACATGTGCACCATTTACTAAGGGAGGAGATTGCACTCGGGTGCTCAGTGGGAAGAACACTAGCTGGTGGAGTGAGTGTGATGTACCAGGAGACGCACTACAAGGAAACTCCGAGTCCAGGAATTCAAGTGGTCATCAGTTTGATGGAGCTGTTTTTTTGTTTTTGGCAAGAGGGGAACCCACACAAAATTAGGCAGGTGGTTTTAATGTTGTGGTTAATCGGTGTACATTCTGGCTAGTGGCTAAGAAAGTTTTTTCTAGGAAACATTTTCTACTACTTGTGAGGCTGAAACGGAGTGGTTCGACTTCATAAGGCCGCCACTTATGAATTAGACAACCCTAACAACAACACAGAACACCTTCATGTCTCCACTGAGCAACGAAAATACAATTGCGGTCAGATCATTTTTGACTAATCTTGTCTACTTTGTGCATTTTGTGTGTCTTCTGAGGAAACAGTGCAACATCAAAATGACAGCTGCATTGATTTGCTATTATTAGCACATCAGATGGATCCATAGGTGCAAAGTAATGCAAGAGATGAATTAAGGTTACGTTAAAATACAATGCTAAATTGAACTCAAGAGGTACCGAGCAGCCATGCAAATTATTACAGCGTTCACTTATACATCATTTGATGCACTGATCATTAGAAATAGTGTCCTGCCTGGTAGATTATTTTTCATAACCGATTTAGGGAAAAATTAAAGTTGCGTACAATCTCATTGGCTGGCAATTCCAGTTAGGTACAATCTGATTGGCTGAAGTGTGGCTCAGAGCGGAAGCAGTACCACGACTTGGTTGGGAAAAATAAGCACGCGTCCTGCCTGTGTAAACCGTAGACTGTATAAAAAGATGGACGAAGCAACTGTGACATCACCCATTGGTTTCAGCATACCATTTAAGAAGCCACGATTTTGGCATTTTGAACAGCGCCATTTTGTCATTTTGAAACCGGATGTGATTCTTATTGGACAAGAGTGTGAACTGAAGATCCAGGGAGGAACGAGGGGTGGATCTGACTGTATCTAACTAGGACCAGAGGAAAGCCAGCATATTCTGGCTTTAACCTTTATTCTAGTCTATTTGGGACCATAGTTTACAGAAATGAACATCATGATGTATCGAAGGAGACTTAGACTGGTAATAGATACTATAAAATCATTATTGAAATAATAAATCAGGTGAGAAAGTAGGCTCAATTTCTCATAGACTTCTATAGCCTTAAACTTCTTTCTGCAACCACTGATATTACCATCTGCCGGCCATTAAATAGAATGCAATTTTTAAATATTTCCGCATTGGCCTCACTTCTCAGACCCAGGTCCTGGTTCCATCTTTTTATACAGTATATGGCCCTGCTCCTCAAATCACACCCTACGAGGCCCGAGAACTGCTGGTTTTCCACCCACTCTTTACCTGGGAGTCAGTGCCTCTGATTGGCCAGACTGTGTTAACACCTAACTGTTCATTTACTTGCCTGGGATAACAGAAAACCTGGGCTGGTTTTGGATCCCTGGTCTATGGTGTGAACACACACAGCCCAGTTTTTCAAGTCGCTGCTCGAGTCTCTCCTTGAATAACTGCAGTCCCGTGAACAATCTGAGGCATGCAGGGCCAATCAGATTAGAATCTGTCATAGAGCCATAATATAAACTTTATGTAAAATCTGATTGGCTTGCAATTCCACTTAGGTACAATCTGATTGGCTGAAGCGTGGCTTAGAGTGGAAGCAGTACCACAACTTGGTTGAAAAAATAACCACCCATCCTGCCTGTGTAAGTACACTCAGTCCAGATTTTCAAGTCGCTGCCCGAGTCTCTCCTTGAACTAACTGCAATCCCGTGAACAATCTGAGGCATGCGGGGCCAATCAGATTAGAATCTGTCATAGAGTCACAATATAAACTGCTCTCATCTGAGAACATAATCTCACATTCTTAGGCGTTAGGAGTTATTCTGTACACATAGGGCCGTAATATCTGTAAAATATCTTTGGGCCAACTTCATGACATACTGTTCCTGCATGTCTGCCTTCAGCTAAACTGTGTAACAAGAGGACTATTAAACTCCTTTCCAATTGTGTCCTTTGGAGTTGGCACAATCTTGCCTTTTGATACAGAGTAGGAAATGAAAGACCCAGTGTAATTGCCACGATTCAGTCAATGATGCATATTAATAGTAATTTCCGTGCTAAAATGAAACTAAAGGCCAACAATCGGCAATTTAACAAGATAACCATTTTCATTATAAATAACTATTAAAGAAAAAGGAAGTATATAAGTACAGTAGTTTGTTAAAATGATATCTGCAGTCTCACAAGTGCTGTGTTTCACTCTTAAACCAAGATTCCCAGTGGTCGGACCACCTGTTTGAAAAAAAAAAAAAAAAAAAAATCATTTGGCATTTTGACTCTTAAGGAGAAATTCAAGCAAAAATCTGAGTTTAAGAAAGCTAAAAGTTAAAATAGAAAAATTTTTCCATATTATCGAACATTGTCACACAATATCCGTTTCTTCTGGTTGCTGCGCTTCACTGAAGCTACATCACACTTATAATGGGTAAAATATACAAACCCTGGATACCATGTTTTCATGGCCACAGCATTACATCAAATTGAAAATATCTAGCTCATGTGAAACCTTTTTATATTAGCTATTCCCAGTAATTCAACAAGACATTTTTGGGATCTCTGGAAACCTTGGGGTCTCCACTAGGATATACAATAGGCCTAAAGTTTGACAGGTTTGCATAACACAGTTGTGCTTCAAGAACCCACACATGGGATCAACGGAGTTAAAGAAGTTTAAGGATGAACCTTTAACACGGGCAGATTGTTGCTTTCATTTTACTGCAAGGAAGACAACTAGTATGAGTAGCTGTCAAAAAATTTCATCTTTACATAAGCTCTGAAATACTCTACCAGATACAATGTCTGTATAGGCTTTAAAATGTGGAATATATTCATGGAACGTCATTTTTGAGTTAGGAATGTGAATTGACATAAGCATCCTTCATACACCCAGCATAAACACAAACTATTTACAAATAAAATGTTTTTAAAAGTTTATATTATAATGTATTTTTATGAAATATATCTTGAAGTATAGGTTTATGAATAACAGAAAATATGTTTTTAGAGAAATACAGGAGACTCCTGTGTCAAATGTAAATAAATTGATTTCTGGAGGTACAGGGGCTTTAACTTGACAGATGAGGAATGTTGAAAGTATTATTTTTTTCCCCCCCGTCTTCACATTTCTCATAACCTTCCTCAACCTCTCCCAAAAACAACCCGTAGGCCCCTTCCCACAGTTTGAGCACCATTGGTTTTGAAGTAGACAAATCATTGGGTCATGTATCCTCAAAATGCCACTTCAGTGCAAAATAGCTATGGGAAGCATCATTATCCCCTTGTTTGGCTTCCACTTGGGAGGGAGCAAGTCGTGATGTAGCAGAGGGGTGTCAAACTGGTCTGTAAAAGGGTGGAGGGGCAGCAGGTTTTCATCACAGCCAAGCAGAAGCACACCTCATACAACTAATCAACTGTGCAAGGTGAGATCTGTGTATTAGATTTGTTAGGTGCCCTTCTGCTGGGTTGGATTGAAAAACTGCAGCCCCTCAGCCCTTTTGCAGACCAGTTTGACGCCCCTGATGTACCATCTGAAAGACTAATCTTTTCACTGGTTTATGAAGTACAGGTCAACTGGAATTGTGCATTACAAATTTTGACCCAAGTTTCCAATATGCAGCCAGCAGCTTAGTGCGTGAGACTAGATTTTCACTCGATTGACACTTCCTGTATTCACAAAAATACATTTCCTGGTTTTTTGACTCCGCAGTCAAGACCTCTATTAACCTCAAATGATCCCATATATCCAAGCCAGCGAAATCTAAGGGAGACTGAAATAGCTCCCCCTGTGATTTCACAACTGGGCCCAGTCCTGGCATTCCCATGGTTTGTCTTCAGTCTGCCATGTTTAAAGTGTTCGATGAGGTTTGTAAAGCCAGGAGATGCATTCCTACATTCCACTATTTAGGACTGAAATGAATTTAATGTATTGTTGTCGCATTGGAAAAAATAAGCAAACAAACTAAGCTGAAAACAAGCATCCCATGCAGAGGGAGTGCAAATACTCCCAGTCACTTCATGCATTGAAGACCAGAGTTAAGCACCAACCTGATGTAACTGAATGTAATATACATTAATAATAAGCATGGGCCAAAATCTGAAAGAGGCTCTATAACAGTAATGGTTCCTCATTTGCAGCAGACAGCTTAGTGATGTTAATGCTTATAATGGATCATCGACCTCAGTGCATGGTTTGGACTGAGTAGATCGATTCAAGCATGACAAAACACAGCAGGAGTAAAATGAGATGTCTGACAGGAGTCTGCCAGAAGGGCAAAAAGGACCTTGCTCCTGGCTTGTTGGTCACCCTTAAAATCCGTCTCAAGTTATGAATCGAGCTACAAAGCAGTCTAAACAAATCATATGGGCAGAGGCTTAAAAACGTCACTGCCCAGCTGAAGTCATCAACATATACTTTTTATTTATATTAATGTGCGGCTTATGCGGCACATAATAGCCTGATACTAACCCTTACCATAACCATATATACAAATAAATGGTATATTATGACAGCTTGGGCTGGGTAGCTAGTGGCATTTCAATTTACCATCATGAGGAGGGACAAGAGGCATGGGCAGTTTTGATTGTGGTATAACGTCGCTGCAGCGCTGCAAGTTCTCACTGTACTGCCCAGCCAGGGAGTCAGAGCCAGGGGCAGGGCCTGAACCATTATTTTTATCATGTGACACCAGGCTCTCCCACTGCCCTGCTGCCATGGTAACCTGCAATAGACCTGGGCCTTGGGCTGCGGCAGGGGGGGGATTGAGATTCAAGTGAAAGCTCTCGGGAATCATGGGACACACACTCATTACAAGAAAGGCCTAAAACTAAGGAATTCCCATATATCCGTTTGAGACTTTGAGTCCATCTGTACGATTACAAGTTATCAAGTAGTGCTCCAGCTGACATTCTGAATGACGTAAACAAACCGCTAATAACAAATCACTTTGAAACATAAATAAAAGTCACTGTTGTAAATTTAACTTTAAAGTGTGTCAAAAAATAAATAAATAAATAAATAAATAAAGGTGTGTATGTGCTATAGGCAAACTGTATGTCAGGCATTTTGTGAAATGCCAGGAATTTCGAACCAGCCATTTCATGAAATGCCTGATTACTCAGTTTGCCTGTAACATATAAAGCCAGTTTTTTTGTATTTCACCACTAATTACACAGGGTGATTATTTAAACATTCATTCACAGAAGGCAGAAAATGAAAGCTAGACACGCCATCCTCATTTCCGAAATAGGGAAAGAAACAGGGACCTTTGCAGTCATAATTACCAGTAACACAATCATCAGAGAGATAATAATGATCCCACTCAATTTAATTATTGCTTTATCCAAGGCATTAGGCAGAGCATGAAGAGCTCAGTGAGAACAAGCTGTCATTTGTCTGATACAACTACTTAATTATAAATTACACACAAGAAAAAGGCTTAAATTTTCCCAAAGAAATTAATAAAATAAAATGCTATCACTATGGCCAATTCAGTCATAGTGTGAGTGGATTCCCATAAGAAGGTTTGGCTGTGTTTTCAACAGTAGTGTGGGAGACATTCAGAAATGGATTCGGGGGTGTGCACGAACAGGTCACAGAGGAAAACATAGCATATACTCTTCAGTTTTCGCCATTACACAGGGTCATTCTCCCTGCCTGAGAGATAAGCAATGCTCTCCTGCAGTATTTTTAAAGCCGCTTTCACACTGTACGCGAAACTTCGCCGGACAGATTACATTCAAAGTCAATGCAAAGACAAGAATACGCGCATTTCGCGTCATTGCATTGACTTTGAATGTGATCTGTCATGCGAAAAATTTGTTTCGCGTTAAGTGCGAAAGCAGCGTGAGTAAGGAAAGTTTGGCCTTTTACCTTTCCTCCAGACAAGACTGGACTAAACAGGATTTCTCTATCCCATGTCTAAAACATGTCAGTACTGCTAAAATGATTATTTTCACAACAAGGTAAAATTCTGCCCGTTATCATATAACTTTGTTTCTAAACCTGAGGGGAAAAAAAGAGAAAAAGTACTGATCCGTGATCTCTGATCTCACAGTTCTGATCTCTTGAGCAGCATCAATAATCAACGATAAACAATAAAATAAATGAACATTATATAATGCCCATTGGATATAACAAATAATGATCAAAATATAGAAAAATGACCCAAGTCAGTTAAAAAAGGTTTATCGTGCTAAGAAATATGTTATCTACGAATACAATAATATTTCATTACTTCACTTTGGATTAAGACTGAAAATCAGCAGAGCTTAAACTGTTTAAGTGAAACTCACTTACCATTGACAGTACTCTATTTGTACCTATACATTAAAAGTCACTTAAAATTAGGTTCACAAAATTAGCCACAGCTCAGAAACATTTCATTGATCTCCCTTGAACTTGAGCTTTGTCAATATAGCAGAATCTTTCCAAAATCATTTTGCATTAGTGTGTAAATACCTCAAGGGAGAACTAAACGGGACACAAGGTACTTTTTTCTACCCAAGCAAAGGACATCCACACAGACACCATACACAATCACACAGACACAGAACTACCTGGACCTGCTGAAGACCAATGTGACTTCCTGTGGTGTGTTCCAAGCCGGAGGCAGAGTCACCAGTCAGCATTTAATGAAATTTGGAGTAATCTGATCTACGAAATGGGATGGACATTGACACAGGCCTCGTGGAGCGAGTTAAAATGGAATTCAGTGAAAATGGATCGGCGCTGTTCAGTTCCAGCCACTGCATCACACACAACTGCCTCCATCCCCCACCACTACAGCCCAACCCCCACACAGAAGCATGATTAGTACATTACACACAGGGGCGAGGCCCTCTGCATTAGTTCTCAGCACTGGCCATGTGAAGCCAAGTGCTTTTGCCTCTCGACCTTCGTCACCCTCTCAATAATCTTGCAGTGCTTTACTGCGATTGTAAAACTGTTAGTAACATCAGCAGTCGCCATCACTGCAGGAGAGTGAAAAAATTCCTATGAATGCTTAATATTCCATTTGCATGGTGCTTTCTAACCTGCGGGATTGTGGGTAATGCCTCACAGCTGATGTTCAGAGACACTAATTGATCCCCTGGTCATCAGCCAGGGAGTCAGTAGGCTTACATTTCCGGTTTGGGCACTTAGCCACTCGATTCATCCAATCATTATCTCCATTAATGAAACAATTTGACACCCCTGGCCAGTTCAGAGTGCAACAGTGGAGAAACGGAAGGGGAATTAATCTGAGAAAGCAAATGGGAGATTGGGAATCCAAGCATGGAATACTGGTCAAGCCATGGGAAATTCAAAATAAGATAACAATGATGGTGATTATTATCATTAATAATAAAAATTGGAGTAATAATAACAACATTATTAGCATTGAGTGAAAGGACAGCACAATTTCAAGCGCCTTCATTAGTTGATAATAGTGCAAAATAGATATTAAAGGGTGGAATCATAAAAAGATTAAAGAACCCAAAAATAGTAAGTGGATCTAAATTGCATTACTCCAACTGTACACACATTGCAATACATATCGCAGGTTTCATTTAAATACCCATCCATCTGTATTGTGATACCCAACAAGCAAAGAGGTAGACACAATGGTTGATGTGATTAAATTCCTCTTTTGAAGCAACATCATTGACTGCCCTCATTGATCGTTCCCTAGCACAAAGCAATGGGGCTCTACCTTCCAACATTTTAAATGAGGTTTTAGTGGAAAAAAAAAAAAAAAACTGTACTCAAAGCTGATTTTTTTGAAGCCAAAAACTTTCATATGACTCAAAAGCAAGGCACACATTTAAACAGTTTATGTACAATTCATAATGATAATTTTATTTGTTCGCATTATGATGCCTGATACTGCAACCCTTACAGCCTGAGCAGTCTTTCTGGACAACCTAAACCACAAGGCCATACAGTGTTTCAGAGAGTAAACTTTGAGGTTCATGTGAAACAAAATGGCAAAAACAAAGTGAAACAACTAAAATTTTTAAGTTAAGAATTTAGCCAACTAAGCATTACAGTTTAGGGATCGGAGCACAAAAAAATGAGGAACTAGTCTTCTACAGAAGAAATCTCTCCCACAAGATGTTGACATGTGACATTCCTCAATCCTCTCCTTCAGTGCACATGTGAAGAATGGGACCCTTGATCTAGAAGTCTCAGAAACAAGCCATCTCCTTTTTCAGTCTCAATATGAGACACATTTAAACTTTTTACAAGTAGCATTTAATTGGATAACTTGCATGATTTATCATCTTCCTAAAATACAGACATTTTAAAAAATCTGGCCTATTCTGCCTACAGTTCCCAAAGTGTGACCTGGCGCACACCTTGAGATTGATAAGTAAGAGTTAAATTATGAATTGTGTGTATTAGAATTCCAAATAGTACTCATAAAGCAGTTTAGTGCTCAAAGACCAATATACAGCCACACTTCTGCTAAATCTAGAGTTAGGTTTTACGGGCTTCAGGGATCAATTACCTTTTCCAAAGCAAAAGAAAATTTAGAGATTGACCTGCAGTGAATAGTTTGACAATATGTTACATAAGTCCATAAAACCAAATTAATACTTAAATGAATTAAACTAACAAAATATAGAGCATGATAAAAATGAGGAGCAAAAATTTTGAGTTATAAATACAAATGCAGACTGGCCTAAACTCCTTGTTTTAAGGGTGACCATGTATAGAAGGCTATTGAAATGAACTCATTTGAAGTAGCATGCAAATAAGCCTTTGCACTTCCTCATGTCTGTATTCAACTACAAACAGAATGAAAAACATTATGTTTCATAAAAGTGAATAACAGGCTACTGCACACCATATTGACCTTACTCAGCGAACCTGATGACGCTACAGGAAAAACGTGTTGTTCGCTTGAAATAAAAACTAAGTAAAGTCAATACGGTGTGCGGTAGCCTGTTATTCACTTATATGATTCTATAGATAATCCTGCGACTTACCAGCACGCGTTTTTGAGGCTGTGCATGGATATTTGTATTTGAACATTATATGTTTATTTGCGGGACGTTGTTCTTCAATTTACAGATTAGTGAGGGGGACTTTTCCAGTGCCAGACTCTCAAAATTTTTATCCTGTTAGCGGTACTTCAATTATTACAGAATCCAAACAGTAATTAATACACTCGACACTCGGCTTCTGTAGAGCCCTGATTTAAAATGGTCAGTAATCAAAAAGCATCATTAAAGACTATCACTGCCTCACATGCAGTAATATACATCCCTCTGCCAGTCATGTTTTGCTTAGCATGCGTCTTATTTGAGCACTGTGTATTCACCTGCAAAATCTTTAACACTTACATTTGTTACTATGTACAAGAAATTTAACAACAGCACCTCAAGCATAAATGGTAGCCTAAATGGTCGTTATATAACAAGCATTGCTTACATTATGTTTTTATACTTGAACCATCAAGGGATAGCTTCAGTGAGCATTTAGAGGCTAGAAATCCACACAGTGGTTGCCATGCCATGGCATAACTTCCGGTAACGCAACATGGAGACATTTTTAGACTTATCCCTCACAGCTATGGAAGCGAGTCAAAGGTCACAGATGAAATGGTCATTCAACAACGAAGGGATGCTGTTGACAATTGAGCCTAAGAAGTAATGTTCTGGCTTGAGATCTTGCGACTGCCAGCTGACTCTTTACGCACTCTTGAAGGGGTTTTGGACTGGCAGGGGTGTGCAGGGAAGGGCACAGAAGGGCACCGGAGGATGTCTGCATATCTCTGGCTGGGTTTGGTCTCCCGTTGGAGCACTTTACTCAGCAAGGGCTTGAGGAGGCCAACCGTGAGTTGACCGCTCCCTGGCTGGAAGGGGCCAGCGCCTTGAGCTGCCAAGGGCAGGTCTTTGAGCACAATGTTCAGGATGCCCGTCACGGTCAGGTCCTCAGGACAAAGGGCCCACAGGAGGTCTAGATACGGGTCCAGGTCCCGGTGTTGGGTGACCTCAAGGAGAAGAGTGCTGAAGATCTCTTTGTTGAGCTGAGTGCTCTGGTTACCAAAACGTTCAGCCACCTGTGTAGCCCGCCTCCATTTTTGCTGACCTATCAGAGAGTGCAGGGCCCTCATGATGCCCTGAGGCTTTCGGCTACTAAGCAATAGCTCCACCTCTAGGTCCTGGTGCTGCTCCTCACCTGGCAGCACAGAGAGGGCGCGTTCGTACAGTGGGGCTGCCTCAGAGCTCCTCTTTGCCTCAAAGCTCCAAGAGGAGGAGGGGGAGGAGGCCCCAGCCTGCTGCTGTGCCAGCTCCAGGAAGCCAGGGAGCCAGGCTGGCTGGAACTGGTGGAAGGAGCGGCAGAGCAGCTCAAAGACTGGTACCGCTACGTTAGCTGGTGCATATCCCTGCGTGGAACTTGCAGTAGCAGGCTGGACAGGGATCAGTACTGCTTTCCAAACTTCAGAATGGGTCTTTGCTGACAGGCGGCCATCCGCCATGACCGTCAGTCGTAATACACCTTGCAGGGCCTTCCAAGACTCACTTGGGAAGGCTGAGAAAATCGTGTTCAGGTAAAGAACATTTTCCCTGTCAGGTTCAGAGTTCAACAGCCTGCTCACCTCCTCACTAACCAGGCTTTCACAATACCCAGCCATCTCCTTATCAGAGGCCCTGACCAGCAATGCTTTGATGTTCTCCAGAGCTACCAATTTCTTCAGCTCAGGCTCGAGGGAGCTCAGCAGATTACCATGAGCAAAAGCATCATTTATACATCCTTCTTGTGCCAAATCAATTAACCTCTCACCTTTTAGGTACTTGCTGAGTATAAAGGACAAAGAGATAGGTGCCTGGAACATTCCCCCGTTCTTTAGCTTTTCAACTGTTAATGGGACGCTGCTGAGGCTCCTACGCTGGTAGTGTCTGCAGGCCTCCTCAAAGACTGCCTCCGCAAGAACTGAATCTGGCCCGAGGCTCTGAAATTGTCCAGGCAGCTCGTGGTTGGGTTCAGACTCCCCACGCCTTATCAAGAAGAGTCCGGACTCTGAGAGCAGGTGAGGGGCATGCCTCCTCTCGATGTTAACAAACAGAATACCCTCTTCCCTCAAGGTCATTTTCTCAAGCTCTATTCCGCACTGGGTGTCAATCAAATACAGGGTCCTCCCCACAGTAAGCGCCAAAATATCACAGTAGAGCTTCATGCTGCTCTGGTTGACTTTACTACCATTGCTCATCAGGCAGTTGTCAGCCAGCTTGTACACCAGCCTTAGGGTGCCATTTTTTTGCAACAAACTGGTCCAACCAGAGCTGAGGAGCAGCATGAGGCCACCGCACTCCGTTGCACAAGCAGCAAATATATCAGGGGGGTTGACATTAGATAGCACACTAATACAGTCTGAAATCAGCTTCTTGAAATCTGACTCCTTGTTTGTGGAGCTAGTGAGTCCCTTCAGCAAGATCCCTGTGCAGGCAGTACCGACAGCGATTGTATCACGCTGTGGTGACCACCGCAGGAAGAATCTCGAAATGCTTCCTAGGCAAGATGGCTTTGTGTCTGGTAGCAGGTAAACATTTTCTCCTGAGGCAGTCACTAAGTATCGCGGATTGTTATGCAGTGCAATCTTTACACCTCCTAAATGAACTGTGACCTCATCCACCTCATAAATTCTTTTGCAGATACAATACCTGAGGGCATTACGTGTTGTATTGGTAGCTGGCGAACTTTCTGAAGGGGGCCTCTCTTCACACCAGGCGATGAAGTTCCCAACGGTGCATACGGAGACAATTCTTGCCCTTGGACTGTTGCATAAATCCGAGGTCTGCATGAAACACCAGCCTCCTTCGACTTCACCGTACTTCCAAAACTCTGCCTTACCATTCTGGAAAATTATTGCTACGACTGCTGAACCTCCGTCTGCGATGTTCCTCGGAATAGCTAAATAGACGACATCCAGAATGGGAACTGTCCTTGTCAAACACAAGTCCTGATGCTTTCGATTTTGAATTAACGCTGTGTTTTGATACTTGTCAAAGGTCAGGAGACCTATCTTTGGTTTTCGGAGAATGACATGAGCGTGGCGCCCATCTGGGCTAATCCGTATGTCTGAGAAACAATTCCAAGCATTGCCGTTATGATAGCTATTAAAACCGGAATGTTGCTTCAAAAATTCACTGAATTCGGTTCCT
This sequence comes from Gymnothorax reevesii, assembly GCA_029721435.1. Taxonomy (NCBI): domain Eukaryota; kingdom Metazoa; phylum Chordata; class Actinopteri; order Anguilliformes; family Muraenidae; genus Gymnothorax; species Gymnothorax reevesii. The sequence goes on from CM056582.1 coordinate 67,595,488, forward strand.
CTCAGAAAATCGCAAAAATGTGTAACTTGTTCCAGGACAAATTGCTTCATGTTCTGTTTGCCACGGGACTATGACGTTAAGTGCAGAGAGACATGAAAGTAAAACTGCACGAAAATTAATACGACTTGCTTCGAATAATTTCCGCAACACTCGTACACCATTTCCCCTCGAAATTAGTCACAACTTCACATCTCAGCGTTTTTTACCCGCAAACAAATATTTCTCGGTTTGTTAACGTTTGCCACATACTTTCGTGACAAGATGACTTTATTCTGCGTTAGATCTGCCACAGTCTTCTCTTCCCAACCACTCCTGACATCACGAGTTGGTTAATATCCGGAGTCCGATAGATTTTGACTGCAGAGGAGGAGGAGAGCACACGAAGGCGTGTTCGTTTTTTGAGTTAGTTCTACGTAGTTCCGTCCTTAAAAGATGGCGCATCCCCATCGACAAGTCGATCAAGCGACCAGGTTGCATGACTGTGTTCCGTTATCATGATCACTGTCATGAACTGTTTGCCTTAAATTACGTTTAAAATCCGCTGTTAATGACAGATGGAAGTCTGACAAAGTGCCATGCTGGTCACCGAGTTGATACATCATCTTGGTTTATTCAACGGATCAGTTTACTCCAGATAAACATCAGAACATTTTGACGTTTATAAAGCCTACCGAGGGCTATGATGGGCAGTGACTCTAATATTAGCGAACATTATCACCAGTTTACCCATGACTCAGATAGTGGGATCCCCAGAGGTTAAACTTGGGACGTGCGACTTAGTTTGATTAATAGCAAGCTAGCGAGCCAAATTGCCCAAGTCACTTTTCTACAGAGAGTATTAGCAATCTAGTTAGCAACATAGATCTTGTAGGTGGAACATCCATGTTGTGTGGGAGGGCTCGGTACACTTGTTAGCTGCAGAGATCGCTCGCATGAAGCTCTGATCCTAGTTCTCCCGTCACAAGCGAATGGAATGGACTCACTCTAAGCAATATCAATTAATTCAGGTATGGAGAACGCAATTAGCTGGCGATCTGAAATTGATCAATTTATTTCATTCGACTTGAGAACAAGGATCACCCGCAATTAATGTTACACTTTGCAAAGGTTCACTGTATTATGGTAGCTCTCCAAACCACAGCGTGGTCGTTAAAAGGTATCGGTAAGTTGATTAGAGGGGCACTGACCATCGCTCGCTGTTCGAAAGTTAACGCTTATCAAAATAATACTGTTCGCTGGCTGACTGGGTTGCTGTTATCCAGCGAACAAGGCAGACATGATCAACGATGTGAGAACATTTGCTAACTTAAGGTTAGCTCGCTAGCTAGCTATGTTATGCTTACTGCATTTAAGCGCTGACTGACTTTTGCGATAGCTACATGAGGGTTGCTAACTTAGTGCTAGCTGGACAGTGAAGGGAATTCTCACAATCAAGTGCTGGTTTTGAGGTTTCAGTTACTCGTGAATGTCATGCCTCTTGTTAGTCTCGTTGGTTAAATAACTACAATGCGCGTCATCTTTAAGTTACCCAAAATACGATGGAAAGTGGATAGCCCTGGCTGACCGAAGTCGAGCTTGACAGCAAGCAGGGCCTGCTTTTTTCGTGAAAATGCTAATAAAATAGGCAAATTTTGATACATTGTGAACGCGAACGGATTTGACAACATTCACTGGCCAGTTAATGTTATCTGCAATTGCGCTCGCAACCGTCCGTCCTCAAATTATAGCTTTGCTTTTTGGGAGTGAAGTTAATAAAGGTATCTAACATTAGCTAACGTTAGTTTATCACGGAAGCCTGCTTGAAAATTTTTATTTACTGTTGTTAGCATTAACAAGTTGAAGGTGTCTTATTTATGGACATTTGGAATGGGCTGTTAAATGCTGTTGCGTTTATAACTGTGTTTAAAAGCAGTGTGGGAGTTGTTGCTAAATGGCTTTTTTTGTCGTGACTTTTTTGAATAGAAGTCTGTGGCCATGGGCAATTCTGAGTTTTTTTGCCTTTCTAATTTTTCGTTAACACGTTTTTTTTCATTACCACAATTCTACAGTCAATCTCGCCATTTATGTATTGTTTGAGCTGCCTGTCACATTTGTGTTGTACTAAAACTCATTGCATTGCCGCACTTCATGAGGTATTGTCAAGTTTGTATCTAAAAGAGTTCAGCGGTTTTTCATTTTTAATTGATTTTTTTTCCCGCATTTGTAATTTTATAAACTGATGGTGGCATCAGTCATTAATTAATTATTTTAACTCGGCACCGTTCGACAGCTGGCCATGTCCAGATGAAGTTTTACTGTACTGGAACACGGCACAGACATCCCAGGCAATCTGCTTGAATCATTCTATAATGCAGTATACTTGCATTAAATTCCTTTACATCATTGAATGCAACATTTCCAGATTAACAAAGTTAACCGAATATGTGGGTTATTACTAGACTAGGATGTCACGCCATTTTCCCCTTCTTTTGACAGACCGCGTAGGAACTATGTCACTGCATATTTGTTTTCTGTGTGTGATGGTGATTCCTGATTTGTTGCCTAATATTTGGTACATATAGCATTACCTTGCTGGTAAAGAAGTTTTTCTGAAATGTTATGGCTAGTTTTGGTTGATCATGATTAATTCCAGTGTTTTTCTTTTCTGTTTGGCTCGATATCCTTTTCTTAATAATAGAATTTTGCAAGTCCATTTTGTTGATCTTCTGTGTAATGACACTGCCATCATGGTTGTAAGACAGCATTGTGATGTTGGATGCCATTAAATTAGGAAATGCAACTGGTGAATTGTCTTTTAGTTGATTTAAAGTATGTAGGTTACTGTATATTTAAGCAAATAAAGTAGCTTAAAGGGCATCTAAAGTCGATTCCCATTGTTTTTGTTTATTGGCCAATCAGCGAGCCGCACCTGCGCAAACGAACCGAAATAGGATTATCTACGCATGTACACAAAACTAGAGATGGCAATTTCGAACCTTTGAAACAGTTTTGAAACCTCTGAAACGACCACTGTTTCGAAATGTTACGAATTGTTTCGAAACCAGACTTATTTCAGTAGTGCACAGCCTAGTGGCAAAAACTTTTGCTGCAGCTATTAAAATGTTTTTAAGTGAAACAAAACACATGATCATTGCCGGGCGGAGCAGGAAAAACGTCAATAGTCACGTGACAAAAGTTTTGAATCAGAGTCGTAAACCCGTGTCACACCCGGAAGTTTCGAACTAGTTCGAAACAAGGTTCGAAACCATTCGAATCTGCATGTAGAAATTGCCATCTCTACGCAAAACACTGGTTTATTTGAATGAAATTCATTCGCAAGATGTCAACAAAAGCAAATTATTTGTTTGTAAACATTTGACATTCAACATCCCGTCTGAGAATCGACTTTAGATGCCCTTTAATTCAACATGTCTGCTAATTAAAGTACGGAACTAATGGCTGTTGGCGGTTGATTGCACTGTTTTTCCTCAAGTCTGCTTGAATGGGAAGGACCATGGTTTTTTGTCCCACCTCATATTTTTATGGCCCTTTTCTGTTATTTTTGATGATTATTATTATTTTCCTTCAGTGCTTTAGAAATGGCCCGAGCAGCTGGGTTGGAAAGCCTGACATACATGCTCTTCATTATTACCTCAATTTTTGGTGTGTCCCAAAATGAGAGCACAGAGTAACACAAAAATACACTGCATCTGTGCAACTGAAAGCTTCCGAGGAGGAAAAAAAAATCTTAATTTGAGCTGCTTTTGAAAAGTGGTTTATTTTCTCATATTTAGCCTATTGGACAGTGTGCATTGTGCAGTATATTGTCTGCTGAGAAGTTTTGGCTCTCATTTTGTGGCAAGAACTATAAAGGTTTATTTGTAAATGAAAGTACTCTGTTTCATCATTTTTACAAATGACCAGTAGTGACGAGTGGCGCTTCATATCCGTGAATAATTATCAATACTGGTGAGGCAGGGCTGCTGTGTTTGTTCTCTGATATGCAAGATGGTTTACTTCTTCCATTTTAGTCAACAGTTCATCAGGCCACTGCTTTCACTGTCAGCTGGTCAAATGGAGATCACTACTCTTGTGCTGCATGATGGAACAGAGGAAAGCCTAATCAGACATCACTTCATTTAAACTGGGCATCTTCTCCCAGGATTCTCTTCCTCTGCTCACAGTAGTGTGTTTGGGATTCAGGCCTGGCTTTGGTGGGAAAGTCTGTTATCTCACTGTTCAGAATTTTTGTAAAGACTTTTTGTTTTTGAAAAGCAAACAAAGCTTTTTTTGTCCTGAACTAGTTTGGCTTCTCAGAGGCTTAGGAACTTGGCAAGGACGGACCCGGTTTGCCTGTTTCACTTTGGGATCGGTAATTTTGGGGAGTATGCATGGCTGGTTTCACCTTCAGGCCATAGTTTTGTTCTTGTTTTTTTGTTTTTTCTGCCTCATGGTATCACAATGGACATATCATTTATTTCCCCAGACCCAGCCATGGCCCAGGTGGAGAAGAAGGCTGGCCTACTGAGGCGGTCCTCCGCCTCTAAGAAACCCCTCAAGGAGAAAGTAGTGCTGATGTATGATGAGATCTTTGCGGTAAGAAACTTTCTGTGGATCCTTCAGCTCACAGGGCTAGGAGTTCAGTTATACACCCTATAACAGGTTATGTACGTATATCATGCTATCATACTATAATTTGAGGAACGTTTGTCTGTCTGTTTGTCTGTCTGTTTGTTCCCCTACTCCTCCGAGGTCCTCTGACGGATCTTCACCAAACTTGGTGGGTCTATGTAGGTTGTCCCTAGAATTGTCCTTGAGGGGTTAGTTTTTTGAAAGGTCAAGGTCACTGGGGTCAAAGGTCAATTTCTACTTTGGACACTCCACCACCCCCATGCCAGTCAAAACTCCCCTTCCTCTTGGGGATAAGGGTTTGGCATAGCCCTTTACAAATGTAACTGCTGTATTTCCATCTCGATGCTCGCACAGTTGAAATTATTCTCGCCACGAATAATTCACCAGTAGCTGTAAATTACTTTATCAGCTGGTTATGCTGGTATGTACTTCACCATACATTGAGACGACCTCTGTTTTACACAGTTCAATAGTTGTAGAAATAATAATAAATATGTAGGGTTTACACTTTGTTTCTACATTTGTCACATGATTCAAATGAAGAGTGACCATATTTTTTACTTTACTTGGATGATGGAGTATAATGGTAATTTTCCTCTTGTGAGTTTATTACAGTATATGTACAGATGGCATTGCATTGACCATGTTGTTACAAAGTAGCTGAGATGTTTGTGTTTTGATTTTAAGCGCCAGTTTTTCTAAGAATCAGGCAGTTAACCAATGGCCTCAGACTTGCCTAAAACTTTTGTTGGTGAAAGATGGATGATTCAATAGAAAAACTCAAATTTTTTAAGTGCCAATATCCTTCGGTTTCTAGTGAAGGATGGGCCAAAGATTCAGAGATGAGAAATGAGCACTGAAAAAAATAAAATTTTGAAACTAAATTTTATCATTGAGATGACAACAGCCCACATTCATTTTCTCATGTATCAATCTACTATGTTTGGGCTCGTAGTAATCTGAAAATGTTTGTGGCCTATTTAGGGCATGCCCTATGGGGGGTGGTGCAAGATGCTACTTTTGGCCATTTGAGCTGTAATATCAGGGGCGATTCCAGACTGCGCCCTCAAAAGCCCAAGATAGGAAGTCCTTTACATAATCAACACAAATTAAATGTTGGATGTTGAGGGCGCAAGAATATATGTGGCACTTCACTCAGGGAAAAATTGAAATTTGGCACTTTTGAAGGTCAAAGTTCTCCATGCACCCTCATCCCATTTCGATGAAACCTTTTCTTTTTGTACCCTGTATGCCGACTAACTGTAATGTGACTAACTCTGCCTGATTCTCAGAAAAACTGGCTCTTAATGTAACTAAAGGACCAGTGGTCGGGTAGTTTTCTCAGTCATGCTTGGCTCTATCTCCTCTTTTCAGAAAGAAGACCCAGCGAAAAACAACCCACGTTTTTGGGAGGAGCTGTTCCTCATGAAGGTGAGAGCGAGGGAGGAGGAAAAAATGTAGATATTATGAACCTGGATTTATTATGCCACTAGATGCACAGCGATCCGTCTGAGAGACGGATCGGTGCAGCGGCAGCAGTAATGCGGTCATTGTACCGATCTGTTGTGGTGAAGAAGGAGCTGAGTTGAAAGTCAAAGCTCTCGATTTACCAGTCAATCTACGTTCCTACCCTCACCTATGGCCATGAACTCTGGGTCATGACCGAAAGAACGAGATCTCGGGTACAAGCGGCTGAAATGGGTTTCCTCCGCAGGGTGGCGGGCCGCTCCCTTAGAGATAGGGTGAGGAGCTGTCACCCGGGAGGAGCTCAGAGTTGAGCCGCTGCTCCTCCACGTTGAGAGGGGCCAGCTGGGGTGGCTCGGGCATCTATATCGGATGCCCCCTGGACACCTTCCTGGGAAGGTGTTCTGGGCATGCCCCACTGGGAGGAGGCCCCGGGGAAGACCCAGGACACGCTGGAGGGACTATGTCTCTCGGCTGGCCTGTGAACGCCTCGGGATACCCCCTGAAGAACTGGAGGAAGTGTCCGGGGAGAGGGAAGTCTGGGCATCCCTGCTTAGACTGCTGCCCCCGCGACCCGGCCCCGGATAAGCGGTAGAAGATGGATGGATGAATGGATGGATGGATAGATGCACTGCAAATTAGTTATTACAAGCCATTTCAGAGGCAAGAAGAACTGATCAACTTCAGCTGAGCAGTCAATCAGATTTCATTATTCTGGGTGGTCACTCCCCCTTTTGATGTGAAGAAGGGGAGGTTTTGAACTGGCTCGGAATGGCTTAAAACAGGGGTGTCCAATCTTATCCAGGAAGGGCCGGTGTGGGTGCTGGTTTTCGTTAAAGCCCAGTACCAACGCACTTGATTCTACTCACCAAGGTCCTGATTGAAACCCCTGATTAGTTAATTAGTGGAATCAGGTGCAGTAGCACTGCTGGCTCGGACAAAAACCTGCACCCACACCGGCCCTTTACGGATAAGATTGGACACCCCTGGCTTAGAAGGTTTTGCAGGGTATAGGCAAATTTGCCCACAGCCCAATTTGAACCATCTTCTGGTTATATGTACCTACTTGTGGGACTGTGCAGAAAATAGAAATGTGAAATTAGCATACAGGATCTGAACTGTGACCTATTTAGTGATTTCAAGATTTTTGTGGGACAAGGCCTCAAAGTCCATATTTAAACCTACAAATAATTGTTCTGAAAAACAAGATGATTTTTAATGGCTACACAACAACATGACGGATATTTTGATACCAAAGTTAAGTATATGTGTGAAAAACTAAGGAAGTGTCAGACAATTTTCCATTGAATAATGCATCTATCATGACTAAAATTGATGCAAAACGTTAAGCTCATCTTTAAAAACAACCAGGTTCCTATGAAAACACACCAAAGATATTTTCACAAAAGTTGTCTCATGTGGTTGGCTAAATAATGTGCGAGTGTTGTTAAATCACGCAAATAATCCAAAAAGCTAATAGAGGAGATCATTGCCGATAAGGATACAAAAAGGTTGCGCAGGCACTGAATGTTTGTAGAGATACAGTTAGAAGTAGGGCTGCACGATAAACGGTATCGCATGCATAATAAAAGTAACTGCCTCTATGAGGCAGACCGACGAGCTTGCTTATTACCTTTTCTATGCCACATACCTAATGCGGTCATTTGAAATGCCACTGGGAAGAAAACTGATTTGTAGTCCGCTAATTACCGGCGAGGTTGGACAGCCTCCATCGCCTTGGCATAATTAGCTTACCTTAAATCAATTCCTGTGTACTTTGCCTAACCAATCAAGCCATTTATGCAGCCGACTGACAGATCAAAACCAAAATATAGCCAATAATTATTAAGAAGAGATAATGAGAAGCAGACAGACCTAACCAGACTGCCGTGTTAGATTGAAAGAATGTTAATGATCTGAATAAATGGCAGACCTCTGAATTCCACCTCTTGTAGAATTTTTACATATCATTAAAAGGATTTCTTAAAAAAAAAAAAAATTTCAAGCTGGTCTTGGTTTTTAAGCGTTTCAGAACATACCCGATGTGGAAAACATTTTGTCAAGCATCTCGATCGTGGAAGTGAGAAAAATTATATTTTTGCATTGCACGCAATAGACAAATACAGCAAATACTTTGCAAACAAGTTCAGGCGAATCTGTGACGCAAATTTGTTTTGTTCTTTATTTGATAATTGAACAAGGTTAATTTAAAATAATTCATAGCTCTTGATTTTGGTTACTTTTGAGCGTCTAATAGCCAACAGTGAAGGTGGAAAACATTTTGTTTAAGGGTATCGAACATCACATGTAAACTGTTAACGCATTTGCATGCAGCGCAGCAGAATGTTAAACTTGAAATAATCTTGTTAACAGATTCAGGCAAATCTGTCATGTTTCATGGTCATTTAAATTTCAAAATGTAATTAAAAAACATATTCAAATAAATCAGACTGTGTACCAATTTAAATTGTTAATTTGGCGAATCAACTGTTTGATTGCAAATTGAGCAAAGTAAATGGGAAGGGGGTGAGAGCAATTGTCGGTTAGAGGATAATGACTTTGCAGACCTTAAATTTGCTTTGTTCAGCAAGTAATTTACCTGAATGTGTTCGCGAGATAATTTCTAGTTTTACATTTGGTCGCGCAACATGCTAATGCAATTACAATTTCTACACGTCACGTTTGATATGCTCAAACAAAATGTTTTCCACCTTCACTTCAGGCTATTTAGACGCTCAAAAGCAACCAAAATAAACAGCTATTAATTACTTTATTTGAAATCTTCATTACTTTATTTGAAATTATTTCAATTATGAAATAAAAAATGCTCTAAATTTGCGTTTGCATTTATATATTGCATGCAATGCAAAAATAATTTCTCTCACTTTAACGTTCGATATGCTTTACACTTTGTGTATATTTTGAAATGCTTAAAAACCAGGGACATCTTAAAATGGTTTATTTTCAAGAAATCTTTCTAATGATATAAAAATTTTACAAGAGCTGGAATTCAGAGGTCTGCTATTTATTCAGATTATTAACATTCTTTCAATCTAACACAGCAGCCTGGTTAGGTCTGTCTGCTTCTCATTATCTCTTCTTAGTCATTATTGGCCACATTTTGGTTTTGATCTGTCAGTTGGCTGATTAAACGGCTTGATTGCAAGTTAGGCTAAGTACATGGGAATTGATTTAAGGTAAGCTAATTAGGCTATGCCACTGCAACGGAGGCTGTCCAACCTCGTCGGTAATAAGCAGACTTCAAATCACAGTTTTCTTCCCTGAAGCATTTCAAATGACCGCATTAGGTATGTGTCATAGAAAAGGTAATACGCAAGCTCGTCTGCCTGCCTCATAGTGGCAGTTACTTTTATTGCGCTTGCGATAACCACGATTCCGTTTTTTATCATGCAGCCCTAGTTAGAAGCATTGTTAGGAAGTTCAGAGTTAAAGGAAGAGTGGCTTCACTACCAGGATGTGGCAGAAAGAGGAAGCTATCAGTGGCTGCCACCAGATTGCTGAGGAGATAGACGGTCAAAAACCCTCAAGTGACTGCAGGAGACCTGTAGAAAGGCTTGGAGGCAAGAGGCACTGAGGCTTCAGTCTGCACAGTAGGTTGCATACTAAACCTTCAAGGTCTCCAAGACATACACCACAACTGATCCAAAAGGGCAAGCTCCAATATGCTCATAACCATTTAAATTCGCCACTGAGGTTTTGGGATACTGTTTTGTGGAGTGATGAAACAAAACTGGCATATTTTGGGCTTATGAATCAGTTGTATGTCTGTAGGAAGAATTAAGAAGCAACTGCTGAAAAGTACACCCTGCCTACAGTGAAGAATTGTGGGGGCTTTTTGATGCTCTGCAGCTGCCTTGCTTCCTCTGGCACCGGAAATCTGCAAACTGTGGAGGGCAAGATGGATTCCGTCAAGTACCAGGATATCCAAGGAGAAAATGTCATACCGTCTGTAGGGAAGCTAACGCTTGGGCATCATTGGACCTTCCAATAGGACAATGCTCCTAAGCATACCTTAACATCCATCTAGGCTTGATTTCAGAAGAAGTCTAGGAAGATTCTAGAATGCCCATCAGTCTCCTCACTTGAACCCCATTTAAAATCTCTGGTAAGATTTGAAGGACAGTTGCAGCATTCAAACTCGAGAATATTAGTGAACTGGAGGCCATTCTCTATGAGGACTGAATGCTGCCAAAAGCTGACATCTGCCTATGCCTCACATCTCCAGCAGGTTATAGCAGCAAAAGGGCGCTCCTCTAAGTATTATAGATCCTTGTCATGAAGGGTTTGAATAACTTTGAGCCTGCCGTAGTCATTAAATGTGGCATTTTGTGTTGAATTTGGAGAAGCCACTCGTAATATTTGTTGAGTTGAGTCATTTCAGTTGTTCTTGTTTGATTTGTTCGTTGCAAATAACTGAAAGTTTGTAAATGTTGCCAGTAAACCTAAATTGCGATGGGGGTTGAATAATTTTGATTGCAATTGTAGCTACGACTAGGGACCACCGGGGACCGAGATGAATGTTTGTTTAGAAACTGTTTGAGTTTGACGCAAAAAGGCGTTCAGGGACTGTTTTTATTCAGTTGAACTCAAAGATAAAATAAAAGCCGGCGTATAGGGACTTTTATGTTTAACGACATATTCTCGAAGTCAATCAAAACAATATTAATCGCAGCATGGAAGGCCACCGTGTACCCAGCAGGGAGGCCCGGTGATCAGGCAGGCCTCATAGCCCTACATTATACCCCATTAAGTGACAAGAACTCTGAGCTGGAAGGATATAAGTTGGTTAGAGTCAGAAAACCACAACAGAATGCAATTAACAATTTATTTCACAGGCACAAGCTTAAATCAGAAAAACCAAATTATACAGTTACAAGAAATTTAATCAAATCATACCTGGCGCAAATCGCAGCTACACATTTATGCAACGTGTGTATGTGCAGGAAGTTGTTGGCATCTTCCCTACGCACTGCCCTTTGAGGTACACGTGGGATGCTGTTGGCAGTCTCCCTGAAATTTCTGACTACACGTGGCCTACAGAGGCACGTGTGGGAAGTCGTTTACGGTCCTCTTCGAATGGTTTGTTTCCCGATCTTTTATGCCCTAACCCTAGTATGGCTTTTATGGCAGGGTCATAAATTACTTGGGTAGCCGAATTTGAAAATGCGACCCATCAACTGAGGAAATTTGGGCAGGGACGGAGCCAGAGGGGAAATTTCAACAAGTATATTCTTTTCACAGTTATTAACTGAGGGTTTGATACAATTCTAATCCCTTTGAAATATGTCCCATGCAATTTCAGAAATTTAAAGGAGCAGAATGATCCCAAACACCATATGTTAGCATTACGGTTTGCCGTGAAACGTCCAGTACAGTACAAAATTACAAAGATAATTAGTACTAATGTTAACAATGACCAAATGTCATATAATATAACAAAAATGTGTATTACATCTGTAACATTACGGGTGAAATTAGTATTGTAAATCAGTGGGAGAAAAGTCCTTAAATTCGTAAATGCGAAGCAATGCAAATTATTTTGCTGGTGTAGTCCCTGAAAAGTCCATATGATGGCACTGTGGCATTGTACGACACAGGCCTGAGTTTGTAAACAGTTGAAGAGAGTTTAATGAAGAAACCAGATTTTGACCATTAACCCAGAGGTCCGTGATCGCCCCGGCCATCGTCCAATAAGTTTTGGTGCCATTTGGGTTGTTAAAACCCTTATGGATATTGTCTCATGAACCAGAAATTCCTTTGCCTGGTTCTGGTATCATTAAGATAATTGGGGTAATCCTGCATACATGAGAATGCACACAAATCCAGCATGTGGGTTTTCTGCCGCTTGCAAAGTGTTCAGTTTTTTAAAGCTTCATGAGAAATTTTTGAATCATAAATGACAGATAGGCGTATTCAGAAATGTAATCAAAAGTATTTAGATACAAATTAGAAAAACAAGTTTATGAATATGGCATCCATCTATGAAAATTAGAGGCATCTCGCTATGCACCATGGAAAGCATCAAAGAAAAACCGTAATCTCTGGTGACAGAGAAGGCAATATTTGCATTGAAATTGTAGCAAAAATTTTTCCAGCTCGTGCGCTCAGTGCATTCGCGTTACAAATGTTCCCTACCAACTCTCAGATTAAACCTCCGCCCTTCATTGGCAACATAATTTATGAATAATGTATATTATGCTTCATCGCTTGTGGAAGGCAAATTGTTAGGCTAGGAGAAGGCAGAAATCTTCCATGCAGCCCCCCTAGCATCCCGGGCAGAATCCTGCACTGTCAAAGACCGATAGGTTGCTTAAGTGGCCCACTTAATAAAGCTATATTTAGATGATTTTTAACGGAGTCCTGAGATGGATAAACTGCCATCCCATTAGTCAGAATTACTGCTCTGTGGTTTGCAGAAAGGTGATATTTGGTCCTGATATTGCACTACTTTGGATAGAAAAAAATGTTAGTGAATGGCAAAAGAACTTCCATAGTCCATAGAAAACTTTTATTGAAATAATTAAGCCCTCAATTGGACGCTAAGTGAGAGAGGTCATTTTTACTTTCATATTTCTTATCTTGATGGAATTGCATAAGCCATTTTTGTGTTTCTGGCTGCTGAGGGAGAGTTCATTGATGACTTCATTTTGGTAATACAGCCCCAGTTCTTATGAAGTTGGCATATTACCGAAAACGAAAACAAAATTGCTAAAAAGAGTGATTTGAAAAGTTCATTCACCACCCTACTATTCTAAAAACACGATGGCAATACATTATCTGATTCTTAACATTGCTGTGATAAAGTATGTGCGCCTGTCCTGATTTCTTATATTTTTGTCTTTGTCATGTTTATGTTTCAGGTCATTCCAATAATTTAAATATTGGATGAAGACAACATGAATAAACACAAAATGCACCATTCTACTGATAAATTCCTTTATTAATGGCATAGAAGTATCCAAAAGCTATATCACCCATCTGACAAAAGAGTTGCCCCCTAAATCTAATAACTGTGCTGCCCTTTGAGGCAGCAACTGCAAACAAATGTTTGAGAACTTGCCACGAGTCTTTTGTTTATTTATTTATTTGAGCATGAACTACGGTAAAGGGAATAATAATTTGATCCCTTGCCAATTGTATAATTTTGCCCACTGAAAAAGAAATGAGAGGTCTCTAATTATATCCGAATGGCGTTCCGGGGAATATTATGTATTTGGTCCGGCCGCTGCCGTCACCGCACTATCTGTTAACACAATAACTTCAGTAATATTTCAATTACAAATTTCAAATTTTGCACATGTGTAAGTATCATAAAGAGGAAGAACTGATTCGATTTTGGACAATTTACGATCTCTAGATTGGCCACCAGTGGCCAAAAACTGATTTACATGTTAACGCGATAACTGCATTAATATTTCAATTAGAAATTCCAAGTTTTGCATATAAGTAAGTATCATAAAGAGGAAGAACTGATTCGATTTTGGACAATTTACAATTTCTAGATTGGCCACCAGGGGCCAAAAATTGAAAAAAAACACTTTTTATCATATCTCTGGAAATATTTGTTCGATTGACCTCAAATCAAGTGCAAATGAAATGTCATGACTTGAGGATGTGTCCTACGATGACATTATACCTGTTTGGTTCAAAATTTTGACACAAGGTGGAGCTTTGTCACATAAAATTCACCATTTTTGCTATATGTTTGGAACTATTTCTCCAATTGACATGAATTTATGTGCAACTGCAAGGTCATGACCTCACAACGTGTCACATGATGTCATCATACCTGTATGGTTCAATATTTTGCCACCAGGTGGCGCTTTGTGATGGAAAATTACCATTTTGGCCATATCTTCAGAACCATTTGACCGACTGATCTGAAATTAAGTTCAAATGAAAGTCTATTCAAGGATTGGGGAATTGGAGGATTGGGGGTGTTCGGGGATATACCTCCGACGGCATAAGCCTAGTTTTAATGGTAGGTTTATTTTAACAGTGCGGGACAATATCAAAAACAAATCCAGGTTCATACCCTGAGTTCACGCATCAAAAACAGCATGCAGTCTTTTGTGATAGTTGTCAATGAGGCCACTAATTTCCTCAGGTGGCCCATTCTTCCATGCAAAATGTCTCCAGCTCCTGCAAATTCTTTAGTCGTCTTGCTTGAACTGCACATTTGAGATCTCCTCAAAGTGGCTTTATGATATTGAGGTCAACAGGCCTTGTTAACTGCTCTCCAAACATAGCCCATCTGATTGTGACAATAAAGTTCCGTTTTGGTCTTGTCACTCCAAGTGACAGTATTCCAGAAGTTGTGTGGTGTGTTAAGCTGTTAGGCATATTTTAGGCGGGCTTTTTTGTGGGATTAGCGCAATAATTGCTTCCTCTCTAGCTACTCGACCACACAGTTCATTGTTATTTAAGTACGTCCTTATTGTGCTCCTTGAAACAACGACTCTATTTTTTTCCAGAGCATCCTGTATTTCTCTTGAGGTAGCTTGTGGATTTTTCTTTGTGTCGTGAACAATGCTCCATGCAGTTTGGGCTGAAATCTTTCTCGGCCTACTTGACCTTGGCTTTTTGTCAACATATTCCCCAATTTTCCACCTCTTACTCACGGACTGACCAGTACTGATTGGCATTTCAGGTCTTTGGATATCTTTTTGTATCCTTTTCCATCTTTGAAAGGTTGTACTACCTTGTTACGAAGTTCTTTTCTGCTCCCCATGGCTCAGTGTCTAGCCAGATCAGTGCATCCACACGGGAGCTAACAAACTCAGTGACTGTACAGAGACACTAGTTAAAATTAAAAAAAGCCACAGGTGCAGAGAATTAACCCTCACTAGCCATTTAAACCCAAGAATGCACCTTGTGTCTATATAACAAGGTCAAACATTCAAGGGTTTGTAAACTTATGATCAGGGCCATTTGGGTGATTTCAATTATCATTATGATTTGGAAAGGAGCCAAACATATATGAGATGATAATGACATCACGTGATCACAATCCATAAATAAAAGACAAGCTTTTTGCATGATGAGTCATATTTTCAAAATAAATGCTAACACTCACAAGTTCAGCAAGGGCATGCAAACTTTTGAGCACAACAGTAGATTTGTTTAACTGGTAAATATTAACTGCGGTGGAGGGGATTACTTTTTCGCATAGGGCCAGGTAGGGTTGGAAAGCATTTTTCTTAAAAAATTTAAAAACTGCATTTGTGTTTACTCAGCTGATGTATGTCAAATATCAAAATTTGTTAGATAATTTTTTGCATTTAAGCGTGACAAATATGCAAAAAAGAAGAAATTGGGAAAGTGACTAGTTGTTTTTCACAGCACTGTATCTTGTAATTTCAATCGCTTGTTGAAAATATATACTTATTTCAAATCTGATGCCTGGAAAAGACCCCAAAAAAGTTGGCGCATGGCAATTGAAGGCTAGTGTGACAAGTTTTATTAATGAAGTGAAGTCAAATGGGTAATGTTAAATAGGTGAGCTCATTGTGTTATAGTAGAAGGGGAGGTTTGTTACAACTGATAATGTAATAAATTACCGATAATGTAATAACGCCTGATAATGTAATAAATTATTACACTATATGACTGACAATGTAATAATAGACCGATAATATAATAACAATTTCTAACCGATAATGTCATACCATTTTGACCGATAGTGTAATAAAGTAGGGCGACCGATATTGTAATAAACTTTTGACCGATAATGTAATGAAGTCAAAAGAGGGCTAACATGTACCCTGCCTTGTCTTAACGGGGGGGTCTCCATATGCGATCTAACAGCGATGAAATCATGGGCTAAATTCAGTACAGTGGCGCAGCGAGAACTGAGAATTGGGGTGCACAAAACATCCGTTTAAAACAATTATAAGTCCTGACCTGTTCTCAGTCATTTTCAGAATTAACAAAAGGTTCACTCCGAGAGCGCTCCACACTTAACAGGTGCTGCTTGTTCTCCCCGATTATGTAAGACAACGATCATTCATCTGGACGCCTATGCGCTGTATTAATATCAACATTATTCAAAGTTGCATACCTGTCAACTCTTACGCAAATAGCTTGAGCCGCATGCTTTTTATAGCCTATTTAACTGCAGGGTGCCACTTTTTAATTTAATTGTTTTTTTTTTTAAATCAACCCGCGCAATACCAAGAGTGAAAGGCAATATTTCACTGGAAAGCAGACCAGTTTAATCAACGCAAAGCATTGGCCTATTAATAAGTAAATTATTTCTCTGCTCTGAATTTAGCCCATGATTTCATTCTGTTAGATCGCATATGGAGAGAAACCGTATCTTCAGTTATCAATTACGATAATTTGAAAATGCATCAATAAAGGAAAATGATTGAGAACTAGCCAGAACTAATTGTTGTCATAATAAAGGGACGTGTCTGTGCCCCCCGATTCCCAGTTCTAGCTCTGCCATTACATGACATCTCCTCCCATGGGACATCTGACACACTCTGTTACGCCCTTGTCTAGGGGAATGTGGGCACGACACAAAAGTATGTGACAACACTGTGGAAAGCAAAGTGAGCGGTTTATTTTTTTACTCGTACATTTCAATAATCAGTGAAGCATAGCTTCAGAGTGAACCCAGGCCAACGTGATAAACAAAAATATAAACTAACTCCCGATTCGGATAATGATACGCAAAAGAAACAAATGCATACAATCGCTAGTCGGACTCCCTGATCTGGCCAATAAACAGGAGAAAAGGTTTCCAAATAAAATGGCAGTTCACTCCTACAGCTTCACGATACAGAGGCAGCAGTATAACGGACAGAGGTCTAGAGAGACAAATTTACAGGTTAACAACAATGCAGTCAGCAGTTCGGGTTTTCTAGTTCAACGGCACTGTGGCTACCAGTTCTGGATGTTCCCAAGTTTACAGGTTGACAACAATGCTGTCAGCAAGCCGCAATAAGCTTTCCTTATGTTTTCGACTACATAAGTACCACCCAGAATGAAACAGCAAATGCCACTGAAGACAAGTTTATGAAATCGTGTCAGACACATTTCATAGTTCACGCTCAAATAACAAAAAACAAGTGTTTGCCACTAACATGGCAATATCCCCCGCCGCCTCCATTTTATGTGTCCGTACGGACGGACGGACGTACGTTCGGACAGACAGAGCCCAATGCTATATCCCCCGCTTTACGCTAGTCACGCGGCAGGGGATAAAAACCTGAATCACGAGAAACACCAAAAGCCAAGCCGCCTGCGTTGCTTCTTTCTTCCGGCGGATCCAGGAATTAAATAGCCAAGCCCCCGGAATCAGCCAATCCGCAACGTCCACACCACTGCAGCTCAGCCAATCTGCGCTGGACCTGGCACCTGTTAATTGGCAGACTACTGGAATACTGGGACAGGAGCTCCACAATACGGCCAGGGCCGTAACACACTCCCACCCCCTGTTAAGCCAAGGCAGGGTAGATTTTTGCCCTCTTTTGACTTTAATACACTATCGGTCAAAAGTTTATTACATTATCGATCGGCTTACTTTATTACACTATTAGTCAACATGGTATTACATTATCAGGTAAAAATTGTTATTACATTATCGGTCAATTATTACATTATCAGTCGGATAGTGTAATAATTTATTACATTATCAGGCGTTATTACATTATCAGCAATTTATTACATTATCAGTTGTCACAAGCCTCTAAAAAGGCCTAGTCATTCAAAAGCAAGGCTGGATGGAGGTTCACCATTTTGCCAACAGCCGAGTAAGTTTATAATCCAGTTCAAAAACAATGTTCCTCAAAGACAAATGGGAACTACTTGGGGCATTACAGCGTCTACAGTGCATAATTTAATTAAAAACGCACAAATGGCAGGATCAAAAACCTTTTCAGAATGTGAGTGATCCCTGATCCCTCAACCATTGCGCTCTTACAAACTCATTCTTCTGATGGATATGGGCTCTTGTGTGCAAAAATACTTTGGTAAACCAGTGCCGGTCAACTGCATACGCTGCTGCACTGGCAGATGCGACTTAAAGCTATACTATGCTGTGCCGGAGCCATGTGTCAACACTGTCCAAAAGCACCGGCGGCTTCTCTGCGCTTAATGTCTTCTGAGATGGATTGTAGAATGGTGGACGCATGTTTTGCTGTCTGATGAGTCAATGTTTTCAGTGGTTTTTGGAAAAAGGAGGCATTTTGTTCTCTGAATCAAAGACGATTAGGAAAACCCAAGCTGTACACTATTGAAGGTGTGTGGAGTTGGATTTGTTAGGTGATGTTTGTAACAATCCTCAGTCTTCCCGCTCTGTGCACTTGCGCTGCTGAAGGCCCACATTACGGAGTGGGGAGAGGTGTGGGGGGGGGGTTCTGTTAGCTACACATGGCCCAACTGGTGTCTCCAGTGCCCACACACTTAAAATAAGTCTGATTAAAAGGTTTGGTGAAGATTAATACTGGTAAATGTTTGAGTTTGTCAACTATTTTAGACTCTGTTGCAATCATTACATTGTATATTTTGAATAATTATTACATTTTTTAGGGAGAATATGCAGTTATGTGTTGTTTTTGGGTTTTTTTTGTATAGTAATGACTTTGTAAATCAGTCCAATTTTTTAAAAATTTTATTTTATTTGCGTTTTAAATTTGAAATTCTATGGTGAAATTTTTTTGGAAGAGGCTTGCTACGAAAGTTGTGCCATGCCAAGGATTCAAGTGGTTAAATTGAATTTATTAGCTTGTGAAACAATAACCTGATTCGAGTTGAAACTGCTTTGCCATATTGCAGCTAGAGTATTGTCCTTATTATTATTATTATTATTATTATTATTATTATTGTCTCCTTCCGCCAGGTAAATTTGGAGTACTTGGAAGGGAAGCTGGAGTCCCTGGATGGAGACGAGGTGATGAAGATCAAGGACAACATCAACAGTCTGTTCCATCACTGCATCCAGGCCCTGAGCGAGGAGCATCAGATCAAAGTTGTCAACGCATTACAAGTGAGAGCCAGCAGAGGGCAGCAGAGAACTGTCTCCAACTCTCTCAGGCCTTACCTGCTGGAGGCAGCCAGGGCGAGTGACTCATTTCAATGAGCCAGAATTCAGGATTCAAAATGCTTTTAGCCCCAGGCAACAAATTTTGGTGATATTTGTATTCTGTATGCTATTCGATAGCACTGAGTGCAAACATAACACGAGGCAATATTAAAAAAATGATTAGGTTTGCATCCCTGCCCGTCCCAGAAAGCACGTCTCGTGCCATTCTTTTTTCAGGTAATACCGGTAATTTGCTAGATGTAAGCCATTGGTATGCCTCAAGTACCCTATTTTAGCTATCTAAAAAACATATATAGCTTTGGAAAAACATGGACTGTCGAGATTAGATGACATTGTTCCAGAATGGTGGTAAGAGAAATGTACGCTTAAGGGAAGGACATGCTAATGATCTGAAGCATATCACTTCATCTGTGCAGAGTGGTGGAGAAGGTTTTGTGATGTGGGCACTGTAAGCATCTGATGGCTTTCTTGTATTTATTGAAGTGACTGTTGGGGAAAGAAACAAAGAGATGAATTCTAATTGTATGGGGCTATGTTCTTTGCTGAGATTCAGGCAAATGTTGATACTCATGAGACGGCGCTGCACAGTACAGATGTTCACTGACCCAAAACATCCTGCGAAAGCAACCTAAGACTTTAAGGCTACAGCCACACTAATATGTTTTCATGTAAAAAGGCAGGACGACTGCCTTTTGTATTGTTTCTGCCTGGCGCCCATACTACCTTGGTGAGAAATTGCTGCTGACCAAGTTTTAGTGAGAAAAATTTTGAGATTGCGGTTTTGGGAGAACATAGTTTGTTAGAGTTACACAGTATTATTTTAAATAGAGAATATGTGAGTGTGGATATATCCTAAGGCAGAGGAGTGATATTCTCTTGAACGGCCAAGTCAATGACTTGACATGAATCCAATGGAGCATGTATTTCTCTTGCTGAAACAGATGACCGCTGCAGTGAAAGCCTAGTAGAGTTTCATTAGGGATGAAACCCTTCATCTGATTTTGCCGATTGGTTTTACACTTCAGGCAGTTTTTGACTTTGAATGATTTGTTTCTTGCAGGGCTTACGCCAAAATATTTTTCAGGGGGGATTTCCCCCTTTCCAACTTTTTTGGTGGTGGATTTTCAATTTGTCAGGGGGGATTTCAGTATGTAATGGCTAGCTGTCACAACCATAAGAGACTGTAACAACTATTAATTTATGATATTGAGATGAACTGAAACTAGACAAAAGTTCTCACAAAAGTAAAACATTTATTCAAAATAAGTAATTACCGCACTCAGTGACTGAGTGACCGTGGACAATTTGAAAAATAAAAAATACAAGTTAAAACTGCCATTGATTATAATCGGATAATGGATATTATGCGACAGAACGGTATGCTTTAGAACAGGACTGGGTTTGGCTAGAATCTCTAGTCAACAAACAAACCTGCAAAGACACAAAAAATAATGCTTTCGCTTAGCAGCGCAATTCACAGTCGCTACGTACTGCATATCTGCATGGAACCTCTACGTGGAAAAACGAAATTGAATAGAACGGAAGGCGACTCTTTGGAAACCGTTATTGTAAGCCCATAAATTAAAGACTGGCATTGACAGCATGAAAAAAAAAAATAATTTACGTACAAGCCACCTCCCCCATTATAAAAATTATTCAATTGATTTGAAGAAAGTCCAGCGAATAAACATTTTAATGAACAGACGACAGTGGCAAATATTGGAATCTATCATAAAAGATGAGCTGGACTTATTTCTTGAACGTAACAGTATCTTGAGGGATAGCCAACATGGTTTTCGGAAGGGAAGGTCATGCCTAACAAACCTTCTGGAATTTTTTGAAGAGGCCTCCAGGACTTATGACCAGAGCAGGGCTTATGACATCATATACTTGGATTTTCAGAAAGCATTTGATACAGTACCGCATAAGAGACAAATTTTGAAAATGAGCTCCATTGGAGTTACAGGAGGTATTCTGAAGTGGATTCAAGACTGGTTACAGGACAGAACACAAAGAGTGGGGGTCAGTGATATCTCATCTGAGCTGGGAATGGTGAGGAGTGGCGTCCCCCAAGGATCGGTGTTGGGACCCCTGCTGTTCCTCATTTACATTAATGACCTTGATAGGAATATTGAGAGCAGATTAGTCAAATTTGCAGATGATACTAAATTGGGGGGTTTGGCAAATAGTCTTGGGTCCACTAAAGTGATTCAGGACGATTTGGACAGAATCCAGAATTGGGCAGAAATGTGGCAAATGAAATTTAATCTTGCAAAATGTAAAGTTGTATATGTAGGTAATAAAAACATTAGACGGGATTAATTCATGGGAGATTTAAAACTGGAATGTGCTGCTCAAGAAAAAGATCTGGGAGTGATTGTTAACCAAACCCTCACAGGTTCTAGCCATTGTGCCGTAGCAGTTAAAAAAGCTAATCGAATGCTAGGATACATTGCCATAAGTATTGAGTACAAATCTAAGGAGGTGATGCTTCTTTTGTACAACACGTTTGTTAGACCACACCTGTAGTATTGTGTACAGTTCTGGGGACACTTACTTTAAGAAAGATATAGACCCTCTAGAGAAAGTTCAGAGAAGAGCCACCAAGCTTATTCCAGGTGCAAAAGATGAAAGCTACGAGAAGAGGCTGAAGATCCTTAATCTCTTTAGTCTTAGGAAAAGGTGATTTGATTGAGGTCTTTAAATATGTTAAAGGGATTAACAAAGTGAATCATGTAGGATTCCTTCGACCAAGTGTTGTGAGTAGAACTCGGGGTCACAAATGGAAGTTGACCAAAGGTAAATTTAGCACTGATATTTGAAAATATTTCTTCACCCAAAGAGTAATTTCAATGTGGAATAGCTTACCTGACCATATTGTTGAGGCAGAGACCTTGGGGGTTTTCAAGAGCAGGCTGGACCTAAAGCTAGATACCATTGAGTCATTTAGTACCTGAAGGGATATATTCACAATAGTATAAAGAAAATGGCTAGCTTAGTTGGGCTGAAAGGCCTGTTCTTGCCATTCATGTTATGTTATGTTATGTTAAGGGCAGGCGAAAATATGTACAGCGCTGGGCAAGCTAGTGATTACCATGTCTCTAATTAGGGACGATGTTGTCCTTGAAGATATAGCCACTGCCCTTATTGCGGAGCTGCGCAACGAATGGGAAGATTCAAGATCATCTATGGTCAGCGGCCACCGGCAAGGCAGAAAACGTACCCAGTGATTGGCTAGTTAATCTCTGAATGTCCAATCTGTTCATATTTTGTGGGCATGAATGAACGTGCAGGTCAAGCAGTACTTGGGAAGGTACTTTAAAGGCGCTTGCACACTGGACGCGAAACCAATTTTTCGCATGACAGATTACATTGACTTTCAACGTAATCGGTCGTGCGAAAAATTTTATCTCGTCCCTTGTGCAGGCAGCTTAATTCACTGAAAACATGTGCGGGAATGGCACGCTTTGACTATTTTTTTTTTTCTTGCGGGCGCTAGGGCAGTTTTTGCGGGAATCCCGCAATCGCGCTGCTTGGTTGAAGCCCTGTTCTTGGCTTTAATAATGACACTTAAATTATTATTATTATTTCCTGTTACTTATTAGCTACTTTAATTGGATTAAATTTAATTTTGATTGTTTAATTAAATCCATTGTGGTGGTGCACTGAGTCAACGTGATAAATTGTGTAGGTGTCCAAGCACTTATGGACTGTTCGTAACTGGACAGTAGATATCTGGGTTGACCTCTCAAGTGTAAACATGCACATGCTTTTATATACATAATTTATAGCGGAACATTTATCCTCACAGCAGTCTTGACTCATTGTTCACATTACACTGAATTTATTTTTATTTACACTTTTACACTTTTACACTTTTATTTACACTGAATTTATTTTTTATTTTGATTTATTATCGCCCTCATTTTGACGTCTCCTCCATTTTTATTCCTCCTCTCCCTCGGCTGATGGTTACCTGCAGACCCTCTGTGCATTATTCCGGGGTGTGCACCAGAAGAACAAATCCACGTCAGGCTTTGACATCATCAATATGCTGATGGGCTTCGACAAGGCGGAGCTTCGCATGAAGGTGAGACATTCTCCCACGGGGGAGTGGTTAAGTGATGGGGTTATGAAACAATGCAGCTGCAGGCTAATGTTACCGCGTAATGTCTAAGTGAGTAAGGCTGTCAGATTACGTCCTTTTCAGCTGTGTACACTGTAAATTTTCAGGCCTGGTAGTAAAATAATTCATGTAATATCATTTCTGTGGGCCTTAACTGCCAGTGTTTCCCATTTGCAGCTGTTAGTCTGCTCTACTGGGCTCCCAATCCTGCTTGCTAGCTTTTTGTTGTGGTGTGCTGCTCCTGCCTTTTGAGGCTAGAGCAAGACCGTTTCAAAGCACCCTCCAAATGTCAGATTAGCCTTGATGGGAGTGCTTTCATTGGCCCTCAGCTAAAATGAGTACGAGCTCTGTGGAGACAGCTATCAAGTTCAGTCATCTAAGTGTTCTATCACTCTCAGTATGAAAGCTGCTATCTGATGTTGAGCTTCTGGTGTGTAGGCAAGTACAGTACCAGCGTGGATAAAGGTTCGACTTTGGCCAATGTGCCGTTGGCCATGTGTCCGCCGAAAGTCAGGTGGATGTGCCCTGCTCACCGAACCGAGAAGTAGAGGAGTGAGAAGGCATGTTGGCCGGCTGTTTCACACACATCTCAGAGTAAATCCCCATCACAAAGAAGTCCAAATAAGTTCAGCATTGAAATTTTTACTTCAGACAACATGACGTCCATTATATTTGTAGTATAGTGGAAACGTCTGAAGTAATTTTTGCTTCAGATTTTCTTTTGCGCAGTTGGCGATATATTTATTTCCAGAAGAGTTAATGCCTGCAAATTTATGTATTTTTGCCGTAATACTTGCCGATAAGAATTAAGAAATGAAACCTTTAGGTCTAAAGCGCCGTTATCGGAGAAAGCAAAACAACATGTTTTGCCACCACTTTAATATTATGAACAAAACCTGCACTTCTGAAAATAGAAATAAAATATGCAAATATCTATGTAGTTGTAACTTAGGATAACGGTGTCACTTTATCTAAATCCGCAAGAAATTTTTCAGCCTTTGGAAATCTGGAGGTTTTAGTCCTCGTTGTGTATAATCTCAAGAATAAACTTTGGCTGTCACTGACAAACTAACGCAATAAAGCCATTCTCCGTTGCAAGTGTCATGGGGTTGCGCGAAAAACTGTTCTCACAGCTGGGCTGATTATGTTTTCACATTTGATAGAAATGATCACTTATCCACTTTAGGTATACTGTGTAAAACATCTATATTCAGATTTAATGGTATAGTTATCAATTTGCAAACTGTGTGCAAGCTAATGTCTTTCCTGATTAAGACAAATATTTCGCCACGGCAAATTATCTACATTTACAGTGACACGAGCAAGATTTAAAATTTTTGGCATCCCGCGAGAAGTTATAGATGTATTAATAAATATATTGTGAAAATAAATGCGTAAGTTGTCATCCATAAGGAAAGCGTTTCTACTTCATGCCGACTCCTACTTCTAACTGCTTCTTATAGAATTAGATATTTTAAAACTCTAATAACAAAAACATTGATTGACTTGTAACTAAGTTTTGTCCAAAACAGTTACGGTAGTTTATTCTTGCCAAAATTCAAGGCCTGCAATAACATCTGGTACACACCAGTCATACCCAAAAACTGCTCCCCCCTTTTCACGGTCCCCCCAAGTTCTGCCTGCCGGGACTACACTGACACCTGTTGTAATCCTATGCCTACCTGCTGGGCCGATCAGAGCAAGATGGACGAAAATGTGAAGCCAACTTCTCCTTAACTTTAGTACCTTTATCCACGCTGGTACTGTACGATGCAAAGATGGCTTCAGCCACTATCCATGGGACACTTGGAATGATCTATGGAGACCTTGTAATTGTGTAGCCCCCTCATTTCCGGATTGATTGTGATTTTAATTGTTAACTGTCATCTTTTTATGTGAGGTTGTCCTTGTAAAAGTGATTTTGATCACTGTTGAGGAGTGTCTTTCTGGATAAATGAAGGACACATAAGTAGTAACAGCACTATTTTCTGTGTTTGACTTGATGAATGGCTCTGTAGTAAATATAATTTGCCTGGCTGCAGTCTTGAGTAAGAAAAAGGCGATTTTTATTGTTATTGTTGTTCCCCGCCGCAACGTGGAACGGGGGACTGTATTCAGCAGTGTCCGTCCATCCGTATGTCCCGCTTCTTGTTAATGCGATATCTCATGAACCGTTGCACCTACAGTCTTCAAATTTGGCATCGGCCTACATTGGGGCATTATGCAGACACTGGTCGATATGGGTGACCTTGACCTAATTTTCAAGGTCACCACGACACTTTGACCGCATTTCCAACCCTTGTTAACGCGATACCTAATGAACCGCTGCACCTACAGTCTTCAAATTTGGTAGAAGCCTACATTGGGGCATTACGCAGGCACCAGTTGATATGGTTTGATCTTCACCTTATTTTCTAGGTCACCACCGCACTTTGACTGCTTTTCCAACCCTTTTTAACGCAATATCTCATGAACCGTTGCAGCTACAGTCTTCAAATTTGTTATCAGCCTACATTGGGGCATTATGCAGACACCAATCATTATGGGTGACCTTGACCTTATTTTCAAAGTCACTTTGACTGCTTTTCCAACTCTTGTTAACACAATATCTCATGAACCGTTGCACCTAGAGTCTTCAAATTTGGTATCAACCTGCATTGGGGCATTACGCAGACGCCAGTCGATATGGGTGACCTCCACCTTATTTTCAAGGTCACCACTTTGGCCACTTTTCAAACTCTTGTTAACTCTTGATTCGAAGTGATTTTGGTTTTTTTATTATTATTCTAGGATGCAGGACAAAAACACAGCAGTTTTATTATTTTAGATTCTTTTCATTTTTCAAAATGATTTTTTCCACCATCATATCTAACTGCCTGCTGCCACCTGCAGCTAAAATATAAATAATTGTCCTTTGGAAATCAGTCAGTTCCCTGAAGAGCCCTGTTGGCCTGTAGAGACCTTGTCAGGTTTATGGTCGTATTGTCACTTTGAGTGCTCTGGACAGACCCTTGTACGGTCGTAACTCACTCCAGCTCAGTGTCTATATTAAACATGCAAATATAAGCTGACCTGGAGCCTGCTGGCTGGCCTATCTGTATATTGGTCCCATAGACTGTATAAAAAGACGGAAAAAGCAATTGTGACATCACCCATTGGTTTCAGCATACCATTTAGGAAGCCTCGATTTTTGGCAATTTGAACAGTGGCATTTTGTCATTTTGAAACGGGAAGTGATTCCTATCATATGAGAGTGTGAATTGAAGATCCAGGGAGGAGCGAGGGGTGGACCTGACCGTATCTGCCTAGTAGCAGAGGATAGCCACGCCAAAGAATATCAGGATTTATCCTTTATTCTAGTCCCAGGATGGGCAATCCTGGTCCTGCAGGCCGGTGTGTATGCAGGTTTTTATTTCTATCAATTACCCTGACTAATTGAGCTAATTGCTTGCAAACGCAAATACAGACTTGTGCAAAGATTTGATCAAAGAAAAATGTTTTATGTTGGGAGACAAGAACAGTCTTTAGTCATTCATGATAATTTAAAGAAATGTGCCTGAAATGTCGGATTTCATAAATAGTTTGGCTAATTTAGATAATTCACTAATTAAAGGCCAGAAGTTGGTGCGAAAACCAGGGACAGATGCGGCCCCCATTGCCCACCTCTGTTCTAGTCTGAGGGACCAGAATGAACAAAAATGAAATTCATGATATATCGAAGGAGCCTTGAAACTTGCAATAGATACCATAAAATAATGTGGAAAATCATTATTGAAATAATAAATCGGGTGGGAAAGTAGGGTCATTGTCTCATACACTTCTATAACATTGAACTTCCCTCTGCAGCCATCATGATGTCTTATGAAGTCGCCATCTGCTGGCCATTAAATAGGATTAAATTTTAAGGCATTTCTGAATTGGCTTCCCGAGTGCTGCGTCCATCTTTTTATACAGTCTATGGTCCTCATTTGTGTACGTGGGTCATCATTAGAATTTGTGTGCAAGGCTCATTACTTCTGTGCTAAGGTCATTGTTTTTGTGGGTCCTGATGTGTGTACGCATGCATGCGAAAGGTTGGGGGGTGTAGTGTGTGGATACGTGTGTATTTGTGTGTGCATATTTTTGGCTCAGTCTAATTTCCCGATGATGATGGCATATATACATTTCCTTTGCAGGATCTGATGGAGAGTCTGGATGGGCTGCTCTGTGGAGAGGGGTCAGAGAGCCTGAAGAGTCTCTGCTTGAAGCTACTGCTCTGCCTGGTTACAGTAAGGGCCCTCAGAATATCACTGTTACTGTCGCTATGCGAGCAGCAACAGAACAGACTTTAATGCGTGTTTATGCCTCTCCTTAGAGGATCTATTCCGTTATCATTTGGAAGGTACTGGTTCTCTGAGTGTCTGAGAGTGATGCGTTGCATCAAAGGCCATTATGTATTTATGCTGAATTTTAATGTTTGTTTTATGAAGGGACTATAAATTTGGATGAGCAGCATAATTTATGGCGGCCGACAAGGAAATGCGAGCTACCTTAGCCCAAAATATCTCCAGTCGGAGAAATGCGCCACAGGTTCTGAAACTATACAAATTCAACAACGCACACCAAAATCCAAAACAAATGCGACAACTGAAACACCAAACCGAATACATGAACTGGAAATGCGCTGGAAATGCATAAACGATGCAAAGTCAAGAACTTGCCAGCCACGAAAACAAATGCATCATAAATATACTGTGTATCCTATCAGCACACTGGAAGAGCTCCCGGCTTCTCGGGTAGCGGACTGTGTTGTGAAACCTGCTTTGTCTGCAGCCAGGTTTCCTATTTTATCATTACATTTTTAATTTGCCTACCTCGTTGTTATGCCATTATTAATAATTATGCTTCATTATTTTCAATACTTCTTAATTTCATTCATTTATTACATTTTAAATGTAATCACATTATACTCAAATTATATTAAGCCTAATTTGATTAGTTAAACCATGCATTCATAAATCATTAATTTCTTTACATTATTAAATTCAATTACATTTAATTTAATTTATTCACTTTTTATAATAGCATTTTTAATAGTTTACATTTGGTCCATTTGTTTGTGCATTCTGCCCTGATCCTCTTAATCTATCAGATGCATATAATAGCCGTTATAGCGACCACAGTACATGGAGTTTCTGGTATCCCACGTTTAAAGGCATCTGAAACTGAACAAAAGAAAATAGCTGGGTCATTCCGTGTCAAATCATCAGATATACAAAACATTTGTCACCATGTAGTCATAGATTGCTTCCATATTTTCACATTATAATTAGGCATTAGTGATGAACAAATCCAAAATTTCTGCTCATTTGGACCTAAAATGAATTTTTGGCGGATTATTTTCGAAGGGTACTGTCCATCAGTTTTATTGTCAATTGACATTTTTTTTGTGTTTAACATGGGATAACTTTTTAATCAAAAAATGCCCTCATTTTTACTTTATTTTTCTTGGTTGTGGAGCTTAAAGTGCCAGCAGATTCTCGAGATTACCCCACTCCTGCTCACCCACCTGCAAAATTTATATTGGCCAAAACATATCAACAATTTTTGGAGTGGGCTTTCTACTATATTTGAGGAATCAGTTTAAAAAATTAGAAGAAAATCCAAGGTGTGTCCCTGGAGATACAGGAGTTGGAACAGCTGGCATTTTAGCATTTTTTTTTCCCCCACATTTGGCCAAGTACTGACTGCAGTTGGTGATGAATTCATGGTGAATTCAGCCTGAGTTATATTCAGCAGACACAAATAAATGAAGAAAATGCCAGAGAGCCTGTGCTAGGGTTTATTTTGGGGGTGCTTTGGGGACCTAAAAATGGAACTGCCTGAACAAGAGGCACTTTTGGTGTCCTCATAGCCCCACAAACAAGAAAGATTAAGCAGTATAACATTAGCTTAGATGCAAAGTTTCAATGCTATCGGTGTAATAATAAAGAAGATATGCCATGGTAAATACAAGAAAAATGTCAATTGACAAAAAAAAACTGATGGAAACTACCCTTAGAAAATAATTCACCAAAAATTCATTTTTGGTCCAAATGAGCTGAAATTTCGGTTTTGTCAGTGATATATATTTATACAGCTGCATACAAAAAATTAGCAAAATTGAGAAGGTGGTGGTGAGACCCATTTGATGATCTGACATGGAATGACCCAGCTGGAAGGTTTTGCACGATCCAACACAAACCAGGGTCTGAACATAGTGTTGGCTCTTGGCCTTTGTGTTTATGCGCAATGTCAGGTCCACTGATTTTCTAAACATTAAACTGGCAAAACGAAACCCAGATGCACGGGTGCTTCCTTTAGGTGATGCTTCCATGAGGGTGGTGCCCGTGGCTCGTGGCCTGACACGCCCCTCCCCCACCCCAATCTCCGTGGTTCCCGCCATGCAGTTTGCTACCCCTCTCCAACTAATTGCAAACTAACTTAAGCAAAGTGGACCAGTAGTGCTATATTATTTTTTGTTTTCGCAAACCGAAAAGAGAGGGATAACATTAGCTTGCAACGACAGCTAGGGACATATTTCGTATATTATACATAGGGACATATTTTCGCACTGTAAATTCTACTCAGACCACGCTTTATGACTGGTACATTATGATTGACTTACTTTATCACTAGATTTGTGATATTCGCTTTAGTTGTATTGGTGTATCTTCTAATGTATAATGACGGTTGCTTTACTTACTGTAAGTTAATAAGTGGCGAGCACTGGTGGCAGCAGTGTGCGGAACAAATTTGCACACACAGACTGATCCTGTTCAACAATGAATTAATGAATATTTGATGATGGGGAGGTCTGCGGATAGATCACGTCCCAGTCATCTTTAAATCAACGTTTTATTTTTTGGAAGTGAATTCCATGTTCAGGAGCTGGCAGAGATACCCTCTCAATCAACCATAAATCAATGTCCATTTAGTGTCATGAGCTGCCAGGTTTAATCCATGGGGTGACATGTTTCAACGTGCTTACAATATTTCATTGTAGACAAAAATTTACATTCCAATGAAAAAAAGACAATACAACAATGTAATGTCTCCTCTTTAAGCCGCTTTCACTCTGGACGCAAAACAAATTTTTTGCACGGCAGATAACATTCAAAGTCAATCCAAAGACGCAAATACACATGGACTTTGAATGTAATCTGTCATGCAAAAAATTTGTTTCGCATCCACTGTGAAAGCAGCTTTACTCCACTTTTCTTCTTGATTCAGAAACGCTCTCTCAGATCTTAAATTGAGTTCCGCTTACCGCTGCCTCCAGAAGCCAGGGACACTTCCATTTTGTTGAGTGGATTTGCAGCGTTTTTCTGTTGCATTTCTTTTAGTGGTTTGAATGTTTTTGGCTTTGCATCATTGATGTATTCGCCACGCAGTTCCAGTTCATGTATTTGTTTTGGACTTCTGCAGTGCGCTTCCACGGTTGCTTTTGTTTTGGATTTTTGTTAGTGTTGGTGAATTTACTTAGTTTCTGAAGCTACAGCTCATCTCTCCAACTGCAGATGTTTTGGGTTGTAGCCGTGCGTTTGCCCTTGTCAGCCACCTTAGACATCTCCTGAAAATGCTGAAATGGCTTGAAAATGTGTTACTAAGGTTGCTGCGCTACCAACAATGAATGCATTTCTGCTGGCCAGTGTTGGCATTTTTGGCAGAGCTGTCTGGGCTCATGCTGTTCATTGGTTCATTTTTCAAAGTTTTTTATGAGTCATTCGTATGGGTTTTTTGAGAACAAGCCAGTGAACCGTTCAGAAATGCAGTATAAATTCCCAGTAGTTCTGACTTATCAGCGATAGATTTTCAGGGAGGCCAATGAAATCATAACCAAGTAAATCTCCACTCAGATGTTTATTTGAGTATTTGTCCTCTGGAATCACTTCTTTGCCTCCAGCTCAGCTGTATTTTATCGCTGTATTTCAGGTTACCGATAACATCAGCCAGAACACCATCCTGGAGTATGTCATGATTAACAGCATCTTCGAGGCTATTTTACAGGTACGTTTTACATCTGGGTTTACTTCAGTCATAATGGCAGACGGACAATAATTTCGCTGTGTATTGTGATACACAATGACTGATTGCTGGCTGTATATTACTGGGTGTTGGCGACCAAACTCTTCTCATTCAGTTGGTACTTATTCAAAACCGATGGCTAAATAATTGATTGATTTGATTTGATTCATAAACATTTATTCATAAAAACGGCCATCAGCCCATAGTACATTACTTTTTCTTTTTTTCACACAAGTGGCAGACATTTCTGGATTACACATCCATATTAAACGACTTTCTAAATAATGGGGCTTTAGAGATATAAATTCCAAGTTTAACCAAGACATCAATATCCATGGAAGACATCAGCAAAAGAAAGCAGTCCAAAGTAGGTTGGGCTGGATGAAGGTATTTCAGTCTCATCTGGTCATAGGCTGGACAGCAAACTAAAAAATGGAATTTGTCTTCAAGGACGCAAATATCTAATTTAAGCTTTACAAAACATGCACACCCTGTTGGCTATTTCAACTCCATTCCTTCTACCTTTTTTTTATATTTAAAGTATGGTCAGAACAATGTAATCTGTTCAAAGGAAATCTATATTTCTTAATGTAAACAACATTTAAGTAAAATTCTCTGCAACATTTTCTTTGAAAGTCCTCTACATTGATAATTTACTTGAATGTCCTATCTAAGCAAATATTTTACTTTCTTTGTACTCCTTAATCCTTTTATCCAATAACTCTAGAAAACCTCGTACATTTTCAACTTTTTGTTCTCTCCAAACTTCACTAAAATCAAACTTTTCTAGGATTTTCCTAACAGAGGCAGCCCATGCAAGTTTGCCTTGTTCATCCGGTCGTTTCAACATATTGTTACATGCTTTAGGAATTCTACCTTCTGGCATATGAATTAGTTTTAACCGATATTTAACCACTCGAAATAATACTTGACAGATTAGGTGTAAATACCCAATTCAGATAAAACAACAGCGTTCGGGGTTATAGTACTGAGACCTAAGGTGCGTT
The DNA here is from genome assembly GCA_029721435.1 of Gymnothorax reevesii. Lineage (NCBI taxonomy): Eukaryota > Metazoa > Chordata > Actinopteri > Anguilliformes > Muraenidae > Gymnothorax > Gymnothorax reevesii. Next base: position 67,627,814 of record CM056582.1, read on the forward strand.
TATTGTGCATGTACTGAACCCGCTCAATATTGTAACTCTCCACATGGCCCCATATTTCTGAGCCAATGGCTAAATAATGACCACTGTTTCATGTATAAAACATACATTTACTTTTTATGCTTCTCATTGCTGGATGTTGATGAAGGATGGTGTTGTCTTGTCCCTGCAGATTCTGTCTCTTACACCCAGTAGGGTGCAACATGGGTATGACACTGTGGTCCTTCTCGCACTTTTGGTCAACTACAGGAAGTATGAGGTGAGCTGTGGTCCTAGAATTCCGCCCCCTTGTATCGGTTGCCCATTGATTTCACAAACTGTGCAGTGTAAGGCTCTGCAGTATTCACTGCTGGGGGGGAAAAACCAGCCAAGCCCACGGTAGTCAAATAATAAGCTTTTAATGCCCTTAAAAAAATTATTGGTGAGAAAGTTTGCAAGGATTTGAAGAAATGCACTCCTTAACATTTGCTACATTGAATTGTTTGGGGGGATGAAGCTGTAAACTGCTCACTGTGAGGGTGAGCTGCTTCACTGAGAAAAGTCGGTTAATGCTTTGGAGTACTGGAGAATATTGCAGAAATTTGCTTGTCATTACTGAGAAGTTGTCTTCTAAAGAAGAGCGATCATAAGTTATTTTTCAACCCTTATGCTCTAAATGGCTATCTACAAGTTTACTCCCAAGACTTAAATATTTAAAGAAAGAAATGGGCTAGGCCGTCCCATGCTGTCACTCAATCTGTTTAAGTCTTGGCAATTTTTCGACCAATGATTTGTGAAGACCATTCAAGCTTCATATTTTTCTTTTTTTTTTTTTGCCCAGGAGAGAGGAGTAGGAATAGGAAAGCATCCAGAAAAATTTGGAATCTGCAAGAAATATTTATGTTTTAGAAAGAAATAGCTTTTTTTTTTTTATTTGCCAAGGCAGCATTTCCTTAATGGAAGAATAAAGCCAAAGCATTGATGTTTGAAATTACTGTTTGAAATAATCAACTCAAATTATTTTTTTAAGTGGACTGCAAAGACTATTTTTAGTTGTCATTACTTCAGCGTGCTAATAGCATACTCCCTCTCATCATTCTTATCCCCCGCCGCGCGATTAGCAAATGCATCTTGAAAATGCACGTAATTGCTATGTAAATGTATTCAAATCGATTCAAATACTTGATAACATATTAAATCATGATTCAATTTGAGAGAACAAAGCACCCCCAGACAAACTCACCACCACCACCACCGTGGTGTTTGACTGTTGGAATGTACGGCTAATACTATTAAATGAAAATCCATTATTTTTCAAGTAGAAAACACATTATTAGTTTCAAAATGAAAATCTAATCCTCCACTTTGCTTTTTCATTTACAAGTCCATGTATGCACTTTTTATAACAAATTTAAAATTAAATTGCATTTCCTCATTTGCTGTTTAATTTTCAGTCTGCCACTGTATCACCAGCAAAATTAAAAATAAAACTCAGCATTTTCATTCTAAGATTTTTCTCGGAAATACTTTTTCTTTTTCAAGAAGCAATGGCTTTATTTGTGTAATAATGAAAGTGATAATGGGATCCTAAATTTATCTTTTTCATTTTCAGGTCCATGTGTGCATTTTTATTGCAAATTGGAAGTTAAATCTCATTCCCCCAATTTTCATTTAATTTTCAAAAAGTGCACAACTGTACAGTATCTCTAACAAAGATAATACAGAAATGCAAATCTTATTATGACAATACATTTTCAGACATGCTTCCTGTTATTCAATAAGCAAACGCATTATCTTTCACTGTCAAGCAATAAAAATAATAGCATAGCCTCTCTTTTTTTCCACCTTCATGTAAAAATGCTATGAATTACTGCGATTTTGATGAAATGGTACTATGCACCTTTACTAACAATATTAAAATGATAAAGCATTCTTGAAGAAGTTGGGACTTTCCCCTTCAATATGGTGCATATTGGATATTTGTTCAGAGTGGTCCCATTGGATGTTAATTGACCCATTCTTTGCTAATTATTGGTTGGCCGATGTAGCGAATAGCATGGGTGAGAGTGTGCTGTACGGGTGAGAGCGCGCTGTATATTCAATGGCTCATGGATGCACATATTTTATAGGCTTTTTGTCAAAGTACTTGTTTTCTTAGACTGGACGGGGCGATAAATAGAGAATATCAAATGGGCATTTTTACTTCACACGCTGTATCAACCCGAGACACCATTAGCTCGAGGGCTGATACTGGTCAAGAGTTGGTACACGGTTTGATATAAAAATGCGCAAATAATGATCTATTTATCATATACTGATTTTGACCATAATTAACAATGCATTTTATCCAAAGCATATATTTCAGGTTATTATTGTCATTATTACAGGCCAGTAGCGCCAACATTTGTTTTTAGTCAGCGGTGTTTTCAAGTCAATGAAATGGCTAATTAGATAGCTAGCATGAAAATGCAATTTTTATCCCCGCTGCGCGATTCGCGCATTGGGCTCTGTACGTCCGTACTGACGCATAAAATTGAAGCGGCGGGGGACACTGCCATATAAGTGGCAAACACTTGTCTCCATTAAGTTAATACATTTGCATTTGCATGATGGCTTAAGCATAAAATGTTTCACAACAGCCCTTCGCATGAATATTGCTGCAAAACGCGGCATTACGCATGCTGTTCACAAATAATTCTGTATCAAGTTCCTTTTCTATTACATAGTCCAGTTAAGGAATTTCAGCCGTTGAGGAATTTTGAGTCTCTCCGCCATGACAGCGTCTAATTAGCGTCTGAAGCGATGCGTTGCCAGTGACGCTTGTGATTTTTGCTATGGCAATGGTTGCTGCCACTGATACGAGATTGTGCCCGGCAGATACAGGTGATACAGGATTTTTGTTCGGTGGGCTGATACAGCCCTGTGCTTCGTGCTTGTATCCCATGGGCAGATTCCGTGTATTTATAAGGAAGTGTGTGAGAAGTGCTCCTATTACCCCCACTGCCTAGAAATCATACATTTATTTGCTAGAGTGCTGAGCAACAGCACAATGCATTGATAATAGAATATATTTGTATAGCAAAAAACTGGTTTGGCTGGTTCTCTCCTTATCAGTAGCAATTGTTTTGAATTGGTTACCCAGTTGAGTACAAATCTGAAGTGGTAGTCTGGACAGTAATCACAACAATGTAATACATCTTTTTTGCTCAAATTATTTAATTCCATCAATCATATAATGTATCTGGAGCTTAAAAAGATGGGTGTCTGACGCAAAAAATAAAGTGCGTACTAGTTCATGTCGTTGATTAATCTGTATTAGCCGATTTCTTCGATATCATGTACATGACACAAGATAACGTGATCAAAATCATTCCTGACATTATTGTTTAGCTTAACTACATATTTTCCCTGTGCTGTGTTTTGTTTTCACCTGTTTTGAAATCTTTTTGTAGTTGGATCCAAAATAAATTTCTTGAAGATGATAAAAATGAAAAATTGGTAATAATTGATATGTCACTGTTAATCAACTGCATCTCATAAATGTAAAATTAGTTTCTACAATTATTAGTTGAGCATCATCATACACATCATGATACCATGGTAATTTTAGTGAAGGTTATCATTTCGTGAAAATGTCATACCATTACACCCCTGATGTGGACTCGAGAATCTACTCCCACCATACTTGGTGCAGCAGTAGTTAAACAATATCTTCCTATTGTTTTTTGTTTTTTTTTTACGCCCCCGGAATCGAAGATTCGGGGGCATGCAGTTTTTCGTTCGTCCGTCCGTCCGTCCGTCCGCAGCAGCAAAAAAACTTTCACCTTGGCCATAACTTTTGACTGGTTTGTGATAGGCCTTTTATACTTGGCATCAACTCTCATCAAAATAAAAAACAAATCGAAATAATGTTTATGTCCAGGAGCATCAGTGTTTCACAAACACATCTTGTTTACTAGTATTGTGCTATTTATACATTTTAATTTTGGTTTCAAGATGGCCAGGTTTTTTTTTTGGTACTGGTTTGTCAGTTTTATTTTGACCCTTGAAAGGGGTCCTGTACAATGGATAAATGTTTTCAAGGATGAGCATGTGCTGAGTCTGATCCATAAGGGAGAGAGTACTTTACAGTCTCGAGTTTGAGAAACTGATGCCTCCCTGCTGGTAGCTCCACTAAACGGCGACATCTGTGTCTTCAGCAGTTAATAGACAACTCAGGGACGCTGGTCTTTTTGGGCTTTTTGGCCCGACACCATTCTATTCTTCAAATTATTTTGCACACTTGAACCTTTTCTTGTCTGAATGTTTTGGAATTGACTTCTTCTTTAAAATAATGCCTGTAAGGCTAAGATGCCGAATGGGTCTCTGCACTGCTGCCACTGTTTCCGCTGCTCTGCTCCTGCCTGCAGAGGACCTGAGAGGCATTTGTTTCTCAAACTGCAGACTGTGATGTTCTTTCCTTTTTCCAAAATCATGCACAGGGGCATTCTGCTTTTTCCCTGTCTTGGTTTGACCCAGTTTGCTCGCTTCTTTAAAGATCCTCGGTTTCTTGGGAAACCTATGAACGCTATAACATTCGTCTCTCAACACCATCGACTGACAAGATCTGTGTTTGTTTGGGCCGTGTTTGGTTCAACAACATTTATAAAATTCCATCTTGGTTCAAAGTGTGGGAACTCGGTTGTTGTTTTTTGCCTTTGCTACAGTTGATGTGATGGGAGGAGCCAAACTTGGATAATTGTTACTGAAAATGGAACTTTTGAGTCATACTGTGAGGTCCATAATTATTCGTAATGACACAATTGTAATCATTTTGGCTTCGTATGCCATCTCAATAACTTTAAAATCAAGGCGTCAAAATGCATGTGAAGTGTGGAATTTCTGCTCTAGTTTTATGGTTTCGTCAAAAATTATATTCGAACAGTGCTGGAATTGCAAAAATACATTTTCAGACATAACCGCCCCCAATATGAACATCTCAAAAGCAATTGGACGAACTAACTTGATCTTAGATCACATTGTCATGCTTAATATTAGCTTACAAATCCCTAGCCATTAATGACTGCCTGAAGTCTTCAGCCTCTAGCAGCCTGTAGGCCCGGGGTTTCCTCCCTGGTGTTTGCTTTGCCAGGCTTCACCGCTGCTACTTTCAGTTCTTTCTTGTTCTCTGGCCATTTGGCTTTCAGTGCTGCTGTCATCAAGTGAAACGCATACTCAGCTGGATTCAGGTTAGGTGACTGACTTGACCACTATTGAGCCGTTGATCTTCGTCTCTCTGTTGGATGTTGTTCTAGAATTGAACAGTAATGTTGGATATTTAATTTAATTTTTTTGTCTTTTGCTAACTCTAATATGGGCTTCCTGTTTCTGAGGCTTACCAATGGTTTATATCTTTTAGTAATCTTTCTGTATTCACTCGTTTTAAAACTGTCATTTTTGCAAGCATAGCAATGTTAGTGTTTGTCACAGTTCTTGAGGTATCACATTGAAATTTGTACTATTAGAAGACTTATGCCCAATATTTGTTTCTGGATCAGTTTCCTTCTAATTATCAGGGATTGAAGAAATCATGACCTGAAGGGAGGCTCCCAAATTCGATGAAAGTCCGATGAGCGGTTTTGACACGACAACTGTTACCATGGCAACGAAAATCCCCATTTCTTATTATGAGGCATATTTGACTTATTTTTATGATCAGATATCTTCATTAACATCCCGACCAATTAATTCTCCTGAACACCGCTTCATTCAGCAGGGATTTGTCTGCAGACTTCTTCATTTTTGTTCATGTAGGTCAAAGGTCAAGGTCATCCAAGAGTTGGAAATCACATTTTTTTTTGTCAGTATATAGTGAACAAGACCAGCTAGAGACAGGATACCAACACACAACTTTCAGGCAGGTTGGCCATTTCTAGCTGTAATTGGTCATTTGCACGTACGATGATAACTTGCGGTAAATAATTGATATCAAGTTTTCAAATTTCAAAGGTCAAATGTTGACTTTTTGTTTAATAACTGATTAATTCCAGTTTTCCAAGATGATTGTAATTGGGGCCCTAAGAAAATTCCCAAAATTTGTGAAAATCAGGCCAGCCGTTTCAGCAGTTATGACTGGTTGAAAATCCTAATCTCCCATTACGTTTTTACAAGATGTTATTACTGTGTAATTAGCAGATGAAATCTTCATTTTTAACCAAACCTCATCAATGAATGTGGTTCAAGTATCATCCAATGGTTGATTTGTCAAATAATTGGTCTGACAAACACAACATTCCAATTTTAAATGAACAAACTATAAGGCGCCATCAGAAATAATTGTTAATGATTTGACTATCATCTGTCTTGTCTTGGGTTTTAGAGCTTTCTTGAGTGTAGCTGCTTGAGCAATTTCATTACTGGCTTTGGCACAGATATTTACCTCCTGGAGGGTGTTCTTCATCTGGCCGACTCCTATGAAGGGTTTTTTCTTTGCCAGGGAAATTATTTTTGTTCCATCCACTAAAGTCTTTGTTCTTCCTCTTCCAAACTTTAGCGATTTCTGAGCTCACGGCCGTGTTCTTTCTTTTTAGAACATGCTAAAAAGTATTCACACCTAGCGTTTCTGCAGTTTTACCGCTGGGATTGTTTTTGACGTATCATCCCAAGGACTGCTTGCCTCCCTGGCAGGAAAAGCTCTGAGTCCCTCATATTGAGTTAATGGCAACAGACTGCAAATGCCACATTTGATATCGACTTCAGACCTTTCATCTGTTTTGTTGAAATGACACACCTGGCCATGAAGGATTCCATCAGCCAATTGTCCAGTTACTTTTGATTTGCTGTTATTAAAACACCAATCACCTGACTTGGATTTAGGCACCGTCAAACAAAACCTGATAGTGTGAGGTTTCAGGTCTTATTCATTTTTAGCTCACTTGGTCCAACAGACGAAAGGGACCTCGTGGGATCGCGTGGTGGCTTCAGTGTCTGTTAACTTTGATCTTCTTCTGCCAAACCACTGAAGGGATCAATGTGAAATTTGGTGGGGAGGTAAATATGGATGTACAGATTAAAATTTGTTTGAGGAGTCGAAACTCCATATCGAACATGGCCACCTGTCAGCCATATTTCAAATTGCACAATGTCATACTGGAGAGCACATGCATACTTTGGAGGACATAAAAAATTTTAAGCTTAGCTCTTAATTTGCTATAAGACTACTCCCTTGAGCAACAAACTTAAACCCAATAGCCAGCTGGTTAACTTTATAATGCATATAATGCTGGGTACAATGATCTGGTGTCTGGGCTTGATATTTCAATGGAGCTGCACTATGAAAAGATCACTGAGCTGACATGACATGATGAAACATCAAACCATGATGCTAAATTTTACTTGAATTTTTTTTTTTTTTCCTTATATAAATTATAAACTGTGTCTTCATTTTCTCAATGTTGGACTCGCCCGACTTTTTTTTGGACAAAAAAAAAAAAAAAAAATCTACTACTTGTGAGCTCGCATCGCATTAAAGTCTGAAATAAACCAAGTGAGCTTTAGTGCCCATGGCACTAGTTTTTATTTTTAACCTCAATATGCTGTGATGGACAGCAAAAATAACAACGCTTTGTTATGGACAAAATATTGGTGTACCTGACAGCATGTAAAGACTGAATTATAAAACAAAACTGTAATCACCAGACATCGAGTTGGGGATAATATGGATCAGCGATTGTTAAACTGCGTGTGTAGAGATTTCTTGTGAGTGCTCTGCAAGTCTCATTTCTGCGTAGATTCCTTTCAATATGGCATGGCCCTTGTGTGTGGTCAGGTCACGAAGGGTATCGATTTTGGGAGTGATTGCTGTTGGGCGACCGCTGTAATTTGTAACTGCATCTTCCCTATGTTTTTGATCAATTTTATGCTACTGTGGTTTGAATTTCTCCTGACAATACAAACATTTCTTGATGATTCCAACTTTTGAATGGCACTGTATTTTCTCAGGGGATTTTGAGTGGATCCTGTTTACTGTGTTGATGGTTGAGCAGATGGTGAGCATTAACGTGCATCATTTTTAAAAATTTTTTTTTTCCAGTCTGTGAATCCCTATATTGTGAAGTTGTCTATCGTGGATGATGAGACGACCCTGGATGTGAGTATTTAAAGCAATGATGTTTTCAGGTGATTCACAGAGGGTGGAAAGAATACTGGAAGCACCTTTGAAAAATTGCTTTCAATTTTATGACTCTGCACCGCAGTAACAAAAGCATCAGCACAGGTTATTCCTATTTGAGTGATAATTATGAGCAAAAGTCTGTGTGAAAGTGGTCTAGCTGGCAGCACTTGGCCCGTTTAGTCTCCAAAGCAACATGAGGTTACTGGCATTACGTTTCAAAGGGGTCAAATGATTGATGTCTGAATTCAACATGCTTCTATCTATAAAACGGCAGAATTATTTAAGATGACAATAAGAACTGTCAGAAATGATGAGATCTGCCAAACGCCAGTTTACCCCCAAGAGAAAGTTGCGTGGCCGCCAGTTAAAGTGCTGTGACAGATGGCTACTTGGCCGGATAGTCCTTATATCCGCAGAATTACTGCTCTTAAAAATCAAGCTCGACTGGTGTGCTTTGCAAAGTTGGTTTTTATGGCATTGCATTTGATGTTATGACCTCCCTGTGTATATCTCCTTTCTCATGTGCTTAAATGAGCTTCAGACTGTCTTAATATTCCCTTTCACTTGATGGAACAAAATACTTTGTTATTTTTCTCATGTTTATCTTCTTCTTTTTTTTGTTTTAATTCTGCCCAAGGGAGACCTGATTTTTTTTCTACCTTGGCAGCATCTTCCCATTTTATTTTGTGCTAAAGAACAGTTTGTATTATTTGACAAGCGTTGGCAATTTCAGCGAAACGGGTATTTTAACCTGTGCGAATGACACACATCTGTTTCTGCAGGGAATGGGGATGGTGATTTCACAGGCCCTGACGGAGTATAACAGGTAGGATTTATGCCGAAATAGTTTTAAAAGTGGTTATAACGTCAAAGAATGTCCCATTAAATTCAGATTTGCCATTAAGCCTTAGAGCGCTGAAATAAAAAAATAGATGTGCATTTGATTATATTGTGCTGTTGATAACCTATCATGTGATGACTTATTTAAAACAGCTCCTGCAGGGGAGCTCATTTAAACAAGTTGCCACATGATAGGTTATCAACAGCTTTGATTGTGATATCTTGGCTACGTCACCGAGCAACAAAAGCTGCATTCAGCACTCTAAGGGTTAATCTTCCTCTGGGGCGAGGAGACACCCGGCCCTTTTCCCTCAGCAGTTCCTTCTTGTATTTTGAAGGCCACATGGAGGAAATGGCTTTTCCATCCCCCATTCAAAGGAGCTGTCAGTTTTACATGGGATATTAGCTCGGCAGATGACAGATTATCGCTATAAGCCCGCCGGTGTAAACCTGCCACCGCCGCACGATATCTGTGGTGGGTCGCTTGCATCCCGAAAGCCGTAGTTACTGGGAAACTGCCATTTAAAATGATCTGCTGGCGATGCGAGTGCCGTGTGTGTGCGTGTGTGCGCGTGCGTGCGTGTGTGCGTGTGCGTGTGTGCGTGTGTGTGTGTGTTTGTGCGTGTGTGTGCGTGCGTGTGTGCATGCGTGCATGCGTGCGGGGTGAGGGCACGTGGCAGGAGAGACTGAGAGAAGACAATCTTCCACCCACTCATGCAGAAACATCAAAGCAGAACTGAAGCATTTCCCCTGTCCTTCATGCGTATGAAGGATTTGAAGAGTAAATGTTTGTGAAAGAAGTCGGGTAATTAGATATGAGTGGGGATTTATGAAGCATTATTTTCAGCTCTGGGTTGGCAAATGATCTGAGAACGTGGCCCTTACTGGGGGTACTCTGACAACGGGCTGGAGAGAGGAGGGGGCTGAGTTTGGGGCGGGGGGGCGGGGGCAGTTTGATTAGGCTTCACTTGCATTCGAGACTGTGTATGGATTCTTGCAACCTCAGTCTGCGGAGGACAAACTTGTGTTGAATCTCACTAGAAGAGTTGGTTTTCTGCGCTCACAGGCCGACCTTTCTGTGCCACTGTTTGCCATTGAAATTAGCTGTGTTCTCTTAGACTCATGCAGCCATGCTCACCCCAGAATCTGATTAACTCACTCAGATACCATATTCGTTTTAATATTTATCGCACCCTTGTTACAATCATCTTCCTGAGAAAACTTAGTCATTTCAACATGTTTGTAAAAGACAATCTCCCTATGAATGCGCTTCTGCACAAGATGGTTCAGTTTCTCTGTGAAAGTCGACCCTCGCTGCTCTGGAGTTAACTCCAGTTTTTTTTTCTTCAGGCAGTATAAAGACAAAGAAGAGGAGAATCAGGGAGGCTTTTTCACTGCCTTCACCAACATGGTAAGAGTCTGCGGGCGTGTGTTGCGTTTTCAGCAAAAAATGACTTTCAGACACACTGAGCTGATGCTTTCAGTTCATTGTTCAATAGGGAAATGTAACTGAAAGAGCTGGTTACATTGACTCAATTTAAAAAATAGACTTGGTTACTTTGTCGGGCAGCGCAGTGGTGCTGGGGATGGTTATATTGCTTCTCAGCTCAGGAGTTTGACTGTGGCCTGGGCTTTGCTCCATTGAGTTTGCATGTTTCCTCTGTGTTCTCATACATTTTCTCTGAGTACTCTGGTTTCCTCTCAGAGACTAGCTTCATTAATCATGGGCTAATTGGAGATTCTTGATTCATATCCATCTCTTTGACATCACCTTATTTTGGGTTTTTGCTCTTTAACCCTCCTATTATGTTCAAATTGATATATCCTTTTTGGTTTGAGGTCAGTATGATCCCTGCAGTGTGAAACGACATTAGATGTTTGTAACTGAAAGTGGTACCTAATCGCCTCTCAGCTCTTTTATGCCTTTCTGCTGACCATTTTAATAACCAAGTAAATAAAACACGACTCCCCCGTTCTCCCCTTACACATCAAGCACCAAGTTTACATGATTGTTGCGAAATGAATGAGACCTTATTTGAAATGAAGGAGAAATTAATTTGAACATGCCCCCAGTCTTAGACAACATTACAAAAAAAAAAAAAACCAGATCGAAATGATGGTTTTTTGAAATAATTGATCCTGCGGTCAAAATAACCCAAACAACACCGATGTTTGCAACTCGCATACAGAACATAAAATTTGAGTTAAATTCACGTTTTACCGTAAAGTTAGGGAAAAATCTGAAAAACGTATGTTAACCATGTTTTTAGAGACAATGAACATTGAGTCGGGTGAAATTGACCCAGAAGATGGTAGGAGGGTTAAAAGGAAATCCTTGTGCTTCCAGGCAGTTTTTACACCCTGGCATTGTGTCACAATGGTTTTACTGCTGTCAGTTTGTGGGTCAGTCTGATGGCACAGTAAGGATTAGGTGTGGCATATAGATACTCATTATATTAATGTGCTACAGGCCACGACCTACAGAACTAACAAAAGTATTAATGTGCTATAGGCTCCAACTTACAGGACAGGCAGGAGTATTAATGCGCTGTAGGCCCGGCCCACAGGACTGGCAGGAGTATCAATGTGCTGTGGGCCCCCACCTACAGGACTAACAGGAGTATTAATGTGCTATAGGCTCCCAACTACCAGACTAACAGGAGTATTAATGTGCTATAGGCTCCCACCTATGGGACTGGCAGGAGTATGTATGTATGGCCAGCAGCCATACCACAATTCGATCTGCTTCAGCCGCGTGGCTGAAGCTAAGCAGGTGTGGGCTTGGCCAGTACTTGGATGGGAGACCACTGAGGAACACCAGGTTGCTGCTGGAAGAGGTGTTGGTGGGCCAGTAGGTGGCGATCTTCCCTCTGGCGGGATAACCCCAATGCCCCAGTGCAGTGATGGGGACACTGTACTGAAGGAGATGCCGTCTTTCGGATGAGACGTTAAACCGAGGTTCTGACTCACAGTGGTCATTAAAGATCCTAAGACACTCTTCGATAAGAGTAGGGGGGTTCCCCGGTGTCATGGCTAAAGTCCCAACTTGGCTCTTTCGAACTGCCGCCTAATCATCCCCTAATCTAATTGGCTGTGCAATTCCTCTGTCCCTCCCACCTCTTCCCCCAGGGCTCCCTTGAAAAAGAGATTTCAATCTCTTCTCTCCCCCACCTACAGGAGTACTAATGTGCTATAGGCTCCAACCTACTGGACAGGAGTATTAATGCGCTTTAGGCCCAGCCCACAGGACTGGCAGGAATATTAATGTGGTATAGGCCCCCACCTACAGGAATAACAGGAGTATTAATGTGCTATAGGCCCCCACCTACAGGACTGGCAGGAGTACTAATGTGCTATAGGCCCCCATCTACAGGACTGACAGGAGTATTAATGTGCTATGGGTCCCCACCTACGGGACTAACAGGAGTATTAATGTGCTACCAGCCCCCACCTGCAGGACTAACAGGAGTATTAATGTGCTATAGGCTCCCACCTACAGGACTAACAGGAGAATTAATGTGCTATGGGTCCCCACCTACGGGACTAACAGGAGTATTAATGTGCTACCGGCCCCCACCAACAGGACTAACAGGAGTATTACTGTGCTACAGGCCCCCACCTACAGGACTGACAGGAGTATTAATGTGGCAACTAAAGTTGACCAATGATGCAAGATATCAAAGTCGGATGCTGTTGAAAACTTATCATGTGACAACTTTTTTAAAAGAGCTCCCACAGGGGAGGTCTTTTAAACAAGTTGCCACATGATAAGTTTTCAACAGCTCAGGATAAGTACATTTTTAATTCCTTGAAAATGTATTCGGCGCTCGAAAGGTTAATTCCAGAGCCTCATGGCCAGGGTCTGGTTCTCCACCTGTTTCTGCTGAATAATTACACCAATAGTGCTCATCCTCTTCTGTTGTGTTGAATGCTTTGTTATATACTCTGCATTGTTTGCTTTAGCTGGTACACGCAGTCCTTGGGACATGGGTGACAAAATTTGCGGCCCTGTCTGAATTTGAGTCATCCAGGGAATTCCCATGCATTCCCCCCTGCAGCTGGCTTTACTCCTTTCTACTGATCAACATACATTTTCTTTTAAGGTGTTTTTTGTTTAAATCGAGTCTCCTTTGTTGGATGTCAGAGCTCCCTATTATGGCTCTAACTTCCAAATATTTCCATATATGTGACGAGCTGCTGCTTCTCTCTATAGTGCTTTTTCCATACAGGTATTTGTCTGCCAGTTGCGACCATGTTTACCGTATTACTTTTTTGTTTCCAAATTGGCACCCATTTTAGATGGAGCTGTAATATTTCAAAGTAATTTCATACTGTGATGGTCCCTTTTCATCTTAGGCAAAGCTAGACTCTCTTTATATTAATACTCTCAATATGACTGAAGAAATGAGATTATGCATCTGTAATGACATCATGGCTCTTTTTTGGGATTGGTTCCCTATCTATTTTCATGCATTGTTTTGTTTTCAGTGCCGAATAACGTCGCTGCCAGTCGCTTCTGAGCCGTTTAATTCAGTTAATTTGAATGCAAAATTAGTTACTGCAGCGCGTAATTAATTTGACTTGGCCAGATTTAATTCTGTTCGGTTTGATGAATTAGATTCCTGTTGGCAGAGAGAGCGATTGTGTGGCCTTTTATTTTGAACCTGCACTCAGTGTTATATCTTTGTTGGCCACAGGTGGGCAGTATGTTCATCGCGGATGCAGAGGAGAAGCTCTCAGTACAGTAAGTGACGAAGATTCCGTAGCACAGCCACTCGTGAGAACTGCCTGTTTATTTGCTCTGAACCGAAAGCAGGAGACATGTGGTGGTAGATCAGTGGTGGAAAACACATTTGTAACCGCACAGTACCATTTTTCTGTGGAATGGAACATCATATTGGTAAAATGTCAGCCTGACTCCGAAGACACCTGGCGTGACCGCATTTTTATTTTGGTTTTCTACTGCTAGGCATTCAAGTAGGAGGTGACAACTGTTACTTTTTTCCTCAAATGCTCTCCAAAATCTGAACTCTGCAGTTTCCTGTTGCTACTCTGTTTTTGTCATGTGTTTTTGTCTCTTTCCATGCATTTACTCCTACTGCAGTTATAATGCCAACTTCTGGCTGACAAATCTGATATACAGTGCCCTCCATAATTATTGGCACCCCTGGTTAAGATGTGTTCTTTGGCTTCTAATAAATTCAGTTTTTTTTTTCTAAATAATTTAGGACCACAATGGAAAAAAAGAGGAAAATGCAACCTTTAATTTAAGTGCATTTATTCAGTGGGGAAAAAAATCCCACATTAAGACATAATTCTTTTACATCAAATCATGTGTGTCACAATTATTAGGACCCCTGATGTTAATACTTTGTACAACCCCCTTTTGCCAACAAAACAGCTCCTAATCTTCTCCTATAATTTTTCACGAGATGAGAGAATACCGAAAGAGGGATCTTCGACCATTCCTCTTTGCACAATCTCTCTAAATCATCCAGCGACCTAGGTCCTCTCCTCTGCAGCTCACTCCACAGGTTTTCAATGGGGTTGAACTCTGGGGGCTGAGATGGCCATGGGAGGTGCTTGATTCTGTGTCTGGTGAACCATTTCTGTGTAGATTTGGCCACATGTTTAGGGTCATTATCTTGCTGAAAGACCCAGTGATGACCCATCTTCAGCTTTCGGGCAGAGGCCACCAGATTTTGATTTAAAATGTCCTGGTATTTCAAAGTGTTCATGATGCCATGCACCCTAACAAGGTTCCCAGGGCCTCTGGAAGAGAAACAGGCCCACAGCATCACTGATCCTCCCCCATACTTCACAGTGGGCATGAGGTACTTTTCTGCATACTCATCTTTTGTGTTCTGCCAGACCCACTTAGAGTGTTTGTTGCCAAAAAGCTATATCTTGGTCTCTGACCAAAGCACACGGTCCCCCTGAAGTTCCAGTACCGCTTGGTGAACTCCAGACATTTGCGTTTATGATTGTGAGTGTGAAAAGGTTTTTTTCCGTGCATGCCTCCCAAACAGCGTGTTGGCACGTAGATAGCTCCTCATGGTTGTTTTGGAGACTTTGTGACCCCAAGATGCTACCATTTGTTGTAATTCTTTAACAGTGAGCTTTGGAAAACTTTTTATTTCTCTTACAATCCTCCTCACTGTGCGTGGTGGCAAAATAACCTTGCGTCCTCGTCCAGGCTTGTTTACCACTGCTCCAGTTGTTTTAAACTTCTTAATGATTCCTCTGACAGTAGATATCGGCGGGTGCAGGTGAGTGGCTATTTTGTTGTAGCCATTGCCTGACTTGTGAAGGTTGATACACCTCTGCCTTACTTGAATGGTGTGTTCCTTTGTCTTTCCCATGTTGAAGAGTGGATAAGAGAAATGGCCTCTGTGTCATGTCATATTTCTACCCCAGGGATATAGGAAGTGATGAATTACTAATTAAATGTTCCTTGATACTCTGATCAACTTTGTAAACTACTGTAGAAATGACAGAAATACTTCAATTACATTTAATTTCTAGGAATTGCTACTGGTGCCAATAATTGTGGAACAGGTTATTTTATGAAAAATAATTTTTTCTTAGTTAGGGATTTTTTTTCCCTTAAAATTCACTTGAGTTGAAGGTTACGTTTTCTACAATTTTCAGTGTGAGAGTATGCTTCTCCAATTAAAATTGAATTTTTTTTAAGGCTTTTAACACAACTTAACCAGGGATGCCAATAATTATGGAGGGCGCTGTATCCCACAATCCAGAAATCAGAGATCATCTTTTATCTTTGCTCTTTTCTGTTTGGCTTCTTGTTAATTTGACCTATTTTAGTGTCTGTTTGCCCCAACTCTTTGGAAGTGCTCATTGCCACCCATTTCTGTTTGGCTTCGACTGTTGAGTAGAAGTATGCATTTTCTCTGTATATTATATTTTCGAATATCTTAAACATGATTTTTTTGTTTTGTTCTGCTGGCTATATCTGTCTTTACAGACTCTGGAAACTTTGACTTCCACCGAGCTTGACACCTTTCTGTATTAATGTTGCCTGTGCCTTTTCTTCCTTGTTCAGCGTTTGATATTTTCACTGTAAAAACTCAGACGGTATTGCTTTCAAACCACATTTTTTGAGCACATTATCATCTTCATGAATGGAGAATCCGTTTCCAAAACAGTACTCAAAGGGCCCATCATTTCAGAGAAGCAGTCCAAAGTCATGGTCCATGCCTTGATTGCTTGGTGAATGGTCTGGGTAGCGCTTGATTTGGAATTGCATGTATTTTGATATTTCAGCTCTGAAGGCGTACTCTTCAGCAGCCAGTTCCACTGCATAATAAATCTAGTCTGGGTGCTTTGATTAGACTGCAAATGCCAGCAGAATTGGTTGTAATGAGAAGTTTTTCCACTGTCCCACAGGACCAATGAGGCCATCCTGCTGGCCTTATATGAAGCTGTACATCTGAACCGAAACTTCATCACCGTACTCGCACAGGTGGGCATGGAGATTAAACGCACATGACCTAGGTAGCTCTTTGCGCAAGATCACAAATGCAGCGTCGTGTGTGATTAAAATTCTCTAAATATTACAATGCTCTCAATGGGTAATTGGAAGCAATAGAGCTCTGGCACACTTTAAGAGAAATATCATTATTGTGTGAAGCTGCTCGATATTGGATTAATTATTGTGTTTCAGTTTAATTTAATCTCCCTGCCAATATATTGACTGTGCCTGTCCCGCTCAATTAACTACTGGGAATTTTCTTTGAGAATAACTTATTTTGTGCAGTTTTTCTGTTTTGAGTTGGTGTGGGGTGGCGAGAGAGAATCTGTGCGTGGTGCTGTAGACGTAGTAATGGATGATTACAGACAAATAACCAAGAACGACAGCTGCAGTTTTTAAAAGCTATGGAGAAGGTGCACAGAGCATGAAGTAACGAGGAACGAGCAACATGTTTTTATCCTAAATTAAGATAATGAATCTGTTGCTTGTGTTCTTCAGGAGGAAGTAAAGTTGGCTTGGAAGATATTTCTGCCCTCAGGTCTCATTATTCAGCTTTGCGGGCCAGCTGTGGGACTTTGGGATCGAAGTAGATTCATTTGCTTTATCCAATTTACCTGTTTAATCTGGCATGTCTTTAATGCAGAGTCACCCTGAGATTGATATTTCATCCACGCCCACGACACCAGTCCAGACCACACCGACTACACCTCTAGGCACCACTCCGCCCTCCCTTGACAGTAAGTAGCTCCTCCCACATTTTGAGCATCATTTTCAGACTGCTGCAAACCATTTCCAGCCTGCTTTCTAAATGCTGATTTTAAAAAAAAAAAAAAAGGTTTCTGTCCTCATTTACCTCATTTTCATTAAATGCCAGGCAGTGGAAATGTGCAAAATCTATTCAGCTGCTGATTGAATGACTTTTGCACGTTTGCTATATAGTCCTCCTATTATATTTATATCCCCGAACGCCGAATGGCGTTCCGGGGATATTATGTTTTTGGTCCGGCCGCTGCCGCCGCCGCAGCACTGCATGTTAAGGCGATAACTTCAGTAATTTTTCAATTATAAATTTCACATTTTGCATATAAGTAAGTATCATAAAGAGGGAGAACTGATTCGATTTTGGACAATTTACAATTTCTAGATTGGCCGCCAGGGGCCAAAAACTGAAAAAATCACTGTTTTTATCATATCTCGGGAAATATTTGTCCGATTGACCTCAAATCAAGTGCAAATGAAAGGTCATGACCTGAGTATGTGTCTTACGATGACATTATACCTGTTTGGTTCAAAATTTTGACACAAGGTGGAGCTTTGTCACATAAAATTCACCATTTTTGCAATATCTTTGGAACTATTTCTCCAATTGACATGGAGCTATGTGCAACTGCAAGGTCATGACCTCACAACGTGTCACATGATGACATCATACCTGTATGGTTCAATATTTTGCCACCAGGTGGCGCTTTGTGATGGAAAATGATCATTTTGGCCATATCTTCAGAACCATTTGTCAGATTGACCTGAATTTAAGTTCAAATGCAAGTCAAGCTTTATTCAAGGATTGGGGAATTGGAGGATTGGGGGGCGTTCGGGAATATACCCCCAGCCATCGCCTCCGACGGCATAAACCTAGTTTCTGTTAGGAAGAATGAAAAATTGATGTCTTTCAGAGGCAGAATTCTTTTTGGGTTGCATATACATTGAAATCTGTGAAGAAGACTTCTTTGCATTTACTGTATGTTTTTACTTATGTGCGTTACGTTAGATTTGTTTGTTGGATTTTCATTAATCCTAGCAGTGATATGTCTGGGCTTATACACCCTGCATCAGTGTTTATGTGGCTCAGAGTGAGGAGTGAGGTGTACCCACAAGGTATATCCACATATCCATTGTTTTCGACTCTGTCTCCATTCCTCATCCAGTTTCTCCAATCAGCCTGCTCCCTGGTGACCTGCTGTTGAATTTGACTGGAGGCTTGTCACACCTCGCAAATCTGCTGGTTCTGAGACTCCCTCTGACTTTCTGTCGATGTCTCCGCCAAAAAATCCCGCAGAGCTCCCAAGCAAACTCTCGTCCCGCCAACCGGCCCCAAAAATCGAAAGAATCAAAAATGTTTTCCGGAAAGAAGCTTGAGCTTTTTTAGAGAATATTCATCTGCATGAAATATTTTAGAGTGTGTGTTTTGATAAAAAATTAAACAGGGAAGTGAGGGCCTGTAAAATGAGCCCCTCGGGAGCAGACTGGGAGGGATGTGGGAAGATTTTCCCTTCTCTGTGTGTGGGGCTGATAAAAGCCCTTTCACATGTTTGCTCTCATCCAGGGTGCTAATAATTATTCCCTGACACAAAGTGGCAGGAGGATATGAGAATGAGTTTGGTCCCTCTGCAAGTTTGTCCGCATGTCAGTCCATCTGCCCCCCTTCTTTTCTGGGCCAGGATCTCGAAGCCATTCAACATGTTTCCAAAAAACCTACTATGTAGATCCATCTAATTGTGTAGATGTGCCTTTTCATACTTCAGCCAGTCTTCCTTTTCATCTCTCCGTCCCTCAGCGGCGTTTCTTTTCCACGTCAGAACATCAAAATTCTGCAATATTTTCCAACAGAATTTAACATCGATACATCTTATTGGGTGGTTGCGCCTTTTCATACTTTGGTCTGTCCTCAATTTTCGGAAAATGCTTTCTGATGTTTCCTGAATTTTTTTTTGAATAATAACCATTCTGTGGCAGGAGATCTGAGTATTTCATGCTTATAATTAGATACGTTGTTGTGAAAAATGAATTGTGTCTTCTCCTTGATTTAATATCCATCTGTGTTATTTCACTGGCTTTCGAAAAAGAAAATGTCAGCCCCGCATAATTTCAGCACTTTCACAGGCTTCTCCTGCGAGGTGACCATTTCTGCATTATTCAGCTGCGCAGGAAGGAGAAAATGTGCCTTTACAGTATCTGTTATTTATTTTTTATGTCCAGTATCTGTTATTTATTTATTTTTTGTTTGTCTGTTCAGTTATTTATTATCTCTGCCATAGAGGTTATGTTTTCACCAGTGTTTGTCTTTTTCTCTGTCTGTTAACAGGGTAACTCAAAAATTTATGAACAGTTTGGTATGAAATTTGGTAGGATGGTAGGTGGTAGTCCGAGGATGAGTTGATTCAATTTTGGAAGTGATCCAGAACATGTTCTGGATTCTAGACCCTAAAGAAGTGAAAATATACCTGAATAGAATGATTGTCTCTTATGTTATTAACAGATTTTTCTAACATTTCAGTGTTAAACAGAATCTACTGAAATTCAAAATTGATTTTAGTTGTTGGTGACATGGATAATATTCTTGTGGATCCAGAACCAATGGTACTGACGTACGGTGTGGCGGAGGTAGGCGCTCGACCGAGTGCCCCTCTACTGTAGTTTGTTATTTTGTTTGTTTGTTTAGTTTTCCTTAAACCTTCAAAATGGATTTAATTCATCTTGATTTTGGTCCTTTTTCTCATAGAGATGGGTAAATTAGCCCGACCTCTGAGTGAAATTCACTCTGGTCCTAATGCCAAGGCCCTGTTTCACAGGTCTCTGAGTAAGAGTTGGCTGGAAAGTTAGGCCAAGTCCTCTCTCTGCAACCTGGAACATGGATATCAGTAAAAAGACCTGTTCCAGGCTCTACTCAGTGCAGCTATCTAGCTAACTCAGTGGTGCTGCTCTGTAAAATTCCTCCCCGTACTCCATTTCGCAGATTTTTAGTAGGCCTTCAGGAAATCAGCGACAACCTCAGCTACAGCGTGAAGTGGTCGCACAGCATCACATAACATTCCTCCCGTCTTGTCCAGTGCAATGTAGAAGATTGCATGCAGTAGGAATCTCAAGTGTAGTGGCTCTGCCCTGAACTTCTCTCGCAAAAGAGTACATTTTGTAATTGGAATGAAATTTATGACCAGATCAATACAGCGCCTGTGATCTCTGCCCTTACCCCCTCTGCCAAGATTCTTATACTAAAACCACTGGATGGCTTACTGTGTAAGGACAGCTATTTTAACTTGGCTGGAAGTCACTCAACATTTACAGAGAGCACAAGGTGCGAAAGCCCTATTTCTCGAGTCCCTGGAAGTTGGAAAAGACGGGGGATGCAGAGTTTACGCTCGGGACGGCTGAAGCTGTAAAATATTGGGATGAAAAACACTCTACACTCAGAGCTTTCTTTTCTACGTAAGTGAGCTGTGGTGCGGAGACCAAAATGTGGGAAATATTCCACAGTAACTACAGGTTTCATGAACTATAATGTGCGCATAATCGACTAATCCCATCCATCACGGTCTCACAACATTTTTGACGTGACATTGCACCAAGTACTAAGCTGAGGTCTTGAAGGAGTGTTAGTTTTGAAGTTGAGTAAGTATGGAGGACTCTGGAGAGTCTTTGAAACACTCACCAGCTGACAATTAAAGTTCTGTTTTTTTTAAGGTGAGTAAAATTACGTCTCTGAGAAACGCCTCATAAAAAATCGTTTACGAAAGAATGTTCAGTTGTTTTGGCTGCGCGGGTGAAACACTGGTGTGATGACTTTTCCTCGGCTCTCGGTCTGGAATGGAGTCCTTGAATCATTGGCTGCTGTTCCCACTAGCCCTACACTGTGGAGCATTACTGACTGTAGCGTTGTCCGTGGAGGATGAAGCTCAGCCCTTGTATCATTGTCCAGAGAAACCCCAACTGGAAAATCAAACAGGTGTGGTACATCTGCACCAGCTCCCCAAAAAACAGTCTATATCCATCCAGCGAATGGTTGGCTGGTAGATTGTGTAGTAGAAAGAACTGACCCTTTTTATCCAGGTTCCTCCGTAGATATAGCTTCAGATTATCCAGATGAAATAGGATCATCCAATGCAGTCAAGCATTTCCCAGTTGTGGGTACATCATCAGAATTTGCACTGATCAGACCCTGTAATCAGTGAGGCACTCACAGGCTCAACTCATGCTGTTCTCTCTTTTCACTGCTGCAGTGATGAATTCTCCTGAGCTTCCTCTAGACCCCAACCTCCAGACCAGCAACCTACTCATCACCTTCCTCAAATACTCCTCTATCGTCATGCAGGACACCAAAGGCAAGAGCCGCCACCTCCTATTCTCCAGTTCTCATAACATTACACTGCCGGGTTTCCAAGTATTACCAATAGGAACAATCTCATGTACCCTATTTGGGATCTTTGCAGCAGAAGGTTTGTATAGTCTTGCTTTAGTTGTTAGTGCTGTGGTAATGAAAGCCCAGGGTTTTAGTGCCCATATATTTGTGTCAAAGGGACAAAATTTGTTATTGGTCCAATAGCGAGCAAGCAAGAATGCTAAGGTAAAGTACAAAAATCGACAATAATACCGATTGTAAATATTTTCTGAAATGTTTTTTTTTTTTTGTTCAGTTTTTTACATTTGATTGCAAAGCCTTAGCTGCAGTAACTCCTGTGTACTTACAACACACTCAGTTCCCGTTTCATTCTGTAATCATGCATTTATGCGAGTATGGTTGAAGTTCTTGTTGCATTACTTGTGGCAGCACCTGAACATGTCTTGAATTCAGTTGCAAAATCATGTTGCGCATTGGCATTTAACAGTTAAATTTTGGCATTGAAATGGCAAAAAAGAAACCATATCTCTGGAAAAAAATTTTTGTTGATGACTGAGAATAATTGAAAAGTCTTTGAAGAGAAAACTAAAGTGGGTCTAATCAGGAGTGAATTAGAAGTGAAGGGCCTGAATTGGACATGATGACAGGTACTTCACAGTCTCTTGAAAAAGTCCTCGACTTGTGCTTTCTCAGAAAATTACAGGATTTTAAGACGTCAAAGGTTTGGCTTGGATATCGGACTTTTCTCAGCCTTATAATTGCCACCTTCACTCTCATTGTAAAAACTCAGGAACTGCCTGCAAAGCTCTCTGACCCACACATTATGTTGCCCCGGAGTTTGGAGACTATGAAGAAAATGCTGATATTTCTCCATAAAGACACAAAAATTTTTGTCCTTCAATAAACGTGTCAATTGTTAAATTATAAATTTAAAGTGGAGCACAAAGCCAAATGTGTCCGAAACATTATGCAGCTAACTAAAAACTAGCCTCTACAAGATGTGCGGGTATTTTTTTGCTAATGGAAGCCTTTGATGGTTTCCACTTGAGAATAAAAGTGAGTAATGGACAGCGTGGGCTGGAGTTATAAAAGATCCCTGCGTGAAGCTCACAGGTAGCTGGACTCAGATCTGGCACCTGGGTGGAATCCTAGGGTGTAGATTTTAGAGCGCCAACGCTTACGCCAACGCACTGAGCTCTGACGCCTGGGCGAATTCTCCCGCAGACACACACGCACACACACTGTCACACATACACGTGTCAGCATGCGCTCAGCGATGCGCATCTACATCTCTACACAGAACATTCGCACCTCTGCTACCGACACATACACACATGAAAAATAGAGACGCTTGCTTGCGTAATTTACAGGAATCCTTTCAGCACTTCTACGCCTTTACAAAGAGTGTGCAGGGTAGGGTATGTATGAATTGTCATCTCTAAGTGAATGAAAGTCATTGATTGCTGAGTGGCTAAATGGACAGTGTTGAAGAAGCCTCCACAAAGTGTGCTGCTAAAGGGTAAGAGAGAGGCAGGTCCGCTGGGAGCGGGCCTGTGAGATCACCACAGCGTTCAATGTTCACGACTCATCGTGATGTTCACTAACTCGCGTGCACGCACATACAAAAACCCACAAACACACAAATATCACACGCAGAGTGCTCTGAGCATTCACACCATCCAAACAGAAACACGCAATCCGTCTGACATTGTAATTCTGCAGGTGCTCTCCAGGTCAGGTGGCATCTTTTGACATTCCTCCGCGTATTGGCAGCTTTAAGTGGCTCTCGGAGCTGTTTCTGATGCACCCACAAGTAGGGGCTTCGGTCTGTCATCTGCAGAATTACTTATGTACAATAAAACTGCGATTGAGTCATTTAGAATGCACCCAGTGTGGTTTTCCTAATCTCATTCAAATCGCCTGACACACAAATCACTGAAATTGGATTTATTTGGATGTGCATTGCTATTCAAGAGCAGCACTGAGTTGACTTTTGAAGAGTGGAGTGACCCAGTTGAGTTTATATCTATGGAAGGTTCTGTTCTGAGGAGTGCATGTCAGGTATTGACCTTATGGGTCGTGGGTTTCTGGAATTTTACCCTGCACCAATTGGTGCAATTGAAGTGAATCTGTATTCATAGAATTTGTTGAAGAAGTGGACTGAGAAATGCTGGAGTCGGTACTTGCGGTCACATGCCCCTGCTCTCCCCCTCCGTCTCTCTCTCTCTCTCTCTCTCTCTCTCTCTCTCTCTCTCTTCCTCCCTCTCTCTCTCTCCCCCACTCTCTCTTCCTCCCTCCCCGCCGTCTCTCTCTCTCTCTCTCTCTCTCTCTCTCTATAGATGAGCACAGACTCAACAGTGCGAGACTATGCCTCATCATCCTCACTTGCATTGCAGAGGTACACACTCCCCAACTACCCGCACCTCATGTACACTCTATTCACATTACACTGATTTTGTAGTGCAAATTACAATACAAGAAAGCTTGCATGTGTTGACCTTGAATTGTAATAGTAATTATACCAGACCTAGGCTAATTACTGGAGTAGTGAGTGCGTACACCCAAACGGGAGTATATCTTCAAAACACAAATTAAGTTTCATTGGCCTGACTTGGCACCAAAATACAACTCGAGCGGATAACAGCCATGTTTAACCGCACAGATCTTGAACGCTTCTGTACAGTAGTCATATAAGATGTGTGTACTAGGGGCTAAGAGAGGTGAGGTTGGCCTGCCTGATTTGGTTTAGTGATGATAGGAAATGATTCTCCTAACTTCTGTGGGTTAACTTCTCCTGCCCTTCTCTGTCTTTGCAGGATCAGTACGCGAACGCCTTCCTCCATGATGACAACATGAATTTCAGAGTGAACCTTCACAGAATGGTCAGTGGTCAGGGCAGTTGCACCAAGTTGTCCTTTTTTATTTTTTATTTTTATTCTTCCCGTTGGAGGTCTCAGAATAGCCCTGTCACCTTACGGCTCAATTAAATGATCAAATTAACTGCTAGACATGGTTGCCTAGGGGGAAAAATATCATTCAATAATGAGAAAATCCCCCTCATAGATTAATTCTAGTCAGTACTACAGTGTAGATGAGCCAGTTTGCATGAGTCAATCCCACAAATCTCTTGCTTGAATCAATTACTAGATTCAGCTGAGCCATCTTTAAGCAGTAATCATTTGATCTAGCTTGGGTTGGATTAATGCGAAGTGCACTTTTACAGAATAGCTCTTTCCATTTAAGATGACTTGGCAGTCGTGGCTGAATCCGAGGGTTAATTATGGCTCTGGTTGAGTGAGGTTTCATTAATCCTGGAATGAACAGAGCTACAATGAGCTGTCACTCTCGTTTGAACAAACCAAGAGGGTTTCTCTACCCAGCAGAACATGATTTAAACAAATGGAGCTTCTGATAGTTTATGATGACTATTTTTTTTCTGATTAATTAGTTCTGCCGCACATAATGAAACTGTAAATTGAATTAGCTTTAATTTCCATTCGCAATATCCGCGTTGTGTCTAGTGTTGTGCTCATTAGATTTGCATTCTATAATATTTTCAGGTAATTGCAACTGAAATGACATCTGATATGCGTAAACAGCCTTTGAGCTTACCATCATTCAGAGTGTTCTCTTTACTGTCTCTGAATACCCAAGATTTTATTGTCCATTGCTAGTGGTTAACAGTCCCCCAAATCTCCTGAACCTGACCTTAGCCAATTAGGGAATGAATCCAACTGAATTTAGATGGAGTAGGAAATGGAACAGGGAGAACAGTGGGCACAGTGAGGAGTTTGTCTGTTTCAATCTAGCCTGTGGCCTTTCTGTTTAGAGGGAGCATGTTCTCCCCGTGTTTGAGTGGGTTCCATCAAGGTTCTTCTTTTTTCCTCCCAAGGTCCAAAGACATGCATGCCAAGCTATTAGGAGACACTCTACTGGTCAATATGTCCATTGTTTGAGTGTGTGAGTGAATGGTGTGTGATCGCTGCAGTGGATTGGTAGTTTGTCCAAGGTGTTGTTCCTGCCTCTCCCTCACTGTATGCTGGGATTCAGCTCCAAAGCAGGAATAAGCAGGTTATGCTGGCACTACGCTTCAGAGAAAGTAGGACTTTTGGAACAAAAAGGCAACTTGTAAGATGCAAAACGCAGTATTTCCTGTTCGAACGGTGTTGTTCGTGCAAGACGCCCCAACCAGATGTTGTCTTGCGTCTTTTCTATTTCTCATACCTCCCCTTGACAGTGATTGGTTCTGATGTCACTTGGCTAGTCGCATCAACACTGAGCCCAGAGGTCAGGGTTAGCGTTCAAGCAGAGCTCATTCCTTCCTTCTTGTGCCATTGTGAATACACGGTGCCAGTCATCATGTTCCCATGTGTTCACATTGTCAGTAACTATGTAATTGTGTCTGTTTTGCCGTCATGTG
Organism: Gymnothorax reevesii; assembly: GCA_029721435.1. NCBI lineage: Eukaryota > Metazoa > Chordata > Actinopteri > Anguilliformes > Muraenidae > Gymnothorax > Gymnothorax reevesii. The sequence continues at coordinate 67,653,807 of CM056582.1, forward strand.
TTTGAGTTTGATTCAAGGATTAATGGGGTTAGTCCAAGGTGACTAACGGGATTCTAGTGTAAGGCTCTCATCAGACGACTCGTGTTCAGTCAGCGCCCTCTACCGGCATGGAGTAGCATAACACGAACTGCAGTTCTTGCGCAGTTTAATGCTTGCAACTTTCTCGGACATGTTCGCTGGGGTGTACTTGCGTCGTTTCGTCTTGCGTCCTTTGAAGTATGCTGCTCGCTTTAGACGATTATGGATAGAAAAGAAGTGGGTGATGCGATGACTCAGAAATAAAACCAGATTGAAGCAAAGACTAAACACAGCAACATACAACCTGCGCCTTCAGATTGGTTACATATGGAGTGTGAGGTATCGTTCAGGAACCAGTCGCGAGAACACATGATTGTATATGAGGAGATTTTATTGAGCGAGAAGGGTAACCCCCGCAGGGCAGAAGGCAAAAGTACACAATACAAAAGTCAAAATCCAGGAGGGCAGAATCAAAGTTGAAAACCAGGGCAGCAAACACAGAACTCGTAGTCAGGCAAAAACAGATTCAGTTCACTGGCACAGGTTTGTCAGAGAAGCAAAAATCAAAAACCAGTGGGCGTATCCAAATCGTTACCAGGGCAGCAATCCCAAAAATCGTAGTCAGGCAAAAAGGGTTCGTAAACACAGATGCAACAGTAATCCAGGAAATACAGAGCCAAAATCGAAGGTGGGACGGTCCTGTCAGAAGAGTAACACAATGAGTACAAGGCGGAATACAATAGCAGCACAGGTAAACACGAGAAACGTTCTGACAAGGGAGTTCTGTGAAGAGACACCTAATATACACTCCAGGGAGATCACATGGTACACAGAACACAGGTGCAGGAAATGAGAGTAATTACAAAGAGTGGAAGAAGAGGGAGAACCTAATCACATAAAGTAGGCAAAAGCCAAAACGCGGACAGGGATCACAAGACAATCCTGTTGACAAACATACGGCTCCAGTCAAGGAGTTATAACGTGCATAGATAATGAAAGAAAGGACAGCGCGAAACAGGTGTGGAATATCCACTGAAATGCAGCAGAGAAGATTTGGGAAAGACAAGAGAAGCAAATGAGATGTGAAGGAAGGTTGAAATCCAGAAACCATTAAATCACCCGAAAGAGTGGCACGCAATACTGGGGCTGTGAGCAATGACAAGACAAGAGACCAGACGGGGGAGACAAAGTGGAATACATGGGAGAAAGAAAAACATGGACCAGAATGAAACTATGGTAAAATGTAAAACATGGAAAGACTAAACTAAGACGATACATAAACAAATCTAGGTACCAAATCACAATACACATATCAAAGAATATTCAGGCAAATGCAAGGATTCAAAAACGAATAAGGTAGAATATAAAAATATGGTAAAGCAGAACATGAACATGGCGGGACAGATCAGAATCATAACATGCAGTGCCCCATATCACTTCTATGTAAACGACTATCTACCTCTTCCCTCTGATTCGCCACTCTTGTCAACCCTCTCAGGATCAATAATAACCTCTCACCTCCCCCCAAGCCCCCGACTGGGCCGGCTGGTCATAAAAAGTAATGAACAGAGCGAAACGTGGTCTGTCTTTTTAAACAAAGCAGGATTGTTTTAGCCTCCTGGAACGTGCCAAGGGATTATTATGGAGCATCGATCAGCCTTCCCTACAGCCGGAGAAATCCTTCAGCTTTCTATTCAAGGAGAGCAGTGTTGATGCTTCGAGAGCGGCTGTCTTTTTCTCTTTTCTGTGACAAATGGAGACAAGCATTTAAACTGTTCTAAATCTGAGATTAAAAAAAGCCTGTAGAAGAGTAGATGCTCCTTATTTTTATGCCATTTGGAATGGAGTGCATTTACCTTGTGTTTTTCCTGAACTGAAGCCATGTGTTCTTGGTCAGAACATAATGAGGTTCAGTGTACGGAAAATGGGAGGCGAACGGCCAAAACCAGAAGCTGCAGTTCGATAAACATCTTTGCTTCTTAGCTGCTTCTGTCTTCAGATTAACCAGGCTAATCTTCAAAGGTTGTCGGGCACCTGATGGCATTAAATATTTAACTCCGGAACCCTTGAATGTTTGTATGGTGCACCTCAAACGGATATTTAGATGCCCACTTGACACCTGCCTTCGAAAATAACAAAGCAAAATGATAAATCTGTGTCACGATGAAAGGAACGGAATCCAGCAGGAAACAGCGGAGTGTCAATTTGATGCCAAGGGTCAGTGTGAACGTTTCCCGGCTGAGTGCTGCGAAAAACTTCCTTGGGGCAAACAAACAGGATTCAGTCAAATCAAGCGAGGCGAGGGTCTTTCACAAAATTTATCCAATCAGTAAATAAATGAACAGGGCTGGGCAAAAATCTGAAGTCAAATGAAGTGATCGAACATGCTTGGTCAAAGACACAAAGCCAATCACCAAACGATAGATCTGAAGAACTAGTCTCCTCTGTTACCGTGTGAAAGCTGGTCAAACTGAGAACCAGAGATGTCCAATCATGGGTAGACTATTAAAAGATGGTACCTAGTGCTGCAAAGATATCCTGTGCAATGATTATAAACGTATAAAGGGATGTAATGGTGCATTATTGTCATTGGTGCTTTGAGGGGTTATGGTAGGTTTGAGTAATGTTTCGACTCACTTGTTGGGCTGCTGACTGTAGATTTTTGTCCCCCGCCACAAAGTGGTCTGGGAGATATAGGAATGAAGTTCGTCTGTCCTTCCATCTGTCCGTCCATCCGTCACATTTCCAGTCCAGACAAGTTTTCTCAAAAACTAAACAACCGACATTAATTAAATTTTGAAGAGACGTCATGCTTCTGATGATCTATTGAAAATGACTGGCGTAGGTGAATTATTTGGCCCTTGTCACGGCCCTTGTCATCGGTTTTTTACCCCTCAGCCCTCAAGGCTGACGGGGTATTGCTATCCTTGTGCGGGCGGGCGGGCATCTCCAAAAACTTCGACATCGGGCTGAGGGGTATTCCGTGCATTGCACGCCTATTTTCTACTAGGTGCATAGGACATTCAATCTTGACAGCTTTTCTCAGAAACTGTCAGACAGATCAGTGAAACTTTGTGCAATTATTTGTCTGATAATTTTCTAGAACGAGCTTGAAAATTAATGATGCAGGTCAATATCTTAGTTAGTTAGGAGTTATTGCCCTTGTCATTGGTTATGGACTTAGTGCATAGGACATTCTATCTGGACTGCATTTGTCTGAAACTATCAAAGGCAAATTAGCGAAACTTTGAACAGTTATTTTACTGATAATCTTGAAGAATGAGTTTCAAAATGTATGCCACAGGTCAGTTATTTATGGAGGTATAGCCCTTGTCCATAGGGTTTTTATAGCCTATTTCCCTTCCAAGTGCCACTTTTTTCACTCAATACCGAGAGTAATTTTGAATAACGTTGATTTAAATTAAGCAAACGAGTCCAGATGAATGATGGTCTTCTTGCCTAATCGGGGAGAATAAGCAACACCCGTTGAGTGTGGAGTGCTCTCGAGTGAACATTTTGTTAATCATGAAAATGACTGAGAACAGGTCAGGACTAATAATTGTTTGAAACGGTTGTTTTGTCCACCGCAGTTCTCAGTTCTACAGAATTTACCCCATGATTTCATTGCTGTTAGATCGCATATGGAGGGAAACCGCGTCTTCTGTTACCAATTACAATAATTGGAAAACGCGTTAATAAAGAAAAATAATTGAGAACTAGCCAGGACTATCCTAATTGTCATAAAGGGACGTGTTTATGCCATCCCAATTCCCATTTCTAGCCCTGCTACTGGTTTCATTTGGTCTTGTTTCATTAGAACAATTGAAACGATCATGAAACACATACATTGTTTCTTTTCCCTGAGTAAAGTGAAGCACGAGAATTCCGGAGTCATAATAGCTTTCCATGTTGTTTGTGGTGAGGTCCACCTTTACGCAAGACTGAAACTTCAATGCACAAGGATTTTAATTCCGTGTGAGAATCTCATAAATACGCTTTCATTGAATAATTACGGACTACGGTGAATAAGCCTAAAAAATGTGTAAGACCTACTTCGAATGCTTGAGACTTGGCATCTCTGAGATCCGTTCTCTTGCTTACTCCCCACTTACTCGTGTTTACTCCCGGCGCAGGTAGCCCACTGTCCAGCCCCGCTGTACGGCTTCAGTGTTGATGTCTATGAAAGGGTGCTGTGAAGACGAGCTGACTAGTGAGCTTGTGATTACGTTGCTTTGTTAGTTACTAGTATCTTTAATCTTTGTTTTTGTTGATTATGACATTCAAGTTTGCATTTGTGTTTGTTTCTGAAACACTGGCCATATCCTGCTCCTAGTCACCGGGGACTACTTGGACTTCGCTACGGCACATATCCGAAAGCGAAACCCAAACATAAACACAAGCGACCGGTCCATGCGAGTATGAAGTTGCCATAAAGTCGCTTACTATGTTCGAAGTACAAAATTAGCATTCATTTTGTGAAGTATACAATGCAAGAATGCGTAAAACGACTGTACACGCGTTTACGACTAATGCAAACTTTTCGTTTTGCAATCCCAGATGAGATCAGAGCTTGGTTCGCGGAAAGGTTAAAAACCCACAAAATCCGGACAGTTTGTGTAAATCATTTCATAGGGTATGTAGAAAATGTATCGATAAGAATATTCGTCCCAAATACGATAACTATAACTTGTCTTTCTTTCACAAATTGGCTGTTGAAGTAAGGGGTGAAGCAAGTCATTTTCTGCACTAGCTCCGGTACAACTTACTTTTCATACGTGGCAGCCGATTAGCCAATCGCTCGCGAGTTTTAAGGACTGGTCTCGAAGTGTCTAGTTTCTTCATTTTTTTGCCAATATGACATACAATTACGAAAGTTAAATGCTGGATTCGTGAATTACAGGCAATAATACAAGTCTACAGTTTTTATTTTTTTTTAACTTAGCAGTCCTTTAAATATGTTAAAGGGATTAACAAAGTGAATTATGTAGGATTCCTTTGACCAAGTGTTTTGAGTAGAACTTTGGGTCACAAATGGAAGTTGACCAAAGGTAAATTCAGCACTGATATTTGGAAATATTTCTTCACCCAAAGAGTAGTTTCAATGTGGAATAGCTTGGCTGACCATATTGTTGAGGCAAAGACCTTGGGGGGGGGTTCAAGAGCAGGGTTGACTTAAAGCTAGATACCATTGAGTATCTCAAGGGATATATTCACAATTGTATAAAGAAACTGGCGAGCCTAGTTGTGCCGAACGGCCTGTTCTCGCCATTCATGTTATGCTATGTTATGAAATTAAAAAAATTAATTTGCTATTAATTATGAAGAAAACGTTACTTTCTGTTTTACTGAAGGGCTTGTGTCATCTATGTCTTGCGTTTATTGGCATGACTGGTTATTAATTAGTATTAGAACATAATAGGAGTTAAATTGGCTTAGGTATGAGTTGCCGTTGTAAAAAAACCAAATAAAAAATATTTGAGATACAGATATCTTATTGGTGCCGTAAATGAAAAGGGAAAAAAAGGCTGTCTGTAAAAAATGGGGAGGACTAGTAAACCTGGGCCATTACTGGTCTCTGTCTCGTGAAAAAAAAAAATAAAATAAAAAATTTCTATCACTAATATACAAAAAAAGAGTGGTATATTTATGTTAATGGAATGCTGTTTTCATATTTTGGAGACATATATTTGTACCTTGAATTCCTACAGTGCTCTTTATTTTAGATTATGGCACTTTTTATATTAATATTAAAATTTTCATCTTGGTTCATTACTACCAGTATTAATTTCTTTCATTGTAAAAATATTATGTATGATAAAACTCAGTCCTGAATAGTCACACCTGAGCCAGGTGAGTCGCTTAGGTAGAACCAACTAAAACTTAATAATTCCTATTCAGTCACTGAGTTATTACATATTGGCTGTAAGTGGGTCCCAATCGGTAAGTGAAAGTAGTTTTAACACTGCAATGCTACTGTTACTCAACAGCCTTGGTCTTCATTCGGCGATGTTAATTGGTATTAGTACTGTTAGCGAAGTGTTCTCAGAGATGAAAATAAAAGGTTAAAGTGCACATACAGATGTTTTTGTTAAGTTTTATTTTTGCTACACAGTTCTGAAAAATGCTACAGCCTTCAAGAGACTGCATACCATTTTCGCTACACAGTTATTTTTACTTAAAGCCAGCCCTGATTATTGACTTACTGCATAGGACATTAAATCTGGACAGCTTTTCTCAGCACCAATAAAAGGCAAATCAGTGCAACTTTGCATAGTTATTATCCCCCACCACGAAATGGTATGGGGGCTATAGGAACGGGGTTGGTCCATCCATCCGTTGGTCATGCTTTCAGGCTGGACAAGTTTTCCTTAAGACTATACAGCAGGCATTGATGACATTTTGCAGAGACACATACCCAGTGATGATCAAAAGGGAGTTTGAAAATTAATGCCACAGCTCAATTATTTACAGACTTATGTCCCTTGTAATTATTTCCCTACTTGGTGTGTTGGGCATTCAATCTGGACAGCTTCTCATGAAAATTAAGAGAGACAGAATAATTAATCTTTGCGTAATTCTTTAGGTGATACTATTGTAGGATGAGTTTGAAAAATAAGTGCCACAGTTTAAATATTTACAGTTATGGCCTTTGTCATTGAGTTTTATCCCCTGCCATGAATTACTGTGGGGGATATAGTTTTGTTCGTTGGTCCTTGATCGTGGCGGGGGATCGTGATGACCATGTTGTTGCTGTTTTTGGGCTTTCCTGATAGTGTTGTAGAACTTGTTTCTCCATGGTCCACCGGCCTTGACCACACAGAAACTGAGTGGTTTTGAGAATCCCACAATGTGACTCATAATTACCAATATCCAGGAATGAGCAATTCATTCATTAGCACTCTCTGACAACTCATTATGCAACAATAGCTCCACTAGGCACTAGTAGTGCTTTTGGTTAGCTTTCGATCATGCCAAATCAGGGGTAAAAAAAAAAAAAAAATTGCCCAGTTCAAAAACTTTCAGCCTGCTCTATTATTTTTTTGCAACCACCTGCCTCCTCATCTTGGCGCTATTCTTCAGTCAGGAGGTAGAGCTAGAGTTCATACATCATGGAAGCACATGGCTGTACTTGTTTTTTCTGATGCACAGAATATTCCACCACTATTATCATTTTAATGGCATTTTAAAAGATGTTTCCCGGTGCATGCAGTCAGATGCAGAACATACTGTGTGTGTGCCTGTGTGCGTGGGTGCGCGTATGCATATGCGTATTCATGGATAAATATGGAAAAGGCCTGTATGCAATAAAAAAAAAAAAAACTGTGAGATTGAGCATGAGTGAGAGTCTGTGCTTGACGGGGGCCTGTGTTTCCTCTGTGTGTTACAGCCCATGAGACACCGGAAAAAGGCTGCGGACAAGAACATCCCTTCAAGGCCTCTGGTGTGTGCAGTTCTAGGTGAGAGCTGCCCTTGACTTTACAGTTTTGTACAAGCGCTGGCCACTGCTGGAGAGGACTTGGAGCCGCCCAATCCGTCAGTTATTCTGTTTGCTGCTTGAATTTATACTCCTTATCCATCAGTGGTCTGTACTGTATGTCAGTGAAGATGGCCATTTCATGCATGTTTACCTGATATGCTTTTGAAATGTATCGGATGTTATTGACATTCCTCAGACAGACCTTCAACCTGGAAAATACTTGGTTTGATATGAGGAAAAGCAGGTATGAGGCACTTGCTGTGGGGCACGTCTGACTTTTAACTGAGGTGCCGGTGGAATGTATACAGGACACTGCCTATTGAAACGAGGCGGCCCAGCCTTTCAGTGTCGGCTGTTTCAAAAGCTGATGTGGGGTTATAAAACAAATGAAAGGGAAATAAAGCAAAGATTCACGTTGGTTTGTATCACTAATGGCATATTTCTGGACTTGTTCTTAAATGCTTAAATGGTTATCTGCACTTTCAGCTTCACGGACAGCTGAACACGGAAATAATCCAAACATTTCCCTTCATTAAGAACTGAAACTATGAGATTTTTGAGACTTGCCCTTAATGAGATATGAGACTTTCCCTTCTCAGCAACCACTATTCTGCTTCAAATAGTTATGTATAGTTATGATACCTATAAGTATGTGTATCAGCGGACATAAAAACAGCTTAAATGACTCCCTAAAATTAAATTAATAACAAAAGCATGGCCATGGCCCTGGGCCCTTGATTCTATTTTAAAGTGGGGAGCAGTGTTGATGGGGTGTCTGCTGGTCCTCCCCCAGAAAAATATTTGACATTTAACTCCTGTTCCAGCATTTATGCACCACCTGGCATGACTTATGGTAACATTAGAAATTAAGTTTCAAGACTTGAAATTATCATAATTGTACATTCAATGGAGTCTCCCATTGTCATTGTGCCAAGTGGTTATCTGGGAGCAACAATGAACATAGTAGTGGAATTACTGTGTTCATCATCACTGTATTGAACTAGGCACAACTAAATTTTTTGCACAGCCTGCATTGTATTGGCATAAATAGTTATAGAGCGCCATATTCAGACTTACGTTACAGCTCAACGTGGTTTTCAGTGAAGCGTTGAATAGCCCTAGTGGAAAAAAACGGAACAAAAACACGGCGGCTAGCAAAGATCCTTGGCAGATTTTAAGAGGAAAATTATAAATATGCCCTATCCCAGATAGCAAGCCCCTCCGCTCCGGATCTGCCGCGGCTCTGTGCCGACTCCAGCTGATCTGGCTCATCCAGAGCGGAGGTGCTTGCTATCTGGGATCTTACGTGTACAGTAAAATGAAAAATATTTCACAAAAAAATACACTCATCTACTCCCTCAAACGTGACCTCTTCTTTGGTCCGGCATCAATGAAAGGCCTGCCGATGACTGCACTTGCACTGCCGTCATGACCGTAGGTGCCTTAACAATGAAGCATGTGAAGTGAAGTTCTGTGATTGCTCAAGCTGTCTGCTGAGCGCCCACTAGTGGTGGCTGACGCAGTGTCTTGTGGGTTGTCTTTGAAGTGAAGTAACTATGCCTCACCCATTGCCAGTCACCACAACATGGGTCTAAAAAAAAAAAACTGGTGAATTATTCAATTAATTGAATTCCAGTCAGGACCCTTTGGAAGGCGGGGCTGGCTTTAATTGAAGCAGGTGAAATGTGGCTAGAGCCACTAATGCAGCGATTTTTGGCTGAAATCTGTCAGGAGGAGTATATACTGATCGGCCAATTCAGAGATAGAACTTTATATTTGCGAACAATGTTTTGTCAATTCAAATAATTTAGTTTATTTTGACAAGGTGACTGAAAATGGTTAACTGATTGTGGGCGCCTTACTGTTGGCATAGGCCCACTTCAAACAGAGAGATTCAGTGATGCATGAAAAAATAATAAATGAGAGGTTTTCTTCTAAATGGAAAGGGACGATTGCAATATATAGAGGAGAAGCACTTTGCTATGATCAGACAATCAATCATTTTCTGATCTTTGGCTATTTGTGTGATGAAACCTGCAGTTGATGAAGAATTCCCATTCTACAGGTCAGACAGAATCTTTTATCTTCAAACAGTCGTAGCCAATAAGAAGCGCAGTTTATTTTTCTCTCTGACTTGTATTTCTAAGGGAAGAATGGTGGTGCTTACATGTCATAGATCAGTATGACTGAGTTTTCTCTCTTTTCTTTCTCTCTACATCCCTTCTCGTTGCATCCCTCTTTCCTCTATCCCTGACCCTTTCTTCCCTCTTCTCACCACTCTTTCCTTCATCCCTTTGTCAGATCTGATGGTGGAGTTCATCATCACACACATGATGAAGGAGTTCCCCATGGACCTCTACACGTAAGAACGATCTGTCACAAGCCTAGCCCTGCGATCCAATCAAATCTCATCATTCATCATGGCTAGTCTACTGCATTTTTTTTTTTACTTGTATTTGTGCATGGGAAGAATTATCTGCTGTTTGCCTCAAACACTCCATATATCAGAATTAATTACAGGACAGGCATTCACTCCATCAGATATTTGTGAAGCTGTGAATGCATTAACTTCAAAAATACTGAGAGCTCTATTTATTTACTTTGTCAAAATGAGTAAGTATTTTTCTAAGATGGGATGCAAATGAGTGCCGTGCGGCTGAGTATTAGTCAGCCATATTTTTAGCTGGACAGATTAAGGATCGAGGCGATAGGGGCCCCTCCACAGGACTACATACATTTTTCAGTTGTTGACTACTGATATGAATTACTGATGTCCTGGAATATTCTGCAATTTTTTTCTCATACAGATGAAGGAGTCAAGGGGATTTTTTTCCTCCTCCTATTTCAATCCTCAGATTGATTTTTATGACACTAATTATTGAAAGAATTGAGTCAACAGTTGTGATTGCATCTTATGTCTATGACAGCCCCACCGGCCATTTATATTTGTAACTGTTTTAACAGTCCCCTGTCAGCAGTTTTTGTTCTGGGCAGACATCCCTGTAGTCACTCAATCTGAACAATCCCAGTCCTCCATTTTAGGGAAACTCATTTACCGTAATTCATTTGTGGCAGAAAAATCACAACGGAAGGAGCACAGACACACTTTATATTTGTAAATACATCAAAGTGACAATAAAGGCCTAGAAACTTTTGGGAAGTTTGTACAAGCTTTGTTTTCGAAGTGTCTTTTTTTTTTTTTTTTTGCTGTTTCTGTGGGAGAGTGCATCATTGGCTTTTTTTTTTTCCTTGAGTGCTTTGTTTTTGTTCTTGGATGAGCCTGGAATGGCTACCGGCTGAGTTGGCTCAAAACTAGTGCATCTCTCTGTGGGTTTAGCCTTGTGCTTGTCTGGCTGTCTGTCCTTGTTTTGGGAACATCTCTTTGTGTGTGGCATCTACAGTTTTGTGGGTAGCTGCATTTATATGGGTGTGTGTGCCCGCTTGTGTGTTTGTGTCTGTCCCTCCCTCTGTGCGTCTGCGGTCATAACTGTGTGTCCCGGCAGGCGCTGTGTGCAGGTGATACACAAGCTCATCTGCTACCAGAAGAAGTGCAGGATCAGGCTGCATTACACATGGAGGGAGCTCTGGTCAGGTGAGGCATCATGACCTCCTCAGTTACAGTATTTATCTATCTGAACATTGTTCTGAATATTGACGTGTAAAGCCCCCTTGGTAGTATTATATCTCCGAAATACGGGTTTCGGGGATTTCATAGTTTCGCCCCACCCACCGCCGTGTCTGCAGATTTTAGCCATTAGCGAGATAACTCACAAAATACTTTACATTGGCTTCTCATTTCTAGCTTATGGGTAGATATGGTAGAGAGGATGAACTGACTAGATTTTGGGCAGGTATGCACTCCTTGGTTTGGCACCAGGTGGCGCTGTATATTGAAAAAAAATCAGTTTTTCAACCATATCTCTGGAACAATTACTTACACAGACCTCAAATTTGCCTCATATTGTAGGTCTAGTAAAGGGGAATCTAATTAAGGGGGCTTCGAGGATTGGGGAATTTCAGGGATATACCCCTTGCTGTCGGCTTCCGACAGCGTAGGCCTAGTTTAGGCCAGGGATCATCAAATCACCGTTCTTAAAGGTTTGAGCACTTCTGGTTTTCCACCCTCCCTTTACCTCAGAGTCGGACGTCAAGGCAGTCTGGCCAGTCAGAAGCACAAATTGCTTGGTTAATTGACTGAGAGTAAAGCAAACCTTGGCTGGATTAGGATTACCTAGTCTTGATTTGGATTTGAGATTCAGATTTGATGGTCGCAAACGTCAGCGATTATCTGACTCGTAGCCCTCCTCAATTGGTGCTACTCTCTGGTGGGCTGAAATGGCACTGCTTTCTGGGGAAAAAAAGGTATGTTAGAAGTTTCTTATATGCTCAAAATTTGTCTTTATGTAACATAAAGGTTCAGTTTTCTACTATTTTTATTAACTTCAGTGTATCCGTTCTCCAAAAACTTCGACATCGGGCTGAGGGGTATTCCGTGCATTGCACGCCTATTTTCTTTCTTAAATTGAGCTTTCTCCTTCGTTCTGTCTCTTCCATTACGACAATTAAGAAAGCAGTGGTTGCAACTTCATTGCCAAATCCATGAGCATGAGCAATGGATCACTGCATTCAACAAGCTACAGTGACTTAGAATGATTCTCATCAACGCAAATTAGAAGCTCAAGTGTTTTCATTAACGTAATTGAAGCAATAATCGTCTGTACTTTTGCTTAGATGAAGTAGTGGTTGATTCCTCTGGGTTTTACAGGGGCCCTGTGTCTCCTGTCTGAATCTCTTCTTGACGTGGGCAAACTGCTACTCTTTGGATGTATTTGCCGATTTAACCTCAGATACCCTGAGCAGATTTAATAAGATGGTAGAAATCCTGCTTTGAAAGTTTGTGTCAGGCTGTATCATGTTGCTGCGTGGAGTGCATCCCGACCTCGTTTGCAGCTCCGATGGTCAGCACCGGCGAATATTATTTTCGTATTTTTTTTTCCTATCCCATAATGAAGTAATGTTCCCTGGCCAATTATATTGAAAAATTGCATAGAAGACAGAACTGCGAGTACGTTGATCAGGCTCTCCCACCGTCGTGCGTTTCGGGGGGGGGGGGGTGTATGGGGTTGGGGGTTGGGGGTGGGGGGTTGGGGGTTTGGCGGTTGGGCGGTTGGATATCAGTTACTGCAGCCGTGCTTCATGCGACGCCGTGTGAAGCAGTAAAATGTAATTTCCTTGGTGGAGTACATGGCAGCAAACATAAGGTGTTGCACAGTTTGTGTTGCTGCCTGTGTCTACTCTGTAGTACCAGAGAACAGGCACCAAACATGCAGTATGTTGCTGTCAGCCACTTGTAGACCACACAAAGTTAATTTTATGCAATGTTTGTCACTCAAAACTAATTTCCTGTTGCCACTAGGTGGCAGTTTGACTGATTGATTCAGTGTGTGCTAGCAGATGTATGTAGGCTGGTACTTCTATCAAATACATGTATGAAGTTTGGAGCAGATTGGACCTTGCTCTGTGGAGCTGCACGCCACTTTGTTTTGTGGCAAAAAATGGAAATTCAGCGCCTCACCACGTTTTTCAACAAGAGCTGAAAAGCATTGCAATTTATTATCGTTTATGCCTTTTTATATGCTGAGCAAAATTGAATTGGATCCGGTTAACCTCGAGGGAGGATTTTTTTTCTTAAAGGACGACCCCTTTAAATGGCAAAAAGTTAATTAAAAATGGCTGATCTCATGTTGGATTTAGGTCACAGCACCGAGGGACTTGTTTTTAAGACCCAAGATATTGTATGTGCCTTCCAAATTTTGTGAATGTGGCTGAAATGTACTGCAAGAGCTCCTCTGTTGAAAGTTTAAGGGCCACACCCTAAGCCCAAGACCCTTATTGGACAACAAAATACACCCCTTCTGATGCGTGTTCCAAGTTTGTGAGTTTCTTTAGCTCCTCAAAAACAGCTTTCGCTGTTAGTCATCATAGAGGTCTTAAGACTTTTCTGACCAAATTAGAGGTGGATGTGGTTTGCTACAAGGCGTGCAAAAAATTATCTTTTCCTGTTGCCAGTACATCATGCTATGACCAGGACTCAATAATGGCATGTAGATGTCTTCAAACCAAGACTGTTATCACACATGTGAAGCTTGGGGGAGATTTGACCATCAACAGTGAAATTACAAACCATTTCCTGTTCTATGGAGAAACATAGTTGGACACAAATTGGACACTTTGCCACTGCCACACTATTCCACAAAAACTTAAATTGTAAGAACTATTCATCATGGAGGTCATTTGTGCGCACTGATCAAGTTTGAAGTGGATTAGAATAAATTCATAGGAGTAATTAAATTTTGACCTCTGTCAATGGCACAAAATGCTCAAAAATGTCACATTAAATTCCTAATGCCTGACGACTTGTTGGGTTTTGGCCCAGAGACTTTAGGGTCATTCCGTGTCAATTCACACACCCTCCCTAGTGAGATCTCTCTGATTTGACTGGGGGGGAAAAAAATCAAAAATTAGTTTTTGTCTCCAAATGAAGGAATTCCAAATTTCGGCTTCCTACCATTAGTCATTTCAGCATTATGGCCCTGGGAAATTTGGGTACCACGCCCACTTATTTCCTGTGCTTAATTTGTAACCATATCTCCAGACCCATAAATTATCTTTTATATGAGCTACAGGGCTAAGAATTGATGAAGTGGTGACTGTTTGCCTCCACTCTTGGAACCAATGCTTACAAATGGGATACTGGTTCCATTGTATACAATATTAACCCTTTAAAAGTGGATTTTCTTTAATGTGAAAATGATTTTTGGGATATTTGAGGGTCCAGGTTGTTGAGATTTGTGTGGTTGAAGGCTTTTTGACAACTTTAAGTCTTGGGATGTTCTCACATGTACCTACCAAATTTTGTACAACAAAGGCTTGTAAATTTTGCCCGACCCAGACTGTGTGTATGACCTGTAAAATATATACTTTTTCATCTCTTCTGATGAATGTGCAAAGTTATTTCTGTTTTAAAGAACCTTTAGCCCATCAAAGATGCAATTCATTTGGAGGAAAAAAAAAATTCTTGCATTACAATAGGTGCTTGAGGCCTAAAACTAAAAAGAACACGTGGTATGCAGTCTGTGTTTGCTTCTTTATTATCCTCGCTTTTGGGAGTCATTAGCGTGTCGCGCAGTGTTCCTGAGCCGCTCGCCTGCCTGAGCAGAGACTGCTGTGCCCCTGGAGTGACCGTGAGCCCCACCCTCTGTGTGCAATTGTAGCTGTTACAGGAAGACAAAGCTTGACCCCTCCTGCTCCTCCCTCGCAGGAACACAAGCATAATAATTATGACACAACATGTTACCGAGTTTTTAAAGTAGAGAAATTAGCAGTGTCTGAGAGGAACACAAAAACAATAGGGTTAAATTTTTTTTCAATTTTTTTTTTATTGGTTTGTTTTTTTTTGTTGCCAAAATGGTTTTGAATTCTCGGAAGTAATGAGTGGAAAATTTTTGGTGCTACATTCATTTGCCACTAGTTTAGGGTAGTTTAGGATTGAGGTTCACTTTGATTCAGGTCATTCTATTTATGCAAAACCTCGCAACTCAAAAAAGTAAGCAGAAATGGTCCTTTTATAGTACAGTATTTTACACTGTCATTCCTTGTAATGCCTGTATGATTTTAGGCTTTAAGGCTACACCATACCTGGAAGCATTTTTCCATGACTGTCTGTAGAGCCAGTCTGCATTCCAGAGGAATACCACGCGGCCCTATCTTTTTTTTTTGGTTTGTTTTCACTACCATTGCGATGCAGCTGAAATCATATTGAGTAGGACTGATTGATGTGTATTCTGGAAAAAAAAAAAAAATTTTTTTTGAGTGATGATGATTATGCCATGCTAAATACAAAGAAGGGGAGACAAAGAGGTGCTTCCTCTCTAGCGACCTGCTTCCATTTTAAAAACCTTGCTGATATTTAGCTATTTTATTTTACCGCCAACCTAATGCTGAGTGTTCTGTATTTTCAGATGTGGAGGACAAAAACAAGGAAAAGCATGTTATGTGCAGATACATTCTGGTTGCATTTTGACCATCAGGATGGTAGATAATTATTGTCCCAATTGTTTTGGTCATATTCTGAATGCCTGGAAAGTAGACTCATGATGCCAGACATTCGAAGAGCTCTCCGCCTACTGGCCTTCTCGGGATTTCTTAATGCAAGGTAGTTGCTTTGAATGGCGGTGAATACAGCCCTTAACAAATCTACACCAGAGCTCTTCCAATGCGAGCCTGTCCATTCACTATTAATGCCATTGTATCGATGTTGGCTGCAATTCGACATGAGAGCCATTTACACCTGCTTCTAGATGAAATTCCTGCATTTTAGTTTTGGCAAAAAAAGTAGAACTGATTATATATGAGAATTGAAATGGGGGAAAAAAACCAGTGTCCTTTTGTTTTTCATTGTGGGTAGGCAATTTTGCCCATAAAATTGATAGCATTCTGCTAAGACATTGCTTTATGACTGATTGCAACTGAACACCCTCCCTTCATGGCACTGTGAGTCTTCAAGAGTGAGCTAGCAACATACTTGCTAACTTACCCTTTGACGATCAGGCCTATCACAATAATCAATGTTTTGGCTTCTTGTATACTATATTCCTTATGTATTTTTCGAATGATAACTTCAACAGATGTTGGGCGTGTGGTTAAATAATAAAAAACTTCCATATGCTTCATGTTCCACTGACATCAAGGGGCTGGGCGAATGGCATGAAGTGGCTTGTGATGCCTGATGTCACAAATACTTAAAAAAAAAAATGGATGAAAAGGACATTTGAGCTCAGTTAAAAGCTGCAGCCAAATCAGTTTTACACCCACTCAAGGCATCACGATCTAAAGACTAAATCTTGTTTTTCTTCAGTACAATTCTTTTTTTTCCTATCACCAACTTTGAGAATCAGTATCGTTGGATATATCACAGTTGCAAAAGCATAACTGTACCGGTTTAATATCTGTGATACGGGGTAATAGAAACAAGCATTGTGACCAGGGATTTGATGTCACTGGAGAAAAATTTAAAAAGTGCAACTATGGTAAACTGCTCAGGGTCATATTGCCATGTGGGATAGGTGGTTGGTCAAACCAAATTAAGCGTATGAAAGCTCTCATTTTTACCCACATTTCCATACCAGGCTCCTCTTTTAGCCATTAGCGACATATTTTGACACAGGCAAAATGTAAATTTTGAAATTCTGTTTATTCAGGGAATTAAAACCATGATAATTCAGAGTGAGTGAATACTATTCATGTAAATGACACATAGAAAAGTGTGGTTCCCATGTTTAACTTCCACCGAATGCTGATGTCATGAGCAACATGGCCAGCCTTGATAATCATGATGTCATGAAAATAGGTGGTCCTACTGGTTGTCATGAGCATGTGAAGCTTAGCTGGCGCCATAATGTCTGTTTGGGAATGTAATTTGAAGAGTATGCACCCAACAAACATCACAACAAAAACATCATGGATCTGGATTCCTGTACAATAGGTGTTTCCTGAGAGAATTTTTGTCACTGGACACAACCTGTTGCAGAAATGAAAATCTTAAAATTATTGAGATTTCGGACAATGAAAAAAGTTGGTTTATCTTCAGGTTCAAATGGATTTGTCAGTGGATGGCAGTGCTGCGACAAGTTGCATCATAAGAAATTTTATTTGGACAAATACCAGTTTTTACAAAAGAAATATTGCAATCCATTTTCCATTCATCCCAAGCCAGTGAAAAGTAATTTGAGCCCTATAAATATATCCAAAACGTGTTCAATTAATGTGATTTATCCAGACTATTATATATAACGCATGAGCACCAATGTTGTGTCTCAATTTCATGGTCCTAAGCTACATTTGCAAGTACTGTAATGTTACTGTATTAGAAAACCATTATGACACTGAAGGAATCATGGATAGATGAGCCTGATATCAAAATGTAGGTGTAGTTGAGACCTTTCTTTGGCCATAACTTGTTTCAACCAACCCACATGGTGAGATGACCCTCGAGAATATACCCAGCGTGCACTTTTTAAAGTTTTCTCAGGTGAATTATCAGAGAACAGATGATGCATCCGCGGTACCAGTGCTTGGTTTTATTACTGTTTGTCACAGAAATGAAATTGCACCACTTTTGTTATTGAAGCTATGATATATATCATGATATTGATGCTCAAGGTTGGTTGAGGAATAAATGAAATTTTGTTTGCATTTTTTTTTTAACAGAGCTCAAATTTGATTTTCCTCTCTGAAAATTTCATGTGGCTATCTCTTGTACTAATAGTTATGAGGGCTCAGAAACTAAATGGACTAAATGACCTGAGTCAAAAAGTGCAAAATTTTCATCCACCCCTTAGTAATTTTAGGGTTTGTAACTCCAATAATATTCATAGTATGATGGTGAAATTTTGCATGGCTTAATTAAATATATTAAAATTATGGTATAAAGGAAATTGGTTGATTCTGAGAGGGTCAGGCAGCAACCTTTTTCAGAACTGGTTGATTTGCTATGTATGGAATTACCCATTTACAAACATATTGGGACATCTTTGTCATCCACCAGTATATAAACTTACAGGAGAAAACTTTTTTATTGATTGAAATTCCTCTGAGGGTCTTGGTTTGTTTGGGAAACCATTAGGGAGGTAAACAGCACTGTAAGTAGAACTGTTGGGTTCAATTTCGAAAAATGATGTTCGTAGTAGTGATTTTTATGGACTTTATGCATTTTAATGAACATAAGCATAGACTTATTTGATTTTGTTTTCAATGTCAACCTTGTAACCCAGCTCTAAACTACTACTTTGGGTCTGAACATGATCAAACACACACTACTCGTCAAAGTTTGAGGACATCTGCTTTATACCTGGGTATTCAATAGCAGCTACTCTATTTTACCAAAGGTATATGGACAGTGTACTGACACCTCATTGACATGTGTCAAAATAGGAGATCTTTAAAAATCTGGCATTTTAATTTAATTTGAAATGAGTTGGTCAGTATGGCCTGATAGGACAAAGTGACAGCTTCCTTTTGAGGGTATTTCAATTCAAAATTGTATGAAAATACCTGCAAATAAAAGCAGAAGGTCAGTCCTATCAGTCCACACTGACCAATTCATTCACAATCAGTTAAAAGGCCAAACATTTATAATTAAAAGAGGTATCCTTATACTTTTTGGCGTGGTAGTGTTGCTCATTTAGGCCATCCTTGCAAAGCATTTCAAAGCCCCACAGAACTATATGCAATAAATTATTTTGGATAAAATGAGCATGTTTTTATTCAGCTTCAAGTGTCGTTTTCGCAAAGCAATAATGCGGCTAATCTTCCTGCTGGGTAGCGATGTACACTCTACCTAGCTGATGAGCTAGCTATTATAGCAAGCTTGACAAAATTATCCATTTATGCACTGATGCTCTAGTTTTTCCTTACATTTTCACACAAATGCTTCATATTCCTCACTCCTGTAATTGTCTATACTGATTCCATCCCTGGTGTTATATTAAGCGAGCACAGAAAGCAAAATTTGGCATTAAGGTTACTTTGAGATCTAGCTCGATTGGCCTTTCTGGTATACCAGACTGCAAAAGAAGACTCAAATGAACTGGTTCCCTTTTAGTCGCAAGCGTGCTGTCTGATTGCTAGGTCAAATGAACTGCTTCCCTTGTAGTTGCTAGCGTTCTGTTTGATTGCAAGGTCAAATGAATCTGGGCCCAACTCTTTTCCCCGTAGTTTGCTAGTTTCTCCACCAAGTTATCCTTTTAACGGGACCTTGGAGGAGAGATTTTGTGGAGTTAACATTAATGTTGGGTTTGGGAGGAGTAATGATCGCGTTAGTCATCATTTTATTGTGAAAACAACCTTAAATGGTTAAGGGCTCGCTACATTCTCCATCTGTGATCAGGTTTGAGGACTCGGATTGGCTTAATTTATGTTAGTCATTCATATCTTGAGTTTGCAGTTGGCTAATCTATCGCACAAACCCTCCACCTGTGGGCAATTTCTTAATAACCCCTCAACTGTTGAGAAATGCTCCGCAGATGTGCAGGAAACTGGCATATACTTTCGAAAGATAATTTTGTTTAGTAATTTTTTTGTATGTTTTGAGGTGCATATGTAAAACACAAATGCAGTGTATGAAAATGAAATTTTTTATCATCTCTGTATCATCTGTCTTTTATTATGGTAAGGCGGTGCCCTTTTGCCCTCTATCGGCCAGGTGCCACTGGCTGCTGGACTGCTAGTGTGAGCATCCTCTAGAAAAGCGGGTTCCCTCCCTCCAAAGTGGGTGCTGTGATGGCACTTCTAACTCTCAGCCTTGTGTTTGCCTTTTACCAAACATAACTGCCAATTCTCTCCATGTCGGCTTTGTTACATCCATAACGTCGCAAAAGTGAACAACTCCTGCATTCCTCTTAGGGTTGTCGATCTTTCAGCGGAACTCATCGTCCAAGGCAGATATGTAGTCTGGGAGTGTGGATGAATAAAGTCCTAATAAAAGACTGCTTTTGTTTTTAACGGATTAATATGTTTCGTCGTGAATGCGATAAACATCAAAAAACTTTGAAGGAGTTTTCTTTGGTGGCTGCGAGCCATCCTGAAATGCATGTGTTGCTTGCATAACCGTCTTTACAAACCTGCAACTTTTGCTTCTCACAGCCTCGGTATGAAGGGCCACCCTCAAGACTTTGAATTATTTCTGCTATGCATGTTTTTTCAAACTCTTATTGTTTCCCTCTTTTAATGTATGAAGCCAGGAGATTATCCGCAGTCTCTGCTTGAGCAAAGTGTTTAGAGACTGACTAGTGAGTCTGGCTCTAGAGTACTGTCCAAAGGACTAACGGTATGGACTTGGGATTTATCAACACTTCTTACACTTTTTATTGCCTGTCAGGGAAAAAAATAACAATATGAAGTATTAGAACAAATTAGGTTTGTGTTTCTTTCAGCATGCGAGTCTCAAGCAGTTATGAACTATTGATCTCATCTGTTTCGGACTAGTGCTGCAGACATTGTCTTGATTAAGGCGCAACCTTTTGAATTATATTTTTCTTCCTGCCGCTATGACTCAGTAATCAGTCGACAGTTATAGGCTGACCAAGGGCAGGATCAGGCCCAGAGCCCTATATCATGCTCAGACAGAGTCAAGATCTTTACACATCAACTGTAGCTGATGGGGGGGGGTTCAGATCAGACTATGCTTGCTTTCTTCAGTCAGACAAACAAAAGATGCTCGTATGTGGCTTGTTTTGGTTGGTGGGTTGTCACTTCATCTCAAGCCAAACCCAGACTCCTAATTAACACATCACATCCCCAGCCACTGGAGCCCAGTTATCGTGATACTGTCTGAAATCGGTTTGCTCTTTATTTTGGCTCTCTCTATCACTGCTTTGTGTGTGGGACTTCGTGCTTTGGAAGTAATACAAGTCAACATGACTGTTTCTCCTTTCCCTGGGAGGACCGAGTCATAACTGGTTTCTATTTTTGGGTTGGCTGTGATGTGGTTTTTTCGAGACATCTGGGATGGGGAATTGATTTTGTTTGTGTATGTGGTGAGGAACAGTTGCTGTTTGTGTTCCATTAGACATGATTGATAGGAAGTAATTATTTGCATTATAAACCAGTCTTTAACAAAAAGGTGCAACAGAAGTTCTGTTGTTGTCTGAAAGGTGTGTGCATTTTAATAATGCCTCTGTTTCCTTATGTTGAGGGTTGCGCGTCACCTCCTAACCCCATGTGGGCTCATTACAGAAGAGGTTCATGTCCAAGCGCTCTGCGGGATTGGCTGGAAAAAATTTTTGCTACTGGCTGAAATTACTGACTGTATTCTTTCATAACTGAAATTGGAGACACAAAAACTACCATTTCTGTACAATGCAAAACGCAAACATTTTTGTCAGTAAATATCATGACATGAAAGCTGATTGTTCATAGTTTTGAAACCTGTATATGGGAAGGACGAAATATAGGAGGCGCCCCTTGGACAATTGGCTTGAACTTTAAAGTCTCTGAACCACAGTTGTAACTGCTTCTTTACAGGTCAATCCTACTAATGCCAATTCAGAGAGTGTGTCTGTTTGAAATTGGACCAAGCAGCGGAACTTTACAGGGTTAGTACTCAAAATGAGATAATGATACTAATAGAGTTCCCAAGGGGCCAAATAGCTGGTTCCCGAATTGCAGGTGTGTCAGTCACAAAACTGCAACAATATTTTAGATAACTAGTTGAACTGTGTTAACATATTAGCAAGCACTAAAAAGCTGCTAATGCAAAAAATAAATTCTTGCCACCAGTCCACGTTCCCCAACAGGGATAGATGGCCACTTGCCAGCATTCACAGAATTCACACTATTGTTTTTCATGTCGGCTATTTTCTTTTTATTTATTATTCTTTCTTCTTCCGCAGTTCTACCCTATTAAACTAGTCCTACATACTTTGTGCTATTTCAACAATTCATTTATCAAAACGTGCAGCTTTTTCTGGACATTATTGCTATTATTTTCCTCTTTCATACTATTTATACTTTGTAAAATATTTCACTTTTTCTTATTTTTTTGTCCCATAGGAAACAATGAGACAGATTTTTTTAAAATTTACCCATTTTCAGCCATTTTTTACTCTGTCATACTTTCAGCTGGAAATGTCATTCAAACTGTAAAATGTTAACCTACGCTTGGATAATTTATTTACCAACTTTTCTGTAACTTCTATCATTTTCTAATTATAATTTTTTTAATAATTTTTTTTTTTACAATTAATTCTGGAATCTTACAGTCTGAAGACATCACTGCTAGAGTGGCGACTAGCTGCAAAACCGTCAAGCAGCCTTCTCTTTTACTTGCTCTAACTCCCACAGTTTTCACTCCAAATAAATATTTTTATGTCCGCATTGTAGCAAAAGTTGTGCCGGTCACGAAAATGTAACTATGGAAGCAATTGGACAAACGGATGTGGCTGTATGAGCCGAAAAGCAACGGGACTGCTCACCGAAGCTCCATTAACTCCAATGTTAAATGCGACAAGGAAATGCGGGTTGCAAAGGCTATACGCACAGTTTTCTAACTTGCCAGTGTTTTTATATTTTTGGCTCTACGAACAAAATTTTGACATATATTACTCAGCTGACTCTCCTCTTTCGTACGGTACATCCATTTCCTAGATTGGACCATTTTTCAGTTAGAAGTCGCAATCTGTAAGAAACGCCTGCGCTAAAATCTCCATTGGGCTAAAGGACTGAGCCAAACTCAAATATCTTAGATATGGATCATTTGCAATTTGATTCTGCCCTTTGCTGGCCTTTTCCACACCTCAACACTGCTGTTTTTATGGGACAAAAGTAGAGATGACTCTAAAATAATAATTCTACTTCAAACTCAGTGAAAGAATTTCCGGAATAGTAGTTGGTACAGTCACTGAAACCTGCTCCAGGACACGAAATCTTGTGTACCTCATTTGAAAATGTGGTGGCCATTTCCAATCCTGACTATCATTTTGAATGTTTCCAGCTATGATTGGTTAAAATCATCTGTTCAGAGCAGTCATATCTTCTAGAATTAGCTGACGCAATCTCGGTTATTTTTACATTATTAGTGCAAGGCCAGTGAAGAGAAAAAAATGAACTGTCTCAAGACACTCCTTCAGAAGTCTGGCCCAAGGTCGCCGATTGGCTGTATGCAAATGAGTTTCTGTTGGTGTCCGGAACTCTAGTGGGGGTAAAGAAACATTTTGCCTCCAGCGAAAGCACATTGAGTGCAGGAACGAAAGGTCATTTTGCTGGGTGCGTCCAAGATGACACGTTACAGTAAAAATGGCAAAGTAGAAAAAACAATAGCTCGAGATCCTATTCCAGAATATAGCTACCAGCAACTGTTTTCATTCTTTCTTTAATCAGCTTTGTTTTTTTTTTTTAAACATTCAAGTATTCCACATAATTCAAATTTTGTATTTTCATGGCAGCTATTCAGTAAGGTGTCAGCAAACATTCAAACTTGTATTCAAGACGGCATCGCAGTGTGGGTTCAGCGTGCAGCATTCACTCTCGCAAATTCCTGAGGAATTGCCTCTCTTGTTAATATTGTAGTTCATGACCTGAGAAGTACAGCACTGTAAATCACTGCAGAATTGAACCATTCCTCCTATTAACCTGTCTCGATAAAAATTGTGCATCTTGGGGCACAACGTTGGCATTTATGGAAATTTTGTATTATGCATCTTTGATCACATTGAAGCGTCTGACTTTGATGTCAAATCTGCGTTTGGAAACATTTAATTGCTGAGCTCTTGCCATTCTTTTGGAAGGCATTATATTGAGGCACATTGAAATTTATTGTGACAGTGATGATATGTTTTAGCAGTGTGCTCAAGCACATTTGATTGGAAAAATATTGCATTTAAATAAAACTGACTTTATTTTTTGTTGTCCCCAAATGGAGGAATTTGGTGGAAAGCAACAGAAATTGTCCTTTTTTTTAAAAAAAAAAGAGAAAAAAAAAAGAAAAAACTTTTTCAGGCAGAAATTGGCTCAATGGGTGTTGTAGAGAAGGTAAACTATGTGAAAAAAAGTATTTTTGAGAGGGAAAGGGGTTGAACAAGTGAGCCTCAATCCTCGATAAATCTAGACTTTTTTGAGTTGATTTTTTTCTTTGATTTTTGTGTTCTCTTGACAGCACTCATTAACCTCTTGAAGTTCCTTCTGTCGAATGAGACAACCCTCCTGGCCAAGTACAACATATTCCAGCTGGCTTTGATGGTAAGACTTGGCATGCTTACCCTACTATATCCCGAACCGTTTGTCATAGATTGAGTGCTCCTGTGGACTTTTATTACTATGCATTAATCAAAGACATTGTGCCTTAGAAGTATTTGTGCCAGTTTATCCTGATTTTTACCCCTCGGCCAAACTTTGGCCAGAGGGGTATTGTCATCACCTGCGTGTCTGTCTGTCTGTGTGTCATCTGTCTATGACTTTGTTCAGGTCAGTACTCAGCAACAAATGATTGCAGCTTCAACAAATTTGGTATGGTAACTCACTATGACCCACAGATGTGCAACATCGGGTTTTTTGCTGGATTTGACCTTTTACCTTGGCCGAGGGGTACTCAGCAAGGCATTATGTTTACATTTGTGTTGGCTTTAATGGTAAAAAAGCCAAATTAGAAATTTGTGGAAAAAAATTGTAAATGATTCTCCAAAATCTATCATTTGGGAAAATGGGCTGTTCTACTTCCATTTCAAATGATTAAATTATACTTTCTGGCAGGATACAAATTTTTCAATCATTATTTTTGTTATATCCATTTGTATTCATCTACTAGCTGCAGTTCTGTTCATGTTTTAAGACCTTAATCCCCAATCCTTGTCTTGTTGGCTGAGCCAAGAATTCTGCTAGTTTTTTTGGTACTTGGCACTATTGTTTAGCTGATCACACAGTTCATTCCCCATGCTTGTATTTCTGAGTGTGAACAGGTTGCTAATTTTATGGTGAATGCAGAAACTGTTCCTCAACTTTTGTTATTTTATTAACCAAGGTTGCCAACAGATGATAAATTACTTATGATAATGTCTATTGAATGCTTAATACATCAGTCACCAAATTGGTGTTCTGTCACCATGTTCCACAGTTTTCTGTTTTTCTTTTCCTGCAAAAGGACATCTCAATAATCTCATCCTTATGTCAATGTCCTTGGCTGTTAGCTAAGGCTATTGACCCCTGTGCTTAGCATCTGATCAGCACTGGTTTTATGTAAGCTGGTTTAAGATTGCATGTGTGCATCAGGGCTGTCACTTTTTATTTGAAATTCGAACCTGAGGGTGAAAGTTCATATTCGAACTGAAATGAGACGTTCTAAGTCAAAATACACCCTATATCAGTGCATCATGCACTCTAAAGTAGTTTGACATTCAACCCAGCATAGGGCGCCCTCAGCGAAACTTGTCCTTTGCATACCCTCTTGACCTCCATTAAGACTCTATTTGCTATTTTACAATGAAGAGCATTAGCAAGCGGAGCAACGAGCGGACAATTACAACACCAAAACATCATAGAAGCAGTGTGGAAGTATTTTGGATTTTACTGCGTAGATGGTAAAATAACAAACAAAGTTAGAGCCGTATGTCGTTATTCGCCATAGTCCGCAATTATTTAATGAACGCTTATTAATTAGATAAATCCTTGTGAAGTTTCAGTTTCACTTGCATAAATGTGGACGGTCACCGCAAGTAACACGGAAAGCGAGATTGGAAAGAATAGCTGTGTTCAAAATCGCCCCCTATCATGGATGTAGTGGACTATATAGTGTGTCCGCCATTTTGTAGTGTTGTTCGGATTCTTTTCATCCACTATATAGTGGACTGTAAAATACCCATAATGCACAGCGGAATCGAGTGAGCAAGCGATTTACACTGCATTGTTGTGCCGTATACCACAATGCACTGCGGACGTGTTTTTCCACTGAAGAAGAATGTGAAGAGCGATGTGGCTCCGTCCTCCAGAAATACAGTCTCAAATGTTCCCGTAAAGCTGCTTTCACACCGGACGCGAAACAAATTTTTCGCACAACAGATTGCGTTGAAAGTCAATGCAAAGACTTTTAGCATTGACTTTGAACGCAATCTGTTGTGTGAAAAATTTGTTTTGCGTCCAGTGTGAAAGCAACTTTAGGATGTGAAATACGTTGACATGCTAGCTATAAGATTGTAGCTATCGATGCCTCTTTATCTTGTTAGCTTGCTAGCCAAATAGCTCGCTCGCGAGAATTCCATTGTGAGCGAACCGTAGCCTTTTTAGCTCGCTAGCCAGTTGGCCATGTAGCTAAATACATTGGCGTGCTAGTTATGACACAGTTCGATGTCACTTTGGCTTGCTAGCTATACTATTGCTAGCTAGGTAGCCAACTAGCTCGCCAGCGAGGAGGACTTAAAGTATAACCTTATTTCGTTGACGTTCATGACCCAAATTGATGTGCATTAAGGGACGAAAGTCAAGTGGGGGGGACCAGAATTTTAGAACAGCGACGCATTGAAGGTACGGAAAAAAATATCGCGTCCGGTTTGTTTACATGATGCTCGGCACATCTGCTTTCATCACAGTAATATCCGGCGCATTTGCTGACGCAATCATGTTCAGAAAATTCCGGTGTAGTGTCCGAAATCTCCTTTGGTCATTCCCTATGTAGTGCACTATATCATGTACACGATGTAGGGAATAGGGACGGAGTGGATGAGTGGACGATTTCGTACACAGCCAATGCATGTGTTTCATGATCGTTTAAATAATTTAAATGAAATAAGACCAAATTGAAACGTCTTTTTGCAATTCCATTGCTTTCAATCCCTCAGTAAAGATAAGCGTGAGAATTCCCGAGTCATAATTGATTTCCGTGTCACGAGTAGGGAAATTACTGGGGATTACTTTTCTTACTTTCTGTAAAAAACAAAAAAGGAAACAACATTATCGATTGTTAATTTCTCTGTTGATGGACTGGTTTCCCAATAAACATATTTGAAACACGAGTAGGGAAATCGACCGTAATGCACGTGAAACTTTATGCACAATGACTTCAATTCCGCGAGTGAATTCCATCAGTGCGCGTTGACAGAATAACGCGTGGATTTGGAATCTGTGCAGATACTGTCGTTGTGTTGTACTACTATTGAGTGCGGCTTAATAACACATAAAAATTAATGAAGAGGATGTTCTCTCTTTTTTTTTAACGTGTGTTGGGTTGCGGGGGGTTGGGGAGGTTCGAATATATTCCAACATTACGTTGTCATAATCAAAATTCGTTTGAAGTTTTTTTTTAAAAGGTGACAGCCCTAGTGTGCGTGCGTGTGTATTTAGACAGTGATGCAGTTTTATTCATTTCTGCCCTGTATGGCATCAAAATGGATTTGAAATAAAACAATCAAGAGATGCTTGACTAGTATATGACTGGGCCGCCAAGCGCTGTATAAGAATGTGGGCCCAAGAAAAGGGTGCTAAATGAGGCAAAGCTCTCGCAATTATATGAAGTGCAAGTTTGGTAATGAGCTGGATAAATTATTTACATTTATATAAGTGGGTGGGGAGAGTGAGAAAGAGTGAGTGTGATTGAAGGAGTGGGAGTGAGTGAGAGTGTGTGAGGTAGTGGGAGTGGGAGGTGGGGGGGTCTTGAGTAAGGAAAACATATCAAAAGCAAGTTATACATTTGAATAGACAAATAGCTAGAGTAAGGGAAACAGTTATTGATTTTGTGAATATGAATTTGAGAGAGACACCGGCAGCAGATGTAGATAGCAGTTAAACTTTGTATGTTCATGTATCGTAATGAAACAATAAAGTTATCGTTACAGTTGTGTTAATCGGGGATGTGATGTCACTTTCGTGAACACATGGCAGTTCCAATATAGTGAGGGTGTAAGAGCAAACTCCAAGTTTTCATTTTTCCCCCATATTTCGTCTTTGGGCATGTTATGTAAGGGATAGTCAACTCGTAGGTGTGCATCACACAGTTTTAAGGTATGACGCAATGGTTGCCTTCGCGAAGTGCCTTTAAACGGTGTAATGCACACCTACGAGTTGATTATCCCGCTTATACCATTGTCATTTGCCAGCGATATCAAATCACAGCATTCAGAATTTTTTGTGAAAGTTTTGCACTTTAAAAAACAAGCTGTTAATCATTAAACAGGCACCGCACCGTCTCATACCCAATACTGTCGGCCAAGCTAAATTGAACCAGCTATCTTAGTTCATCTCACGTTCATGGAGAAAGAATTTTTCGCACATGCTTACATCCGTTTACCAGCTAATGATTTGTTAATGGATTCCCGCTGAAACAGAGATTATGCATCACACAACATTATGCGCGATTATGCAGACTGTAGCTAACTTGCTACCCACAATTACAATGAATTTGATAGTTTCCGTAGAGCCAGCGTGCTGAAAACAGTCTGTTGGCATAGCACGTAGCTAGCAAACTGTCAGCTGCTGCAGATGCATGAAGTGGACACGTTCGCTTCCATTGTAACCGTATTACAATTGTTTTATGAATAAAGCCTGATTACTCCGCTGCTATAATATTCACAGCTATTATTACTGGAGTACCTATTGTTAACCGCCCCGCAGGATACAACTTAGATGATGCCGCCAAATTCACTGGACATAAATGAGCTGCTAGGTTTGTTATACCCAGCCAAATGCCAGTGCTCTAACGGTGCTGAGGTTACAGGTTGTCTAGTGGATGAAATTCGAACGGTGAAACTACCCTCGCCCAAATCCTGTGCGGTTCCGGTTTTAATCCATACCTGCCAGCCAAAAAGAAAAGAGTATTCACCCTGACCATGGTATAAGGACAAAGAATCCACAGTTTCGAGTAACACTGCTGAATAAATATGATCGATTGAAGGAGTTGCCATGTGTTAACATAAAGCGTTGGACAATCTTGGTGATGGTTGAACATGGTTAACTATGTGACAAAAAAAGAAATTGAAATACAATGAATATTTATGAATTTATGAACTATTGAAAGCTCTTGAAAAGGCCCTGTAGTTGACACTAACATCATGAGAATCGGCTGAGAATTCGAATTATAGAATTCAAATCCCCTTGTCATGGCTGCCACCGTGCCACGTAATTTTTTCAGGATCATTTATCGGGAGTTAGGCACTTTCCTAGGCAAAAAAAGACTATTCGGCCGCAGCCCCGCTCCTCAGAAATTTGGGATAAACCTGGACCGTTTGACAACAAAGTTTTGGGGTATTATCGCCGCCAAATGGTAGGGAATATGCAGTGTCGGGACATCAGAGGGTGGGGTCGGACATCAGGGGGGTGGGGACTGATGTCCTGCACTCCACAGTGAGGGCTTACTCGCATATTTTGATTGGTAGCAAAATTTGTCAGAACACCGGCGCCACCTCCACCGTGTACTTAAATAGTCCAGCTACAGTCATAGTAACAGTGTTTATCAATTTTGCCTAACATCATGTAAGTTCCTATGTTGGACTGAGGGATGTGTAACGTAACATTACCTACAAGAAAGGATGGGATAATCACACGCATAAATGAGTGTGGTGCGTTCAATTCCACTTTTAAATTTGCCTTTCTGTTGCAATCTCTCTAATCCAAGATCCAACAACAGCAAAGTATTCAGTTTCTGTTGCAATGTCTCAAAGCCGAAATTCCAAGACCCATGTATTGATAATGCAAATACACAGACCAGTAACTACAGTCAACGCCTGGCCAGCCAGCCAGCCAATCGTCCGAAAACCAATCATTGAAGTTCTTCCCCGCCGGCCGACCAATCGCTGAACTTCTTCCCTGCCGGCCAGCCAATCGTTGATCTTGATCACTCAAGCAGATAGTCAGTCAGTCACTCACTCACTCAGCGACATTCGCGTTTATATATATATATCCTTATCACTGCAGCCAAAAGATCAAGTTAGAAGTCTTGGCATTACTATTGACTCTGATCTGAACTTCAATGCCCACATTAAACTTATTAGAAAATCTGCCTTTCATCATCTAAAAAATATAGCAAGCCTTAGAGGCTTTATGTCCAAACAAGACCTAGAGAAACTAATTCATGCTTTCATCTCTAGCTGGTTAGACTGCTGCAATAGTCTCTACAAAGGTCTCCCCAAAAAAGCTATTCAACAATTGCAGCTCATTCAGAATGCCGCTGCCAGAGTCCTAAATAGAACAAAAAAGGCTGAACACATTACTCCAATTCTCAAATCCCTACATTGGCTCCCAGTATATTACAGAATAGACTTTAAAATCCTTCTAATAGTGTATAAATCGCTAAATGGTTTAGGTCCAAAACACATCACCGAAATGCTTCTAGAATACAAACCATCTAGACCCCTTAGGTCATCAGGGACTGGCCTGCTAATTGTTCCAAGGATCAAAACAAAACATGGTGCAGCTGCTTTCTGCCATCATGCCACCCTTAGCAGGAATAAACTCCCAGAAAACCTTAGATCTGCCCCCACCCTGTCCATTTTCAAAACCAAGCTAAAGACTTTTATGTTTACTTGTGCTTTTAACTGCGACTGAACTACTGAAGTGTTAATTGAACTTATGCTCTTTGTGTGTTCTTTTTACTGCTACTGAAGTAATGATTTACCTCTGCTCTTACATACTTCCTCATTCTTTCTAATCTATTTATTTTTTATTTGTTCTTAAACTTGTGCTATAAATATTTTGTCTTGTTCAATTGATTGTTTTGTATAGCACCTTGAATTTACCTTGTATATGGAAAGTGCTACATAAATAAACTTGAACTTTAACTTGAACTTATAGGGGCCAGGCCGCTGCTCGGCCCTGCCCAAAAATATTGTCCGAAAATGTAGGAATTGCGAACATGTTTATACCTAATCCCTCCCTAATATTAGGTGCTCAAAAGTAATTTGACACGCATAATATTATCATAAATTTTACTTTTATTTCTTATACTTGGTTGAATGATGCTGAGTTTCTCCCGTATTGATGCTCTGCCAACCCTTCACTTTAGCAGTATTTTTTAATCTCTTGTTGTTCTCAGGGCGATTATTCTTCTGTTTTGTCCCTCAGCAAGTGAAACACATGCTCAGATGGATTCAGACATGTCATTCCCTTGGACATTGAAGAAGATTCCTCTTTTTTGCATTAAAGTGTGGTGTTGCTTTCGCAGTATGCTTCAGATCATTTGCCTGCAATGTGAGGCGCTGTCCAATGAGATATGAAGAACTTTGACGAGTCTAAGTGGGAAAAAATCCACTTACCAGAGTTGGTTGCAGAATGCTTTGTCTGCAGTCACATTGTCATTGAATACAAGGAGACCAGTTCCATTGGCAGCCATACAAAGCCACACAATAACACCACCATCACCATATTTCTAAGACAAAGTGGTGTGCTTTGTATCGTCTATCAGGGAGAAAAACAATAGGATGTAGTTGAAATTTGTTGGCTTTTTTTAAAGATATTCTAAGGCAAACTCTAACCTGATACTCTTGTTATTAAGGCTTGCCAGTTGTTTACCGTTTATGATAAACCCTCTTTATGTACTCTGGTGAACTCCTCTATTGATTGATGAGGTTTATTCCGATATACCTATTGTCTGGAGAGTGGTGTTGATTTGGCAGAACTTTATGATGGGATTTTTGTTCGTCAGGAAAAGAATTCTTCTGTCATTCATTGTAGTCGTTATCTTTGGTCCTCTGGGACATTTGGTGTTCCTGCACTCACCAGTTCATTTTTTCCTTTTAAGAATTTCTCAACTTCATGATTTTACTGCATGTGATTTTTGTGCCATTTTTCTGATTTGTTTCTTTCAATTTTTAGATAATTCTAAAATCTTAATTCTATATTAAGATTCCACATGTGAAGTCTGCTTACTTAAAAAGCAAATTACCTGGTGTTATGTATGAGTATTTTATGTACAGCATTCTATATCATTTGTAAATGGAGATTTGTTGCATGCTGTTTTTGGTGCCTTGCTGGTCAGCTGTTTAATTTGTTCATTTGGCACCCTCTGGTGGTGTGTCTGTAGCAAAACATAATCTAATGTAATATCACTTCTTTGAAATAAACTAGTGCTTTCTAGAAGCTTCTGGCACCTTCCTGCCTGGAGAGAGCGGGATTTCCCAGGAATCCTGTAGATCTTTCCAGAATGTTGCTAGTCTATATAAATGCTGTGATTTTGGTCGGAGGAGGCAGAGATTTTGTTTTGGCGACAGAGTAACATAGTGGCATTAGAGTGTTATTATAAGATTACAGTGGATTATTTGTAGAAGTTTTTATGCCCCCGTAAACAAAGTTTCGGGGGCATGTAGTTTTTCACCTGTCAGTCTGTCTGTCTGTCTGCACTTTGCCATGGCTACAACTTTTGATTGGCTCATGATAGGACTTTGGTACTTGGCGTATGCATTGCTTGTGAGAAGGCATTTCAGATGGGGTCATGACTTTTGACCTTGTGACCTTGACCTTGGAGCATGACGTTTGGTGACAAAAACTTTAACATGGGCCATAACTTCTCATTAGCTTGTAATTGGCATTTGATACCTGGCATATATATTCCTTAGGATAAGGCCTTTCTGATGAGGTCATGAATGTTGACCTTGTGAACTTGACCTTTAACCTTTGATTAACTCATGATAGGCCTTTAATGGTTAGCATGCGCATGTTATGTATGGGGGCATCAGTGTTTCACAAACACATCTTGGTTTTTTTTCTAATCAGTGAAGAATAAATTTGCTAACGTTGTCATCGCTGGTTTTCTTTGTTGTGATTTTCAAGTCATGACACTGGAAAGAAACACAACTGGCCATGGAACAGCAGAGTTGCTAGTTTTCCAATTAACCACATTAGGACATTTCTATAATTACTCCCCTCTCACCCTATTTGAATCTAAATTGCCTCAAAATAACGTTGATAGTCTTTACTTCGTGTGAATATTCACTATCTAATGTCAAATTTCAGTGTGCTGCGGTAGACAGCCAAAATCAGTCATGTCCAAATTTTAACAGACCTGACTGTATCTGGTTTTTAGACTGCATTACATCATCAACATCTATTCCTTTCATTTTTTTACTTTCAAGTACTATCATATGTCAAAACATTTATGAATTATTAAGCACTTCTGTGATTGTATGGAAATGTGTGTGTGAATAGTTGAATAGAAAATTTTAAGAGGTGGTTTGAACTATATTGAGGCTTTATTCTTGAGATGCCGTGATGAGTAATCTCAGCACTCCAGTGACATTACAAACACCCACAAGGTTCGTTTTAGACACGTGCAACCATCCGCTGAACAGTTTGTGCTCACCGACTAAAGCGCTAAGGGAAATATGACCAGTAAATTTGTTTTGGAATTTTCTGGAACAAAATGTGCGTCATCTTCTATATATTCACAGCATGTGAAGTGAAGCTGTTTCTTTCCCTCTGAGCCCCAATGAACTGTTCTTTCTCTTCTGTTTGCAGGTTGTCAACCTGTTCAACATGTTCATTACTTACGGGGACACCTTCCTTCCCACCCCAAGCAGCTATGACGAGCTCTACTACGAGATAGTGAGGATGCACCAGGTCTTCGACAACCTCTACTGCATGGGTAAGCCCAGGAAGGTCATCTGCCTCTCTTACCAGCCAAAATGCTCCTCTTGGTGCCTGTCTGGTTTATCGTTCCATTTTTACCCAATTTGGAGCTGGCACGTGCCGGCACATTCCAATACGGCCATTTAGGAGATTCAATTAACCATTCTGACTTGCGAATGAGACGCATAAGTGTGTTTAAGGAGGTTATATGAGTGCTCTGTGTGTCGTCCTACGGCTCTCACGGAGTGCTTGTCTGGAGTCCTTTGAGGTCCTCTGTCACCACTTTAATTACAGCTGGAGGGGGGGATTTCCTCAGCGAAAATACACACTCCCAATCCCAGTTGTGCAGTGGAGCTCTCACCTGCCCCACTGCAGACATGTTTGAGGAAATAATTAACGGGCGATAAGT
Organism: Gymnothorax reevesii; assembly: GCA_029721435.1. NCBI lineage: Eukaryota > Metazoa > Chordata > Actinopteri > Anguilliformes > Muraenidae > Gymnothorax > Gymnothorax reevesii. The sequence continues at coordinate 67,687,805 of CM056582.1, forward strand.
CTTCCTGCATTTTTAATGTTTGTCAATTGCATTAACAATTTTCATGCCTGCTTTCCTGCCCGTGGGTTTTATTTTAATTAAAAGAAGAAACCTTCCCACTGGAGGATTTGCGTTGGGGAGACTAACTCACAAGGGCACTGTCATCTCTCACCCCCGCCTGTATTGCACTCCAGTCGTACTTGAAACGTGACCATGCAGTCAGCTGGGCCAATCACATTTTAATTAGACTTCACTCATGGAGCGGTTGTGCATGCGGGATCTTGTTTGGCATGGAAAGAATAAGCTAGGCACAACAAGGTACTGGATCACCCTCTTTCAAAATAGTGGAGGTGTACTTAAAACGTGCAGAATTCAATTGCAAAGATCCTGGCTATGCTTTAACATTTGGTATTAGTACAACTAAATGTTAAAAAGAACCTCAGCAACAATTTTTCAAATATGCACCATTTTCCCGCTTTGTAGGTTGCTCTTGCTGTTGTGTATAGTTGGATGTTAAGACGTTCATCTTTTCCGCATGGAAACGTCTTTACATTGAACTGAAAACATGGCTCATTTCTGCATGGTTTAGCCGATTATCAGGCTTGCTGCGTTTGCGAGGTTTATAAAAAGCACACACCTGATCCAGAGGGCGCTTGGCAGATGATCCTGATTGCACACATCAGTAATGTTATACGCAGTGCACACATCAGTAATGTTATACGCAGTGCACACATCAGTAATGTTATATGCAGTGCACACATCAGTAATGTTATACGCAGTGCACACATCAGTAATGTTATACGCAGTGCACACATCAGTAATGTTATACGCAGTGCACACATCAGTAATGTTATACGCAGTGCACACATTAGTAATGTTATATGCAGCGCACACATCAGTAATGTTATACGCAGTGTCCCACTTACGGAAATTCACTAACCTACAACTGCAAAAAAGGAGCGGATGTCCATTTAAAATGCTGGTTTGCCTGGTGATAGTTTCCTTGGTGATGTGCAGTTCTGGTTATGTTGTGAAGATTCTCCCTGAAGTGTTATTTTTTCTCCTCTGTTTTGCACTCTCTTCCCCCAAATGCTTCTCACATTCTTCAAATGAGCTAAACTATAAACCCATTGGTGACAGAAATATATTGATTAGAAACAAATAATACTTAAAGAGGACCAATAATGCTGATGCTTCTTTCAATACCTATTAGTAATAATGTTAGTTGTCCATACTCAACCTCTGAAATATTTCTAAACATAAGATACAGGGGTTTTGCCGTGATCCAAGAACGTGATTTTGTGAATGTGATTTCCTCTCTGAACAGCTCCTCCTGAGATCTTCGCGAGATCTGGGCAAAACCTGACGTCAGGTTATGCCAGCTCATTAATACAGACCAAGCCAGAACCAATCACAGCGCTGGACCTGCCCACACTGGAAACTATTCTAGCAATTACTAACAATGGCAGATCATACTATGCCTTAGTAGCGTCGACACTTTTCGAAATTCAAAAGAAGAACCGCAGATCATTTGAGGTGCAGTTTTGTCAGTATCTCTCCCAAAGCTGCTTGTCTGTTTACTTTTGGAGGCGAAGAAAAACACCTATTTCTCCTCCAAAAGAGGATGCCATCAGAAATCAGTGGGTAGGTTTTTCTGTTTGCTGGCAGCACACAGCCACGGCCAAAGGGAACGTTATCTGTTTGTGCTCAGCATTTCACCAATGACAGCTTTATCAATAAAGGATAATTCGACACAGGATAAGCGTTTCAGCTGCTTCTCAAACCTGAAACAGCTGCACCGGTCAAGCGCTCGGTGCCACAAGTTGTAAGTAATGATATCACAGCAAATAATGCCAGTGAAGCTAACATGTTACAGGTGGCTAGCAGACCGTTTGAGGCACTAACAACTGGCCTCAAACGCTGGCTTTGTAAAATATCTGAAGATAAAGCCTGCATTGGTTGCGACTGTCCGTGACTCACAGACACACAAGCTGTAAGTTGTTTTAACTGCATGAGCCAACCTGACGTGATAGTCAGTTGATTGTGGCTGTAGCACAGCGGCTAACGTAGCCAAGTTACTGTTGCTAATGTTTGTGTCCTAATTATGCAAGAGTGATATCAGGAGAAATTCTACAGAAGGTGTGTGAACATAAACCTCATTCGAAGCTAACTTTTTAAAACTTTTTTACTTGTTTGTAATTTGAATGTTTGGTACAACTGTCCACAGTAACGGAACTTGCTGTCTGTAGAACCTGTAGGGCAAGCGGTTCTCTGTGGTTATGACCGCTTGGTTACCGGCTACTGCATGTTGGTTTGTGTGTCGTGCAAATTAAAAATGCTCCTGGTTATATGCAGTAATTCTGATCGGTATGCTTGTGTTACGTCGTTAAGCATTAATGTGGCAGTTTCATCGTAACGTTGCCCGATTGTAGCCACTATAGTTAGTGATCGCTTCACTTATCCATGACCAGGATCAGGCGGATACTTCACAAATGTCTGAGCAAGCTCTCTGGTGCTGCCGTGAAAGCAATGCAAAACGCAGAGGCTCTACCATGTCCGGTATAACAAATGATTCCTCTGCACTATTGTGACATAATTTCATCCCCCTTCAGAAGTTATTGTGGCTGATTAAAAGCCGAAAAAGGCGGAGATTAATTTGGAAATTCTTTCCCGTAGAAGTGATCGATTCGCTAGCTCCACATAAGCAACTTGTCCGCACTTACGGAAATGACGGTCTGTAAAACCTGTATTATGTTCATAACATAACCAAGCTCTCTCTCGCTGTTGCGTACTATCCTTAAAGCTGCTTTCACATCGGACACGAAAATTTTTTTCACGCGACTGGATACATTCAAACTCAATGCAAAGACGCGTATACAAGCGTTATGGGCACGTTAAGCAGCTTTCACACCGGATGTGAAATGACAGATTACATTCAAAGTCATGACCACTTATCAGCGACTGCATGTTAGTTCCCGTGCTCTGCTAATTTAAAATGCTCCTGCTTAACTTGTATGCAGCAATTCTGATAGGTATGCTTGTGTTACTTTGGTAAGCATCAATGTGACAGTTTCATCAAAACATTGCCTGATTGTAGCCACTGCGGTTGAAGCAAACCGGACCAGACGTAGGTTTTGCAAAGCTTAGGGTGCGTTTGGGTGCTTGTGAAATGATCGCTTTACTTATCCATGGCTGGGGTCAGCCTGATACATTTCCAATGTCTGGGTAAGCTCTCTGATTCTACCGGTGAAAGCAATTGGGAAGCATGCAGGCTATAACTTTTCCGGTATAACAAACGATTTCTCTGCATTGCTATCGATTGAATAGTACATTCTTTCCTGTAAAAATGATCGGTTCGCTAGCTCCACATAAGCAACGGTTCACGCAAACGGAATATACGGTCTGTAAAACCTGTATTATGTTCATTACATAACCAGAGCTCTATCTAGCTCTCGTGCAATATCAATAATTCGCCCATTTTCCGCGAGGAAAAGCTGGTCATTCCGGCGCCATGAATAAACAATTACCACGGGCAATTTCCGAAAAGGCCTGGAGCTTTCGCCCCTTCGTCATATCAAAATGGAAAAACTCACACACTGTTTTCTCTGCAAATTAAAAACTTAAATGTGAACAACTTTTCGGTCGTGTGAGCTTCATCAGGTTGATGATGCCCCTCTGTCATATACCAGCGCAGAAGCTGTTCTTTTCTCCACGCTAAGGACACACCACAGCTATGCACGCGAACCAGCAGGTCCTTGTAACACACACCTAAGCAGTCCATAAGCTGTTGGTCCACTTTTAGCTGCTCCTCACTGTCCATGTTGCCCTCTGAACTCAGACCCACCGGATTTCTACGGTCTCCGGTCTACACTTGGGTATGTCAACCCGTTCTACAAATGTGTCTATATGGCGTGGATTCTAGCTTACCCTCAATCCTAGCTATAGAGTAGAAACAGCGGTGTACTCACCACTGTTGCCGTAGCAAACTGTAGCCGATAGCAAATTTGAGCTTGAACTGCCAGACTTTCGCACTGCGTCCTCCACTTTCGCCGCCGCTTTTGTTGGAACAATTTCAGTGAATTTTTGTAGCATTTTTGTTCATTCTGAGTGCACATACCTACTTGTCTTCATTTAGTCTGTCTTTGCCCCAATACAATGGATAACAGGATGATGGGCTACTGCATGTTGCTCCAACTGGGATCAGTGACGAAGACAAAAAAAACGAATGTGTAAATTAAACTGAGCCATTTTCAGTTTCTGCGAACATGCCGTTAACTTGCACATTTGTCAGTTTGTCACTTATTGGAGCCGCTGTAAATCCTTATTTTTTGAAGATTGGTATGAGAGGAATATATGGTCTATAGTTGACTTGATGGACACGAATGGCAATTTTTAACTTATGAACAATTCTGTATGAAATATACAGTGGCTCCAATAAGTATTTGTACACTACTGTACTTCATGGAGCCGGTTACGGATGGCCTGGGCACAAACGTGGCTTCCAGTTGCTTCCTCCACTTTGGTGGCATGACTGGAGGTCGAGGACTGTCTCTCCCTCTGTACCAGCAGGGAGATGTACCGGTCAGTGCGCTGGCTGGTCTTCCTGGGACGTCCTTTCCTGACTGCATTGGCTATGCGTTCAGACTGTTTGTACTTCTTGATGATGTACTGCACGGTCGTGTGGCGTAACGATAGCAGAGTTCCAATTTTTCTGGTGGTTTGGCCTTCTTTATGAAGCTGAATGATTTGCTCCCGCATTCGACGGGGTATCTCGCCTGTCTTAGCCATATATCACAGGAATACATTATGGGCATGGTCAGGCCATTTACATAGGCCAGTCTGTGTACAGAGGGAGTGTCCAGTATGGTCACGCTTGACCAAATCCGACCAAGTGAGTCAACCATGTCCTGTAAACCTCTTGAGTCAATTTTAGGTGAGTATTATAAGTTTTGTGACTCACTAATGGAACTGTACAGATACTTATTGGGTCAGATAATTGCCTTTCTGACCAAATATGCCATTGTGACATTAAATATTTGTTTAAAACATATTGATTATCAAATATTTTAATCACTTTTACACACAATAGCAAGCATTTAGCCGAATATACAAAAGCTGTTATGTAGTCGAATTTTCAAGTAGTGTACAAATACTTATTGGAGCCACTGTTGCTAATAGGTAATCGCTTTGTCATTAGCATTCCTTAATCATTACGTGTCATGCAATGGTGGTGGCTGTTCAGTTAATAAACTGTTTGATTGTTAATCAGGCAAACCTGATCGCAAGCAGTTTAAGAGCAATTATGCGGGAAAGGGTGATCACCGAAGGCCTTCCTGACATCTGACTGCACGCCACTGCTAATATGGCATAAGACTGTTGGCTTTAGAAGCTGTAGCATTTATTAACTGACAACCCGTACATTTTCTGTCAACTTACTGCAAAATCTTTCTAAATCGCTGCTGCTCTGTTCGCTGTCACCGTCACTTTCGCCTCCCGCTAACTGCCCTAAGGAGCTACGCTGTTACGTTCACGTTACGTTACCTGCGCTACTCGCTATATAGACCGTGTATAAGCTTGAACGTTGCCTGTTACGTTGATGTCCTAAGAGGGTCCGACAGGATTTGATGCGCTCGTTGATGACTCAAAACAAGTCCAAAATAACGTTGTGTGTTGTTGCGCTCACAAAGTGCAAATAAACATCATTCGTAGCGCATTGATATTAATGATCTCGTAAAATTTAAGCTGCGACACTCGTAACCCAGCAGCGGCGCTGCGCCACTGCTGAATGAATGTAGGGGAAACACTGAAGTTCATTTCATTTGATCTAAACACGTACTGCGTTAGATTGCGGAATTTACCCGCCGATTCTTTATCAGATGGCAGACGTGTCTCACGTGTCACTCTGGGGAAACTGACCAAGAAAACTGCGTTCTGCAGCCTTGTCCCGCCCAACTCCGCCCTCCATAGAGCTGGCCAGTCAGAAGAAAGTGAGCACATGGGGAGTAGGGGCCATAGCAGAAGAGCCACCCCAATGAGGCGTTTCAGGCAGAGACTACAATAAACTACAAATGGGTTTTTTGAGGATGGCAGTATGAGCTAAATTAGGTCCCTGTTTTGGACTTTGAACGATCAGATGCACTCTAAGGGAGTCCTAGATCAAAATATAAATTTGGAAATATAGCAAAATAGGTCTCTTTCAAGAATACTGATGAAGATAAAAGTCATTGAATTCAGAACTGCTCTGTGAGAGAGCTTTTTTTGAGTTGCAAGAGCCTGGTCTCCAGACAACCTCTAATGTGTGTGTGTGTGTGTGTCAGTTGTGGACGTGTGTTGTGTGTGTGTGTGTGTGTTTTCAGTTGTGTGCCTGTACATTGGAGGAACGGCCTTATCCCTGAATGCTAGTTCTTGGAAGGGAAAGGCAGCGCAGCCCAGGGAGTTTTTGGCCTCATGAATGGCTCCTTAAATGTAGACTGATATAAACATGTGTTTTAATTATGCTTAATATTGATACTTCAATGGTTTTGCCCACATTTAATATCTGTCTTTTGAGATTCTTGTTGAATTTGCAGCTTATGGTTTTGAAAAGAGCACTTTTGTATTTAGAGTGTATTTCCACTTTATTATGTGGAATTCAATATTTGACCACTGATTTTGTGTTTGAGCTGTTAGGAAAGTGAAGTTTAATTGAATTTTATGCAATTTTTCAATTTGGCAATTCAAAATTTTGAAGCCCTCACTTAACGTCTGGCACTCTAAAGCTGATCACAAGTGCATCAACAATTAAAACCCCTCACTTATCCAACATGTATAATAAATTTATTTGATTTTATTTATGACCATCAAAGATATCAATTTGCAGTAAAATTATCAAATTTGTTTATCGGCGGAGTAATCGGTTGGATCAATCCTAACTAAAAAGCACAAGTCGGGATCCAATTCAAATTTACAGAAAAATGAAATTTGTAAAAGAATATTCAGTGCCTATGGGCTCTATCTTACACTTGGCGCATTGTGGCGCAAAGTGTGACACAAGTCTCTTTGCTAGTTTATGCACCGGCAGAGTGGTCATTATCCAGTTTGTATTAATAGCAAATGTAATTGCGCTGAACTGGGCGCCCATGGTTGTGCTGGTCTTAAAATTAGGTGTTTTCAGTCACATTCATGGTGTATTGCTATCTTGAGACTGCAAGAAGCGATCGTGCTATTGATTAACAAAAACATGGTCTAAATGAGCAGTTTTTGACTGCTAAGTTCAGGGCGCATACCCAGATAGTATTATGCGTCTTTGTAGACAGTGTGCACAACGCACGTACACTCTGGTTATTACATGCTCACATGCAAAGACAAGCTGCTGTGCCCACTCGTGCGAATGACTGAAAGTAAAAACATTGAGATGTCGAAGATTATTGTCAAGATATTTCAAAAAGGCGTGTTAGAATGGTTAGTGCGGCCAACGTCCGCACATCAGTGCATGCGGTCATGCAGGCTGTTGAATTCGTTAGTGAACCTGTTCGTTAAGTAATTTGCAATACACGTGAGGTTATGTATTTATGATTTATTCTGGAAAAAGCCACGACTCCTTGATACTGGCGAGCTCGGTTACTCCTGTTGTTTTACAGAAGATCACTCCTGGAGGGGGGTGGCTGATCAGGGACTATGGTTTGCCAATATATTGAATACTTGGCATATCATGTCTAAAACAGTGTGTGGATTTTTGTTCCATCTCACAAAGCATAAACTACCGGAGCAGGGTTTTGAATGCTAAAAACGCCCATCAGATCTTTGGATAATTCACGTATGGGATTACCCGTTATCTGCAGTTATATGAAAAATCAATTTTGAGTCCTACCTGGCGCATGAATGCATTGCCTGCAACCCATCTGTCCCACTTCTGTTATCGAATATCAAACTCAACATTTCATTTGAAATGTCTTTATTATTATTTACAGTCTTGCTGACAATGGAGTTAAAAAAGCGGCCTTTTTGCTTGCAGCGAAGGTAACAGATGACATTTTTGTCACTGGCTCTATAGTTGATAGGAATTTCTTCCATATATCTGACTTGACCTTAAATCGTCAGCCAAGCAAGTTCTGGTCACTCGTGTCGAATATTATTCAAAGGGTTAAGTTAGTGTAATCAAAATATTATTATTTTCATCTCTTTCTTGCTGGCTGTTTTTCTCACTATCTTTTCTCTTGTTTGCGTCAAGTTTTAATAGAATTTAAAGTTAAAATACAGCCTTGGGAATTCACTAGGCAAATACACCCTTGTAATTGCAATTTGCCAAGATACTAGGATATATGGTCCTTGATGGGGATAGGAGCTGACTCTCTGATTGGTTTATTTCATGTTGCATCCAAAACACCCCTGTGATTAATTTAGAGATTAAGTCCAACCCATTTGAACCACGTTCCTTACTTAGCACCCACATATCCCGCCGCTAAATTAGCAAAAATGGATTTGGGCATGCCGTAAATGCACTTGGGCCACGTGCTTGCTGTGCGCTTAGATTGTTAAAATAGGGCCCAATGACTCAAGACAGGAGTCTATGACCTCATGCAACATGAAAATAGACATGAACAATCATGAAAGGAAAACAAATCAAAGCTTGTATCTCCCAAAATATTCCCCAGGAAGGCCAACATCAAAGTTTCATAGTCAAAAGACTGCAACATCTTGCAGCGGAGAAGGCAGATATCCCACTGAATCTACTCCACCAATGTTAAAAACGTCTTGCTGGTTTGAGTTTGGCAAAGAAGGAAACTGCAGAGCAAAAGCCCACATTGTATGTGGTTAAAAAGAGGGAATGTGTAGCGCCGCCCCCCCCCCCCCTTAATGATCAGAGAAGGCTCAGCTGATTTGTGGATCTGCTGATGTCCGAAGGTGTGAGAACTGGTAAACTGTCTCCCATGCAATTGGCCATTTATGTATTAAAATGCCCTCCTGTTATTAGTTGCGTGGCTGAGTTCATGAATTTTTATTAAAGAGATTTGTGGATTTAGTCTCTTTATAATGAGACCAAACATGAATACTGTAGAAGGTAATGTAGCACAGTTATCAAATATCACTGAAAAATTTTACTTAAAAACATAATTGGTATGGGAAAATCTTGGGCAGCTTTTAGGGGTACAAAATATGTTAAAATAAAGCAAACATAAATGTCCCAAGGCTGTGACAGTGGTACTCTGTTGTCTTTGAAGGTGGCAGGGTGTAACATCATAGTTTATGACACTGTTGAATGGGAATGACAATAAGTGTCTGTGGAGCTGAGAATGTGAACAGACACTTAACACACAACATTCTTATGGATCAAGACTCGTCGCAGCATGTGGGGGAATGAAAAGAGTTTTGTCACCAATGAAAATTTTCTGTCTCTTTTAACCTTTTCAGCGCCGTGGGCAACTGTAGTTGCCCAATGATGTAAGATATTAAAATCAGATGTTGTTGAAAACCTATCATGAGGGAACTTGTTTAAAAGAGCTCCCGCAGGGGAGTTGCCACATGATAGGTTTTCAACAGCTCAGGATCACTACATTTTTAATTCCTTGAAAATGTATTCGGCGCTCAAAGGGTTAAAATGATCAAAACTAAAACTAGTTGTCTGACAGAATATATGCAGAATGTTGTTGAGCCATTGATTGTGTGGCAGACTGCAGAGTATTTGATTTTTTTTTTTTTTCTTAGATTTGCCAAGCTTGCAAACGAACGTTCTTTTCAGAAAGCAGTATCACTGCTGAATTAATTATAGCAAACGTCCCCACCAATCCTGTGAACTCTGTGAAGAGGTCAGTATTAGAGTGCTCTCTGTTAAGGTGATGCCGCACATCCTCTCGAACAGAGAACGATCGCACCGCTGAGATGAGGTGAATCCTATCAAGCTTGAATCGATTAAATCCTCCCCAATTCCCAGAGCCCATTTCTTTATAGCCCTGGCAACAAAAAAAATGTAAACGAGTTAACAAGTGAGTGCATGAGCGGAGGCAGAAGATTTATGAGTGTGTAAGGACACACTGGGGAGCGGCTGAGGTGTTTGAAAGTGTGCTTACAGATATGGTGAGGCCTTCGCTGTGCTGGCATTGCGAGTGTGTGTGTGTAACTGAGCTCTGAATGATTCTCTCCTTGTGCTGCAGTACTCAGAGTCTCCACCAATGCTGGCCAGTGGAAGGAGCCTGCAAGCAAAGTCACTCATGCACTGGTCAATGTCAGGTAAGGCACGACACACACACACACACACACACACACACTCTCTCTCTCACTCCCTCACTCATTCTCTCTCTCACACTCACTCACTCTCTCCCTCTCGCTGTTCAATTTCTCAGTGCTTGCACAGCAAAGCAGTTTTTTTTTAATGCTGTGAAATAAGATTAATTAAACACTAATAAATCAGTACATGGCAAAAGCAAAACCTAAAAGAATTGTTTGGTGACGAATACTGTCAGGAACTTAATGGTAGCAAGTATGAACTGTCCTGAGATACGTTTCCTAAAATCATTGTTGCTAACTGTGTTTGCAATTTACATAGTTCGCCTAAACATGGTTGGAACCATTGATTAAGTAAGTTGGGAAATGTACCCTTGATAATGGAGATGGTGCCACAATAGTTATCCATCTTTTTAGATATTTTTTTTTTTTTTTTAAACAAGTGTAATATTTTTGTATGTCCTGATATTTTTGTATTTCGTGAAGAAATGGAGTTATCCTTCTATGCCTCTCATTATTCAGTGAGTTTTATTGGCATGAATTACAAACCTTAGGCAACGCCAAAGCATTACGAAAATGTAACTAAAGCAGCTGATGTATAAACAATCAAATGTAAGAGAGGAAAACAATTGAACACAATTTATGATCAGTAATTATAACTTCTGCCAGTTGAATGGATAACGGTCTTTGAATTCAGTGGTTTCATTCTTGTTGTATGGTTACTCTCACGCCCTCGGGTATATTACCATTGTGTGTACATGATAGGCACCTGCAATTCATTTGCAGTTTTGGACTTTCAACACTTCCGGGAAAGATCTTCAGGAAATATATGCCCAGGCACATTAATTGGGCAAGGAAAAAGGTCATTGGCGTCTGTAGACATTTGCACTATCATGGATTCTTGGTTTCAACAGAGAATAAAGAATCTCGCTTTTTAAATTTAAACAAATTACAAGCATATAAGATCAATTCCAGTTTTTCACTACAAGCAAAGCAAATTGAAAATTAGCTCAAGAAATCACTATTCAGCCTATTCACCTTCAACAAGTGTTAGCAGAGTGAAAACAGTTTTTTTTGTCATTCATATTGTATTGTGGATGTGGCCAAATGCCAGTGTTTTATGGTGTGCTGTGCCAGTCCATTTGCAGTGATTCTACTGAATGTGGCAGTGGAGTTCACTGTTGCTCCTGCTGGCAGCTTTTCGGCCTGCCTTGAATCTGATAAAGGACTGTGATTCCTGTCGACCGATCACACCAGTCTTTAGGCTGTGGCCTGTGAAACAAATTTTTGTTTTTTTTTGTAGCTGAATTCCTGGATGGTGTTTGGTATTCTGCATTGCAATATTTCTCCGTCCCAAAGTGGGCAATCACTGTATCAGAGGCTAATGCTCATTCATGCCTACATAAATGTTCACACGTGCTTTTCTGAAATATAAGTGCACGTGTACACGTGAACATTCCTAGCTTAAAGGTTCATTCAGGGACATTTAATTAACATTTAGTTCTCACTGACTATACACCCTTTCAGGTATTGTTTAGATGTTTTTGAAGCGTCACACTGGTATCCATGTCGGTCTGTGAGTTCAGAAATAAAACTTTTTGTCCCTTATGTTCGCTGCACAGGTGTAAGGCAGTCGGTGATGGGCTCAGCCTGGTAGTAGGCCTCCGTGCTCAATCCGCGCTCAATCACTGTATGTTCGTAGTGTACTTGTGCAAATACTTCTTTGGCCTAGGACTGACTGCATCAATGGTAGAAAGACACAGATAAAGCTCATGAAGACTGCTGAAGAAATGAAAGATTAGAAAAAGAATTGGACAAAGTGATATTCACCAAGCCGGCTAGCTTTACGACTGCTAGTCCTATTCAGTTTTAGTTTGCCAAGGTTAGCTCACATTCCATCCAGTGCTAGTTATCATATCAACCAAGTCACTTTAAATGGGACATTAGCGTATCTCATCAGATTGTTATTTAGTTAGCTTAGTAAGGTAGTTTATGTTATGTCCAACATGTCGATTTATAAAATATGTAATTCTGACCAACGGTATAGCCAGTTGAGTGACCTCGAAAACATAAAATATTGACAAAAATTTCATCTGATTCCATTGTTGAGAAAAACTGCCCATCTGCTGGAATCTAGGGTTAGATTAGCTGCATAATGCTATTAGTTGATGGTTGTTCGAGCTAACGTCAGGTAGTTTGGGCATGCTGCTGCTAATGTTGTACAAATTATCAATAGCACTCTCAGTACCTAGAGCTAAAGTCATCATTAATGCCGTATGTGACTGCAGCAAACTGGCGGTGTCCTTCTTTGTACCTAATCAAGTGGTGTTGAAGATATCACCCCACACTGCTCTTCATGGTGTCAGTGAACAGGTAGGGAATTGTGGAGGTGAATGTCCAGCCTAACCGAGGGAACAGCACTACACGTGATTCTACACTTGGAGTGAGTCAGCTGCCTGGATTAATGGAGAGCCGCTTCTTGCCCAAATTGAAGGCTTGCGCCATAGATTTGATGTCGCTGTCTTGTTTCATTACCTGCTTGTCACACTAGCTCAGTCCCATTAAAGCTTCATTAGACTCAGCACAACACCAACAACCTGCTCAAGGACATCAAATCGAATTCAGGGGTGCCCTTTCTCTTCTGAAAAATGGCTCCCATGGGTGTAGACTTAATTTTTAAGGTCCCAAATGAAGATCCAAGTTGGTAGAAATGAAGTATCATTGAGCATACGCTGAAACGTGCAGCCTCATTGGTCATGCAGCATACGTGAAAAATTGGTCACCACTAATTTTATTGATTCTATTGATTAGCTTGATCATCCTTTGTCTTAAATCTTAGTAGCAGGGTGGAACCATCTATTGATCTCAAGAAAATGGCCTCGAAGAGTGATTTCAAAAGGTTACATTTTTGTCTCGTATTGAGCTGTGGTGTGATGAATGTCATGAACAGACCTCCATTGATCACCAGTGAAGTAATGGCAGATCGATACAAGAGTCCTTTGTTTTTCTGTGGTATGTGTTCTCAATCATTTGAGCATTATTGATCCGTTGACAGTTTTGGATTGTATTAGTAGTTCATATTGCTTAGGAACTATTGCGAAGTGGTGTATGACTGAATGATACTATTAATCTCTGAGAAATTATTCCATCTGTAGCCATTTCAGCTTCAAGCTCCATTTTCATGTCTTCCAGGTCCGGTTGAATGTTGAAAATCATCGCCTACTGCAGCACTGTTGTTGGCTCCAGTGCTGGTCATTTTCGGCCTGTTCTCCATCTTAGTTGTTGGGAACTTGAGCATAGAAACATAATGATTTTTTTTTTTTCCCCTGCTGGAAAGGTTCCGTCGATATTAATTCTTCCTTTGCTCGATGGCTGTTTGTCATCATTTAGTCCCTGCTCGCATAGTCCGTTTTCAGATGACCATCTAAACTGTGTGCGAGGAGCGCCTTGGGTTTTTCTATTTTTTAAATAAATCCCAGGATGTATCTGTTTGCATTCATAAATCTATTATTAGGCCTGAGGGCCAACATTTTCTTTATTCATTAAAAAACTCAAATGTCCCGGAATTTTTCTGAGCTTGCAAAACCATGCGCATTTTATTAGTGTGATGAACAAGTGTTTTGTGTCTACATACTTTTCACTTTTAGCCTGGTTGAATTCTTCAAGCTTTGCCCGTTATGGTTACTTGTAAGCTGTGGGATTTGATGTTTGAGAAATTTTGGTGTAATAAATGTTTGAGGTTTCAAATTATTGGTTGTTGAAATGATGTGTGTTGTGGGAAGCACAGGTTTAGGCCAGATTTTAGGGTGTTTTTATTGTTGATTCTGAGCAATGCCTAACACGGGTAGGCAAGCTTATCCAGCATATGCTGGAACACATCTGATTCTGAAAGTCTGGCACCCATACTGGCCTTTCCAGGATAAGGTTGAATACCCCAGTTCTTGGCCATCCTTTTTGTCCTTCCATTCAATTTGTTTCCTGACTTTTAATCAAGTGTTTTCAAGCCCAGTGGCTCAGATGACCGCCTTTTCCAGATAGTATTATGCCAGCCCTGGAGCTTGGAAAGAGTGAGGATTAGTGCAGAAAGCAATCAAGTGTCCAGAGAGGCCACAGAGTGGAGTTTTAGTGCTCGCTGCTGTCATTATCCCCAGTCCAGAATTATGACTAATCCCTTAAGTGTCTTGATTGCACCTTTTCTCCTGCTGGTTTCCATTTAAGTCACAGGCAGCTGATCCATCGCTCGCATGAGACCCTGCTGTCTTTCGTCGATGATTTTTGGTGATGATTTGAAGTGTAATAGACATTGCTACAGACAAAGGAACTTGCTGACCAAATGGAATAAATTATGCTTTGAATTGATGCCATTTAATTCCCATGTCAGATATCTGTGCTCAGATAGCGCTTTTCTCTGTAAGTCTGGAATTAAAGCTAGCACATGCTGGGCCTTTAGCTGTTTTGCATTTAAATTTGATATTTTGCAGCTATAACTGTAGAAAATCATATCGCGCAATAAGCGGTGGTATCTACCCTGTATTGGCCTGACTGCTGGAGCTTGTACTGGGTTCATGGTTGTGATTATGCCTCGGTGCGCATGGGCGCAAGCGGGGCATACGGTAGTTCGTTTGTGTGTCTGTCATTCATTCTGTCTGTTACCGGGATAGCTGCTCCGCCGGTCAAAATCAGGTCCTAGAATATGGCTCTTTGGGTTAAATGCCATGATATCTTTGATCTAAATTTGCCAGATTTTTGAGATTGAGCCTTGTTTTCGACTTATAGCACTATTTGACACTTCCATAGACTCCATTAGGAATCGAGGAATGCAGAAGTAATGCGTGTCATAGGGAAAGCAATTGCTCCAAACAATGAATTCATTTTCATTGGAACACGCTTGCAGGTAAGTTTCTCAAATGACTGCATTTTTTGGGAAATTTGTCGCATTAGCTGACCCCTAATGAATTTTGTTGTTACCGTCATTTTCTGTACCCAGCTTTAGTTAATATTGATCATCAGATAACAACCTGTGAAATTCGTATTAAAGTTAAAATGGATGACCTGAGCAGCTCTGAACAATCTAGCATAATCAGACGTTCATTTAGATACCTTGAATTAATTGCAGTTATCGGTGTTCGTTTTTATATTCGTTGATTAGATTCGCTGATAGTTTCAACCGCATTTTATTGCTAACTAGTTAATTTTGTTGCCTACCACACTACTTCTGTTTACTCTAAAGTTCCGCGATTCAATGCAAAAATGAATGGAAACGGCTTAAAATGTCAAATCTATTCGATACACCGATTTTATCGCATAGCAGCAAGTAACGTCATTACGCACAAGTTTTTATTCGCTTTAATGCTGTTCGAAATGCATTTTCACCGCCTTTATTCGCATGAATATTTTTGGCGAACTTCAGGTAATTCGATTGACCAGTGGATGGAAACATAGCTGTCAAGCATAGATGCACAGCTAGAGCACTCTGACATGTCCACAAAGAATTTTATAGCTTCATGAAGGGACATACTTGTGTAAGCACTGAGGCATCAGCACCTTCAGTGCTTTCATTCCAGGAACAGTTCTTTGTATAGACTGTGGGATGGCTAGATACTGCTGCTTCTGCATAACCTTACAAGCTTTTCTGTACATTAAGAGCTTCCATATAATGGTGGCCGCATTAAAATCAAAAATAGGAAAAAAGGGAAATAGCTTTTTCAGTATTGTGATTTCTTTTCCTTCAGCAAATAGCTGATGATAAACCCACTAACCCAATCCAGATAGTTATGGAACCCTACAGTGCCAATCCTGAAAATGCTTGTTTTTCTGAATGACTCGATAATGTTTGTCGGTGAACAACAGCAAAGGATACCTCCGAAACTATAGCTTTCTCCCCACAGGCAAAATTCGTAGATTGACCTTGTGGTGGCACTATAGGAAAGAGTATAGAGTCCAGAAAATCAACACTGGAACTACTCTAGGCTTCAGGAATGTTCACAGCAAATTTTACTGCATTCTCATGAGAGCTGTTTGACTTGCTGGATTTTTTGAAAAAGTGAAGTTTGGCCTATAAGGATGGTGCTAAAGGAATGTTCAAAGTGTCTCCAGAACAATAGGATTGGTCTTCTGCAAGATTTTTTAAGGGTAAAGTTGATCAGAATCCCATCAGGATTTTTCTTCCCAACATTAAAGTGCTGACTTACCAATCACTCTTCGATTGGTACAAAATAATTGAAAACTAGACAAATAATGTCGGTTGATGACTGCTGGGCATATTCACAAACCAATAGCATTCTAGTCATGGGGAAAATTCATAGTTTGGTGAAGTGGTGATGCTATAGGAGAGGATGTATGGGCCAAAAAAAAAAACCAGGGAGAACTACATGAGGTCCAGAAATATTCACAGCAAATTTCACCTCATTCCCATAAGAATTGTTTGACTTATTACATTTCTGAAAAAATGGGGTTTGGCCTAAATGTGGTGCAAATGGAATGGTCATAGTGTCTGATTCCCATTAACACAGTTTGACTTGTGTTTGGAAATGTAATTTTGCCCGATGGTGGCAGTGCAACAATTGTAAACAAGCCATCAAAGTCAAAAGGTTTTTCTCCCTTGTGCTCCAGAAATGTTAACTGCAGATTTGAAAGGATTCCTATTAAAACTGTGAATTATTGAATTTTTTTTAATTGTGGTGCTATCCAGATGGTGGTACTAAAGCAAATGTCATAGGGTGGCCAACATTAATAAGTGCCCTTCTCTTTGCACCAGAAATGATCACAAGAACTGTAGCATGATTCCAATCAAAATTTTTCGAGTTCCTTGAATCGAACACGTTAACTTTAGCCAAGTGGCATGAGTGGTGCGCAAGTATATTGCGTCGGCTCAGCTCAAGGGCCGCAACCTGTGAATCTGATGCTCAATGTCACTGCAACCGCTACAGTGGTGTGTAGCATTTATAAGAGCGTAGGCCTGAGCTCAGTGGGGAAAGAAACGGTGGTTGCAGCCAAAATTCTTTGTGCGTTTGCAGATCGCCATGGCACAAGCGTTGCAAAAGTCACATAAAAACACAGCCAATGGAGAGGCCTGCTTAAGTTGTAACTGACGCCTGTATTTCCAGTTCTTGGAGCGACATATTCTAACTTACAGCCATCATTATGTATGCAGCCAATTACAGATCAATATACGCATGGAGATTGTCCACACATTAAGAAATCTCAATACTCTTGCAAATTTGAATGCATGTTATTTTTTTTTCACTCATTTAATGATCTGATTACACACCCAAGGACTGAGATAGTGTTACAACTATTAACACACCGTTAGAAATGGTTTTGCTTCAATGATGGCCCTATATAGCTTCTGGAATTTTCAGCCTGTAGACTAGTAATATTGAACCTTAAACCTTCGCCACTCAATCTAAATGGATCATCACTTTCTTTCTTGCCTTTTTCCTGACCTGTTACTGGACCAAAATGTTGCTTTAATTCCCTCATTTTTGAAACAAATAAGAATATCCTCGGGTCCTTAAATATCCTCTTCTGAGACTTCAGACCTCAGTTTCCAACCATGCAGCAAAAATAGAGATGGGCTGCATCTATTCTATTTTTATGTGACTACGTTATACATTAGGTCAACACAAAATCAACTGTTCTGCTGACATGCATGAAATTAGCTTCAGTTTTCTTCTACTGCTTGTGGAATTTTTACAATTCAATGTTTTATTCTGTAATTCTGGAAGTAGAAAAATAAATTCAGGGACGTGCTGGTCCCAGAGTTGATAGTTTGATATACTCTCAGAAATAGGGGTACAGCAGGAGTCCATTTCTGTTCCCCAAGGTACATTCAGCACTTATGTACTGTTTAGGGCTAATTATAGGACCTCAAGGTACCTGTGTGAACCTTTTTAGGGTCTAAAAGGTACTTTTATGTTCCAAAACAAAACCTTTGAGGGTACTGCCCCAGTGACAAGCCTTGGTCGTCACTGGGGCAGTACCCTCAAAGATACTGCTGTTGTACCTTAGAAGTGGGTTTTTATTTGTTTTGGAACATAAAAGTACCTTTTAGACCTTAAAAAGATTCACACATGTACCTTGAGGTCCTATAATTAGCACCAAAGGGTACATAGTACCTTAGGGAACAGAAATGGACTCTTGCTGTACCCCTATTTCTGAGAGTGTAGAGTGGAATTAGTTTTTTCCCCTTGTACAAAAACTGAGGGTGAATGTGAACATTTCCACCCTTTCAAAGGGAACAGAGGAACAAATGAATTGTCACAGCCAAGAATGGCCATTGCCTGAAGGGGAATAAATGAGGTATGGGGACTTTGGTCTGAGGTAGGGATAGTTGGGGTAACAGAAATATACTCGAAGATCGGACTTATATTGGGACAAACAAGATCATGGATTTGCTCTCAAGAAGCCTGATTTTAGCCCTTGCCATGTTAATTTGCCAGTAGTCATTGAGTTCAAACTAAGCCATCATGGACAGCTAACCTCTTGATGTAGCAGCTCTAGTGTATAATTTTAAGATGGAAGGATTTCAAAGATAAGGTTTTTACAGGAAGGAATATGTTTAAATGCAAAGTAAATTTTTAATATTTATTCAAGTTTGGGTCCTCTGCTTTCACGCTCTATGAAAATACCCCTGATCTTTGTTTCGGCAGTTTGTCATTATTGAACAAAATTCACACTGGGTTTAAAGTGCTTGAAAGTTTGAAAAAAAGATACTGAAACAAGACCTTTGTCATTCTGTTGGTCTTATTGAGCAGATAAAGAAAATGCAAAAATAAAAACAATCTGTTGGGAATTTTTGGAGAAAATCCACTTTTTCATCGGCACCCAACTTGAAATTTTCAAATTGACGTTAAAGGGTTAAAAAACTTCTGATTTAACTTTGGTGATTTATTTCTGAAAGTCTCCTCTGCAGGGTTTTCGATCAAAAGAATGTGAAAAATAGTAATAGTCGTCCATATCCTTTCTTCAACCCTCATGTGGCAAAAATGTTCTATCTAGCTAAATGCAATGCTTAGACATGTGCGCTATTATACTCTTTGATGGCTTGCTTTAAGTGCAAACCAAATAGTTTGTTGCTGCTATCCTCTAGCTGATGCCTCTCCCAGAATGTAGAGAAGTCAGCGTGAACTGCTTCGAAAGCTTGCTCAGAATATCGAGCCCATCCACAACCATGACACTCACAGAACTCACGTAAATGGTCTCTCATTATGTGGAATTTGGGTGTGATCGAGATGCCAAGTTTCGCATAGGCCTCGCAGAAGTCGGCAACATGGTCTTCCTATCCACTGTGTCCACAGCCTCTGTATATTCTGCTAAAACAGAGTCCACACAGCCTAAAAGAGGTGTCCAGCTCTTCAGAGTCTTATGGACGCCTTCTTCTGAGGCTACCTCGTATCTGCTTGGCCTTGAATCCATTGGCTTTCGCTACTTGGCAAATCAAACAGTCACTAGACTGAACTCTGGGGCTGATCCAACGCTGGCCTTCGGTTACCTTTTCCAGTTGGTACAGACAGATGAATTTTTGGTCAAGATTACCTTGCCTCATCTTATAAACCTTTGTTTTACAAGTGTCACAAAGTGATGTTGGTAAACAGCAGTCATGTACGTCATACTGAGATAAGTTATCCTGAATTGTTTTGATGAGGTGAACTTCACCCTTAACGGAGAAACTCCCTTTAAGAAAGCAAAGCAAACAAACTCTTGAATGAGCTTCGCTGTGATCCATAATGGCAGGACGTCAGTCATGGAAAGGCCCATCTTCCACATGCTCTGGCTTTTATGAATGTAAGGTTATGCAACCTGCTGCATTAACTCCCAAGTAGGAATAATGATGAAAACGGCATGGGCATTACTTCCACTCCAGCTGAGGTATTGAATGAAAAGGCCTGTTATACTTTGTACATGAATTAATCAGTTGCCAATTGTTCCTATCACACAAAAGGAGAGTTTTGGACTATTGGACTAAAGCTGACCAACATTTTGAGCAACATGATGGGTTATATTCAGGGATTTAATATTTTCGACAAATTTGGTTGCCATGGTAACCATTTTGTATTTTCACCAATCTGACCCTGTGGTATGATTATATAATAAGTCAAACTATCGAAAAAAGACATGATGACTTGCAATTATTTACCCCTTTCTTAGGATTTTGCAATTCAAGATGACTGCCACATAAAAAATGGATTTTCTACAAACATTCCCAACATATTTTTTTCATTTTTGCATTTTCTTTTTCTGCTCACGAAGACCTACAAAATGATACAGGTCTTGTTTCAGTATCTTGTTTTCAGACTTTAAACCCAGTGTGAATTCTATAGATATTACTTATTTTAAAACTCAAACAGGTTCCCAGGAGCTAAATTGTAAGTGAAGCGAACCAAAGCTGCTCTGTTTATCTTTCGGCTGATGCCATTCTGCTGTTCGACGGATTTAAAGTTTAGGCGCTTTAAAATTGATTGATTATGTAACAATTATTCATTAAATGACATACTATGCCAGGTCTAATTGATTCCTGTGGGAAAAAAGAACCAATGACTGATGAAAAGCAGCTTTATGAAATTCAGGGTCCCAATTTGTGAGCCCCTGTGGATTTCATCTTGCTTTGTAAATCAGATTTATTGGCATAAAGCATTTATGAACATTCAACTTTCGTGTATTAGACTTATTTTCTTCAGTTCAATACATAAATGGCACATTCTGTCTGAACTACAATTTCATTTCATGAGTTTTGATACCCAGTTCATATTTACAGTTGAGGCCTGCTTTATGCTTTTCATTTTACTCCTGCTGTGCTCACTGATACTGTACCTCGCCCCTTCATGTCATATTAGAGCAGCAGGAGCTCCGTGCCAGAGAAAGAAACTTCAGTTGGAGATGTGTGCTTGTAACTTAAGAGTACATCTCCGATTCTCGCTCACTCTTGCTCTGTTGTTCAGTAAGATTCTTAACAGGGCTCATGCTGAGTTTGGCTTTCAGTCTATCTTCTTGCTTTGATTAAAAAAAAAAAACCGCCTCTCACCTCACACATCTACCACTGTGAAATTAGCTGGTCTTTCAAAACTTCTGGAAAACTGAAACACCCCTTTATGCCTTGCACTTTGGAGCTGTGTGGGCCAAATATGTAGAGTGCGAACTAAACCCGAGAAACTGCACTATCCCTTTGAGCTATGCTGTGCCAAACTTTATTTAGAATGTTTCAGAAATGTTTTATTTTAAGAAATGACCAATTTTCTGCATAGCCTCCATGAAGCGCTGGAACGTGACTCTTTCGAGCACGAAGGGTCATTGCTGCCGAAAATGGCCTTCCATGCAGTTTTTGGAGTTGGAATCAGGAAAGAGGCTGGATGCTCGCAGAGTTTTAAACGAGAACGGCGTAACGCATTACCATCCAGAAATAGTGTTGAGCTTTGTCTGGGGAAGGAGTCGAGCTGAGTGCTCTGGTGCCCTTTAGCTTGATGCTGGCAGTATGTACTGCTGCGGAGGGAAAGTGAGAGGCAGAGTGGTATGAATAATGGGCAGCGTCTCTGGCTGGCGCTGAGATGGCTGCCCGTTAATTTGGGGCATTTAGTTGTCACGTTGGGGCAGAGGACTGCTGGGGGTGGTGAAACGGTACACTAGGTAGACATAAAACAGATGCATCGCAGTCTAGGGGGAGGGGTTGTTAATCTAGTGTGCCCAAACATCTAAAGGACCTGAAAGTAGGCCCTGGGCGCCTACAAAGTGCTTATATTTTGGAATTTGTGGGGTGATTCTGATTTAGAGCATGGCCGTTTGTCGGCTAAAAGTTTGCCGATTCGTGGACTGCATAATTTGGAGAGGTCCCGCTTGGCGACAAGATGGTGGGCTAAAATGGAGAAAGACTAGCGTGTGCTTGTGTTCCACATTGTGTGTGTGTGTGTGTGTGTGTGTGTGGGGTGGGGGGTGGTGTATCCATTAGCAGTCATTTAACTATTTTGAAGGGAACCAAAATCCAGTAAGGCCTGGTGCGGGTGCTGGCTTTCATCCCAATCTACTATTACAACCCTGATTCTACTAATCAGGGTCTTTACTAAAGACTCCCGCGGTTGATCAGTCCAATCAGGAGCGTAGCCTCGTACTTCAACTGAAAGCCTGCACCCACACTTGTTGTTTCTTCATAATGTGAAGACTGGCTACTTTATGGTGTCTGGTGAGAAATCTTAATGTTTTAAGCTGATTTTTTTTTTTGCCTTTAGTTAACCTGGAAGATTTCATTGAGAACATGTTTCATTTTTTGAAGTATCCCCTGGGATAAATGCCTGGGAAAATAGTAGTAGTGTAATTGACAGAAAGAAACAGGGTTAAAGCCCCTGGAGCAATATTTGGAGTTAAGGGCCTTGCTCAAGGGCCCAACAGCAGTGTTCCTCCTAACTTCATCTCTACAGATTAAGACAGAGTCCCGAGCCCCACTTAGGGCTTGAACCAGAAACTCTTCAGTTAGCAGTCAAGCACCCTACCATAGACTACGCAGCTGCAACAGTCAGTATCGTTTGTTTAAAACCGTAGTTCCAAAACTTGGAGTGAAAGTTTAAAAATGGGTTGGGGAAAAAACCTAGAGCTTCTAGAAGGGTTAAAGAAGAAAGTAATTAAAGGTTTTGTTTTTTTATGCATCGAAGTGCTGAAGCTAAAAGTGGCTGGAGGCACTTCAGAGAGTGGGTGTCATTTCCTGCATTTCAGGAGTTGGTGTCCTGATTGATGAAGATGTGTTCTATTTATGAGGGATGTATGGAGCAGGCTGCTCTCAGTAAGCGGGTAGAAAGCCCAAAGAGTATGACAAGCAAGTGCAAAGACATTGTAATTGTTTGTGTGCTCTTGTGCAGTCGTTGTGTTCTAACTACTTTTTGCTGTCTGTTATTGCAGGGCCATAATCAATCACTTCAATCCCAAGATTGAGTCCTATGCTGCCGTGAACCACATCTCCCAGTTGTCCGAAGATCAGGTAAATAATCCTCTCCTCTGTGATCTCATCTGGATTGTGGAAAGTACCCGTCCGTAGGAAAAATATTAAAGCCACTGAGATGGGGTATGAGGGTAATAAAAAAGAACTGCCACTGGAGATCATTTACCTCGGTGCGGTAATCGGCGACCCCTTTCCAGAATTGCCCCCATTTGTTTTTTGGACTTTTTTATTCTATATTTTTCAGCACTAATTTTCTTGCCTCAAACTAAGTGTATTGAAGGTGAGCAGACTAATATTCTTCTTAAAAAGAAAATGGAAAATTGAAAAAATGATCAGAGTTAATGAGTCTGTTTTCCCCGCTGATAATTATGCGATGGTTAGTGGACTGAAGTTAATCATGTTCCCGAAGGCCAGGCTTGAATGAAACGAGGGTCTGGAGGTTGGCCTTGCATTGGCGGCACTAGCCTGTCTCTAGGCCTCTGAGCCCCAGAGCACTTGATCATCCAGGGCCAAAGAATATTAAGCTGTTTAATGGGGAATGCAAGGCTGAAGTTTTCATGCCCAATGTCCTGGAACAGGCCCATTTGCAGTACCCAAGATATCTGAGCACTCTGATTGGGTATTATTTCTCTTCAGCCATTTTAATATCAAATATAAGATAAGATATATTTTATTGAACCCCGTGGGGTAACTTGTCCTCTGCATTTGACCCATCCTATAGTTAGGAACAGTGGGCAGCCACAGAGCATTGCCCGGGGACCAACTCCAGTTCTAAAGCCAGTGCCTTGGTCTGGGGTACTGGTTGGAGTGTTCCTATAATGCATGTTTTCGTGGGTGGGGGTAACCGGAGTACCCGGAGGAAACCCACGCAAACACGGGGAGAACATGCAAACTCCACACTGAAAGGCCCCAGGCCAGATTCGAACCCACGACCTTCTTGCTCTTGCCGCATTATTTTTGAACATGATAAAGTACTGTTTGCTGCCAGTAGTACTTCCTTTTTTATTGGCTAATTTGTTGACACTCAGGAGATATTGCCTCACCCGAATGAGACTGAATAGTGATGGAGTGGCGCGTGAAGGATTGTTTTGGTTTCATTTCTTGCTACGACCAAATTTAACGATGGGGTTTGTATAAAACCAGAGTAGCCTGCATTTTGTGATAGAGGTCTTCATTCCTCCACTGGACAAGACTCTTCTGGGCAGAATCACAGGTCAGTCTGTATGCAAACTTCCGTTCCTTTTGGGTGAAATTTGGAATGCAACAGAGACCAATTATTTGTGTTTCTAAAACCAGCAAAAATGAATCATTCTTGTTTATGTGGCACATTGAGCGTGTGTGTATGTGCGCATGTGTCTGTGTATGTGCGCAGTCGTATGTCCCTAGGCGCTCACCAGTGTTTATGTGGTGTATGCGTCTTCTTTTTGTGTATATTCCAGTGAATAAATGTAGGAAATGGGGTTGTGTCCATTTCATTTAATTTGGTGTTTGAAAGTGTTTTGATCCTGTATAATTAATGATCACGGCTGTAGGGAGTTTACATTGATCAACACCCCTGACAATGGTATCGCAGGACTAAGAAACAGAAGTTTTTTCAGTTCAATGTTGGCTTATTTCTTCAGAGTCAAGACTGGGATTAGCATGATCAATTAGATGAGGCGAGAAGCTCTGATGCACTTGTATAACTGGAACTGTACATTTTCTGCAGCAATAGATAAGGAAGTGACAGTGCATTTTAGAAAAGTATCTTGAGATGGTTTCAGAGTGTCTAGGCTTTGCCCTGCATATGCCATTATGAGATGCCTCTGATCCACACCGCGCCCGCCGGTTTCTCCAGTCTTGGTTCTGTTATTCAGTCTGAAAGTGCAGCTCTTCTTGATGTGTCTGGGCTTTGATTCTCATCAATAGGCCATGTCTCTCAGAGGTGAGATCACAGTATCACCACCATCCTACAAGAGGAGAGTCGAGTTCTTGAAAAATTTACAGCGCCTTCAGAAGGAATATGTTCTCATTTTATCCACTTACACCTTAATTTTGTTATGCGTCAACATATTTTTTAGCCTTCACCAACGCAGTACATTCAGTGCATTCATAATGCACAACCTATTATCTTGTTCAGCATTTCTCTGAGAAGTGAAAGTTCTTCACTTCTCATTTACAAAAGTGGAAGACTGGCATTTATTTTATAAGAGGGAGTCTTGCTTACCTCATGGACCAAAGTGCCCATCCCCTTTGGCGCTGATTGCAACTCGTCAGTAATTCCCTGTCATGTTGTTTGTACAAGTTTTATGGTGAATTTCCCTCCTTCTGCTTCACGGCCAAATAAATGCAGATAAAATAATTTTTACCCGTTCATCCTCTAGTCCCAGTGCTGACTTTTTTGTGTGAATAGAAGCTACAGGTTCCATGATCTTTGCTGAAGTTGCGTAAATAGATTTTACCTTTTTATTATTTTCACCATTATGTAAAATGGGGTGTAAAGCTATCATCATGTCACTCTGTCTGTCCGTCCATTGGTCCGCCTGTGATCATTTTTGTTTCTGGACCATAATTCAAGAACAGTACTGTACTTTTTCACAAAAATTTCTACAAGTGAAAAACTAACTCTGATGTGGTGTTTTTTTGCTAGTTTGGAATTTTTATACTTGATTGACCACAAGGCGACATAACCAACTTGGTGTTTTGGCGTTGAACTTTTGAACCGCAGGTCTCAGAAACAAAATTCTCTTTGCTGGATTCCAAAGGTCATCGCATGTGTGTGCATTTCCCACCATTTTGAATTTTTTGTAAAACCTTCAAACTCTATCCTATCCTATGGAATCAATTCACATGAAATGTAATACTCAGCATCTTTAGATAAAGTACTTCTGAAATTTTGTACATAAAATTGCTCCATTGATGTGGCCACATTAAGGCAATAAATTTTATCTGTGTGCCCTCTATTGCCAAAATGCGCTTTAACTCCTGAATGCAATGTCCAATCATCATCAAACTTGAGATCCCTCATTTCAGAGGCCTTGTCACTTGAGCCAAACAAAATTGGTGTAAATCCCTCCATAGGTGGCGCTGTTTATGGCAAACAAATAGTCATTACTCCTAAACAAATTGTCCAATCAACTGAGGTTTTGCATGCGTCATGCTTGTCCGGAGTCCTATAGAAATCTGTGAGTATGAGGTTATTTTGCTGACAAAATGGCCGCCATCAGCCAATGTCATTTTACCATCTCTTCTGCTCTCAGAACAATCGTCATGAAACCTTACAAGATTATTTAGAATATTTGAAAAACCAATCAGCCATGTGCTGGAGTACTGCCTTTTGCTATTCTGAAATTTTTTTCAGATTCAAATATTGTGGGGGGATATGCCATCTCAGAGCTGGATACTCTGACCATTTGGTCACATTTTGCAACTACTTTTGAGAACGGTCGACCAAAATTTTGCAGCAGTCGCACATATAGGACTTGTAATTACAATTAATAAATCATGTATCCTTCTAAACGATAAATAAATGTTTCTGCGCAGGCAAATATTTCTCATGTTGAGGTAGGTAGGTAGGTAGGTAGGTAGAGAGGAAGCCGAGAGGAAACCTGACCAGAAGAAGCAACAATGAAGACAACAACATGTCTGTTTTTCTAACGGGGGGAATTATTCTGCTTGTCAGCCGAGTGAGGGTCCTCTACTGAGAGTTCTTAAGTTGTGGAGATGCAGCAGGGAGTTCTCTGCTTGTCAGGGTTCAGTTGCTAAAGGTTCATGTTTATTTTTGTGTATTCATGACCAGCATGTTGTTGTTTTTTGCTTACATAACCAACCGATCTTTGCGCTAACGCTACTATATCGACGACTTAAATCGATATGGACCACTGAACTCTCGGTCCATCAAGCCAGTAAATATAGGAATGCGAGATTGTACACGCACGTATATTGAACGAAATGGAGGGCCTGTAAGTTTCCTAATTGGCCACGCTGAAGTGCAGCACGCTAGTGCTCGATGCAAGTATATTTGAAAAGCTTTTTGTAAGCACATAATTTACTGCTACTTCCTGTTCATCCTTACTCTTTTTATTTATAATACCAGGTCTCAGTATTTTTGAGTACTTGTCTTACCTGGGCAAGCATCATCACCTTTACCCCAAGGAGAACAAGACAGTCGGTCGCCCGCTGGTCAACATGTATCCTCATAGCCGCTAGAGCAATCACTTCCAAAATGGATAGGTTTCGTGACCTTAAGCCCAAAATGTGAAAGGAATTGGTTGAAACTTGCGGCCTGCAGAGCACTCACAAGCCAATCTCTGTGGACCCGGTGGCGGAGGCAGCATGACTAACGCTGATCTATAGTATCCCGGACTCGTTGTCTGGGGATGCAATAAAACTGAATTTTTATTTCTTGATGAATTTGCATGGGGATATTGCAATGATCTAGATACACATTTACATATAGCAGCACAATTCAATTGTTATTACATCATTGTAATTATTTTAATTGAAGAATCGGCGGTGCCACCAGAGATGATTGGTCACGTGGGGACAGATGGCAGGATGGCAGGAGTGTATGTTTTAAGGGGAGGACATCGTTGGAAATTCATGACATTATTGTTGATCTCAATGTAGTTGACTTATTCCTCTTACATTTCTGATCATCAAAATAAAAAACTTAATTAACAACTTAACTTCTGTCTCATTTTGACCTGAGTATATTACTCAGAAGACCCTATTTATTTTTATTTTTTATTTATAATGGGAGTTCGATTGAGAGCAAGCTCTCTTTTGTAAATGAGCCTAGTTGTGAATTAAATTAAAACATGTAATACAGCAATAAATAAATAAACTACACAAAAGAATGACAGTACAAATGTATATTCCACTTTCATGGAATACAATTACAGACATTTAAAAAAAATGTAAGCATATAGCACAGGACTTCATCGCATGGTTGTTTGACGCTGTCAATTTTATTTTATTTTTTTTACTTTGATAGCTTTCTTCTCTATGCACTACATGTGTTTGCAGCCCTGATTGTTATATTTGCAATCTGACTAATTATTATTATGCCATCATTCAGGAAATTGAGACACACACCATGTGAACCGGGTTTGCAATGGGAATGCAAATTGCGTTCCAAAACTTATGATTTGGGCTCCTGAAATTTTAAGTAAGGCTCCTAGAGGAAAATGTTCATGTCAAGCCCAGCACCTCCTTTGGCTCTGGTTTGCATGTTTTATTGCTATGTCATTTGTTAGAATATTCCAGCACTTTGTGTTCGTGGCTCTGCCAAATGTTGCTTTAGCTTACCTCATTGTGACATCCCTCAAATTTGCTATCAAAGTTGTGTCATGCTGCCACTAACTATGGCCAAGGAGGAGCAGAAATTGCATCGTGTTTGGGGTAAGGGCTATATTTGGCCTGATGTTGATTGTCTCTATGTAGTTGTCACTCTTAGTTCAGCTGGCTTCCTTTATACTTCCTTACAGTCTGCGCCAACAAGCCTTAGGGAAACTACAACTAAGACCTCCTGACGTCCCAAAGCTGGCTGATGATTGTGTAAGCTGTGTTTCAAGCACTTGAAGCCGGTCAAAGCTGGTATGTTGATGTTCAAAGCTGGTTTAGTTGGCTGAGTAAGGTGGTGGACCAGCTGAACATACAGGTTGGCCAATGGGTTGACCAGCTTGAAGTGTCCAAAAAGGCTGCATCAACCAGCTTTAGCTGATTTAGGCTTGACTTTGCAGTGTGGAGTTTTGCCTCTCTGTTTGAGCTGGTCATGTGACTCTCATTATTCTCCCTCTCTCTGGATCTTTCCAGATGAATTTCTTTTTTTTTTCTCCCTATCTGCCTGTCCCTTAGTACTGAATGCTCCGCTTCCCTTTTAATGAGCGATGAAATGTTTGCTTATCACCTTTCCACTCTCACACACACACACACACACACGCGTGCGTGCGCAAACACACCTCTCCAAAAGTGCTGTCCTGGATAAATTGATGCTTGTGAGCTCCTGAGCAGCTTGCAGAAAGACTTCGAAAGAGATTTTATAAAATTTATTTTCCCTGCAACTCATTCCCTTTCGCCAAATTTGGAAGTACCATTTGTATTGTCTCAGCACATGTCATTGCTTCAAATGCGCTCTGTCAACTGAGGACAGTGCTGCCGAGCTCGTCTTCAGAACTACGGGCTGCCAAGCATCATTCATCTCACAGAACAGGCTCCCTGCTGAGCTGTGCAGTCTCTGCCTCAGGGGAGGGGGGGGACGAACCCATCATGCACAGCAGGCTGTAGGTGCACATTTGACCAGAGGAGGTTTGTTTTGAGTGAAGGAATCAGACCTGACTTGGGCAGTGCCCAATGACATGGTGATCGCTTCATCAATACTGTGTGTCTGATAGACGATTTAGAATGGGAAGAATATGATTGTTATTCCATACAAATTGTAAGATGAACAAAATTGTTCCATTTCTTTAATTGAAGTGGCAACACTGCTGTCCTAACAAAGACATTGATAACAGTTGACGGGATTTTGGCTTGGAGTGTCCGTCCCTGTGGAACCAATCAATGCAGCACTCCATCTGGAGGAAGTGTGTGTGTGTTTTGATTGACGGCTACAAAAAACTCAGTGCTGTGGACACTTGCGGGCAATATATAGGATCACCATTATAGGTCGCACTCTTTGCTGTAGCATTAACCCATTACTTAAACTCTAGCACATAGTTGACCTGCGCATGATGGTCATGACTATGCATAGCTTCTACTTTATGATACAATTGTATCATAGGCTCGTAATTGTTGACCTTGGGAATGCACTTATTTTGTGTTGCCTAGAATGAAAATGTCCACCAAATAAATGAGTGGCAAATGTGGCATTCTTGGCATTACAAGGGCTTTTGCTGCATTTCTGAACTGGCTGCCAGAGAAGTTATTTTTACCAGCACATTTGCATTTTGCATTAAGGTCTCCAATTTGTACCCTCTGATTTACGTGAAGATTGTGGTTTGTTTGGGTTCACATAGCTGGGTTATTGGTACGGCACCTGCTGTTTGTCTGTGTTTTGTAGGCATTACATCCCATTAAACTGCATAAATGATCCAACCTGAGGCGGCAGACAAATTTGTTGGAAAGTAATTCAGTTGCAGACATCTTTTCTGTAATTTTCTTTCTCTCATTTCTGGTTAGTGTATGTGTAGTGAATGTGGCTGTGTCGGCGCAAGAAAAATGGTGCCTGGGTCCCATTTTTCGTGTGCAAGTGCAAAAATCCAAATCTGTGTCATTATGGCTTTCTAGGTCCGCATGAATCTACGACTGTTAACGTGAAGATACACGGATGAGCCAAAACGTTAAAACCACTCACAGATGCAGAAAATAATGTTGATGATTTCTTAGCAATGGCACTTATCCAGGCAAGCAACCAGATCTTGGATGGTGAGCCAACAGTAGGTTTGCGTATTCAGTGTGTTGGATGCGGGAGAAATGGGAACTGAATGACTTTGACATGGGCCAAATTGTTACGGTCTGACAAGTGGGTTGGAACATCTGTGAAGTGGCGTGATGTCTGGGGTCCTCTCCGTCGGCAGATATGAGCACCTACTGACAGTTGTCCAAAGAGGGACAAATCATGAACCGGCGACAGGGTTTTGACCGTCGCAGGGTCATCGATGCACATGGGCTATGAAGGCTACTTTGTCTGGTACAAACTGACAGCAGGGCGACTGTGACACAAGTCGCTGAGAATTTCAATAATATTTACATCAGGAATGTGTCACAAAACACAGTGCATCATACCCAGCTGTGTGTAGCACTTTTTAGCTTGCAGACCATTTTAAGTGCCCACTCTCACCCTGGTCCACCTCTAAAAGTGCCCCCAATGGGCACCTGAGCTTCAGAACTGGACCTTGGATCAGTTGAAGAAGGTTGCCTGGTCCAGGGAGTCTCATTTTCTTTTACATCATGTTCTTCAGCTGGGTACATATGCAGAATTTATCTGGGAAGAGATGGCATCCTGATGCTCTGTTGGAAGAAGACAAGCTGTTGGAGGGCGTGTGATACTGTGGGAAATATTCTGCTGCAAAACCCTGAGTTTGGAAATTCAAGTGATGTCAATTTGATGGAGCTGTTTTGGCAGCACAAAGGGAACCTTCACTATATTAGGCAGGTGGTTTTAATCTTGTGGCTGATTGGAGTAAGGTGGGTGACAAATATGTTAACATTCTCTGGCTGTCGTAATTGGTGGAGGGATGTTATAAAAATCTTAAATTTTTGGGTTTCTGGGAGCAGTGTCTGCAGAGAAAGCCATTCACCAATCTAGTGAAAAGAGACAACCACTCATTCAGTCCCATAACACCAAACCAATTACAGGTCGCCAGGGTGTCTGGTGGTCTCAACAATTTTTTGGGTACGACGTAGAGCCATCCAAAGACAGTGCCTCAAAGTAAGAAGAGACCAGCTGTCTGTCATGCAGATCACATCCTGGGTGGATATGTATTGCGTGTGTATGACCGTCGATGCTGGACCGGCAACATCAGTGGAAAAAGAGGACATTTAAGTGAATTTAATGCATTCAAATGATCTCTTCCAAAATCATTCTTGCGCATCACTGTTGAGGAATTTTGGCTCGATCCTCTGGAGTTGCTTTAATTAATCTGTGTTTGGAGGCTTTATGCGCGTCTGCTGCCTGTTTTATGCAATCTGAAGGAGCCATGAAGGAGCCCAAAAATTATGAAAGCGAAATGATGCTGCATTTGATTGGAATTTGCTAAACTTGCACTGATTAATCGTGATTCAGTCGTCGGCGTGCTCTGCTCTGGGGTAGATGGGTAACCATCCAGTCAAACTTGTGAATCTGACATCTTTACTCTGGAGCTGTGCATCTATCTTCACTAGCCTGCTGCATTTGTGTTCTCAGAACCTACTTACAACGTTGACATAAGTGTGTAAGTCCTGGCTTGGTGATTTTTACCTCTGCCAGGAGGTATTGTAATTGCGTGCGTGCGTTTGTCAGCAGGATTACTCAAACTATTGTACAGAATCTGCAAAATTTTACTGGAAGGTGTGGCTATGTGCTCTCTGAGTGCCCTCTTGTTTAATGTGTTTTCTTGCCACTGGCTCAAGGCTGATTTATGTTTAATTCTTTAGTTTTTACCCCGCAGCCCTTTATGGGCTGATTGGGGTATTGTTATACCCTGTGGTGTCTGGGCAGGCGGGCTGTCAGGCGGCGACTACATAATTTGTCTGGGCCATATCTACGAAAGTGTTGGCCACAGCGACTTCAAATTTGGAATGCTGGTTGTTTGTGAGGGATGGGTGTACAACGTAAGGTTCATTAGTGGATTTAACCTTTGACCATGGCACAGTGACCTTCAACTTCAAAATTTTGTCCAAGGCCTTATTTCCTAAAGTGCTGACCACAGCAGCTTAAAATTTGGTCTGCAGGTTCCTTGTAAGTGTTAGGTGTGCAAGGTAAGGGTTTTTAGTGGATTTGACTTTTGACCTTGGCACAGTGACCTGTGCCTTGTCATAGGTGCGTGCCGCTATTTATTAATAATTACTAAAGGGTTGTAGGTTTCTCTCAGCGCTCAGCCTAGGCTTGTTTTACTCTGTATGATGGTTCTCTGTTATAAAGTCTTTACAAATAAAATTTATATGATTTTATTCGCCTGTCAACCACTTGATCTGAATATGACATGTACTATTATGGAGATGTGCTTTTTTGAGAATTGTAATCTGTGTGTTTCTGTATTCATTCCAGTTGTGCTTACTCTTTCAATGTCTCTGCTATAATGGACGCGGTATTAAGAAGCACGAAACCAAAATTTACACCAGTCCCTTTGGACTTTACCTACCGATGAGTTTTGGCATCAGCAATGACATTTCATTTCCAATTTTCGACAGTGTCTGCATTCATTTTCCCTCCCAAATTGCAATATGATGTGACAAGACTAATTGTGGCCTGGCCTTTTCAGATGTTTGTTAATGAAACGCATAATTCTGTGCTGGTGTAGTTCAGAGGAACTGTTGATTTCGGTGCCTGAATAGACATGCTTCACTGAGCACATTCTGCTTGGATGATCAAGGCAGACTGTCACTTTGAGGCCATTCCCTTTTGGGAATTCATTGATATGGGCACTTTCTCATTTGAGTGAAAAAAAATAAAAATGTATATATATATCAACTTAATCCAGGCTCACCACTCATGTCTTGTTGATACTTATTTTTGTTTTGATGTCTTAGTGACGAGTGGAGTGCCTCTGCTGCTCTTGCGGCAGCACTTGATTTAGTACTTCATGCGAAGGCTGAAGTAATTACTTCTATCAGTGAGTGCTTTTCAAATGAATGCCTGGGTAACTAGGGCTCCTCTTCTCCGTCCCATAATCTCTTTAAAGCGCATTAAAAATTTTCCGTTCCCCATTCCTTCATCCTGCTCGGGGACCTAAAATATTCAGTAATGCGCAGATGTCATGCACCTCCTTGAAAATCACCCTTTCAATCACCCTTTTGTTGTAAATGAATAGAGGCGAGCACAGCGAAATTCTTGTGCATGATGTGAGCTCCCGTTATATGGCTTTCCTATTTGCCCTCAAGAACTTGCCTGCCTTGTTGTTGGCCATTAGTTAATATGGCCACATGTCAGAAACCTCACTCCACGCTTGCGATAATAGTACTCCTTAGCCCTGGTCTGACTACACGAAAACACACAAAGTTATCGAAAAGTAAACTTCCCGAAGTTTCAAGTTTGCGATTACATTTCCATCAGAGTACTCGTAGTTTGGGCCACTACTGCGCATGCTCAGCAGAGGCAGAAACCGTGCCGATCTTAGCTGTCACTGAATTAGTATGGCAAATTCGATATGCAGGAACATTACCGAACAAAAGAACCCCATATTACAAATGGACACATCGCCGGAGATGGTGTCTCGTTTATCGCTTTATGAGGCGTCATTTGTGATAACTTTCTTTAGAGTAAGCTGATTCATCAAACCCATTACTTAGTTTCTTTCCTGATTTCCATAAATCAAAAGCATCATCCCATAACTTTCTCAAGGGTAAACACGATTTGATGGAACATATTCGGACACACCAGGGATTACGCGTATCAAGTTACCGTGTACACAGTGGACCACTCAGCGTTACACCTCCAATCCACGATCAAGGGTAAATTAGTGAAAAATGCGCAAAATACGCATGCCGTCCCAGTTTGGCCTGTCACACCGACCCGTGCATGATATTCGCGTTTGATAATATAAAATTCTTTTTTTTAATTGCCGTCTTCTCCCTTCACATACAATTTCAATCTTAATTAACTTAAATCACTGGCTCACTGGCTCTCTCGCCATACCTCTCTTCAACCATACGTCCGTAATTTCACGGCGCTACCTATAGTACGCAGGCTAGCCTGGTGAGTAGAACGTACACACGAATACAGGTGGGAAAAACAGTGTAAGCAAACTGACGCCATGGCAGGAGATGGTATTAATCACGTGACGAACTACGCATAGTTTTAAGATGGCCAGGTCAGACCTCCGAAAACTTACAATTTTTGTTGGAAGTGAGAAACTTCTGAAGTTGGCGTGGGAAGTTTCACTGGTAAGTTTTCAGGAAGTTTGCGGTCAGACTACCCAAACTATGAGAAGTAAAATAATGGGAAGTGAAACCACGCATAGTTTCTTGTAGTCTGACTGAGGCAATTTGGGCTCCATTTGTCCCCCTCTCTACCTGCTGAGACTGCCATGTGGGGCTTTTGCATCACATAGACTTCACATTTCAGATGGTGTCTTCCTCAGTCTTCAGGCTTGAGAGGGGTGGGGATGGGGGATGTTTGCAACATACTCTTCAGTGATACATTACTTTGAGATTCTTCTGTGAAAAAACACTGACTTTGTGGTGACCAGTGTTCAGGGATAAAATAACCTCCTCTGCCGAGAAACTCGGGAGCAAATACTATTAACTCTTAGAGCGCTGAAATAAGTTTTTCATTGAATATTAATTTAATTATCTTGTGCTATTGAGAACCCATCATGTGGCGACTTGTTTAAACGAGTCGCCACTTGATATGTTCTTAACAGCTTTGATTTTGATCTCTTAAATCATTCAGCAACAATAGCGGCATTTGGGGCTCTAAGGGTTAATTTCTGTCAGTTGGAGCTGTACCACCATGTTCTGCGGGCTATTTTTGTTTGTCTAGAAGCATTCAGCTCAACAGTATATTTTGTTGCTTGGAAACACTCTAAATGAACATGTTAGAGCAGACATGGTTATGCGTGATGTGGGGCAGTTCCTGCAACGTCTACAGTCAATGCTTAGGAAGCATTTTTGTTTTAGAAGATGTGACATTGGTTTGCTGTTGGAGGGCGGTCAGAAGGGCAAGGTAGTGCTGTATTGTGATGTTCAGCTCTTCTAAGCCAGTAAAGGTTAGCCATGTCAGTATTAAAATTAATGCCCGGCTGTGTCTGCAGGGTCTGCTCTCTCTGTTATAGTTCGCCTGCTCTTGAGAATCCTGGAGCTTGAGTGCTGAATTAGAGTCATTGATTTTTTAGGTTCTGTGGCATTAGATCCGGGGAGAGGGCATGGCGCGGACTCCCTTTGACATGCAGGTAGTGTTTCAAGGTTTGTTTCACGGCCTACGGAGCCCCGATCTCAGAGCTGCTTCTCCATTAGTCAGCAGATCTATCAGTTGTCCCAGCGATTGCTTCTGGGCGGGTCTCCAAAATTGACTAAGGTTGTTGAAAATGGCTCGGTCCTGTTTGAAATGGAGTGTTTGAACCTCTAAACAATATGAGACTGATTCAATGAGGCCTCAGACCTGCAAGTTGCCCTTTAAAGCAACGTGTCGGAAAATTATGTTGGACTTGCAAGATTTTCATTTAAAAAAATGTACGTTTATTTACACTACAGTGACTTTTGGAGAGCTTTTGCAAGAGAATTTTACTTCTGCATCGAAAAAAGCCAAACCGTGGGGGACCAATAAATGGGAGAGCTTTCAAGCTTATCAGTAAGAAATGAATGGACCTTAATGCTAGTCTTGTCACTTTGAGGTTGGCATTGAGGTTGTCAATGTTTTTTTTTTTTTTCTTTTCATATGCATATGACAGACAACAGAATAATGATGAGCCCGCTTGGCATATAAGAGTCCAGGAACAGATGAGGGTTAGAGGAGATAAATCGAGTTGTGTTCTGAGGGAAAGCAGTGGAGAACTGGGCAGGTGCCGGCGCATATAGCCGGTGTTAGCTTATCGATAGCTATATACATCTATGGCCACTAGCTAGTGATGTTTTTTTTTTATATATATATATATATATATATATATATATATATATATGTATTTTTTTTTTTTTACAGATAATTTTTTGGGGAAATTTTCCTTTTATTTGACAGTTATACAGTGTAGAGAGACAGGAAGGTTGGGGAGAAGAATGGGGGAAGACATGCAGCAAATCACCTCACCTGAGCCGGAACCGAACCCAGGTCGCTGGGAGAAGGACACAGCCTTTATGGTGCGTGCGCTTAGACCGATGACCCACCGGGGCATCTACTGAACACTACCTCATTTTTGGTGATGGATGCAGCAGTGAAGTCCTGTCGCCTCACCTGCAGGAAATGTGCCCAGGCTCTGAACGTCGCACCATTCATCTTCCTGTCAGTACCGGCTGTTGAGCTGAAAATTGGGGAGGACAGGGCCATGCCTTTAAACTGATGATTGGTCTTGAGCTGATTTCAGTCATTAATTTAAAGGTATACTGAGTAGGATTGCAGTTGTGGTTTATGAGCACAACATTCAAAGTTGACCTCTCCTCCTTGGCTCATCATAACCAGAAGCACTACGTTGCAGTGCAGCACATTGTCCAGCCTCAAACCCTTCGAGCTGTTATTGGCTGGGGGCTACACATCCACTGCCCAAAGACTGATGTCCAGAAATGCCATATCCGAAGGAAAATATGAAGATACAGGCAGATGGCAAGGTTGTTTTCCTGTGGGTCATTATCAGTGATTGAGAGGGATAATTTTTGCTTGATTTAGACATTATATTAGGATAATCCTACTCAGTATACCTTTAAAGTAACACAGTGTGAATTTGGAAATCCTGCAGCGCTATCAGGTGAAGCCAGTTTTCCTCACTGAGACAAGATGAGAAGTGAAAAGCATCATTTTCACTAGAAATTGCATTTCAATCCAAATTAATGTTATTTTGTCATTGATACTTGTTTCTAATCCTCATATTCTTTGCAATTTCACCAGTCATGAAGAACAAGTTAGATGGTCGGCTTTCAAGATGTGTAAAGAGACAATGTGGAACTTATTCTACAAGCCAAGATGCTGAAATTTGTACTGTAGGTTGTTCAGATTCATTCAGATTCAGATTTAGAATATGTATTTGTTCTGCCAAGGGTTCATCATATATTTAATTGGTTTTTGATTTGACCTAAATTTAAAGGTTATGTCGGTCAAAGGTCTTAAAAAGGCACATTTGTTTCACTGTAATAGTGCCTTCACTTTTCAAAAGATCGTTTTCATATTTCATATGCTTGTAAATGGGCCCAAGATCTAGCCCTAGTTTGATTTTGGCCATGCTGTGATTCTCAGTTTGGCCACCTTTTCTGCAAAACTTCAAAAAGCTCTAGCTCCCTTATTCTACGAGCTAAGATGCTGCAGTTTTTTGCCCGCTTGGCCAAAAGGCCCAATGGGCTTATGTTTTGCTCGGGGACTTGTGGTGGTATGTCATGCATCCATACGTGTGAGCGTAAATTTTTGGCTTGCGCTCTAGCGTCCTCAGTTTTTCACCAATCCTGTTCATATTTCATATTTAGCATCTTAAGGTCCTGACCAAGGTCGGTTTTCAGCCCAATCGGACCAATACTGTGGCTAGTGGGGGGCGGTCCATTTTGGCCACGTTTGGCCAAGCGGGCGCAGTGGCTTTGCCGCTATTTTTCTGTCCTCCTCTAATTTCGGCCCAGCAGGTGTCTCAGTATCCTGTTAGGAAAATCACGGACTCCGTGTCCCATCAGTTTGGATTTTGTTCAACCTGCACAAACAATGATTTGCTATGATAACAAATGGTTAAATGCAATGTAAAACTCCTGGACAAAAACCAACTTCTGTAGTCTCGAAAGTTCAGACTCACTGCCATCTACTACATTAATCTGAGGCAGAGCTGAGGAGACCAACGCCCTTTAGTTACGTAATATGACGCAATGTCGAAAAAATAATGTTATTTGGAGCTTTGCTCAAAATGGCCTCTTTTTCCCCTCTGAATTTGTGCCCTTGTGATTTGTCCAGCATATTAAATCCTGCTTTAACTTTCAGTCATTTCAGACAAAGTTGAGCATAATATTAAAAATTGACCCGTCAGTTGCTGTTTAATTTTTTGACTTATTGTGTTCAAAAAGTTAGATTTTCAACTGAAATTTCTCAGGCAATTCATTAGACCAGAATAAAACCAGAAAAATACACTATTATAAAAAAACAAGTTGCAAAAATACCAATCATTTGCACCAATAAGGAGAAGAGAGCAAATATGCAAATCCTCAATTTATTGCAGCAACTTTTTTTCCATCGCTGGCTAGCTGTTGGCAACGGGAGCGGTTAGACTCATGCTGAAGCACTAATGAATAAAGTGGAAATAGCCCCTTGTGATTGCTGTGCAACATGTTGGTCTTTGATTAATGTCCATCTGAGCCCTTTCCTCAGAATATAGAATCTGACCTGAGAGTTTGCGAAGCTCCGAAGATGAATCCGTCTGGAGCATGAAGGTATAACCTGTGCATCTTTTCACTCTTTATCTGAAGCCTCACCGTGGCAATAAAATTGCGAGAAGAACTTTTAGACAATAACAATCCACCAACACAAAGACTGTAGAAATAAACAGAGCAGAGTGGTGGATTCCAAGCTCTATTGCTTTTAGTGTTCGCTTTGTTGACCTAAACATGTCATATTTTAGTTCACTCCTCTATGGCATTATGATAAAATTACGGTTTAAAAGGATGGGGGGGGGGGGTTTTAAAGGAAAGCAATTGAAGGAAGTCTTAAAAGCAAGTTTCTCCTTGTAGGACCTTTGTTTTATGCATGGACCGGAGCATGTGCTTAAAACTTTTAAAAAGAGCAGAGCACTTTCCCCAAGGCAGGGATTTAGAGTTTCACAGATTAATTAAAAATTATTCTGGGCCTGCATCTTTCTTTTTATAGACATAAGATTTTTATAAGCATATGAACTGTCACTTTTTGTTAAAATAGGCTCATTTCCCTTATATTCACATTAGATACACTGGTGCCAGAGAAGAAATATTGTTTGATGAACTACGGTGAAATGGGGCAAAAAAAATTAATGAGTCACAGATAATTGACAAAAAATCTACTATAAAACCCAGTATTTTTCTGAGCAGCAGTACCTAATGACCTGAAAGTTGTGTCATGGACAGTATTCCAAAGTATCCACACCCCGTCACATTTCTGATTTAATCGACCCCTGTTATAGTCTCCTTCACCAGACCTTGCAGTTTGAGTTCAGTGGTTCATTTAGTAGCATCCAGGCTCATTAAATACGGAAACGAGTTTTTGTTTATTCTTCTTCTATTCCTTGCTTTGTTTTATTGGATTTCTTTCCATGAGTGATGGGTGAGAATTCTCACATTCCGTTTTTCGCCTTGAGGTTGGGTTTTAGGTTCCGAGTTGTGCTGGTTACTGTGATTTTTCATTTTTACAGTGTTTTTGAGTGCACAGTTGGGTGTTAATGTAAATTAAAAATCATCTCTGGAATGACCAAATATTTTATCAAAAATGTAGCCCCTCAATTCCATGGTTTTCGTTGCTCCTTTGACAACTGTGCTGCTTCGTGTTGTCACGTCCACCCTGAGCAGAGATGTCGCGAGCCTATCCGTATTCAACAAACTATTGTAATACGTGCAGCAATAGCTAACGTTGTCTTGGGGAGTTACGCACAAACATATCTCTGAAACCTCTCCGGGCGGCGTGCAGCCCATACACTTTCGGCTTGCTTAAAACACAACAGGGAAACAGAAGAAAGATTGATGCTACCTTCAACTTCTTCGGTCAAATGCCGACGCTTTCCGCAGTCCGTGGAACGACGACCAGCTCGGCCCTGGGAATCGCACAGTCTGTTGGCTCTCTTGCGATCCGTTTGTTCAGTTTGCGCATTCTAAAAGGTCCCTAAAACATGCTGCGGATCTTCGCTTGTCTGTAGGATACGGTTGATGTCCTTTTAGAGATTTGACAAAAAGAAAAAGAAACTGCGTAAATTTACAGCCGGCGAACTTGAATTTTCCTCCAAGACCAGCCTTCACACTCTGAAGGGTCCAGTGGCAGCCACGAGTGTGCGCACCAACCCCAACGGAAATAGCCTCGTTCCCTATACAGCACCGGGTCATGGGGTCAAACCTCTCTGCTTAATTAAACAAACATCAGTCCTCCTTCCATATTGTATTTCAGCAAGCTGAAGTATCTTACGGACCCACTAATTCTACCAATAAAATTTAATAATGTAAATGAAACTGAATGTATACATGGGGACTAATAAGATCTCCTGACACTCTCGTGATTACATCAGATCTTGCAAAAATGGCCTGTCCGTAACATCACGTTTAAAATCACGTTCATTTTTCAAAACGGGTTGGTGACAGTTTGATATGTGTAGCAAAACAAACAGAGTTGATGAGTTCATGTGTGGTCGCAGCAAATGCGTTTATTGTTGATTTGCATTGAGTTTAAAAGTGATTTATGCGTTAGCTGTGGTGTTTTATACTGCGGCCGCAGGCAAAGCTCAAAGGTAAATTTCCATTTTTGTGTGACTATTAAATGGCAAGTTCATTATTAAGATTCCCAAGCATGTAGTGCGAGAGCTGTACAGTAACCATACTGAGGAGCGACTCTAAGGAGCTATCACACATGAGTTAGAAGATGGTGCTACTGAAATGCATGTTTTTACATAGTGGGCCTTGACTTAGTATCCCCAAGGCCAATTTATAGCCAGCTGCGAAAAGACATATGGGCATTTCAAAACTACAAATTTCCATTTGCCACTATCCAATCTTCATTACCTCTGCCGAGGAGGTAATTTTTTTGCTGGCGTTGGTTTGTCTGTTTGAATGGATATCTCTGAAATTTTGTGGGCAGGTTGCTATTACATCAAGGATGGAGCCTATTTATTTTGACCACAATCGGTCTAACGTTGTGGCCGCCATGGCAACCATCTTGCTGCCTTGGTGGAGGTTTGCTCAGAGTCCCTCTGGTGCACTCCTTTTGTTTTCTGTGCAAAAACAGTTTTTCCCCTGGGCTCTTTTCATCATTCATCCAACTGTCTTTATTCTCCTACAGTTGGTGTGCTCTTTCTGGGGGTTCGCAAACCTACTACAAATCTACCCGATCACAGCTTTTTGGTTGTTGGTTGAAATGGATGGCACAAAATAGGTAATTTCACAGAAAACCTCTGTGAAATACCATTGTTGTGAATAGATATGTTATCCCAAGTGGTTTGACTCCTGTGTAGTTACCGTTTGTTTTTGGGGCTTAGTGCATGCAGAAGTCACTGGTTCAAGAGCGGATGTTCTCTTCAGTTGATCATTCAACCACTTTTATGTAATCCTATGAGTAGACATTGGCATGAATTATTTTTTCAGTGAGTGTAAAACACATTTCAAAAGCTGTGCTCCTCAAAAGGGAGTGCTGAGTCCGGTAGTTTGAAATCTTGTGCAGTTGCCTTGGAGATGACTTATTCAGTGACACCGACCAGCCTGCGATAGCCCAGAGCTTCCTGCATTAGCCTTAGCAAGGCTCACTGTGAGTTTCCGTCCGTTCTTAAGGAGCACCTAAATCTGAAGCCTCTCGTCCTTTTCGTCCCTGGAGTTAGTTTTTTTTTTTTTTTTTTCCCCTGTATTTACCTGCCCGAGCTGACACGCGCTGCTCAAGGGCCGGAGGGTTAAGCCGGACCCTCATTCACAGGCTCTCCTGAGAGGGGCTGTAGTGTTGCTCGCACTGGCAGCCCCCCTCTGCAGTGCTACAGTAATGTTGCTCGCAGTGGCAGCCCCCCCTCTGCAGTGCTACAGTAGTGTTGCTCGCACTGGCAGCCCCCCCTCTGCAGTGCTACAGTAGTGTTGCTCACACTGGCAGCACCCACTTTGCAGTGCTACAGTAGTGTTGCTCGCACTGGCAGCCCCCCCTCTGCAGTGCTACAGTAATGTTGCTCGCACTGGCAGCCCCCCCTCTGCAGTGCTACAGTAGTGTTGCTCGCACTGGCAGCCCCCCCTCTGCAGTGCTACAGTAGTGTTGCTCGCACTGGCAGCCCTCCCTCTGCAGTGCTACAGTAATGTTGCTCGCACTGGCAGCCCCCCCTCTGCAGTGCTACAGTAGTGTTGCTCGCACTGGCAGCCCTCCCTCTGCAGTGCTACAGTAATGTTGCTCGCACTGGCCGCCCTCCCTCTGCAGAGCTACAGTAATGTTGCTCGCACTGGCAGCCCCCCCTCTGCAGTGCTACAGTAATGTTGCTCGCACTGGCAGCCCCCCCTCTGCAGTGCTACAGTAATGTTGCTCGCACTGGCAGCCCTCCCTCTGCAGTCCTACAGTAATGTTGCTCGCACTGGCAGCCCTCCCTCTGCAGTGCTACAGTAATGTTACTCTCACTGGCAGACCTCCCTCTGCAGTGCTACATTGATGTTGCTCGCACTGGCAGCCCCCCCTCTGCAGTGCTACAGTAGTGTTGCTCGCACTGGCAGCCCTCCCTCTGCAGTGCTACAGTAATGTTGCTCGCACTGGCAACCCTCCCTCTGCAGAGCTACAGTAATGTTGCTCGCACTGGCAGCCCCCCCTCTGCAGAGCTACAGTAATGTTGCTCGCACTGGCAGCCCTCCCTCTGCAGTGCTACAGTAATGTTGCTTGCACTGGCAGCCCCCCTCTGCAGTGCTACAGTAATGTTGCTCGCACTGGCAGCCCTCCCT
Organism: Gymnothorax reevesii; assembly: GCA_029721435.1. NCBI lineage: Eukaryota > Metazoa > Chordata > Actinopteri > Anguilliformes > Muraenidae > Gymnothorax > Gymnothorax reevesii. The sequence goes on from CM056582.1 coordinate 67,730,823, forward strand.
CTGCAGTGCTGCAGTAGTGTTTATTATCCTTCCCATGGCCTGATTTCATTCACACAGTTACTGGCTTTTCAGTACCTGCAGAACCTCCCCCACCACCACCACCACCACCACCACCACCATGCTGACCTTCTGAGTTGCTCTGGGAGTAGTGAACCAAATAATCAATGAAAGAAACGAATGGCTTATCAAATTATTGTCGTTGTTTTTTAAATTGCAATTAAATAAAGTGAAGTCTGACTAATGCGCCCGAGTTTAGCGCCCTAACATCATGAAAAGACTTCTAATACTGCTGCTCTTCTTTCATACCTTTCTCTTCCTCACCCCCGCCCAGGTTTTGGAAGTGGTACGCTCCAACTATGACACTCTGACCCTCAAGCTTCAAGATGGACTGGACCAGTATGAGCGCTACTCAGAGCAGCCGAAAGAGGCTGCCTTCTTTAAAGAATTGGTGAGTGCTGGCTGTGGGCAGCGACCCTGGTGGGCCGCGCTTAACTGGGCCATGGAATCAACTACAGAAGAGGGGTACAGGCTCATGTCCATACACCTTTAGCCTGTCGGGAATGCCTTCAGTACCAGCTGCTTCATTTACTTTGCTGCAAAAATAGTCCAACTGGTCGATAAAATGGAGATCAGCAGAGCACGTCCAACCCAATAATAAGAAATGTTTCGGACTTGTAGAAACTATTGCGACAGATAACTAGCGTTGCCATGCCCATGAAATGGAGTGGCCATTTATTTCTAGTTGTTATATGAAACAAATCGCTCAAATCCAAACCGTGATGTTATTCAGCCTTCAGAGCCAACCAGACTTGACCCCCCTCCGCTATCCCTGTGTTCTGATAAAACTCCTTCCCCCCTCCGTGAAATTGAAAAGACTTTTTTTGGCGCTCTAGCTGCACTCGGTGCAAGTGCAGTACTGTCTCCTGTCACTCCCCGGCCTTGTGATGCGATAAGGGAGAGTCGCGGGGCATGCCAAATCAAGCTGAAAAATGCCTCTCTCCCCCCTGGTAATTGGCACTGTGGCATGCAGCGGACCAGCGGAATAAGGCCCCCCCCCCTTCCTTTTTCATAGTTTATGGCGAGAAGGGGACGACGTCCTCCGGGCCTTTCGCTCTCTCAAAGCCCCGTGCTGGGAGGGAGGAGGTGGCGGCGGTTGGCAGGGTGGTGGTGGTGCTGCTCGGTGCCCCCAGGCTGAGGTGACAGGTCTGACTGGGCTGTCTGGAAGGTTCTCGCGGGGGGACATCTTTCTTATTTTGGTAATGAAGCCTGTCAGCTTATTAGGGAGGCTTTGTGCTGGGCGCGGAGCCCCAGCGAGGCTGACAAGCTCCACTGACAACAGCCAATCAATCAAAGGGAAACTGTGGGAAGGCGGACCTGGAGGCTGTGGAAAGTCGGTCTGCCGCGCTAGCTCGGCTAGCTCCCCCATGAGAAAAGCGCATGCAAATTGCAGTATAAATAAAAAAATGAAAGATGGCGGAAGGCATTTCGAACTGTTAGCTCAGCAGCGTGGATCCCAAAGCGAAATGGTTATGCAAGCTTTGCTGTTCGGTCATTAACCCTGTTTCTGGTGAACCGCAGTCCTGTAGATTTTTACTCCATTTTGCAAAGCGTACCTCATCCAACAGCTGGAGATTTGCATTGAACTGCTGGTCAGTTGAATCAGATGTGCCAAAGTGGGGTTGGAGTGAAAATCAACAGGATGGTACATCTCCAGGAATGCGGATGGTGACCACTGTCTTAACAGTAGCATCTTGTCTGGTTTCTCATTGTGTAACCCCTGGACTCCCCCGCCTGCAGGTTCGCTCCATCAGCCTGAATGTGCGGAAGAACGTCTCCCTCAACACTCTGAGCCAGGACGTCCTGCTGAAGGAGTTCTCCTCCATTTCATGATGGGGGGGAGGTGACAGAAAAGGAGCGTGTTCTGTTCGCCCATCTCCTCTTCCTCTTCCCTCCCCTTACCTGTTCTGGACACTGTCTGACCTGCTCTCACCCGGCCTGCACTCCGCTCCAGCAGGGGGCAGCAGCGGGCTCGACTCGGCCTGTCCTGCTCCCCTCTACATGCCAGGAGTGCAGCGTGCAAACGAGCAAGAGCAGGTTGTCTTCCAGTGCTGTACAATGAGTATTACTGTCTAAATGATGCCTGCTAATTATGACATAATCGATTTTAGTTCTACTTAACCTTCCTTTCGATTTGATGAATGTCTTGGTGCCTGCGCAGGTTTTCAAAGAGGCATCCGTAGAAACTAACCCTAAAGGCCGTTGGAGTTCATTTTTGTTTATTTTTGTCCATATTTAACTTGGTTCCGTTTTCTTATTGTGGGTCACTGGTGGGGAAAAACGAGATGTAAAGACATGAGCTGGAAGTTTCCGGAACGCAGTGGTGTAAACCTTTGTTCTGCCACTTGCTGTGACGTAGCTGGCTTTGGTCATTTCTTTTCTCATCTGTTAATGGGAAGAGGATGTATAATTATAGAGATGGGGTTGTGAGTTGGGTGTTTCTGAAAGTTAGGGGGACATGGGTGCCTCCTGAATATGCCCCTCATCTCCCTGGAGATCCTGACCCAAAGATTTACTGCTACAGGCCAGAACAGCGCCCCCTGTCGTGCCGCCTGTGTGAATGCGGTGAACCTGCTTTCCTTCTTCCAATCCTTGAAGCTGTTTTATTTGTGTGTTTTGAAAGGAAAATAAAAGAAAAAATAAATGTAATTTCTAACAACCTGCCCCGTACTTCTTTGTTTTTGTTTATTTATTGCTTAGTTCTGTAATTTGCAACTCTTTAGTCCAAACTGTGATGGAAGGACAGATTGGTCTGCCTCTTACTTTCTTTTGGAGAGAACAAGAAACAGTTTCTACGCATGAAATTGATGAGATGCAGTTTTATTGGATTGCTCGTAGACTTAAGAATGGGTTCTTTCTGTTTTGTTTTTCTTCCTGTGATGATTGGAGTTCAGGTATCATGACAGCTCTCTCTCCTGCTAGAAGGTTCTGGAGGGAGAGATTGAGTGATGCATTCAGTGGAATTAGCCTGAGAGTTTTGGGTAGGTGGAGGGAGGGCAGTAGACTGAATGTGGGATGTAGGTTGGGAATTGCTTGAGGTCGGTAATGAATTTAAATCTCTAGAAACATCTCGCTTCATCACTTGCTGTCCCTCACACAGAACAGTTTTTCGTTTGCATTTAAAATGATAGATTTCCGATTGTAATCCATACAGTGTAGCCGTGAGCAAGGGTGTACTTGGGAAAGGTTAATTTTGTCTACGTTTTGTGAGCTGAAAATGATAAAACTGAGCCGAGTGTAGTCTCTCAAATCTTTTGATTAAAAAAGAAACACAAACACTGTCTATGCAAGATAACAGGGATCTCGTTATTGCAAGTTAAATTGACTTCGTTTCTCAGCACCGTCAGCAGTCGAATCTAATATACACCACTCATCAGGTGCTAGTTATCCATTTGCTGACTTGTTTTTATCCAGCTGTTTTTCATGCCCCGAATTACTGTTTGATTGGATTTTTATGAGCAGAAATGGTATGAAGATGCGCATGAAGTGTTGCATGGTGAGCAAATCATTTCCTGCTGACCTCTGTACTTTGTACTGAAGACTGTAGACCAGGAAGAAAAGCTAGGAACTGTAATGGTATTTGGGAAAAACTGACTGAATGCAGGCAAGGAATGTATTGAAAATTATTGGCCTCTGACTGATAAAGTATTGTCACTTTACAAATAAAACAAGTCTTCTATATTGAGAATTTTTGGATGGGGATGTAAACAGGTGAGAACGGAAGGGGCGTCCATATTCTGTGGGGCTCAGTGTGGCTTATTAGTTGCATACGCTGCAATCAAAGGGCAACAGCGCTGAGGGCGAGTTTTGAATGTGTTTTGCACAGAGGCCTTTTCAAATTGGAAAGAGAAACGCTTTGCCCTCCTGCAACTTCTCCCACACGTGTCCTTTAAAAATGTTATCGGTCCCCAGAAGTTCTCAGCTGCTGAATGGCATCAGTTCACTCTAGGATCCCCTAAATTGAGCCCACAGTCCCCCGAGGTGCTCTGTTGCCTCTGTTACTCTTGAGCTGCGTTTCTATGGAAACTGTCCTGTGAGGCGTAGATTCTCCGTGATGTCAGGAAACGGCCCAGAGCCGTTGTAAAAACACACTTGAATTATTAAAGATGACTCAAAGCTAAATGAATTATGGCTGGAGCAGCACTGTAATGATTAATCAGCAGGTGGCACGCGTGATGATCTTGCCCTTTGTAAGTGTATATGTGCACACCTGTGGCCAGATGCCTTGTCAGCGGGTAAGCACCTTAGGTCTCGTGACAAAAACTCCGCAGAAATGGATTGTGTCATCATAGGTCAAATATAATGCAGGTTTTCCTGCTGTGAACATAGCGTGCCAGCTCACCTTCGGCGGTGACTGCCTCCTGATGCAGGGCAGAGTTCGCCTGAACTTGCACTCACGGAAGTTCCTTGCTCTAATGATGGGATGAAACTTGAAGAACCAGACAGCTGAACGACGCGCTCCCGGTCATAACGACTCTTATGTTTTTCTGTGTTCTTAAGTGTTTTTCTCGGGAAGGGAGACGATGCGCAGTTTGCCATCTCATTAATTCTGATGAGCTGGTAATGTATGAAACAGTTGGCTGTTATTAGAGGCAATGGCTCCCATAAGGGTTTACATCCCTTCCAGGCCTAAATATCCTATCGCTGCTCGATGGAGTGCGCTCAGCTTTTCGGTTTTTTTCTTTGCCCCATACTCATCCTTCTCCATCCTGCTCCACCTTTCCCCCCACTGAGAGGGTAATTAGGCCCCATTATTGTGATTAACATCGGCTCCTGGCGCTTCAAGAGAACTGCACCCTGTCTGGCGCACTCCACTTCCTGCTAGCACCACTTCCTACATGTACCTCTTCCTGTGTGCTGGAGGAAGGGGGGATTTGAATGTTTGTCCTGTCCTCACTCTCAGATGGTAAGGTATGACAAAGTACTTCAGAAAAGTACAGAGGCTCATCGCTGGCTTATTGGCGTGTAAAATTGTGCCCTTGGATGGCTACACATAATGCGTTTGCACCATTTTGCTTGTAAAAGGCGTTTGCTGGCAGCTGAATGGGACATTATCGTGCTTTCAGGGTACATTTGGGAAATTAGTTTTCTGAAAGGACAGGAATATATGTCTACTGTTTATTTCTCTTGACTATTCATGTGACTCATGAATAGACATTCGAAAGACTGTTTTGACTAACCCCTTAAGATGTGTGATCACAAATATGTGACTTGAAGGACTGTTCTCCCTAAATCCAACCATCATGGTATTTGAAAACAGTTCTGTTTTCAGGAAAAAAATTGATACATCCAAAATGGAACGAAAACTTTCCTGAATTTTGTAGACCTGCATACCGTAATTTCTATTAATGCCTTTTACAGTTAAGCAGCATTACTGCATCACATCACTATGTCATGTCCTAATCATTTTAACTTAATTCCTGGAAAAGAATAATTTGTGGTGATTACTGGGCAGATAATGTACTGCATAGCTGCAGAAGTATTTGTAGTCATCTGGAATGTTCTTATTACGTATTCAGAGTGCATTGTATATCAGTATGTTGATGTAGCCTTGTGAGAAAACATATTTTACTCTTTTCAAAATCAAAGTTTCCGTTTTGTTTTTTTTTTTTTTGTGAAGTGGGTTGTCTGGTTGTTTTTCTTTGGCCAGTAGTTCCTCTACAACTGTACCCTCAATCCATCACTCCAGCAGAGCGCAGACTGAGACACGTCCCCTGAGTTGCACAATCATCCTCTTCTTCTCTTACTGCTGACACTTCGGTTGAGAAGCTCAGGGAGAAGGAGCTGTTTATTTTTTTCTCGCAGATGCTTTGCTGACGAGAAAGTCCCTCCCTGTTGAGGCTTATTAGGACATGCCTGTCACCCCTTTGACTATCTGTGTTTATCGCTTTCACTCGCAGCCGGTGCTATGAGCCACTTTCTTTGTTAGCCACTTTTAGTCCTGCCAGTATTTTGTTTTTGAGGATCCTTGACAGTTTAATTGTTGCCTGCCATGGGCACACCTGTAATTTGAGTCATGTTGATGTTATGCCATGGTAAAGATGCAAAGGGGAATGGGGGGGAGTAAAGGCTTTCGACTCTTTACTTGCAACATAGACATAAGGTTGACCTCTAAAAAGGGAATGAGAACAATGAATTTAATTATTTATAATACCTGACGTTTACTTCTGGTTTGAAGTCTTGAGAACTACTCTGAGGTATTCCAAAGTGCCATATGCCAAAGTTCCAGGGAGCATCTTAAAATTGCACGGCTTGTCCCTCCATTTATATCACAGTAATTTCAAAGATTATTTCCAATGTTTGCGCAGCTGATTTTTTGAGGCGCACTCTTATGAATTGCTCTTGGCCCACTTAACGTTCCATGTCAAGCTGAAATTTGTTTTTATGGTAATGGTCCCTTGTGCTGCCATTTGGTTCTTCCTGTCAGAATAAAATGTGCCATCGGCGTGAAATGGACTGTGAACTGTGCACGCCAATCTTTTTATTTTTTTTTTCTTTTGGGGGGGTGTTGTTTTGGTTACGCAACATGAAAGTATTTCAGTGGGAAACGGGTGTTATTTTCACTGTGAAAGTGTGATTTTTCCATCTTATTTTCATTTATGCAACCCTTTGATTGGCCATTCAGCTGTCACAGCTATTGTGTGACATTTATTGTGTAATATTTTCTCAATATTGTGGTGGCTTTAATGAGAGTGGCCTTATTGGATAGCTGACTGAAGCCAACAGCTCCGCAGGGCTAACTCGGATTGGCTGTAACGTTGTTCTGGCAGAGTAAAGTTTTGCTCATCGCTCTGGAGGTCATTCAGGTGTCAGCCGTTTGCCTGTGCCAACTGCGACGAAATGCACCCCGATGCACTATGACTGTGTAACTCAACTGGTAAACTGCTGTGCAGAGGGACAGATCTCTCTCTCCATTCAGATTCCCTTCATTCTGTTGTTCACTCTGAGCTATTTACACCGGGCAGGTCAGTGAAGTGAAACTGCAGACTGTAGTGAGCTGAACACAAAAGGCGTCAGTGAAAAGGGAGGCTCTCTGTCTGCCAGCTTGTGTATTAACAGCTGGAGAAAATGATGAGAGTTCAATGAGAGGAGCTACAATGAATGAACATGGACTGAACTGGCATGCTACATATTTAATGCAGGAAGTAAAGAGGCGTTGCTTTTTTTTTTTCCTCCACTGTCCTGTAGCTTGCTTTGAAAAGAAAAATATCAGATATCTGAAAATCTTAAGTTCAGAGTGGCAAACGAATGATGCCTGTCTGAAGAGGTGTAAAATTGACAATGCCAAAGCTATCATGCCTGTCCTAAAATCCATCATAAAATGTGTATGAAGACATTCACTCTGCTCAGGTTCTTAACAGTACATGCACTTGACTCTCTCCTCTTTATTGGCCCTGATACAGCTCTGCCATGCAAAGCCCATAAAAAAATAATGGCATAGTGTTTTGCAGTTGGGTGCCATGTTGATTCCGAGGCTGTTTGAGGTCTCATCTTGCATGTGGGCGTGCATTGTGGTCTGGCGATGAACAAGGACTGTGCCAGTGCCACGGCCAGCAATAATTTCCTTATTTTTGGAATGTTAAACTTGCAGTGATGATGCCAATGTTTTTTTTTTTTGTCCTGTGTGTTAAGCCGCTTTTGCACTGGACTCGAAACAAATTTTTCGCACGACAGATTACATTCAAAGTCAATGCAAAGACACGAATACACGACAGAGTGTAATCTGTCGTACGAAGAATTTGTTTCGCGTCCGGTGTGAAAGCAGCTTCAGAATTCGCACTTGGGAATTCTATGTCTGGGGGGGGGAAAAAGGACAATCAATTTTGTATAGATCTGTACATGTTCAGATGTCCAGAGGGAATCAACAACCTTAAAGTCCTGATTGACTCAATGTGAACAAATTTGGCCTGCTTTATTGATTTGATTTCGTGCAAAGGAAAATGATGGGCTACATAAGAAAGCTATTTGGACTCCAAACACAAACATTTAGTGAGGTGATTCCAATGCTATGAAGCAGGCCAAGACTTGATCAAATTATCAAGAGCCAAGATGCTTAACCCCTTAACTGCCCACTCAACTTTTCGGTAGAGCACATTTTGAGTCACTGTATCTCACTAAAACATGTGTTGAACTTAATTGGTTGGATTTTATCAGCATAACATTCCTCAACCGAGTGTTAGAGATGGCTGAATCAACAAATCTTTCAATGATACACAGTGACTCAAAACATGCTTTACCAAAAGGTTGAGGCAGGTAAAGGGCTAAATCAATATCTTTGACTTTGTGCTTGCGGCCTCAATAGTGCTTGTTAAGTAAGAAGGAAATGTTCCTAGTTGAGTTGATGACAAGAAATCATGTTCTCAGGTCTCTAGTTGAGGCTCACATTTTTGAAACTGGTTGCATCACAGTGCGGCTTCTGTAGTGAGCCATTTCTACTTCGTTTTCTGGCTCATTTGATTCGTGTTATTGGTCCCAGATGTTGACGTATCATTATATTCAAGAGTTCTCAGCTTTTGCCTCCATCTACACTGGCCTTTTCTGGATTTCTTACCAGTCATGCAGTTGGACACCAGATTCTGCAAATCAAGTCCTATGGTCTTAGCTTTGGACCATAATTTGTAGAATAAGGTCTGTCCCTGCTTGGTGTGAGTGAAATTTGAATGAAAGCCTGCACTGCAACAGCCCTTTCTTGTTCAAGTTGAGAACCTCTGATCTAATGCGAATTTCCAACTTGCGTTCAACCATTTTTGTTTGTTTGTAGCACAGCTGTCATCTAGTGATGAAAGGAGCATGATCTGGCAACCCCTTTTACCTATAAGTCCGCAGTTTCCTCTCTGTATTTCTTCATTATGCCGTCTGTCCATCTCATCTGCAAATACAGCTTAGTCTCCATCCGCTTTCGATTTGAGTATTGACTTTGCCTCCATCGTGTCTTCCCAGCGGCCACAAGTTGTCTGTTGGCTTTTCTCATTTAGTTACTTTTTTTAAATCGACCCCCACCCTTTCAGTTTTTTTTCCCGCTTATTTGATTTCCTGTCTTCCATCTGTAGACCTGCCCCACTGTAAGGAGCCAAGCAATAAGGCATTGAAGGAAATTGGGTTTTTATTTACACAAGAATGCAAAAACAAATACAAAACCAACAGTTTAATAACTAGGACTGTAAAAGTAGTCAACAAAACATATCCGAACTCAATATAATGACACCAAATCAAGCCGTTAACTGAACAAACTGACTTACAGCAATAATATGAGGGAACATGTATAGAGATTTGGCCAAATCAAATAACACAGGAGGGGTAAACCAGGTAGACGCCATCTACCACTACTGTAAATGCAAAGCCCTTAACCCAAGTGTCCTCCCATGATAAATCCATGCTTGGCTGGGCCAAAGGAGCTGGTACCATAATTTAAACTCCTCAGCCTTCAGTTACACTTTTTGCACCTCCAGAACGGGACCTCCCAATAACCACGGTAACTCAAAATTATTTATATGACATAAATTGCATGTGTAACGCTACAGTGTTACCAGTGTACTCTTTATGAAACAATGTAAGGTCAAAGAGAATAAACAAATTCCAAATCAAGCAAATGAAATTAACCTGGCTTGCAAACTTAAGAGGTGAAAAAATGCGAGTTATTACCAAGTGTGGCTGCGGCTGCTGTCACACCCGTCCATGCAGTGGCTTGGGTTCGAGCAGTTGCAGTGGGGTGCTTACATCCCCAGCTCATTCTGAAGTCCATCAGATGAGTTGACCTCACAGAAGATTTATGATGAGGTCACCAACTTCTTCCATATTCTTCATGCAAGCAGAAGTGCCATGAACGCTCTGGAGGACGTCCGGCCCTCATGCCCTCGCTTCACTCTGCTCCGCTGTGAACATCTGAACACAGGGGAACCGGGACTAAATCCATTCAAAGAGATGAGACAGAGCCTGCACCCCTGCCTCTTTCTGTCTAACCCTCTCCAACTCCCCCTTCTCTCTCTCTCTCTCTCTCACCGTTCCCATTTCTGATGGCCTTTCATTTAAACCTTTCTTTTTTCTGCACCCCTAGTTTCTAATCTAGATCTCCCTCTATACCTTTTGTCACGATTGCATCTCAATTATCCTGGCAGCCTTTTCTCCTTGAGCAAGAGTCTGGCAAGAGCTCTCGATTTGGCTCCATCTCCGCATTGTGACTTCAGTTACTGATGCAACGTCAGCATTTTAGCGATGCCCTTAACCCCGGGGCAGAGGCATATTCATTTTGAAGACCTGAGCCTCGTAATGCACAGCAGTGCCTTACATGCCCTCCATTGCTCTGCTCTGTCATACCAGGCCATCTGTACTAGCATCAGAATAAGCTGACTGCTAACAGACAAAAAATAACCCCAGAAAGGAAAATTTAGAAGGGGCAATTAGTCTGACACATTTGTTAATACAAATGGGCAGATCCCATTGAGTGAATTACTGTAAGCATAATGTTGGCTGCAATGATCCTTGGCATGTAATTATGGGCCTCAAAACAAGGGCAAGACTTCCGTGGCTCCACTGTCAGCAAGCCAGCATTTATTAGTTTTTGGATGACTCTGGTGCATGAAGGGGAAGGCTGTGTTCGAAGCTCTCCTGGAGATATCAATTGATGAATGAGCTTTTTGGACTTTTCTTGAAGGGCATGCCATTGTGAGGCACTTGCCGTTAGCAGATGGGATTTTAACGATTAGTTAATTACAGCTAATTGACAGCTGGCTGCAGTGATCCGGAAAAGCCACTTTCAAAATCTGTTCCAGGACTTAGTAATGGTTTAGCACTGTCAGATAATTGAACCACATTCTTGGCCACCTGTAGCAGGTGTCTCCAGTGAAGCCCAGAATATTGAGGGGGAAACAAGTAAACAAAAAGTTAAAAAATGCAATTAAATATTGAAACGAGAAAATGCAATACCAGCTATTAAATTTCTTGCTGAGAATTTCGAGTTTGTGTTGACACATAATGTTTAAATTGGATGTTCTTTTTTTTTCAAATGTTTGCATGTAAATCAAGCATTTCCCTCAAATCATTTAACTAAATTATTGCCATTTAGCAGACACTCCCTCTCCAAAGACGATACAGTATTCAGAATAGCTGGTCTTCGAAGTACACTCACATTCATATCCTTACGGCCAAGATAGTGTCTCCATTTAGTCTGACATGTATGTTCTTAGACTATGAGAGGGTCGTGGAGAGAACTTGTGTAAAGAGAGATGGATCATTTGCACACCTCACGGAAAGGCTCCAGGCAAGATTCAAACCTACAACACTCATGCTGAGGGAAAACAGTGCTTTTCACTGCACCATTGCACCATCCTGGAGTTTTTATTCAATAGCTGATTATAGTTCTCTCCAGGTCATGTTCAAGCCACAAGTTATGAATGGTCATGCTTTTAGATAGGTGAAACATTGAAATAGTCACTGGTATAGTGTGAATTCTGATTGGTATAGCAAGCGGGCATGTAAAAAGGTTGCTGAGGTCTTCAAACAACTTCATCTGAATTTGTTGCTTGTAAAAAAGTAAAAAATAAAGAAACACAATGCTATCAAGCACACTACATGGCTCTTGAGTAATGGGACGCCTGAAAGATCAATGCAGACATTCAAAATGGACTCAAGGAGAATCAACAAGGTGATGCAGCATCACTACTCATTCTACCACTAAGAAGATTCTGATAGAATTGTTTCTCAATAAACAAGTTAGGACACAGTGGTCTCCTCTGCAACAATCTACTTACAATACCATGCAGTACAATCAGGACCATGCAGGTGAGTGCAAAGGAACAGTATTGAGCCTCTTTGAAATTTCCTGGTCAGTCTGAACCGGTGAGTGGCAGGCCTAACCCTGGATACACCAGGGCACAAAATTGGCACCAGCCAAATGCTAGTAAAGTATGCAAGAGGCTGATATATTTGTCTCTCTGGTAAAATGATTTTTGGTCGGCAAAATTTGAACATTCTCTAGCCATTTGACCACGGCGAAAAAAAAAAAATTTACTTTTGCATCCAACCAGGCAGAATGTTAAAAACAACGGAAAGAGTGATGTATTAGGTCACAGTAAATGGTTTGGTCTTGAAAAGACATCGAGGGTTTTGAGCGCAATGGTTTTATGTCCAAAATGTGCGGTTTTGAGATTTTTACCCCCTGTCACAGCTTTCTATCAGCTAATCCTTGGGGCACAATAACTATACGTCCATCTGCATTCATTTTTAATCAGAATTCACTTTTTTATTTTGTGATTTGTCCAACAAAATCTGCTTCAATGAAATAAACATTGACATTGTAATGAATACATTTGAATTTAATTGCAGAATAGTCTGTCTTCCATTGCAAACAAACTTACCTTCAACCAATCACCATTGTATTAAGTCACATCATGTGCTAGAATTGTTGGAGCACTGAGGTGACATGTCCATTTTGGGCAATTTTGACCATGATGTTTGACTCCTATGAGAACTTAGGTGTTCAATCTCCTTCTGAACCATGCAGCAAAAGAGTGACTGGTATAAAAGTGAAAAAAAATACCTGGTTTAATAGAGCACTTGGAAACTTAAAAATCTATTTTTCTCAAAAACTCTAAAATGGACATATAACCATTGCGCTCCAATCCCTCAATATACTGTAGATCACTTCTCATGGGATGCATCCTTGTTGGGTGAGGCTTTTGTCCTCCTACACAGGCTACATCTAAACGCTCTCAATGGGACAGCTCGCTAAATCTCCATTAAGTAATCTCTTGGGTCATCAAAATTCTCATCTCAAAGCACAGCTTTATGCAAGACTTTTGATTTATTACTGCAAACATACTATGTACCATTATTGTTTTGGATTGCTAGTAGTGGCTTCTGGAAAGGCACCGTTGTTTCTGGGATTTACAAGGCAGTGAGGAAAATGCGAGTTGTATCCTCCAAAGCCCTTGAAACGAAGGATGTATTTCACGGCTGCATTCAAAGGATCCTCCTGAATGCAGCAGTCAAGTCGTCGCAGTTGTCACGTCCTGAGTCTTTTCTTAATTGTTTATTCCACAATCCAACCATCGTTTTCAGCTTCCCTCTTGTTTTCCTTTAGTTGTTCTCATTATTTAACTATGGTCGTGTGCTTCGCCCTTCCCTCTGTACTCTTGTGCTCAAGCTATGTTTATCAGGGAATCTCTACCCACTGTTTGCAATGCTGGGAAATGGCTGCTTCTTGTCTGCCCTACACCCACGTTCGAAAGTTTGCACCAGCCCAGCACGCCCTGGTTCATTCAGCTTGCCATCCTGGTCACTGACCTTTGACCTTTGACTTCACCTTGCCTGCCCTCAATGGTCCTTTTCACTCCAGCCTTACTTCGACTAACATACTTCGACTACTTCTGACTAACAACCTTGCAAAGTGCATTTGAGTCGTCCTTGTCCTGTAAATACAAGTGGCCAGTTCAGCTTTATCTTTGATTTGCATCTGGCTTTTGCTCTGAAACTTGGCACAGCAGCCATCAAATGAGACCTTCCAAAGATAAATCCCTTGAAATGATACACAGCTCCAATCTACTGAGGTGGAAAGCGGAGATACAGATGACTGTGTGGCGGGTTTGGCACCACTGACACTGCAAACAATCTAGACATAGACTTCCTTGTTCAGGCGAGAGATTTAGCTCTCAGACTCAGGAGGACCCTAGAAACATGCCTTTGATTGTGGATCACAGGATTAAGTGGGAAGGTAATCTTCAAGAATAGTGGAGCAGGAAGCCACAGTGACTGTTTTTTTATGCAGAAAATGGCAGTGAATAACCACCAGCAAGCTGTTGCGGGTGCTTACAATGGGGGAAGCACTAACACCCCTTTTAACTGCTGATTAATCTTGACCTATTTTCAGTCATTTTCAATTTTTTAACAATATTAATCTGTCCACTCTGAAAACACTCAACACAATCAGGTGTAGCGAGTTCTCCATGTTATGGGGAGATGAAAAATTTGCCTGCAAAATTTGTCGTAATATACTGACCATCATTCAACTTTATAGATATGTGTAACTAGATTTTTAAAGAGGGAAAAGGACTGAAAATTAGAGAAGGCCGATCCTTATTTTCAAAGGACTTTTTGTGCTTTTCAGTCAAGTGATTGCTGCCAGCGAGTGGGTTTTCTTTATGTCTGGGAGTCAGCAATTTATTCAGTTTAGGTCCTTCTTTTCTTAATTTGCCTGCAAAATTTGTCGTAATATACTGACCATCATTCAACTTTATAGATATGTGTAACTAGATTTTTAAAGAGGGAAAAGGACTGAAAATTAGAGAAGGCCGATCCTTATTTTCAAAGGACTTTTTGTGCTTTTCAGTCAAGTGATTGCTGCCAGCGAGTGGGTTTTCTTTATGTCTGGGAGTCAGCAATTTATTCAGTTTAGGTCCTTCTTTTCTTACTGACACTGCTAAGCCATCAAATTTATTTTCCTGCCGGTCCTAAAAAGGAACGAGACTGATTTAAAGTAAGTTGATTCAGTGACCCACGGTATTGAGATAGAGGACTGTAATCCTACAGTTATCACAAAGGAAGATCTTTCAAAATCTCAGAAATTTTATTGCAGGATAACTGCAGATGACAGAATTACTTATTTCTTCTTAACCATCAGTTTCAGAAGCTTTAGCCAACTTGGATCAATATGTTTGGAAAATGATAGTTGTGACCTTGAACATTTCTTTCTATAGCAGTTTTGCGTTTTCTCATGTTTTGGCACTTTCAATTTCAACTCTCATAATCTCATAAAGCTGGACAAGGACAAATGTATATAACAGAACTAACACATTCTTCAGTCACACAAGGATGAGGTAGGCATAATCACACAACGAAAGACAAATCCGTTAGCATCACCATCACAGATCAGAACTTGGCATCACCCAATAGAAGTTCTGATTTTAGAGAGAAAATAATGGCATTTAATCCCAGATCTTATCTGCTTGCCTGTAAAAATGAACCCAATCATTAGTGGCTTAACTTTGATGGAGGGCTATTCAATGCTATACAAAAATTATCCGTATGATTTGACTCCCAAGATCATTAGTGAATGACAGTAAATGTGTTGAGTGGGGTGTCATTGCACTGGCTTAAACAGTTTGATTAACAGCAGTACTGGTGAATGTGAGTACCTGTATGTTAAAATGTTGAGTGTTTATCGTCAGTTCCATGCAGGTCACGTAGAGAGTGCGACAGCTGTGTGGGAACCCAGGCCAGTCTTTTCTTGTCCTGCACTGATTGTTTTTTAAGCAGACAAACCCTCCTGAGGGTCATCTGTGACCGGATTGCTAATAGCCACCTTCAGACCTGGTGGTGGTACAACACTGCCAGTCTGACATACTGGGTTTCAGTTCTCATTCAGCCTCATACAGTACCCCATTGTCTAGTGCAACTCCTGACATCATCCTCACTTACCCCTTTTGCCACTAAGCATCTGTCCACAAAGGGTACTTCAGGTTAAATCTGCCAAGCAAAAGCAATATTATCCCTTTGTGATTTGAATTCTTTTGCCGAAACCACTAGCTGACGTACTAACTCTAGGGTACTCACAGGTGAAGGTAATGTTGTTTAAATAATGGGGCATGCTTTGTGTTCAAGTGTTGCGAATCAGAACTGTCTGAATACAATGGTTTTCTGCGGCACATTTGTTAATCAAGGTCGCTTGAAAATGTACTGTACGTTCCTGCATGGTTTGAGCTGTGGGCTGACCTTATTTAACATCTTTTTTCTTTCATCAGGAAGTCTGCCACAACCAGGTGTCCACACAGCATGTCCGACTGAAGTTTGACTTAATCTTATATCTAGTATGTAATCTTATCAAGACTCATGCAAATAGAATATAACGCCTGGAAATTCATCACAACTTTTATACTTAATTTCATTTGGGCTTGAAATTATGCGACAGAGCAGTTAAAATACCCACAGTCCAGACGACCTCTTTCAAACTAATCACATTTGCACTCCATATTGACGTCTCATCATCACTTACCTGAAACCTTACTTTGACACACTTAATAACAAGTATGTCTTCCATTGGCAAAGATGCAACTTTGGCAGCAGCAGCACATGAAGCCAATGACAGTCTGTATACAAAACTGTGGTTTCCTATACCAGGACTCCAGGAGGGCGAGGGTGAGCAGTCTGAGATTGGCTGGATAGGTGTGCTGATTGGCAATAGCCCCTCCAATCTTGTCTCTGGCCTCTGCAGTGGGCAAGAGGTCAAGAGAGCAAGTAGGCCATGCCAGCTTATCCAAATTGTGGGTACAAAAATATCCTATGAAGACACTGGTCGCGTGGGGTCCTGCATTGTTTTTATGGAAAATTCAACATCCAAATTCTGTCGCAAAAATGGCACAATATTGGTTGTCAGCACCTTGTTGATGTATCGCCAGGTTGTGAGATTATCAGCAATGATAACCAGGTCAGTTCGGTGATCGATCAAGATGCTGCCACTGTCCTGTTGGTTAACCGGACTTAACAGTCCGGTTAACAGAACGCAGCGGCGCGTTCGCCTTGACACCACCGCACTCTCTCATGGTCATCAGCTCAAAAAGCGGAGACTTGGATTCATCACTGAGCAACACCGTGTTCCACTGTGTTCGTTGAGTCCAACAGAGGTGAGTCCCAACCCATTCTGGTCATTCTGCTGCAGGCTGCTTGTCACACCTGATACGAGGATCGTGTCTTTCTGGAGTTTCCCTTTTTGCTTGCATAGCAGTCCAAAACCTATCCCGAAATTGCTGTAGCCGCATGCGGCAATCCTGGGCAGCCTTTGTCACTAGTAGTGCCCCTCATTGTCTTTCACTGTCGCTGTCAACCAGACGAGTAACGGTCGAAGCTGCACGACCAATTATTTGGGCAACTTTACAACACAACAGGCCCCTTTTGATCAGAGCACGATTTTGGTCAGCTGAACTCAGATGCCGCATTGCATTATTTCTTATTTCTTCCTGGATTTTTCCTGATCTGTTGATGTTTCTCCAGAGCTGAACAATGTTCTTTTTATAACCAAAAGTTCCCATCCCCTTCTGTCTGTGATGCGCACAGAGTGATTTGCATGGTCCATGTGATAAATTGCTCAGATTAATGATTGCAACTGAATTTTTATGCCGAGTAGATTGAAATCCACCAAACGACAGTAAGTAATGCGAATCAAGAGATGCTTATATAAAGAAAAACACAAAAATATCAACACTCGCAGGCTATTGCGCATTTTATGTGCATGAGTATAAGTTTTTGTTTGTGCTGCATCATATGCATCTGTCACTTCAAGCAAATGTGTCTCTCACTTTTTGTCAGTTTCAAAAAGTTGTTCAGTTAACCGTCTCTCAGCCTTGATCTTCATGTCTACCTTTCAGCCAGTGAATGAATATTTACAGAGTTACTGCTGTGGGCGCATCACAGAGTGATGGTGTGGCACAGAGTTTGAGGAGCTGAAAGCATGATATGTCTCTACTTGTATACTCTTCGGCAAACGAACACATTTGCCTCGAAATGCCCTTCTAAATCTGTCCAGAGTACATGAATGGAATGAACGGGCAACTTAACATCAGCGTGCAAGATGAATTGCAATTCACTGGTTTTTATTATGCAAGGTAATCAGCCACCTCTGGCAAAATTGGTTGGTTATGCTCCCCCCCCAAAAGCAGCGGCCGGTCCTGTGTCGTGTTGCATATTGTTGGTGGCATGAGAGATGTGAGGGCAGCTGTTACAGCAGCTCAACCCCATTGGGAATGCATGAGATGAACAATGGCTCTGCAAGCAGATGCAAATTCACCATCCTAACATAAAGCGTCTCAGCCACAGTTCCCTGATTTGCCGGCCATTCAGAAGCCAATAAAAGCAAAAAAAACCAAAACTCTGTCCTCCCCCATCTGCTGACTCATGTTATTAGAGTAATGGACTTTAAATTCATTATGAGACTGACGGTGGTGCTTTGTTAAAAAAGTTAATTCAAGGTCAGTTGTCTTGTTCCTTTCAAATTACTATCTGTTTAACTCATATTAGTGGTTGTTTTGTCGGCCAATGCAATGTGATTTCTCATGTACCTCCTGTAGGAACCACCTGTTTGAATGTAAGGCTGACATGACTTCAGGCAAGGGGCTCAGGAATGGAGGAGGGAGATCATTTGATCGTTGAGGAGTTTCTATTTCAATGTTAGATAGGGTGTGTTAAACAGCAGGGCCAATTGCCTACTTTGTATTGGCTCAGATTAAGACTGTTTCCATTTTGTGGCTTTGACAGCTGCAGGGGAGCAGACGTTACACACAACTGCCCCCTAATGTCACTTCATTAGTTCTGAATTGTATCGGCCCCCAGATCTAAATGGCAATTTTAAATAGATGCCATGAGCTATGCGGGAGTCTCACGCTGCTAGAGAATTATTGAGACCCATCTGAGGTTTGTGCTTGCATTTTAGGGGGAAAGAGGATTCATTCCCGCCTCAGTTTCCTCCTCATCATTGCCTCTGCTTTCTGCTTATGCTTTAGGAGGGTGTTGTCCTCCAGTGAATTATGCATGTGCACTTTAGACAGAGAAGAAAACCTTTTCCTTGATAATGAAATACTGTGAATGTTTCTCTTGCCTGGGGGGTAAGGACAGACCCACAGTTAATTAATTATCTTGTCAAATCAGTGCTGGTTATTGTTGCAAACACTGCAAATATAAGTAATTACTTATGTAATGTAGTTTTATTTTTGTCGTGGGAATATGTCATGAGATAATTTCATGAAATGACATTTTGTGAGGCAAAATGTTCCATGCGTGCACATCATACTAATAGACTGCTGAATGCAACAGAACACGGAAGGATGGGCGAGTGAAAGAGACGTCTCACCTGCTCTGCTAAATCACACATGAAACCTCTCTCATCTAAAACTTATTTTACTTCCAGGTGTCTGCTCACTGCCAGGACATGACAAACATGAATACTTTCCAATGAACTATTCAGAGTTGTGTAATTTATGATCTAGTATGCACAGTAATATGCAAATCAAACAAATATGAGTAAATAATGACCATTTTATCAATTCCAATTCCACCCCCGCTTTATCAATTCCAGTTCTAATTCCGATTCCGGAATAGCCCCCAACCCTGACGATGACTAAGTATCTGTACACTGATAGAGTCGATCTTCCACTGAACATTTTGAAGAGTGGTGTGAGAGCCGTATACATTTTTAGAAATGACTCTGCATACGAGACTGAATTAATGTATTCAGAGGAGGAGAACAGACTGGCAGGGAGTGCTGGCCATATGGGCCTGTGCAAAACTTCATCCCCTGGGTCCCGTGTCCATTGTAATGGGTACTGATGACTCATGAAAGCTCGTAGTTTCTTTGATGGCCTTCCAACAGCTTGGAGTACATTTTCATACAGTGTTGCGGGGTCAGTACATTGACATTGAGTGACTGAGCACAGTTAATGTGCGGAAGGTTGTGACCTCAGTGGCCTGTAATGATGGTGTCCAGGTCTTAAAATGCTCACATTTCTGATACAGGACAAACAAGTAGGACAGGATACACCAATTTATGTTTTTATTATGTCTATTCAGCATAATTTTCTTAAACAGAGCAGAGCCAACAAAGCATGTAATTTCAATTAGTAGATTAATAAAACTGAAATTAAGTCAAAGTGGATAGTCAACTGAAATGTAGTAAAAAGTGCAAGAATCAGCTCTACTTTTGTGAAATCAATTATTCTATTCTCATGGTACTTTAGAGCCAGGATCTTCCCGAGTTGAGAACTGAGCTTAAAATAGCTGGGCTGAGGCCACCTCGCAGAGGATAAGATGAGGATATTGCTATAAATGGCCACACTGTCACACTGAATATTGATATGTAGCCCCAGCGGCTCCCTGGAAAATAGGCTGATGTTGGGAGGGACTTTTCACTATGATGGCTGGCTGCTAATAAGAAATGGTTGCAACTGAGTTTAAGTTTCTTTTTTCTTTCAAAACCACTCACGTAAAAAAGACAAAGCTGCTTCAACGCCTGTTTTTTTTTTTTTTACGAACAACATCATCGTTAACTCCTGAAATAGAATCAGGATTTGCATCAATTTGAAAAGAAGGAAGAATTCAGGATGCAATCTTGACCCAATAAAAAAGAGAGGGTGAAGCAGATTGTAAATTTGAAACCTACTTTACGGATGTGTGCGCGACCTCCTTTGCCAGGCTACAAAATCTATCTAAAAAATGGCCTTTGTTCCTTTATAAATCACTGCGATGGGGAACCAGCTGTGGTTTGGCGGACAGGATTGGCTGCCTCAGCATTCTGCTGCTGTCAGGGCTTTGTTTACTGTAATTAAAACTGTTCTGAGAGTTTAAAGGTCAGGAAAAAGCTTCTGTGTTGAATTTGACTGGCACATGTGTTGGGTGCTCAGATATGTTCTGCACCAACACATTCTCATCCCGACTCATCACATAGTGACGCTACCTGATCAAGCATTGATATAAGACGAAAAAGGAAGCTTTTGGTGTCCCGATTTGACACTTACAGTTAGGGTTAGAGTTAAGGGTTAGGGATTAGGGGGTAGGGTTTGTTTTAAACTGGCATAAAATAAGGATGCTAAAAGCCTCCCTCTGCGTTATATAGATACTTGGTCAGGTAGTGTCACCGTATGATGCGCTGGGATGAGACTGGGCTCACTGCACAGCTTATTGCCCACGTTATCACCTCCCCCCCCCCCTCCCCCCCCTAAAGCCAGATACTCAGGCTCAGTGCTTTTAAACAATCCCCCTCCCCCCATATAACCTTTTCTCTGGCATTTCCGTCTTCAGACAGTCTTCTGCCACAAGCTGAGCGAGGCAGCTGTACTCCCTCTTTGTCTGCTCCTTGTTTTTAGCATCAGGACATTATATCAGCGTGAGAGGCCACTTAAGGTGCTAATGACACTTCAAAGGGCAGAGCCAGTGGGGTCGGGGTTGGGGGGGATGCTGTATGATGGCATCGTGGGGCGTGCGACGGCGGAAGCAACTCACATGGATAAGACGCTGCGTGGTGAATGACTCGCGGATGGGGATGTTATATATGATTGTGTTTACAAGCCCTACACCAGCACGCTGAGGAGGCTGGGCTCAATTTCAAAATTCATAATTGCATGCCTACCAGGCACGCATGGAAATATGTAAAAAGGAAAAAAAAAACATTAAATTCCTATGATGTGGTGTGATTTAGGATACTCAGTGGAAAAAATGATGAGGAAATGATTAAACACACAACTGCAATGCCCAATTATATGGTTTTAATTTAATTTGCACAATTGAATTAAAAGAATCATCATTTCAAACTCTAGTTGACCCCAAGATTAGGATCCATTGAGACTGAATAACTGGTCCATATTATTGGCTTTATAAAATTTTATTTCAGGCTCAATAAATGAAGAGTTTGGTTCCAAATCGCAATAAGTGCCAAAATTACAAAAATTGAGATAATACCATAGTGCGATAGTCCTGCACCTCTTACACATGGTGCAAAAAACAGTCATTAGAAATGCATACTATATGGTATATTTTTTCATGGTCAAAGTTTGTTTTTTTCTATAAAATGCAATAGGCGCTAGCACAGAAAAAGCTGATTTACTCAAAATGACTAAAATGGATATATTGCATTTTGGAACCAAACTCTTCAAATATAGGAGGTTTCATAAAATATAGCAGTTTAGATTTTTTTGCCTTTATCAAGGAAGCTCCATTTACAACATATGTCCCTTTTTCAAGGATGATCAGAAAGGAAAGCATGGTAGGTTATTTCTAAGAGCGCGTGAGAGAGAGGCACACGGGTAAAGCCCTTAGATTTAAGGGTTAAAATCCCTGCTAAACAGCCCAGTGGTGGAGTTCTTTTCAGCTCCACCTCTCCAGATGCCAGTTGGAGTCCCAATCCCCTCCAGATGCTCAAATGAACAACTCAACAATTTCTGGTCAAGCAAACTATAAAATTCAATGTTTTAGAAAACATTCCATTGCCATTAAATGCTGTGTGTCCACAAAAATACCATATTTTCAAAAATTCATTTTGAGAAAATAAAGCAGAACCCCATCATAAATTTTGGATATGTTAATAACCGGCATCCAATCATTCTAAAACAGTCAATTTGATGTTGGTGGATGGCATCATTTTTTGGTATGAAATGTTAAAAATAGCAAAAAATTTTTCATTTTTAAGCCTTTATATTTTCTAGGTTATTCATAAGAGAAGGGCAGAATTAGTATACAAAATACACTACATATATGGGAAGCTATATGTGCAATACCATATCCCTGTCTTTGACATAAGGCTTTTTTGCAGCGCAGAGTAAAATTTTTGAACAAATTTAAGCATACAGAAATGAATTATGAACTAAAGGGACACATTCATAAGTCCATATTCCTCAAATTAGAGTTGTAGATTTTCACCCCTAAAAATTTGAAGGACCTAACTGAAATACTTTTCTAGATTTAGCCATGTGAAAGTGGCTCCTCAGAAATCGCTGTTCAAAAACGGCCGGAACTTAGTTGCAAAACAATTTTTTTTTTTATAACAAAACTATTTGGAGTTGAGAGCTAAAATTTTGGATTTATCCTATTAGGAGGAGTATGCATCCACTGCAGTTTTTTCTGCCAAATCTGAGATGGTGAAGTGAGAAGTTTCTCTGAAATTTTGACATTTGACATGGTATGAACCATTTGGCTATCTTGCTGCCCACATATATAAATAATTTTAGGACTATCAACAAAGACAGATCTAGGGATTAACTACTGTGAAAAAAAACATCAAACTTTCTGTTTAATCATTGAAACATTGAGTTTGAATTCCAGTCCGTGCCAAGCTGGACTGGTGGCCATTACGCTCAAAAACAACTCTTGCATATAAACTTAAGTCAAAGATCAAAGGACATCCAGCTGGTACCCCTACTTGAAAAGACCAGATGGCCTTAATATGGAGGTTATTAATTTTTGATAAGGGCTAACCCGGAGCTCACCTAGTTAGAAACCCTTCGTAGTTGTTACTTTTTGCCCAGAATTCTTTTCCTACTTCCTGTTTTTAACTGCATTATACAAGGAACAATCTTCTTTCATTGCATTCACTGCTGTACCTGTAAGAAAGCTAGAATGTAATACATGCTTGAGATGAGTCACTGACTGAAAATTGAATCCAAAATTCTCCACCCACTCAGATGGCAACAAAAAGGCTTGGGCTTTTATTTTGACAGATTATTAAGTGGGTATTTATTTATAAAAATTCATTTAAAGATCTAAGCGCTCATCAAATATTCATTTGTAAAAGATTGCATATTCTGTCTTGCTGATCTGTGCGGGAGGACTATTAGGTAAGTGAGTCATCGCTGAGGACTGGGGTGCAGCTTCAGAACTGGCAAACCATAGGTTTTGATCACACATCTAAACGGGGGGAAAAAGTGTGCAATTTCTAGGTTGTTATGAATATTTACAATATGTGCCGCAAATGCAAATGCTCTTCAGTGGAAGAACGAGAGAGGTAGGTCACTTTTAGTCAAAGTAATCAGATCGCCACTTGTGTTTGTCAAGCACGGGGCTGTACATCACTCGGCGAAGTGGGTGTATAATTTACATGCAGAATTGCCTGCCGCTTACCCTTTCGTTCATGACAGAATAAAATAGAGCCATCAAAACATGATGTGTTCCCCTATCATATAAACCGGCATTAAAATTGATGATGGTGTACTGTAACGTATTGTTCCTTCCTCGCGTCAGTCTTGGAGAGATCTAGAGTCTACAGATTTTTATTGTTACGCGATGCTCAACTGCTACAGCCGACCTCTACATCATCATACTTGACGTTGTATTTATGTTTCTACAGATAACTGAATGTACCCCAGCTGGGCTTTTAAGCCATAGTATAACCAATTGTTCATTTGCAAAAGAGAAACATTATGTGGTCAGCTAGAGTATTGTGGCATTTCCACACCCTACTGATAAGGCCAGATTATTCTTCAGAAGGTGCCTGTCTCCTTGCATAATGGCACCGGATTAACAGCAAGTATCGTGTGTGCGCGTTTGTCAAATGGTTATGAACAGACCAAATAGTGTGGTACAGTAATTCACTGGAGGGCAGTGGTGGTCTTATTACAAACTGGATCTTTGAGCTGAACTTTATAAAATGAGAGCTGCCTCGACAGGTGGCGAGCTGACTTTATGACAGTTTATAAGGTGGGATGGAGCTGGAAAAAGTAACCGTAGCAACAAAAAGTCAAGTTCTACCACGGGCTTTCCAATGAATAGAGAAGTCTGCTTTTAAAAAAAGTGAAATGAATACGCATACCAGCTCAATTCTAAAAAAAAAAAAAAAAAAAAGTTGGCACATCATGTAAAATGCAAATAAAATTTAAGAAGTACTAATATGAAAATTCCATTTATCCTCTACTATATCAAAAATATAAATAAACTCATTATTTGATGTTCTAACATAAATTGAATGGCTGAGAACCTGAGTGGTCTAACCCCCAAATAAATAAATAAATAAACAAATTAGAGTTTGGATCATATTGTGACAGATGTTGATAAGACTCATCAGTGCCAGAGTGGTCTAGTGGTGGCTGGTTCCAAAAATTTTGGGGGGGCGCAATTTACCTTGGCGCAGCACACCTGACAGCTGCTTTGATGTCGACACAGTCAGTTATTAAGAAAGAAAATGTAGCTTATAGATTTTATCAGGGTTTGTACCCCTTTTTTTTATTATGAATTGACAATGAATCCCCTATGGGTCATTCCATAGGAACTCAACCAGAGGTCCCATAATGACCGACTCGGATTTGGCTAAAAAAATTTGTCCTGGTACCTTAACATATACAATGAATATGTGCAAAATATTTTGTCAAAATTCTAAAGGGTTTTTGTGCTGTGGCTCTTCAAAATAGGGTGGTATACCCCATATTTGGATGCCAATATCTTGGGAATTAAATGAGTTGTGAGCTTGAAAAGTGGTATTGTATATAAACAGCACCCAGGTTTTTCAGGATCTGTCATCAGAAAAGTCCTATCTCCTCTAGTTTTTGAGGTATTGGCCTCTAAACTAGTGGTTTTGTTATGTGCGAAAATGAAAATTTCAATTTTCAGGGGGCAACTGTCATGCTACAATAAATCTCAACCGTTTATTGGGGCTACATTCCTTCTATTTAGGCACATGACCATCTGGAGAAAGTTTTTGGACCGTATTGAAATCATAATTCAGGAGTAAGGTAGCTACAAAAATGGCTCGGACTGAAAAAAATGCAATTTAAAACCAATTTTTAACAGTCAAAATCATAGCGTAGTCATTTACCCAGGACAACAATTATTTTGTAAATGTCAATTATCTGGTCAAAAAATCAGATTGTTCTCTCACCTCTTTCATATGAAAATAATTTTATGAAATGTAGGCGTTTTAACGACAGCTTGCGTTTTAACGACTTTTTTGTCAGAAATGCAGAGAATGTGAGGTATTTCTACTCTGAACACATAGATTTGATGGCATCCACAATTTAGTAAGTCAGTTTATCCAAAAATGTAGATAAAATTAAGTTTTCTTATTTTATTGCTAAGAGAAAAAATAAGATAAATAAATTCCAAATGCACCAAACGCTGTTAGCCTCCAAATCTGCTCTTACCCATGTGTGCTGAATGTAGAATCCCACATGATCGCAAATTGGAAGCGCGTGACCGGTTGTTTGAAATTAGCATATATGACACGCACTAGACACCATATAAGGGCAGGTGACGTGCCGTTTGTAATGAGCCGACTGTTCGCGGCAATCTTTGGCGCTTTCACACTAGGTACGATTGTTCTGTACCATGCCACAGTATGATTGTGCCCCCTCCCCTCTCCCCCCACTGGTCAGCTTCCACACTAGTAATATCGTACCATATCCGAGTACACTTGCATACATGTCAAAATTCCAATACAGTGCGTTGCAGTACCCACCTAGGTGGTTTTAAATGGGGAATGATTTTAAAACGAGGCGCCAATATATTTTTGGGGGGGTTATTATTGAGAAGGGGTTTAGAATATTAATATTGAATATTAATACCGCAAATGCATATACTGTGCGTGCCCTAGTAACCCGGTGTGTCATCTGTAACATGGATTACCAGGTATAGCTGTATGAAAAATTAAACTGGAAATTTTCTTGACTGAATGTTTGGTGGGTGATTCCTGTTTTGGACCACATATTTGGTTTTCTGTTTTCTCAAAATTCAAGTGATTGTATTTTAATATTTTAACAGTTTGTTAGAACTGTTCCATACTTACTATGAGGAATGCATGTTGGCCAAGCTCAGGGGCTGTAAATATTGTAATTATGATATGTTTTTTGAACATTTTTCTCCATACGTTTTCCACCCTGTTAGGGACATGTGCATGGTAATCACATAGTTCAAATAATATACAAGTCAAACAATACTGATCTTTTCTTGGGTAGAATATGTCCCTTGTGCTATGATAAAAGTTTCATTCTTGTCGCATTAACAATTTTAATTTGATGAAGAGTACATATCTTGAATATTGGAATCTCTGCGTTTTTGGTCCCCATTTTGTTGTCTAGTATGAATAATTTTATTAATCAGAAATAAATGTATATGTATATACATGATATGAACCTCAGTTAACAAAACAACATACCAATATGCCAAATACTTAAAATTGTGATTAAAATATATATATATATTTTTTAAAATCCTTGCCTAACAGGGTGGAATGGAACTTAACAGGGTAGAACTGAGTAGACCTCTCTCAAGTGAGATTCAGATTCACCTTACCATACAATGTCATTTTATTATAAAGTACATAGTTGCCCTTGTATTACGCTGTAGTTCCATAATAAAACAACACTAATATTACTTCTACTACTACCGCTACTAATTATAATGCTAATAATAAGGTAACACTTCAGTTCAGGAACCCTCTTAAATAATGTATCTACCTCATTAAGTACAGTGTAAAAATCTATATACTAAAATAATATGTATTTACTTTGTTCCTTACCCTGCATAATGCATGTACGATCTAATGCTAGATATTGCGTGTGAATACATAGGTTATTACACCATATTTAATGAGGTATAGATACATTGGATCAGGAACTGCATAAAATAAAGCGCAACCAATAATAAAAGTAATAAAAAAACTGTAAAATAAAAGAATATGTTTATTTTTTAAAAGTATTTTTTTCATTATTTATGTTATAGTTTTATTATTATTACTTTTACTATTAGTTACACTATATTTCACTGGGTCCCTGATCCAATGTATCTAGACCTCATTAAATACAGTGTAATAACCTATGTATAAATATTTTAATGTAATATCATATTGAGTAGTAATTCTACAAAAATATTGGTTATTTATATCATGAAAAACCAATATTCTTGTAGAATTAATACTCAGTACATTGCATATCCCAAAAAAAAACCCTGTGGGGTTCCACCCTGTTAGGCATACATAGCCTAACAGGGTGGAACCTAACAGGGTGGAAATTTTTTTTTTTTTTAAATAAATTTGGCATCTCCAAACCCCACCCGAATTTGGAATGCCCAATTGGGGGACTATGTACAAAGCTTGCTCGTATGCGACCCCTTGCTGCCAACTCAGGATAGTGAAGACAGTTCACGGCTCTCCTCCGAAGCACGTGCCTGTCAGCCACTGATTCTTATACACTCGCTGGTTGAATCTTCGCAAGTTCGGAGCGAGGGCGGAGGATACCCGGACATGAACCAAGTCGGAGTCTTCCTGACGAGCGCCCGTCTGGACAACAGGAGGCGCTGGAGCAACGAACAAAGCTGTATCGAATATCCAAATCCGGCAGTCCCTTCCCAGTTTGTAACCCTGTAGCGCGATAGCCAATTGTGCGCTACTCTGTAAAAGCTGCCGATCCCTGCCGGTGGGTACGCCGAGGCTCGAACCCGCGACGTGGTGATCACCTCGTGTGAGCCACCCGGCAGCTCCCAGGGTTGAAATTTTAAGCCAATAAGCCCTAGCTCTTTGAGCTATCAACTTTTAGCTAGCACACACTCTGCAGACGAACAGCACTTAAATAATTATTTTTAACATGTTTTTTAAAATTATTTCATCCAAAGAACATTTTCCATAATATACACTAATAGGGTGGAACTTTAAGGTTTCCTCAAGCAGCCATGTCATACGAAATTGAAAAAATAAAGGAGAGAATGACTGTTGGAGCTTACCTCAGTTTTTCACTTGAATTTCCCTCCAAAAACAAATGTTGCAGTGGCGGCTCGTGAATTGGCAACAGGGGAAGCTCAAACAATCCCTTAAAGTTAATGATTGTCCATGACCTGTTTTCAATCATTCATTTAAATTACAATGACAGAAACTCTGAAAACTCAACATTATCTGATGCTGCCAGTTTTCATTAATCACGCATACCTGTCAACTCTCATGCATTCGGCATGAGTTTAAGTGGTATTTTTATGTTCCTCTGCTGTAGACAGCAATTATTCTATCAACGCGTATGTAAGAGATTTTCGCGTGGAATTTAAGTACTTGTGCATGGAGGAGTTTGAAGCAATGGAAATGCATAAAGAGGTTTCAAATTATCTTATTTCATTTAAACAATCATGAAACAAATTCATTGCTTCCAACCCCAACCCCTGAGTAAATAAAAGCGTGAGAAGTCTGGAGTCGTAATCAGTATGCGTTATAAATGAAAACTGGCCACATCTGATACTGTAGAGTTTTCGGAGTTTCTGTTATGGTAATTTAAATGAATGATTGAAAACAGGTCATGACCAGTCATTTAATTTAAAGTATTGTCTGAGCTTCCCCTATTGCCAGTTCACGAGCCGCTGCTGAAATGTTGTATCATCAAGTAAATGGCTATAGGGATTTGTAGTCCTTTTTGGGGGGTCAAGAAAGTACTGACTAACAGGGTGGAAAAGGACTGCAGGGACACATATTATATATTATATAACCACAGAAAATAAATGTAGTTTCACCATTTTTACTTCTTTTTTTAATGCAAGTAGTCCCTTGTCTATCAAATAAATAAAGAATAAGTTTAAGTTTTGATAATTTTAAGTTTTATATTAATTGAAGAACTTGATTACATTGCATTGGGGACATGCTTAAATTAACACGTATGCCACAGAGAAGGTTCCTTAAAGAGATTTAAAAAAAAAAGTTATTTAACTATGTTGAAGCAGTAGAACACATCTAAACACATAATAAAATACATTTTTATTAGTATTTGTCTAATTTAAAAAAATGATAAGAGCCAGTAAATCACAGGGACATGAATATGTGGCCCAAAACAGGAATCACCTTGATGTTTTTACACATCCAAATCTTGGTCTTGGTACCCAAACATCAAGGTAAGCTGAAAATGTTCTGATTACATTCCATATTTACCTCCGCCACGGAGGTTATGTTTTTGCCCGGGTTTGTTTGTTTGTTTGTCTGTTGGTTTCCAAAATAATTCAAAAAGTTATGGACAGATTTTGATGAAATTTTCAGGGATTGTACAAATTGGTATAACGAAAAAATGATTAGATTTTGGAAGTGATTTGGATCTCCGTCTGGATCCAGGAATTTTTTTAATGATTCTTTAACATTGGAAGATAGGGCCATTTTTGACATTTATGCATATAACTCCACCAAAAATGGTCAGGGCACTTGGAAAAAAAATACAGGACAAGTCGAACATGTTCTACAATATATTAAAGACTCATCCTGAAAATGGAATAATTCTGGATACTTTGATACTATGATCCAGAATACGAAAGTAGGGGACCTTTGGAACTTTCATTATAGGAAGAGCTACAAATATGCAACAAACACCATTATATCGCCAAGATATCGCAGAATCAGGAAGGTGTCACTGGATTTAATGCATCTTCAAAAGTCAGGGAACTAGATCCAGAAGAAAACCACCATTACGGAAAATTTGATTTTCGTGAATAACTACTGCTAATATTGATATCATTATGAATTCAGTTGCTAATGGTATGCTTTCTTGGTCAGGGAATCTGAAAAAATAAATGAAATAAATGTAGGACTAATATTTATGTGTAAATCACAATATGAGGGGAAATGTTGCATTATAAGAAAAAAAAAACAAAACAAATGAAGCTAGAAACATGCAATAGACATCTTTAAACAGCCAAGACGCTGTGGAAGTAATATTGATAGAGCATTATAAATCAATTTGCCATGTTTTCATGGTCAATGAATCTAAAAATGAAGACAAAATAAATGTAAGACTAATATCTATGGTGGAAGTCGCAATATGGAGGGAAATGTTCTGCTTGGCGGAGGTCTGCGCTCTCCGAGTGCTTTTCTAGTTGTGGATGTTGCATACAGAATTCTTTTGCCCTTGCGTTTTTGGCCGATTATGCTGTCCACTGCCTCATTTCACGAAAATGTATCTATCTCATTACCTGAGCTGCCAGAATTTTGCACCGCATCCCGCTCTTTGAAATATCGCAGCCGCATTTTTTTAGTTTGTCCCAGCATTGATCTATTATTCTGTGATAACCACACAGATGTAACTACTCACAAATTTTCCATAAATCTCCAGATTTTTTCATGCAGTATTCAGTTGGGATAATATGTTTCGTCCGCCTGGGTCATTCCATGCCAAATCACCTAATGGTCCTCAGGTGACCCTCTTAGATTTTGCTGAAACTCCATGAAAATGTTCATTTATGCAAATAACGAACACACAGAAAATTTCAGGCCTAAAGTCTAAGCCGTTTTGAAATTACGGCCATCAGAAAATATGGCCAGACCCCCCCCTCTTTCGCCGTCGTGCGCTGCGTCACGGATTTTTTTCATTTTCAAATGATCATATTTTTGGATTTGAAAAAGCTACAAAGCTGAAAATTGCTACCTGGGGTAATTTGCTCACAAGCCTCCAGAATCTGCAATCAAAACAGTGTATCTTGCTTCCTTCTGAAGATATGGGCACCTGAAAATGAAAGTTTTTTCTAGCGGAAATTATTTTTGCGATATTTAGGCTTACCTGGTGCCCGAACCATTGATCTGAGGATACCCAAATTGCTGTTGCATAATCTCTACAGCTAAATAACTCCCTGCAAGCATAGACTTATAAAACAATCAGTAAAGGTATGGCTAGGGTCCAAAGTCAGACTTTCACAAAAAAATCTCAAAAATCACCCCTTTTGAGGGGGTCGGTTGACCTTGTGAACAGTTACTCAGGGTAATGAAATTTGCACCATAGAATTATACGTATCTGTCCTTTATATGTACCAAATTTCATTGATGTGACTTAAGTCCTTCATACTTAGGCAGTGTTTCAAAGAAACCTACTAATTTGATCAAATTACACCATTTAGCTGTACATTACAATGTCTTCGGTAGGTGTCAAAGGGCAAAAAATGAGTACAAGTAATCTTTGATAACCTTTTTATATATAATAATTCTCAGAAAGTTGTAAAATTCATGACTTTGTGCATCAGGAATAGTATCATATGGCTTGTTTGAAAACAAAGTTTTCCATAGTAGCATACATTGTACATATTGTCCATTGATGTTACTAATACAAAACTGCTTTTATTTTAGTGGATTCAACTAACTGATTTTCAGTGGGCTCTACTTACATTATTTGCATGAGGTCATAGCTGTTGGAAACTGTTTATTAATATTCGTCCTAGTCCAGGTCTAATAAGGTGTTAAAACATGGTTTATCTAGGTTCATCCTTGTCTAGCTCCAAATCACAACTGTTCATTTAAAATAGCTGGATCAATTACCTCACTGTTGTGGCCGTATTGTTCACAGAATAATTGAACAGTGTGTTCACTTTTCAGCTCACATCCACTCCTCACAATTCATTTCAACTGCAATGTTCAGCAGATGAAGTGTACATTTGATATTTAAAATGTAGTTGTTACGGGCATGTTCATGACATGATTAAATGCTCCTGCAGGATAGTACAATGTATGTATACTTGGTAATCTCAGCTTAAATCTACTTAATAATTAGGAAAATTTATTTGTAAGAAATATGTGGGTATTTACTTCTTAATTTGGGGCCTTTTGAAAGCCAAAGAGCTCCAAAGAGCTTGAGGATGTTATATACCGTAAAGTAGCATAATTTGATCAAATTAGTGGGTTTCTTTGAAACATTGCCTAACTATGAAGGAGTTAAGTCACATCAATGAAATTTGGTACATACAAAGGTCAGATACATATAATTCTGTGGTGCAAATTTCATTACCCTGAGTAACTGATCACAAGGTCCACCGACCACCTCAAAAGGGGTGATTTTTGAGATTTTTTTGTGAAAGTCCGAATATGGACCCTAGCCATACCTTTACTGATTGTTTTATAAGTCTATGCTTGCAGGAAGTTATTTAGCTGTATGTAGAGATCATGTATCAGCAATTTGGGTATCCTCAGATCAATGGTTCGGGCACCAGGTGAGCCTAAAAATCGCAAAAATAATTTCCGCCCGAAAAAACTTTCATGTTCAGGTGCCCATATCTTCAGAAGGAAGCCAGATACACTGTTTTTGATTGCAGATTCTGAAAGCTTGTGTGCAAATTACCCCAGGTAGCAATTTTTCAGCTTTGTAGCTTTTTCAAATCCAAAAATATCATCATTTCAATATGAAAAAAATCCGCGACGCAGCGCGCGACGGCGAAAAACGGCGGGGGGCGGGGGGGATGGGGGTGGTGGGGGGCGGTCTGGCCATATTTTCGGACGACCGTAATTTCAAAACGGCTTGGACTTTTGGCCTGAAATTTTCTGTGTGTTCGTTATTTGCATATACGAGCATTTTCATGGAGTTTCAGCAAAATCTAAGAGGGACGCCTGGGGACTTTCCTGAAAATTTGGTGATTTGGCATGGAATGACCCGCCTAAATTTTGAACAAGCATTGAATTTCTTCGTTTGAACGGAGATATCTTTTTGCCGCGGCATTTGTTAGAACAAGAGAGCCGTAACACGCAACAGGAATCTTGTGTGTTCAAGTATGGTTGCTTTCACATTAGGTACTGGTAGCCATTCATCTGTCTCAGCAAATAGACCCGCCCAATCTCTCTCTGCGCAACTCCTGGATGGCCAAGGCGTCCAACAGCAATAGGTAAGCCATTCAGAAGCAGAACACACGCAAGTATGTAAGGGTTTTTATAGCTTAGTCCCAATTAGGATCAGCTGGCCAAACTCTTTAACCCAAGAATTAAATGATAAAATAATTCTAATTTCTCAAAAACCTAAATCAATCAAAATTTGATTATATGATGCATTTTTAATATTTAGGTTTTAAAACTTGCGTTTCCGTACATTGGACAAGGAATTTGTGGACAGAAATAAGTTTTCTGTTTTCTCTTACCTCGGTAAAAGTGCTCTTGAAGAGCAAAAATAAGAAAACATTTGTGCATCCCAGAAATCAATGGGTAAGAACAAAATAAGAAATAATTGGGGATAAAAAATAAGCGAAAATTTGTTCTTATATCGCTTCCTTGCATGAGGCCCAATGTGTTCTTAATTCACTTCTTGCATGAGGCCCATTGTGAGTAGTTTACTGAAGTATTTCCAAGCCCAAGTAATGAAATTACTGTCAAGGATTTCTAGCAGTGACATCTGAGAGATCTGAGATCATGCACATTCGGGAACAATTTTGCTATGTACGCACCAAGATTCAGACAGGTTCTTTTATTTATATTACACACAGTACAAGGAGAGATAATCGAAATCCTGCTGATCTGTTTTTGGAGAACATTGTTCTTAAAGTTTTGGGTAAGCTTATGAATCTGTTGGCAAATTGATGAGTCTTAAGTTAAAAGATTCTTTCGTCCGTGGATTTTTCGTCCCCGGATTTTTCATCCCCAAGGACTTTTCGTCCCCAGATTTTTTTGTCGCTCAATTATGACAAAACGCGCCACCGTTGTTGACAGGTGGATGGACGGGCGGACGACAGATGGATCACCATGTTATAAGGGTTAGGGTTAGGCCTATAATGCAGTAAGAGGGCAAAGCATTATTGGGGATGAACAATACAGGGATGAAGAGTCGGGGGACGAAAAGTCCACAGGGACACAGAGTCCGGGGGCAAAAATTCCTTGAGAGCCGAAAGTCCGGGGATGAAGAGTCTTAGAGCCTAAGCCTAAACCCATCTGCACTCTTGAGGCACAAAGCCATTTTTTTTGGAGGCTCCCCGTAAACTACAACTTGATTTGCTCCCCTGTTTAACATCACCTCTTGCTTTGCCATATTACAACACCTAGTAAATATTACGGAATCACCACAAACACAGGGGGCTCTAATTTCTTGGTGCAGCGCAGGGTAGCGAAGCGTGGCGCAGCCCACGCAGTGGTAATTTATGTCCAGTGCAACCCGCCCAGTGGTAATTTCATGCGGTGTCACATATTCATCAAGACGCACTGACAATTTCATAGCAAAAGTCTCCACTGAAGTTGCGCATAAAGCTCGCCAGCTCCAACCTCATTTATTTTTCGTGCAGTGGTAATTTAGCTGCCCGACGCACAGTGCACACGTCACCAAAACCTCACAGGCAGGTTTCCAGAATGTCAGGCACATTTCAGTGCAATAAATAATTACAGCTACCACTATTTAATGTAACTATCTGAATCAGCACATAAATTATAGTATCTATATCAATTGTCCTGATGTCAGATCAAAGAGAGAAAGAGAGAGATGTGTACATGTGGGCGCGTGAGTGCGTGTGTAGGCTATGTGGGTAAGTGCCCTTCAGCTGCTTTCACACCGGATGCGAAACGAGTATTCGCGTCCAGTGTGCAAGCGGCTTAATTCCATTATTGTCACTTAGGCTTTATCGTTTTTAGTGGGGGAAAGAGTCTGATTGCTATGATCTCGTACTGAGTTAAGGTCAAATATTTACCATAAATGTGCAACGTATCTTGCATTGGTGTCCAAGCATGTTAATCCTAAAATTTTAAGCAGCAACAGGGTGTAATAATAGGAACACGCAATCCATCGTTTCTCTTCCCAATGTTGCAGGCAGAGTAAATAAATGAGCAACCATCGTATTTCATTCCAGCTTCATAAGTTTGAATGATCTGATGTAGTTTCTTTTTTGAAATTCCATTCAAGTTTGCTAATGGTAATAATTTGCGAATGCCCTAGCTAGCCAGCTAACTCATATTCGTAATGCTTAATATAGACATAAGCGGAGCAGAAAACATGCCTGAAGCAGCAAAGTAAAATTCAACATTCACGCATCATGCAGATAAAGGACAAAGGCTTCTTTATTCCAATTTTAAAGGTAAGGAGAAGAGCTCATTTGATTAGTGAAGATTTGACTCGGCTGTGTTAAACCCACTGACGCCTTCTCTCCTCCCTCTTTGCCACTTGCACTGGCAGGGGGGACAGAGGCGGGACAGAAGAGTACTTGCGCAGGGCTGCACCGGGCACGAAATTGCAAAATATGCCTGGATACATCGTTGGCGCGGCGCTCCCCCCATTCGCCGTGCCTGCGCCTGGTCTACTCATTTAGAGCCCAGGATGTTCATCCAGCTTTTCTATGACATAGCAAATTAACAAATTGCCGATAGCACACTAAACAGTTTTTGTTTATTAGCTTAACATTCAAACAAATTAGATTAAATCATTTTAATTAATGGCATGTGTTCAGCCTCACTCTTTCTCTCTTTCCCTATTTCTCTCTCACTCCCTGCATTCCCTGGCAGAGTGGGCCAGAGAGGGAGTATGAAATATTCTCTTCCGCCAGTGGGCCGGTCCTCTCCCTCACCCATCTGCCGTTTGGCCCTCCTGGCACATTGTCTGCCTACCCCTCACTGTCACCAGATTCATGGCCAAACTTGGCCTACCATCGCTTAACCGTTATTCTTCCTCACGAATTAACGTTCAACTAACATGCCTGCCAATCGCCATCGCCATTTGTATTTCTCTGCATTCTTTGGTTTTCTGCTGGCACCTGATGAATTTGCATGTTTTGCTATTTATTGCTTTAACAGCCTCAATCTTTTGGTAGAGCACATTGCGAGTCACTGGATCTATATGATTGAAAAATGTGTTCAACTTAAGTCCACCTAATTAAGCCCTGTCTGACACTTGGTTTAGGTATGTTGTGGTGAAAAAAATCCAATCAGTTAAGTTCAACACATCTTTCAATGAGATACAGTGACTCAAAATGTGCTCTACCAAAAGACTGATCAAGCAATTATAGAGGTAAAGAGAAGAAGTTTAGCTATCAGGTATGCTGTTGGACCCTTTCCCTCCGAATCGAGCCCATGTGATCTACAATACTTCTCCAATCTCCAATATTTAAATATTTACATACAAAAGCTATAAAGTTTTCATAGCTAATATTCATCAGTAATATTTTTGCCAGATGCTGGAAAAGTGACAAAGACTGTCCATTTCGAGGTGAAGTGATGATCCTTGTTGAAAGGCTTGCGCAATCCATATGTACTTGTGTGCAAGTTTCCACTGTCCATTGAGCTGACCCACATAAATGAACTGCGATAATAGGAAAAATAGTGCTTTCACTGTTAGGGGGCTGTGACAGGAGATGGATAAATTAAGTGGAATCATGTAGATTGCATGACAGTGAATAGAGAAAAATTTGATGAAACATTTATGGTCTTTTTCACATTTTTTCAAGAAATTAGTTGAAACATACTAGCCCATGAAACTCTTAAGCTTGTATGTTCTGGGTAGAAAAAAAGTGGCTGTCAAGAGAAAGTGGAAAATCCAGGTTCTGGAAGTCCTGCCCATTATTTTGTTACAGTCACCTGAATTTACTTACTGGCATAATATGCTCTGTCAGCGGTTTGGGCACATTAAAGAATTTCACTGCTTGAAAGTATTGTCTTTTCATAAAACTTGTTGGCTATTCTGGAGAAGGGTGAACATTCTGAAATTGGTGGTATACGACTCAAGAAAACAGAAAAAGGCAGTGCTATTCTGTTCTGCTCAGTAAGTAGAAAACTTACAATAACAAGAATGTACTGGGCTCATTGCCATCAAAAGCCACTCCAAGGCTGCTTCCAACTCCTAGAAACAGCCGTTCAGACCAACTAACTTTAGGCGAAATGCTGATTACACCACCGAATACCAGCCCGGAGCAATGTTTTATCCTGAGATAATAAAATAAAAACATGCATTAAATGAATTCATACTGTAACATTGCCATGTTTTTAACAAAACAATTTTGCAAATGCACTTACTCTGCACTTTGGCATCCATTCCGACCTATTGGGTTGGTTATTTTTTTCAGTGTCTTTTTGGGATCCTAAATTATGTCCCTAGCACTCCGCTGTCCATGAGTGGCCCAATCATAGACTGCATATAAAAATGAACAATGCGTATCCACTTCTAAATGCTGCACAAAAATGAAGCCTAGACATCCTTCATACAGATGCTGCCATCTTGCAAATTTTGAGCCAGATTCAGTAGAGTAGTGATCGGGGACTTGAATCGTGGCATCGAGGTCATGCCCATACACCCGCCAGTTGCAAGCTCATCCCCTGAACTTCTTATGTAGCCTGATGGGCTTGTCAGTGTAAGAAGTCAACGCCTCTTATCGATCACAAATGGAGTGTGCTCAACAACATATAGCACTATCAAATCTTATTGTTAGCCTAATATACTCTACATTATCTCTTTTGGTAATGTAACCTTGCCTTGGGCCTATTGAACATACTGTTTTACTACAACTGACTACTTTTTGTAGGGTTAGCTAGTTCATTTTATTTCCAAGTTTCATGAGGCTGAAATATGTTCTCTGCTTTCCTCATCCTTTGCAGTACATTGCTTTGCTCGCATGCTGATATCCGAAGCTCCTGCCAGCCCCTATAAACTGTTTCCAACTGCTATGTACTTTATACTGTTGGTGGCTAATACATTGACTATGGTTAAGTGGCCAATACAAGGCTTCAGCATAAGATAAATACAGTCGATGAGGAAATAAACTCTCCACTATCATGCGTTTTAACGTAAATTTGAACTGCTTAGCTAGCTAGCCGGCTAGCTATGTGACCTGTTGCTGAATCTGGATTTATTAGTTTGTTATCTAGTCAGCCAACTGTTTTTACTTAGCAAGATTCAGTTATAGGTCACTTTAATTAGCAACAAAAATTGATGGTAAAAAATTTATTCCCTCTGAATATAGCATCGCTACCAACAGAACATCAAGTTTTGTTTTTAATATCAATCTTCATTTCTACCTAAATTACGGTGACCTGTCATACAACCTCAATTCCAAAATAGTGTAGACAAAGTGTAAATTGTAAATAAAATCAAAACGCAATGACTTTCAAATCACACCAACCAGTATTTTATTCACAATAGAATCGAAATAATATAACAAATGTTGAAACTGAGAAATTTTACAATTTTATCCACAAAATGAGCTCATTTCAAATTTGATGACTGCTACAGGTCTCAAAAAAGTTGGGACAGGGGTCTGTTTACCACGGTGTAGCATCCCCTCTTCTTTTTAACTCAGAGTGGAGGCGTCTGCACATTGATAAGACAAGTTTTGAGTTTAGCCATTGGAATTGGATCCCACTCTTGTTTAATGCAGGCTTCCAGCTGCTGGAGAGTTTTGGGTTTCCTTTGACAGACTTTTTTTTAAATCATGCCCCAAATGTTCTCAATCAGTGAAAGATCAGGACTGTTGGCAGGCCAGTTCAGCACAAGGACTCCTACACTACGAAGCCATGCTGTTGTAATTGCTGCAATATGTGGTTTTGCATTGTCCTGCTGAAATACACAAGGCCTCCCCTGGAATAGATGTCATCTGGAGAGGAGGATATGTTGCTCTAAAACCTTCATACACCTTTCAGCATTCATGGTGCTTTTTAAAATATGCAAGTGTCCCACACCATATGCACTAATGCATCCCCATACCATCAGAGATTCTGTCTCTTGAACTGAACGCTGATAACATGAGGGGTGGTCTTTGTACTCTTTAGCCCGGACGCCCATGATTTCCAACAAGAATGTCAAACTTGGACTTGTCTGACTACAGGACACTTTGCCTCTTCGCAGCAGTCCATTTTAAATGAGTCTTGGCCCACAGAACGCAGCGGCGCTTCTGGATCATGCTCAACAATGGCTTCCTTTTTGCATGATAGAGATTTAGGTGGCATCTGTGGGTGGCACGGCTGACTGTGTTTACAGACAGTGGTTTCCTGAAGTATTCCTGGGCCTATTTAGTAATGTCAATGACAGAATCATGCCGGTGAGTGATGCAGTGGCGTCTGAGGGCCCGAAGATCATAGGCATCCAGTAGAGGTCTTCGGCCTTGTCCCTTACGCGCTGAGATTTTTCCAGTTTCTCTGAATCTTTTGATGATGTTTTGCACTGCCGATGATGAAACCTTCAAAGCCTTTGCAATTTGACGTTGAGGAACATTGTTTTTAAAGTATTCCACAATTTTTTTACACAGACCTTCACAGTTTGGAGAGCCTCTGGCCATCTTTACTTCTGAGAGACTCAGCCTCTCTAAGATATCTCTTTTATAGCTAATCATGTTACAGATGCTCTTTCAGCTGAATCTCTTATTCAACCCGAATTCCGAAATAGTTGGGACAAAGTGTAAATTGTGAATAAAATCAAAATGCAATGACTTTCAGATCACATGAGCCAATATGTTATTTACAATAGAACATAGATAACATTTCAAATGTTGATACTGAGACATTTACATCTTTATCCACCATCTGAGCTTATTTCAAGTTTTCTGGCTGCAAAAGGTCTCAAAATATTGGAACACAGGCAAAAAAGGGCTGAAAAAGCAATTAATATGAGAATCAGCAAATCACAATTTGCCCCGACTATTTCGGAATTGTGGTTGTATATACTATTTGCTTTTTCAGCCCTTTTTTTGCCTGTGTCGCAACTGTTTTGAGACCTGTTGCAGCCAGAAAATTTGAAATGAGCTCATTTTGCGGATAAAAATGTAAAATGTCTCAGTTTCAACATTTGAAAGGTTATCTGTGTTCTATTGTACATAACATATTGGCTCATGTGATCTGAAAGTCATAGTATTTGATTTTATTCACAATCTACACTTTGTCCCAACTATTTTGGAATTGGGGTTGTAATTATCTCACCTAGTTCATGGGTGGAAGAAATTCAAGGCAGGATTTTTAATTTCAGTCCCACTGACTTTCCTGCTCTGCATTGAACAAACTGCAATACTTCTTGCAGTTGTTGGGCTTTTGTTGTTAAAGGTTAACTGTTTACTGAAAAATCAATGCTTCTCTGGCTGGTACCAGCTCACTTATTTGCCATCTGCTCTGCTGTGACTGGATATGTTCATACAATATTTTGACAGAGCAACTGTTCAGTTAAATTCAAGAGAAAGTAAATGTTTTATCCAATGTTACAGCAATATTTGCATCTCGACACCCTTATAACAAGACTGCCTAAAGCTGTTTTCACACTGGACGTGAAACAAATTTTTTATACCAAAGATTACATTCAAAGTCAATGCAAAGATGCGAATATTGAATTTGAATGTAACCTGTCTTACGAAAAATTTGTTTCTTGTCCGGTGTGAAAGCAGCTCAAGTAATTGATGCACTGACTACTAAAACCATACAAGTCAAGTCAAGTGTGACTCATGGGGTTTTAGTAATAGATGCTTCAATTTTTTTTCTCATTTTTAGATTTTTTGCCTAACTCTCGTTAATATAATAATGCAACAGTTTTTTCTGTTTTTCTCAAAACGACAAAACATGACTTTGGCACTTTTGTTATGATGGTGACAACATACATTAATTATAGTCAGTTCAAATTCATGAGTGACCTTTTCATTGTAACACTATTGGTGCAGTTTGATGCTCTCTTTAAAGCAGGAATTTTTAAGGTCACCCATGAGTCGCTCAGTTAGGCGACAATGCGAAAATATTTGCAAGGTATTATTTGTTTACTGCTGCTTTTTTTATTTGCTGGCTGTTATTTATTTACTTTTGCTGATGTTACCTTGCCAGGTTGCCAATTATATTCTACGTGAGAAACCACTAAGCGTAACCCTGCATTTAGTGGGTAATCACTTGATTCGTCTCAATTCTTTCATTTGATATTTCCTTGGTCTTTGAGCCTCACTTGAACTGAAAGTTGTTTTGGTTTACTATCTCGCAGGACATCTCAAAGCTCCTTTTTCGCTGGGGGGAGCAAAGAGCAAGGAGAGAGGAGGGAGCTCAGGGGAGTAATGAGCAAAGATACAAGACAGCGGCCTTCCCGGATGACTTTCAGCAGAAAATAATGCGGTCACTTGGCAATGACAGACGCTGGCAGCCGATACAGCTGTGCGCCATTATCAGAAACAGACATTGCTTCAGGTAAAGCTGCAGAGGAAAGGACCTCTCATTTCTCTAAAAACATACTTCTAAAAATGTCTTCACCTCCTCTCCTTGCAGGGTTTCCTCGCATCTCTCCATGCATCCCCTAAATGTAATGGAAACATTGATGTGATTGAAAAATATACTGAGCTGAAAAATAATATTGTTTTCTTTTAGTATACTGGCTTTGGTTCCTATCATTACATGCTCATGCAGGAAGGGACGTTTGTTGTGCTGC
Source organism: Gymnothorax reevesii (assembly GCA_029721435.1). NCBI lineage: Eukaryota > Metazoa > Chordata > Actinopteri > Anguilliformes > Muraenidae > Gymnothorax > Gymnothorax reevesii. The sequence continues at coordinate 67,772,381 of CM056582.1, forward strand.
CCACCAGAGGGCAGCAATCTGCCCACAAACAGGCGGAGCCAAACATGCATGGACTTGCAATCACTGCAGCAGTGGTCGAGTGCCTCATCAATTAGCCCATTAAAAGGCTCTTGTAAAAGGTCTTCCTCCTAAGCATGGATTGTGAAGGCTGGAAGGAAAGGCTGAGATTTTTGGGGTTTTTGGTTAGGTTCAGTATTTGGTGTAATGAACCCTTCATTATACCTCTGCCAGGAGCTAATATGTGTTCACCTGCATTTGCTATGTCATTTGTTTGCTTGTTCATTCCTTTGTTTGTCAGAAATGGGATATCTCAAAAAAAGTAATGGAATTTCATGTGGAAATAGACACTGAGGAAAGATCAATATTTCGTGAAGTTCTGACCCATGTTCTTGATCCAGGATCCGAAAGAATTTGGTTGCCGGTAGAAAAGGCTCAGGCGAGACTTGTTTAATGCTCACATTCAACAATAATTCCTTTGCTGAGGAATTTCAAAAGGGAAATTTCGGTATTCTTCCACTAAATAATGACCCTGCTAAACCAGGGTCAGCATGGTTGCTGATGACCTGTTGTAATCCTTTGCTCTTCAAAGGTCATATCATGCAGTGTATATTAGAACCTTCTCTCAAAATAGGAGAATTGGCTTCCAAAAGTGCTCAGCTGAAAGGCCAACACATTATACACTTTGTTAGTTCAATTGTTTTGCCCATTCTAATAATTATTTTGAGAAAAATAATAAACCACTTCACCATGTCTGCATACTTCATGATTTGAGTTGCAAGTGAATGACAGGTGCCCCCACTATAGCTTGGCTCTTCCTGACAGTTCCTGCCGCTGGGAAATCTTTCATCACCACTGCTTGAGGATTTTTCTCCAAAATGGGCCTTATCACATTTTCCTATTTTGGGGATTTAAAGGCAAGGTAGGCAGAAAGCTAGAAAAAAGGTTTGAATTGAGTCCACACGGTTCTCATCCCATCAGCTCTGACCCAAGCTCCTCCGACCAGACACGCATCTGCATCCGGTTAGCAGGAGGCTAATATACAGAATAAACAACTTCTGACAATGCCTGATCGGTAGCCGCTGTCAGCAGGCTGTTCTACGGTTAGCAGGAGGCTAATATACAGAATAAACAACTTCTGACAATGCCTGATCGGTGGCCGCTGTCAGCAGGCTATTATACGGTTAGCAGGAGGCTAATATACAGAATAAACAACTTCTGACAATGCCTTATCGGTGGCCGCCGTCAGCTGGCTATTTACATGGTAAATCGCACACACACAACATAACCCCCATCACAGCAACTGTAGTGAGAGGAAAAAGAATTTAGCCGTTTACCTGTCCAACAGAAGTACAGCGAGCTCCGAGTCCAACTTGAAACCAGTGCTATCCCGAACTTCTCTCCATCTTCGAAATGCAACGCCGATATTGACACGCGTTTCATTGCGTTTATTGTCAAACTCTCTTTTAGACTCCCTTTTTGCCGAATCCGTTTTCCTCTTCTTGGGTTGTTTTGCTCTGAACGCGGGTGTTTCCAAACGTGGAATGGCAACTTTTCCTGTCCGGTCGCCAGCCATTGCTGCAGAGTGGTTTCGCATCAGCTGTAGTAGAACAGCCAATCGCTGTTGGGCTCTCTCAAAGCTCTATAAGCTGCTCTGTGATTGGTCAAAATCTACCGTCACGAGTAGATTCTTTGCAGGCTGAAAACAGAGCCGAGGGGAGACGTGGAGGTCTGATCTTTTTTCACATCACTTCCTTTACATTATCCCCAAGGTTATTATGTAAATTTTTGCCTAAAACGGTCAAAAGAAAGCTGCCTACCTAGCCTTTAAGTCGGGCACCGCTCTGTTTTACTTTGTAAATTGTCTGTGACAACGTCTTGAGTAATCAAGCGCTTAAGCAAATAAAATTGAATTTGAGTATTGACATTTTTATGGTCGGGAATGCTGAAATTTTTGTGGTGGGGAAAGGCTAATCTTACTGGAATTTAATTTTAGAGCGCGACACAACTTAATACTGCGCCTGTTTGGGGTTCCGAATGACAGTCAGTACTGGTGTTGAATACGGATGTCCGGACGCACTGGTCAGTCTGTACAGCAAATCTCACTGTGACCTCGAGGTGGCGCTGACATGGAAGCAGACTAAACCATGAATTCCCATCTGTCCGGAAAGAGAACCAAGAAGGAAGTTTGTCGGCTATTTGGGCAATGAAGGACTTTGAATGGGGAATTGAAAATCTCCAATCCACAAACAATTTGGCGCAGGATCTCTGCCCTCACTCCCTCCTAGATAATCATCCTTCCTCTTTTAACCTAGGAAATAAAAGTAAAAATCATTCAATCTGTTGAAAAAAAAAAACTAAAACCTGAAGAATTTCCATAAAGTTCTCTTAAATAGAGAAGAGGCCTAGTCGCTAGTGTTGAAGGCTGCTACAAAGCGACCAAAAAGAGATAGCCTCCCAGATGGCAAGCACCTCCGCTTCGGATCTGCCCCGGCTCTGTGCCGACTCCAGCTGATCCGGCTCAGAGCTGGGGCAGATCTGGAGCGGAGGAGCTTGCTATCTGGGAGGCTATCTCTTTTTGGTCACTTTGTAGCAGCCTTCAACACTAGCGACTAGGCCTCTTCTCTATTTAAGAGAACTTTATTTCAAAGTCATTTCTAAGAGGAAAGTGTTCATAGTCCTCAAACCTAGCAGTGAATAGATAATTGCATTTGCACATAAAATACATGACCTCCATAATTTTCCCATGCTTTTATGAACATCATGGCCATTGTCTCTGTCTTCCTGACTCTGATTTTACCACAATACAAGGTCTAGGATCTTCTCTTAGTCTAACACTACTACATTATTTCTCTAAAACCCTCATACAATTTGTCTTTTTAAATGGCATTTAAGAGCAGGAACAGTCCAGGCTATGGGGAAATCTGTGTTTAATGAAGTAGCTGGGCTCTGTGCAAAGCTACAGGTGATAATTTTTTTCTATGAATCATTCTGAAAGTGAAGTAAGAGGCACTAAATTGGATACACTAAATGTATGTAGGTTATATTATAAATAAGCCTTTCCAAATGAACAATTACAACTTTTTTGTGATGAAGCTACTTGAGAGGGAATTACTATAGGCAAGGGAATCACTGTGTCTGTGACTGCCAACACGAGAAGTCCTTACTTTAGAGTGCAAGCATCTAATTCAGGCCTTAAATGGTCAGGATTCACAGCTCCATTTTCTGTCATACTTGTGATGGCGCAGATTCCTTCCAACACCAGAGCTGGATGGAGTGCGCTCGTCCGTCTCTTTGCCAGCCAAACAATGATGCATGTACTCCAAACTGCTGCCTCACCAGGCATAAACATAGTGGGTGGGCAGCATGTCTTCTTAAAGGGACAGCAGCAAAACATTCTGCCTGGAAATCTCTGAACTTCAAATGAACTGCACGAAATGCATGACCCAGATTCATGGTATGAGAGAATGCATGTGTGTTTGTGAAGATTATTTGGGAAGGGCAGTGGGTGCCATAATGTTGTGGGTTATTAGGAGGTCATTATCTCATGAAGACAAAACATTCTGACGATGTTGCAGTCATGCAGGCCACAAAGTCATGATAGACCAAACAATTCAGTAAAGTTGTAAAAACATTTTCTGTTTGCTGGAATCATCCAGGGCTTACAGACAAAACGCACCGAGTGGCCAACGAGTGAGACATTTGATTTAGTTTGCGAGAGAATTGAATGGGAGAGCTGAAGTCAGCCTGCTATGAGAAGGCTACTTTCCTGTCATATTAAACTCGGCAGTGCCACTGCTGTTTCATCTCTAAGCATTAGGCACCTGTTAATCATAGCATATAGCCCCCATGGCACAGCATTCATGAACCCCCTGATACCTGACCATCCGTTCTGTCAGAGGTGTTGGTCCAGTTCTCAAACTGCCACTGTGAATGTCATAGCACTAACTCTGGGAGGTTAAACTAATTTTGCTTCACTGATGTCTAGAAATAGGCACATTTCCCCAGTGACATAGGTTGATATGCCAGATACTGGCAACCTGACAAACGTCCAGCCTGCTCCTGTCTGTCCCTGAGGCTTCCCGTACTCTGCTCCTCATACAAAGATGGGCTTGGCAAAACAAAAATGCATAATGACTTTCTTCTTTTTGGCTAGAACAATCTCTGGCCTATAAAAAGAAAACCATGTCAAAGGGACGTACAGGGAAGCTACACAGGGTAGACAGGTGGCAAGTGATATAAAAATACTGATGTGTGTTGTGATGCTTCCAATGGCTTGGTATCTATCCCGGCAGTCTGATTTGAAAAAATACACAGTCTGGAATTTAATTCTGACTGTGCCATTGCTCAGTATAGCCAGTGGTCAATTACATGCATCACCATGCTCAAGCTGCCAGCCACAACACCTGCTGGTGTTTCCTGGCAATTAACATCATTTCAGCATCCAGACTCTGCAAGTCCAAGCACTTTCTCTGTGCTCTTTTAACACAGATTAGTTCTTTATTTAGTGTGCCTGCTTCAGCAAGTCAAGTCGCTCTTTATGCTTTAATTTATTTCTATATCAATGGGTTAGCTGAGAGCTAGCACACAGTAATGCATTTATTATTATTATTATTATTATTATTTTTAATGGTGTTGGTATTGTTTATTTGTTTGTTTGTTTGTTTTCCATGGTTTTGGCACTAAAACACTTCCTCATACTTTCAGCAAGAAACTTACTTTTGCTTTAAAATATTCCACTCATTGAGGACACACATTTCTGTTCAACCTTTTGGTATCTTTTATACCTCTGATAATATGTCACTTTTTATGGCATTTTTAATGGGAGTTTATGGGAGAAATTTTCAAAGTCTTCAACTTCATTATACTTTCATTTTGAAATGTCATTCAAGCTTTAGAATGTTCAGGGGACACTTAAAGGTGCAGCCCGTTGAAGCGCTATCAACATATTCGCTACAAGATGCAACTTCGGCGTTTCAAATCTGGCCTCTTTACTTTTACTTTTAATGGCCCTGACTGTTTCCTTGGGAGGTACTCTTTTCCTGTTACTGTTATTCCGGACGCTATTTTGGCCTCTGATTTCTCCCAAAAACTCTATGGGATTAACATTATTCAGACTTTCAAAGGCTTGGCAAGTTTCAAAGATCGTTGCTCCTTTCGGATTTTAATATCTTTTTAACTTTTGCCGCAATCATTACAGTACAAGAGAAAGGGCTGAACGTGCAATTTCACACTTTTGCGGAAAGCAAGCACACTCAAATTCTCTAAAGAAAATGTAGACTTTTATAGTACCCTTGGATACATTACCAATATGAGTTCCGAAGAAGCGTAGTGGGAAATTTGCAAAAGGAATAATGAGCTGCAGAAATTGTAGGTGAATACACTGTTGTACTGTAAAGCCATTTCATGCATCTGAATTTGGCCCAAAATACATTTCATAAATTTTTACAGAAATAATTGAAAAAAAAAAAACAACATGGCAAAGGTCCTCACCGCACAGTCATTGTATTGGTATAGAATGCTATCTCTGTAATCATCATCGCAGTGACTGTTAATCTAACAGCACGACTTATTGATGCCCTCAAAGGTGGTGTTTGCAAAGCATCTTATCGTACCACTGAGTTTTCCTGCACAGCACTAAAAGTTCTTAGTTAAGAGTTCATCCTATTCACAAGCTGATCAGATGTACTATTATGAAGGAAAAGGCAGATATTGAAGCTAAGAGTAAAGGCTGGGTCATTGCTATAATGACAATGTTTCATGAATGCACTTTGTTCCTATTTGCACAATGATTTGGCTTCAGCCATTGAATGTATAGGCTAAGTGATAGAATAGCGGAACGTGCAAAATAATGTTGCCATATTCCAGTAAAGATATTCTCATCATTGTTTTCAGTGCTTTCCACTAATATTGGCTCCCTTGGGAATGTTGGCTAAAAAAGATTTGAAAAAATAAGATTGCTGTTAATACACCTAACGTTTCATTCAAAATATTCACAAAAATCTAACCATGAATTAAAGAGAATGATTGAAGAAAAAATTCATCATTCAATATTGAAATTAACATTTTTCCCGAAAATGTGTGCCACACTTATTGACACCCCTTGAAAATCTTATGCAAAAAATCTAATAGAGGTATACTCAGTGCCATTAAAAATGCACAGGTGAGGTATATACTGTATTTGTGGCAAATTGAAGAATCGATTGATTTTTATTGCTTTTTCAGTGAGGCACTGGAGGAAATAAAGAAAAGCACGGGTTTTGTAATCCTGACACACGCCAAACAAACATTGAGCTTTTCGTGATGTGTACAGTGACACTTGAATTGTTCTTTTTGGTGTGGTCAATAGCCTACATAAAGCCAACAAAAAAAAACAAAAATGCAACTGCATCAAGAAAATGGAACGGCTTGTGACAAAGGAGAGAGAAAAGGAGCTCTTGGTATGTAACGGGCAGATCTCAGCTGCCAAGAGATGATGCGTCATTTGCACTGTCACCGTTCAACAATAAGTCGGCTGTCTATCCGAGAATGGAACACAGGACAGATTCCGGACAGCAACCAAAACTGATCATGAGATAAAGGGTCAGAGACGATTGAGGGTGAGTGCAAGTACCATTTGATGCTGTCTACGTGAGCAAAACATGCCTACACACGGCCCCTACAGAAAACCCATTTTTTGCCCATCAACAGGAGTAGAAACTCTTCACTTCTGACTGTGGGCACCTTCCTCTGTGTAATTTTTTGGCACTTTTTGGCAGAGACACTCCCTGTCACCGTCTGAGAATGGAAAACAGGGACCGACCATTGTAAGGGCAGCCATGCGCAAATGGGCAAAAACTGGGTTTTCTGCAGGGCCCATGTTGTCATGGGTTTGCCCCCGCCAGGAAAAGATCAGAAACCGGCGGGGACTGGGACCATGTTCCCAAAAAGAGAATAGGGACCCAAACGCACAGGCTGAGTAAAAATATTAAACTCTTTAATTAAATATACAAAAAATAAAACCATCGAGGGGAGCAGCAGCATGCTGAAAAAATAGCAGGGCTCCAGGAACAAACTCAGAATACTGCTGCACCAAAACAAGGTGCAGCCAGCCCTTACCAACACTTCACCTCCACCTTAACGAACAGCAGGTGTGGCTCATTAAGGTGGAGGCAAAGAATGCAGCAGGGGGAAGGGCCTGCAGGCCAACACCATGACACATGTGCCTCAGGAATTTAGATAAATTTTACATATGCACTTGTCAGCCTATAAATAAATACTGTCAAACAAAGTAATTCCTTCCTGGCATTTAGTTTTGATTTTATCTGCTGCAGAAGTAAGGCCATATAATGGTTTGAATCTCCGGGCGGCTCCCATCCTGGGAGCTCCTTGGAGGCGTAATGTCATCTGGTTGCTTAACCACATAAAACACAGTTGTCAGCAAGCATCATAAAAATTATAGAAAACATCCTAGAATGGCCCATGTTTCTCCATATCAGTTTAAACCACAATATTATTCAATTCATGGACAGGCATGAACCTTCATCAACAAAAAAGTCTATTTTTTTTTTGTTTGCTTTTCAGATAGTATTTATCTGAACTCTTGGGCAACTTACAGCTGACATGTCCATTTGAAGGTGACAGTTTTGACAGGGCAATTTTCAATTCTGCAAGCTTTTTACACGAGTTGACCAGCGGCTGAGCATGGATCGTGGTTCGCAATTAGCGTGCATCAAGCATATTTTTTTTTGTTGCAAACATGATCGATCATTCATGTCGCAGTGAAGGCAGCTATGTGATTGAAAGAATGCTTTCCTCACCACTGATTCGATAATTTTGCTTTTTTGAGCGAACAGCGCAGAAAACAAACACTGGGAATGATTTAATTTGACTAACTTGACAATAGAGATCAGGATTAGGAAATTCAATTGCTTGACTGCTCTAAATATGACTTTCTGAGCCTCTAAGTCCTCTGAAAGTTTTTTTTAACAACTTTTAAGACAACATGTCACCTGATCAACCCTGCATGCCTTCCCTGGGCCGATATTTATAATTTGGGTATTTACCGTGGCTAGCTTAGACTGAGGTCCATTCCATAGAGCCCATTTGGAAGATTTTAATGTTCTCATTTCACACCTTCAAAACGCAATGCATCCTCCTAAAATCCAGCCAAAACCCCTGTTAGAACTGTTAGAAAACTTTAGTGGTGAGTCTGGCATAAAGAACCCCACGGTCACTGCGAAGTATTGGATCTTTGATGTTGTGGGGATATTTTTCTTCCTGAGGCTGAGGACAACACGATAGGATTCATGGCATCATGGATTCAATCAAGGGCCGACAAATATTACGCGAAAACATGACTGGCCTATCCAGATAGCTTAAATTCGGCCATGGCTGGATATTCCAACATGAAAATAATCCAGGGCATGCATCCAAATCAACACAAAAATGGTTCCCAACTGCAGAATCAAAGTAAGGCCATTGCCCTCCCAACTGTCTCGCCAAATCCCAATTGAAAACTTGTGGGAGGAGCTAAAGAGGGCAGTCCACAAACACAAACCAGAAATTAGAATGATCTGGAGAGATTCTGCGTGGACTCATATCCCTTGCCATGTATTCTTCAACCTCATTACAACAGATGACTTGGAGCATTTACCTTGGCAAAGGGAGGCTGTATTAATGGAAGTAGATCCAATGATTGAGGCATACGGTTTTTGAGAAGAATATTTGTTTCATGATGTCGATTCAGTTTTTCTTTCAATATTTGTATTACAGTTAAAGGTTTAATTATTGTTAATATTTCAAATTAAATATTGAGTGAATAAAAAATTTATGCATTCACTCATACCCACTTTTATTCATAATTACCAAGGGCGCCAATTCATATTAGTTGAGAGCATTGTAGCTGTGATTCTGCTGCCACTGTAGCTGACTAAAGATTTATTAAAAAATTAAAAATGGTTTCTTGTAAGGTATAATTTTAACTATTTTCTCAGGCTTTCCACTTGTAGCATACAAAAACCATGGCAGGTCCTAATGTTTCATCAGACACAAGTGAAAAAGAACCCAGAATAAGTTTTTGAACCAACTCACAAAAAATTAAAGAAAGGTAATAATTAAAAGAAATTTGAAGTTGGTATCACATAATCTAAATAGTAAAAAGTGGTGCCAGGCACAGCAAACCCTGCCCCTCGCACATACTTTCACCTACTAAATTCCATAGGCATCTATTTTGGGTCAGTGGCAATCCCTAAACCGAATTTGTAGTTTGCTGCTAAAGTGTTAACAAACAAACAAACAAACAAACAAACAAACAAACAAACAAACACAGAAGCAAACCAAATCAAAAACAATACCCCTTGCCCTCACCCTTCAGATGAGGTGGGGTAAAAACAAAGCATTGATTTGTGAATGATCAGTAAAATACTGTCCCAGAACACTGATATAAATTGGAACCTTTTTTTCCACTAATTTTAACTGTTATAATCAGTTTATAGCAGAGGTTCCGTGTATGTTCACTGTAAATACAGTTAAAAGTGTGAAGGACTACTTTCAGTTAAAATTACAAGGAGAGAATGCATTAATTTAACTGTTAAATTCAGTCAATTTTTAACAGTGTAATTAAAACGGTGCCTCTTGAATAGCTCATTGTTTTAAAATTTGTTCAAATCAGCATGAATATGTTGCATGTTATGGACAAAGTCCATTTTAATATCTGATATGTTATGATTATTTGTATGATTGTTGTGACTGTGATTAATGATTCATGGGCCCTCTCTACTACTTCCTACTGCTTGCAGACAGACTTTAGACGCATTTTTAGAGTTGAAACAGTATGCAAATAACCCTTTCTCCTAAAATTAAGAGACTTAAATTTACGACAGTTCTGTGTGCCCACAGAACTGTGTTTTGAAGTAACTGGTTAATATACTGGTTGGCAGACACTTTTGCCCTTAAGATGCTTTGTGAATATGGCCCCAGCTGTGTTAAACGTGCACGACTTTTGCTCTGCTGGCATTATGCACTCAGCCCCAAAGTCCACATTGAAATTCACAGCACTTGTTCTTCAAACAATGGCGAGACTGCGATGAAAGACCACAGAAGGGTTACTAAGAGGAAAATATGACAGAGAGAGAAAGAGAGTCCTTATGGATGGATTTGGATGGACTATAAATATTTAATAATAGTCCAATACTGGACAATTAGCTTTGAATTCCACTAGACCCTGTAACCGCAATTGCATGAGATCCACAAGTTCCGTAAGGGATTGGTTAAAAAAGTTTTATTGATAATGATATTTGGAAAGAGGACCTTCCACCTCTGGGTTGGAAGGTTTTTGTTCTTTCCAACTGTAAAATCTCACTATAATGCTAAACTCTCCCATTAGGCGCAGGAGTTCATTGGTCATCATACTTTTATTCAGAGCAATCCTCTTGCTGTGGCAGTCAGCCTGCACAATCCCCTCAGCTGTCGCTGACCACTTGCTCTTATTCCGGTCAGTTGTATTGACATTGCTGCATTTAAATTATTCCACATTTACTGCAAAGGATCAATGCACATACATACTGTACATCATTTCTAAGACTGCAGAATCTTAACCCTTTAAGCATTCAATACATTTTCAAGAAATTAAAAATGCAGTTATCTTGAGCTGTTGAATACCTGTCAACCCGCAGGGGAGCTCTTTTAAACAAGTTGCCACATGATACATTTTCAACAGCGTCTGATTTTGATATCTTACATCATTGGGCAACTATAGTTGCCCGCGGCGCTGAAAGGGTTAAACCTGGAAAAACAAAAACTTAAATTGTGATACAGTGATGAGCATCTCCCAGATTTTTCACAGTGAGAGAAAAATGTTTTGCCATCATCCAGCCACAGAAATGCATCTGAGGGCATTATAATCTCATATAGAGAGGAGACATCTGGCCAGCTAACTGACTTCTGTATTGTCCTTCATTTCTGCAGTATCCCTTGGCCACCATAATCACCATGAAGTAAAATCTAATTTTTGCTGATCTATCGTGGGACTTTAAGTTTGGTCTTTTAAGTTTTAGGGGAAAATGTGTGAGAATCTGCATAAGAATAATGTTCCAGTGAAATTACCTCTGAAAAGACTTTCATAAAATAACCCAGTTCTTCATATAAAATCCCAATTCCCAAAAAAGTTGGCAAATTGGGGAAAATTGGGTGCAGCTAGCAGAGCAAACCCAAACAGACAACTCAAGACATGCCCGCATGCTCACCAAGACCCATGCATATATGCCAATGCCCTGCTCCTCTGTAAGGTAGGCTATTTAAGCTGCTGTACAGCTCTGACCCCCAACAAAAAACATGCCTGTGGTGCACTGCAACCCTTTAGTGCTGTAAGTAACTTTGCCTGTGGCTGAATCACTCTTGCTTGCTGCCTCATTAGGCTGCAGGCTTTTTCAGGGTCAGAGCCTAGACTCCAAACTATCATTGCATCTATCCATTAATACTTCACTAAATGGTTTACGTGTGAGTTGGCTGACTGAGATGCAAAAAAACAAAACAAAAAAAAAACAAGGCATATGAAAAGTTTATTTATTCGCTAATACTTTTAAAAACTATAATGTATTTTTAAAATATATTTTTTAATGCTTTAATGGGTGCAGCTACTAGAATGGCCAGGCTACAGTCCTTATCTGTCTTCAACTAAAATTGTATGGTACAAATTGGGTGGCTGAAGACTTGTTTGATGGAGAAATGGGGGAAATTGAGCTTTCTAGATTTGACCGACTGATGTCCTCAGTGCTCAAATGCTTAACAAGTGTGATCTAAACTGTGTAACATCACGTTTTATTGTCTGTGCCGGCCTGTCTGAAATATGTTGCAGTCGTCACACTGAATATTTCCCAGTAACAATTAAATTCATGTTATAATGCAAAATAATGTTTTGTTTTCATGTTTTCAACATTGTAAAGGTGGACATTTTAAATCTAATCTCTATTTTGTTTAATTTGCATTTTCTATGATGTTCCAGCTTTAACAGAATTGACATTCTTGTTGCCTCAATCTTTAATTACAAACAAATATTTTGTTGTTGTTAAAAAGATGAATTACTGAGACCTTCAAATCATAGGCCTACTTGCTGTTGCCTTATTTATGAAAAATCACATAAAAACACTCCCCGAACATCCCAGTCTCAGTTGTTGGGAGGCAGATTCTTGGATTTAGAATGAGCTGAATTTGGGGTATTCATGCCTTTTCTTTATTTACTTTGCTTAGGTAATTGATACAATCAAAAAACAGAAGTAAGTTGACTGTACCCACAAAATGTAGCTTTAGTTAGTTCACTTGCGTTCTGATGTAAAAAATAATAATAACCCCAATAATTTTTGCAAGGTCATGCAAACCCATGATGCCATAAGGGCACATGGAATGCATCTTATTCACAATTTTATACTGAATGCACTTTATATGGAGGCAAACCCAAATAGCTGCAGTTGTTATGGCCCAGACCAGGAATTGGAAACTTGTACTTGCAACCTGGAGTGAATGAACAAGATTGAATTAAGAACACTTGAACCTGATCCCAATCCTGGACCCTGATTAGAACTTGAAGCTTGTTCAAATTAACAAATGACCATAATAATTTCAAAGAAACTTTAGCTGCCACTAAATTTCTGGTTGCATTAACCCCTTTGCGTAGATATAGACACCAGCATCCATAAATTCCAGAATTTAATTCATCAACAATTTTGTAATTCAATTTCCAAATGTCTTGCTTCACCAGAATAATTTTCCAGCGTCTCTGTGATACAAATACTGAGTTATAAAGCCTAAATAGGCTCATGCATTACAGGAAAAATTGTCATTATTTTATATTCTGCGCAAAAACGCATAACTTGATGAAGACACTTGACTAAGATCCCAGTATGAATGAGACTTTACAGTCCAATGACAATCAAATGCACTAGAAGGCTTAAATACCCTTCACTCGCTCATTAGGAGACAAATGAGTGGTGAAATTAAGCCAATGGGGAAGACATGCACAAGATGAATACCAATCACAACACACACACCTAATAGACATGTATGCCTCTGCATTATAAAGAGACACACCAGGGATTCACATGAGGGTTGTGACAGCAGAATTATTAACAGTCATTCGAATTTTAACAGGCTCACTTTTTGATATTCCTGTGCTGGTGTTTTTTGATTACGTTTTGACTGGCTTCAAACAGAACATGCGTAGAACTTTTGTTTTATTAACTTAAGAACACAACCTTTCTTTTTATACTTCGCAATCACAGTAATAGGCTACATCATTAAATCTAGCAATGCTACAAACAGCTGTATAAATAGTATTATGATTTATGAGCTATACAGGTGTCCGACACCAGGCTTTATTGGCACAAAGAAGCAGGAGTAACAATTTTTGTGTTTTTTTCTGGGGCACTGTACATCATAACCTTAGACAATACTTGTGAAAGGTATCAGATTTCCTGCCTTTGTTGACTCTCAGAAGAGTGCAGCTCTCTCCATCAGCCGTAAGCTGTGAGTTTTTGCCTGTCTCATTTCTCACACAGAAACTAATCAAGCCATGATTGCCGGCAGAAAATGTTTATTTGCAATTTCAGCCGCAAATATTAGAAGTAGAAGTGGTTGTATAGCACGGTTACTCCGTTGTTTACATATAAGGGTAATCAGATGAGGGGCGGTATTAGAGCATCGGTTTACATGAAAGTGGGATATCACATTGAACATTATTGGGGGACAAAATGCAGTGTCAACAGGTTAAAGGGGCAATTTGCAGATAATCAAACCATCTGTTGATTCAAAGTGTAGGCTTAGTGTGAATAAGTCGCACAGAAACCGTGCACAATTCCCACAATAGCACTAGATATTTGTATATTCATCACCCCCATGACTTCCTTAAGCATTTGCTGAAAAAACAACAACTACCGCAATGGACTGCGCAAGATCACTACTCCAGACATGCCCTGAACCACATTCAGAACCGTGACTGACAGCTGTCATAGACAGCATTGCCTTGGAACACTGTTCACTTTACAGTAAAGAGGAAAGGTTGTGATGACAATGCTGACAGTTTGTTTTGTGCACAGGTCCATTGGCAACAAAAAGGCTAAAGCTAGCGAGGTAATTTTTCATTAGTTACCTGCAGATACAGTATGGACGATGGGAAAAGCAAGGGGCCATTGCAAACACAAACACATGCTTGCACATCTAGTTTACTGAAAGCATTTTCTTCTTGAGGGCAATGAGGTAGATCTCCAGTCGGCATTATTGGGTTTTCTTCTGAAACTAATTCTGAACAATGCGGCCATGCTGTCCATTTTTTGACCCAAGCAATGAACTTCAATCAAGACTCATTCACGCCCTCAAAACCCCATCTGCAGTAGTGAGGATGACTGATTAAGTCGCAGGTGCATAAGCAAGCCAGATCGCTAACTGTTTTATCTTGTCAACACAGTGATCTGGTGAAAATTTCATGATTGGCAAAATTTTCCACTTCTTAGCAAGTCCCAGCCTACTCATGTGACAACTGTAAGCTAACGTTAGTGTTACTTCACAGAAATGAATTGACCATGCTAAACAGTGAGATTATGTTGCCAAAATGGCTGGCGAAATTTTCTGCATGCTAGTTTGCTCCAGGCCGCAACAACTGCAAGTTAATGAAAACCTTTGCTAGCTGTTCAAAAAGTGAGATCATAGAAGGCACATTATCTAGCAAGCCTTCTGAAAAATGTATCCTCGTCCATAACGTCCTCTGCAGTCATATTTTGGGATGTCATTTCCGCTTTTGAAAATGCATTTAGTCTGCAGTGTAAGCAAAGACAAAATTGTTTCTGAGTGGCATTTCAAGCATGTCACTGGCTTCTCAGAGGGGAAGACTCTTAAAATAGCTTGTAGTTCTTCCTTAACTCCGACTCCTGTTCATGTCTAATGAAGACAATGGAGGGGGAAGTTGACAGATTTTAGAGCTCATTTCTTGATATAGGCAAAAAATTGGCAAAAACTGTATTCGTTTTTCCAAACTGTATCTCTAACTTTGAAGGTTGAAAAGAGGTGGTGTCCCTTTGCAACAATCCAGGAATTACAAGCAAAGCATTCCTTACAGATTTATAAGGCCAAATTTTGTAAGTATCACCTCATTCCATAATAACAGTGATATGAATGCAGAATCAGCAGTAATCTATAGGTTGAAATATTGCAGGACATTGATTGCGATTTTCTGCTAAATAAGTGATGAAACTGTGCTCCAGAAATGTGAAACATTTGAAAGGGAACCCCATTATATTCCTCCTGCCTGGTTGGCGAAATATTCATTTTTAAATATTAAGGCTGCCTGTTGCCATGGAGCTGAGTCGAAAGCAAACTGATGAAGCACTCAGTGCAATTAAAAAGCACTCAAATTTAGCAATCACAGAGTTGCTTACTCAAGCTGCATTGGCTAATTAAAAAAAAATCATATCAATTCCTTTCAAGTGTCTTGCATGTAGAAAGTATATGCAATTGTCTGCATTAAGGAGGTTGAACTGAATTTTAGCTGCTCAGTCCCTGGGTTAAAACTTGGTATCAAAATTCACCCCAAGATAAGGAAATGTGAAGCCTTTAGATGTATTTTTGTTCTGATGAACGATCAACTCTGATGAAATAGGATCTTTGCCTTTGCTGCCAGGGCTTACAATTCCATTGGACACAGTGGTAAGAATTGGGGAACAGATACTGTGTACCTCATTTTATAAATCAGCATTCTCAGCAGGAATACAAAATCACCATAGTTTTCTGGAACATGCAAATAGATGGCCTTGCATAATCTCCCTGGATGTTTGAAACAGCCGGCACTATAGTTGCCTGAGTGTAAGCAAAGCAGTTGAAGCTGTTTAACTCCGATGTCATTATTATGCATTTGCAGTGAGGTCAAAAAACTACTGTATTTTCTTTCTTTTTTTGTAGAACACATTATGAGATTAATTAATTTTCTCAGTTCTTTAATTCCCTTGAATCGGTTCTTATGAGATTAAAGAATTTTCACTGTTCTTTAAGTTCTCATCATTATTATTTTGCAAAAAAATTGCCCTCTTTTTACTGGAACTAACTTTTCTAAGTCTCCTCAGCAGACTAATTTCATCATCATTCCTTGCTCTTCTGATGAATGCTCTTGATTTTGTGAATCAAGTTTTTATTTTATTTGTGTTTTTTTTTTTTAGGTGCAAAACCCATGGCATCCTACAAAGAAATTAATGGATGAATTTATTAATGTTGGACACATGGGAAAATGGTATTTTTTAACATTTCAATGTATTTACTATCAGGTTTCAATGTTTTTCATGAGATAATCATATTTTCATGAAAACTGGGTGCCAAAATTGCTGCCACCCCTCGTAAAGTTCTTAACGTAAATATTCCTCAGAAATATGATGGTCCTGAATATTTTCATATTATTTCTGATAAAATTACAGACCACTTTTGATGGGATATACTGTAGAGTAGACCATTGCTCCATGTAGGGAATTTCAAGATCCTTTATAGCCTAGGATCTGCAAATAATGGACTGCTGTCCATGCATAAAACATGAGAAGCACACACCTGATAGTGTGAGGTGTAGACTCTAGGACTTATAGAAATGGGGGAAAAAAAGATAAAGAAGGTCGCACACTCAAGTTCCATGCAGCTTAATATCGTCAACGTTTCATCAGACAAGCTGGCGTCATCAGAGTTTGTTGCAAACAATTCACACTTGGTTTAACTGAATGTTGTTTATCCGGGCGTTCTCCAACCGCAGCGAATTGGTAACAACCATCAAAGAAGAATACTAATGAAAATGTAAATATTTTGCCAATTGCCGCTTTTATGTTCAGACAGGACTCTTACATAATGTGGATATCAAACTGTCTGCATCAGACTTTTAAGTTCAACGAATTCTTAGAAAGTTGTCTCCCCAAAATGCTTGTCTTTTTGTGTCACATCCTTTTTCTGACTACATTTTCCCCCAAATAATTATTTGCCTTCTCACTCATCGGAGAGATGGGAGTAATGGTTTCATCATTTGCAAGACTGTTCACTCCTTTCGTTTCCAAACATCACATCCATAACGCTAGAATTGCCCGCCTTTATTTTAAAACAACAACAAAAACAATAACAACAAAAGAGTTTACTCAAGTTAAACACTGAAACAGGAGAACAAATGTGTTGCAATAAAATGGTATTCACATAAGTTTGAACTTAAAGTACAGATCATTATCTGTTTATCCTGTCAAAGTAACCCCCGGAATACGATTCGAATTTCATCAACTTGGCCATCTTAATTATTTTGCGGGTTACTGGAAGACATCGGCTTTCTTCGCCCAGTGTCTTTCATTGCAGCGATGACAAGCGGAGCAGCCTACGCAATGTTAGGAACTAAGGATTATTTGAAGCGCACCTGAGGACACGGGTAAAACCGCGCGCAGTTATGTGGAGCGCACGATGAGAGGATTCCACTCTTCACCCGCGGCACCCCGCTGAAAAACGCAGCGCAAATATCATTAGAGGACGATCCAGATAATACCGAAACATATAAACAAGAAATAGGATGACAGGCGGCGAAAATATTAGCTCTTATATATACATTAAAGCAGTTACGCGCGCCTGTGGAATTGTCCAAACCTCGCTTTGAGCCGCTGGAAAGCAGACACGGACACGAGTTGCTGCTGCATGTGGCGGGTATCGGTAGTTTAAGAGGAGAGGAGGCAGAGTAGGTACCTAATTAGGAAATACATTTCGCTCAAAAGTTAAAAGGTGCCGGTTTCTGGCTGCAGCTGAATTTTATTGTTAATCGTTTTTACGAGTCAATAATACCGAGAGAAATAGAAATAATTGGGGGAATATTTTCTATAAGCAGACTCTGTTTGGTTATTCGAAATGAAGACGAAAAATAGAGACCAAAGCTTATCTGATTCAAGAGAACTAGACGGTTCCTATGACCAGCTCACGGGTAAGTGAATGGAAACGTATTTCACACTTAGACGTAGAGATGCAATGTCCTCTAAAAAGCGCGTTTATCATACCAGAGTATTGCCGTATTCCGTGCCAGACAGACAACTTGCCATTCCCTTCCATCAGAAAAATGTTTTTTGAATATTTGAAAATATTCTACATCATATGAAGACGCCCAATGAAAGGGCTATTGGCTGTATATTCATTCACAAATTCTGGAGTCATATCACCAGTTTTCCTCTCCGAGTGGACAATGCATCTTTGCTTCTGCTATATTTTTTTTCAATTTGTTAATACCTGTTTGTGATTGCACTTCTGGTTCATTTTGCTGACCTGGCTTGAAGTTTATTGGGTTTCCACAGATAATGAACGACGTTGTTGGTTCTTTTCCCATTAGGCTAATGCGTTCGTCAATACGCTATTCTATCTGAGTCTTAACCCATTATTGTCCGATTTAAACTTGTATCTGGTGTCTCATGGTTGTTATGCTGCGAGGGGAGTCTTCGACATTCATTGTTGATGGCGTACTCAAGGATAACGATCACTGTGACCGACAGTTTTGCCGGTTGATTGCAAATATCAAAATACGCAATTTTCCGAATAATAATTTTCTCAGATCTGATCGTGTTGCAGTCGAAAAGTTTGGTCGTGGATTTAGCAAGTTAACGAACTAGGCTTGGTCATATTTTGTTGACTTTGAAACAGAAAACTACGCGAGTTTCTCATGATATGGGAGAGAGCGGGGCATGTTGACATTTTTTTCTGGAATACCTTAATGACACCTCGATGCAATGCAATTCAGATCAAGCGAAACAATGTATTCTGCGGAACATGCTCTATACACGCATATCCATGTCTTATTTCTACTGTAAACAGTCAAGTAGATGGTGTGCACTGATCTTATGACATTTTTCAACGGAAAGCAACCATGCTATAACAGTTTTATACTATTTGTTACGGGCTTACAGGCTTATGCGCACCGCCTCAACTTGGCTGCCTCAATGCAATTCATGGCCTTTTACATTAATTACACTGTATGAAGTTGTGCGTGAGTGTCTATGTCAGTATGGGGGTTGATTTTCAACCTCATACAGAAGTATGAATGTAGACTCATACTACCACGCATGCGTGAATGCATTTTATAGTCAAACCGGTACATATCTCTCTTGGGTAGTCCAGCGGAAGGTATGCGGTTTTAAAAACTATGCAAGTTAATCGCGCCTCTAAAAATGTGATTCATTCTATTAAAATGGTGGAGGTCCCGGCCCTCACCTTTGGGGTCGTCAAAAGGATTGAAATTGAGTTCATGATTGAATTAGGTATACAGCTTATAGTCAATAAATATAGACTGTCCTGACTCATTATAATAATACGTTTATTAGTTATGTAAAATACGATGTTAGATTTTTACAATCTATGGGTACCTGAAGTATGCCTGGAATATGAGCATCATGTTTATTTAATGAAAAAAAAAAAAAAAAACCCCGAAATATTAGAAATGAGAGAACATTAATCCTGGTCTCTCAAAGTTGTATCATCAAAGTCACCATGATATAAAACACATTTATTTGAAAAAGAAAATGCTATAACTTTTGGTAGTTATTCTTGAGCCAAGAGGTCTTTGGAGGATGTGTCGGGGACATATGCACATGGCTATTCAAATGTCTCTCTCAATTCATTTCAAGTGTTATGATGATTTATGTCATATTTCTGTGTGAAAGTTTTAATCCAGTAAGAGCCCAGACCCATTTCTCATCACAGGAAAATCATGGGAGATGTGAAACAGACCAAAAGACTGCATGCTATGAAACTCATTTTCGAGAAGGGTTAGTGACACCTGTGCCCCTGATGCGTTCTTAAGCGTCAGGTAATGCAATTTATATTGCTGATTTTGCAGATATTGGATGAGGAAATGTGTAGTATGAATTGAATGGTTTGAACAGTTGAATGATATGAGTGGCAGACTGATATGGTCTGACATAAAAATGACTTTGGGTAACCCCAGAGACCATCCTGTGTAAATCAGCTAAGGAATAGGTGCATTTCAATCCTCCTACATCATTTGTGAATTACATGGCATTTTCAGGTTGCAATGAGAGATGATATTTTGATAAGATTTGAATGTTGCTTACGTAACACCAATGGCGAACAGACGGCATATTAATTCTTTCAATGAATTTAAAATATCACTGAAATACATGAAGCTTTTATTTTAATGGAAGCTACTTATTATTTTACTATATATTTTTCTAGTCCAACAAGCACAGATTAGAATAAAAACTGTAGCACATTTTTACAATAGCAGATTCCACCTTGTCTATAGAATGACTCATGTATACTTAGCTCCATTGAAAACGCAACGGTGAGGTATGTACTGTATTTGTGGCAAATTGAAGAATCGATTGATTTTTTGCTTTTCCAGGGAGGCATGAGTGCAAATAAAGAAAAGCATGTGGTATTGTAGTCCTGACGCGAGCCACATGAACACGCCGAGCACTTCAGTAATAACTAACATTGAGCTGTTTGTGATATGTGCAGGGACACTTGACTTGTTCTTTTGGGTGTGGTCAATAGCCTACTTAAAGCAAACAAAAAAACGAAAAAATGCTACTGCATCAAGAAAATGGAACGGCTTGTGGTACGGGAGAGAGAAAAAGAGCCTTTGGCATGTTACGGACAGGTCTCAGCCGCTGAGAGGTGGCACATCATTTGCACTGTCACCGCTTAGCATTCAGTCGGTTGTCTATCCAAGAATTGAACACAGGCATTGTCACTGATCGACCCCGCTTACGGCAGCCACGAGTGACTATGGGTAGCTCAAGAGCGCCACATCTGGTTTCAGCCTGTACATGACAGATTCTGGACTACAACCCAAACTGATCATGAAACGAGGGGCCCGAGACATCTCAGGGTGAGCACAAGTTCCGTTCAACGCTGTCTGTGTGAGCAACACATGCGTGCGCGCGGCCCCTACAGAAAACCAAAGTTTTACCCATTTTCACATGGCTGCCCTCAGCGGTGTCGATCAGCGATAGACCCTGTTTTCCATTCTCAGACAGGAAGGGGGAAATAAAGTGCCGAAAAATGACACAGAGGCAGGTGCCCACAGTCAGAAGTGAAGAGTTCCTACTCCTGTTGATGGGCAAAAAATGGGTTTTCTGTAGGGGCCGTGTGCACGCAGGTTTTGCTCACGTAGACGGCGTCAAATGGTACTTGCGCTCACCCTGAATCGTCTCGGACCCCTCCTCTCATGATCAGTTGGGGTTGCTGTCCGGAATCTGTCATGTACAGGCTGTAACCAGATGTGGCGCTCTTGAGCTACCATACCCACTCGTGGCTGCCCTAAGCGGGGTCGGTCAGTGACAGTGCCTGTGTTCCATTCTTAGACTGATTGTTGAACGGTCACAGTGTAAATGACGCACCACCTCACGGTGGCTGAGACCTGCCTGTAACATGCCAATGGCTCTTTTTCTCTCTCCTGTGCCACAAGCCGTTCCACTTTCTTGATGCAGTAGCATTTTAATTTTTTTTGTTGGCTTTATGTCGGCTATTGACCACACCCAAAAGAACAAGTCAAGAGTCACTGTAAACATCACAAACAGCTCAATGTTTGTTATCATGTAAGTGCTTGGCACGTTCACGTGGCGCACGCCAGGATTACAATACCACACACTTTTCTTTATTTCCACTCATGCCTCATTGGAAAAGCGATAAAAGTCAATCGATTCTTCAATGTGCCGCAAATACAGTACATACGTCACCGTTGCATTTTTAATGGAACTAAGTCTATATAATGGGTGTTGGCTATCTCTCAAGCTTAGCTGCACATATCCTACAGGACTTGCTAAAATATGAAAAGACACTTTCTCTTCTCCTTTCACAACAAAAATACAACTTTGAAAATTTATCTCAGACAATGTTTTATCATATACAATCTTGAATGCCATTTTTTTCACTTTGGAAGGTGAAGGAAAAAAAAAAACTTTTTCAACTCCGAGTAGAGTGCCTCAAAATAAGTCGTCAAGGAATTCACCTCAGAGTACAAAGTGACAAAATAGCTGATCAGTTTTTTAGGCTGTGCCTTAGGTATTAGATATTAGTCACAACTTTACTTAATAAAAGAAGTTACTCCACTCTGCTCCATAAAAGCAGTGATAGACATGGCCTTGAATGGACATTGGCATGACAGAATTTAGCTTAAGCTTTATTATATTTGCAATTTTTAATATGCCTAATGAAGTGACAAGGTCTTTCATTAGTCTGCATTGGGGAGCTCATATCCGTTTAATACTGATAGGTGGTCATGTTTTATATTCCAGAAGGTTGAACTGCTGCCCGGTGATTATGCACTTCCAATTTAGTGACTGCAAATCTGCCATGTCATCATGTTCAGATCACCTGACTGACTCAGAGAGAAAACCCAAAGGATATTGCAGCCGTAAAATGAGAGGGCAAATGAAAAATTGAAAGGAAAAATTTGGGGTGGGCGGGGGGTCAGTTAACCCTTATGCACGTAGCAGATGCCAGCATCCAGAAAATTCCTACATGTAATCGCTAAATAATTCTGTAATTGCATTTCCAAATTAGACAAGTGTCTTGCCTCATTGAAATAATTTTTCCAGTCTCTGTGACACAAATCTTGACTTATAAACCTTAGATAGGGGGTCATGCGCAACAGGTAAGGATTGGCATTATTTGGAATTTGCATATAGGGGTTAAGCAATTTCAGACTTCAGTACAATTCAGCTGTGACTGTGGTAAAAATCCATTCCATGATGACGATTAGTCTCTATAGGCAACCTTTCGTCATTAACTAAGGCTTTAGGTTTGTGTGGTTGGTAGATAGTCATAATTATTGGGTTTGCTCAGGGGTCATCCTGCATTATTTGCATTATTTCGCATTTGGGCTTTTTTCAGCTTTGTGCAGGGAAATTTTGCCTTAGCGAACGCAAGAGATTTCTCTGTGGAAGAAAAAAAACCTTGTAAAAGTTTCAGGGGAAACATCACTCCTTGAAAAAGTGCAGGAATGACCCAGTTTTCCTCAAGACTAAGCACTGCAGATCTAGACAAGCAGCCAACAGCTCTGTATGGACAATTAATCTGATCTGAACTCTGGTTACACCTATTTATATAAAAATGATTTAGTGCAGATAGCAATGATATGATTATTAACTCATCCAGGTTGTGTCTTGCATAGTAATGAATCCAGCTTTGCTAAAACAAACTTGTTTAGTTGTTCGAGGAAAATAGCTGAATGATAGTTCAGCTGTAATCAGGCTGTGCTGAACTAAGTGCTAGCGTGCGTGCGTGCTCGCGTATGCATGTGTGCTCACGCATGTTCCGTGTGTGTAGGGCAGTTTGTTTTTGTATGTGTGTGTGCTCGAGTGCACATGGGTGGTGTGTTCTAGATTTATTACTCCGCTGGTAAGGCTAAATAACACTTTGTAATTATTCGAGTTGAAGAGTTTTTTTATGACTAGATGCCTTTTTTGCATAATCTACTTGATGTTTCGAATTCATTCTCACAGTCGCGAAGTCTGGGTGGTAATGTTTATAACGGATTTAAGGTGAATGGCTTTTTTCGTGTTTTGTTAAGTGTTCCATGAGAACCACTTCTCAGACATATCACAGTGTCTGGAGAATACCCTCGCAGTGTGGAGTACTAACAGCACCGGCGACAGCATCAAACCTAAAGGATGGAGTGATGCATACTGTCATTTTTCATCAGTTATGGGCCAACCCCTAAAGCAGGAAGATTGGATTCCACACATAATGTGCAGAAAGTATACATGTAACGCAAATTCCTGAAAAGGGTATTTAAAGAGCCGTTTGTGGTCTTTGTGTCCCTACATCAGTCGGCCTGCTGTGGTTCAGCTTCTTTTGTCAGTTATAGCCTCAGCTGTTCACTCTTCGTTAGTTTCTTTTATGGTGTCACTGACTGTTTGGGAAATGATTCCTGCAGGAAGGAGTCTGTAATTTCGGTCTGTTTGCCGGCTGTGCCATCTCACGGTGACAGTCTTCATTCGAGCTGAGCTCGCTGTCCTCTGGAATGCTTCTCTTGAATTTATTCCTCCGCTGAGAGAATGCTGATTATTCATCCTGACTTAATTTACCACAAAAAGCAATCTCGGTGTTGGCTCAACTTATTGTATTTTTTTTTTTCTCTCCAAGCCTGCAAATTGCACGGGCACTTTTTAACATGCCTGCTGCTTCCCCCTGCAGTTTCCGTCCAGACACTCTGCCCATATTTTATTGGAGAAATAAATAACTTCCTCAAGGAGAAGCTGGGAAAAAATCTCATTCACGGTATGTTTTTACCCATGAAAACAAAAATACTCATAGCCATTCCCATCAGCAGAGGAACAGGCAGATCACAAACACCTGCCTCCACAGTGTGTTCGCTCCGTGTTTGAATGCAGTAACCTGGATCTGTAATGACAATGCTAAAATTAGAGCACAGGTTTACGAAATTGAAGGAAGCTTTTCAATAGGTACCACAGTGATGTACACAGCAAAGAGACTGATGCGTCTGATGTTGACGCCAGACATACACACTCAAGCTCATTGTTACACAGATCAGAACTGATGTGGAACGTGATTTAGCCGCATAGCGTACAAATGTAAATTACCGTGCCCTTCTTTGACAATAGTTGCTTGATTAGCTATTGGAAGCTGCTTCAAAGAAATACCTGGAATGTTCCGGAGGCAGCTTTTCAAAAGACAGTAATTGATAGCCGTGTTTTTTCGACATTCACTGCTTTTTTCCAGCATGGAGAACTAATGAAAAAAGATGCTCAGTAAATGCTGTTAAGGCAGCAGTTGCATTATTCATAAGACAACAATACATATATATTATGTATACTCCAGTTCAAACAACACAGCAGCTATTATGGATTATTGTGTCTAAATAAATGAGTGTGGGTAATGGGAAGTTTAATACATAACTCAAATATGTATTGCGGCCTCACTGCTGCCTCCCATTATACTCATTTTGTGTTCTGCAAATTAGAGTACAATGGCATTAGCACAGCTAATGCACACTTTGAAAATTACACAAAAGGATGAATGAGAAAAACCTGTCCTTTCTCTGAGTATGAACAGCCGAAATCCTGCCCGTGGAAAGCAAGGAACTCTGCTATTCCTGGCTGAAATATCCATTTATCTCAGACTGTTGTTTTTTCTGACATCCCTTACCCCACCGCCAAGCTGCAGTTCTTCTGTCATGATTGATGAATGACTATATGCTTCATTGTATAAGCTCATTTCTTTGTATGGAATGTTTTCTAGGAATATTCTGGATATTTTTCAGCTCTATGTTGATATATCTTCAAATGTAAGCGTACTTGAGACCTCACAGGGATATTTACAGGACTAGCATGAGACTGCTGAACCATTGCGCTGTATATCAGTCCAGATAATATCCCACTTCTGCACACAGTGCATCGTGAGACTCAAACAGACTCAGAATATAAACTTTTATTGCTGAGCTTAGTTTTTTTTTTTTTTTGAGTTTTTAGAATTTTGTGTGTTTAAGTAATTATGAGTTTAAAAATGCGGTATGAGAGTAACGAGAAGGTAATTTTCTGAAATCCGCGGAGAGGAGAGGAAGAGCAGGGCATTCTGGGACACTAATGAGAGATGCACAGGCTGAAGTTGGCTCAGAAACCGCAAGGGGGTTTGAAAATGAGTTCGTGCCTTTGTTATTAAAAGAACAAAAAAACAAACTCAGAGCTTTTTCCAGAGCAGGTACCGACCTCGGGGACCTGTGCTTTCCATGTTACAGAGAATTACTGTAATTTGGCGGTTGTTCATTGGATTGCAGACATTTAAATGTACTTTTTCTTCAGACAAATTTTCTATGCAAAAGTGTTGAACTGTGAGCTTTAAGGATTCATTCAACAGATTTAACCCTCAAAATGAGACACCCCCTTCTGAGCATGTTTACTCAGCACTGGAGCCATTTAGCTGCTTGGCATGGCCTTACTCTAACTGCTCATTATTCTCTCCTTTCTTTCTATCTTTCTTTGCTTGTGTTCCCTGAAATGGAGATTTCCCATCATAAGTCCATTCAGTGAGTCGGAAGTGGGGTATATGGTACCGAAGTTCCTTCTGAGCTAACTTAAGAAATTCAGTTCATGAAAGGAATGTTCCGCCCATCCTTTGAAAGTATTTTTTTCTGTAAGTCTTGATGTATCAACAGTCTACCTGTTAATCTACTTTTCTCCATCTGTCATGCATCTGCCATGCCTGTAAACGCCTGTACCAGTCTTCTCTTTTAAACGACGTTTGAAGGAGCGAGGATGTTCCAGTTCACTAGTGCACCGTCATCCAGCCTGTCCTGTCTTCTCTGACTAAGAAGAAAAGGTAGAGCTATGAACCCTTGAAAGCTAAGAGCAGGAAAACGTGTTTGGAAAAAGCCGGAAGGCTGCGAGGAATGAGCCCTATGTTCAGAATTGTGACATCTGCAGTAATGGGTTTTTCAAGGGGATTATTTCAAATGAAAAGTTCAGCGCAAGTGAACGGATGAAAAAATAATTACATGTCATATCAAAAAGGTCACCCAAAATCAGGGAAAATTAAAACTGAGATCTGGAAATGAGAAAAATGAAATGGGGAAAAATCAGGAGAGGAAAATAAGAGATTTTACCGGGCCTCTTGTACCCTTTGCTAGAGATAGCTCAGAGCTCACCGATTAACTCAGCACGCTACCCCGCTGGACTGGGTCCATCCCATGTCTAGCTCCTGGGGGGGCACAATTTACACTAGACAACCCCCCCCACCCCCTTGGCTCCCCAAGTGAACCTCTGATCCAAAGTTGCAGTCCATGGGTCCCCCCACCCACTAATCATCATGTGTCCTCCCTCTGTGAGATTTGATTGGCTCACCTGCTCCATATGACTGCTCTTTGCCCACGCTCGTCCTCCCTCTTCTCCCGTTCATTGCTGTGGGGGAGGTGTACACCTGTGGTGGGTGTATTTCGTGGGCGATGTCGGTGAAACAGCGCTGTTTCTGCAGGCAGTCAGGCGCAGTGGCGGGCAGGGCCATACCCTCCCCGCTTGGTGCCCCTGTGGGTGGGCGCAAACCCGAGAGGCCTTTCATAACCGAAGAAAGAGGAAGTCTCTTTTTTAGCACGGTGCAGCTTAGTGGAAAATTTGCTCCCTCACACTGCGATTATGCCCTTTGCATTTGTGAACTAGACCGTGGAGCACCACACAGTTAGTATTTGCCTTAGTTCCCACACCTGCACTGTCTATTTCTGCGTAATGGACTGTGCCTAGCAGTAACAGAGCCCTCTGTGGACATGTTGCAATATATGTACACTTGTGCAAAAACAAATTTGATTATGTGATAAGTGGTTGCTCAGAGCATGTACCTTTATGAAATGGTCAGTATGCTGGGGCCATTTGGGCTTTTTGCCAATGAACCTCACTGGTGGATACCGTTTGAAAAGGCTTCCGCTGTCCATGGTCCTGAAGAAATCATATCAGAGACAGAAGTTCTGAGTTGTGATGCCGGCAACCAATGACAAACTGCCCTCAGCTGAAGCAGCACTGTCTGAACGCATGTCAATTGCCCGAGTTGCCCCAAAACTGGAAACCCCTCTGAAACCATGCTCACGTCTTATCACCAAACATGCAAAATCTTTGTGCAAATTTGCCAAAACCAGCTTACATCAACAATTATTTCATCAAATTAATTTCAGTCATATGTCCACACCTCTAAAATTAATGGCCATTTTAACCCTCAAAGCGCTGAAATACATTTTTAAAAAATTTAAATTTTATTGTCTTGTGCTGTTGAAAACCTATCACCAGGCAACTTTTTTAAATGAGTACCCGCAGGGGTGAGTCGCCTCATGATAGGTTTTCAACAGCTTTGACTCTGATAGCTTACATCACTGAGCAACAAATAATCGCTGCAGTTAGGGTTAAAACGTGCAGGCAGCACATCGCCCAGCACTGCATTGAAACAGAGGGGTCAGTTTTGGTGGGTCAAGTGTAGTGTTAGGTGGGGTGGAGGTGGAGCTACTGCTCATCCAAGCGTGCTTCACATCACAGAGAATAAGTTATTTGCTATAATAGCCGCGAGTTTAAAAATCGCTGGATCCGAGCAGGGTGAGGGGCAGAGGGGAGGCAACGGAGAATTGCCATGATTTACCGAGAGCGTTTTGGAAACTTTTATCATTTAATCAGTTCAGAGGGAAGCTGCTCTCAGCCCTGGAACGCAGAAGCGGAGGAACAGAACCATCCCACTCTCATCCCACACAAAGGATAAATGAAAGCAGCTGGGAAAAAGCAAAGAAATCAATACAGCAGGAATCCCACTCACTCATATTCATCACCACCTCGTCTTAAGAGCTTGGCACTCATTTAAGAGGCGCACAGCTTGCTTTGAACTTTGCAAAGTTGTTTTGCAGTGACTGAATGAAATAGAAAAATCTGTTTTAATTATCTGGATGGTTAGAATGCATTTCCACATTATCATGTTTATCAGAGCCTGTGCTGCTCCTTCTTTTTGATCGTCTTTGTGACTAAAGGCCCTTTTATACTTTGAAGACGTGCCTGTCGACAGCATCTGAGGACCAAAATGATGTCAGAGAGACGGAAAGAAAATGCTGTCTGACAGCATCTCGTTTCTATCGAGTATTTGCAGCATTGCAGACAAGGTTGTCGGTTGGCTTATATTTTTGTTGGCCGGACGAACGAGAGTTTGGTGGTTGTCATGGATATTGAACGTCGATGCAGTTGTGTTCTCAAAAAGATCGGTTGGTTATGAAACAGTAATAATAACCATGAAGATGACAGCTTAGCTCACACGTCATCCGACACTTTGTTTAAGCATAAAGGCACCTGTGTCTTCCAGCACTTCTTGAGAAGTCTGTTGGCACATGTTGTAGAAGTGTAAAGCAGCTATGGGAAGCTCCTCGGGCCATAAGAGATGGGTTGAGTATAGGTGGAGGACAACAGATGGACGAGGAATTTTTTTTTGGGGGTGGGGGGGTGTCTGTACAAATGTAGGTTCAGCTTTCCTCAATGAATCCTTACCAGTTCAAAATCATGCAGGAGCTTTGTGAGGTGTTAGAACCTTTTGAGGAAACTACAGACCGCTGTCAGGCAGAGAAATCAGTGACATCAAGCTTTGTGATCCCTTGTATTAGAGGCTTACGACATACAATTAAAGATGTGAGGCTGACTGGGAAGAAGAAGTTTGTGTCCACTTCACAAACTTCACTGGATAAACATCTTCAAAAATTGAGGACATGGAGTGCTTCCAGTTGGCTGCATGCTTGATCCCAGATTCAAACTGGACTGGTGTATTGGTGAAGAAAACATCCTTATTAAAAATATCCTCTCTGCAAAAATCGAATCCACCTCCCCAAAAGTCAATGCCACCTCTAATATCAGTGCCCAGACAATGAAACGCCTCATACTCTTTTCCTACATGGAAAGCCAATCAGCTACTGTGCCAGTTGACACAGCCTTGCATGAACTCCCTTGTCTACCTGAGTAAACTATGCCTGACGGAGGATGCTGATCCTTTGGTGTTTTGGAAAGAAAACCAGAGCAGTTTTCCAAACCTAACTGCACTTGCCTGCAATTATCTGGCCATATCTGCATCCTCCGCATCTGTTGAGAGGATCTTTAGTGTTGCAGGAAAGATATTCCGACCAGAAAGATGTTGTCTCGATGTTAAAACCTTTAGGGAACTTATGAGAATTAGATGCAACAATGTTACCCTATAAATTAAGAACTGCAATAAATGATTATTCCATTTACCACAATTTTATGTTTATGGAATTTATGTTTAATTTTAGTGTTTGTAAAGTATTTTTAGTTTTTAAGCCAAATTCTTTGTTAAATGCGACAAATTCTTCCTGTTACTTGGCTATAAGTAATTTCTCTGAATTGCAATGAATTTAATTCCTCTTCCTGTTATTCCAATTCAAATTCCAGTTCAACATCCTGTGGGGTGGAGCCAATTAAATTCAAATTCCAATTCTTTAAACAAATTGAATTGAAATTCCAAATTCGGAATTTTGCACAAGCCTGATAATAATATAAATGTTAATATAAGACAAGATAAAACTATTTCTGACTTTTCAACTTACCTCTTACTTGCGGATGCAGCCATTGTGAATGTTTGTGGCAAATCATGTGACTAATCAGAGAGGCACCTATTAAGGAAATTGTTATCTGGAAATGTCCAGTAAAACGTACATTTTGTGTTTCCAGGGTATCTATGAGCCTGGAGAAAATAAACCCCACTTATGTCCAAAATATTGAACAACATGCAACAAAGGGTTAAATTTATTTCAGCGCTCTATGGGTTAACATACAAGATGTTTGTCACGGTGTGGTTGTCAATTATCCCCCTGCAGGGCCCCCATGCTCATCCTGAGCATTTAGGGTGTCACTGCGCATTACCAGTGCTCTACTACCCTCCTCCCTCGGTGACTGGCTGACGAGGACATGGGAAGGAGTTCATGTGGGGTGGACTGGTGCCTCTCTGGGGTAGGGAGCACAGCAAATTACTCAGAACTCAGACAAATGGATGTCTTCACACGCAGGGCTTATGCTACTGGGTAGTTGAGGTAAGTCAGGTGATTAGCTCCGGCTGAGTGTTTACTTATGTGCAAGCAGTACAGGTTGCACAGACCATGTCAGATTTATTGTATAATTAATAATTTTTCAAATAATTGTATTTTATAAAGTATTCCAGTGTTCTTTAAGCTCCTTGGTTAGCCCACAGGTTCCGAACTACCTGCTTTTCAATTTTTGAAGAGATGCACAACATCCATGTGGACGTGGTTTGCTAAGTTTGCACGCGTCATATATCCAACACGACCCCTCTGCAAACCCTCTGTTACAGGAAGCATGCCGAAGTTTTAACCAGCCTTCAGTGTCCTCATTCATTGCACTCACAGATACACACGCACGCACACACACACACACACACACACACACACACAATCACTCACACATCAGTGACCAGAGCAGTACTTCAATCATTTTTACGAGCCCACTGAGGGTTCTGATGTTTTTTAGTCCTCAGCAGGTGGGGGTTGTTGGGATTGGGGAGATGAGGAAGGGCAGGGAAAGGGCAATGTGTTATTTGGAAATGGAAAGTCTGCCCATTTATCTGAGGAAGTTGCTCTTATCACCTGACAGGAAGATAAATTCTTCATTCAGGACAGTTGGTTTATCTCAGCGTCTCGGGCTGGTGTTTGGCCCAGTAATTCCTCCTGGAAATCATGGGGCTCGCTCCACGCTCCACTGACCATGCCAGCATCAAACACGGTGGCACAGAATGGGACGATTAAACTGATAATGATCCTAATCTGCTTCACACTGGATACTGGTTACATCAAGTCAGTGGATCTATGCCATTGATCAGGATCAGATTTTAGGTTATGATGGGAGGGTCGATGATGAGGAAGCAGGGGTCGTGGAATCTTGTCGTAACAACTTCTGGTGTCCAGAAATGAAATAAGGGCACTAGGAGAATAAATAAAGGTGGTGGACCCAAATGCAAGGATGTGTAGTTTTATTAAATAAATAAAGTGCTCAAATAAACAGAAAGAATAAAACTAAACAAGGCATGACAAACGGAATGGGAGTGTTCTAAACAAAAATGTTACTTTGTGAGGCTGTCTGCACGTGCAGGGAAAAACCAAAGTATAAATAGCAAGGCAGATAATTAGCTTAATTTAAACCAGGTGATAACATGAGCAAGGAGGGAACAGGGGATAATTGACTTTTTAGAAAAGGCAGGTAGCCAGCAGGTATGCCTTGAAGGGGGAGAGCATTAAACTTGTGGAAATTTGCATTTCTAGGGTGCAAGATATTTTAAAATCTGTGTTTTTCTGTAATTCGTCTACCCTCCGGTGAAATACCTGTGATTTTGTCATTATATGCTGAAGCACAATAGAGGCACAAAAAACGTTGGTTGTTCACATTTTTATCATGAAACTCATTGAAGATGCGGGATGGAATAAGACAGTGGCTTAGCTTTATGATCAGAATTCCTCACCTCACCTCACCTCTTTGCGCTCTGTTGCGCATAGACCTCCACACTATTTTGCCACTTTTCTCTGTCCTCGGCAAGGACTCTAACCCTCTCCCACGACCTCCAGCCTGCTTCATCCCTGTCCTTTCCCACTGTTCTTCGCCATGTTGTTTTCGGTCTACCAACTTTCCTTCTGCCTTCTGGTTTCCACATTAACTCTGTGACACAATGGTGATGTCTCTGCATCCTCAAAACATGTCCTAACCATCTCCAACGCTTTCTCTTTACCACAGTGCTTATCTTTTCACATCCACTTCGCTCATTTCACTCATCTATTGAT
Source organism: Gymnothorax reevesii (assembly GCA_029721435.1). NCBI lineage: Eukaryota > Metazoa > Chordata > Actinopteri > Anguilliformes > Muraenidae > Gymnothorax > Gymnothorax reevesii. The sequence goes on from CM056582.1 coordinate 67,804,671, forward strand.
ATAACGTCTGGCCAAAAAATCCCCATGATCCTCTTGAGGCATTTGAATTGGAACAAATCCAACTTATCATTGTCCGATACATTAACTTTCCTTGTTTCACATCCATACAACACAGGTTTGACTTATGTGTTATTAAGTAGAATGTTGATCCTCTTGCTGTACGTCTTTGAGCTCCAAATCTTCCTCAGCCTGCCAAAAGTTGACTTTGCTTTTCCTATTCGTATTCTTATCTGCTCCTCCCTCATCGCTCACTATTGCTCCAAGTTATACAAAATCTCTGACCTCCTTTATATCCTCGCCATCCCTAAACTTGATCGTATCTTTCCCCTTGCAGTTAATCTTGAGGACTTCAGTTTTCTTACGGTTGATCTTTAAGCTGACCCTGTTCGCTGTGTCTGCTAACCTATCTGTTTTCCTCTGCATCTGGCTAGTTCTTGTGAAGATTAGGGCGATATCATCTGCAAAATTGAGATTTTCAAACTGTTCTGTCATCTTCCACCTAATCCCTGTGTTAGCTTTCTGTGTTGTTTGTCGCATAACCCAGACTATAGCCAAGAAGAACAGGAATCCAGACATCACACAGCCCTGCTTCACACCGGTTTCCACCTTGAATCATTTAGACATCTGCCCATTATCAAGGACGGCACATTCCTCATCATCGTAGAGTAGCTTAACGATCTTGATAATCTTCACTGGGATGCCATTTTATCTCATTATGGCCCAGAGACTGTCTCTTTGGAGCGAGTCAAACGCTTTTTCAAAGTCAATAAAATTGATTATTAGGGGAGCTTGCCATTCACATACCTGTTCGATAATATTACGCAAAATGAAGATTTGCTCAATTGTATTTCTCCCTTCCAAGAATCCTGCTTGTTCTGATCTTAATTTCACGACTGTGCCTTCCTTTATTCGCCTGAAGAGTATCATGCCAAGCACTTTGCTGGCAATTATCAGAAGTGTGATACCTCTTCAATTGCCACATTCCCTTAAGTCACATCTTTTGGGAATCTTGACAATTAATCCTTGCAACCATAGATCTGGGATCTCCTCTTCCTCCCAAATGTACTTGATGATCTCATGCAGCTTGTGTGATGATGTTTCCAAGTCTGCCTTCATGAACTCGGCCACAGTATTATCTACTCTGTTCGACTTCCCATCTCGTAATGTAATTCCTAGTCTTACTTCCTGAATACTAATTAGCTCTACGTTGATGTTTGAGATCTCCGGGATTATATTGATGGCCATCTCCATCTGATTCTCTGGTGGTTCTCTACTGAGAATTTCTTCGAAGTGTTCCTTCCATCTTTCCAGCCTTCTGCTCTCCTCAGTTATGATTTTATTATGTTTATCTTTGATTGCAGCATTACTGTGACGCTTATCATTGATCATGTTTCTGGTGATCTCGTATAAGGTCTTCATATTACCACTGTCAGCAGCTCTTTGGGCCTTGTTCATCTGGTTCTCCAACTAAGTTCTTTTGTCAGCTCTGATGCTTCATTTTACATCTTAATCCTTCGTTGTATACTTCCCTCTAAGTCGTTGTATTCTCTCTGATTTTGCGCCTTCAACCTTGCTCTTTAGAGGTTGTCTTTCTTTCATAACACTGACCAGGACTCTGCACTTATCCATGGCTTGCCGCTCCTCTTTTTCCGACCCAGCACTTTTACAGCAGTGATGTTGTATGCCTTGCTGAATTGGTTCCACCTTGTGTTAGCATCATGGTCTTCATTGATAGCCCCCAGAACTGCAGATCTGTTGCAGAGTTCCACAGAAAAGGTATTCCTGATTGCTCTATCCGTCAGCTTGCTGCTTTCATACTTAATTCGGGAATTAGGGGGTTTGACTGTCTTCCTTAGCTTCAGCTTGATTTTGGTTCCAACAAGTTGGTGGTCTGCTCCAACATCGGCACCTCGCATAACTCTCGTATCACAAATGGACTTCCTAAACTGCTTACAAACGAGCACATGGTAAATTTGGTTGTGCGTTCTTCTGTTCGGGGATGTCCAGGTGGTTTTGTGTATCTCTGTGCGGAAATATGGTACCGGTAATAACCAGATTGTTCATCTTGCAAAAATCAATAAGCTTTTCACCATTTCTATTTATATCACCGGTCCCGTGACTTCCCATGACCTGCTCCTTGTTTCGGTTAGATGTTCTCACCTTGGCTTTCATATCACCGCTTATCAAGAGAGTGTCGTGCTTCCCAATCTTCCCTAGAACACTTTGGAGCTGTTCATAGAACTGATCTACCTCTTCTTCCTCGGCTTCCATAGTTGGAGCATACACTTGGATGAATGTTAGCTTGACAAACTTAGAACGGAATGGTGCCGTAATAATACGCTCATTAACTGGCAACCACTCTAGCAAGGCTGACTCTGCTAGTTTGGACATCATTATGGGAACTCCGTTACGGTGCATCCCATCGTCTCTGCCGGAGAAGATCACTGTCTCCCCTGTCGATAACTTTAGCTTCCCAGACCCGGTCCACCTACTTTCACATATAGTATATCAATGTTATATTCTCTCAGTTCCTTGGCGACTTGCGCTGACTTGCCTATAGCGTACATTGTACATACATTCCAATTTCCGATGTTTAGAACTTCTTTGGGTGTCAGAAGTGACTTTGTCGGTCAATGGGCTTCTGTGTAGCTTTCACCCGCCAATACGCAAATCGTATAAAACAAATACATCTTCGGAAATGCCTTTTTGTTTTCGAGAAGCACACGCGTTATTTGTATGATCAGGAAAATGCTAAAGTAATCCTTCACTTCGCGTTTGCATTTCAAGTCTATGTAGGCACTGATTTCATTTGCAAGAAGTGCCCCGCAATATCACTAACAAAACGAAATCGAAAACGCTTATTTCATAAAGCAAATTCATTCTCGGAAATGCTTTTTCTTTTTCAAGAAGCAGACGCGATATCTGTCTCATAGTTCAATCGCTAACGTAGTTCGCCACTTTTCTTTTTCGTTTTCGTGATAGACTGCCCTGCTTGGCTTTGCATTTTCGATTTCGAGGTCCCACGCGCTTTTCCGAACAAAATTAAATAGAATTTTTTTCCCTAGCTGGTTGTGGCCTGTCGGTGCGAAGGCGGGACTTCCCCCTTAATTTGGTATGGATTGGATATTTACAAATACAAGCGATCTCATTGGTTATCAATCAGAGGGAAACTCCTGCTGCACGTAGTTTTATGTCAAAGCACAAATGCCATCTTACATAGTTGGAGCCACGGACTGTGCATGGATAGCCCCCTGGACATTGCGGAGTTTGATTGAGAATATAGCTTACGTTCCCCCCAGAAAGACGCTTCTCACGCACTCAGTTACCCCTGTGTGCGCTTGGAATAGCGCTGCTTCCTCTGAAACAGTGTGCTTACTCCTAGATCTGCCGATCTTCGGATGGGCTATCTGCGCATCATTTGTTCAGTAGTACAGTCGGTTACAAAATAAGTTCATACTCTCCTTCCCTCTTGGGCTTCATGTACTTCCGTTGCTTTCTTCACGAATTTGGAGTGAAAGGACATTTCATATTAATACACTAGTGCCTACACATCTCTTTACCCTTATAGCTGGCTAAATCCCATGGTAGCCGTATAACACGCCGACCTCCAGTTCTCTATATGCGAGTCTGTGGATGAATCGCAGAGGTATATGAGCTAAGAAAGGGACAGATTCATCCTGTTCGCTTGCATTCTGCTGCTGCAGAAGAAAGGCTTGCGAAATCCATTGATTTCTGTTATTACACCGTAAGGTCGCTTGTAATAATATGTTGTCGCTGGCCATAGCCAGATGTCGACACAGAGATATGTTTCGGCCCGTCGATGTGTTTTTCATCTTATAGGCCTATCTTATCTGTTTGCATCTTATATGTTCTTCCATGTAAGATAAAAAGAATACTTTCACTTCGTTACATTGACACTGGCCACTTCATCACTCGTTACAAATTAAAATATGAATGTAATTCATCATAAAGATTATATGGATTTGGCGCGTTCGAGAACGACGGTGCTCGGCAGGGAATCTTTGCACAGATGTAGATGCCAGCGGACACGAAGCTTCAAATTTATGCACGCAGTTACAATATTCTATCACTAGATGGCACATCAGGATCAGTTATTGAATATTCATAAGCAAGCCATGCTGAAACACGGCTAATTTAAATGCAGGATTTCGACTTTTATTAAAGCATTCACATTGCGATATTGACACTTTTAGTCAAATTAATACTCTGACTATCTCTTGCTCAACGGTTAAAATGCTATATTTTAACACGGGACAACTAGGCCATTTCAATCCTAATGATTTCTATAGCTGAATGAATAAAATAGCAAGTGACTATTCAACCCTGACAACTGTACACTGTCTGTTGTATGCAGTCCTAGCTATATGGATTAACTATTAGACGAGCTATAACGGTTGTTTAACTAGTGAGAACAGCGCTATATCTTACTTAGAGTGACATTTGGGCCAGTGCAACTGGATCTTAAACTTGATTATGGCAAAATGATCGATATGTACGCCTGTAAAAACCCCCGATGCTCTTCATTAACCCATTCAGTGAGAATTAAAATTTCCAGATGATGATTTTGTAGCTCTGCATGCCTACTGAATATGCCTAATGTGCAAGTAGGAAATTCACTTCAAAGTGAACTAAATACCATTCTCCATGAAAGAAAACCACTTTAGCCTTGTATTTTAAATGTTTAATCCGTGATGTATCCTGAGGAATGCTTTGATCATTTTCACAGTTTGTCCATTTCTAACGGAATAGGACGTAAGTCTCTTTGTTTTGATTGTCTTTGCAGAGTACAAACTTACACCTTAAATAGAGATAATTGTTAGTGAAAAAAAAATGCTTTGTTCAGCCAACTATAAGACCTTGAATTTTGTTCCTAGATGCCAGGAAAATGCGTATTTGGTACTTTAATTTTCACATTTCAGGATTTGTGCCTTCGGCGCTCATATGGGGACTGTGTCCCCCCTTTCCAAATCCGCCCCTGTACTTAACATTGTTCAAATCAAGTGGACTGGTTTATTCTGTATTGCAGTTTCAAAGGAAAAACAAAGCAAAAAAAAACAAAAAAAAAACAGAAAACTCCCTTATGGTCGTCTGCTGGAATGGTCTGTAGCGTCAGTGGTTTTCTTTAAGTACGAATTAAAAACCCACAAATTAAATCACTTGATAGCAACAATGAAAACAAAAATTACTCTGATTGTACCCAATTCCTTATTGAATGATATTTCCACTTTGTGTCTATTTGAGAGACACGATCAGAGTCCATAAGAAATTTTGACTTACTGATTGTAATAGTTTATAGTTAAATGATATTGGGACTTAACTTCTCTTGTTCACAAATGAGATGAACCAGGTTTATTAAATACATCATACCCTACGAAGTAGATAGTGTTATGATATGGTCATATACAAGCATCAGCCTATTGTGCAGTCATACTTTAGCCTCGCAAGTGAAACAGGAGAATCGGTAAGCGGAGCACGAGTAGAAGGCTCTGAACAGAGTTTAAAATAGTTGAATCTTTGCTGGGAATCTTTTTCTAAGAACAATAAGCTGTTACTGGTTTTTCTTTGGACTGAATGTTTAAAATTGAAGTGTTTAGAGCTCTTGGTGTCTCAAGATACAGATGAAACACATACCGATGTTTCTGATGCTCCATAATATGTTTATTCTTTCAGATTTTTATGTTTGCCTTTTTCTTGTGATTTGTAAGGCAACTAAAATATTTCAAATACCGTTGGCAGAAGTGAGGCAGAAGTGATCTTGTTTAGTTTGAAAGCCATCAATAAATAATTTTATGAATTTATTTCTGTTTTGTTTGATTCCATGATGTATTTTACTGATTATCAGTAATTAGAATGCAAATCCAAATTGTTTTCATTTTTTAAACAGGTTGGACACATTGGCCAAAGATGTTTTTACTACTGGCTGTTACTTATACTTTGTTTTTTCACTTTATTAAGATCAGATTCTGCGGGTAAAATTGCAATAATAATGTGACTTGACTTGGACTTGACTTGACCCATTACAGGACTTGACTTAACTTGACTTGCCATAACCTCTGACTAGACTTGACTTGATTTGCCCCAGAAAAAATGACTTGGGACTTACTTGAGATTTGAAGGTTAAGACTTGAGACTTACTTGAGACTTGCAGATGTGTGACTTGGTCCCATCACTGATAAATGGGCATAATAGATAGGGAGAATATGATAGGCATAATAGGCTCCAATGCTCCGATGACTCTTTATTCCGAATGGTAATGCACTCATCTTCTGTACTCCAGAAAAACAGGATTAGGCTATTATTTTTTAAATAAATATTTCAGGAAGACTTACTACGCAATGAAAGCACAGGGCACAGGCTTCACCGAAGCCCACATTAAGCATGCAGCAGCCTCCATGACAAAGCATGCATCTGCATGTCGCTTCTTCTCTTAAATTAAGAGGACATGACCCAAATCAGATAGCTGAGATGTAGCTTACAGGACAAATCATCACTTGCAAACCTGACATGCATAGCATCAAGTGATTTGAAATACAGCAGTAACTTGCCAGCAGAACTTCATCATGAAAGCCGACTCAATTTTTAAGGACACCAATTGTATTAACTACAGCTAATGATTGAGAGAACACCTTTTATGATCATATGTTAGCAACATTTTTGCTTATGTAACTCACCACTGACTGCTGTGAAGGCAGTAGCTTTTCACATACTCTTTCTGAATGCACTTTAAATGCAGAAACACACATATTTTCAGTAATAGTTACTAGTCTTAATATTTTTCCATTCAATCCCTTAGTTGATTTTTTTTATGAAGTTTTATTGATTTCAATAAAAAAGACTGACACGGAAATAAAATATATTTTTGTAATTGTAGTACCACATTTTCTCTTTGAATCTCAATGCCACCCATTACTGTGGAAATATTGTGATATGTAAAAAATGTGTGTTCTGATATTCATTGGTGCTAAGAAGCAAGAGTAGCAGTTTTATTTTCTGCATGCCGGTGCACTTTTTGCTCGTTATTGAATTTAAAAGTAAGCAGATAAGTGAATTTTAAGGGTGAAATTTGGATTTGAAATCTATTACTTTTGAAATAAAGTGCAAATTGCTTTGGAAGCAAGCCATTATTAGGCTGAAAATGAAAACAAATCCTTCAGACAGATTCTCTCAGCATTAGGTTTGGCTTAGTCACCTATTTGGTACACTCTTGAAAGGAAAGAACAAACTGGTGAGCTGAGGAGCACAAAAGGTCCAGAAAACCACAGATAACAACTGTAGTGGATCACAGAATCATTCTTTATTCAGTAATGAAAGACTCTGTCAGGATAGTTAGCCAGATCAAGAAAACCCAGAAGTAGGTAGGTTACCAGACTTACTATGAAGAGGTTTACCAGAGGCTGTAAATGGTTGATGAGACTCCAAAACAGGAAATTTGAGGAAAAAAAAAAACTCCCTCGAAACATACACAGTTCTGGAACAGCATCCCATGAACTGATGGAAATAGAAGAGTATGGAGAGTGGGAGGTACAGCTCATGATCTCAGGCATACTACCTCATCTGTGATGCGTGGTTATCTGAGGGCATGTATGGCTATCAATAGAACTGGTTCCCTGGAATTTACTGATTACTGATAAAAGAAGCAGAATGAATTCTGTTTTGTTTCAGGCAATGTTACCTGCTCAGATTCAAGCAAATCCTGCTAAACTCATTGGATGGGGTTTGACAGTGCAGACAGACGGTGACTCAAAACATGCTGCGAAAGCTAGCAAAGATGCTTTTTGAGGCGAAAGAATGCTCTACAATGGCCAATTCAATCACCTGACCCAAATTCAATGGAACATGTCTTTCACTTGGTGAAGAATAACCAAAGGCATAACACCACAAGACCAAGCAGGAATTAAGGGCATCTAAGGGTAAGAATTGAAGAACAGGCAGAGCATTGCCGTGGAAGAAAGTCAGCATCTCATATTGATCGGTTCCAGACTTCGGGCAGCCATTGATTGCAAAAGATTTGTAACTAAGTAGTGATTTAACATTGCAAATTAATCAATGACTACAAAACTAGTTGCCATCCTTACAACCCTTCACTATTTTTGGTAAGAGCCTTATAAAGCAGGTGAAAATTTACTGCTCAAGCACATTGTGTGCAAAACATTCAAAATCTATTGGTGTACAGTCAGGATGATGAAAATTGTCTCACTGTTCAAATATTTTTTTAAACCTGAATGTAAATATAAACTTGTTCTGGCTTCAGAAATATTAGGAACCATTTAGAATATGCACCAAATGCCAGTGCTATTTTTTAATATATACCTGAATTCTGAATGGAAGAGCACTGGGAAATACTGTATACCAGGCATTGCCAAATCAGGCCCTAGAATCTCAACCCGGCCCATGTTTTCTCTTTTTACCACGTAATTAACTGTTTAAATGAGCAATTATTGCAATTAGCGATCTGCCAAATTTTCTTTATAAATGAATCCCAGATAATCCCAGAAACAGGGTGTGTGCAAAATCTGTGACTCTCTGCCCTCAAGCACTGTGATTTTATGACCCCTGCTGTGCACCTAAATAGAATTCTGCTCAGCTGCTCTCTGCCTCCTATTCTCACCCTTGTCCACCCACCTGCACACAGAGCCCAATCATTCCACCCCTCTGCCTCTCAGCTGTTACCATAACATCCAGCCCATTAAAAAGGGCTTCATGGCCTATCCAGGGCCATTGACAGAGAGAGAGGGAGAGAGAGAGTTGCATCAACTCTGTAGGGAACAATGGGCCAGGATTTTATAAAGATGGTGAATTCTGGAGACACTCCATAGTTCCAATTAAACCGCAGTTACTATGGTGACCCATTCAATAAAGCAGGCTTTTACTCCAACTTTGTATTAATTTTAGACCCATCAGTAATGATATTAATAACTTTTAACAAGCTTGGAAATTGCAGGTGCGGATCCAAGGAGGACGCAGAGGAACCCCCCCCCCCCCCGTTTTTGAAGAAGCGACAAATATTTTTGGCAGGATAAATACTTTGAGAAACTTTCACCATGCCCCCCGGTGTAGCCTCTCCCTGCATGCTCATGCCGACCAAATTAAACAAACCTGTAACTGAATTATTAACAAATGTTTTGTTGTTCACATAGTATTTTACCTGAATTCCAGGGATGATCTTCCAGCAAGTCGCAACTGAAGTGCTAAACAACTTTGATGCTTTCATACTGTTAAAACCACTATGCTTAATTTTCTTTCTAGCTTGAGTATTATAGGACTACGGTGCTGTATGGTATGTCCAGAAGGTTGAGTGCACTGCTGCTCAATGATTATAATGTATTATTACACGGCTTTGTTGAATACTTGGTTTTAACTGGCTAATTACAGCACTCTGTGTTCTGTTAGATCTGAAGAGCAGACCACTGCTATGAAGAACTGACCTTAGCAATGTGCGTGACGCGGTGCCAACCGTAAAATCTAATTGGCTATTTAAAAATAAATAAATAAATTTGGCTTCTCCAATCCCTGTCAAATCTGGAATGCCCAATCCCAATGCCCAATGTACAAGACTTGCTCGTATGCAACCCCTTGTTGCCAGCGCAGGAGAGAGAGAAACAGTTCACGGCTCTCCTCTGAAGCACGCGCATGTCAGCCCCTGCATCTTTTCACTGATTTGGTGAATCTATCGCGAGTTCAGAATGAGGGCGGAGGATACCCGAACATGAGAAAGCTTAGAATCTCAATGACGAGCACCCGGCTGGCCAAAAGGAGGCGATTCAGCAATGAACAAGGCAACCATATTTACTTTCCGTTCTCGGCAGTCCCTTCCCAATTTGCATTCTTACAGCACTTTAGCCAATCGTGCGCTGTTCTGAAAAAGCTGGCGGCCACTCTTTTTTTGCAGAAGTTATAAAATAAATTTTAAATCAATATGTTGTGTGGAATTATTGATGTCTTTAGTGAGTAGCTGCATGATAAGTGGGATAATGGACAGACAGCCAGTCATTATTGCAAAATAAAGCCCCTCTGTTATGTTCCAGACCAGGAGCCAAATGAGGAGGTAGATGGACCGCACACTGCGCCAGAGCTGAACTGTCAGATGACAGGGCAGATGAGTTTAGCAGGTCCTAATTTTGATGACTACAGAAGGCTTGGGATGGTGTTCCTAATAAACTGGGCTGAAGAACAGACTGAGATTTGATTAATGGGATTGCAGTCCCAATCCTGGAGAACGAGAGTAAGGTTTTGGAGCTTGTTCCTATTAATAGACCAAGGAAGACTACTTCCATATTTTACATATATTACATCATTTAAGGTTACAAATAATTTCCAAAGACGAAGAGCTTTACAAGCGAATACTGACTGGTTGCTGAAGGACAAATTATAAGTGACAATACAGCAACTGGCAAATTCAAAAAAAGGGGTATAAATACGTCAACACACACGTGATGGAAGGGAAACATGAATAAAACTCAGCTGGTGAGGAAAGCACACAAGACGGACACCATCACAGAGAGACTGAAACTTCTAATAGACTTAAGTTGCTGGATGGGAGAAGACACAGGAGGAATTCGCACAGTAAGGATTGTGCATCCCTCAGGGTGACTCAAGACCCCTCTGCTTTGCATTGGGGTCCTGATTCACCCCATTTGGGTCTATTTTGCCATAATGACTTGGCTGGCTGTACATCACAAATACTGTATTTCAGCAAATGAAATGTGCAATCTTTGCAGCGATTTCACTTAATAGACTTGAATGGATAGAATGGTCCTTCTGTTGTTTGTCTCGGTAATTCACAATGGCAATTCAGGAAGCTTGAGGGTTTGTTGCTATTGCAGTGAGAGTCATAATTACTCAAGAACTATGCTGATGTATTGTTGGATGAAATGAGAAGAAATGAACTGAAAATTTGAAAATGCCCTCAGTTTCACCAATTAGGTGAAACCTACTGACTGTTTTCTTTGGTAATTTTCTTATTCCTCTCTTAATGCAGTTGTTTTGAATATATCACAGTTTTGAAATGGGATTTCTATTTTTAACAGCATGTATAGATAACTGTCAAAATGTGGCTTAACCCTCGTCCAACCAAGATGGGGGGTGGGGGGTGGTTAACGTTAACAGATATGATCTAATGCTTCAAGGTAATTGTTTATTCATCCTTTAGGCTAATTTTCATGAAAAAAACGATGAGGGTACCTCACCCCTCGGGAGTTGGGTAGGCCATCAAAGACAAAGGGCAGAGGGGGTGGTTGCCATTAGCGTCAATTTTTGCCTGTTTTTGATACAAAATATGCTAACAAATGCATAATGAAAATAGTATGCGATTATTATGCTTCATGCTCAATGAACTTTGTTGACCACACGGATTGTCATCCTTATTCATTTATTGATGTAGCTTGTCCTTGTATTAGTAAATCTTGGAATTACAATGACCTGCAGTGAATTCAATGAATGTGCTGCACAGGGGACATAACAAATCAATGGATTTATTCGTTTCAGATGAGCTTGGACTCCATAGTACTTTCCTGACATATTACTTGCATTTTCATAAGACTGGCCTCGACAGTTAGTTAAGTCAAGGCCCAGGTTCTCCACCATTGCAACAACACACTCAGCCAAACTGTTCCCACTATGATTTTCAATAGGCTCAAAAGCCAGAAAACGCTCAACTACTTCTCCACCATTATTTACAAATCTGAAAATAAAAGTGAGTTGGTCCACATGAGCAAGGTCTGGAGTGGAGTCAACGATAACAGAGAAGTATTCAGCCTCTTTAATCTCGTTGATAATTGCTTCCTTTGTTCTTTCTCCCATTAAGTGGATAAATTCCTCACAGATTGTGGACGAGAGGTAGGACACAGAGCCTTTGCCCTTGCCTCCAAACCTTTGGAGATGGTCAGTTAGAAAAGGGTCAAATTTGGCCAACAGTTCGACAATGCCCAAAAAATTACCATTGTGAGGTGATCCCAACCGCTCATCATCTTTTTTGAAAGCAAGGCCCCTCTCCCCCAAAAACTGAATTACAGCAACAACTCTTTACAAAACCTCCCGCCGGTATTGCCACTCTGCATCAATTTGTTTGATAAGATCAGAATCAACTCTTCCTGTGTTTTCGGAGCGACTGTGTAATGCTAACATGCAAGCCCTGGCCATTAGGTAGAGAGCATTTGATTAAGGAATTTATGAAACTCCTAGTGATGCCCCCCATGGTCCTATCCCTACTTGAAGCAGGGTACTTTTCACTTCGATTTTGAAGAGCAGCTGCTCCTCTACTAACCAGAATCGACTTGACCTGTTCAGTAATGGCACTTGGCCATAAAGCAGGGTCATTAACCGTTTCACACCAGGAGTTTGAGCCCCTAGCTCCTAATGTGATACTGGTCTCAGTGAACACCTCCTGATTTCACTGTGACTCTCCTGTCCTAAGAGTGCACAAGTTTTTAATGGTTGTGGTATTTGGCCATAAAGTAGGGTCAATAAGAGGTTCATGACCGGAGTTGGTGTCCCCAGCTTCTGGAGTGAAACTGGGCTCTGTGCAATCCTCCTCACTTGGAAAGATTTTCTCAGGTGATGCCTGGTCTGAGCGTGGGCCTGAGCTCTGAGCCTGACAGGCCGGGTCTATACTTGATTGGGTCTGTGAGGGCTCCGGTATGATCAAACCAGTGGTGATCTCTTCATTGCTGGAACTCCGGCTACTGATGACGTTACCAATATCTGAATCTTGAGGCTTGTCAAAAAAGTTAGAAATCAAAGGCACATTTTTAAAAAAATCGGCCTGCTTTGCCTCCCTATTTTTTTTGGCTTTTCGTTTTGAAGCCCCACTTTTTTGTTTGCAATCCATACTACTGATGCCAAGTGTAATGTTAGAGTGTTATATCTATTGGATTCTCACGGGGACTTTCACAACTGATTGTAATAATATAACAATAATATAATACAGTATAAACGAGTACCCACAATACAATACAAGGCAACAAGCCTTAAAAATGGGCGTTGGAAATGCTTAAGCCTTTTACAAAGGCTTTGAGCCTTTGAAGGTGCAGTGTCGTTTCTAATAATATAATATGATATAATATAATATAATACTAGAGAAGCACTCAGAGAGCGCAGAACCTCCGCCAGGGGGCAGCAAAGCCAAAAGCACGGCAATTGGAACTCCGGCCCATTGGAAAGACTTAAAATCTTGAACTTTGGCGTATATCTCAGCAGTACTTTGGCCTAAAAATGCCAAAATTCAATCACCTCTTCCTTGAGTTAATACCCACCCATCCTGAAAATTTTGTCAAAATCCGGCCATAAGTTTTTGAGTTATATTGTACACAAACAAACCAACAAACAAACGGCACCGAAAACACATACCTCCTTGGCGGAGGTTAATAAATGGATATAAGCCTTTAAAAAGGCTGTTGAATGTTAAACTGCTGAACAAGTCAGGTCGCACAGGTTGAATAGAGAGCAAGTTGTCAAGCTGAAAGGTCAGGTTGAGAGGAGTAGTCAAGCAGGGGGCCATATATAGAGAGAGCCCAAGTCTCCGCCCCTTTATTCAGTCCACTGGAAAATCGATATTGGAATTCCACTTAGACTTCCAAATCTGCTCACTGAAAACACAGTAGCCCTTACAATGGCTTTAAGTCTTAAGGTACACTATTATTACAATACAATACAATACAATATAATATAATGTAAATGTCAATGAGCTTTTTAATAGGGTGTTGGGTGCTAAATCTAATAATCTAGGAAAGGTTTTAATGTAAGAATGTTGTTCGGAGTTTCGATAAATAGATTTAACAACATTGGATTTTCTCTTAAACTTCCAAAATTTCTGCCATGTGAGGAGTTTCGATAAAAGCAATGCCAAGTGTAATGTGGGAGTGTTGTATCAATATTGGATTTTCACTTGGACTTCACTTTGTTGGCATTGGTGTGTACAGTACATCCCTTTACGGTGGGGACATATGGAAGCGAAATCTGCAAAGGGAAGCGGGGCGAAACTCAGTGTTCTGAAGATGAATATCTACCAGTCTACTACTCTCCTCGGAGATAACTATAGGTTATAATGACACGTGAATCTGCTGTGTATTGTGACTGGACCACTGTACAGCCCGCCCCTGAGTCTAGCTCGGCTATTGGACACTTGCTTCACAATATGGTTGCGACGCACGATAAATTTGCGTGGAGTTAGAGATTTTTGAACTTTTGGACGTGTCGCAATGACAGTTTCGATGCATTCCAAGGACCATGTTGTATTGGGTACAAGCCGGTAAGGCTTTTTAGGTGAATCTGGAGACTTTAAAAAAACACATCTCTCGAGTGTCAAAATCATTGTTTTTCAATGTAACTTCAGCTTTGCACTGCCACCAGAAGCTTATTTCATGGTTAAGCAGCATTACACTTTAGCTCGGATCTCAAAACTGTACCCTTTGGGATTGTCAACATAGCCTTGTAGACACATTTTCTTGAGATCAGCGAGTTGTGCGTGACGTTATGACATCATAGTAACGTCATGACGTAATCTAGCGACTTTTCAGATAGCCAATCGCGACTTTTGGTGATTTGTTTTTGGCAATTCAACCAGTATTGTGCATTGTGCTCTGATCATTCTGCTGCAAGTATGTGAGGTTGCGCACGTAAATTAAGTCACACAGCTAGCATATCCTGGGCCTTAGGGCTCGCTGAAAGGACTTTCATTCAAAACCCCTGGTAAATCAGAGGCCCTTTGTAAGAACATTTGTAATCAGAGGGCTCTCTTAGCAGTATGCTCTCCCATTAGGGCTCTCCCTAGGGCCCCCACATAGCCAGAAGTCGCGACTCTTAGCAGGGGCTTTCATAATCATAGGGCCCTCTGAAACCATTCCCCCCCTACTTCCTCGAACCCCTAGTTGGTAAACATTAGGGCTCCCTTAGGAGTATTCACGAGAGGCATTACAGCAGAGCCAGCCCAGGGGCCCTCTGACTGCCGTCCCCCATAGCCCAGGGGCCCTCTGGCTGCTGTACCCCATAGCCCAGGGGCCCTCTGACTGCCGTACCCCATAGCCCAGGGGCCCTCTGACTGCCATTCCCCGTTGCCCAGGGGCCCTCTAAGTGCCGTCCCCCATGGCCCAAGGGCCCTCTGATTGCCGTCCCCCGTGGCCCAGGGGCCCTCTGATTGCCGTACCCCATAGCCCAGGGGCCCTCTGACTGCCGTCCCCCATAGCTCAGGGGCCCTCTGATTGCCGTACCCCATAGCCCAGGGGCCCTCTGATTGCCATCCCCCGTGGCCCAGGGGCCCTCTGATTGCCATACTCCATAGCCCTGGGGCCTTCTGATTGCTGTCCCTGTCCCCCCTGCCCAATTCATATCACCCTTCTCTCTATAACAGTGTGAGTAGTCATAAGATCCTAGAGAATAGAGGCCCTCTGACATCGCAATTGGCATTGGCATCGGCATCTGCATCGCTTTGGCCCCCCCCCAGGCTCCTGGACCCTTGGGCGCCGGCCCCACTGGCCCGGTCTGTAATATGGCCCTGGTTAAGAGAATAAATGACTGCCCTGAACATAAATGCACTAAATTGAGACAAATGAACAGCTTTTTAAAATCCTATGATTGCAACTATGGTTACAACAAAAACCAGCAAAAACAGGGGGGTTGAGGACTAAGTTTGGGAACCAGTTGGTTACTACTCTATGAGGTGACATTTGAAGATCGATGTAACATGGATGACATCATTGGTTAACATTGCAAATGCCCCAATATTCCAACATTTACGGTAAAAAGATGTTTTTATCAAACAGGAAACTATTTTATATTTCAATCTAATCAAAGAGGAAATTGTCATACCAATCATGTATACAGTGCAACCAATGAAGTTGTTCCATGTTGAGTGTCACATTGTTCTGTTTGAGTTATTAACCGAGCCAGCTGAGCTGACCTCGACCAGAGACATTCTAAAGCTATCCTCTATTCCAGGAGAATGCATGCTTCGGCAAACATATCAAAAGCTCCAGTGCTGAAGAAAGTAAAGTAATCAAACAAAACTAAACTTAAATGTTAATAATGCTGCATTCTCCTGACGTTCATTGCTTCTTTGGAGCCTGCCCTTCAACCCAAGAACAAGCGCAACTGGAGGAACCCTAAAGCAGCAGCTATGTTATGCCATGGCTGCCTGGAAGAAAGAAAAAATAGCTGAATTTATTTACAGAAAAAACTGGTAGCCTGCGCCAGGAAGTTTTTTGTACAATTGGCTGCACTAAATACATGGTAAGTGGGCATAAAAAATCCATAATACTGGTATTGGTGTAATCGCTGCGATTTAAGTTTCTGCCAGTAAACTGTACACTACTTGCAGAAACACTGCTTTAAAAAATATCAAATTGTTTCGAGGCAGTGTTTGCTTCAGAAGTTTTGACATTTTTTCAAAGGTTTGAAATAGCCATCTCTAAGATTTAGCCTACCCAGTTCTGAAAATGAAACGGAGATTTGAATAGGACTGTGGCTGTTAAAAAGCTAGCTGTCACAGCTGCCGCAAAATTTAAAAAATAAACTCTTGCGTGCTGGTTTGCTCCAGATTGAGGTATAACCATGTCAGAATGACATCGGTCTGTTTTTGGCTAGTGCCTGGCCTACATTGCTTTCTAGTGACCAGAAATTACATCTAGCGCCATTTTTGCTATTAGTTTCAAAGGCTGTTTAGGTTTGCTTGGAATTATTTGATGATACATGATCCACGTGATCCTCTTGACCCCTCATTGAAACATCTCTCTCCCTCTATGGCTCTGGGCTTATCTAAGTTTAACATCCTGTCTCATGTGTCATCAGATTGAAGGAGACGGGGTCCTCAGGGGTCCAAACGATCGCTAGGAAGGTCTCTGCTTGGCAGTGCATTATGTTGTACCAAACTGAATTGGTCTTCCACTCTCTCCCTCTCTTTTCCTTTGTTTTTCTGTGAACCCAGTAGCCCATGTTAGCTGCAGAGCTAATTAATTGCTAGATTCACTAAATTTTCAAAAAATTATCCTTTGCTGTTGGAAACCAATCATGTGGCGACTTGCTTAAAAGAGCTCTTGATTGATTTTCAACAGCTTTGAATTTGTTATTCTACATCATTGAGCAACATCATTTGTATTTAGTATCCTAGGGGTTAACTTGTGGCAGTTTCTCAAAAAAGCAGCGCATATGGTGGGGTTGCATTGAACCTCCCATCAGTTCTGCAGCTTTATTGAGTATGACTGTTCTTCCCGTCGTTATTGCAAAGATGAGGGAGCTGTAGTTGAGCACTTTGCTCTGATTTTTTGTCATTCGTCACTGCACCTTTCAGCTAACTGGAGCGGTATTTTATTTCTCTTTTTTCTTTTTTAATCATGTTGAACAGGAAACCTTTTGACAGAACGTCTCCCGCCCCTGTTTCTCCTTAAACGCTATTACCTTTTGAACAATGCAATCATGCCAGGTTTTCTGAACAAAAGAGCTTTGTTAGCTTTTCAGAGGGATTTGTCCTGGTGTCCTCCACAGAATTGAGAAGACTACCCACTCCTAAGGATACTGCCAGCCTAGTAATTAGCATCCTGAAAGCTCTCATTGGCTGAGAGTTGCAGTACGAGCGTATGGTCTATGCTAAATCCAGACTCACTAGGTGAAGATGTATGCTGCTTTTTTGCAGAAACAATAATCTTGTAACCCTGTGGCAAATGGGTGCACTTATTTACATGTAATTTCAATTTTAATACAGCAGAGCAACTTTTAATCAAGGCCCTATATGAAACAGTTCAGTGAGGGAGGTCACCGCGTTTTTGTGATATTGGTTTTGCAAATGATGATGCATTATTTTTCATCACTTATTTGCTATCACCCCGAAGATCTGAGAGGTTATTACTGCCACCATCGCTATGGCTGGCTGCTCAGTGCAACTGACCACAGTTCACCCAGTAGACTGTAGCTACCTCCCTGTATTCAGAACAAGAGACAGACACATATCAGATTAACCCTTTGAAGATAAGGATTTCTTGAACAGAAATGTCAGAACTAAAAGTCTGTGTCCTAGAATTCCATTATTTTAAATTATTTTGAGCTCCATTATTTATTCAATTATTTATAACAATTATTTGGCTACAGTCAATTTGCTAATTGGTAAGTCAGCATATGAATGCATGGTTAAAAAAAAACAAAATAAACAACAACAACAAGAAAAAAAAAACAATAGATTTCTATATTTGTAACCCATGTAAAGGGTTTGTTTGTATCTTGATGAGATACAGTTAACAGCAGCTCTCTTGCTCATCCCATAGAGCAGTGGCTAGAATCCAACAGAATTTGTTGTGAGGAGATTTAGATTGGGGGCAGAGGTGAGGACCTGGGTGGCCATTAAAATGACGACTGGGAAAGCCAGAGCTGCAGCCTTGACCGAAGGTGCATAACCTGCATTGCTCTGGTGAGCAATGTGTTTATAGAAACTGGAGCTATTTGAAATTACTGTGACATTGAGTTCAATGGTCTAGAGGTCAGTTTCCGGCAGGAAGTTGGTGTGTGTGTATGTGCTTGTGGGTGCTCACATGAGTGGATTGAGTGTTTTGTGTTTGCTTACGTGCTTATTGCCTGCTTGTGTAGATGTCTGTGAGTTAGGAGGTGGGGATCTTTTCCCAGTTCATCGCGCCTGAGATGGTAGTGTCAAACAAAATGGATCATCTGTGTGGGTCAGTGGCTAGTGACTGTGTGATGGACAGTTGTGCTGCTTCCCTTTTTTCTATGGAGATCTAGATGACCTCTGGCTCTGTTGGTTAAACGTCTCATTGGAGACGTAATTATAAGATGCCCTTAAAATGCCCTCGGGAAGCAGGATTGCAACCAGCAAGACCAAACCACTATCTTTTATAATGGAGAGATATCTATATTTAGCCTATGCATTTCCATTTGATTTCCAAATTTACGGACGTTATGAGACTGTTAACAACACTGAACCATGAAATGAGTTCAGAAGGATATCAATGCAACAGAAAAAAACATTTTTCACTTACCGAAGCTTGTATGCTTGCGCTATCCACAGCTCCAAATAATAAAAAGATCACAACATTATGCTTTGAGGCCAACGTTAACCTTAAACTGTCATGTCAGTCAGAATCACAGATTATTCTCTACCATTGTCTGAATATACACAACACTTCAAAGCTCATTCAATCTTCATGCAGCCAATGCATATATCTGACATAAAACCAAAGTTTTTATCATTCTTTTTAGTGATCACAATTGCACGTTTATCAGAAGCAGCGACTGAACAACATTTGAATCTACATTGGTCTATAGTGACGATGCATTGCTAACAAGTATGAATTTTATTTATTGCTGATTACCCATGATCAACTGTAAAATGTAGTTCAACTGCTGATCGAATGTCAATAGTGTTAAAGGAGCAATATGAAAGTTTGTGGCCAAAACTGGTAGTGCAATCACATTCACAATAGTGCAGAGCGCAGTATCCCCCTCCTCCTCTCCCCCAGACGAGAGGTTGCCAGCTAAAATGATGGATCCAGCAAGAACATCTACTACATGGAGCTACCATGGCTACGTTTCTATATCACCAATGATTTGCTCTGACAGGGTTGTGTTCAGTTCAGTTCAGAGAAGATCAAGACTAATGACTAACTAACTTTAGCAATGGTCATATTGGTCAACTTGCTCATCACTCTTCTGTGTGGATAACCCACAAAAGGCCATACGTAAAGAATGAATGAGGACTCATTTGACTGATGGACTGTCTCAATTACCTTTCATATTGCCATAATGGCTGTGCTACTGTTGGAATGGTTTCCACAGCGTCTCAGCATAAAGCCAGAGAAATGAACTAATAATGCATTACTAATCTTAGCAATGGAGAGCCACGGTTACCTTTATTTCTCAAACAATTTGTTACCTACTCAATTTGATGACCCACCTGCATACGCTCTAATGTACCATGAACGAACATACATAATGTTATTCGACTGTAGAGAATATTTGAAATGTGTGCACCTACATTAAATAGAATTAAGTTAGCCAAACTTAGTTGAATCTTACCTGCACAGGAAAAAATTAGCAACTTCGGCGTCGGTCTTAAAATTCGTCTCTGCTTTCAGCCGTCTCCATCTTTCAAAGGCATGTCCTATACAGATCCTTGTTTTGTTTCTGACTTTGTCACAACATATTTCAGAATCATTACGAGGCCTTTTTGGTTTAGTAACGTCAGACATTTGTGCTCTGAAATGCTGGTAGCTGCAGCTCAGTGGTAACTGGCAACCTGACTTTGTGATTGGGAGATAGGTGGAGGGTGGTGCAACTGGCCAAAACACAAAATAACAACATAAACATTAGTTGTGGGCTGCAACCTCGCTTTTTGTAATGAGAATATTCTGGCTGGACTTCTGTTGTCAGTGATATAAGTATTTGAAATCAACATCATTCCTCAAGGTCTGGTGATATATCAGGGCCATTTCATGATTAATCAACATACATTTCTTACATACTGCTCCTTTAAAACAGTCCACAAAGTTAAAATAGATTTTCATTTTAGTGAGCAAATTTCTTCCTTAGTCTTTAGCATTAAGCCAAAATACTCC
The DNA here is from genome assembly GCA_029721435.1 of Gymnothorax reevesii. Classification (NCBI taxonomy): domain Eukaryota; kingdom Metazoa; phylum Chordata; class Actinopteri; order Anguilliformes; family Muraenidae; genus Gymnothorax; species Gymnothorax reevesii. The sequence goes on from CM056582.1 coordinate 67,825,238, forward strand.
TGTCACAGAGAGGCGTTGTCATTGAGCTTCCCAACTGTAGTCTGATGTAATTGTGCAGAGCGGTAAAGCAAAATCTGAAGCTGTGACTGGCCAGCAGTGTGTTTTACACCAATGTGCCACCATTTTTAATGTTTCAAAATCTCTCTTGGCAAAGTAATACAGTGTGCTGTCCCCTTATATTCATAACATCTCCAATGTCAGAAACAACCCCTTTCTTTACTTGTGTCGAAAGCCCAGGTCTGGTCTGGTGCATCAACACCGTTACCCTTCGCCTTTAAATAATGCTGCTACGGGGCTCCACATTACCTCCCCAGCTCACTGAACATCTCCAAAGAAATGTATAATTTTAAGTCCAGCTCACAGTGAATACTTATACCACTGAAATAGAGGGCAGAGCCCTGGGGTGGGGGTCAGGAAGGATGGATGGGGTAGGATTTTCTTGCTAAACTCATATTCAGCTGTGGCATGGTCGCATTGCTGTTCATAAATATACATTGTGGGTTGAGAGGACCATTGGACCTCTGGCTGTGGATTGAATAGATAGTCAAAGCATGGGCTGATGAGAAAAACAGGTTAAATCACAATGTCTATTCATTTGATATTCTTAACTGGCACAAATTATGGAAACACAGCATTTATAAACACGGCTGGATGATTCATGTAGTATTTTATCACAATTTCCTACATTTATAATGTAGCGAATAAATGTGCATAATAAATGTACTGTATGCAATATTTGCAACACCCATATAAAACAGAAGTGAGGCCACACTTAACATTTGAGTTAAACAAGTAATAACTAGAAGGGCACTCGACCATGCCACTTGTTTGACTGATCGTGTTGAAAATCAATAGGGTCCATCCCTGGTGTAATAGCAACCCTACCGACAAAATTTCACAGATATCCGTTCATTACTTTTTGAGTGATCTTGTAAATAGACAGACAGACAGACAGACAGGCAAACACCAGCAAAAACGTAACCTCCTTGGTAGAGGTAAAAAGAGTATCCTCCATATATGGAAGTCCGTTTTCACTACCATTTTATGCTCGTATACTTTATTTTGAATTGCCGGTGGCCATATGATGTCATCGCCATATGTGATCTGGGAGCAGCTGTGTGGATTACATATTGCTGATGAAAATGGCCGGGAGATACAACTGAAAAGTGCCTACAGATGTCTTCAGAGTTCTAAGCTCCTAATCCAAGAACAGTGCTTGCGTAATGTGTGGCAGTACTATACGTGCTGTACTCGGCTCACGTCTTTAGACAACCCTCAACCCCACACTCATTTGCTCTTCTCCCATTGGCTACTGGTTCAAGGCACTTCTTTAACTTACAGCCTTGAGCATTGGGAAAATGTTTCTCCGCTTCAGCATCCAGCAGGAAACAAAAGAAAAGGTGACGAGCGATTGCGTGTTTTGCTTTGAGAAATTGGGGCATCATTAGCACTGAAAGGATTTCAGCTCCTGATGACAAACACTGATTAAAACATGTGGCCAACTGTCAGATAGCAGTGAGGCGAACAATTAGGAGTAATTTTCCATTCCTTTTCACATCATCAGAGGACTGTCAGCATTATCTGGAACATGACTTGCGAATATTAAATTGGATGCTCTGTCATTATTCGGTAATGAACAATGATGGAAACATATGTGTGAGTGAACCGAATTTGAACGACCAAATCTTTTTTGTTCCTGCGCCGTCAACCTGTCAAGGGGTATTCCTGTCAATGTTTGCTTCTGTGATGAGAGAGGGGGAGGTTAAGGGAGAGAGGGATAGATGGAGGGAGCTGGGAAAAAGCATCATCTTCTGTGCCCCCTCTCTCTCTTTTCTCCGCCTCTGTGAATCATGACTGTCAGCGACAGAGGTCGCTTTGAGGCTGGCCCTTTAAAATGGGGCCATTGATCCCTGTGTTTTCTGAACTGTGAGCAGTACACACTGTATATGTGGTAGGTGGCGAAGTAGGTAGAGTCTATGGTCTGCTGGCTCTCAGCCCTCTCTGACTACTTTTAGGCCTTAAGTTGTTTTGTATTATTTGCATACACAAGTGGACATGCTGTTAGGCACACGTGCATGCTGTCTACGGGCACTTATGGAAACATTCTTGGGGCGTTGCCGTATTGTGAATGCATTAGTCCTTTGCCTCGTAGCATTTGTACACACATTTAAACTAGTGCTGCTGTATCCGCATGTGTGCAGTACTTACTGAAAAAGAATCCGTCACAATAAGCGCTTGCAGACATTTCAACAAATGAGTCTACGATGCAAGCCTGTGCACCTCCATGCTTACACATACCTGTACTGTTGAGCAGACATACTTCATGGAAGCACGTGCCTGCCAGCACATGGCTGCGTGCTTTCACTCCCCTGCAAGCACTCGTGCTGAAACATTCACTGGCACAGATTCCCACTAGCCTCTGCGCTGTCTTCCCTCTGTGTATTCTGTCTGTATGTTTTTACAATATCCACACTGTGCTATCAGGCATTGTCAAGAGGCAGCTGAACTCTTTCCAGGGTTGGCTGCAATCTTGCTTCTCTCGCAAAAGCACAATAAGTCATGCCCTTTCCGCGTCTTAGCCTCAGCGCGCTAAACCGGAGCACAGCCGGATTATACCGGGAGGGGAAACCGCTCTGCTCATCAGCCAATCGGATGCGGCCCGGGTAGCTGCGGAGCGCACATGGAGCCCAATTAAGAGGCTCAGCTATGGTCGATTCGGCGGCCCCCTCGGACGGCGCGGTGATTTATAGCTCTCGCCCAGGTTTGTTGTGGAACAGAAAGTTTGTCCCGTGGCTTCCCGCGTGTAGCTAATTCTCACCCCTGTCAGCCAGCTGAGGCCATCATCTCCTGGGAGAGGTCTGTCCCACACGCGGGAGCCTGATCCGCCATCGAAGTCACCGGCACACGAAGAGCCGCAGCTCGGCTGACGCTTCCTCTGGAGGTGATGCTACCCTAGGGAGCGTCCAGCTGTGGATGAGTGTAGCGCGGATGGTGTTCTCTGCTTAAGGGCTGTGCCATGGGGACAAAATCAAACATCATGACATTTTTGGCCCAGTACCTCAATATCGATATTGTGGCGATATTGTAGGGATAGCTGTTTTCACAAAATTTCACACAATGCCATTTTTGATAAACTGTCATCAGTAGTGCAGTAGTTATGACCACCCACATTCAGTCAACAAATAAAGCAGTCGATTATGGTGGAAAACTGCATGCCTTTACAGTCTTCAGAGCCTTTAAACTCAGAGAAGACAACACTCACATCATATCACAATATTACGATACCCAAAATCCCATTCAATATGTCATATTCCAGTATCTATATTATATTGATATATTGTCCAGACCTCTCACTACCAGATTGTGGAATGGACTGATTGATAGTGTCATTCCATGAGAAGTTATCAAAGCTAACATACAGACCGTGAGCTGGGAAGCTCGGGTGATCCTCAAAGAATGACCCAACATACTTGACCCTACAGACCGGACAGAGCTGGCTCATATCAATCATTTCATTTACGGCAGAAACCATCATCTGAACAAGTGCTTTAGGCTTTTAATGAGCCTGGAAAACTTCTTTCGCAAGTTTAAAATATTACCTTGCGTGAAATTGCTGTTTCCTAGAATTATTTAATCCATTGGCGATTTGTCTGGCTTCATTGGCTACTTTCTTTTCCTATTAAGCAAAAAGGGATTTTCACCAGGTGTAATACTAAAGTACTTGTTAAGACTGTCATCTTTTTATTTTTTGACCACTTACACTCTGTGTATTAACTGGTGAGAACCTCTGTAATCCCAGATAAGACCACCAGTTTAGTGCAGCTGTACGTCTTGGCGGCTGTGCTATATCTGCGAGTCTCTGCTTCTGCCCGTCGCCATCAAATCCTCCCTGTCATGGGATAAAACAGTTGACACCCCTCAGCGTTATCCTTTCCCTTCTATTCAAAATAATGGGAAAACATTCGTATTCTGGCTCACAGGTCATGATTGGCTAATGAAAAGACCATCTCCATGCACATTTTATAATCGGACTGTTGCTGAGGGGAGAAAAGCAACATCAAAGCACAGCTGTGACCAGAAACATGATGAATTTAATGGAAGCAGGGAAGCAGAGCTGATGTCTGATTGAGCAATCAGTGCTCCCGCTCCTGATTGGTCCAGATGCTGGGGTCATGTGCGACCCGTTTTGGACAGCAGAGCGCTATCATGGGCAGGCTCATTAATACCGGCCGCTTCTGCGTCGCTGTTCCCATAAGAGCTACAACTGATGCGTAACAATCGGAAAAACGCATGAAATGCTAGCTTGCAACAGTTTTTTTTGGAATTGGCTTTTTGTTTGTTTTGTTTTATCCAGATGGGTCGTTCAGTTGGTCAAGCCCACCTCTTTTATTGTTCGTCATTTATAGCTGTTGCCCTTGCTATTATCTGTAAACATCTTTAGTTTCTCTGCTCATTTTAGCTCAAGCTGTCCACTACCCCTGTGGATCAGTAGTGCTCATTTGTGTTGTGAGAAAAACAGGATTGTGAGAATCTGTTTGTTTGAACCCCCTACCCTTCTAATACACCCCCCCCCCCCCTCCATCCAATTCCCATCTTGGGTCTGGATCCCACCATTTTAAATTGGTGACTGAAGCAGAGTTCAGCTGACTAAAGATAGTGAGAATTTAGTATAATGTGTCGCTGCCATGTGCCCTGAAATCTGGAGAATGAAGCTTCATGGGGAGAGGAGGAGAGGCAAAACTGCAGGTCATTGCCGGTTTCTGTCGAGCTCATCTTTCAAATCGGGGGATTCCATATCCACTCTTGGGCACCTGCTATACCCCATCCATTGTGCTTATTCTGGGTCACTCATTGGCCTCTTGACCAATTAAGGTAATCGAAAATTATGCCATTACAGTCCTCCATCTTGTTTCCTTTAAATGTGTTCTTCTTACAGAGAGGCATGGTGCCATCTGCCCTATTTCTGACCCAGTATCCTCACTTTAAACCCTTAAACTTTAAGTTTTCTCTTGTAGTTTCCCTTAAGTACACTCAAAGTTAGATAAGGCATTTTTTCCATATTGTCAAACAACGTCTCATACATATTCTGTATCAGCTAGTTGCAGCACTTCACTGAAGCTACATCACACTGATACGGAGTGAAACATTCAAAACAAGGACGCCATGTTTTTATTGCTGAAGCATTACATCAGATGGAAAATATCTAGATCTTGTAAATCATTTTATACACATTTTCCTGTAATTCAGCAGGACATGGTTTGGATCGTTGGTAACCTTGGGATTTCTGGAATTTAAACCAGGCCTTACCTTCCACATGTTTGAAAACAGCAGCTGCGTTTGACAAACCCATATATGGGTCTGTGGACTTTATGTGTTTAAGTAATTACAATTCAGAGGTTGCAGTTGTATGTGAAATGAATACTGGCGAACGCAGTGGGGGCCCCAGGCCAGAGTTTTGACATTGCTGTAAACGGCAAGCTCCATTATTACTTTCACAGCCAGAGCACACTCTGACAGCCTCTGGTGGAGAGTTATGCTCTCTCCGACTCTCCGAAAGCCTGGGAGGGAGAGTTGAGCCCTCGGGCTTTAGACGCCTTCACCTTATCTATCCACGACTTACACAGCTGAGGCTGTTTTGAACAGCAGAGCTGTAGCTCACTGCCCTTCCCTGGCCCGTTACAAAGACACAGAAGTCTGTTTGAGGTCATTATACGCATGTTTTGAGAGCTATTCCGTGAATTGGTCTTCTTCCTTGTATAGCCCAATGTCTTGTACCAGTTGTTTTGGTTCATTCTATTTGGAAACATAAATAAGCCTCTGTTTTTACATCCTTTTTTTGGAAGAGACCATTTGTAGCCCATGGCCAGAGAACCATCAATAATGGATTGTGTGCCATATGCCGGGACCTTTCCAAGGCTGTCAGTCACCTCAGGCAGTTTGTAAATGTCATCTGGTTACAGTTTTTGGAAAATGCTCTTCAGTAAACAGTGCCTGCAGCTGAGAAGTAGAGCATTGGTTCCCCCCAGCTCTGTTTGATTGATTGATGAAAATGACTGGCTTGACAGAATTCACTGCAGTTGTATTTCGGTGTGCAGAGGGCAGTGAGATCCATGATTTGATAGGTCGACATACACTTCAGGCAAAGCAGGAGAGCCTTGGAGAGCGGGGGTGGAGGTCTGGAGTGAGTGGGTGGGGTGTCTGATTATTGAGAGGTTTTTAAAGTACTGACGTTTCTCTCCAGATTCCACTCAACAGCTGTCAGCTTCCACATTTCAGGATTTTCTTTTTGCAAAAAGGAAAATAAAAATCCACTTGGACCTGAAATGTGCTATTCTCATTAACATCATTGAAGTTAGTAGACTTTTTAATCTACGTCAGCCCACTTGTTAGTCTTATTTCATTTTATTCATGCATTTTATTTTTTAAAAATCATGCAAAAAAAAAAAAAAAAAAAAGACATACCTATAGTTTAAATCTATTGGTTATGGCCAGTTTCATAGCATGAGGAACTTCAAAGGTCCACTTTTCTAGAGAGAGAGGTCTGAAATCTGGATTCTGAGCACAGCTCAACCCGTGTGTGAGATTATGGACTGTATTTGCCCCCTCTGTCTGTTGCTGATGCTTGTCGAACACCTGAATGGTTTGCGAATGACCCCATAAAAATGAATGCGCATTTTCACCATACTTCACACTAGCCATCATGGAGTCTGTATCGTCCCTTTATTTCTTTTTATCATTCTCATAAAGAGGTAATCCTATCACGTTTCCAAGATTATATGCCCTTTATGAGGGCCTAATAAAGTCGCAGAAAGTGTGATGATACTCTCATCAAGGCCACAGATTAAATCCTACCGCAACTCGGCTAACAGCAAGTAGGCAGCAATGAAGCATGCGGTGCCCTTTTAACGGCAGAAGAAGAACCACACTTGGCCAGTGAACGCCGTGCCACCGCTCTGAATAAATATACACTCTTTTTTCTGCAAGGATTGGAGTCCATTCATCAAAAAATCCCGGCAAAATTTGAATGCAAATCACACCGCCGAATCGTAAATTATAATCTCGGGCTTTCACAGTAGATAAGCAAACTCTTTTAAGAATGGGTGTTTTTGTCTATGATTGTGGGTTTATTTATTTATTTATTTATTTATTATACCAGTAAATGGATTTCACTGAAATATTTATTGCGAGAGGCGGAAAATGGCATTTTTTAGAAGACTATGTTTAGGAAATAGTGCATGCTCGCTGAAAATCCGAGGAATGACTGGATCTCACTGCATCACAGCTGATTGATACCCCTCCTCCATCCATTTGTGAAGCTGAGATGGTCTTCGCTGATTGCTCTGCAATCTGCTTATTTCCTGCAATGCTTCTTTGTGGCAAGTCTTCATTCGCAAACCTCTGTGCTGATGACACAGTGAATGGAGTCTGCTCAGGTTTTAGTTCCCTTGGGGCCACTGTAATCAAATACAAAATTCTTATTGTTATCTTATTGCTACTGATGATTTTCCTCATTACCCCCCCAACAGAGAGTTAACAACTGAGGTTTGCAGGTGCTTATTCACAGAATCTCAGTCTTTTGGTCTTGTAAATTTAAAAAATGAAAAAATATATAAAATATAAAGTATATATACTGAGAATAATAGTCACCACCTTCATCATCATCAGCCTAACTGGTGTCATTGTAATGATCATCATCAGTATCATCATTGTCTTCATGAAGAAAGTTGAGCTTCGTTTTTGACTCCATGTCGGTGAGAGGGTAACACCAACATTAGCTTAGCAGCATCTGACCTTACCTGCCAGCCAGTGAGCTGACGCCTTCAATTTCCCTGGGAAGTGCTGGAAAATGAATTTGTTTCTGAATGAAAGCCAAACTTTTCACTGTGAAGGCACGGTTTAAAAGTTTCACAAACACGCCTCACCTTTGAAGTTTAAATTGTGCTGAAAACTCCAGGAGTGATTCTTGTTATCCGTGACTGTGTGCGGACACCCGTAAAAGGCCAGGTGCTAAATCCGCCGAATTTACCACATCAGTGTGAGGGAGGTGCGGTTTAGAAACACGATTTCTCGCTCTGCATCATCCCACATTTATAATGGGCAGTGCCAGGTAATGAATCACTTTTAAAGCATGATTGTGCCTCGTCTGTGATTTAAGCTCGATAGCAGTGCCTGTTCTGAGGCGGGGCGGAGCGGAGGTTTGGTGGGAGCAGATTATTTTTGTGTTGGGTGGCTTATGCTAAGGCAGGGATCCAGTGTATGACCGCACACCTGAGGCTCTATTTTCAGCACTGGTCTATAATGCGGGTGTATTGGCATTTTTCGTGCAATGGAAAGAAAATTCTGTACATTGACGCAGGTTTGGTATTTTTGTGGATGCACATGCATGCGGGTACATCGAGATGGGCGTGAAGGTGCAGCAAGTGTGTGTGTGTGTGTGTGTGTGTGTGTGTGTGTGTGTGGGGGGGGGGGGGGGGGCAAAATTCTGTCCCTTTTTATCATGAGACTAAACCTGCACCAATCTCCAGCCCAGTGCATGAGCTGCTGTATTTATATGACTGCAGAATTGACAGAGAGTGGTCCACCTAGGTGGAGTGCGGTCTGTCAAATTTATTTCAAACCCGTTTCTAGATGAAGGCTGTGTATTAACCCATCTTTAACCCTCGGCGCAGCGCAGCGAGGGTTACTGTAGTTGGGTCTGTGTGTCTGTTAAGTCACATCTCACCTCTGGAGCGTCTGTTCATCCTGAAAATGCAGTCACGTACTCAGCGGGCAATGGAGGTAAAAAAATTTGTGGGGTTTTCTCTGAAACCGTTCCGTTGCAGAGATCCAGCGCTCTCCGTTGTACGGCTGTACGATTTTCCTGCCGAAAGCGCGCATTCGATTATAGTCCTATACCGCGTGGTACTGGTCATTTCTTCCTGTGTGGTGTGCAGAGAAGAGCGAGTAGTTTCGTGAGTTGCAATTGGTCAGCTTACAAGTAAATGAACATACCAACGGCTTCCGAACGACACGGAGCAGATTACTATTACAACGGATTTTGCTATAAACGCTTCTTTCAAAAGTTATAATTATGGCGTGAAATACAAGCGAAAAAGCCTATTATAATATGCTAATTAGCTTACTCTGGCCTACCCGCGATCAGTTTTCCTGTTCGATGTACAGCGAAACACCAGAGGTTGCTGAGGGAGTACAAGCATGTGCACTGCTCCGGTCAAAGCTATAGCGCTTCCAGCAGTGTACAGAGCCACTTGCTAGTTGGGCCAGTAGTCTTCCGTATACTTTTCGTTTTACAATGAGAGGCGGATGTAAACGTAATACACATGCGCATCATCTCGGTTCAGCACAATTGCTACGCCGAGGGTTTTGCACTTCAGTGCTTTCATTAAATAAATCATTCAACAAACAATAATAACTGATATGTACCATTATAATCAGGTCATCAAAACAAACTATTAAAGCTTTATACTTGCGATTATAGTGGGACTCAGAATCAGTTTATGCGCATCATTCCGCAAGAATAATACTGAGCCTAATTCAGCTAAATGTATATCTATCAGGCATCTAGAATGCAACAGTGAGCCGAAGGAAAAGGCTTATTTCAGCTCCCTGGTTTTGTCCTCACTGAATCCTTTCAAAATACATATGCTTCATGGAAGGTGACAGGCAACATCAGAGCACAAGACAGTTCTGTAAGTAATGGCAATCATGCAGTCAAATTATGATGAAGCCTATAGCGCGATGCTTCAAATTAAATTGAACCCAAAATTAAAACCCAAATTTTTTGGCACTATCTGTAGGAAATGTAGAGTATTCCACAGGTTTGAGTTCAGCAGCTGCACTGACCTGTTTATGGATCAGTAGGTCCATCTATCCATCCATCTTCCTCCACTTATCCGGAGCCGGGTCGGGGGGGCAGTAGTCTAAGCAAGGATGCTCAGACTTCCCTGTCTCTGGACGCTTCCTCCAGTTCTTCTGGGGGTATCCCGAGGCGTTCCCAGGCCAGCCGAGCGACATAGTCCCTCCAGCGTGTCCTGAGCCTTCCCCAGGGCCTCCTCCCAGTCGGGCATGCCCGGAACACCTTCCCAGGAAGGCGTCCGGAGGGCATCCGATATAGATGCCCGAGCCACCTCAGCTGGCTCCTCTCGACATGGAGGAGCAGCGGCTCTACTCTGAGCTCCTGCCGGGTCACAGAGCTCCTTATCCTATCTCTAAGGGAGTGCCCCGCCACTCAGTGAAGGGAACCCATTTCAGCAACTTGTATCCGAGATCTAGTTCTTTCGGTCATGACCCAAAGTTCCTGACCATAGGTGCGGGTAGGGACGTAGATTGACTGGTAAATTGAGAGCCTCTCCTTTCAGCTCAGATCCTTCTTCACCACAACAGATTGGTACAACGACCGCATTACTGCTGCCGCTGCACTGATCCGTGTGTCAATCTCACGCTCCATCCTTCCCTCACTCGTAAACAAGACCCCAAGACTCCTCCACTTGAGGCAGGAGCTCTCCTCCAACCCGGAGGGGGCTAGCCACCTTTATTTCATCGAGAAACATGGCCTCGGACTTTGAGGTGCTGATTCTCATCCCAGCCACTTCGCACTCGGCTGAAAACCGCCCCAGTACATGCTGAAGGTCCTGGTTCAAAGGAGCTAACAGGACAACATCATCCACAAAAAGAAGAGATGAGATCCTGAGTTCCCCAAACCGGACTCCCTCTGGCCCCTGGCTGTGCCCAGAAATTCTGTCCAGAAAGATAACGAACAGAACCGGTGACAGAGGGCAGCCCTGCCAGAGTCCAACATGCACCGGAAACAGGTCTGACTTACTGACGGCAATGCGAACCAAGCTCCTGCTCCGGTCATACAGAGACCGCACAGCCCTTAGAAGAGGGCCCCGGACTCCGCACCCCCAAAGCACCTCCCACAGAATGCAATGAGGGACACGGTCGAATGCCTTCTCTCTTCTATTCTATTCTACTCTCTTCTATTCTGGATCAGTAGGTGATCTGGGGTTAAAGTGAACAAGAGGAGGTGCTTTGATTGGCCATAATTGAATCCAGCATCAAACATACCCTCTTATAATTATTCCTGCTTGTCCAACCCCTTTTTCCAACTACGCTCCACTGCACCTTTGTGGCGCTGGTCACCAAAATACCAAAAATAAATCGAACACGCCCAGCACACCAGCAATCTGAGACTTCACGTTTGCACTTCGCTCCTTAGGCTGTTCAAAAAGAGCCCCTCGAGTCAAATACTGGCCTTGCCAATCCCACGAATGTCAGCTTGTGTTAACTTCAACGAAATTTATGCGGTGAATTTGAGATTAAAGAGGTTTCTTGCATTATCATGCTCTCTGCAAGTCATGTTGGTCACCTGAAAAGTGCATTTGAAAGGAACCCGTACCTAATGCTGTATGTCCATGCGTGATTCATTTCTTTACGAGTTATTGGAATTATTAAATACTTTTCCCTTTAGAATGTTAAATACAAATGGTGGTGCTCAATGATGTAAGATATCAAACTCAAAGCTGCTGAAAACCTATCATGTGACGACATGTGAGCTCCCCTGTGGGAGCTCTTTTAAACAAGTCACCACATGATAGGTTTTTAACAGCACAAGATAATCTAATTTATAATTTTTTGAAAATTAATTTGAGCGCTCTAAGGATTAATATATTTTCATTCATAATTTCTTTTTGATTCCTATTAGGAATTGTTGACTAATCACTTAATTTTTGTAGGTATGATTTCTGTCAAAAGGAGCCAGAGGGATGAAGCAGAGTTGATGAAACATCCAACGTATGAGTGCAATGCATTAGTAAGGTTCTAGGAGTGAGAGATTACTGTGCATTAAACAAATTGCTAATGAGAGGAATTAATTGGTAATGATTTAAGCATGCAGACAATGTGTTATGCATCTGCTATATCTGATATGAAAATTGGTTGAAAGTGCAACGCTAATGCCTTTGAGTGACACACCTGAATTGCTGAGTGAGCTTTACTGACAGTTCATCAAGTTAATTAATTACTTGAATGTGTCTATTAAACCTCACAGCACTGAAAAAAAATTTTTTTAAATATTAATTTAATTATCTTGTGCTATTGAGAACCTATTGCATGGCAACTTGTGTTTAAAAAAGTGGCCACATAATAGGTTTTCACCAGCTTTGATTTTGATATCTTACATCATTGAGCTACAATAGCTCCATTTAGCACTCTAAGGGTTAAAATATTGAGTGAGCGAGAAGGTGAGATGTGGTAAAAGAGATGACGGGATCTGAGGTACCGTATATGTTTCTGAACCCCAACTAGACAAATCAATTCCCATAGAGATTGCCCCAAAATGGTTAGAAAGGGTGCATACCCTGACATAACATTTATTTTGGAGCCTCAGGCCCCTCTTCTGTGTGTTACTTGTGTATTATTTGCACATCCGTGATGTTATGTTCTCCCAACATTGAACGATGCGTAATTCAACTTAGTCTGGCTCTTGAGATAAAGGCGCTAAGCTCTCAACTGCCAGGATTGATTGCAAAAAAAATAAAAATCTCCCCATCACTGTACATTTCACTCATTGTGGTACTGAGTGTTATGGAAATTTTATAATAAATTGGAAGACGTAACAGCCCATCATGATAATTCCTGTGTAGCAAGAATCCAAGCTCTGGAAATTCTTGTGACATGAAGGTGCTCTGTCTGTTAATTAATGCAGATCGTCTCATTGCCAAACTTTATTGCTCTTTGCATCCTGAGAATTAATGAAAATTTAATGATGATGAATCACACTGATTTTGTGTGCAGATGGGGGAAAAAACAAATCTCTTAGAAAAAAGAAAAAGAGAAATTAAATATGCTGCCTCTTCATCAATATCAGTTCAGCTCCTCTGAATATCTGGTCATCATGAGGGTCTGCTCAGCTCCCATATGGAGCCGTCCATCTGCTCCTGGTGTGGATCACAGGCGCTGGAGCCCATCCAAGCACTCAGTGAGCAAGGGACAGGGATGCACCCTGGAAAGTTTGCCAAACCCAAAGCACCAAAATACCTTCACATTTTTAAATATACAGTACTGTGTAAAGTCTTAGGCCCCCTATATATTTTTAATTTAAGTTTGCTTTAGATGTTTACTTTTTGTTTTCTACAGTAGAGTAGCTGAAGATAAAAAGTTAATTTGAAATTCCTAATGCTAATTTAAAGAGAAGTTTTATGAATAAATGCTCGTATTTCATTAAAAAAAACAGTCGATATAGATAATATAGTCTTGACTGATCCCTGATGTCACATCATCATGGCTGTCTGCTATTTCTTGGCGGGAGAGACACGAGTGAGACTGTCAGTCGGCAGAAGAGCAGTAGCAAGTTTTCCACTCTCTTTGGAACAAGCAAAGTAATCATCTTTTTAAACTATATCACAGCAGGACAGTGTCCCAGATTTTTTAGGCGAAGCATAGTTGCACCAAATATTGGTTTGATATAGTTTATAACTGTCAAGGTTATGGTTTTTGGTCATGTTTATGTTCAAGTTCATTGTACATGATTTTGTCTTTTATTTATTCTTTTTGGTTATTGTAATTCTCAGGTTTTTAGTTCAGTCCATTTCTCAGTTCCATTGCACTTGTCTCCCCTGTCTTGTGATCTAGTTGGTTCAGTCCGTCTTCCTGGCTCACTTAACTTTGGGTGATTTAAATTAATTCTGGTGTTTAATATATTCCTTCGATTCTCGTTTACTTCCTTCGTCCTACTTTTCTGATTACTAACAAAACTAACATTTGTATTTTGTAACATAGTCTACTAACACAACTAATCCATGTATATAGATGACTAACTTACTAACGAGCACTCTAGTTAAATCTGTAAAGTTGCACCGCTACTAATTTATACTAATTCCTTCTCAGCAATCGCCCTGTTCTAGTCTTCGCCTCTTGCTCAGCTTTACCTGTCTCCCCCTGCGTTTCTGGGAGATCTCTCGCACGTGCTTAATTACTTTCCTGCACTCGTTATCTGTGCACTTAGACCTTGACTGGAGCTGTTTAAATGTCATAGGCTGTCTGTGTGATTCCCGTCCGTGACTTGGCTTTCGCCAATTTTCGTGGTTAGGATTTCCCTCATGTGATTCTCCCCGTTGTAATTAGCCTGATCCAGCTCACCTGTTCCCTGCATAGCATGTGACTTCCCTCCCGTCTATTTAAGAGTCCTCACTGCAGTGCTGATTTTGTCAGAACGTTGATCAATATTTCTTTCTGCAGAGCTCCGTGTATGCCACTGAGTATTGTTTTTCTTTTACTGGTTTGTCCGACTATGATTCTTGCCATTGCCCTTCTTGTATTGTTTTGTCTTTTTGGATTTTGACCCATTTTTGTATGACCACAATTTCTGTGTTTGGATGCCCTGTGTATGACCCTTGGCTTTGTTCATTGCCTACCATTTATGTACCTTCACTCATCTGTCTTCCTGGTTCTGACCCCTGCCTGTGTAGTCGACACTGCTTTTGGATTTCGTATTGTGGCTTGGCAATTGCGTTTTTTGGCTTTGACTCGGACCTCATTAAACACAAACAGTTTTTGGATTTCCCTCTCTTGCGTGTGGTTCCTGAACGCACCATCACAATAACAGTTTACAGCTTTGTTTAGCACATTTTTCAGTTCAGTCAGGAAAACTCATGTTTCAATAAAATAGAACAATTAATTCATGGGTATAAACATTACATTGTATTTTGGCGGTAGTTCTGCTCTGGAGGAATGCCCTACCTAAGCACAGCAAACATACAAACATAGTCATGAACAGAAATCAAAATCCTGTGCCTCAGTGAATATCACTTGTCCAAGGTGGATAAATCTTTGGATTCATTTCAGCTGTAATTTTGAGGAATAATACTTTTGGAAAATTCGGAGTCTCCAGTTAGTTACCATGCATGTCTTCAGATTAAGTGAGGAACCTGAAACACGATACCAAAATAAATACATAGAGATCATTCAAGCTCTCCGCAGAAAAGCCCCAGGATGGAGTTATATCCACAACCTTCTCACTTTGAAGAAACGGTGTAGCCCAGTGTGCCACTGTGCCATCCCGCAATGCCCCATGATAGCGGATGTGTAATTCTACTGTGTGGGGGATATCAATGCTATATGCATGCATGCTTAGTAATCTCCCTGCAGTGATGAGGGCCAGTCTTCAGTAGGGAAGTACTACTGGCTCCATCTTTCAAGTGCAGCCATGCATTCTCCGGAGAGTGGAGTCCCATAACTATTTGTGCTGTAATTAGGACAGCAGATTTTTCATACATTAGTCTTCCATAGAAGCTGAGACTGGAAGCGTAGGTGTTAAGAGTGCTATCTTATTGGCATTAGGTATGAGTTCACATAAATAATACAAAATGTTCTTTTGCATACAGTTACAGACTGTGCCATCCAATTCAATTGGAAGAGGTTTGAGGAAATATAACCTTGCTTCTTTTATTCTGACACCCTTAAAAAATGGTTTAACATATTTAGAGGCGTCTGGTGGACTTGTTTAACCCTTTCGCGCCTGCATTGGGAAATTTACGTATTATGTTAATTGACTTCTCTGTCTGAATACGGATTCTCCATTTTAATTTTTAATTATTAATAATTATTAAAAAATTATTTAATAATTTTTAATTTTCTTGGGGTCCTCAATTTAATCCAGAGAGGGCTGGTGTAGGTGCAGGCTTTCATTCCAACTAAGCGGTTACACACCTAATTCTACTAAGCAAGATCTTTTGCAAAGATTCAAATTCAAACTGATCTTCTTTCTCTGAATATTTGCTCTCAATATGTAAAATATGCTACATTTCGCTGTAGATAAATTCATCCAAGTTGTGCTGAAATCTATAAGTAACATAAAATTTTTCCTATTTCATACCATGAAATGCTATGGTCAGCTCAGAATTGAATAAAAACTTTAAGCGTATCTGAATTGGATATGAGCCGTCTTAATGAACTTGGGCAGAGCAGTCATTTTTGATTCTGTACAATCTGGGTGTCAAAGGCTTAAGATGCGACACGGGTAAGTCACCTGCCTCTTCCCCAGCGCATCCAGTCTTCTAGGTTAATATTACAGGGTCGAACAGCGTTGCTCAGAGTGTGAACAAAAGGAGTTCTTCCAGTTCAACTCCATGAGAGAGCATGTTGTTTTCTCCCGTCAGCAAGGTACTGCAGTCTCAATGAAGATCCATGATTCAATGTACAGTATCAGCCACAAAAAGAGTCATTTTTAGAGCTGTCTGCTAATGAAATGGACCGGAATAGAAATGTACGTAGTTTTGTTCACTTTTTGAGTGGATGTCATCCAGCACTGGAGGAGATGGATAATTGGGGAATAGGGGAATCGGTGTGTGTCTGAGCCGCGGCATTAAGGCACTCCATAGTTCTGCTCTCTCAGCAGTATTTAAAGAAGGCTGGAGGAGAGTGACATGCAGGTGCACCTTGTGAATTCCCCAGGTCTTACATTACGCTCACAGTGACATTATCCGTGAGCTACCTTTAGGCTGCCATCGCTGTGCAGGGGATTGATCCACTCTGCTTGATTGCTGCTCGTCTGCGTGTGTGCGCTCCGCGAGCATGAGTTTCTGAGTTAATGATATAATGCGTGAGTGTGTGTGTCAGAATGATGAATGTGTGTCTGCATGTGCTCAGTGTTTATGTATGTGAGCATTTGCATGCCTGTCAGCATGATTGCACCATTACTCATGTGAGCATCTGTGTGCATCTGCACGTGAACATTTTGTGTATGGAGCATTAAAGCTGGCTTTATGAATTACAGGGAAATTAAAATTCAGATGGATTTATTGGCACGAAGACAGTAAACTTGTTCTGCCAAAGCAATACCCACGGATCGGCGGTATAGTCAGCCAAATTATATGAATACCGCGCAAGATTTATGAAGATACATAGGTGGATGAGAGAGAAAAGTGATCCCAAATAAAATAATTATCCATCAAGTCCATCGAGATTCATGGCTGCGTTCTTTACTGTCCCTTTTGTTTGTGTATTGCAAAGCTTGCTTTCTGTGCCCGTCCAGAACAAATGCAGGGAAAAAAAAACAAACAAAAAAAAAGATTGGAGTCGTGATTGGCTCACTGGGAATTCATTTTCATGACATGTGCAGGCTGGAGCGTGAAGACGAGACTGGTATGGAAAAATAATACATTGATCACGGTACTTTTTTATGTCATTGCTTACACATATTGTGTCGTCCACGACAGACCTGTCATCACCAGTAATAGATGTCCTTCCTCTCCTGCAAGGTTTTGCTGCCAAAGCACTTATGGGTATTCACAAGGGCCTCAAGCACAACTTCACAAGCATGACAGCAGTTAAAAATGGAGGAAATAATTGTGAACGGGCATGGAAAGTGGAGGGCTGGTAAAGTATGAGTCTAGCCTTTTGTTTACAGTACTCCTCCCATAAACTTCTAAGGCAGCTGATTTCAGTGATGAGCTCTATCTCCTTGCTGAAGACTTTTAAATGATGAAATCCAGGTGAGCGGGACAATACTGCGGTGAGGAATTTGTCCTCTGAATCTGGATTTTTGGGAAGAGGCAAAACTGTTTTGGGTAGAATGGGTTTTATTTACATTTTAATTCGATGGTGTCTGCTCTTTCGGAGAAAGCCATGTATGATGCACGAGTAATGGCTGTTTTATACTTTTAAGACATATCCACAGATGTCTTAAGAAAAGTGTCGGACAACACAGTTGTTTTTATGCTTAGACGAAGTTCTGGACTACATCTGTGGAGCAAGCTGCTATCTCCTAGGTACTTATGTAAAGGATAATGTAGGGTGAACCGGTCACTACAGAGAAATAAACCCCGACAGGGTGATGTAGGACCCAACGCCAAGCGGAGGAGCCCTACATCACCCTGAAGGGGTTTATTTCTCTTCAATGACCGGCTCGCTCTACATTATCCCGCTTATTACACGGCTACTCACTAAAGAAATCAAAAGTTTGACATAAAACGTTGATCTAAATATGATTTTATTGTTTCACAAAAGTTTTCATTGCTTCCACTTGAAAAAATAGTCCACTGCTTGAAAAAATAATCCGTTCGTTTCTAAAGGTTGGAACTGTAACTGTAAGCAACGGTAACTCTCAAGCATCCATTGCAACGGTCTGCTATTCATAGCAACAGTCTGCTATACAGAAATAACAGACCTTAGAACAGGGGTGGGCAATCCTGGTCCTGGAGGGCCGGTGTGTATGCAGGATTTTATTTCTATCAATTACCCTGACTAAATGAGTTAATTGATTGCATGCACAGATATAGATTTACACAATAATTAGATCAAAAAAAAATGTTTTATGAAGGGAGAAAAGAACAGTATTTGGTGGCCATTCATGATCATTTAGAGCAAAGCCTGAAATGTCAGATTTTGTAAATGGTTTGGCAAATTTATACAAAAAAACTAATTAAAGGCCAGAAGTTGGTGTGAAAACCAGGGATGGATACGGCCCTCGCTGCCCACCTCTGCCTTAGAATGTTGTAACTGACCAATCAGGGTCGAGAATTTGATAATGCCGTCTTATAATTAGAGTTATTGTTTTATGTCTGATAAATCTTTTTGCGAACGCTACTGCATCCACTTTCTACATCCATTACAACCACAGAACTCTCGATCCATCCAGGAAAATGAAAATATGAGACAACCAATGACAGGATATGCGATGTTAAAAATATTCACTGTCGGACCAAATATCCCCTGTGTCTCTGACATCATTTTTGTCAGCAAACATTGCTGACAGACGTCTGTCTTACAAGTGTAAATGGCCTGAAGAGCTGGAGTCAGAGTTATGACTTACGCATTTCCTCAGCTGAAATTTTCCTCTCCACAGCATCACCGTTGGTCATTAGTATCACAGTGTACCGTGATGCCGGGCTCTAGCAGAATACCTTTAATGTCTCCACTAGTCTAAATCTGAAGGATTTCTGTTGGTTCACTTCCCTTGAACTCGCCCTCTGTGACAACTGCACACTGCACTAAGAAGCCTACGGCTTTTGAGGGGATTAATCTTTCATGTGAAAACCTTTATCAAAAGCTTTTCTGGAGAGTCTAAAAATAGCGTGCTTGCTCGCATCAGGGAGAGCAGAGGAGGGAAAGCCTCTCTGATGAGAGCACCGGGCTGCTGAGTTATTGTGAGGGAATAAATGAGGAGTCACCGCTCGGCTCCAACACAGCACTGCCGCGACGCAGGGGAACAGGGGCGCTCATTCTGAGCCTGCTTCTGTTGGTGTGCGCGGCGGAGAGAGTATGCCTGTGTGTGTGTGTTTATCAGTGAGTGAATGAGAGTGCATCTGTCTGAATACTACAGTGTGTGTGTGCGTGTGTTTGTGAGTTAGAGAGGGAATGTGCGCGTGCGTGTGTGTGTATTGGTAAGTGAGTGAATTGAGAGCGTGTGTTTATACGGTGTGTGCGTGTGTGCGTGCGTGTGTGTGTGTGTGTGTGTGTGAGTTAGGGAGGGAATGTGTGTGTGTATCAGTAAGTGAGTGGATGAGGGAGCGTGTGTCTAAATATTAGTGTGAGTGCGTGTGTGCGTGTGTGTGTGTGTGTGTGTGTGTGTGAGTTAGGGAGGGAATGTGTGTGTGTATCAGTAAGTGAGTGGATGAGGGAGCGTGTGTCTAAATATTAGTGTGTGTGTGTGTGTGTGTGTGAGTGAGGGAGGGAATGTGTGTGTGTGTGTGTCTGTGCACATGTATGGGTAACATTGCCATTCTGCTGAACACTACTTGCCAAGAAACTCGCAAGTTCTTGGCAATCTTGCCTCCGCACTCTGTAGATCCCACACATAAAATTACCTGGCAGTGAAGGGATAGTCGCCCATTGTAATACTGCACATTGCATGTGTATTTACTCTTTTATCAGGCCCTTTATGAGCATGGGGCTGTTTCACGGCACTTTAGAGTTAGTCCCGGAATCGTCTCTGCGCTCCAGCACTGGAGTCATTCAGGCCTGTGAGGGACGGCTTTTAAAGTCCTCGTGCGCATCATCTTTAAGCTGCGGACGAGATCAGACAGCCATTTTTGGGAGGAAAAAAGGAAATCAATCTTTTCTTTTTTGTGGTTTCTTTCATGCCCAGATTTCATTAAAGAGCTGTTACTTATCGTGGAAGGATAGGATAGCAGCTCTGAGTGGATGGTAATCAGTGTGAAATAAGGAACGGACGTGAATGAAATGTGAAACAGCCTCGTGCCCTTAATGGAATTGGGTGAGTGGTTGAAATGTGCCACTCACCTTGCGATTGCACATCGTTTCTTCAACACTTTTTTTAAGGCATTCATGAATTTACCAATAGTCCCTCGTTAGCCTTCAAGTTGCATTAACTCAACCCACATTCTTCTGAAAGCAGTTGATCCAGTAATTAAGATTTTACAAGCTGGTGCCATCGCCAATTAAATGCATGATAAAGCTGACAGATATTTTATTGTATCCAGTCAATCTCGTTCACAGGGAGTATTTGATTTATTGAGACAGGGATATTGCAGAGAGAAACCGACAGAGAAGGGATGGTCGCTCAGGAGGCATCATGGTGGCAAGTGAAAGCACACTTCTGTGGCAGTTCGCTCGTGAGTCGAGAGTCGGCTGCCCAATGGATTGAAACAAGCACTACCTGCACCTACATTGTGAGGGAGACCAACAGCTAGAGTTATGATAGTCATTAGAGGTGACAAACCAGGTTTAGATCGAAAAGGTCCTCCAATATTTTGGTCCAATCTCCTGGATTTTTGGTTTTGGCTAAGTGACCTGTCTCATGGCAGTTCCTGGGTAGACCAAACTAGCCCAGTCCCATCCCGATGTGTCATATCAACTGAGCTTCGATATACGATGCAACAGGAGGCTTTTGGCGTCATTATTTGAATCCAGTTTAAAATGAAACCTACCCCCTCACCCTTAACCCGAAACCTGACCCTAAGCGTCAAATAATGATGCTAACAGCCTCATTTTGCATCATATATCAATGCTTGGTCAGGTAGCGTCGATATGTGAGGAGTATGAATGAGAATGTGCTGACCAAACCCATGGGGCTTTAGTTTCTGACTGGTGGACATTCCACTTTCGAGAAACAAAAGTCTGGGCTAACCAAAGTCAGAAGAATAGAGTCATCTAGCAAAGGATTGTCGAAAGATGATACATATGGTGATAATAGTAACGGCTCTGTCCTGCACATGGTCAGGCAATGCTTAGAATGAATAAAACAATATGTTAAAGACAACAGACTGTATTTTGAACTGACGGGAAACAGCCTTTCATCCCAGCTCCTCTCTCTCCTAGAGGCCCAGGAGTTAGGCCTTATATGAAGTCTCTAACTTGGATAGTTGATGAGGCAATGAGCCACAGCTGAGGTGATTTATTGCCCCTACGGTTGAGGCCTTGCTTTTTTGTAGGTGCAACTGCTGTCTTCCTGCCAAATACCGGAGCAATCTTGAGAGCGTAGTTCCATTTCTGGGAAGAGCTTTCCATGTAAATGAGTTGGCACCAGTTAGATCCAACTATACTCAAAAAAAAAGTAAAAGACCACTGAGTTTTTCCTTGAACAATTTCTTTTTCTGAGCTTCCCAAGATACTGTCAAGCTGTGGTGAGAGCATGTGGTGGTCACACAAGTTACTGAAATGACTTTGGACATTGCTTAACATTTCAATGGAATGTTCTGGATGTGGTGTAATTTTGGTCATCCCTGTAGATACCCTGTTTTGGAGTAATGAAGTGATCTGATCAAATTTTTTTGATGCTTTTTTGTCTGGGATTAACACCAGTGATGTAACAAAACTGGGGATTTACTTTCAGTTTTTATATTTCACATACTCGAGTCAAAGTCGAGTGTTCCATAACTTTTTTTGTTGAGTATATTTTGTATATTCTCTTCTGAAAGACTCTGTGACGACCCCTTGGTGATAACTAGGAAAGGCTGGTGGGTGACTGTGGAAGAACGGTGACATCAAGAAAATAGATTGCTGGCGTTTGGGAAAGATGAGATCCAGGGTGTGGAGGCTCGGCAGGCTGAGGCATATCCTTTGTATGGTGGAACCCACCATCAATCACTGTGGAAAGATACATCACAAGATACCCCATAGTCGAGCGATTGTGGGTGAGGATGGCTGATCGACAGGACAAACCTATGTTATGACCACCCATGACAGACAATCAACTGTGGAACAGTAAAGCAATTTATCGAAGTCTGCAGATGAGGAAAGATATGCAACAATGAAAACAAGTCTTTAAGAAGCAATATACACTATATTTAATCTACTACATCATGAAATGACCGTGATATGTCATCAGAGATTAAGGAAACATGCTTAGATGAAACACTGGCTTCCCGGATGATAATGCTGCAGCCATTATTTTCCACCTTGAAATTCCCTTTCTGTCCTGGAATGTTGATGTCGTGGTTTGTGTGATCCCGCCCATTGCCCATTTTAGCGCCTAAGGTTGCCAGATATGATATAAATAGGCAGGCAAACTTGGCACGCTGCGTAAGATGCAAGCAAACTGGATCACCATAGCCAATTTTAGATTCCTGCCAACCTAAAAAGCCTTGCCATCCTACTACTAAAAAAGCCCTAATCTCAAGAGACGTAACATATGTAATTAAGTTTTGGAGATGAGTTTGAAAAATGGAGACAGCTGTGGCCGAGAAAATCTTGGACGGATGCAGTTAGCCAATGTTCTCCTGAACAGCTAACATTAAGCACTGAGTTTCAGCAAATGTTAGCTATCCTTTACCAGCTAATTTATCATGGCTACTGCTAGCTATTTCTCTCATCTATCAGAAACCATACACCCCTTTTGAAGGACTTAATTCAATTTTGTGACTGAATCAATGAATGTATTCAAAATTAGCCAGCATTAGATTGCTAACTATGTAGCAAGCTAGATATGTATATAGTTAAATAATGTAGTTACGGATAAACTACAGATAATGTTCATCCTTGCTGGGTGAACAAGAGTGGATGATTGTTCTCTTTTAACTAGCGTTAAATTTTCAGAGTGATTTGCCCAACTCTTTTAGTAAGTCAGCACACAGCTTGTGTTATTTGGTATGTATCAAGCAGTTCAACCAGGGCTTTAGTTTCCATTGAAAAATACACTGGCACTTACATGACAGTGACTTCTGGTGTTGTTTTTGTGAGAGAATTTACATCTCCATCTAAAAAAGCCAAACGGAAGGCACATAATAAAAGTAGAGCTGTCAATTTGATCAAAAAGAATGTAATGGATCTCAACACAAGTTTTGATACTTAAGGGGTTGCCAGTGTTTATTCATTTGCATTTGATGGACAATAACCTTAGTAATCAAGAGCCTGCTAGGTGTTAATTAGTCCTGGAATGGACGACAGTTAGAGGGAATAACGGTTGGGGTTAGAGAAATCGTGTTGTAGTGTGAGGAGAACCAGGGGAGAACTCAGCAGGCGTCAAGTGACTGGCTTTAGTTTATAGATAGCTATATACACGTATATCTATGGGATTTGCCAAATGATATCTAGTGCAGTGTTCACGTCATTACATTGCAAAGTTTGCGATTATGTGTCTGGCTATGACGAAACTGGAACGCGTTGCTAATTCGTTATGCTTTATTAAGTGGTGGGTTTTACAAGGTAGCTACATTGCCTTACAACAATCAATCCGTATCACACATTGCTTCTCATTATTTAAACACAGCAAAATCGTCAGCGTTAAATCAACTCTTAGTCTATTTGGTCTCACTCCGGCAAGAGTGGACTGAAAAATACTCTGTCGGGGTTAATTTTACTCTTGAATTAACTCTAAAAATTTTGCTGTGAATCATTGTGCGGACAAATTTTGAAAGAGAGTGAACATAAGCACACATGACGTATGATGCATGGTTCATGTTTTCATTGAACTGACTCTGACAGATCCATGACAATCACGTCGTCCAGAGTCCTGATTATATGTATTGGAAACTGCACCAGCAGACGGTCTCACCTGGTCCTGGCTTCAACATCCCATCCTGAACTCCATAATATCATGTAAACATAATACTTCGGGCTAAATTAGGTGTCACACACTTCTGCATTTTCTCTTACCAGATGCAGCAGTGAAGTCTTGTCATTTCACTGCACAACACACACCCAGGCACTAAAGCTAAGGTTCATTTTCCTAACTGTGGTGGTGGGTGAGATGGAAATTGGGAAAGATGCGGACATACCTTTGAACAAAAATCGTTCATTTAAATTAACATTACTTGAACTCAGAAAAGAGGCAACGCAATCAGATGTGGCCACGAAGTCCTCCTCATGAAGGTAAGACCGGAAATTGCATTTGACGTGAAGCTAATATTCAATCAAGGTTAATTTCATTCATTTGTCGATACTTAATCTTTGATTCCTTTGTAATTTAAATAATCATCAAGCGCATGATAGATATGCTGCATTCAGGATGTGCTAAATACAAACGTGGTAGAACAGAATAGTTTATCTCTTTTATTAAGTGAATGAAACATTTCTCAGAATAATTTACCACTTAATCACCGCAGCATTTAAAGCTGAAGTCAGTAAGATCTTTTTGGTCGTATTTACTGAAACTGTCACTATGCATCGACTTGCGAATATGAATTAGGTGTTTTTAGAAAAAATCCGCGAATTCATCTCCACCCACAGCCCGTTTTGGGTTCTGCAAAATTCTACCGCTGCCAGCTCAATCAACCAATCTGATCATTAGCACCCGCCTTCGGATGTGCACAAAATTATCAAGGAAGGACTGGTTGGATACTACGCACATAGGGGAGGGGCTTGAAAGTTGTACTCATTCAAAAATCTGACTAAGTCCACTCGGTCGAGCAATTTTACGGACTTCAGTTTTAATTAAGAAGGAAGCCGTGTGTTTAGTTGCCAATGGATTTTTCTAATCATTGAAAAAATTGTTTGTCAAGAGAAATTAATGAAAAAGGGAAAAAGTGCTTGTTATGAAAAGGGATCTTTGACGCCTCCTCTAATTTCAGCCAGGCAGCTGTCCTGCATAGGAAAATTTTGAACTCGATGCCCTTACAGGATGGAGTTTGCGCGACCTCCACAAACAAAATAATTTACCAATGTAAATGATGTGAAATACAATATAAAACCATGAAAAAGACTACCCCCTAAGTTAAGGCTCACTACCACTAACTACATTTAACAGAGGCAGAGCTGATGAGATCAACTCCTCTTTGTTACGTCAAATGATGCAGTGCTGGAAAAAAGAGGATTTTTGGAGCCTTGCTCTAAATGGCCACTTTTTCCTATGAATTTGTGCCTTTATGGCCTGTGACATTTGTACAGTCCTGCAGTTACTTTTCAAATGGTCATTTTCAGACCAGGAAAAGCGTAAATCTCTAATCAAATTTACCCGAAAATTTCCCTTTAAATGCTTGGTATCAGAGTTACATATTGCCCCTTTACGATACACCAGGAAGAAAATGAAGTGTTAGTCCACCAGTATTATGCTATGCATGGGGTAGATCAGCTGTATGATTCCTTGTGGGACATTGATCCTATGACTCAGTTCCTTAAGAGGATTTGTCCTCAGATTCGTTCACCAGGTCCTTTGCTCTTACTCCAATGAAGGTGAACCACAGTCATGCAGTGACTGATTTCGACCACAGAATGCAGCTACGCGAATGACTTCAGACTCCAGTTTCAAGCAAATGAAATTAACAAAGACAGAAGAGAATTTTGCTAAAAATAATGCTGATAATAAGTAATAAGTCTTTTTCTGCTATAGTGGTGGAGCACAGGAACTGTTGTTCATGAATGTAGCTGAGGCTAATGTCACGCAGTTTGCAGAAATGAATTGTTACTGTCAGTGAGTTTGCGTTTGCGATGTATCCATGAATTCCTAAATAATATGCTGTCACGTCAATAAAAATGTTCCTCACTTCCATATACTTCTCTCATGGAGGAAAGTGCTATCATAATGTAGAGTTTGGTTTCTTGTTGGTCTGGGTCTCATTTTTATTAATCCAGGTGGGATACATTGACACTTAATTTAGAAAGGTGGAGTTCCACGCTCACCTGGCTTTTTTGAGCAAACCAGTGCAGTCTCTGGGATCATTATGGATGTGAGGAATCACAGTGACCTGACAATATTGTGGCTTGATCTAACCAATGCCTATGGTACTTTTGCCCTCAAGTTAGTAGAAATGACACTGACAACTCATCATGTCCCTGAGGGATTCCAGAAGCTGTTGCTGTGCTATTTTGACAAATTTAACGTGCATTTCACTTGTAGAAACTGCACTCTGAGTTGCATTGACTTGAGATGAGCACAGTCACTGGGTGCACCATCCCAGTTATTCTGTTTTCTGCACCAATGAACGTCCTTATCAAGTCACCAGAGAAGCTGTGTCAGGGTGCAATAATTTCAAGTGGCATCCTAAAAGTACCTCGAAGAGAATTTAGGGTTGGTCGAACCATCACAGCGAAATCAGTACCTGAGGGCAGATGGATATTAAAAGACTTGGTTGAACTTACTTCTAACAAACTCAGAAGCTTGGCACCAATGAAGGAATGAGTACAGCACCACCCTTACAAAAAGAAGAATACTTCAAGTTCATTTTATTAGCAAATTTGAGGTATATTTCCAAAGTACACTAGTAGTATTTTTGTGAGTGGATTATTTCAGCACTTCTTGGGACTAAATTGGCCCACTTTAAGTTCATTAAAGTATTTTTTAAAGTATACTTGAAGCGTAGGAATAGTAAACTTTGTGCCGCTAGGTTGCTTATTTCAAAATTTTTACTTCATGAACGTATACTTTGAAGTATACTGCAAGTAAACTTGGAGATATACTTTACAAAAAATTATAATTTATGACAGGTTCAGCCCAGCATTTTATGACAATATCATGTTCATTGTACTCTTTTTAATATGCATAGGAATTAAACTACATTCTGTTGAGCAAAGGCAGCTGGATTTGATCCCTGTGCCTTCTGGCTGCAAAACAATAGCTTTCTTATTAATGAATGAATTCTCATTATTTGTTCACCAGTAGCCTGATGTGGTGGCAGTATTACCAATGAAGTTGACCCCACCTGTTTTGACAGATTGCTGGTCTTCTCTTTTTACCAGTTGCAGTAGCCCTTGAGTGTATCACTCATGACAGGAATGTTTTCAACTGTAAAACGTATATATATGTATTTATTTTTTCAATGAAAAATTATTCTATAAAAAGTTTTTAAAAATACCAACACAAATGGATCAAAAAACTTTAATAATGGCAAGAACAATTTTGACTTGGTTCATTTTATTTTTGCCTGGGCTATAAAATAAAATTTTATTTTACAACGGCTGTTAAAATCCTTTGAAGCATCAGGTAGAGTGTAGTAAAAATGCACTTAACATATGCATTGGGGCTCAACAGCTTTCATCAGGCTAGAAAAATTATCGTGTCTAATTAAAGCACTGATTACTAAAACCCCACAAGTCAAGTCAAGTCAAGTGTGACTTATGGGGTTTTAGTAATAGGTGCTTCAATTGTCATTCTCTCACTATTGGGATAGGCATTGTTTAACTTTAATTGGAGTTATCTTCTGCTACCGTTTTGTCGGTTTGAAGAAAATCTTTTAACAATGTTTTGCCTGTGAGCACTTTTGCCTCTCAGTGTAGCAGAGTTAATTTGAGTTTGAAGGAGCGGCTCAACCTGAGTCATGATCGGCGTGCAGTTTCATTCTTTACTTAATGGCTACAGGAGATATGGGCAGAAATGAACAGAAAAGCAGGGATCAGTGAGAAATGGGAGGGGGGATTTCTGAATTAGCTGGGTGGGACCAGGCATACTCTCATTGATGGAGGGAGATGCTGTTTGTTTTCAGTATTCAGAGCCTTTACCGTCATTTCCTTTCCTTTTCCCCCAGATACACACCTGTGATTGTAAAAAGAATCATCTTTTTATGAGCTTGAAATTGAGAATCTAGTAATGCTACAGTGTGTTCTAGGAATACAGTAGGTGCCAAAAAGTAACCTGAGATGATTGATGAAATCTCTGCATTCCTGGCTACTGTTCTCTCTATACTGCTTTGAAAGGGTGGAATATTTACTACAGCGGTGCATAGAATCCAGATTTACAGTTTCATGCGCTGTATTATCTGCTTTTCTTGCGAGGGGTGAGGTTGAGAGAACTGGGCAGCCTCTCCCACAAGTTGATTTGTTGCCGGTCTAAACTGAAGCTTAACATATTGGAAAAGACCTTTGGTCGGAATCGTGGGCTGGCAATTTATAGCCGCGAGTTGCAAGCTCTGGAGCCATCTGTCTTATGGATGGGCAGAGAGCAGAGATTTGTTTGTTTCTTTACTGGTGGATGGTTAATGGGGAAGGGGGTGAATCCCCCCGTTTAGCATCTGAAACGACATTCTTAAAGCCGGCTCTCCTTTCAGACACCTCTTCCCCGTCATTATCTTCACCTCCTGGTCATACGGTCGGTCAGTGTTTCTCAAACTCACCCAAGCATGTGCCGGTTCCTGAGCAATTGCAATTTCAGAAATTTAAGACGCTTTCATTTAATCTTAATTAGTTGTTTTTGATGTTTAGAGGGATTATTTACTACCTAAATCCACATTATGAGAGAGAGAGATTTGCTATGCTCCAAAGAATATAATCCCCAACACTGAAAAAATTGAGACTTTGGATCAAAGTAAAAAAAAATTGCGTCAACTTGTTACAGCAAATTTTTTTGGTTTTCTCAATTGAAAAAAATTACCTTAGTAAAATTTTTTCAATTGAGAAAAACTAAAAAAAATTAGCTGTAACAAGTTGACGCAATTTTTTTTTTACTTTGATCCAAAGTCTCAATTTTTTCAGTGATGATTATAGTGCAGTTTTGTCAATGTATGACCAACAATTACCTGAAAACAGGAAATAAATCATGCAATTGACTCCTAATTTGGTTCCTAAGTATGTGATTATTTCATTTGCAATGTTTATTCCTTAAACTAAATGCAAATTTGCCATTTGGGAAACATTTTGTTTTGATGGTCCTTTTATTGATGCTCAACAGACAAGAAATTGCATGTTAACAACATAAAGGTTGACTTTTAACTCAGGTTGATTTGTACACCGTTCAAATATTATAAACAAAAATGTTATCATTCTATGTGCTGACTATCTTAGACATGACCTTAATATTTGTATGTTGACAATCTACAGTGAAATGGAAAGAGACGCGGCAGAACCTTTCATTAAAGTATCAGTCGAGATGTTATTGATATCAGCAGAGCCTCTAGAAGCATCACCCTGTGTATTTCCCTGATCATCTATTGACAATTTTTTGATGGTGCGTGTCGCATCAAGTACTGACCTCACTGGCAAATATCGATAATTTGCTTAATATGGATGAATGTTGATTCAGGCACCTCGTTTACCTGATCATCCATTTATGCTTTGTCACTGGTCAGTTGAGTACCTCCCTGAATTTATACTTGATCATCTGCTGGAACTTCATTCATTGTGAGTTGAGCATCTACATGCATCATCGCTATATTAACCTGATCATCTGTTGGTGAACTGTTGATAGTTTGTTGAGCATCTGGAAGTATTTCCCCATGTATTAACCAGATCATCTGCCGATACTTCAATGAAAGTTCCTTGAGCATGTATTAATATTTCACTCCAGACTATCAACATAAATATTCAGGTAATATCGAAGATAATTAGTAGATACTACAATGATGTTTTGTTTATAGTATTTTAACTGTCCAAAAATCAACCTTTGTTGAAAGTCTACCTTTATGTTGTTGACATGCTATTTCTTGTCAGTTTAGCATCTACAAGGGACCATCAAAATAAAACTGTGTAATTTTATTCGGATTTGCATGGTTAAGTTTGGCAACCAGCTGTCCTCACTTTCACCAATTCGGAGCTTATTGATTCACATCTCTCTTTAATTTCATCGATTATCTACGTCTCATGATGACATATTTTGCTAATTAAATCCAGGTATTGTTTGCAATGAGCACTGCATCATCACAGAATGTTTATTCCTCGCACCATGCACAGCTGTTTCTGACAGAATGCGATTCCCGAGTTAGAGTAATTCCACAATAAAAGGTAGGAAAAATTAGCAGCTTGTTGAAATTGTTGAAACTCAACATCCACAGGGATCCGCCAGGTCTCAGTTTAAGAAGCACTGCACATGTTTTCTCGGGTGGCTGTTTTAAAGGGCGCTCAGGGGCACAGGACAGTAATCCTCGCGGCTGGCGCTAACCCCACAGTAGTTAATCACCTCTCTGACACCCTCCGTGGGGGCGGTAGGTGGGAGATTCCCTCGGTGCGAAAACACGGGCGCAAAAATGGAAGATGGATGTTAGCGAGCCGCAGGATGTGACGGGCGTCCGATTGATGATGCCGAGGAATAGGGTGGGGGAAGAGAGTGGGCCGCACATTGTTTCTCTGCCTTCTTTTCTGCTTCCAAATAGGTAACTTGAACAGGTGGTTCATCCCGCTACCGCATCCGCTCTGTTGTCTCTCCTTCTGGTGCAGTTCAACCCAGAGCCTTTGAGTCATTCAAACAACAAAAGTCATGAGAAAAACCTTTGAATTGCAACATGCGAATGCGTATTGATTTTAAGAGGATGTGGGAGCTGAGAAATACTTACCGAGGGAGCAGAGCATGGCGATCTGACTCACACCTGCACTCTGGAGTGCTTTACGAAAGATCTTGGGCTTCTGTCTCTATAAAATATCAATAAGCGCACTTTCCTCTCTCTCGATTACCCTCTGCCTTTTGAGAGTTATTTGTTTTTTCAGCTGCCTTCGATATCTCACGGCGATGAAACTGGACCCCTGATTTCGCCTTTTCTGTCTGCGCTGTACAATGACTTCTGTTTGTAAAGATGTGAGCACTGAAAAATCACAGCGTGGATTCACGTGTGTATTCTGGATGGGAACCTCTCTGTATCCAAGTTCAGGGGGACGGCAGAAGTGTAACCAGCTGAGTCTGTTTATCCCGTAGGCCCTGCCAAGAAAAAGATGTCCTCTCTCTTCTTCGCTTTCTCTTTCCTCTTCTCCACATCTTTTTCTGTGGCTAAGCTCAGGTAGGAGAGTTCCCCCTTTTTTGAGTTGGGTTCTGCCCATGGTTTCTCCTAGTAGGAAATTTCTCCTTGCCTCTGTCACTATT
Source organism: Gymnothorax reevesii (assembly GCA_029721435.1). Classification (NCBI taxonomy): domain Eukaryota; kingdom Metazoa; phylum Chordata; class Actinopteri; order Anguilliformes; family Muraenidae; genus Gymnothorax; species Gymnothorax reevesii. The sequence continues at coordinate 67,856,352 of CM056582.1, forward strand.
GGCTCGCTTCTTTGGGTTTCAGGCCCAGCTTCAGGCCATGTCCTATGCAAACTTGTGAAAAGTGCTATACAAATAAAATTGAATTTAGTTGAATAGATGTGACATTCCATTCTGTGGTACACAGTCCAGGTACTAATAATGTAATTCCTCCACAATATTTTGTTCCCCTCTCCTTTCTGATTGCAGGACTTTTCTTGTCTGATTAATTCAGGGCGAGTTTGATGATCCGGTCTGATGGGCTTCATCTCATTACATCGAACGTCAGCTGGTCATCGTGGAGGGCACAATAATCACATTCTTGCGCCTCCAACTTGAAAAAATAAAATTCCAAATAGGCCACCCAGGTCAAATTTAACACAAAACACCCCGTTTTTATCGTCAAAGCATGTAGTGTACGTCACAGTCCATTTAGGACACTGAACACAAGCCCTGTTCCTCGAGATCTACCATCTTGACGTTACGTTAAGTTTCACTCCAACCCGAACAAAGCTGATCACATTCAACAGCCTGAGATCTCGTTGAGCTGCTAATTGGTTGAATCAAATGTGCCAGTTTTAGGGTTGGAGTGAAAACCTTACAGGGTGGTCAGTCTCTAGGAACAGGACTGGTGATCACTGATTAGTGATATGGTCTGTCACGTCTGGTAGTTCCATGGCAGGCATTTGAGACACAATTTAATGTGCAAGGTTCAGAAAGAGTGGATTTTCTGGACTTGGGAAGTAGTAGGTGTAATGTAAAGGTAAGGCATAATATGAAAAGAACCTGCAGCCATATTCACGGAAAGTCTTGGGAAAGAAGTACTGATCTAGGATCAGCTTTCTGTACTTTATATCTTTACCCTTGGAGCGCTAAATGCAGCTATTCTTGCTCAACGATATAAGATATCAAAATCAAGCTATGGGAGCTCTTTTAAACAAGTTTCAACATGATTGGTTTTCAACAGCACAAGATCATTTATTGATAATGTTTTGAAAATTTATTCCAGCGCTCTAAGGGTTAACCTTGTTGCGGTGTGACCGAAAAGGTAGAATGGGCCCAGAAACTCATCCTCTATTGCTTTTTGAATTCAACTGCATATTCCCTCTGATGTACTGGTAATAAAACAGGAGATTTTTCAAGGTATTGAGCAATGAGACTTATCTTTCTCGAAAATGTCTGCTAGTGTGAATATTATAGTAGTCTGAATTGTATAATACCTGGTATGCATTTATTCTCATTTCTAATTTTTAAGGGAATCACTTAGGTTTTTAAATCTGTACGGAACCATGTGTACGGAACCATGAACCATTCAGAAACATGCCCATAACTAATATGATTTAAACATACATTTAAATTGTGAATTTGAATGAGTCATGATTTTTTTTTTTAACTGGGGACTTGAGAAATTAAAAAGAAACTTCCAGACGTGTCCTTTAAATGTCCAAATAAAAGCAATGTTGGCTGGACAAACCTTCTGACTTAATCAAGTGAAATACACGATTCTGAGCTTGTCATCTGCAGATAAATAATATGTAGTTTACCATTATGCCCAATGATTTGTGATAGTATGTTATGCCCTTATGACACACCTAAGAGGTTTAGTACTGCTACACAACACACAGCATACAACAAAGAATGTATAGCTCATCTGACGGCTGTATTATTATGATCTACTTATAGCAAAAACAATCTTCAGCTTCAGTGTTGACTGCATACCAACAAAAAAAAAACCCTCCAACTGGCTACGGTGCTTGCTTTCACAAGTTTTCTTGCATGTGTCCTCAGACAAGTTTATAATCTGTCGCTATTGCCCCAATTTGACCATTGGCTTGTTAATTTGCCATTATGGTGATTATTTGTGTCCTGGGGTGTGTAACGGACAGGATGGTGCTTTCTGCTATTTCATCAGCGAAGTCACTGAAGGACGCCAGAATGACAACTGTGTAATGAGCAAAGAGAGGATTTGTATTCAAATCCTTAGCCATGTTATAATCCTGCTCTCACTATTCTCAAGAGGATTGATTTGACCTTGCACATTGTGATGCCAGGTTACTGTCGGACTCAGCCTCTGAACAGGGATGAATGAAAACAATTATAAGATCTCTACAAAGTCTTGCTTTTCAGTGCCCCCATATGCCTCAGCTTGATAACCTCATTCAGCCAAGGGTACGATATGGTGCTGCTCATTAGAAATGCACTGTGAAGCATTTTCTGTAATGCCTCAGTTGTTGAGGCAATGCAAACACAGAAATGTGGCAGATGTGAAAGGATCTCAGGCAATTTCAGCGTTTAACTGTTCTTACATTTTTTATGTGGTTTCGAGCACAGTTGAAGTGGAAAGTGTTGAAGAGAAATTCCCTTGAGTGCAAATCATGGTTATACAGTGAGAGCAAAAACAAACCGGTCTCTTCTGAATTAGACACTGATACCACTGTGCGGCAATATTCAGACGTGGCTGTGCGTGTGGATTTGTTTGTGTGTGTATTGTGTGCGCCACTGCATCATCATTTGGAATCTAAATTTCTCTCTTGCCATTATAGGATGTCTTCGTCCTGATTCCTACAATCCTCTATTGCCTTGATGATTCTGGTTTAGGTTTGTAGGGTAAATAAGGGCTAACAGAATGAAACTGGTTCCCTTCCCTCCCAAGAAAATATGTGACATTTTGAATCCTTCCGCTGCCTGGTGTTTTTTTGTGTTGTGTTTTTTGACTGAGTGTCTTTATCTCTTCGACTCAGCTGTGGAGGAACATAGTGCTCCACTGCCCTTTTTCTCTCGCAGAGCTGGGCGGTAATGATGAGCGACGGGGTGATTTCTGGGCTGCACGTGCCTGGCGACACTGTGGCAGGGGCTTGTGATGAAAGGTGATAAGGCCTTGGCAAAGTTTGGCCCACAGCTGGCATCCCAGCGAGTCTCTGGTGAGAAGCGGGTGATGGTGCTGGTAGCAGTGCTGGGCAACTAAACAACAGTGACATAACAGCGGTAGATAAAATGTGGGCAGTCTGAAAAATGGCTTCATCTTCGAAGTATATTTCCTGCCATTTCCAAAATATCCATGCCAATGATTCATGTTGACTTGAATGCTAATTAGAAGCATGTAAATGCATTTGCTTACAGGAAGTCTAACCTGCAGCACTTTGCTAAGTTAGACTTGACTAAAATAGTTCCAAGGGGGCCACATAGTTGAGGCCGTCAGTGTTGGTGCTCTGGTAATAAAAACAGCTAAATAATTTATTGTAAGGAGGCTGGAGGAACAGCATCAAACATTAGGGCAACATGCAAACCTCCAAAAACGGAAACTAGCAAAAACATACTGTATACGGCCAAAGGTCAAAGCTTTCCTGACATGCACAGACAGGATAGGTGCTAATAACCTAATTATTTACAGGTTTCTAAAAATTACCACAGATTTGAATTCCTCAACGTCTGAACCAGCCTCAGCAAATGCAGTACATTGTGAGCCTGCTAAAAAGCTAAGGTATTTTTAGCAGAATTTCTAATGGTTTGATCACCACTGTTAGTCACATAGCTCCTTATATTGTTCCATCCAATTGAAAAGTCTTATCATTTGTCAGCAGACGTCATTTCTTGGATTGACAAACATGCACGCAAATAGCATCCACCAAGTCAAAACTCCGAAAATTTGAAAAAAATAAATCAGAAGTAGCATGATGCAATGTTTTTGTTTCATGAAACCTGGCTGCTCTTATAGATTCTAACCAGTTTCGTATTCCAAAAGGAGGACGTATGAAACAATGTACCTTCGGAGATATTTAGCTTTAAATCATAGCAGTGTGAACCCACACCCCTCTAAAAGATTGGTGATTCTGGTCAGGCAGGCTTCAAATACGCTTGATAAAGTACTACAACCCCAATTCCGAAATAGCTTGGACAAAGTGAAAATTGTGAATAAAATCAACACGTAATGATTTTCAAATCACACCAGCCAGTATTTTATTCACAACAGAACAGAGATAACATAGCAGTTGTTGAAACTGAGAAATATTACAATTTTATACACAAAATGAGCTCATTTCAAATTTGATGGCTGCTACAGGTCTCAACAAAGTTGGGGCAGGGGCCTGTTTACCATGGTCTAGCATCCCCTCTTCTTTTTAACACAGAGTGGAGGTGTCTGGGCATTAAGGAGACAAGTTTCTTGAGTTTAGCCATTGGAATTGATCCCACTCTTGTTGAATACAGGCTTCCAGCTGCTAGAGAGTTTTGGGTCTCCTTTAATGGATTTTTTGTTTAATTATGTGCCAAACGTTCCCAATCGGTGAAAGATCAGGACTGATCTGAACTGAACGCTGATAGCAGGAGGGATGGTCTTTCTCCTCTTTTGCCCGGAGGATACGACGCCCATGATTTCCAACAAGAATATCAAATTTGGACTGACCACAGGACACTCTGCCACTTTGTTACAGTCTATTTTAAATGAGCCTTGGCCCACAGAACACGGCGGCGCTTCTAGATCATGCTCAACAATAGCTTCCTTTTTGCATGATAGAGTTTTAGGTGGCATCTGTGGATGGCACAGCAGACAATCTTTACAGACAGTGGTTTCTTGAAGTATTGCTGGGCCCATTTAGTAATGTCAATTACAGAATCGTGCCGGTGAGTGATGCAGTGGTGTTGGAGGGCCCGAAGATTATGGGCATCAAGTAAAGGTCTTCGCTCTTGTCCCTTACGCACAGAGATTTATCGTTTCTCTGAAACTTTTGATGATGTTAAGCTCTGTCAATGATGAGACCTTCAAAGCCTTTGCTATTTGACATTGAGGAACATTGTTTTTAAAGTGTTACATAATTTTTTAACGCATATTTTCACAGGTTGGAGAGCCATCTGGCCATCTTTACTTCTGAGAGACTCAACCCTTTTAGAAATCCCTTTTATAGCCAATCATGTTACACACCTGATGCCAGTTAACTTAATTACTTGCTAAATGTTCATTCACCTGATTTTCTTATATATTAATTGCTTTTTCAGCCCTTTTTTGCCTGTGTCCCAACTTATTTAAGACCTGTTGCAGCCAGAAAATTTTAAACAAGCTCATTTCTTGGATAAAAATGCAAAATGTCTCAGTTTGAACATTTGAAATGTTATCTATGTTCCATTGCAAATAACATATTGGCTCATGTGATCTGAAAGTCATTGCATTTTGATTTGATTCACAATTTACACTTCGTCTCAACTATTTCGGAATTGGGGTTGTAGTTACGAGAGCAGTAAAGAAAAAAGTGGCCATGAACTGAAACTGAATTCAAGCGATGGTTGCTTCATCCCAACTTAATTAGAAAATGTATTTTATTTCTTGATAATTTGCCAGACTGAGCATTTCACTCAAACAGAATAAATATCTTCTCAAAAGTAGATCAACGGAACACTAATTCCAAAACTTCTAATTAACATCAGATCATATATTATTATATGGCCTTCAGTTACTTAATATTAAATTGCTGGCTCTGATACTGCAGTTAAAATAACTAGTCATTTTTAGGTTAAAATCGTATAAACTTGATTAATTAGCCACCACTTTTCTAGATATTGAATGCATTTTAAAAATTGTGGCAACTACTCTTTTTTTCACAAAACCTTTAGCTAAATTTTATTGCTTATTGATAACAAATGCATGATTACTTAGAGCAGGATTTAGTTTACTTTGCCTGATTAGCTGTCAAACGTGGATTTGCTCAGTTGCTAAGACTAATCACCATGATGACTGGCCATTTTATTTTTAGACAGAATATTTTTAGTTTTGAGCCGTCTTCCTATTGGCAGTAATGATAACATAAAATATTGATATCAAAGTTCATAAACTCATGTTGCTCATGATCAAATATTGTATGTTAATGTTGCCCATTGGCAATTTTTGTCATAATATTTTCCTGACCATTACTGACAGCATAATGTTCTCGATAATTCAGTAGATGAGCAGTTTCATTATCAGTCAGGCAAACATAAACAGGAACTGGTTGCAAGTAATCATGAGATAAAAGGTGAGGTTACTGCGGACCTTTCATTCCTCTGACAGCCCATCACTGCTGCTGCTGACAGAAGGAAGGATTAGACTGGATTCGTGAGGATTACACCAAATTCTGACTTTGTTAGTTGAGTGACACAACAGTTATTGAGATTTGTCTGATCAGACCTCATTTTCCCCATCTTCAGCCATCCATTTCTGGTGATGTGCTGCTCACTGCAGCATATTCCTGCTGCTCATTGCCTACAGAAATGGAACATGGTGTGTGATGTATGTGACAAAAAAAAAAACATGTGCAAGGTTAAAGAAGTATACACTTGATTACTCTGGCATGGTGAGTATTGTGATGTGTTGGTTGGTGGAGCTTTAATTGATGCATGCTGTTTGGCTGCCCCCTTGAGTCCGCATTGGCTGGCTTGCAGGGAGAAACTGAGCAGACCTGTGAATGCAAAGTGAGCTGCGAAGCCGTGTTAAGCCTTATTTTTAATAAAGCTATGTTCCAGTTGATCTTGTGTCATTTTTCTGACCGAGCTGACCTACCACATTCTGATAACGACAGAACAGTGTACTTCAACTACTGTTTCCCATCTATGTGAAGTTTCAAAGTGATGAGGTTTCGTACACTGTGCTTTGAGCGCACATATAGTCCGTTGCAATGTTTAATCAAACAAGAAATTAAATCATTTCGCCGTATCAGCATGCAAAAAATATTGAGTTGCAGCTGCACGATTTGCTGTTAAGCGATGCAAGCTTTTGTTTGTATTAATGCGAAGGTGTAGCTAATAAAGTGGTTGTTGTGTGCATCAGCGATCCTCTTCCCCCAGGCACTCACGCAATCTCTCGATGTCTCACCCATTTCTTTTGTACCCTTCACACTTCATCTCCAGGCTTTCTCTTCGGTTTTCTGAACCTTTCTCAATCACCCTGTCACTTCCTCCACCTCTTATTCGCTGACCCCTTTTTCTCCATTATCGTGCTGCCTCTCCTGTCACTCCTTTTACCTCTTTCCTTCTTTCTGAATATAGAAACACAAAAATAGCCTGTGTTTGTTCAGCTGATCAGCAGGCTATTGGTTCCCTTGCCATTCTCTCTCACACCTTGCAATTGGCCACCTGGTTCAGTGCCTCTGGCAGAAGAGGAATTTTAGTGTTTCTCTGTACCTCTTATTGTGTAAGTGAAATATGAAATTACCAACATTTCCTCACAGACTGTCTTATAAAGGTTTGGAGATTGTCTAAATTGGTTTATGTCTCAATTAATGAAGTTTAATTAGCAGTTTAACTAAATGTCTTTGCTTTACAATGATTGATTAAGTTAAATTAATTCATGTGGTGAGTATTGTCTCATTACATTAAACTAATCTCCACTGCATGAATACGTGGGTCTAAATGGTTTAAGAGAGACCCGAACAAAGTAACCTAATAGGCTGCAAAAATCACTTCCCCTTACATGAATCATTCTGCCTGAATTAGCAGACACACTTAAGATGTAGTGGGTAGTAGTTTTGACAAGCTGTCAACTGCAGATCTGAGGCGGGTTTCCCAAAAACCTCTCAGCACTCAGAGGCTCTTTTTATATGGCTCTTCAGAACATTTTTAGAATAAAGTCGCTTTCCTGAAGACCTTCAAAACTAGGGTCTCTTAAAGGACCAATTTTATGAAAACTGTTTTTTTCTTTGTTCTATGTACTTGCACAGTGATCTCCACTGTATCAAAAAGCCCGGAGAAAACTGATTTTAAAGACCCCTCAAGTTTAGCTGTCACAACCCCCGTCTCAACTTCTGCATTTAAAAAAACAAACGGACCTCCTGTGCCTACCAGCTGTGTCTTTCTGCCCAAAATGTCTACTGTGGCACAATAGTCCATGGGCCAGACCAGATATCGGTACCACCTTGGGTGACAAAATCTAAGCGGTACTAAAATGTTTATAGGGTTCATATATGTGTAATAAGATGTGATAGCCTTTCCACACTGGTAGCTTTTTCAGTTATTTTTTACATGTGCCAATGCGGTTATTTTTCACTCAGTAGCATCACCGCGTTATGTGCTAAACCCTAGAAATATGGCAAGGTCATGTCCAGTCTCAGCCAATAATTACCCAAAACCATGTGGGACATGCTCTTTTGAGCCATCAAAGCAAAACAAATGCATTTCACATGTTACTCCTGTTGTCCGTGCTATGTATGATATGGTCGAACTTGGTCGTACATGGGAGTTATCTACGGAACTTTTCCAGAAGCTACAGGAGATCACCTGCCACATGTACATGACTTCTGCCAATACCACGGAAATGAACAAGCTCCGATACCAGTTGTTTTGTGCCAGACGTGAAGTCAACTCCCTCCTTGCGAGGACTGCCTGTTCATGCATGCGCGCCATGCAAATGACCAAGCTGCCATCTGGAGGAGATGTCTGCAAAACGAGCCCTTTGTTCCAAATCCCAAAGACAGTGGTTGGACAACAGATGAGGATGGCAAGCTGACCATCCAATGGATGTGTGGCTCGCCTGCACCAGATGCTGTGCTGCAGCTCCTCTCCTGTAAGTGTGCGTTCATGCAAACTACCACAGTGCACCTGTCGCAGCAATGGCTTGAAGTGCACAGACATGTGCAGACTACAAACCTGCAACAACCAAGCTAGAGAAGAAGAGCCTTAAGTTACGCTAACTGACTCTGACGACGATGATGACGACCACATTGGTTCCGTATGATCATTGCAGAATCCCGTGCATCACTATTTGAAGTTAGTTTTGCTAATAATATATTATCCAAAACATAAGTAAGAGATGTAGCCGTTGATTTCATTTAGAAACGCAATTGTCCATACCGGGATCTAAGACAACACTACTTTGTCAGTACACAGAAGTAAAGCCAGAAGTGTGTACCAGTGTTTTGTTTCGTTACACCAGTGTATTGTTTTGTTACAACGCGAAATTCTGTTGATACAGCCAACTCCATCTATGAAATACGTCTTCATGTACAAATATGATTGTTTTTGTTAGTAAGAAATTATTCCTACAAGTGTTTGTGACTGTTTGATTGTTCATTAAAAGCTGGTATTCTCAATGTAAACTACATACTGGCAAAATGTGTGTTTGCGTTTTTTTGGCGGAGTATGTCCATTTAAGACGAGATAACCACCACTAAGCTACCAATCTGCGAGGTCTATCATAACAAAACGTAAACTAGAGATATGTGGCAAGTAAAAAATAGCAGTGAGAATTGGTCACCTCGGGTGGTACCGATATGTGAAATTTGGGGTCTGGGCTCATGCACTATAAAAAGACCTTTTATGGTGCTTACAGGTGGAATGTTTCATGACACACACTGCGTTGCTGCCCATTAGGTACGGAGCTTCGTAGCCACGGACCAGTCAGAGTGCCAGTTTTAACCCCATCCACTGGTAAGAGTGACTTCGATAGGCAGTTAAGCATTGGAACTAGGTCATACAGTAATGGAAGAAGGTTGCCAGGTCTCCTTTTATGTATATATATATATATATACACACACACACACACACACATGCGCGCGCGCGCGTGCACACACACACACACACACACAATATATGCAACAATATTACCACCTAGTATTGTGTAATGTGTGGGCCTTCCTTGCTGCCAAAACAGCGCCATCAAACTGATGTTCTCTTGATTTCCCGGAGTTCCCCAGCGGAACATTACCCAGAGCATCACACAGCTTGTCTTCTTCCCACAGTGAATCCTGGTGCCATCCTGTCACCAGGTAAATGGTGCACACATACTCCGTGGATTCACAAAATGTAAAAGAAACCAGACTCACTGGATCAGGCATCCATCTTCAATTGCTCTTACGGTCCAGTTTTAATGCTCACTTGCCCTTTCTAGGCACTTTTAGCAGTGGGCTGTGGTTCGAATGGGCACTCTGACTGATCTGCAGCTACAAAGTCCTAATTGCGTCACAATTAAACATTGCACTGGTTATTTATTTATTCTTTTTTGTCAGGAGAATTACATTGTCATATTTATCGCATTCATGACCATTGCCATTGTAGCACCTGCATAGTCCTCCACAGGGACATTTAGTGGACTATGCAGGTGCTTAAGTTATTCTCATAAAAAGTAATGTGATTAGTTTGGAGATTTAATTTTCCTGACATAAATAACCATGATAATTTTCAACAAAAACAATCTATGAAGTGTACAGAAATTAATTTGAGAAGTTCAGCCCTGTATGTCTTGTCCCACATAGGGCAATTGTATAAAGTCCAGTTAAATATTAAAACTGTGGAGTTTTGAGGCATAATGAGGGATGTCTGATGGTCATTTTGGATTCCTTGTCCCTTAACAACAAATACTGACTAAGCTGGTTCAAATCGGAGTCATAATTTTAAAGTTATCGAGAGATAAAAACGTCTGCTGTCAAAATAGCCGACTTGGCCCAAATATGTAAATTTAATACTATTTGTCAAACCACACTTCCTTCATCAGTGAACACCATCTGATAGAAAACAGTGGATGTCAAAACCTTGTTTCTTCAGTTGACTTGACAAGGAATATCTCGATGGCGGTTCACAATCCATTGGTGTATTCCGCCACCTACTGGGTATATTGTATAGAAAATTCAATTTCTTTTTTTTCTATTCTACATATCTGGCCTAACTGCCTGGCATAGAGCAAATCCTTGTCATGGTGTGACATCTAGATCTTCTCCAGATCTGTCTACTGCATCCAAATATCTTCTGCCAGTGTCCTGCGCCATCTCGATTCTTCCCGACTTCTCCTGTATTTCGCAAGTGAACTTTATGACCACGGCATTTAAAGCCAAGAATTTTTATCCATGCATTTATTCCTATGATTTCAAGTCCTTTCCTGCTCCGCATCTTTTAGCACTGCCACCATCTCAGTCTCCATTCACTTAACAGCTTTGACATACAAAATTCCTTTTTCTGCTCCCACCCGATTTGCTTTCCCTTCCCAGATTATTTTTGGACATGATGCTGGGCAAGTATCTTGATTCCCTTTGTTGTGCCGACTCTTTGCTAGCTCTTTCAGACTTTTACAGTACTCCATACGGCAATAGTCTTTTCCACTCCTCCCCCATCTTCAAACTTCCCTACTGACAGCAGCTACGTGTTCATAGTCTTGACAAAAATGTTTGTGAGGAGCCCCTTCATACGGCCTCACTCTGTTGCACACATCATCAGGGTTCACTCTTTCTGGCAATTTCTCCTCAAAAAGTAAACACACAGAATTACTGTTCTCCGTCTCCCCATTCCAGCATCTAGTCCCTCTTGCCTCATACACACATACTCCGAAACCACTCAGCCTCTACTGACAGTGGCATGTCACCACTCCCTTTGAATTTACTTTTTACCTGCATGTGAAACAAGTCACACCACTACTATGTTCACATATATGAAGGCTAAGGGCGCCATCTTTCTGGCGCATTGATACACGATCTATGACAACCATGCTGCTGCTTTTTAGCTCCCCGGGGATGAGTAACGTCCGGAGAGCTATTGTCGTACCCCCGGCGTCCGCGTCCGTCCGCGTGCAGAAAAACTTTAACCTTGCCCCGGCGAGCTTTGTTGTCTTTCTGACAACTCTTGTTATCCTGCCCGATCGCACAAGTCTAAGTTTTTCCCCCACAAACTTTCCGGCTGCTTGCAGGAACTTGAAAAATCCTCTCTGTTTTAGTCACGGCTATCATCCCAATGAGATATGTCTTTTTTCCTCTCGATTTTTAACTGGATTTGCTCGAGCAACTTAAGCTATTCCTCTCCCTTTTCTTTTTATTTCCAATCCCTCGTGTCCTCATTTTCATTTTCGGTTTCCCTCTCCAACTCTCGCTACAACTCTATTTCCCGCCGAGCTCAGTCGTCACGCACACCAATCGCATTCCACGAATGTAAGATGGCACCATTGTGTTATGCAGGCCTGGCAGCTGACTGTGGAAACTGGGCTGGTTTACGTGCAGGGAAGGTGATGAGGAAAGTGGGAACAGGTGTAGGTGGGTGAGGGAGGGCTGGTGATTTAGGGTGGTGAACAGGCTGAGTAGGCGGCTGCAGGGAGTCAGTGGTGACTGAGAGAGGAGGGAAAGCCTTGGGATATACGTATCGAGGCGGGATGGAAAACTGCTTCCTGAGGAACCTGAGGAAGTGTGAATGTGGGTGAAGGCAGAGACAGGCAGAAAATACAAGACTGTAGCAGGAATTATGACATGAGGTCTGCGTGCGGACCTTGACGTGCACCGTAGTTATGAGATAGTCAGCGTCATTTGTGAATGGTTTTAGTGTTTTGGCTTATCAGCGTAAGTCGCGTGTATTAATAACATTACATAACATGAATGGCGAGAACAGGTTGTTCAGCCCAACTATGCTCGCTAGTTTCTTCATACTATTTTGAATACATCCCTTCAGATACTCAATGACTCCATGCTATCTAGCTTTAAGTCAAGTTTGCTCTTGAAAACCCTCAAAGTCTCTGCCTCTATAATATAGTCAGGCAAGCTATTCCATGTCGAAATTACTCTTTGGATGAAGAAATATTTCCGAATATCAGTGCTAAATTTACCCTTGGTCAACTTCCTTTTTGTGACCCCAAGTTCTATAAACAACACTTGGTTGAAGGAATCCTACATAATTCACTTTGTTAATCCCTTTAACATATTTAAAGACCTCAATCAAATCACCCTTCAGTCTCCTTTTCCTAAGACTAAAGAGATTAAGGATCTTCAGCCTCTTCTCACGGCTTTCATCACTCAATGTCAATGTCGCCCTGTGCATGAATCAATCTGGGCTTATCTTTGAACTTGGTTAGACAGAGTTCACGATTCACCTAAAGTTCATTTGGATAGGATAGTAGTCTTAAAATGGGTTGTAATCCCCAAAGGGGGGGGGGGGGGGGGCTGCTGCTTGTCATTTCCGCACTAAGCATCTCAGTGAAATGAACTCACATGTCTCTATATATCATGTGTACTCCTGGTACTGCTCACCCACACATGCTATTCCTCCCCTCGTCTTCTTTGCAATAAATCTCTCACACTTCCTCTCACACCCTTACCTTCTCTTTGTTTATCTCTGTAATGCCTGTGCTTCTCTCGCTCCTTTTCACATCACCAATTTGCATTTTAGTGCTCTTTTTTTTTTTCAAATATGAGTTTTCTGGAGTGTGGCCTCTCTGGCTTAATGGGCAATTAAACCATGAGGCCAAATGCTGTGGGTGTCTGATGTTTGAAACACTATGGACGACATCTCCTACACAATGGAATTGCCTTAATAAGGCCAATGTGTGGATCGGCCGGTAGTAATTTTAGTCGTTTGCAGCATTTTGCCTACAAAGGCAGGCGTGGGTTGTTTTGAGGCTCAAGCTGTGGGAAAACACAGGTCTCCTCATCAGCCTGGAAAATCAGCAATTACAGGAAGGATTTTATTGTTAATATAATTCAAAACAGGATTCTGATCGATTTAAATAACCTTTTGGCAATGAAAGTGATGATAATGCCTATTATTTTTATTCCCTAGTGCTGCTGTCGTTGGGAAGTTGTGCCCTATTTATAATGAGATTTCTGGCTGCTGTTGATAATGATAACATTAGGATTCAGGTACTATGACTGTGACATTGCCAAAAATAAGCATTTTATTGTTCCAAAACCTTTGTGATGCATTTAGAATTCCTGCATAAACAAGTCTTTGCATCTGTGATTGTTATTCATCAGCAAAAGCTGTGTTTTATGTGGGAATGGATGATGTGCAGTGTCATACATGGGGTAAAATTGTATCCTCAAATGGCGCATAATACCTGATGGTCCTTAACTTACGGTCAAATCGACTGTGTAAAGCTGGACATAATAAACCAACCAAAATTCATCTTTCTTCTCCTCAGCAGAAGCTTCCATTTTTTTTAGTTTCAAAAGCCCCTAAACTCTGAGCAAATGCTGAACTCTGAAAGGCATATTTTGACAATCTAATTGCATGGTCTGAAGCGCATGGCGCAAGTGCATTTATTGCATGTCCAAATCCATTTTCCTTAGTTTAACGGTGGGTTATCTGGGGGAAAAGTAAGGCGCTTGGTTCAAAGGGGTTGTACTACTAGCTTAAAAACGGGCGTGTTTTGGGCATAACATGAGATAAACCAGTCAGAGTGTCATCTATAAAAGCCATATGCCCTTGCACCTTAGCGACTTTTTATTAGAAGAGCAGATATTCCAAATAGTAGGACGACCATTTCTCCACAGAGACAAGTCTACAGGAGTGCAAAGTGTAGGTGCGCGAGGAATCCACTGCTGAAACCTGATCTCTATAACGTCGAAAACCGTCAAGTGGAATTGCATTGTTTAAATATTGTTCAAAATGTTTTAATCATATTCTGGTGTAAAAGTTTTCATACACTGTGAATCCAGGGATTGCATTTGCTCTTGTGCATAAAACAAAGAAGCAATTTAAAAAAAAATAGTTTTAATTAAGGGTTGCTGGTGAAAACATAATCAGCTGCAGGCGGGGCGACAATTGAGCAAAATTAAAATGAGCAAGAAAAATAACTGCTTGGGAGAAAGAAAAAAATGATTATGTTATTTTGATTAAGCTTCTTTTTTTAAAGACTTTTTGAGAATTTTTTTCTTTTATTTTTGATAGTTATACAGTGGAGAGAAGAATGGGGAAGACAAGTAGCAAATGACCCAAGCCGGAACCGAACCGCGGTCTCCGCAGGAAGGACACAGCCTTTTATGGCGCATGCGCTTAGACCAATGAACCACCAGGGCGCGCCTGATTAAGCTACTTTTGATTAATCCCCTTGAATAATGTCAGAAGGAAAGTGAAACTGAAAGCAGAAGTGAAATGAACTTGCTTCTGCTTTATAGACAGTGAGGGAGGGAAAGAAAAGGATCAATCTGGATGACATAAAAACATAAATAATTTTTGATGAATACCAGACTGTTGACGTTTCATTCTTGAACGCCAAGTCAGATGCATGGAAGACATTTGGATTAATTATAGATGGTGACCACAATTTCATCCATCGCTTTAATGCTCATAAATTTCTACCTTTAAAGGTTGCTTTGTCTGTCTGCAAATTTGTACAATACAATGAGCACATTTAAAACAAAGTGCGGAGCTGTGTATATGATAACAGAAGTGTGACGGACAGATTGCAAGTGTTGTTTTCATGGATCAGCTCAAATTCAAAATTGATTTTGAGATAATTGCGCGTAATGGGTTGATCCATGCCAGAATCTGACCTGACTTCTCCAAATTTCTGAGGCACTCCAAACATTCTTTCTATACTGAGGTATATAAGAAACAAAGATTTACACAAGACTGACCAGAAAATAAGGATGTGTGTAATTATTATAAAAATTCTAATAGCACATGCGCATTTACTCTCATTTTTTCAGACATTTATTTGTTTTGTAGCGGCTTCTAATTGACGACCATGTGAGTACATTTACTAACTTGCGTTTCCTATTTTTGATTGAAAGGAAATTCATGCAGTTTTAGGCATGATATGCCGTATCTTTAATGGTCCCCTAACGGCCATTCCTCCTGAGGGATCACCTAGAAGACTGAAGGAATGACAATTTGGCAGTATAGAGGAATCATGTTCATGCACACAAAGTTCATTTATTCTCCTGGGCTAACCTTCTCCCTTCATTAGATCCAAGGATTAACATTTGTTTTTTTTTTTTTTTGCAAGACAGGATATGGGTTTTGCCATGCACTTAAGTCTATTCTGAATGGTAGCTTGTAGCTCTACATTTACCTGAAGAATAAATAATTAAATAATATATTTAAACATTTTTAGGCTGGTAATTTAATTGATAATGTCCATATTGCGAAATGCGTTCTCTGTTTGATGCCACAAACTGCAAGAGAAAATATAAAATAGAACATTTCTCAGTTTCAACATTTGATTTGTTATATTTTCACTATTTTCAGTTAAGTATAGGTTTTAAATGATTTCCAAATCATTGCACTGTTTTTATTTACATTTTACACAGTGTCCCAACTTTTCTGGAAATGGGGTTGTAGGTTGTTCCCGTACTCAACTCAAGTTTTGCCCAGATGTAACCTTGCAATGTCTAGGTCATCTATTAAAACTTAAACTTTTCAATTAAATGCTGAAAGGTTTTCTCACGATTCCAAGATGGAATTTCACAGACTTTTAATAGGCTTTCATCATCACAGAATGCCCTGTGGATTCGGTTGTTCTGTGCTGGCCGCTGAGCCTCCGGCCTTTGTTGGTCTCTTGCCTCCAGCTGCTGAAACATAGCACATTACTTTATCATAAAATCGCAGATACATTGCACTGCCTTTCATTTGGCTCAGTCGTTCTGGTTCTGTATTGTTTAACTGTACTGGAAAGAAGGGACCCAAATTCTACTAACAGATTTTAAATTATGCTTCATAAATTCTGTTTTCTCGATTTGAGCCAAAGATGTTAGCATCAGCTTTTCCTATGTAAATAAGTTGTGCCTTCACTGCTGCACCGAACCTACTGATATCTTGACATATTTTTCCCAGCTTTGGTGGCATTATAGAGCATAATGCAGTTTTTAATCAAGTCATTCAGTTTTTCTGGAGGAAAGGAAGGAAGTCAAATTCATGAGCTTTTGACAGATGAGGGTTTTTGGGTCTAGGGCCTAGATAGAATTTGTTATTACATTCCTTGAAACACATTTTAAGTGTTTGCTGATAACCTGTGTTTTCAACTAACTTTTCTGGTGATAGATGTAATTTTGCAGAGAGAAGTTGCATTTCTGCGATTTGGAGTGTTTCAGAGATGCCAAGTCTCACGCATTCGGCGTAGGTCTTACGCATTTTTTAGGCTTATTCACCGTAGTCCGTAATTATTTATTGAATGCTTAATGAGATTCTCATGCGGAATTAAAATCCTTGTGCATTGAAGTTTCCGTTTCACTTGCGTAATGGTGGACCTCATCACAAGTAACATGGAAAGCGATTATGACTCCGGACTTCCCGTGCTTCTCTTTACTCGGGGATTGGAAACAACGCATGTGTTTCATGATCGTTTAAATTGTTTTAATGACATAAGACCATTTGAAACGTTTTCTATGCAATTTTACTGCTTTTAATCCCTCAGTAAAGACAAGCCTGAGAATTCCCGAGTCATAATCAATTTCCGTGTCATTAGTGGGGAAATCCACCATAATGCACGTGAAACTGAGTAACTTGATGAACAATGACTTTAATTCCGCGAGTGAATTTCATCAGTGCGCTTTGATTGAATAATTGCTGACTACAGCACAGGAACATGAATGCCACTAAGAGGCGAGACTCACGCCTAAGTGTCTCTGGTGTTTAATCATGTTTCAGGGCTCTTCTTCTTCCTGATCATCATCATCTCTTCTGCTTTTTCTTCTTCTGCTTTTTTGGTACTACTTTCTTCTTCTTCTACATACAAGTGTTTGGACTTTTATGTGCATTTTTTATGCTTTTACATAAATTTTGCCTTGTTTGGGGAAAAACAGTAGTGTGGTGGAAGGCTTCTGTTAAACTTTTGAACAATTATATCTTTTGATCGTAAATGCAGAACTGTTCTGGTTGAGTTTGGATACTTGTAGTCCTGTGACTAAATCCCAGGTACCAGAGTACCTGCCCGAGCGCTGCGGATCCCGGGAGCAAAATCAAGACGCCCGGTTACTGCATAATTACCTGCTTTTCCTATGGTACAGTATATTAAGGGGTAATGAGTAAATGGATCATTTGGCCTTGAACAGATAATATTTTCATACATATATCATTCAAACTCCCATTTTATTACATAAATAAAAAGTCTGTTTACTGCAAACAAACATACAAAACAATGTTTGTTGGCTGTTTTGTGGGTGTTTAGATGTTTCATAGTGTGGCAGTATGAAATTACAAGATCTAACCAGCACAAAAGAAAATTATTTCTCTGGTTTGAGTGGAAGTATGGCTGCCATTTCGAGTACATTTCTTGCAGAGTATGCATTTTTAAAACTGCAATTTTTAAGTCTTTTATCAGATAGAAGGTTTTGGACTTCTGCAGTAATGTAAACAGTGAGATTTGTTTCTTTCTCATGTGTGATAATTCAGCTGGTAGAGGGTCACTTGTGTTAAATGTCATGCACGTATGTAGGCCAATGCATAAGCTTACATGTAGGCATATGTGTGTTCACTGAGGGGTGGTCTTATAATGTCCACATGACGGTGAATGATTACTCGAAAACTTGTTCTTTGCTCCAGTTCAATTTGCATATAAAATATGATAAAGCTACCTTTTTAGAGCTTTTAAAGCAACTATCATAAAGTAGTCTGAAGGACAGTCTCAAACAGCACATTGCTTCTTTGATCAATCTGTTGGCTGTGGCGAGATAAGCCTTCTGTCACCAGGGTCTCATTTTGTCTGGGAACAGCTGGAGGCATGCTCCTATTTTCATATACTGTGCTCAGGGGGCTCAGACCTCTTAATTCCAACAATTTTCCTTGATAGATAATGTTGACTTTGCCAGAGCACTCAGAGGATGCTTGTGGTGAACTAACTCTGCCCTCTCTCCCCGGAGTACAAGTCTGTACTCTGGAGTAAAACTCACTGAAAGCTCTGTAATTGCCTTATCCTCAGCAGAGAGAGGTAGCCCCATCCTCTGGAGGGCACCAGTGTCAACACAAGTAATGTAATAATGACCCGATTCAAGTCATAAACGTCCTTCCTCCGTAAATTTTTTTTATGAGAGGGGTGGTGTTTCAGTGGAAGGCAGACAAGCCAACGATTGTTCCAGTCACCTGGATGTGTGAGTGCTACTGGGTGTGTATGTTGCATCACTTTTCAGGTGATAATTCGCTGAAGAGAAACACTAATGCTCACCAGAATTTTGTTACAGCAGAGGTTAATAGTTATAGGTCAGATGTCCCCATTAAAGTAAGAGTTGTTAAAACATTGTACAAAACTTTCTGTGCTACCACACTTCCGCTCCTGAATGCATACTCTCAAGCCCCGACTGAAGTGCACAGTTGGGAGTAAGATGGTGTGGAGCATTCAAGTGCACTGTGTGAGCCACTGTATGTGTGACACTTCTTACATAACTACCTCGCTGAAATGATGGGTCCTTTTTAGCGGATTCTTTTTCTTAGGTGAATAAAGATGTTTCCAGTTTTAATTATCCTCCAAGACTGCTGAAAAGCAGCTAAAGTGTTTTTTTTTCTTTTGGGACACAATACAAGTGTCATAGATGACAGAAACATTCTGCTATGAAAATAATTTGCATTCCCTCCATAACATTGGTTTCCTAGAATGCTGATGAGAGATGCACATTATGTGTCTTATTGGGGACTAACATTAATTTTTTATAGGGAGGCCTGTGCAGCTTTTTTCTGGCCAGGGTAATCTCAACTTCTGTCTGTCTTAAGCAACATTGAAGTAGTCCCTTCTTAATAGAAATAACTTGGTTAACTTACAGCTTTCCAATTTACAGCTCAAATTTGGTTCATTCAATTCATAGCCAAAGGAGCTCACACAATGCCGAGTAAGCCCATCATTGTCAGGTTATTCAATTCAATTCAATTCAATTTAATTCAATTTTTTATTTTTAAGTCCAGGTTCATAGTAAATTATAAAATGCAGTAAAAGAGTCCAAATAACACGAAAAAGTCACACAGAATGCATACACACACAATGTAAAAAAAAAAAAGAAAAAAAAACAGACAATCACAAATACAAAATACTATGCCACCATTTCCAGATGCTGGAGTGGAGTGACAGTGTGAGGCTGACTGTGGCTGAAATAAGACAATTTGTACAGGCCATCAGTCGCCCCATATAGCTATAAACATTCTTTCTTAATAGTTCAGCAAATGACGGGATATTTAGTCAAGCAAACATTTCACTGGCACTAGTTCTCTTTGAGATATACACCAATCTGCTCAAAGAGTTGTTATACGCCACACGGAGTTCGTTTATAATGGAAACATTAGTTTAAAACCATAGCAATGAACAAAACAGAGGTAAAAAATGTTTCAAACAACATATATTTCACCTCAAGAGAACATCTATGGAAATTTCTTAGCAACAGGTTGGCTTGAGCATACATTTTCCTTAGCTGTCTATTGCAATCAATATTAGTTCTCTCACTCTCGATCCACACACCAAGGTATTTTGCTTTATCAACCAGTTCCAAAGCATTACCAGAGAGAGACAAAATAGGATCTGATCTTTTAGACTCTTTGGTTTAAAGGACATACACATGGATTTCTTTGAGTTAAACAAAATATCATTTGTATACCATAAGAGTCACAAATGGGGAGCAGTAGCTGCATAGCAGATGTCGACAAACTTAACAAACACAAATCATCTGCATAAAAAATGTGATTAAGTAATGCATCATCAGTGGACCCACCAAGTTTTGTATTATTCAGCAAAAATACTCAAATCATTAACATACACATTGAATAATTTAGGCGAAAGAAGTCCACCTTGTTTTACATCATTCGTGATGAAAAATTTTGTTGAGGAAACTTTACCCGACCTCACAACCAATGTTTGATTCCTGTACCAGTCCAGTACATCAAAATGTCTACAATATAAATGGGAATACCATGATCAATTAATTTTCTAAATAGGGACCAATGATTAAGTTTATCAAAGGCTTTACTAGCATCTAGAAAAGTGACATACACACTAGTGGACTGATTTCTAAAATAATCAGTAAATTCATGTAAAAGGTATACAGCCTTGTCAGTAGAATGACCTAGTTTGAAATCAAATTGATTCTCATTAGTCCAGAGATAATGATCAATTTTGTTGAGTAGAACACCCTCAAGGACCCAAGAAATAACATTAGCTATTGCTATAGGCCTATAATTGTTCATATCAGACGAACTAGCACATTTGTTTTTAACAAGAGGTATAATAACTGAGTCCAGTAACAAGTCTGGTAAGTAATCATGAACCAATATCGAGTTAAAACACAATGATAACAGGATAGACACATTGAAGTTAGCAAGTATAAGACATTCACTAGTGATACTATCAGGACCAGCTGATTTACCTCTCTTTAGGTCTCTAATCAATGCAGCAATTTCATTTGCTGAAACCAGTGATACATCAGACATGCTATATAAATCCTTGTACATTTTCACATCTTGTAAAACTAAGTTTTTCATGGATACATTTTTGACAGAGTTAAAGATAGCTTCGTGGTGACATTTCCATTTTTCTGCAATGTTGTCATCACCAGTAACACCATCAAAAGTATTCGACCTGACAGACTGAGATGTACTCATACGTTTCATCAGTTTCCAGAAATCTACCATGTTCAGTTCAGTCATATCGCTTGCTAACTTATCGCACTTTATTGCATCTTCATTGCGTCTACATGAGCGTAGTGCATATTTGAAGTGAGCTCTTGATAGCTTCATATTTTCATGAATAGGACCATTACGAGGCTTGTTGTTCTTTTTCCACCACAAAAAAGCATCTCTTGCATCTTCATGACAATATTGTTCCAACCTGAAACATTATGTTTGGTGGATATATTATGACAGGGAATACACTCTTTCACACAAAATTTTATCATACTTAAAATATCACGATTAAACCTGTCAATATCCCCTTTGTAATCCTGACAATTGCGATCATGACAAATAATAGCCTCTGTCAGAACACAGATATTGCATAGCACTCTGCGTGTGAGGTCATTATACTTGTCAAGGTCAAACGCACCACTTATATACCTTATTATTATTATTGTCTGGATTGGTTGAAAAATCTCCTCGAGAGTAACTTACAGCATCATCCATAATTATTGGCACCCCTGGTTAAGATGTGTTAAAAGCCTTAAAATAACTTCAATTTTTTATGCAGAAGCATACTCTCACACTGAACATTGAAGAAAAATGTAATCTTCAACTCAAGTGAATTTTAAGAGAAAAAAAATCCCTGACTAAGAAATAATTATTTTTTATAAAATCACTTGTTCCACAATTATTGGCACCCCTAACAATTCCTAGGAATTAAATGTAATTGAAGTATTTCTGTCATTTCTACAGTAGTTTACAAAGTTGATCAGAGTTTCTAGGAACATTTAATTAGTAAATCATCACTTCCTGTTTCCCTGGCGTTTCAATATGACATGACTCTGTGGCCATTTCTCTTATCCACTCTTCAACATGGGAAAGACAAAGTAGCACACCATTCAAGTAAGGCAGATGTGTGTCGACCTTCACAAGTCAGGCAATGGCTACAAGAAAATAGCCACTCGCCTGCACCTGCCCATATCTACTGTCAGAGGAATCATTAAGAAGTTTAAAACAACTGGAACAGTGGTAAACAAGCTTGGACGAGGACGCAAGGTTATTTTGTGAGGAGGATGGTAAGAGAAAAAAGTTCTCCAAAGCTCACTGTTAAAGAATTGCAACAAATGGTAGCATCTTGGGATCACAAAGTCTCCAAAACAACCATCAGGCACTATCTACTTGCCAACAAGCTGTTTGGGAGGCATGCACAGAAAAAACCTTTTCTCACTCGCAATCATAAACGCAAACGTCTGGAGTTCACTAAGTGGTACTGGGACTTCAACTGGCACCGTGCGCTTTGGTCAGATGAGATCACAATAGAGCTTTTTGGCAACAAACACTTAGTGGGTCTGGCGGAACACAAAAGATGAGTATGCAGAAAAGCACCTCATGCCCGCTGTGAAGTATGGGGGAGGATCGGTGATGCTGTGGGCCTGTTTCTCTTCCAGGGGCCCTGGGAACCTTGTTAGGGTGCATGACATCATGAACGCTTTGAAATACCTGGACATTTTAAATCAAAATCTGGTGGCCTCTGCTCGAAAGCTGAAGATGGGTCGTCATGTTGTGGTTTTCTTCAACATATTGAGATTCCCCCATCCTCAAGCAATTGGAGAGAGACAGATTCTGAAAAAGAAAAATTAGGCTTTATTGTGTCATGCTGATAAATGTAAAGCCGAGTTCCTCCTGCGCAAGAGGAACTCATCCCCCAGAAGAACTGCCCTTCCCGACGTTTACAGGTCGGTTATATATCTCCGATTCTCGCACTACCATTGGACAGGCAACCTGAAACCTGTTACCTACTCCCTCAGGAATTCAGAGACACATGCGCATTACGGTGGA
Source organism: Gymnothorax reevesii (assembly GCA_029721435.1). Taxonomy (NCBI): domain Eukaryota; kingdom Metazoa; phylum Chordata; class Actinopteri; order Anguilliformes; family Muraenidae; genus Gymnothorax; species Gymnothorax reevesii. Next base: position 67,879,401 of record CM056582.1, read on the forward strand.
CAGCCACACCCAGCAAGAGATATACAGAGACACGCAGAGACAGAATACAGCCAGATGAAAAAGAAAAAGATACCAGTGGATGAATTCGATGCATATCAAATTATTACAAATAATTCAATTGATTAAGTTTTCAGTAGCAACTAATGATTTTGCTGAACAAATATTGATGAAAGCTACAGAAATCAAATACATCCTCTGATTATGTTTTTTTTTTGGATCAACTAAACAGAAGAAGCTACAGAAGCGCGCTGCTTATGTGTGTGTGAGCTGCTCATGCAACTGTGAACTGAATTGCTTGTATATGTGTGTCTGTCTGTGTGTGAACTGCTTGTATGTATATTTGTGTTATGTTACGTGTGTGTGTCTTTCTGCTGCCCACATAATATGGTTATTGATTATTAGTATGAGCAATGAATGAATACTGATAAAAATATATATAATCACGAATAATGAATATAATGAATAATGCTGAAATAAAATCTTCAACAGTCACTGGGTCTTTCAGCAAGATAAAATCCCTAAACATGTGGCCAAATCTACACAGAAATGGTTCACTAGACACAGAATGAAGCTCCCCCCATGGCCATCTCAGGCCCCAGGCCTCAACCCCGTTGAAAACCTGTGGAGTGAGCAGAAGAGGAGAGTGCAGAGGAGAGGACCCAGGTCGCTGGATGATTTAGAGAGATTGTGCAAAGAGGAATGGTCGAAGATCCCTCTTTCTGTATTCTCCCATCTTGTGAAACATTATAGGAGAAGATTAGGTGCTGTTTTGTTGGCAAAAGGGGATTGTACAAAGTATTGACATCAGAGGTGCAAATAATTGTGGCACACATGATATGATGTAAAAGAATTATTTCTTAATGTGGGATTTTTTCCCACTGAATAAATGCACTTGAATTAAAGGTTGGATTTTTCTTTTTTCATTGTGGTCCTATATTATTTAGAAAAAAACTGAATTTATTAGAAGCTAAAGAACACATCTTAACCAGTGGTGCCAATAATTATTGAGGGCACTGAACGTCATTAGATAATCGAATCTGAACTGACATGGGTAAATGATCAGAACTCAAATGAACAAATAGAACACTACAGTCAGCGATAATATCATGACCAGTAGCAGTTGTAACGCAATGATCAAGCCATGATATAGTACCATGGGCCATACTGATATGGGTAAAAGTATCAGATGGTAATATAATGCCATCAGAGATATGTAAAGAGTATCTTTCACAATAGGATTTCAATTCATCACCAAAATGACTAGAGCGGGCTATGTTGGCATTAAAGTCACTCATTTAAAAACATATGGTGATGGAAATTCAACAGTGATTTGTTTCACCAGACTCAGGCAGTGACAGTACTCATCTAAATTTTCAGAATTGTCACAAGGGAAATAAACACATACAAGCAGGGCATGAAATGCACCGAGAGTTAATTCAACACCAATTACTCGATCACACTCACACGTTTTTTAATAACACAACTGTCAGCCACGGATTTGCGCCACATAATACCAATACCAATGCCTCCATTGGGGCGACCTAAAACAATACCTTCAGTATCCATAAAAGATATACCTTGACCAATAAAATCCTTATGTATTCTGCTTAACATTGACAGTTCATGAGAAAATAACCAGTGTTACTGCAACAACAGAATATCATGACTCTCACACAGACTGGATATTTCATCAATAGAGGTTTTCACATTTTGACAATTGAATGTACATATGTTAATATTACTACTAGAGAATGAAAAATAGAGACATACACATTCAATTATGACTGGTCAAAAGTTCATTTCTTCTCAGAAAATATTCTGACATGCATGTCCTTTGGCCAATTACTTTTGTTGAGTAGTTTATGCTTACAATTCACAGGACACGACAGTTTAAACAAAGTATAACCTCCATACTTAGTTTCCAGCTGTTCTACTTTAACATTGTCCTGAATATCTACAACAGACTTAAGATAAGCACGAATTTGAGATGGTTTGGTACCTGGAGCAAGCCTACTGATGAAGATCTGTCACCTCCGGTGGCCAGGTTCTCTGGATGTCTTCCAATCAGTCTTTGGCACGACTTGTAGCTGGTGTTGCTTTTTGTTGAGAACACGGAGTTGAGTGGTGGTCGAGGCTTGTGGCTTGGCTTTGGCGACGCTAGCGAACGACCTTTTCTTCGCGCATTTCCTCTCGACGATGTTAAGATGTTATCATCTCCAGGGACGGCATTGTTAACAACAGCGGTGTTGTTGACATCATCTGTGAAGTTGTCAGCAGCGGCGGTGGTGTCAGCAACGTCATGGGATGGGCACAGGGTGATTGACCTCGGGTTGGTCACAGTCGGGATCTTCAGGCTCGTCATCACTGATGATACCATTGTCATTGTCCTAGATGTCATCCAAAAACAAATTTGAATTGTCTTTATTATTATTTAGAATTTGGCTGACAAACGGAGTGGCCTTAAAAAGTGGCCTTTTGGCTGCCGGGTGGCTCACACGGTTAAGGCACTGCTCTGCAGTGCAGAGGTGATCACCACGTCGCGGGTTCGAGCCCCGGCGTACCCACCGGCAGGGGTCGGCAGCCTTTTCGGAGTAGCGCACAATTGGCTATCGCGCTACAGGGTTTCAAATTGGGAAGGGACTGCCGGATTTGGGTGTTAACGACAGCTTTGTTCGTTGCTCCAGCGCCTCCTGTTGGCCAGACGGGCGCTCGTCAGGAAGACTCTGGGTTTGTTCTCGTCCGGGTATCCTCCGCCCTCGTTCGGAACTTACGAGGATTCGACCAATGAGTGTATAAGAATCAGTGGCTGACGGACACGTGCTTCGGAGGAGAGTCGTGAACTGTCTTCACTATCCTGAGTTGGCAGCAAGGGGTCGCATACGAGCAAGCTTTGTACATAGTTCACTAATTGGGCATTCCAGATTCGGGTGGGATTGGAGATGCCAAATTTATATTAAAAAAAAAAAAAAAAAAAAAAGAAAAGTGGCCCTTTTAGTCGCATCAAAGGCAATGGATGACATCATTCACAAGGTCTATGATTAAGCCAGATTTCTTCCATATATTTGACTTGACCTTCAATCATCATCCAAGCAGAATCAAGTTCTTGTCACTCCTGTTGGATATTATTCAAGGTTGTTACGGTAGCTTAAAGGAGGAGACCGCACTTTGGCAAAGTATATTTCAGTGTAAAGTAGAATTCTTGAAGTGGATAAAGTACTTTGGCTGCGTTCAAAATGTACACTTACCCACTATCAAGGGCACTATGTAGCGAATGTTCTACATTGAAAACTATTTAGAGAGTGGGTGAGCGAGTGGACAAGTGTGCATTCTGAACGCAGCCTTAGATTCCCCAAGTAAAAATGTCTGCCCCCTGGTATTGACGCCAATTTGAAGACTCGTCGGTTTTAAAATGCGTCGCACTGGATCATTACCAAATAAAATTTTATAAAACTATGCGTTTAGACACTTTAAGAATTCTTCTCTTCGCTGAAATATACTTTGCCGAGGTGTGGTCTCCTCCTTTAATCAAAAGAACATTATTTTCGTCTCTTTCTGGGTGGCTGTTTTTCTCACTTGTTTTAATTTCTCTCGGTTGTTCCCCACCAGCGCATAATTATTTTTTAACACGATCCTGAAATTCTCTCTACTTTTTTGTTTGCTTGTAAGGTAATGTGAAATTCAATGAATTTGGGTAATGAATGAAACAATTTTTAACAATACTTAAAAAATGTCTTTACTGTACTTTTGATGATAACTGTTCAGGTTTCCACATTTTCAGTAATGCTTTGCCTGCACGCTTTGCAGGCCCTTTCATCTGCAGCATACAGTGTTTTTTTCCCCTGCAACTAGGCAAATACGCCCTTATAATAGCAATTTGCCAAAGTTCAAGGGCATTTTTCAAAGGAATAGGAGATAACACTCTGACTGGTTTATTTCATGTTACGACCCCTTTGAACTAAGTGCCTTACTTTGCGCCCAGAAAACGCGCTGTTGAACTCGGGAAAATTCAGACCTTGTATGTAGATCGTTAAAATAGGGCCCTAGTTTCCACAGTATATCAGATCTTTTTAATCTGGTGTCTGGCGGTACTCCTATACTGGCAAAGTGGTGGTGCTATGTTTTTCATCTACCAGCAATGATTGGTTGCCCAGAAGTGAGGAGGAGTAACCATAATGACAGAGTGACTACAGCTTCTAGAACTGAAATCTGAACTGAAGTCTCCAAAATCACGGTCCTCGAGGGCAGAGAACTGATGGTTTTTCACCCTCCCTTCTCTTCAGAGTCAGGTTTGATAACAGTCATTTTGAGAGAAAATTGAGGCAGTGGACCTGAGTAACTATAAAAGACATTTTCCCATACTTACCTCACTGTGTGTGACAATATCACTTAAGTGCTATTAGATCTGGGCTCCTCAATTTGGCATTCAGAGAAATGATTACAGTCAGAAAAGCCAGCGATTGATGGCATGGACAAACATGCATAGTGACTGGTTTAGCTTCTCCTCAATGGTGAGTGCTGAAAGAATAGAAGGGACTGAAGGCAGACAAGGGTTTCGTGTTCGAGTTACTGCTCTTGACAGGTTGGTATTTGTAAAATATTTGAAGTTGTCCATGTAAGTTAGCTTTTATTTTGTGGTGGCAAAAAAGAAATGTAGCTTTTGCTCTGCACTCTGAATAAGTACCGATGTGTCGAACGGGCAGCTGCTGAGGAGTTGAGTCCCTTCCCAGAGAGTGTTGCGATGTGAGACTCCCAGAATAATCTGGTCACATGACATACAGAGCCATTGTGTTTCCATTGTGTAACTGGGGCGCTGTTTTAGCGTGAATTCATACTTTTGTAGAGAAATCTCCAAACTTTTTAAATTCAACTTTTTTTTCCATTTCATCTCTGCTGTGGATGAAACTTAAATAAATTAAATAAATTCTTTTCCTTTACTTGACAGTCGATGGTACAATGTAGCTTACCAAGAAAGGTAATGTCAGAAAAATGTTAAGGAGAACAGCGAGTGCACAAAGAGAGCAATCAAGAAATGCATTTAACCATCCATCGAACTGTCACTGTAAGCTGCCGCGACAGCTCGATGACAGCGATTCACACTTTAAGTGATAGGCTGTAATTAATCCTCTTCCTTAGATTGCCTCAATCTTTGACTTCTGTTTTTCACAAAAAATGGGCATGGGAAAACTTGCAAGCGTTTTCAATGGCTAGCTTGCACTTCAACGTGTTAGTTTGGATTTTAAAGTAAGGTTTTATGAGGGACTTATCCAAAGTCAGTGTACGACTAGCTGTAGATGGTGATTGGAGCTAATCATTTTCTAGACCGTGGGACTTGCCTATTCCTTTTCTTTACATGTTTTCTATCTGAAAAGTTGTCGGTCAAGTGATTTTGTGATAAGCAAAAAAAAAAAAAAAAAAAAACCCATAAAATGAGCTCATTAAGTGCAAATAAAGGCTGAGAAACCATGTATTTGGGGACACCAGTGTCAGGTGGAGAGAAACTACCTAAAATACAACGGAATGCTTTTACAGAAGTTAGCGAAATGCATTTCACCTCTCCTGCGCATCTGTCAGTTTTCCCCTTTCCCCTTTTCTCATGCCTGAACATTTTCCCTTGTCTACCTTTTGACTCCATTGCTCGCTGGATTCTTGTTTATCTCCCAAAATGAATGCTTCCTTCCAAGAAAAGAATGAAAAAGATCCCAGGATTTCCATTGCTATGAAAAATGAAAACAAAACGGCATCAAATCTTGAGTTGCTGCAACTTTGTTTTTAAAGAGAGCAATGGACAGCACGTAACTGCGAATGATTTGCTGGCTGTCAGTTTCCCTCCACTAACCTGTCAGTTATAAATTGGTTGGGTGGTAAGTAGCTGTCAATTTATCACAACCTTCTAAAAAACACTTTTTTCCCTGGATGAACTTGTTTCTGTGGTGGAAAATAAGCTACATTTCTGGCAAAGATAATTACCTCATTTTCCGGCTCCATCACATTGCTGACCTCCATTATGTTTTTTCTCCCTGCCCGTATTTGCCTGGGTAGATTGGAAGGGAGTGGAGCGCCGGGATGATGTAGGTGGAGAGGAGCTCACCTGCAGCCATATGTCACACGCATGCGTCAACAGCATTCGTGTCATTAATTACTCTCACTGCCATAGGGGGAGACAAATTCCTCACAGCAGCTTTAAAGAACTTATTCTTGCAAACTTTTTGTGTCCACATTTGCTCATTTGCCTCTGAAATGAAGACATGACCCTTTGGGTTCAAATCCAATCACAGTTCATCCGCAAGCTTAAATTATGATGGAAATAACCTTTTTCCTCGTCCGAAAAGTAGGTATTATCTGTGGAGCGTGGAGCCCATTGTTGCATATTAATCTTTCCTTGGGCACATTTGGGCTAATCTCATCACACTTCATCTTCAACTAGAAGAGTTAAGATTATGGCTCAGGTCTTTCATACCTTTGAACAATGCTTTCTCCTCTCTCCTCAAGCCTGGTTATGGTCTGTATAGTAATATCAAATTTCACAGAATTTCCATCAGGGATGAGGGTTATTTTTTAGTTTGAGTACTCACATAATGTACCCTATTCCTAATCAAGTAATCATGTGCAAAATAATCTTTTTTTTTTTTTTTAGAAAAGATCCAGGCCCCCATCTTTGCCTGTTTTAATGGCCTACGATACAGATTTAGTAAGAAAAATAATGGACCTACATTTCAGTGGAGAAGCGTGAAACTAGAATTAAAGACAGACACCTTGAATAGAGTTGATATAAAGTTATATTTGACAAAAAAAAAAAAAGAGGACAGGAGCCTTGCGTGTAACAGGGGCGAAGCTAGAACCGTGAATTGGGGTGGCACAGACACGTCCCTTTATGACAATTAAGATAGTCCTGGCTAGTTCTCAATTATTTGTCTATATTGACGCGTTTTCAAATTATTGTAATAGGCGACTGAAGACACGGTTTCTCATGCGATCTAACAGCGATGTAGGCCTAGTCATTGGGTAAATTCTGTAAAACTGAGAATTGTAACATCTGTTTTAAAGAATTATTAGTCCTGACCTGTTCGCAGTCATTTTCGTGATTAACAAAATGTTCACTCTCAGAACGCTCCGCACTTCACAGGTGCTGCTTGTTCTCCCCGATTAGGTAAGATGACAATCATTCATCTGGAAACGTTTACTTAATTCAAATCAACGTTATTCAAAATTACTCTCGGTATTGAGTGGGAAAAAAGTGGCACTTGGCAGTGAAATAGGCTATAAAAAGCATGCGGCTCTATTTGACGTTGATTTAAATTATGCAAACGCGTCCAGATGAATGATTGTCGTCTTACCTAATCGGGGAGAACAAGCAGCACCTGTTAAGTGCGGAGCGCTCTCGGAGTGAACATTTTGTTAATCATGAAAATGACTGCGAACAGGTCAGGACTAATAATTCTTTAAAGCAGATGTTACATCCACCCCAATTCTCAGTTTTACGGAATTTACCCCATGACTTCATCGCTGTTAGATCGCATGAGAAACCGTGTCTTCAGTTGCCTATTACGATAATTGGAAAATGCGTCAATAAAGAAAAATAATTGAGAACTAGCCAGGACTATCCTAATTGTCATAAAGGGACGTGTCTGTGCCACCCCAATTCACGGTTCTAGCTTCGCCCCTGGCGTGTAAACTAGATAATAACCATAAGCTGCAAAACACACCACAATTCGCACAGATGCAGGCTCAGCAAACTCATTTAAAGCTGCAGTTGGTAAGTTTTAGAAAAGTAACTTTTTGTCATTTTTGCTAAAACTGTCTCTCTGTACAGGCAGTATTACATAAAAACTAGTAGGCCTATTCTGTAATTTTTAAAAAGGCTCCTTTAAACCCACCTAATGCTCCTACTGCAATTTTAAAGAATAATTCGGACTGACGAAGAAGAACCAATTAGAGCCAGGATGCTGTCTGACAGCCATCAAACAGTGCACACGCACGGGCTGCAGACGGCCTCCTTCCCCGTCCTCCTCAGTCCACATCTCCGAGAGCGGGTTCAGGAGCTTAGAACCATCAGCGAGGAAAAACATACCGATACCTATGTTACCGGCAACAGCACACACGGCTAAGACAAGTAAAAAAAAGGAAGCCCGACGAAAAAAAAGCACAAAAGAAAGAATTTGACTAAACCCAGGATAAAACCAGAGTGAACATCGGAGTGGCTTTTTAGAGGTGGAAGGAACTCCGTGATCTGGAAGGATTAAAAACTGACGCAGAGTTTGCGATTTTTCTCCTTGACAGGTAAACCCCTGCTTTATTTGTTGGTTCATTTTTGCTCTGCAAATAAGCAAGTTGGCGTTGCTGACACGATCACCAAACTAACCCCAGCCCTAACCAGCATCAATTCATTTTCGCTCCGCAAATAAGCGAGTGAACGTTGCTTTCAAGCACAGTCGCCGTTCGAAAAGCCAGAGTCTTGTGATTGTTACAGTACTCCGCAGTGCATGTGATGTTACTGTGATGTTGCAGTCGAACTAACGTTAGCTTGTTTCAGATGCTAGGGCTAAACGTTACTGGCGTTGTTTTATGAGAAAGCTGCAGAAAATCTCTTTATGAAGTGACCTGGCAGTCTTATCAGTTGTGTTGTTGTCCTTATAAATATGTGACGTTTCTGTGCTCTCACAGCTAAATGCTGGCATATATGATTTACTGGCCATTCAGCTGGATTTACGACAGTTACAGTCCTCAAAAAAACGGGGAAATTTGAAATAAGCGTGTGCAGGGTTTTTAATGAATACATACTGCTGTAGATTACTTTTCATGTCGACATGATTTATTTCTGCTCGTTTTTTTGGCAGGCGCGTCGTTAGACCTGAAAAATCCCGGGCTAATATCCTTCTCTTTTAATTGAAAATAATTAGTCCTCGCTAATTCTAGATGAGTTTCCTTTATTAACACATTTTCCAATTCAAGAATAATCAAGTGGCAATCGGAGAGACGGCTTCTCTCCCTCGTGCGATGTAAAAGCGACAAAATAATGGGCTTCATTCAGGACAGAAAAATAATTTATTATAATTAGGTCTATACACCTGCGCTCAGCGATGGCATTTCGGACTAGTAAGTGGTTTCGTCCGTTTACATTTTCCAATTGGACAGCTGCATATTTTTTTTTTTTTTACTACGAATTGAGCAACCGTGCTGCAAAAACAGGTGTATGTACTTGTCGCCGAAATTACCTCCATTCGCTAAGAGTTTTGAAATGCCATCGCTGAGTGACTGTGCATAGACCTAATTATAATCAAATTATTTTTTGGTATCGAATGCAGCCTATTATTTTGTTGCTTTTAGATTGCATGGGGGAGAGAAACCGTGTCTTCAACTGCCACTTGATTATTCTTGAATTTGAAAACGTGTGAATGAAGGAAAACCATCTAGAATTAGCCAGGACTAATTATTTTCAATAAAAGGAGGGATATTAGCCCCGGAATTTTCAGGTCTAACGACGCACCTGTTTGTTGGCCAGCAGTGTTGACTGTTTGCAACAGTTACGTCTTGCCTCGGCAACTTGGCCGCTTTCATACTGTGAACGTGCAAAATCTCTCTGCAGTTGCATGCATAACAGCTCGCGTGCACAGCAGCCTTCTAGGGGAGGGTCTTAGGAGTGCAGAGAGGGAGGGGGAGGGATCTGAAAGTTACTTTTTTCAAATTTTTGTGCGAAGTCCTCTCTCTCAAAGTTACCAACTGCAGCTTTAAATAATGGCTTATTCATTTACCAAATTCATACAATATCGATGCAAACATAATACAAGATACAGGATTATCATACAGCATTGCGTGTTTATGTTAATGTTTAGTGCCCATTGGTCTAAAAATATATCTTAAAATAATATATATCTTACATATAGTTTCAAAAATTAAATTACGTTTTTGTCAATGGAGTCTAGTTCATATTAATGTGATATTTAAAATTGATATAATTTTTTGCACTGAAATAAATTATAAGATTGTTTTTTTTTAATATAAATATTGCCTTAAAATATGTTTTATGTTAAAGAATGAGATATCTGTGAAACTGCTGTTTTACACTGTTCAAAGAAAAATATTAAATGATAATCTGATATGACTCAAAAAAAAAAAAAATAATTATGAGACTGGTAAAATGTTGGTTTGTGTTTGTTTGTCACATGGGCACATCTGATAAATAGTAGAACTTAGGGTACCCCCATCTACCCAATCCCACTTTAACCCCTGCTTCTCACAAGTTTTTTTAAATTTCCTGATTCTTATCTTTAATGCCATAATGAAGAAATGTTTGTAAAATAAAGGTGATTATTGTCATTGCACAGCGAACGATCATGAAAAGGAACCTTGGTAGTGCTGGCATTGGTGATGTAAGGCTTTTCTTTGGAAAACTTCAGAAGTTAATGAGCTTGGAAAAATTGTAGCTAATTCTATTGCTGTATTTCTGTTTCAACCAAATAGTTTATATTGTATTAACCAAATACTTTAACCAAATGCTCCCCCTTATGGCGTTTTCACTTCGATGTAATCAGGCAAAGGAAAATGAAGAAGGACAGAAGACAGTCGCAGGTGACAGCAGAGGGGATATGGCAGTGATAAGAAAGGATCAACATTAAAGCTTTGCAGTGGACAGGCAGAGAGAGAGGAAGGAAAGAAGAAAGCTGGTGAAAGGGAAGACATGGAGGTCCTAATTCAGGGAACACAGGGAGAGAGGGAAGGTGAAGGCATGAGGGCAGACACCAGTGACATAGAGGAGGCGAGTGAGAGTAGGCATCTTATTGGAAATTGACAGGCATGAAGGGTTCTAAATTCATAGACCAGGCGCGGTGAATGAGGGGGAGCGCCGCGCCAACGGGGTGCGTCCAGGTATGTGTTGCAATTTCATGCCCAGTGCAGCCTGGCGCAAGAACTCCTCTGTCCCGCCTTGGTCGCTCCTGCCGACTTAAAGGTGGTCTAACAAAGATGGCGTCAGGTGCGTTTGGAGCTCTGGTAGCAGTATCAGTTTATACTGTGTTTTTAAGCATTGTAGGTCACCGTTTAAAATTTTTGAGGAGTGCTTGGAATATGATGCGTTTATGCAGCTGAATGTCGAGGGTTTGGATAAAGTTTGTCGCCTATCAGTAAATGCTGACAAACTTTGTGGATATGGCAGTGTTGCCTTGATCCCATTGATGCCATTCTAACCATTACTTTACATCTGTTGCTGCCAGTCTGGTTAATAAACTGCCAGGTGATTTTGATAAATATGGCAAAACATTTGTTAACTCCTTTTATAGAAGCAAAAATGTGTGCATTTGTAATTAGTCCTATCTCAGAGGATAAGGTAAGGGCGAGCCTTTCCACCCTGTCAGTGAATAAGGCCACTGGCCTAGACCTTATCCCCTATAGGTTTCTTAGGGATAGTGCTGGGGTTACATATAGTATTCTTACCCATGTCATAAATCTGTCAATAAGTCAAGGTATTTTCCCTAACGATATGAAGAATGCTAGAGTGGTTCCTCTTTTTAAGAAAAATAGCAGAGCTGATGCTGGGAATTAAAGGCCAGTATCAATTCTGTCAACTATATCAAAGATTTTTGAGCATCTTGTTTGCATGAACAGGTGGAGGAGTATCTCATCAGGCATGGTCTATTATATGAGCTCCAGTCTGGTTTTAGTCTGCGTATTCTACTGATACCTGTCTCAGCCACCTCTTTGATTTTGTGCGTCAGAATCTTGATCAAGGGAATTATGTTTGTATGCTACTACTTGACCTGCAAAAAGCATTTGATTCTGTGAACCACAAAATTTTGATTTCTAAAATGCTGTGCTTGGGTTTTAGTAACTCAGCACTCAAATGGTTCACTTCTTACCTAACCGATAAGACACAAGTCTGTGACGTTGAGGGGACCCTCTCTGATCCACAGAGCATAACATGCGGGGTGCCCCAAGGTTCGATCCTGGGGCCCCTGTTATTTTTAGTTTACATCAATGATATGGCAGCTGCTGTACGGTGCAAATTGCTATTATATGCTGATGATTCTGCTTTGCTTGTCCCAGGGTACAATATTAAAGCCATTGAAAATACTCTCAGCACAGAGCTTGAGTCTGTCAACCAGTGGCTGGTTGATAATAAGCTCTCTATGCATCTGGGCAAGACTGAATCAATATTGTTTGTTACTAAAAGGAAGTTGGCAAAATCAAATACTTTAAAGGTGATGTGTAGTGGGTCTGAAATTGTGTCTAAATCAAGTGTTACATATTTGGGTCTAATATTGGATCAATCACTTACAGGTGAATCCATTGCAGCCAAAGTGTTAGCCAATTGTGCCTGTAAGTTGAAGTTTTTATATCGCAAGACAAAGTTTTTTGAGTTTTCTGTAAAGAAATTAATGGTATTAAGTCTGATTCAATGTCATGTGGATTTTGCGTGCTCTGCGTGGTTTTGTGGGTTGTCTATGAAACTTAAAAACAAATTTCAAGTGTTGCAAAACAATTGTAATCGGTATCTGTTAAATGTACCCCCCCCTCCGTACTCATATTGGTAGGGAGGAGTTTATGAGAGCTGGTTTACTTCCTGTACATGTAAGAGTTGAACAACTTAGGCTAAACCATGTGTTTAACATTGTAAATGGTCAAGCTCCCAAATACTTATGCTTTAATGTTACCATGGTGTATTCGCAGCACAGTTATAGCACTAGGGCCAGCATCCGTTCCTAAATAGTTCCTAGAGCTAATAATGCAGTTAAAAATTCTTTCTTTTATACTGGTATCATGGCATGGAATAGTTTTCCTATTGCTATAAAACTCCTATCATCTCTAGGGATTTTTAAAAGACAGGCTTTTATGGAACAAGGTGAATATTTATTGATCTGGGACAGTTTACTGCATTTCTGCTTTTTATTTTATTAATTTTGTTTTATGGAATGTCTTTTTTTCACTCCTAATACTGCATGTCTTTTTAGATTGAATTGGTCTGTTTCTTGTCTATTTGTGTCTTGCGTGTAACACCAAGAACCATGCTGGAATTAAGTATTGTACTTTAGCATAATATCCTTTGGATTGTTGTTTTATTATCTAAATCCAGAAGTCAATCAATCAATCAAAAAACAGTGGCAAAGCGGTAGGAGAGAAGGCGTGGTTGGGTATACACAGCCGAGTCAAATCTTCACCAATCAAATGAGCTCCTCCCCTCACCTTTAATGTGTTGGAATATAGAAGCCTCTGTCCTATCTTCATGATGCGTTAATGTTGCATTTTACTTTTTGCATTTTTACTGCTTCAGGCATGTTTTTTCAGCGCCGCTTATGCCTATATTAAGCATTACGAATATGAGTTAGCTGGCTAGCTAGAGCATTCGCGAATTATTACCATTATCGAGCATGAATAGAATTTCAAAATGAAACTACGTCAGATCACTCAAACTTATGAAGTTGAAATGAGATACGACGGTTGCTCAATTATTTCTTCTGCCTGCATCATTGGGAAGAGAAACGATGGATATAGCATGCTCCTAATATTACGCCCTGCTGCTGCTTAAAATTTTGGGATTAGCATGCATGGACAACAATGCAAGATACGTTAGACATTTATTTTCACTATGTAATCTTAACTCCGTACGAGATCATAGCAATCAGGCTGTATTCCTTTCCCCCACTAAAAATGATAAAACCTAAGTGACAATAATAATAGCCTAGTATTAAGCCGCTTGCACACTGGACGCGAATCAAATTTTTCAGGTAACAGATTGAGTTGAACGCAGTGTCTGCGTGTCCGAAAGTCTGACAGGATAATAATATTTCTCCGTGTCTGACAGTCGGATGGTTTCAATATAACTCTTTGTCCGACAGTCGATTATTGTATTTAATTTCATTAAATCTACTGAATCTTTTAGATATTACATGTGAATGTTTTGATAAGAGGGCTCAGTTCTTCAAGAGAGTATCGAATTTCAATCAATGTTTCTGTTTAAGGTCTGCTCAATTAAGTGAGTCGACATTGGCGCGGGACAAAATACGTGTCTGATAGCCAAAAAAAAAAGGACGATTAGAACAGATTAATAACGAAATAAAGAATAAAAAGAAACATTTTAACAACAAGCAGAGCATTCGATGAACACTGCTATTTATTTATTTGCGGGCCATCTTTTTTGAATGTTCTGTTTGTTGGTGATATATTTTTATTCTTTATTTCGTCATAAATCTGCTCTCATATCAATACTTTTACTTTCTGCTGACTGCCGGACATGGAGTCATAAGCCTCGCTGAGCTAGATTCTCATTACTGTCAACCAGAAAACACAGTAGTCATAAAATGTGCTGCGACTATATGTACTCCACTAAATGAATGGAAAATGGTGTATGATATTCTATATATAAACCCCCATATCGATAATCTAGTCATTATCATTGTTTTTTTTTTTAATTATTTATAACTATTATATGAAGTTTTAATGCTTAATATACCCACTTTTAAAGACTATTACTGAAGTCAACTATTTTCTTATTTGATATTTTTCTTTCATGCAGATATGCAAATTGTCAAGATGATTGCAGGGTAATGTGTTGCCCAATGTCAAGTCTGTATTTCATTTGATCATGTGACCATGTTAATGTCTGTAACGTCTTAGTTCAAGCGCAAAATCTGAACATCATCAAATTTGCAAACTTGCGAGCAGTCATTCCATTCAAACATAAAAGCAGTAGTCAAAAAAGAAAAGAGAGAACTGGAGGAGAGGGTAGCAAAGCTACCAACACTAAGTTTATTCACGACCCTTCCTCAAGCACCAATGCAGCAAACTGGTAAGAGATCAAGATAAGCTAAAGTTTGACCTAAATAATGATAACGTCCACGGCTGCTATATTAATTTCAAGACAAGGCGAGGATTTTGCTCAGTACAAAGTTTGACGAATGCCATTCAAAAAGGTGAGTAGGTCTACAAGTGACTTGTAGATTGATGTATATTTGAGATCTATGGCAGAAATAAAGCAGTTAATGACAATCTGAGGGGCCCCTTGTAATGCTTTGCCCCCTCTGGGGTGAGAGCCTAGCTCCGCCCCTGCATGGAGTATTTTGCATATCGCATTGGGCAGTCTTGCTCGTGCATGCGATAATGTATTCACACTGTCAATGGTCATGGAATTGATTTGCTCACTGACTACAAGCACTATTTTATCTCTGGTGTGGAAATAAAGCGTGAATCTGTTCAATCCATCTGACTAATTTTCAAAGGTGAGACAGAATAAAGACTGTTGTCTATCTTCAACAGAAGAAAACAGATGAATAAAAAGACCAAGAAAAGTCGATAGCTATCAATTTGCATTTTGTGAAGGCTGAACACAAACATGGCAAAGTTTGTACGTCTAATAATTCCTGGAATACTCGAAGAATTAGAACTTTTATGACTTTCAGACACGGAGATATATTAAAACCCGTCCGTCTTTGCAATGACTTTGACTGTAATCAGTTGTGCGAAAAATTTGTTTTGTGTCCAGTGTGCAAGCGGCTTTACTGGGCATAGAGCGCCAGCATTATAGGCAGTTTGTGGTTGGCTGAGAAAGATGTGGAGTTGTTAGTTTGCATCACAGATTCAGCTGCGTTGATTAAGCCAGGTGAAGTTTCCATTACGCGTGCCAACCGCCTTTAATCTGACATTAGGACACTCGGTATAGATACTATAATTTATGTCCTGATTTAGATAGTTACATTAAGTAGTGGTTGCTGTAATTATTTATTGCATTGAACTGTGCCTGACATTCTGGAAACCTGCCTGTGAGGTTTCGGTGACGTGTGCGGACCGTGCGCCAGTCAGCCAAATTACCACTGCACTGAAATTAAACCAGGTTGTAGCTGGCGAGCTTTCTGCACAACTTCAGCGATGACTTTTTCTACGAAATTGTCACTGCGTCTTGATGAATATGTGACACCTCCCCCTCCTATGCCGCCACACCCATCTCGGCGCACGTTGGTCTACCAAATTGCCAAAGTGGCTGCGCACGGTGTTGCACCGCACGAAATTATCATGGCGCAGGCTGCACCGGACAAAATTGACGCTGCGTGGGCTGTGCCATGCTACGCCACCCTGCACTGCGCCAAGAAATTAGAGCCCGAAGTATTAAACTTATTTTGCGGAATGTTTTCTAACATTTAAAATATCTACCATCATGGAAACTTTTTTTGGTTAAAAGTGGCAGCAGGAATCCTGTTGAGGGAGAAGTTATTTTTCTAAACATCAGCTTCCTTGTTTCATTTAACTGAATAGCTTTGGGCCCTTCCTCTGCTTTCTTTAAGAACAAAATTCTCTTGTCCTTTATTGTTGCGTGGTCAGTATGTGTGTCTGTATCAGGCACATATGGGTGCGGAGAATGAAAGTGCCCCTGCTAGCATGTGCAAAACCTCACTCCAGCCAGGTTGCCAAAGTTGGCAACTCTGGTTACCCTCGGCCCGAGTTCAGTTCGTCGTCTGTCTGTCCGTCTGTCTGTCTGTCTGTCTGTCCGTGTGTGCACCATCAGGCCGAGGGTGTTCAAACGCAGGCGTTTTTACCCTCGGCCCGACTTCAGGCCGAAGGGTATTGTCATCAGTTCGTCGCCTGTCTGTCCCTCTGTCTGTCTGTCCGTGTGTGCACCGTCAGGCCGAGGGTGTTCAAACGCGGGCGTTTCTGGATTATACCTAAGTCATGAGGTTGTCTTTTCAGAGAGAAGATTAAAAGAAGATGAGTGACTCTACTGTTATACTGCATTTGCTGATACTAATAGTAATGATAAAATAATAGTTGTAGTAACAAAAAATAATGAAGTTTCCTCCTGCCGTCCTGCAGGTTATTCTAACAGGAGGCATCAGTATGTGAGTGAATGCTGTGTGCACTCTGCGCATGCCCCACCATGAACTTGATCAAGAACGAAGGGGTTAGATTCAGGGTTGAATTGATGGACACACATAATTCTGGTCCTGTTTGCTGAGCTCCATTTCGGTTGGTTTCATCAGTGCAGGAGTCCCAGGTGGCTCATGCCACATGCTCCACCGGCAGTGGGGGGCAGCGGGACCTCGGAGATTAGCATGAGCGCCACACACACCTCACCCCCTACCCTCTGTGTTTGATTTTCCGCCTTGCGGCTGACAAAAGCTCTGCTTAATAAAAGACGGCTGATGACAGCAGCCTAAAGCGCCCCTGCTGTTCTGTGGCGTGAGAATAAAACACTTAGCCGCCTCATTCTCAGGTCATATCCTGTGAGCTCTCTCGTCACGCTAACCGTTCCCTCCACAGCATCACACGGAGCCGAGCTTCACATTATTACCTGCCGAGAGAGACACGTCTCTTCTTGGTGAAGGAGGGCATTCAGGTATTCAGCTCTAGAGAGAGATATTAGAACCTTGTCTGACTGCCCTATTGTGTGCTTTTAGATAAAAGGGGCATGCGAGCTACTCCATTTAAATATTTTATAAATGTGGTTTTTTTTCTGTTTGCTCATTGTGCAGTCTCAAAAAAAGCTTTTAAGGGGGTACAGGAAGAGCTGCGTTCTAGGGACCCGAGAGGCAGCTGGGTCATACAGAGCTGAGAGAGCTGTTATCGAGAGTGCCAGGTGGTACTGGGGAATACAGAGCAGAGGTAGAATGAGTTCTAGAGAGCAGAGAGGGACCTGGGTGATAGAGAGTAGAGAGAGAGAGAGAGAGAGCTGAGAGCACCAGGTTGAGGTGGGCTATGGAGAACAGAGAGGAAACTGGGGAATTCAGAGCAGCGGTGGAGTGGGTAATTGAGCGCAGAGAGGGACCTGGGTGAAAGAGAGCAGAGAGAGTTGTTATTGAGAGACCATGGTGGAGCTGGGCTATAGAGGGCAGAGAGGGAACTGGGCAATAGAGAGCAGAGAGAGCTGTTATAGAGAGAGCCAGGTGGAGCTTGGCTATGAGGAGCTGAGAGGGAACTGGGGAATAGAGAGGAGAGGGGGAGGGGGGTTATAGAGAGATAAGAGGGACCAGGGTTAAGGAGAGCAGAGAGAGAGAGAGCTGTTATGGAGAGCACCAGGTGAAGCTGTGCTACATAGAGCAAAGCATGAACTGGGAAACCAAGAGCAGAGAGGGACCTGGGTTATAGAGAGCAGAGGGAGAGGTGTTATTGAGAGAGCCAGGTGGAGCTGGCATTGGAGAGCAGAGCAGAAACTGGGGAATCGAGTGCAGTGAGGTAGTGGGTTATTGAGAGCTAAGAGGGACCTAGATTATAGAGAGCAGAGGGGGATCGCTGGTATGGATAGTGCCAGGTGGAGCTGAATTTAGGATGCAGAAGAAAATAAATCAATGCAGGCTCTGCCTCACACTGAATGCTCAATCTGATATTGCAGTGTAACTGTTGATTCGGGATCAACAAAATGATGCTCGTCCAGGAGCAACTAGTCCAGCAATGAATAACAGCTCTGATGCTGAATTTACAAGCTGCATGCATTTTAGTTGTCTAAAGTTCACCTGCTAATGTTGACTGGCTTTTTATGCAGATGATTAGAGACTTTTAAAGATGCGTGCTGCCAAGGAAATCCAAAACAATTTTGGCCTTCAGAAATTTGAATAAATTCCACATCACCTTTTCTCTTAAATTGCTCACCTTTGAACTGCCAGTTGCATCTAATGCATGATGATGAAGAATTTGTGGATTCATGACATTATCATAGCAGAGCTGATATTCAATGGTGGACTGGAATGTCACTCAGTATTTTGTGAATCCTTCAGCAACAGTTACCAGGGACATTTGATCTAAGATGGAGTATTCTCCTGTCATAAACGGTCTGTGGCTCCCACCCAGTAGTGCAGCTGGAGCCAACCCTTGAGTTCCTCTTCCTGCTCTTGACTCTCCCAGTGGAGGTACGGTACTGCGAATGGAAATATGAATGCGCACTTCTGCCATCAATGACAGCAGCCTCTTCCACAAAAACATTCAGACGGTTGCGCCCCTGCATTTCAATCTTGTCTCCCAATTGCCACAGTGTTGTTAAGAGATATCAGCATGATTAGTTCTGAGAATGTAAGCATGCCTGCTCTCTTATTAATGCGATAACTATAAAGATGTTGTTGGTTGTGTTGTTTTGTTCAAAGCACCGTTTGCACTGAGCAGGTTTGGGCTGGAAAGAGGGTTCAATGCAAAGGGGATGCTGGGATGGAAGAGGCTAATGTTACGTACCCCTCATTCTATCTTTGCCCTTAGTCCTTTTCTTCCACTTAGCTTCACCCAGTGGGGAGGAATGGAAAAGAACTGAGAAAAGTACGTGAAGATGAGGGATCAAATGGCTCTTTTCCATGGTTTACTTTTCACAACCTTCCTTCTTTCTTTCTTCCTCCTGACCTGGGAGCAAATCAAGATCCTCCATTACTAAGGCTATTTTAAGTCCTTGACAAAACTGCAGCAGTAAAAAGGGAGGTTTATCCCAGTTCAAACAATTTGGCTGCAATCAAGTCCTCATAAAATGACTTCTTATTGTTTTATTCCTAACCACTCTTCCTTGACCTTGATGGAAATCGACTAGAGGCCAAGGATGGATATGAAGGAGAATTCATTTGGACTTAACAAAAGACAGAAAGAGGACTGAGAGCATCTGACTGCCGGTATGCTAGGCGATGTCGTCATGCAACCCTTGTCTGTCATGATAGATTGCTGTCATGAATGTCCAGATGGACGATGCATTGCTTTAAAAATTGCAGCTGCAAAAAGTTATGGGACGGCGTTATCTCCTTAATTTTCATAAATATGGTGAAGTGTATCCAGTGCTAAAGTAGAAGCACTAAAGCACCTTGTCTTAGCATTTCGAGAATCTGAACAGCTCTTATTATGGCTGTCATGTAAATAATTTTGCGCGTTTCCAAGAAGTTAGGAACTATTCAAGGCAAAAAATTACTATTTAACTGAGGCCTTATGCATTATGTGCACCAAAAAAAAAAAAAAATAAAAACTTCACTGGTACTGGTACTGGAATGCTGGTACGTGGGAATGCTGCTGCTGAAGATGGCTGGTCGGAAGCAGGGTGAATGTTGAAGTAGGTTGAGCCGATATTGATGTAACCAGCTCAGGAGCGGCTGGAGTGCCTCATACAGGCCGTGGCACATCAGTCTGATGATCTCGCTCATTATTCTTCGTGAAAGTGACAGTTCCAATTCTGAAATATAGATTTGTGGCATCAGGGAGTTCACTGCTCTTGAATTGTTGTGTTGATTCTGAACAAACTGTAGCTCATTTTAAGCTTTCTTAAAACTACATACCATTATACATGGAAATTCGATTTTTAAATCATCCATCTGGGTATTTACTGAGGCTAATCAAGATTAAGTACTGTGATTAACTGTATATATTTGGAGGCTGGTTCATTAACTGCCACCCTAAACTCCCGCCTCATGATCCTCGGAGGTGTGGATCAATAATACTGAAAAAAAATAAATAAATAAAAGTTCAGTGAGGGCAGCCATCTTGATCTTATAGACAATGTGTATTTCTGTTTCACATGCATAAAAATCAAGTTTACTCATAATGCTGGTAAAGTGCTGGGAAGCTAAGAATTGTTGCCTGTATATTAGCATGTTGGGCGGGATGGCAAATTTTAAAGGAAAAAATTTAAAAGGCACACATACACAGACACACTGTGCAGTAAATATTTGTACACACCCGGACCATTTTATAGTCTAATGTCATTAGTCCTTGCTTTGCCAAGAGGTAGAATGGTAGTAAACTAAAGCTGTACATGAGATGGTGGAATGACCCAAAATGAGTGCTCACATGAAAGTGAGATGCAGTTTCGGGGCGTGAATTAACTTAAAGAAATATTTTCTTGACTTTTAATATACTGTAGTGCTTAATACATAGTTAAGAATGTGTATAATACATTTAGCTTTTGACTCGCCAAGATTTCATGCCTCTTTGATGAAGAGGAGGTGTTTGAAATTTGCTTCCATATTCACTTACATTGCGCCTACGAATATGGCAGAATATACACTGTCCGGCCAAAAAAAAAGTCACCATTTGGAAATTAATGAACAAATTCTATAATTGGATCATTATTGCGGTTATTAATATGTTTCAGCAGGCAATAATCATTTTTACCCCGACTGATGAAGTGCATCGCTACTCATTTCTTAAAAAATCATGTCGGAAGATACATCCCTTGATGGTGGAAAAGATATTACAGTATTTCAGAACAGGCAAGTTATTGGCCTGTATTTAGCAAGGAAAACCATGAATGACAAAAACAAGTATGAAGAATCATTTTCACAAGCAAATTTTCCACTACAAAGTCCTGACCTTAAACACATTAAAAGTGGTTCAACCATTATGTCGAGAAGATAAGATCTCGGCCAAAAATTATGGCATTTCTGATCTAAAATAAATGTTCTGGCATTGCATATAGTTTTCAAAACAATGACATGATGAATATGCACTGTAATCAAAACTACCGGGGTTCCCTCAAATCAAAGTATTTCATTGCTAGAGTAAATAAAATGACTTAGAAAGTGGGCAAATAAATTACCTTATCTTGCACTTAGCCCACAGAAATTCACATTGGGTAATTGAAGAGTACCCTTTGGAGTTATAAGATACAAGATGAAAACTGCTAAAGTACTATAAATTTTGTGTGCATCTCTGAGCTCACATCTCTCCCAGTCATTTCTCCTGCTTACTCTCTATCGTAGAAGAGTTGTGAGAGTGGGATAATGGCCTGGGGAATCTGAAAAAATACATTCTTGCTGCTTGCCTTTTTATTTTTTAATTCATCTTTACATCATGTTTAGTTTTAAAAATGCTTGATTTAATATCTCACATCTGTTTTGATTACAGGCATACTTCATTTTGCTAAAGACCTCATGCTCTTGGGCTGTAGCTTTTTGTATATTAAGCAAGATCAGCTAATAGCACAATAACTCCTCAGGGAGTCATTTCTTGGCACTGGCTCTAAAGCGGGTGTATGTATTCAGAGTAAATCTTCTCAAAGTGAAGTTATGTAGGTCTGACTCCTGCCAAACCTGCCCCCTGGTGAAAGTTTTTCTTGTGCTTCCAATGTGTTTCCAAGGTCTGGAGCTCAGTCTGTTCTCTTGGTGTTATTAAATTACAAACGACCCATTTCTCTGGAAAGAACAGTTTGACCCGTGGTTGGGATTGTGTGGATGAAAACATAAATCCACTGTAAGGTGTTTGGGAAGCGAGAGATATGCAAATCTCTATTTCATCTGCGATCATTTCAACTGGATTATCACTGACAATATTAACTGCATGTAAACATATAAGACTGAATCTTTAGTGATCACATTGTACCAACATTGTTGCGAAGACCGACATGAAAAATGGAGCAACATGTGTTGCTCACCACTGACGCCTTGTTGTGAGGCAGTTAACATTTCACAAACTACTATTAAATGCACTTTGTATCCCAGTCAACCTTATGATTTCAGTATTAGCATCCAGTCCTTTTATTTGCCACCTTGTCAATTACTTTTGTTGATTTTTTAAAAATTAATTTATTATTTGCTTCCATACAAAAATGACTCACAGCTATCAAATTTATCATCATATGAAAGCAATCTCTCACAAACTTTGACCGTGAAAAAATACACCTTATTGTATATATTTCTAAAAACAGCTTTTTGCGCCATGTGTAAGAAGCAAGGGCTATCACGCTCTGTTATTATTTAAATCCTTGTAATTTTGGCACTTAGTGCGTTTTGGAAACAAACTCTTCAAGTGCACTTCTCTTTGAATCTCACATTACTTCCCTCTGCTATGTAAATAATATTGTGATTTATGAACAATGCAGTTGCCAGGCGGCAAATTTTATCAGCGCAAAGAAACAACACTAAATATTTTCTTTTGTTGAATGTCTTTGTTACTGTCGGCCTCTAACTTTGAGGAGACCTCAGAATATGAGCATTTGCTTGGAACAACATAGATTATTTGTTATCTGGCACTTTGGCTCTCTTAATCTGCAGGAAAATGTTGCTATGACTGCATTAACATCACCTCTGCTGGATCTGTCTTTGTTTTGATATTATTCATCTCCAGTAAACATGGTGGATGTGACCAGAGTGCTGTTCCTTCAGGTTTCTGGGCATGTGTTTGGCTGTCAGACATACCCTTGTGTTTGTATCTGGGAAACGGCTTTCCCTTCTAATAGCCATCTCACTGCCACTGTGTTGAATTTCCCTGTGAGCGGGTGACTCCATAGATTGTTCCAGAATGCGTGGTCTTCCCATTCCCCCACTGGATAAATTTGCAGGTGAGCACAGGCTAAGTTTGGCATCCCAGAAGATGTGGCTTTACTGTAAGCAGTTTTATGTCACATTAGCATTCGCACAGCTTGGATGTTGCCACTGGTGTGCTAAGCTAGTGCTGTGCTAGAAGGTTTAATCAAAACCTCAGATAAATGGGAGCTAAAGATAAGGCTTTGCCTTTATGATGTGGCAGATGTATGGTGCTCCAGAGGTCAGAGCTCCGCTCCCTGGGATGCTGGTGGCCTGATTATGCACTCTAAATCTATAGCCTCGAGGCAGGTGTCGAGAGGGGCAAGTAAGCTTGGAGCATTACCCAGCAGGCATCAGCTCTCACATAGGACCAAGATATCACAGGCCACCACCTCGATATCTGTATTAGAGCTGGGAGTTTTTACTCAGATAAATACAATGTAGATGTACAGTTGTTAATAAGAACATATCGCTTATGGTTAAATACGGTGGTGTAGCTAAGATGCATCGACTGGTCTTGGAACTCTTGTTCACAGTGATGAAATTAAGAACTAAGGCAAGATATTTAGCTCCAAAACCTAAAATCTTGCTGTCAGCTATATGAAGTTGAAAATCCGCATGTTTGATTTTTTTTCCCCCCCATGTCATTCTTCTTCACTGCTTTGTTCCTTTAAAGTGTTACAAAGAGCTAAAAGTGCGGAGCTGAGGCAGGTGAAAGCCGGCGAATCTCTTTGCAGCATGCCTGGAGCCCAGCTCTCTAAACGACACCTTGAAAGAGTTGAGATATTTCAATACCCTGATGATGGCAGCAGGTTGCTGTGACATTTCTATTCGACAGTTAGGTTATGATGGCATCATTGTGCTCACTTATAATCTGAGGCCACATAAAAGCCATTATCCACTGTCGGCCTCACCGCCAGGTCTCCAGGCAACACAGTAATTGCATTGATGGAGTGTATTTTTCACAGTGAGGACAGATCGGCATGCTTTAAAAAAAAAATCATTGTCATGAACATTAAAAGGGTCACGTTGAGTTCAAGGCCTCCAATCTGCTTTTTGGTCGCATCTTAGCTAAAATAACCACACCTGAATTTTATTTTTATTTTTTTACAGAACTAAAATAACTTTTGACGGGAGAGAGGGAAAGTTAGCGGAGAGAGTGAACAAAACAAGAGGTTGAAAAAGTGAAGTGGGCGGCGCGGCCCGTCAGCCGGTCCCCTTGGTGGGTAGGATCAGTGGAGTGGTGCGGCTCGATGACTGGGTCAGCCGTACACAGCACTTGATTGACTGCTCAGGGGAACAGCTTCGGTTTGGCTTGAGTGTCCTCTGGAGTGGGCAAGTTTTGAAATGTAGCAGTGTGAATGTGTGAGCACGTGTGAATTCCTTTGTGGTGTACGCGTTCCAGTTTGTGAGTGAGTTTATTTGTGTCTCCCATCCTTGCTTTGTTCTATTTGACCTCAGAAGGCGCTCATACTGTAGGATGGGATCGGGGCACGGCGAGTTTGTGGGAGAGGTCATGCACTGTGATGTAGGACATGCTAAGGAGCTCAGAATTCCCCTAGGACCGGGGCTAATTTCTCCATTTAATCCTCCCCATTGTCTCCATGGTCTGTTCTGTCAGTGGCTATGTCCTACATTGACTTTTTTTTTTTTTTGAAAAAATTTGGCATCTCTCCAATCCCACCCGAATCTGGAATGCCCAATTAGTGAACTATGTACAAAGCTTGCTCGTATGTGACCCCTTGCTGCCAACTCAGGATAGTGAAGACAGCTCACGGCTCTCCTCCGAAGCACATGTCCGTCAGCCACTGATTCTTATTCACTCATTGGTCGAATCCTCGTAAGTTCCGAACGAGGGCGGAGGATACCCGGACGTGAACAAACCCAGAGTCTTCCTGACGAGCGCCCGTCTGGCCAACAGGAGGCGCTGGAGCAACGAACAAAGCTGATATTCTTAACCCAAATCCGGCAGTCCCTTCCCAATTTGAAACCCTGTAGCGCGATCGCCAATTGTGCGCTACTCTGAAAAAGCTGCCGACCCCTGCCGGTGGGTACGCCGGGGCTCGAACCCGCGACGTGATAGACACTTCTGCATTGCAGCGCAGTGCCTTCACCCAGTGAGCTATCCGGCAGCCTCTACATTGACTTTTTGTGTCTATGGTTCAGCATGGCATTGATTGGTTGTTGTGTCTGTGGCTTGTGTTGACAGACAGAAGTCGGTCTGGGCCAGGTTGAGGAAAAAAATAAACTTTTCTCCAGGACACAGGAGACGCGCTTTTTTCATTAAGGGGCTCTTGTAAGTGACATGTATCTTGGCACCATGTTCCAAGCACCCAGTGTTGCTTGCAGGCTACATCTCTTCGGAATGACCAGCTGGATCGACCATCTCTAGCAAACTAAACTCAGTACCACAGACGTCAGAAGGAACTTTTTAAAATTTTGTCAAGCAGTTCAGCACAGGAGTGAATATTGTTCCGAGGTCAATGTCTAGCTCACATCATAACTCTTACTCCCACTTCCACTGCTCTCCCTGTGTGGTGCAGCAGACCACTCCTCCACGAGATGGAGTCACTTGATACTTGATCTTTTTACTAATCAAGTGAAATAAGCCCAGGTGTTGTACTCAACTACCTGCTTCACTGCACCCCTGATACACTGCACTCCTGCTTTCTCCTAAAACACTGCACTCCTGCTTTCTCCTAAAACACTGCACTCCTGCTTTCTCCTAAAACACTGCACTCCTGCTTTCTCCTAAAACACTGCACTCCTGCTTTCTCCTAAAACACTGCACTCCTGCTTTCTCCTAAAACACTGCACTCCTGCTTTCTCCTAAAACACTGCACTCCTGCTTTCTCCTGAAACACTGCTCTCCTGCTTTCTCCTGAAACACTGCTCCCCTGCTTTCCCCTGAAACACTGCTCCCCTGCTTTCCCCTGAAACACTGCTCCCCTGCTTTCTCCTGAAACACTGATCTCCTGCCTTCTCCTGAAACACTGCTCCCCTGCTTTCCCCTGAAACACTGCTCCCCTGCTTTCTCCTGAAACACTGCTCCCCTGCTTTCCCCTGAAACACTGCTCCCCTGCTTTCTCCTGAAACACTGATCTCCTGCCTTCTCCTGAAACACTGCTCTCCTGCTTTCTCCTGAAACACTGATCTCCTGCCTTCTCCTGAAACACTGCTCTCCTGCTTTCTCTTGTAACACTGATCTCCTGCTTTCTCCTGAAACACTGATCTCCTGCTTTCTCCTGAAACACTGATCTCCTGCTTTCTACTGAAACGCTGCTCTCCTGCTTTCTACTGAAACACTTCTGTCTTGCTCCCTCCTGAAACACTGCTCTCCTGCCTACTCCTGAATCACTTCTCTCCAGTTTTTTTTCCTGAAACACTGCTCTCCTGCTTTCTCCTGAAATACTGCTCTCCTGCTTTCTCCTGAAACACTGCTCTCATAGCTTCTCCTGAAACACTGCTCTGCTGATTTCTCCTGAAACACTGCTCTCCTGATTTTTCCTGATATACTGCTCTCCTGCTTTCTCCTGAAACATTGCTCTCCTGCTTTCTCCTGAAGCACTGCTCTCCTGATTTCTCCTGAAACACTGCTCTACTACTTTCTCCTGATAAACTGCCCTCATAGCTTCTCCTGAAACACTGCTCTGCTGATTTCTCCTGAAACACTGCTCTCCTGATTTTTCCTGATATACTGCTCTCCTGCTTTCTCCTGAAACATTGCTCTCCTGCTTTCTCCTGAAGCACTGCTCTCCTGATTTCTCCTGATATACTGCTCTCCTGCCTTTCTTTTGAAACACTGCTCCACTGCCTTTTCCTGAAACACTGCTCTACTGCTTCCTCCTGAAACACTGCTCTCCTGCTTCCTCCTGAAACACTGCTCTCCTGCTTTCTCCTGATACACTGCTCTCCTGCCTTCTCCTGAAACACTGGTGTCCTGCCTTCTCCTGAAACACTGCCTAACTGCTTTCTCCTGATACACTGCTCTCCTGCCTTCTCCTGAAACACTGGTGTCCTGTTTTCTCCTGAAACACTGCTTTCCTGCCTTCTCCTGAAACACTGCTCTCCTGCTTTCTCCTGAAATGCTGCTCTTCTGTTTTTTCCTGAAACTGCTCTCCTGATTTCTCCTGAAACACTGCTGTCCTGCTTTCTCCTGAAACACTACTGTCTTGCTCCCTCCTGAAACACTGCTCTTCTGTTTTCTCCTGAAACACTGCTCTCCTGATTTCTCCTGAAACAGTGCTGTCCTGCTTTCATGAAGTCGTTTTAATCATAAGGTATAACTACTGATATGTCTACTCTCACTTGCACCCTTACTTCAGAATTCTCCGTCACTCTAACTCTCATTCCCACCCACAATCCCGCTCTCACTGTCAGCGGCACTCTCATTCTCATCATTTATCTCACTCCCTGTCTCACTCCCCCACTCACTCGCACATTCAGTATCACTCTCACTCACTCACACTTTCACATTTGCTGTCATTCCCACTTCCATTCCCATTGTTACTCTCACCCCC
Source organism: Gymnothorax reevesii (assembly GCA_029721435.1). Lineage (NCBI taxonomy): Eukaryota > Metazoa > Chordata > Actinopteri > Anguilliformes > Muraenidae > Gymnothorax > Gymnothorax reevesii. The sequence continues at coordinate 67,907,095 of CM056582.1, forward strand.
ACTCCCACTCTCACTCCCACAGTGTCACTCTCACTGACTTGTGCTCCCAGTACCCCTCTCATGCCTCTCTGAGCATCAGTCGAAGTGTCCCCTCTAACCATTTTCACACCCTCCTTCTGAACTAGGTCTTTCTCTTTATAGATGTTTGCATGTTCTTGCCTCAACATTCCAAGGTGTAGCAATTTCATGTGGCACTTTGTGGCTGCCACGCACATTTATGCTCACTCACGTATGTGTGACAGCGCCGCAAAAGGCTCTGATCTGCGCTGGTGAGTTCGTTTTCATTTTTTGTGTTGTGTCCTCATGTTGGGTCAATAAATGATTAATTCTTCTCCGAAAAAAGTGCTGAGGGAGTCCTGTGGGAATCAGTTTGAGTCTGAAGCTCTTTGCATCAATATGCTCTCTCTCTCTCTCTCTTTCTGTCTCACTACCTCTCTCTCTCCCCCCTCCCTTTTCTTGTCTTTTCTCCTCATATCTGCACGCTCTACTGCCACCCGAGTGCTTTCTAATTCCATTAGCTCCAAAAACAGGTCTCTCTATGCTGTATGGCAGAGGGAGGAATGCTGCACAAACAAGTTGGTGGCTCAAGGGAGAGTCCATTGTTTTTAGACACATGCTACCTTTTAAGTACCACTGAGATTGACACAGCCAGCAACTGATGGGAAATCTGCAGATGGGGACCGCTGTTGGCAGGTGTTTCCAATTTTGTTGCAATAAATTTTTTTAATGGAACACTTAATGATTGCCCCTGTCAACATTATCATCATTAACAACAAGTATAACTGGCTTAATGTTTATTTGCTCACCAGCGTGTAGAAATGCACTCCAGGATTTATTCTGGGCCCTTCAAAGAAATTTTGTCAACCACTGAGGGAGTGTCAACGCAAATATAAACTGTTTACTTTATGAGTTAGTGCATACGAGTGAAATGAATGCTAAACTGCCCCCTTGATTTGTATGTTTATGACTATCTGTGCACGACTAAGTTTGAGAAGCTGTGTGATCTGCTTATTGGTCTCCTGCACAGTAAAAATCATAGTGTCAATTTTACTCTTTAGAAGAGTTGAATTTACTCTCTGTCAGATAACATTTGGTCCCACTCAAAATCAGTGTAAAATTTACTCTATAGCCAGTGTAAGATTTTTAGAGTTAATTTTACTCTATTTTGTGTCAAAATTAACAATGAGGTGTGTAAAAATATTTACCAATATAGGGAATCATCACCATGCAGAGTAGATTTTGACCTTGTGTGGAAGTGGGAATTAACTCTCACTTTTGACACTTCCATTTAGACGATTTCACTCTGCATAGTGCTATAACTGCTCTATCCAGAGGAAAATAGGTTTACACTGCAATATTGACACTCCATTTTTTACTGTGTGACGTTGTGTGTGTTCGGATGCATGCGTGCCTGCATGTACGTTATGTCAGCGTGTATGTACGTGTGTGCGCGTGCATGTACGTGCAAATTGAAAAAGTCTAGAGCAATCAATTTGTATGTAGACAACGCAACACAGAGTGCAGAGCTTGACATCATTTGTCAGATTCTTCGGTAACAGTGCCTAATGAGCAAAGAATTAGGAGTAAACATCATAATGGCCTCATTATGAGCCTGTCAGCACTCTTCAGTTGGGACTCTCAGCAAAAAAAAATTGTTGCTCTTGAAATTATGGACTAGCTGCACACTCAATCTCAGTGGTGCAATACTGCAATCTAGTGGAATCCATTGGACATAACTACTTCAGTTTTCATTCTTTTAGTTCTCCCTGCATATCATTTCTCATGGAGTTGAGTGGTTTATTTGCTTTGCCTCCTGTTAAGAGAATGAACACAGTGTCTGCAGTTGAGAGCTGTCCTTATGAGCACACAGTACTGAAGAAGTTGTAGTGAACGCTCGCCCTCTGCTGTTCGGCTTCAGCATCACATGTACTAAGGCGCTTCACCGGATGATGTCGCAGTCACAATTTACAGGAACCGAAGGAACAGTGTCTGAAGTATATGAAATCATGAATATGCCATTTTGCAAAAGCTGTTTTGGTTTTTTTTCCCTGTATGGCAGTTAATGAGTGAATAAAGGTTGAAAGGAATAACCTATTTTTTTAGAGTACACCTGTTACTGATGTTTACTGTCCACACTCATGCAGTGGCGGTATATCTGTATGAACTGCACTTCTAATCAATTTTTTAATTGTTTTGGTAATTTAGTCCTCAAAATTAGCTATAGATGAAACCTCCTATAGTTTTATCTATAGCTAATTATTCCCAGCTCTGATTGGTCTGTTTTCAGGCAATGAATTCCACTGCATTTCAGTGTAGAAAAAACTGTCTGGAGATCCATCTAACAGCAACACCGAGCAACACCTGCAGTTCCAGGAATAACTCTATTAAGTGTTGGGGGGGGGCAATCAAGAGCAGTCGGTGAAAGAGAAGAATTACTTTCACCTGGATTCAGGCCTGCATCCCTGCAGTGACCTGTCTAGCCAGATTCAGGCTTTCCATTTATTGATCGGCTCTAAGCTCTGTCTTCAACTGAAGAGTATGTTACACCTGTGAAACAATTCAAGGAATGCTAGCCATCCTGCTGATAAATCTCAGTGAAAATCAATTACTGAAAATGAATCCTTTTTTTACCTTGCAGGACCTTTGATCACAACAAAAGTGTGATGGGCTTGCTTAAAAAGTAATGTTAACTCAGAAAATGCTGCAATCTTGCGCAGTTTGTTGTACTCAATCCAGATGGGACTGTGTTTACATGCTAAAAATAATAAAGCCCTTATTATCAGCGTGGTACTGCAGCAATATCATGTTTATGAATTTGTAAGTCTTGCAAGAAATCTCTATTAAAATTTGGGCGGTATTATTACAGGTAATATATTATTCTCCAATCTCTAACTTTTCATTTTATTCTGTCCAGAACAGAAACATCGCAAATAAGAATAACTTCGCGTTATCAAATCGGAGAAACGGCACATATATTTTGTTCTACAAATGGAGACATTCTCCTTTATTTCATCAATGAAAAAGGGAGAACATTTTTTGTAAAATGTCATTTCAACCCAGACAGTAACATGTAGGCTAGGGAAAGAATATGCTGGCATCAAGTTAAACGATGAAATCACCTTTCAGAGCATGGGAGTAAATTTTTCATCTTGAACAATTTCCTTACTTGTGCCTGACATTATTCATCTCGCAAAATAACTGATAAAACTATGACAAAAAATTTCCGTTGTGACTAATGTGTGGGAGATATGACAAGATTCCAGTGGCAGGTTTTTCTGTTCTAACTGGCCACATGTGCCTTGTTTCTTGTGACTCATTTGAGGTGGAAAAAAAAAAATTGCACACACTAATATTTTGTTCGACCTCCTTTGATCATAGCGCGTATTTGTTGTGGAATTGCTCTGATAAACTTATGCAATGTTACACCATTTACGTCCGTCCAAAATGGTGAAAATTTTTGCTCGAGGTCTTGTATTGATGACGGGTAGGCATTCAGGTAGTCTGGTGACTAAATTCTTTTAGCATTGTGGTTGTGGAAATTGCTCTTAATTTCACAGTTAAACTTAGCCATAGTTCAACTGTCAATTTTTACAATGGGACTTCACCCAGTGTTTCAGTGATCTCTGATCACGTTCAATCGTGATTTTTTTTTATGACCTGCTGCTTCCACAAAGTTGATGGATCACCACTATCCATTCAGGCTTTAATAATGCGTTGGACAGTTCTTAGCCCAATTCCAGTGATTTCAGCAATATCTCAGTTGTTTTCTTTGCTCAACAAAGCCTAATACTTTTCCCCTCATATGATCTACTTTTTAGATATGTATGTCAATGTAGTTGTGTAAGAAGTAAGAAGCTTCATACTGTATCAATGAGGGTTTAAAGAATTTTGGCCACCTGTATCATGCTAATCACTGCAGTTATGGTACAATCATTGGCTCTCGAGTATTTGTTTACTTTAACCCAAATGGAAACTTTTCGGCCAGGCAGCGTATTACAGGCAAACATTGACATTCTTATGTACTATAGTGTGTGCATACTTTACTTAAACCTCACTGACGTGCATAGAAAACGGACATTTTGAAATGTAGACAATTTGAAATTTTAATTGCTTTTGGAATTAATAGGTCTGGATACAAAGTGCTACAAAGGATGCAAAGTCTGGATGGAAAGTGACAGTACTCTCAAATGGAAGTTGAAGGTCTGTTTTATTAGGCTATACTGACCAGCTGATGCCTATTTCAATTAAAATGTCAGATATTTATGTCAGTTTTCTATGCACAGTGCAGTGAAAAAGTATTTGCCCCGATTTCTCCCATTTCTTCACATTTGTCTCGCACAGTTTTTTCCAGTTCATCAAATTTATTTTAATGTTAGACATATTTAACCTACATAAACACAAAATTAGATTTTTAATAACGATTTAATTTACTGAAGGAATAAAGCTATCCAACCTTACTCGGCCCAATATGAAAAAGTAATTGCCCCCTTAGTCACCAAATCAACCAATTAAACGAATTTAATTGATAACTGGGTTACACTTTCACCAGGCACACTCAGGCCTGATTACTTCCGGCTCTGTTAAATAGAACCTGCCTGCCAATGTGAAGTAGGCAAAAAGTAGCATGTGATGCTATGATCTAAAGAATTTCAAGAAAAGATGAGAAACAAAGTTGTTGACGTCTATCAGTCTGGAGAGGGTTAGCGAACCATGTCGAGAGCCCCTATCCACAAATGGACAAAACTTGCAACAGTGGTGTACCTTCCCAGGAGTAGCCAGCCCACCATATTGCCTCCCACAGTGCATCAATGACTCATCCTGGGAGATAGAAAAAAAGCCAAAATAACATCCAAAGAATTTCAGGCCTCACTTGCTTCTTTAAACGCCTTTGTTCAAAATTCAACAATCAGGAGGAGCCTGGGCAAAAATTGCATCCAAGAGAGAGCTTCAATGCAATGGACACTGCTGACAGACAAGAACATATAGGTTTGCCTCTCATTTGCCAACCAGTGACCGCAAGGCTTTTGGGATAATATTCTGTGGACTGATGAGTCAAAAACGGAACGCTCTTGCAGACATGGGTCCCATACATCTGGCATACAGCTAACACAACTTTCCACAATAAGAATATCATACAAGCAGTCAAACACAATGGTGGTAGTGTGATGGTCTGGAGCTGCTTTGGTTCTCCAGGACCTGGGCAACTTGCCATAATTGATGGAACCATGAATTCTGCTCTCTATCAGAAAGTGCTAGAGAAGAATGTCTGGCCATCTGTTTGTGATTAACAGCTCAAGCACATTTGCCAGGATAATGATCCAAATCACACAATCTAATCTACCTCTGAATGGCTCAAAAGAGACAAAATGAAGGTTTTAGAGTGGCTGGTAGGAATTGGCGTGTGGAATCGATTCCTCATCGTTATAAGGGAACTTGAGGGGTTTATGAGGGAACTCGATTTATTTTATTATTTTTTACTTGTAGGTACATAGCCAAAATGTAAAAATATCTCCACATGTATGCATAAGCCAACTATTTTGTCCTCATTATAAAGATATGTGAACGGAAAGCAAAGAGCAAAGGGTTAAAAATCAAATAGTTTGATGCAAGGGATCTCGATTGACTGAGTTGCATTGATTAGCTCTTTTGATTGGTTCAGTGGCCGAGCGCCAATTTTGCATTCAAGCCTGTCTGCCATAGCTCAAGGATTATAGAGAAGTATGGAATGGAAGTACTTTGTACAAAATGAAGGCAACCAGGCAGGCTACAGTGCAAATTATGCCAATCAAAGTTTAAGAACCGGAGAGCACTACAAGCATGGGCAGTGACCCAATTTATTGTGTTAACCCAATAATCTTGCTACTTTTAAAAATTAATCAATTCTTCTATTGTTTTTGTTGTCAGTCCTGAATTTTAGTTTTGTTTACTTGATAGAAGCAAACTTCAAATTTCTGGAAAGAAAAGGAGAACAAAATCAGTAATTAGCTGTATAAATATGGCCTATACCCAAACATGCACTGGTCAATTAAATCATAATTTGAACAACGCGCTAACAATCCTCAATTATTGCCCGCTTTTTCCCCACTACTGCAAATTGGGTCACTTAAAACGTCTGAAAACTTGGTTGGCATGGTTATCATTTCAGTAGTAGTTTTCGTCGGAATAATTTTGTTTCTTTTTGATTTCAGTTACATACAAGCTACTTGTTTAGCTTCGCAAACAAAGTTCTATTCTCTTGACAGCTGGTTTCGCGGATTGTGAATTTATGTCACTGAGACCATGATAATAAGGTCCTACGACATACGATGCGTCAGCATCAGAAAGGAAACTTGCTGTCGCCAAATGCAGATTGACAGCAGCCAGGGATAACAGCGTTCACTGCCAAGAGGCCCTTTGATCCCATCTGAAAGAAGAGTATCACCACGTTCGAACTTTGTGCTGAATGATAAAGCATTATCACACTAGACGGCGTGAATTTGTTGCTGAATATCATCACGGCTGTGATGCGGTCGTAGGCATGAGGCCGCAGGCTGAGTACCGAAGCAATCACAGCCATGATGATGTTCTGCAACAACATCTTGACCTCGAGTGTGATATTGCTTTCATACAACAGTTCTACAAACGGAGTGGCTATTCGCACAGCCACTGTGCTAGTAGCGGGGCAAGTTATTTTTTTCGCACAGCTGTGCAAATGCACAGTGTAGAGCAGCTGTTCCAAAAAGGAACAGGATGAGCCGTAACATTATTCGCACAGCGGCTGTGTGAATAGCCGCGTCCTTCTACAAATGTTGCTTATTGACAGCAATAAGCGACAATAGGTTATGATATCTTTGTTTTTTTAATCATTATGTGGCTTTGCAAATAGTTCCACAAATGGATCGGGACTTGACTGTTGCTAACAATGTATCATTAAGTTTGTGGACAGCAGTTTGTGCAATTACCTGTTATTAAAACACCTGTGAGCAGAGTAATTTTGCTGTTTTATGTCCCAGTGATGTTATACTCTGTCATCAGTACTCATGGAATGCCTCTCGTCCAATCAAATCAAATTACTCGGTCAGATCTAAGTGTTTATAAAATGCTATTTTGTTACAAAGTTTTTTTAATTGTGAATTAATTTATTATATCACTTGGTAACTGTAACTGTGCCTATTTAGATTGAAAATTAGCATCAGGCCATACATCAAATGTATTACTGAAGGCAGTTTTTAGTTTTTAAGATGCGTTCAGAAAATAGGTTTCCTTCCGTGAGGAATCGATGCCACCCTGCCGAGACCCCTTGCCCCCTATGCCACCCCATGTAAAATTTTCCTCATCCACAACTGTGTGTGCACCATTTACATGGGAGGAAGACAAGCTGGTGGAGGAAGATATTCTGCTTGGACACCCTGAGTTTAGGAATTCAAGGGACATCAGTTTGATGGAGCTGTTTTGGTAGCTCAAGGGGGCCCTTCAACCTTCACTATATTAGGTAGGTATTTTAGTCTCGTGGCTGATTGATGTACTGTATTTAGTCATTAATTACATCACGGTGACATGAGAGTGCTGTCATAAAGACTCTGATATATTCATGTCCTACCACAAAATCCATTTCTGGCAAGGGTGACAGCAAAGCTAAATGGTGTTAAACAAGGCAGCGTTGATTGTGGTCATATCATGGCTCTGTTCCATACTCAATTCTGATTGGTTGAGAGACATTCTGCGCTGCGCATTTCTCTCTTACTACTTTACTGATGCAGTTCCGAGAATGTTATGGAGCATTCAATTTGACAAAATGAAACTTGGAACATGGGCATTGTGTACATAATTCAGAGGGTTTTACTGAGCCTATTAGGGAGCGTGCGTTTCCGGGAATCATATTTTTAATCAGACCCCGTGAAGAGGAAGAGAGGGAGCTATTTTTGGGTCCTATCAGAGTCAGACAAATCACAGTGGAAGAGGCGGGTGCTATGTATCACAAAGACTGGTATTCCACAACGCATTCTCCTTTCATTAAGAGAAAGTCTGGTGGATGCACAATATAATCAAATGAGTGTGGGGAGATTCAGCCCCTTACTTAAACCTCATTGACAGACATACAAAAGGGATTTTCACACTTTGGTACTTTCATACAATTCGACTCCACGATTTGGAAATCGTTGCTGCGCCTGTATTTGCTCCCTCCCCCTACACAACTCTAATTGGTTGCAATGGAGCCCTCTGTTAGAGAAGGAATATGTCACGCAGTGCTACAAAATCCTCAAGGTGAAACGGATTTGAATTGCAGCACCCACAAATGGAAGCTGAATGTGTGTCGTATCAGGCCATATGGACCAATAAATGCCAAGTTTTATCAAAATGTCAGACGTATAAAATTTAAAAAATATGTTTTCTGTGCGTGTTTGTGAGGTTTCAGTGAGGAGTTCACTCACTCTTTTCTACATAGTGTGCATATGTCAGACAATCAACACTCTGTTTAGTGGATATGCGACTGAGGACCCAGTCGTTTTTGGTGCGCTTACTCTCCGCAAAACCCTGTCAATATGCACGAGTACTAAATGCACCAGTGCAATTGTATGCAAGTGAGCAGCTTAGCTGTTTCATGCACAGGCCATGTGAGGGCATGTCCGTGCATTCACCACTGACTGTGCTCGATCAGAGAAAGTAATTTGATCAGAGAGGATGTGCAGTGGACTGCTGAAGATAAGCATTTCAGATGTGACCGGTGATGGCAAAATTAGTCTTAACGACCTAAAATTCAAAGGTGAATTCTCTATTCTATTGTATAAATGGCAATGATTTGAGCCATCTGCAAAGTTGGCACAATCACCTGCCAGGATAGGGATCTCTAGAGGTCACAACCTGTAACATAGCAACAAGACTAATTTGTTTACAACTATCAATGGCTGCTATTGGCTGCTAGTGTCATGTAATATTATAATGAATATAATACAACCCTAATTCTGAAGTAGTTGGGACAAAGTGTAAATTGTGAATAAAATCAAAATGCAATGACTTTCAGATCACATGAGCCCATATGTTATTTACAATAGAACATAGATACCATTTCAAATGTTGAAACTGAGACATTTTACATTTATATCCACACAATGAGCTCATTTCAAATTTTCTGGCTGCAAGAGGTCTCAAAAAAGTTGGGACACAGGCAAAAAAAAAGGGCTGAAAAAGCAATGAATATATAAGAGAATCAACTGAAAGAACATTTGACAAGTAATTATGTTAACTGGCATCAGGTGTGTAACATGATTGGCCATAAAGGAATGTCTTAGAGAGGCTGAGTCTCTCAGAAGTGAAGATGGCCAGAGGCTCACCAACCTGTGAAGGCTTGTGTTAAAAAAATTGTGGAATACTTTAAAAACAATGTTCCTCAACGTCAATAGCAATAGTCTCCTCATCGACAGTGCAAAATATCATCAAAAGATTCAGAGAAACTGGAAAAATCTTTGTGTGTAAGAGACAAGGCCGAAGACCTTTACTGGATGCCCTTGATCTTCGGGCCCTCAGACGCCACTGCATCACTCACCGGCATGATTCTGTCTTTGACATTACTAAATGGGCCCAGGAATACTTAAAGAAACCACTGTGTGTAAACACAGTTCGCCGTGCCATCCACAGATGCCACCTAAAACTCTATCATGCAAAAAGGAAGCCATTGTTGAGCATGATCCAGAAGCGCCGCCGTGTTCTGTGGGCCAAGGCTCATTTAAAATGGACTGTAGCAAAGTGTCTTGTAGTCAGACGAGTCCAAATTTGACTTTCTTGTTGGAAATCCTGGGCGTTGTGTCCTCTGGGCTAAAGAGGAGAAAGACCACCCCTCCTGTTATCAGCGTTCAGTTCAAAAGCCAGCATCTCTGATGGTATAGGGATGCATCAGTGCATATGGTGTGGGACATTTGCATGTTTTAAAAAGCACTATGAATTTCGAAAGGTATATAAAAGTTATAGAGCAACATATACTCCCCTCCAGACGGCAGACAACATTTATTCTAGGGTGGGCCTCTTGTATTTCAGCAGGACAATGCAAAACCACATACTGCCGCAATTACAACAGCATGGCTTCGTAGTAGAAGAGTCTGTGTGCTGAACTGGCCTGGCTGTAGTCCTTATCTTTCACTGATTGAGAACATCAGGCACATGATTAAACGAAAAGCCCAGCAGCTGGAAGCCTGTATTAAACAAGAGTGGAATCAAATTCCAATGGCTGAACTCAAGAAACTAGTCTCCTCAATGCCCAGACGCCTCCACTCTGTGTTAAAAAGAAGAGGGAGTGCATGGTAAACAGGCCCCTGTCCCAACCTTTTTTAGAGCTGTAGCAGCCATCAAATTTTAAATGAGGTCATTTTGTGGATAAAATTAAAAAATTTCTCTGTTTCAACATTTGCTATGTTATCTCTGTTCTATTGTGAATAAAAGACGGGCTGGTGAGATTTGAAACTCATTGCGTTTTGATTTTATTCACAATTTACACTTTGTCCCAACCATTTCTGAATTGGGGTTGTGTGTCGAAAGCGGGGCTTTGTCTCATTATTTTGGTATATAGATGATGGGGATTCCCCAGCAAAAACATGGATGAATTTATAGATGATGAAATTGCTGGGTGACATTAAAAAAGCACTGCAACCTCTCAATTTGAAGAGGAAAATTATTATTGGCTGAGTGCTGAGACGGGCTTTACATTGGGGCATAAAGTAGCCTTCTGACATTAGCTGTGAGCGCACATCTGCAGTGGGAGATAATCGTATGCTTAGATTTCTCAGCTCCGTCTCCATTCTTTAAATCTGGAGTGAATTTGGACAATGCTAATGTTCAATCCTGACCATTTGTTCATTGCGATATGCTTACAATCAGTGTTCCTTGAAATTCAATATATTGTGCTGCCTTAATCTGAATATTTCAGTCTATATCTTTAGTTAGCACATCGTTATGCATGCTGAATACAGCTCTCTGTCTTATACACCTCCATTCCTGACTGCCCGATGTGCACATTGAGTCTTTCAGAATGGCCTTTGTTTCTCCATTATCCACTTAGCTCTTATCTTCTTCTCTCTCCCCCTTAATTGCGTTAATTACACGGCAAGGATCACAAGGACAAAGGGATAAACGAGAGAGCACAGAAAATTCAAATTTGTCATATTATAATGTCACTCTTTCAAACCTCTTTCTCCCTGGGGCTTTGTCAACCCAGGCTTGTTGAACTTTTGAGGCACTGTAACAGTAGATTATCCCTGTCTGAAACACCGCCTTCACCACACACATTGTTAGGCCTGTCTTGCTACTAGTCAACTTGTTGAGAGATTATTAGAGAGTGCAATACCGTTGTTAGTAGTAGCTGGAAACCTCCACTAGATGGCAGCAGCCAGCAGATAATGTCTGGGTAGATGTGGGCTGCTGCACATTCGGCGCTTGGCGTTGTAGTGTCCTACAAGTGTGTGAACCTGTTTCCCAATGACTGAATGCAAATATCCAGTCTTTCCTGACGGACTTGGTGGACTTGCTCCTGTGAAGACGGGACTGGCACTCCGAGAATGCGAACCTCCGCCAAGGCAACACAGTTAAAATCTTGCGATGGCCAAAATCAATAGGGTCCATCCCTGATATAATAGCAACCCAGCCACAAAATTTCAGCGATATCCATATCCTTTCATTACTTTTTGAGTTATTTTGTACCCAAGCAGACAGACAATAAACCAATGCAGGCAAAAACATAACCTCCTTGGTGGCGGTAATACTTTAAGTTCACGAAGAGGCTCATGCCCAGACTTTCAGAGAGTCCACTCAGACTTCACCAGACATCGCCAAAGATATTCATAGAAATTAGGATGTGACTATATAAAAGGAGTCACTGCATAAATTCCAAAAGGGATATAATGTAGAGGTAATTCAACCTAACTCTCTACTTTTTTGCAAACACTAATGTTCTCATTTTTAAAAATTTGGGCACCATACCCACAGCAACTAGTGTGCTTTGATGTCCGGCCCCAGTTGTGTATTCACGCTGGCAGCCCTGCGGCCTCGTCGACTTCGCTTAATGACGTGGAGCAGTTCGCCGAACAAAAGACCAAAGTGAGTCCACGCATCCAAATTACAGACTTTTGGATTCAGACTTTTCGGTCTCGTTAGCCCTTGCGGCATCGCATTCACTGGCCCAAATTCTGTTCCGATATCATGATCGCGAGAAGCAAGGCTGTTTAGGCACCAGGAAGAAGTGTTCATTCTCCTTAATCAGCAATTGCTGAGCCAATCCAAACTTGATAGAAACAGTCATTGGTCATCCCAACTGCCCAAATGTAGACAAGATGAGCAAAGCTGAATCCAGTTTTCAGTTTCATCATTTCTACCACAGATATTATGAAAATACAGTTTATTTACTAATATTTTTGTGAATGAAGTGAGAAATGTATAATATTTTCCAAACCTGTCTTATTTTATGCATACAATGTCTAATTGATACAATTTAAAAAGCTTTGGGCCTAACAAACGAGCATTTGTTAGCTGTAGAGCAGCAAATTAAGGAGATGTTACTCATAGCAGGTGGGGACTGTTGGTATCGCCTGCTGTTGCCCGTTTGTAAACCGCACACCACGAGCTTGCATCATTTTTCCTAGCATCCAACCAAGTTCTATGTACTTGTGATTTTGAAAGTGTGCTCTCTTCAGGACACAGCTGAGCGCTCTTCACAAATTCGTAAGTTCGAGACACCCTTAGACTCTTAGGCCCGTATTCAGAAACAACACTCACACTAATTGAGTGCGAATGAGTACTAAAACTTAGTGTCAGGTTAAACTTAATGAGTCAGAGGGCGTCCTAACCCTCATTTGCTTTCAGAGACCTCACTCACACTGAATATTGCGTCTCTTTCTGAGTGAAGGTTAAGTGCAGGGAACAACTCCCTTGAGCCACACTAACTTGCGCCGGTATTTCGTTGTCATAGCTTTCAGGTGGTTACAAACATTAGAAACTCTGGATCATTTACAGCCACGTGCTCGACGCAATCGCAACTATGCAAATTTTAACTCTTATGATGATAACGATGCCGGTAACTTACTAACTGACCGCCTGGTTTCAGTGTTTACGAACTGCACTGTGGTGAACTTGAGGTTAGCATTTGTGTACCCACCAGTAGGCCTACCTACTGGTGAACAGGCAATAGGGGAAGCTCAAAACCATCCCTTAAAAATAATGATTGGAAAAAGGTCATATCCAATCATTTAATAAAATTTTATTGACTTGTACTCTAATAATCCGAAGGATTTTCATTTTCGCCAGTTCTACTTGTTAAGTTAGAATGAGCACTGATAATTATTGCCCTGTTTTCATTTCATTAAATTACCATTGCAGAAACACTGAAAACTCTCAACATTATCAGGTGTGGCCAGTTTTAATTTATAACGCATATCTGTCAACTCTCTCGCATTCGGATTTCTCACGCTTTCCTTTACTGATGGGTTGGAAAATTCTGCGCTCAGTGGCTCGTGGGGCGCGTGTGGATCGGTCTGCGAGGCTCATGTAGCTGTAAGGCACGAGACGACATTCTTTTTTACATTATTTATTGCTCAATGTAGAAGGAAATGTCCGGCACGTTTCACAGCTTGTTGTTTAGTGAGCCTCGCGGGCTGTCCTGTGCCTTTCGCGAGCCACTCGACCACAGAATTTATGAAGACATGCAGATATTTACGTCGTCATTTATGTGCGAAAGAAACGCCTCAATTTTGTGAAGCAATGTATAACAATGCTATTAAAATAAATTGCATTGTCATTTTACCAATTAGTCTGAGAAACTCTCTAATGAAGAAAAGTAAACTGCGACTGGTTTAGGTCATTCAGCACTGAAGGGTGAGGATTGAGCGTCCCTCTACAGCAGCCGACGCACTGCCTGTGGTACCCAGTGCCCACTACTGTCAGTTATGCTCGAGTGGCGTTTGTGAATATCAACTGGCGAGGAGTGGGACCGCTCCCTCGGTTAGTGGTAGGTCTCTCTCTCTCTCTCTCTCTCTCTCTCTCACACACTCCAGTTACATTTCAATCGTACTCACTATATGGTGAGTGGAGGGTGAGTGTGAGTGTCGTTTCTGAATACGGGCCTAAGGCTTAGACTCCAGGCATCAGAGCCGGGCAGGGGCCTGTCTCACGAAGCTGGATTAACATACCCGGGGTTTCCTTTAGTTACCTAGCTGCACTTTACCAGACATCCGCGGTCTTGATTATTGGTCTCACGAAGCCGGTTATCAACTCATTAAGTGAACCCAGGAGTTTCCATCCTAGATCTGTGCTCGTGCACGTAAAAGGGGCGGTGTTAAAGCCATTTAACCAATAGGCCTATTTCACATTTCCAGGTATACAAATCGGATAGCAAGTAAACTATCTTCCGCTTGCTTGATGCTGCGTGTATTTACGATGGCAGTGTGCTAGTAGTCGGGTGTTCCCGGCCCTGACTGTTCAAACTCTAAATCGAAGAAGCAAGCCGACCTCTCTTTTCCCGGTTTGCCCACCGAAGACGACGTGAGGGTATAGATTTTGTCCATAAGAAGTGGTGACGGAGGAAGATTTACGATTATGAGATGTAGCTAGCTAGGTAGCAACATGAGTGTGCAACGCTCCCTAAGCTGTCCCATTCAGATCCATGTGAACTGAGGCGTGAAAAATAGGAGAAACGGCGACGGCGAAAAAAGAGTCTGCGATGGAGTCGGGTTGAAAAACGGAGAACTGATTCACTCGGTGCAGAACTTTTGGAGCATTGACTACAATTACTGTCATCTTGCAGGTAACTAGCTATCTTGCTGCTTCTTGTAGAACACCTCACTCACTTTAACCACGTGTTTAAAAATTGAGACAAAAAATAGGATCTGCAAAGCCAGTTAAACCGGAAAATTTTAGAGTTATCGGCCAATTGACACAATATTATGGCATCAACAATTAACTTGATGAAAGATAAAAATACTAGCATTAGCTTGCTACCTATCGTTCATGCTGTAATCCGAGGCTAGTTTGCTATCCTTCCATGTTCGCTCAAACTACGTTAGTATCAAAGGTATCTTGACCATTTACGTTAGCTGGCGAACATACATCTATGAATTTGTTTTCTAGATATCACATCTCTGAAGTTGCTTATTACCAGTTTTGAAAACGTCAGTTAGCTGTGGTCTAGAATGGCCTGTGTGGGTAATGTATTTGTACTGACCAGTGTTTGATAATTATGCTTAATAAAGTTTAGAATAATCCTTTGGCAGTTTAACTCTCGTCGTTCTTTCTGCAATGCTGCAACGTGGTAAACTCAACGAAGAACATTGTTTTAATTACGTAAAAAAAGTTAAATAAATTACACCACTCTGAACTTCTGTGCTCGCTTTTGGCACATCCTGCAATGCAGGCTATCGAACTTGCGTTTAATATGTTCAGTCCATTAGCCTTCGCTTAAGTAGATGTAAGGGATCAATTTGTTCAACTTTTGTAATTTCATGTAGACACAGTGACAACCTTTCACTGCTTAATTATGACTTGGTTCGATCTTCACAAATTTACTAAGGTGTGTTATTTGTGTTTAGTGGTCCTTTGCACTGTTACCTTGTAATATACAGTCCTTTGGATAGTACTCCAACTACTCATTTACTATTGCTCTTTTATCTAATCTCCTTGGGTTTTTACACTCTTTGTGCCACATTTCTTATTAAAGAAGTTTTAGTTTGATTGTATGACATTCTATTCATAAATTGCTTTGCCTTTTTTGTTATTTCATGAGGTGCACTTGCTCACCCTTGGAAAGGGTCTGAGAACTGGAGGACATGGGGTACATCTTAAATCTCATTTGATACTTCCTTGCTCTTCACTTGAAGCAGAAGTTTTCATGTATCAGCTATCTTGCAGGTCATATAAAAGCTCTCAGTTCTGCTGCGAGAAGAGAGCTCTGAGGAGCCATGAGTGAGTTTTCACAAGGGCAGCCTTCCTGGAAGACTTCAGCTGAAAATCATGCGGTCAGTCCGTAATACGGCACTGGCAGCAGATCCAGCTGTGTGCCATCATCAGAAATGGGAGTGGATTCATGTGATTCATCAGAAGAAAGGACTCCTTTTGTCTTCCCTCATTGCACAGTTTCCTTGCATCTCTCCATGGTGGGAAGGACTGAGACCCTAGGAAAAGACTAGTCAGGAAAACATGGATGCTAATTAAGAGAATTGAGATGTACCCATGATGTTGCATCTTATCCACTCAGGACCCCTTTTTGGAAAGTCAGTTCAGTGCTTGACAACCTATCACTAATCTTCGCTGTAAGCAGCTGTGGTCAAAGGCCAGTTATTGATGCATTTGCAGTCAAGTTGTCCTTCTTAGGCAGTGGTTCAGAAAGATTTTTGTGAAATTTGTAGTTCTGCAAATATGCAGAATTGGGATAGTTAGTTCTTGTAGTGTTTACTGCACAGAATGTCTACCTGAGGCTGTAGAATTGAGCAGTACAAGTGCACCAGCTGGCTCTGAAGCAGTTACCTCACAGAGAACATTTTTTCAAATAAAATGTAATTTTTTCATTTATCTTTGTCCAGTAATGACTTGAGTTACTCCCTTTTTACATAAGCATTGGGCCTGTGCCAAATCTGTATACTCATGTAAGCAGCAGCAGGGACATATTTGGAATCAAGGGTGCTGTAATGGGCTATGATGTAAACTTGTGAAATTAAGATGTCGAAGTCCTGGAGATTCATTGAGTACTCCTGGGATAAATTTAATAAATAAGGAGCCCAGACTTAAGTCTCAGAATGGGACACCTCAGTTTACGTGTGCCATCCAGTTCGGCTTGCTTAGCTTACTCATGGATTTTACCAAGGATATTATAGTTACAATTTCATTCACTACTGTTAGATATCTGGATTTGAAAAACCCATGGGTGTTTAATATCCTTGATGGGGCATTTATTTCAGTATGTCCCACATATGATAACTGACTATAAAAAAAAATCACATGAGCAAAATAAGATTTACTCTTGATTGACATTTGTAATGTCAATCAAGAGTAGGCCTAATTTGCTTTTTATTTTTGCAGTATCTCAAATCTATATTACAGCGTACGTCAATTACATATTTACCAAGGAAGCAATAAAATCACCACCGTGTTGTTCTGAATGTAAGAGGATTTTGGATGTAAGACGATACTGTTATGGCCCCAATTTGTTATTACATTTATAACACAACAGCAACAGCAAGGGATGACAAACACAGTTTTAACAACTAAAACACATTTAATTTTTAACAAAGACAAAGACTAATAACAACCTACAACTAAAGACCAAGATTGATAAATAAGAAAAAACAGAAATAATTACAGTCCCTTTTTAGTGGGGTGGCTTGGTGATGTCCTGGATGAAGAAAATGCTCAAACACAGGCAAAGAAATCCACAAAAGAAACGTCACAGGTCTTGAACAGAATGGCAGGTCTGGTCATCTTCTTGCAATTTCTCCTACTACTTTACTGTCTCAATTCTTTTCCTTATATACTCTCTTTCAGACCCCACCCACATTTAGACCTCTTTTTTTTAACTTTCTGAGACTTGCCCCAGACATGTTCAGGACATGTCTAAACATGACTCCAGTCTGAGCTTAACAAAAAAAAGGTAAATACTGCCATCTAGTGGCCTATATTCACATTACACCTCCATTCCAAAAGGGAAAAATTTTGACTCATAAAGGCAAAATTTTTCTTTTCAATACAAAATGGTTAAGTGAACACTTGTCTACATATACATATCATACAATATTCAAACACATGATATATATATACACATTCAAACACGGGATAAGCAATCAGCAATTACATTGTCTGTACCCTTCACATGCTTAATTTCCAAGTCAAACTCCTGTAAAATCAAACTCCAATTCAACAATCTCCGATTCTTGTTTTTCATCTTACTCAAAAACATTAACGGATTGTGGTCAGTGTACACAATCATTGGCTTTTGTCCTGTACAAACATAAACCTCAAAGTGTTGTAAAGAAAGGACCAGAGCCAACAGTTCCTTCTCTATTGTGGAATAGTTCCTTTGGTGGCGATTGAACTTCCTGGAGAAGTATGCCACGGGATGCTCAATGTCATCAGAGTCACTTCTCTGTAGGAGCACAGATCCACAAGCTTGGTCGCTAGCATCGACCGCGATGGAGAACGGTTTGTTGAAGTCAGGAGATTTGAGCACGGGGAAGTGACACAGCAGAGACTTCAGGTGATCGAAGGCTCTCTGGCATGCATCATCCCAGGTGAACTTTACGCCTTTCTTCAGTTGGTTAGTTAGACTAAGAGCAATCTCAGCAAAGTTCTTGCAGAACTTGCGGTAGTACCCGATCATTCCAAGGAAGCGGCGCAAAGCTTTTTTGTTGTCAGGAACTGGAAAGTCCATGATGGCTTGGACTTTAGCATTTATGGGTGCCACCTTACCCTGGCCTATGACGTAGCCAAGATAGGTGACAGTAGCACAACCAAAGTCACTCTTGTTCAGGTTAACAGTCAGGTTAGCCTGGGTCAGGCGCTGGAACAACGTCTCTACATCTTTTAGATGTTCTTCCCAGGAGTCACTCCATGTGATCAGGTCATCGATGTATGCACCCGTGTGTGGCAATCCGGCGATTGTAGACTGTATCATCCTTTGGAACGTGGCTGGGGCATTTTTCATGCCAAAGGGTAGGACTTCATACTGGTACAATCCAGATGGTGTGGCAAAAGCAGAGATGCTCTTGGCCCTCTCAGTTAAAGGCACACACCAATAACCCTTCAATAAATCAATCTTGGTCAGAAACTTTGCTTGCCCTACACTATCAATACAATCATCAATCCTAGGTATTGGAAACACATCCGTTCTAGTTACAGCATTGACTTTGCGATAATCTGTACAGAATCTAGTACTTCCATCAGGTTTTGGAACTAGCACACAGGGTGAACTCCAATCGGAGTTGGAGGGTCTGATAATATCATGTTTTAACATGTACTCAACCTCTTTCTCAGAAATCTTTCTCTTTTCAGGATTCATCCAGTATGGATGCTGTTTTATTGGTTTGGCATCACCAACATCTACATCATGAGAGGCTATAGTAACTCTCTTTGGAACATCAGGAAACAAATCCTCATATTTCTTGATCAACCTT
Source organism: Gymnothorax reevesii (assembly GCA_029721435.1). Classification (NCBI taxonomy): domain Eukaryota; kingdom Metazoa; phylum Chordata; class Actinopteri; order Anguilliformes; family Muraenidae; genus Gymnothorax; species Gymnothorax reevesii. The sequence goes on from CM056582.1 coordinate 67,926,210, forward strand.
TCAAACTGATCTCTCTGTGAGGGTTCTAAGTGCTGGAGTTTTACATCAAGATTTTGCAACACTTCAGTGTTTGACAATTTACATGAAAGAACTTCAGCTTTAATTCTTGGTTCATCATCTTGAAACTCCCCCTCATCTTCACACGTTTCGACCATTGGAGAATCTGAAGTGACAGCTGCAACCCTAGCATTTCTGTCATGATAAGGCTTTAGCATGTTAATATGACACAATTGTTTTGGTTTTCTCCTATCTGGAGTCTTCACAATGTAATTGAGATCATTGAGTTTTGTCAGAATTTCATAAGGACCATGAAATCTAGCCTGCAATGGATTGGACTGCAAGGGAAACAACACAAGGACCTTGTCTCCTGGTTTAAACTCACGGCTTCTAGCCTTATGATCATACCAAGTTTTCATTTTTCCCTGACTTGATTTCAAGTTCTCTTTGGCAAGGTCACAAGCTGCACGCAATCTTTCCTTGAACTTGCTAACATAGTCTAACAGACTGATTTGCGGCTCTTCCTCTTGCCATTGTTCACTCAATAATAGCAAAGGTCCTCTCACTTCATGACCAAACACTAGCTCAAATGGACTGAATCCAGTAGACTCCTGCACTGCTTCTCTAGCTGCAAACAACAGCAAATGAACCCCTTCATCCCAGTCTTTCTCATGGTCATAACAATAAGTCCTCATCATTGTCTTGAGAGTGGAATGAAACCGCTCTAAGGCACCCTGACTTTCTGGATGATAGGCACTAGAAAGAATCTGTTTTGCACCTAGTTCATACACAACCTGCTGAAACAATCCTGAAGTGAAATTGCTACCTTGGTCTGACTGAATTTCCCTGGGAAGACCAAACAACGTGAAGAACTTTATCAAAGCCTTCGAGATTGCAGTTGCCTTGATGTTACGTAGAGGTATGGCTTCGGGGAATCTGGTAGATGCACACATGACTGTCAACAAGTACTGATTTCCAGATCTAGTCTTGGGTAATGGACCAACGCAATCAACAATGACCCTAGAGAATGGCTCCCCAAATGCTGGGATAGGCTGCAATGGAGCTACAGGTGGGTCTAACTGGTGTTTTCCAACTACCTGACAAGTGTGACAGGTTTTGCAAAAGTTGGAAACGTCTTTCCGAAGCCCAGGCCAAAAGAAGTGTTTCATGATCTTATCAACAGTCTTGTTAACACCAAGATGACCTCCTAAAGGTAAACTATGAGCCATTGTTAAGATCTCATTCCTATAGACCTTCGGAACAACAATTTGCCTGACCACTGCCCAATCTGCATTGGCAGGGATATCAGGAGGGCGCCACTTCCGCATCAACACACCATCCTTGAGATAATACCCAACTGGAACTGCATCTATTTCTTTTTCAGGAAGGGCTCTCCTCTTTAGTACACCAATTTCAGGATCATTAGTTTGCTCCTCAATCAACCGCTTTCTGGACAGAGACAAGTCTCCAGACACATCAGAATCACCAGACCCATCCGGCTGGCTGAATAGAGAACTGATAAAAGTATCTGATAAGTCCTCAAACGGAGAAACCATAGTAGGCCAATCAGAGTCATGAGGCGAACCACCCGAGTCCTGACTATTCAATGTACTGGACGGCACCACAACATCATCTTCTTTAGGCTTCTTGGCCATAGCACGAGTCACTGCGCAAGAAGGATACAGAGATGGGTCCTCATCCCCATCTTCAGTGCTCGGCTGTGAAGTAAGATGTACAGGGGGAACTACTTTGCCCCCAGCCAGGTCATTGCCTAGCAACAGAGAAACACCCTTTATAGGTAGACTTGACATAAGTCCCACCTTTACCTGTCCTGTAACTAAATCTGACTTCAAGAATATAGAGCGCAGGGGTACAGATACAGTCCTCCCTTCAATACCTTGTACAAGTATGAAATCCCCTGAAGCGGTCTCATCACGTAACTCCAAGGAGTCCATCAACAAAAGTGACTGAGAAGCTCCGGTATCCCTTAGGATATATATGGGGACAGGAGTAGTATGCTCATTCAGAGCCACAAATCCCTCTGACACAAATGGAAGAAATTCCTCCCTCACAAAGTCAGCTGTATTAGGCTTTTTAGCCCCACAAGAAGCAGGCAATTTAGCAGATTGGTTATCTACTACAGGGGTTTCTAACCTTGTTTTCACAAAGGCATTTGGTTTGGTATCCTTTTCTTTTTCTTTCTTAGCTTTAAGGAACCAACAGTTAGTTGTAACATGACCAGATTTCTTGCAATAACTGCAAACTAGACCACTTTTGTCACTGTCAGCTTTCACACTTTGATCAGACCTATTACTGGATTTCTGAGCACCATCACCAGATTTGTCTTTGTCTTTGGGTGAGGAATCTTGGGTATCACCGTAACCCTTTTTCTGAAATTGGGACCATTTATTGTTACTGCTAGACTGAAATTTGGACTTATGAGTGAGAACATATTCATCTGCAAATTTGGCAGCTGATTGCAAGTTCAGTGCTTGCTTCTCATTAAGGTAGGTCTTAACATCATCCTTAACACAGTTCTTGAATTCTTCAACTAACACCATCTCTTTTAGTGAGTTGAAATCATCCTTGACCTCCATAGAAGTACACCAGCGCTCAAAGCAAACCTTCTTCTCATTAGCAAATTCCACATAAGTCTGATTTTCAGATTTCTTCAAACCTCTGAATTTCTGTCGGTAAGCCTCTGGAACCAACTCACAAGCCCTCAAAATAACCTTTTTGACAACCTCATAATCAGAGGAATCATCTGCAGACAAAGCCGAATAGGCTTGTTGAGCTTTACCCTTGAGGACAGTTTGCAACATCAGAGGCCAGTGTTCCTTTGGCCACTGGCAACTCTTTGCTACCTTTTCAAAACACTGGAAATAGTTGTCAACATCCTTTTCTGAAAATGGAGGCACCAGTTTTACCTCCTGACTGGCACAAAATTTATTTTTAGTTTCAATTTTAATTTTTAGTTGCTCCATTTGGAGTCTTTCTTCTCTATCGAATTTCTCTAATTCAAAATCTCTCTGTCTCTGTCTCTCTCTTTCTGCTCTTTCCTCTTTCTCCCTCTCAAATTCTCTTTGTTTTTCTTCTCTTGCTAATTTTTCTAACTCAAACTGCCTTTGTTTTTCTTTTTCTTCCCTCTCAAATTCTCTTTGTTTCTCTTTTTCCTCCCTTTCTTTTTCTCTTTCTTCCCTTTCTTTCTCTTTTTCCTCCCTTTCTTTTTCTCTTTCCTCCCTTTCAATCTCTAGCATTTTTAATTTAAGTTCCATTTCTATATTTGGATTTTCCACTGGAAACTGTTCCAGATCTCCTGGTGCAAACACATTTTCATCAATGTAATATTCAACTATCTCTCTAGCCAGTCTTGCTTTTCGCATGGCTGGTTTTACCTCTGTCAGCTCCAACTGTCTGCAAATTTCTAGCAGTTCTGTCTTTTTAAAAGACTTCAAAACCCCTACGGTTGGTGATGCCAAGAAATCATCCATTGCTGTTGTCAATATATATATAGGAAAATTCACAAAAACAATTTCACAATTTGGAATGTTAGATTTTCAATAAATTACTCACACAATGGTCTATCCCGGACGAGCCCCCAATTTGTTATGGCCCCAATTTGTTATTACATTTATAACACAACAGCAACAGCAAGGGATGACAAACACAGTTTTAACAACTAAAACACATTTAATTTTTAACAAAGACAAAGACTAATAACAACCTACAACTAAAGACCAAGATTGATAAATAAGAAAAAACAGAAATAATTACAGTCCCTTTTTAGTGGGGTGGCTTGGTGATGTCCTGGATGAAGAAAATGCTCAAACACAGGCAAAGAAATCCACAAAAGAAACGTCACAGGTCTTGAACAGAATGGCAGGTCTGGTCATCTTCTTGCAATTTCTCCTACTACTTTACTGTCTCAATTCTTTTCCTTATATACTCTCTTTCAGACCCCACCCACATTTAGACCTCTTTTTTTTAACTTTCTGAGACTTGCCCCAGACATGTTCAGGACATGTCTAAACATGACTCCAGTCTGAGCTTAACAAAAAAAAGGTAAATACTGCCATCTAGTGGCCTATATTCACATTACAATACCCCTTTCTCAAGACAAACTTTTGGAAAAAAGGGGGTTTTCATTACGTCTTGTATTAATTACGAATATATATTTGAAAATACTGATAAAACCTTGATGAAAAACCAATATAAAACAAGGCAGACTGTTGTTCGGCGCCATCTATTGTTGTCAACGCAAAAATAATACAATATCACTGATTTTGACTAAAAAGCCGAGTTCCCGAAAATAAGACGAACTCACTTTCTCAAAGGGGATTTCCCGTTTAATATTAAGAACAGAACATGAAATTTTTTTTTTTTGGTTCAAGGCTACACCTTAACCAACTCTGCGCAGGTATGGTCTTAATTTTGATGATAATCGGTGCCTTGACGTAAAACTGCATTTTCGCCTTTCCGGTAATACTGCCTCTGTAGAAGAAAGCGCTGAGTTGGCGATGGTTACTGGTCTTTCACTGGCTACCCCAGACGGAATGCCACAATGTCTGTTGAAAACGCAAGTCGCAGCAGCTGCAGTGATCAAAATGAAACGCCAGGTAATGGTGGTCATTAGCCTGCATGCATTTCCAATATCTTAATGTGGTAGCTTGCTAGACAGCCATCTACTGTGAATCAAGTTACATTTAGCCAGACTTTGCATAAGCTGGCGGGGCAAACCTCAAGCTCCCTATCAACTACCATTGCTAAGCATTCTAGCCTGGATAAAACAAGCTTCCCTGTCAAAAAATAAAATCTGGCTTCAAACTCAATGCAACTCACCTAGCTAGCGAACCCCCAATCTCGCTCACTGGAGCTACAACCTTGGTACAATTAGCGAGCTTCCTCAGTGACTGAACGATATAACATCTAACCCTAGTGACCACCATGCAATGTCAGAGTAGAGAAAGCTAGGTAAAGTAAAAAAAAACAAACAAACAAACGTACAAACAGCGAGTTTTACAAACACAGGCATTTAGTAAGTCAAAGTTCTATGCTAGCTAACATTTTTGCTGGCAAGTTAGACAAATTAGCTGAAATGCCAACTATCATAAGCCATACCTACACAATCAAAAACGAATTAAAAGAAAAGGCTAACCTAATAACCTAGACAAATTTATACCTCCTCACGCTCTCCTGTAACTCCAAAATACAGTCTACAACTGTAATCTCTTAAGACAAAGAAAGAAGAGATTGCGAGAAGGCGAATTGACAGTACATGCCTATAGGAGGAAGTGTTTTTACCTGCCTTCCGGTATGTGTGGCCATCTTGTGAAATAGGCGTATTGCACACCATGGAAAAGCCGCAGAGTGCAACTCATTTCTTGACGGAGGAGCGAACAATAATTCTAAGGATGTATGAAGAATATAAAGACATCATTCAGGCAAAAAGCAACACTGTTGCAGCTGCCAGAAGCCGACAAAAAATCGCAGACTTTGCCAATGCTTAAGTTACTGGGATTGAAATATTAAATCACCACTGTGTGTGTCTCTCAAATGTATGTATCTGTTTTGATTTTCTTTTATTCTTTTCTACAATTTAACCAAATTTCACTTGCAACCCCAGTGGAGCCAATAGGACTTGGGAGAAAGTAAAAAATAAATACAAGAACAAAGTTCAAAGTGGTCAGTTAGTTTATTATAATACCTTCCAGGCTACATATACAATGTAAACAATACACATACATTGTCTACAATAGTTTATACTACAACATGCACAAAGCTTTACCTTTCACACCGACCCTTTGTTGCAAAACGATCACAATGGAACTGATTTGACATTGTGTGCAGCTCACAGGAAAAAATGTGACAAGAAAAAGACGGGAGGGGGTCCTCCTACACAACCGTACACTCCTGCAGAGGAGGGGTCCTCCTACACAACCGTACACTCCTGCAGAGGAGGGGTCCTCCTACACAACCGTACACTCCTGCAGAGGAGGGGTCCTCCTACACAACCGTACACTCCTGCAGAGGAAGGGTTCTCCTACACAACCGTACACTCCTGCAGAGGAGGGGTCCTCCTACACAACCGTACACTCCTGCAGAGGAGGGGTCCTCCTACACAACCGTACACTCCTGCAGAGGAGGGGTCCTCCTACACAACCGTACACTCCTGCAGAGGAGGGGTCCTCCTACACAACCGTACACCCTTGTAGATGAGGGGTCCTCCTACACAACCGTGCACCCCTGCAGAGGAGGGGTCCTCCTACACAACCGTACACTCCTGCAGAGGAGGGGTCCTCCTACACAACCGTACACTCCTGCAGAGGAGGGGTCCTCCTACACAACCGTACACTCCTGCAGAAGAGGGGTCCTCCTACACAACCGTACACTCCTGCAGAGGAGGGGTCCTCCTACACAACCGTACACTCCTGCAGAGGAGGGGTCCTCCTACACAACCGTACACTCCTGCAGAGGAGGGGTCCTCCTACACAACCGTACACTCCTGCAGAGGAAGGGTTCTCCTACACAACCGTACACCCCTGCAGAGGAGAGGTCCTCCTACACAACCGTACACTCCTGCAGAGGAGGGGTCCTCCTACACAACCGTACACTCCTGCAGAGGAGGGGTCCTCCTACACAACCGTACACTCCTGCAGAGGAGGGGTCCTCCTACACAACCGCACACTCCTGCAGAAAAGGGGCCCTCCTACACAACCGTACACTCCTGCAGAGGAGGGGTCCTCCTACACAACCGTACACTCCTGCAGAAGAGGGGTCCTCCTACACAACCGTACACTCCTGCAGAGGAGGGGTCCTCCTACACAACCGTACACTCCTGCAGAGGAGGGGTCCTCCTACACAACCGTACACTCCTGCAGAGGAGGGGTCCTCCTACACAACCGTACACTCCTGCAGAGGAAGGGTTCTCCTACACAACCGTACACCCCTGCAGAGGAGAGGTCCTCCTACACAACCGTACACCCCTGCAGAGGAGGGGTCCTCCTACACAACCTTACACTCCTGCAGAGGAGGGGTCCTCCTACACAACCGTACACTCCTGCAGAGGAAGGGTTCTCCTACACAACCGTACACCCCTGCAGAGGAGGGGTCCTCCTACACAACCGTACACCCCTGCAGAGGAGGGGTCCTCCTACACAACCGTACACTCCTGCAGAGGAGGGGTCCTCCTACACAACCGTACACTCCTGCAGAGGAGGGGTCCTCCTACACAACCGTACACTCCTGCAGAGGAGGGGTCCTCCTACACAACCGTACACTCCTGCAGAGGAAGGGTTCTCCTACACAACCGTACACCCCTGCAGAGGAGGGGTCCTCCTACACAACCGTACACTCCTGCAGAGGAGGGGTCCTCCTACACAACCGTACACCCCTGCAGAGGAGGGGTCCTCCTACACAACTGTACACTCCTGCAGAGGAGGGGTCCTCCTACACAACCGTACACTCCTGCAGAGGAGGGGTCCTCCTACACAACCGTACACTCCTGCAGAGGAGGGGTCCTCCTACACAACCGTACACTCCTGCAGAGGAGGGGTCCTCCTACACAACCGTACACTCCTGCAGAGGAGGGGCCCTCCTACACAACCGTACACTCCTGCAGAGGAGGGGTCCTCCTACACAACCGTACACTCCTGCAGAGGAGGGGTCCTCCTACACAACCATACACTCCTGCAGAGGAGGGGTCCTCCTTCACAACCGTGCACTCCTGCAGAGAAGGGTTCTTATCTTATAATAAGGGTCGCCCTACAGCGGAGGGGGAGTATCATCAGACCCTGGTTGAGGTAGCAGCTCACATATCACGGCATATGTACATAGTATGTTTCAGCGCGCCAAATGTTAAAACAGTTGGCTGCGTATTTTTTTTTTTTTTTTTTTGGTCACGCAACACGCGCTCTCTCCAGAGCGCTCCTCTCACTATCCGTACGGCTTCCTCAATGGGATTCTCAAGAAATGGGCAGGTCATTTTTCCAAGACAATGATTGGCCAGTAGGTGGTCTCATATACCCGCTAAGATCTTATCTTGAGCTTAACCTGCTCCGGAGCAGGTTAGGTGTTCAGCATAAGTTACCGCGGCAACGTACCCCACTAAGAAGTGAACCAGCTTTGTGCTCCGGTAAACCCAGGGTTAATCCAGAAGTTACCTCGCTAAGCCGAAATCCAGGTTCGTGAGACAGGCCCCAGTTCTTAGTAGGAGCTCCTCTGATCTCGCAGTGTTCTGAGGATTTGGGCTTGAGAGACCAGGGCTGTGGTATTACATCACCTTGTGTTTATTCAACAAACACTCACAATTTATCAGGATGTTTCCTGAAAGAATTTATTATTGTTCATTACTTATGGGTATGAAGGCAGAGCCTCATCTGGGCACCAAACCTAAGAATTGCAAGCCCTGAACAGAAGCAACGACTGCAAATTTTCTATCAAAGAGAAGGCTATAAGGTGCTGTGTCATGATTACTGCACATGCTCAGAACACACATTCGAAGAAAGTGAATCTGCTTGACTGTAAGTCATAATCTGATTCCATGCTGGCCTGCCCGTCTAAATTTTACATTGTTTTTATGTATTTTAGTCACTTTTATGCTTTTTATATTGGGGAGCTTTCTATGGAAATTCAAGGACTCAAAGTGCCATTTTAAGCTTTAGATGAGGGATACAAAAATGTTAGCGGTTGCCTTCTCCAATAACCACAGAAGAAGAAAAATTCCCTCTAAATTTTGTCTTGCAGTTGAATGGATTTACTTTGCTCAAAGTTTTGAGCATGCGCTCTAATCGTGACACAGCTACTTCAATTTAGATGGAATTTCGCCTTTGTCAAGTTTAGTGACGTGTATTAACCCTTTGAGCGCCAAATACATTTTCAAGGAATTAAAAGTATTGTCATTCTGAGCTGTTGAAAACCTATCATGTGGCAACTTGTTTAAAAGAGCTGCCCTGCATGAGCTCTTTTAAACAAGTTGCTACATGAGGTTTTCAACAGCATCTGACTTCGATAACTTACATCATTGGGCAACTATAGTTGCCCACGGCGGTGAAAGGGTTAACCGCAAGATGTTTGATGGAGGTCCCACAGTGGTCTCTGACTGGCAGAGATTTGGTTGTGGGATTCCACAGTTTTAGGGCAGTGATGTCAGCAGAACTGGCACAGGCCAGAGGGAGATTCAGACTGTGCGTTATGCATCAGGAATGGGGACTGATCTGTACTGCTCAGTTGAATTCCTTGCTAAACGGGGTGTGTATGTGCGTTTGTGTGTGTGTGTGTGTGTGTGTGTGTGTGGATAATTGCATATATATATATATATATGTGTGTGTGTGTGTGTGTGTGTGTGTGTGTGTGCGCGCGCGCATGTAAGTGTAGGAGTGGGATGGCATTGTGCAGTATAGAGTGCCTGCAGCTGGTTGAATGACTCCCTATTCAGCAAAGTTCATTGAGACCGCAGGTGCACTCACACATTCAAATGTGCAGTAAAATTATTGCACAAACTCACACGCACACGCATGCACACATAAGCACACACACAGACATTAACATGTTCATGTTCACGACTTTATGCTTTTGTGTATATCTGTTCATTACGTCATCTTCAAAGGGACTCCAAGCTGTAGTAATTAAATCCACTCTGTAGAAGAAAGGGGAAGTGCTTACATGGGCAAATGTCCTCTGGGCTCCCCCGAGCACAAGAGGCATTCTTTTATCTGCAGCAGGAGAGGGTCTGGCTCAGTGATGTAACACTGGGGTTTACGTTAAAGCGATGCCCCTGTGGCGCTTCGAACATCCACACTCACTCTCCTCAGCTCCTCATTTTACTGGTGCCCTGCACAGGTCACAGGCTTATACTTTTCACACTGCAGGCAAGACAATGCCCCTCCCCGGCTGAAAATAAACAGCTGGACCTACTGTAAGTACGGACCCTTATGATGTCATTCTTTAAATGAGGCGAGCATAACTCTGGGGTGGAAACTGTTCACTGTTTACACATTCATCACCTCTAAGGAACACAAAGCCAACTGTACTTAAAGCAGACGCAGTTCAGAGGAGGTGCTGAACTTAGATTAAACGTAGAATGGACATACTGGCTCTTCTCAGTAGCACCAAGCCCTTTGAAGATAAGGTTTTTTTTCTTAAATAGGAGAAAGACAATATTTTTAAGTAGTGGCTGTTGGATTAGCATTCAGTTATTGTTCGAATTACATGAATGAACAAAGGGTCAACAGTTAAGTTTTCCCACTGATTCTACAGGGAAGATCACGATCTTCATGGACACTCTCAGTGATGAAACTGAAGCAGCTGTTATCTTCATTGACACTGCTTTGCCCAGCTCCCAATTATTGAAAGTGAAGCAGTGCTTTGCTTGACTCCCCCTTCCTTCATGACTAATACTCACAGTTGTGCTCCATTGACGATATGACAAAGATAGTTTGCGGGGAACCTTCGTGTGACGCACGCATGCGCGGCACCCTGACAAGCCTTTTTTGTGACAGTTTGAATGAAAATCGAGGAAACAAGTACGAACCTTTACGATGATTTGAATGTCGTTTGTCAAATCATGTTTCCAGAGCAGCGTCAACAGTTCTCTTCTGTTCTGAATTTATTGTCGGCGCAGGCGGATCTCTGCTTGTCAGGCGTGTTATTGATTTTCCAGCACCCTTTCAACCTTTCCTCCTGCCCGATTAATGCTAAGCACACAGCAAATCAATGCACAAATCCTGCCCCCAAGCACACTTCAGCACACAGGCTTAGGCTTTGACAGATGTGTTCGGTCTCATTAATATGACAGTCATTATCCGGAAGACTGGGTCCAGGTAGTTTTTCGGTGCGTTCCTTTGTCGTGTCTTTCATCACCTATAATGCCGTATGGCAGGCTTCTAGCCCAGGGCTAAATCTCATTGGCCAACACCATTTCATTGCACATGTAAACATTTTTTTACTTTTTCAGTTGTCAGAACATTTTTAAATTTCGCTTTTAAAGGTCTTAGCAGTATGGCATCTTGGTTGGTACAGATTGGACTCGTGGAGTCGGTGGTTGCTGTGGAAACTGTAATCACCAGTAATTTACAGCATTTGGTAAATCAGGCGAACTGAAAAGGACTGGAAGGAAGAAGGTGAGAGAGAGAGGAGGAGATGACAGAAAGCACGAGGGAGAGGGAGGAAATGTTGTGAGGAGTATGGGGAAAAGGCAGCTCTTGCAATCACCAGGAGTAAGCGAGGAGGAGAGAGGAGCTGAGCTGTGTCCCCCCCCCCCATCACATGACCCGAGAGACAGCACAAGGAGCTGATTGCCTCTGACCTGCAGCTACTACCCACCCCTCCATGCTGAAGCCACTGAGCTCAGTGAAGGCCATGACCCAACACCTCTTTCAGAAAGTTCCTTGAACCCACTTCTGAGTGCACTGAGGGCCACGCCAGTATCTACAGCGGCCGACTCCTACTCAACTGCAGTCACCCATTTCCAGTGCCAGTTCCAGTTCCAGTTCCTTGCCGGTGTCTTTAAGTCATCGACTGATTTTTCTCCTTTACCTGCCTGTTCCTGGTTTTATCAGAAACTAAGGAAGCTGTTCTATACCTGAGGTTTCTTCTTACTCTTCCTTCATGTCATGAAGTGAAGATTTCCTGGAATTTGTTCTCGACCGTACATCTAAGCTGTTCCTAGACAGAAGAAATGCATTGAGAGGGAGCTACAGAAGCAACAGCCTGTGCTGCGCCAGCCTGCAAGAGTAGGAGTAAAAGCAGAAGGATTTTCAATTCATCCGCAAGAGGCACCATGAACCTTAAACTAAATGGGGTGACAATGTTCTCTGAACCCTTGTACCCGTTCACCCACCAGCCCTAACCTTACCCCTGCCTTCCCCCTAACCCCCCCACCCCCCTCCAGGAGTCACACGCTCCGCACCAGTCCTATGACTGCTCTTCGGAGGTTACTGCGTGCAACAGAGCGCACGGAGGAGAGAAGGAGAGCGAGAGAGAGGGAGCTTTTACCACTAATCGCTGTGTATTCTGTGTTCTTACGCGCTTCAGTTGCCTGGCTGTGGACAGCTGGGATTCCAAATATAGGGGGAAAAAAACAAAAGGAAGAAATACATGGTCTCTAGAGACGACATCCTTTGAAAGCAGAAGAAGAAAAAGAAGGCAGAATATATCAGTGGTGAGGGAGGAAGGAACAAATCACCAGAGCTGGGAGAGGAGTGGAGCTGCGCTCGTCATTGCTTTTCCGCTTTTGTCGCTCTTTCTGACTTTGAGGGAGGAAGGCTCGCTTTGCGTCGATCCCGCACAGGTGGCACGGGGGCTTGAGAGGGGCGAGGGGGCAGGTGCTCGAGGAGTGACAGCTCTGACAGGAGCCACACGACCCCTCATACTCGCACACGCTCACACGCACTCCTCACACTGTTGCCGCTGTGCCGAACAACCGTCCAGCCAACATGAGCCGGTGCAGGGGGCGGTACCGGAGACAGCTGGCCAAAGTGGCACGCTACTTCTACCGCTTTGTGATGGGAACTCTGACACAAGGTAAGCCCTGTCACTAGAGAGGGCTGAGGGTCCCGGTCTCAGCACCTCTGCCTCTCCAAATACTTCATATCTCAATGTTTTTTATCTATGGTTATGGTGGGAGATCCAGCTTTTCTTAAATTGGCTTTTTTTACATATTTTAAGTGAAAGTCTGGCAAAGAGAAAGAGTTTGATAGTTTGACTCGATTTGGATTGCAGTGGGAGGGTTTTTTATCCAAAGTGTTTCCTTGGACTTCTAAATGCAAGGGCAGACTGGAATTCGCTTTTCTTGCTTACATCACTAGGGCGACTTGCTGTTGGATTTACAGCTGTTGTGGTGTCTCACGGCACAGTGTGTGAGGGAGCTGTGTACTTAGTGGCAACATAGCACTCTGAGTCTGACGAGTTCTGGTGCAGCAGATGTACTGAGTTTGACTGTGCTGTGACCTGTTAGAGGCGGTGATGCTCTACTCTGCCGTGTGTGGCTTCCTCTAGCTTCATCTCTCACCACGGCTGTCTGTTTGCCCTGATGAGTCTAATAGGAGGTTATGCGAGAACTTCCAGGGTCAGGTCTCGGGACACTGAGGCACTGTACACATGCTGTCTTATGTCCTGGCACTCAGAGCTGTCTTCCTCCAGCAACGCCGCGGAGCAGGGGCGCGACCTTCGGACGCACTTCAGCTTCTTCAGGGTCTCTGAAGGTTGCTCATCTGTAAGAGCTCTGCTGGCTCGTCAAAACCAGATAGCGGTGCCCGTTTACAGCTCAAACGTTAGCAGCTGTTTTCAGATTGTTGCATCTATTAGCAACCATTAGCTGTCCAAGTGTTAGTCGCTGAATGAATTTGTGTTTATTTCAGTGGTTTAGATCACGCCATCCTTCAGTTCAAAAACCAAGCAGATTGGAGGGGGCAGGCATGGACAAACATTGTGAGGTATGAAGGAAACAGGCAGTTATTAACAAGCCTGGCTAAATATTGAGGCTAAATATTGTTTGTCTCTTTGCAGTATGAAGCAAAGAAATGGCCATAACATTGAGTGTCATGCCCTCAATTTACTCTATTTTCAGATTTATCGCTCTAAATGATTTCAGTTCTATGCAAAATGTGACACAATGGAAGGAGTGCCCTTTATGAATGAATAATAATTTACTGAAGGAAAAGGGTAACAATCAGCTGTATCATTTATGTGAAGAGATAATTGGCCCCCGCCTGGTGGCGGAAGCGCATGAGAATGGGCCCCGGCGCAAGAATTATTTTTGGCCCCCCAAGCCCACTCATTCTCAAAACACCCTCTTGATCCATACCCTTCAGTTTCCGCCTATCACTAACAGCAATATACTGGCAGAATATTCACCCCTTTGCGCAGAATACAAATAATGCCAATTTTTTTTTTCTGTTTTGCATGAGCCTATTTAGGCTTTTTTAACTCAGTATTTGAGTCACAGACACTGTGGGAAATTATTTCAGTGAAGCAAGACATTTGGAAATTCAATTCTTGAATAATTTTAGAATTGAAGTTCAGAATTTACAGACGCCGGCGTCAATATCTGAGCAAAGGGGTTAAGGCATCACATTAGTTAGTGTATTCGGAAAGGTATAACGTGCATAACGTCTCTGATTTGCCGTCTCTGCCTGATGTAAGATGAATAGCCCAATGTAGTATAGCTTCTCAAAATCTTGAGTTGCAGATTAGCAAGCCAGCCATCTAATGAAAACAATTACAAGTTAACAAATGTTAGTGCTGCAGTTGGCAGTTAACATGAACTGTAGCTATGTTGACCAATTTATAAATCATTTTGCAATGTATTATCTGATTCCGCAATAGTATGTCGCATAATTAGCTAACGTTACTATTTTATATACATTTTTTTGTTTGCTAGATAGCTGGCCAAAAACTCTTTTTGCATTTTCAGACCTATGCAAATTTATGTTACAGAGATATTTTATCATCACTTAACATATATTTGTAACACAAAATGTCCAATTCAGTCTCCACTTGAACTTTGAACAAAAACTGGATGCTAGCGAGGTAGCCAACGTTACATACTGCTGCCGACTGTCTTCAGTAGCCAAAATGGTCAAGCTGGGAATGATAAACCAGTGGCATCTACAAACAAACATAAAGAAGTCCGATGCTGGCAGTCGCTCTCAGAAGTCAATTAGCTAACTTTGCTAGCTAGTTATATAGCACTGTGGCTCGGGTAAATGCAAGCATACCAACAAGCCCTCGCCATCTGTTGTTCGCCAGCTGTTCTACTGTTGCACATGGCATGAGAAGACAAACGATGAGAATCTAATTTCAGCAGTTTTGACCTCACCAGCTCTTCCTCACGACTTTTTTTGCATACAGTCTTGCGCTTTATTGTTGATGCCTGCAAAGTCAGTTAAGCAGGTCACTGAGAAAGACCAAGTATGGTCGCCCTATTTCCCATAAATCAATAGGAAAGTAAAGTGAATAATATTTTCCACAATATTAACAGAAAACTTGCAGCCTAACCACCAAAGAAAAGATTTCATTACTCAGGTCTAACGTATCCCCCTACATATCTGCGTGAGTGTTAGACATTGTGTAATTGCATATTTTAAAATGTTTGCCATCATGACCGAAATCAATTTGACTTTGATGCTGTTTACGATGGACAAAATGCATGATGAAAACATACAATATTAGTTTGTACTGCAATTGTAGCCTTACCGTGTTGATGGGACCAGTGGAAAGTGCTTTGAACTGAGCTAAGAACAATTTTTTCACAATCATGATCAAACTTGTAGATGGGCCCCATCACACGGTACAAATAGCTGAAGCTCGGCCGTTGCCCCCACTGCTAGATATTCACAGCGTTTTTCTAGTGTAAACTGAGTTCAGAAGGATGTCCTGTGTCTCCAAGACTCTTTGCATTGGCTCTTGAGCCCCAAGCCAGAGCAATTAGACGGGATCCTGATAAAAGGTTTTCAAGGTAAATCAAACAAATCATAAAACTGATCGGCAGATGATACTTAAAAGACCCTGGTAACTTCCCCAAATGGCAGACTCTACAAAACACATTTGGCATTATTTGAAGATAAAAAGTGAACTAGGAAAAAAGTGAAATTGTTAGCTATCAACAAACGCGCTCATTTTGGTAGCTTTTGAATGGTACAACAAAACTGTAGATAATCACTGTAAACATTTTTACAAACAAAAGTACCTCCCCAGCCTCTGTTCACTTCTTTAACGCAAGGTCTGTGCATTTGAGCTGGGTTTTGTGTTCAACTAATCAGAGAGAAGCTCTGAAATTTCGAAGCTTTAGGCACATACTGTAGTGGAAGTTAAGTGAAAGACGTACGATGTATGCAAAGGAGGCTTACCAACAGCAACATGTTGAAAATGTTCAAAAGGTGGAATTTGACCTGGTTCTTGTGGTGTTGAAGTTCTTCTGAATACAAGTTCTGTTGCTGCAGAACAGCACACTTTGGTCGGTGCTTTAGTAGTAAGATGTTTGAACAGTCACTATCATGGTAAAGTCTTTTGGTGTCATAAGTCGTAATTAGTGCATCATGACAATTTGAACGCATGACATGCATTTAAAATCATTTAAAATTCATGCCATTCGTCAAACTTTTATTTCAGAAAAATCATTGATGAGGTTTTCGTAGTCCACCTTCTGGGAAAGTTGAAGGAAGGCGTCAATATGAGATTGTATGAATGGAAATTATCTAATTAATTAATTAGAAATGAAATCTAAAGGTTTTCTAAATGCCATCTTCAGTAGCCTTTGGTACATACCATTCTACTTCAGAGTGGAATTTCAAGACATTTCTGTGAATAGCCGTCCATACAATCTCATACTGTAGCCTTCCTCTTGGATGCAAAGCTGTATGTCTTTATCAGTAGTGGCAACACAGCTTACTGGGAGCCTATTTGCTCAGTAAATTAATTCGGTTAATTGTCCAATTCTTAAGCGGAAACAGTTTTAGAGTAACATGCATTATGGTAAAGTCACTGGTTTTAGACAGTTTTATTTTTACGTTAACAAACTTACCACACAGAGCTGGCAAAAGCACTTTATTGAAAATGTTTTCTTAGGCATATCAAGTCGATCGGACACTGACACAGAAAGAAATAACATGCTGTTTTGTGAGCTACAGGAATGCAGAAACTTTGAAAGACTTTGACTTTTATGTCATCATTAACATGGATAGGAAAATACCTCAAGAGACAGTCATGCAAACTGAGAAGAAATTGATTGTAAATCTACCAAATTATCCTCGCAACTGAATAGATTAAAACTTATTGGCTAATTAGGAGATGTAAATGGGAACCTGTTTGGAGAATTAATGCACTTTAAGGCAAGGTGAAAGCTAGGTTGTAGTCCCTCCGATGGCAAGTCCTGCGGAGAAGAGGTTAAATACAATGTCATTGACTCTAAGAAGAACAGTTTTAGTGTTACGCTTCTGATGAAAACCAGACTGAAATTTGGAGGGTAAGTGCCTTATTTAGCAATAAAAGCTGAGATCCAGCTCTATTCATTTGGATTTGATTTTGTCTAAACAACTGTCTTTCCAAAAACGGAGTAAAATTATCCACAGATGGAATACCCCACTGTCTGATTTTGGCTGACTTGGACTTGAGACTGAGAGCGTTTGAAAGATGCGTCAGAGTGCAATGCCTTCTTATATTTGGAGAGTCTCGGGCAATTAAGGCAATTTATCCAGGCCCAAAAGAAGGAAAGCATCTCCACTGCACTATACATCATCATACTACCACTGCTTTGTTTGACTGTTGACTTCACATTCTTATTCTGGAATGCTGTGCTAGTTTTACGGCAAATGTAACTGGAACCATTATTGACTATAGAACATTATCATTGAAAACTTTGGGGTCATCAAGGTTTTTTTGGAAAATATTAGCAATCTTAGCAATTTTAGTATCACTAAAATGGTCACAGATGGAGCCTAGGTTTGTGTTACAGACATCTAGGAAGTCATATATGAACTTTCATTTTTCGACATTCACCTTGACTGTCGATGAAATTTGAAGGTCAAACACAACATAGTAAAAATACAATGAATTGTACCTCCAAAATGGTCACAGATAGAGCCAAGGTTTGTATGAGAGACATTTCAGAAGTAGCATATGAAGTCCATTTGGTGACCTCAACTTGACCTTCTGTGTGCTGTAAAGTTTACAGTTGATGCCAAGAATTTTCAATGACTCGTATCACCAAAACTGCTTCAGAGCTTAGGATTGTATTACAGACAAAAAGGAGGTCTTATAAATGTATGTGAACTTTTATTTAGTGACCTTGACCATTACCTTCAATGATTTGAAGGCCAAACTTCACATTAAATTTTCATAATTGTATCATCATTATAAAATCGCTTGCCTGTAAGCTTCAGGACCCTTGGCCTTATTTTTTTTTTTTTTAATGTGGTGTTTACCTTCAGTAAACGAAACAGTCCTCTAAAAACTATATTTTGTGTTTAAGGTTAACTCTGTCTTATTTTAAATTGTGTTTGGAGATGAAATCTAAGTCTGATAAATATGGAAAAATATATACTGCTCAAAATAATAAAGGGAACAATTGGAGTTATATTGTTTTGTTTAAGTGTTCCCTTTATTTTTTGAGCAGTTTACTTTTTCATTGCACTGTACATATAGGGAATGATTCATACAGCTCCAGTAATCATTTAATTCTTTGGGTGAAGTATCTGCTTACACATTCACAGACATCTCAAAAAAGCTCCATGCACCTTTTGGACCAAATTTTTGTTTGAGTGAAAAATCTATGTACCACATTAGTGTACTCAGCAATTGAGAGACTGCTCCTCAGCTACTTGTGTCGGTATAAGTAAGTGTTACTTTCCTCTGTGAAAATCTGCAGCCCAAAAATATGTTTGTTTGCTTCCTAGTTTGCGGAAGTACAGTGACTACAACGTCTGAAGCACTGAAAAAAGGTGTGTTGCATTTGAAGTTTACAGCTTTGCAATGACAGTTGCCATGGTGACGGTCTCCCGTTCATCTCCTTGGCAAAGCCATTGCCGCTGTGGCCTTTTGAGACTGACAGAGGGAAGCGTTCTGGGCCCGCATAAAAGGGAGATTCTGTAAAGGCCACTCAGCACCTAAAGTCTTTTCATTGCGCAAATGGAGAGAGCCTTTTAAATGTGCCTGCTGTCTTGAGTTTGGGGCGATATTGGATCTTATCTTTCTGTCACTGACACTGGTAGTGTGTGTTTGTTTGTGCCTCTGTGTGCATCTGTGTGTGTGTTGGTGCGAAAATGCAGCTACTGCCCTTGATGGGTCCCTTTGTTGGATTTTTACCCATGAATGCATTCAGTCAGGCTGGCCATTTGGAATTACAGATGGGGGACAAGATTTGCCAAGGTTAGCCTCCCACCTCCGCCCTCTTCAGCACCGCTAATACAAATTATATAAAAAATGATGTCATGAAACCTGTCTGATTGTTTTTTAGATCCATTGAATATGCAAATTGAAGACCCTAGTGCTAAAAGTGCTTAAGTCACAAAATGTCCATTTTGAGAAAGTTCAGATCAACTTTGGAAACTATAAATGATGTTTTTCCATCCTGACCTCACAGCCTCAGAAAGTGTGTCTTAAGTACTTTTAGCACAAGGGTCTTCAATTCATTTTCCTATTAATCAAGACAAATATGTAACATATAGCAATTAAGAAATGACATTGACAAAGTGATTGCTGATAGGCCACATAACAGATAATAGATGTGAAATTGTTGGGTTGGCAATACTCTGAATAATTAATAAGAAAAATAAACGAAAAAAACTCTTCATAAATTCAAAAGTTTTCAAGCATGAAAGAGAATAAATTTAAAGTGGAGGACATCTTAGGTCTGCCTTACCATATCAAACATTGGGACGAAACTGCTTTTCTTATAATTCAAACAAATGTAGACAAATCAGTAGCAAATAATTGAAGCACTGATTACTAAAACCCCACAAGTCATTTCAAGTCAAGTCACGTCAAGTCAAGTGTGACTTATGGGGTTTTAGTAATAGGTGCTTCAATTGCATTTTACAATGAACAATAGATGACATCTATTCCAGGGAAGGCCTTGTGTATTTCAGCAGGACAATGCAAAACCACATACTGCAGCTATTACAACAGCATGGCTTTGTGGTAAAAGAGTCTGTGTACTGAACTGGCCTGCCTGCAGTCCTGATCTTTCACGAATTGAGAACATTTGGCGCATAATTCAAAGAAAAGTCCATCAAAAGAGACCCTAAACTCTCCAGCAGCTGGAAGCCTGTATTAAACAAGAATGAGATCAAATTCCAATGACTACACTCAAACTTGTCTCTTCAATGCCCAGACGCCTCCACTCAGTGTTAAAAAGAAGAGGGGAGGCTACACCATAATAAACAGGCCCCTGTCCCAACTTTTTTGAGACCTATAGCAGCCATCAAATTTGAAATGAGCTCATTTTGTGGATAAAATTGTAAAAATTCTTAGTTTTGACATTTGCTATGTTATCTCTGTTCGATTGTGAATAAAATACTGGCTGGTGTGATTTGAAAGTCATTGCGTTTTGATTTTATTCATAATTTACACTTTGTCCCAACTATTTCAGAATTGGGGTTGTACCAATAAGTCTTAGCAACTGAACAATGAATGTTGGGTTCAGGCAAATCGGTTTAGATGAATCATGTATAACCAGGTGAGGTTACTGCAGGTCTTTCCTGCTTGGGTCATTGCTGTATTCAGCTCAGGTTAGCTAAAGGTGTAGGAAAGGTGCAGGTGCTGGTGTGCCCAGGTCCTTATTCAGCTCTGACTGTCATACCTGGTGCTTCTTCAAACTTTTTTGGCCAAAAACTTGCCATTGCCTGAGCTCCTTTTATTTCCTTTTTCTTTTTCTCTGTACCCAAGACTTCCTCTTTAAAACCATTCTTTGTGAGGCATTTTGGCTGGTTTAGCTGGACTGGCTTCTTTTTGATTCACACGAGCGGCCCATTTTTTCTGCTCATCTAATTGGCCAAATGTTTTGATGACACAATTTTCACAACAACAGCAGGGGCGGGGGTGGGGTGAGGCATCAGATTACAGTCGAAATGTGTTTTAACCCCTTAACTGTTACTGGGCCCTAATTAGGGCTGGGCCACACGTGAGAAAATGCATGCGAATGTTAAGGGGTTAATAATAACAGTACTATATATGTACATTTTTCTGGAAAACCTATAAAATGTATTGTCACCAAATTCAGTCAGAAAGTATTTTGTCGCACTTGATCTCATTTAAGTGTCAACCTTTGCTTGGCCCCCCATGGCTTTGGTCTGGGGTCATGTGTACCCTTTGACCCCCTTCATGGCAGGCCTAGACTGCTGATATTCATGAGACACGCTCTTAAATAAGGCCAAAGAGGTTCCCATTTGGTTTTACAAAAACATGATAAGCATATTAGGCACAGCGTGCTTTTGCACTAAAATGTGACTTCAAAATTATTACTATATAATCGTGATTATTATAATTTTTTAGGAAAGTGCCCCATGATTGGATGCAAGCCTGGAAAGTAATTCTTCAGGTTGTGCCATATTTTTAAAATTCCACCCCTTAGCGTGATCAACAGAGCAAAAATGAATGTTCCAAGCAACACCCCACCCCCATTCATGCAATAAGTACATCCACCAATTATAGCAGCAAAACAGAGATACCTGGAAGAAACCCTCAGCAGGTGGTTTGGATTCTGATTCAGTAGACAAGTCCGTACCTGTGCTGTGATTATTTGAAGACAATGACGCGCTTTCACTTGGGCCACAATCTGAAACCTGTCATTTAATTTAATCTCCCTTCGCAAAACATCCCTGGGGAGCTCGAGGACCGTTTGATGCCACCTGACGCGCCATAGAGGTTTTAGCTAAAAGTGCTCATGCAGCAGTAAGTGCGAATAAGTGCCGCTGCTCGCAAGCTGTCACGCTGTTGCTTCTGGGAGTTAACAGGCACAAGTGTGTCGTCCGTGAATAGGAGCCCGATGGTCTGGTCGATGATTAATCCCCTCCCTTGGTCTCTGTTCCCTCTGAGACGCATCAATTAAGTTCGGAGTTGTGTCTGCTCGTGCATTAGTAACTCCCTTGCCTGTCGTGACCTTTCCAGAAGTTGTGTTTATAGATGGTATAACATGATTGCTGTTTGCACACATCCAAATCTGCTGTCTGAATCCTTAGAGATGTTGACAAAAAATATATTGTATGTCAGGGTCAGCCGGCAGAACATGATTTGTTTCCCCAGCTCATTTATCTCCCTGATGAGATGCAAAGGACTCGCATCATTATACGCTTCCTAAATTATGCCAGCTCTGTCCTCAGACTGGACTGATAGACATCCTGTCAGGACCTTCTGTCTTCTCTCTATGAGGACAGCCACATTGCTTGATTGGTCAAATTCACAACCATTTCATTTTGCCTGAAAAATTGTGTTCAGTGCTGTGAAAAAAATATTTGCACCCTTTCCGACTTCTTCTATATTTGCTTATTTCTCATATTTAAATGGTTCATTTATTAATTATTTATTGAAGGTAAAAAGTTATAAAAGACCTATATTGCCCATGAAAAAATTGCTCCCCTAAATCTAATAACTGGTTGTGCCAGCCCTTGACAGCAACGACTGCAATCAAATGATAACCGGCAAGTCTTTTACAGCACTGTGGAGATTTTGGCCAGCTTTTCTTTGCAGAATTGTTTTAATTCAGTCAAACTGTTGGGCACGGCTGTTCAACATTATCCGGAAAGGGTCGGTGTGGGTGCAGCCTTTCATTCCAATCAAGCACTTACACGCCTGATTTCGCTAATCAACCCCATGAGTCTTTGCTAAAGAGCTCCATTAGTAGTATCAGGTGTGTAAGTGCTTGGTTGGAATGAAAGCCTGCGCCCACACCAGCCCTTGCAGGATAATGTTGAATAGCCCTGCTGTAGGGTTTTCAAGTACGATCTACCTGCTTATTGTCATGTCTCAATATCTCAATCAGTCTGAAGTCAGGACTTCACTAGCCCTCAAAATAAACTTTTGTATTATTTCATTTGAGCCCTTCAGAGAATTACTCTCATGATGTCAAGTTTTTAGTGAAGATCTCATGTGGACGGAAACCTCGTTTTGGGCTTGGATTTGTATGTATATTTTACGAGGCTTTCATAAAAACATCTCCTTATGATGGCTAATCAGAACCTTGGAGAAAACATGAAGGATCCAACTGGCAAATGCACATCTATAGAAAATGTACACTGAACAAAAATATAAACGCACAAACCAAAAATGCTGAATTAAATTGACTTATAATGAAATATGTCCACAAATAGTGTTTATTGCTGTATTGAATGATTTCTTTTGCTCAATTCTGGTGACCCACTTCTCATTGAGCACTCCCTGTGAGATTACTGACTCACTGAGTTATTCTGCCCCTGAGCTGCATAGAGCAAAACACAGAGTTGGTCATTCAGCGTGACCAATACACAGGCATTCTTTGCACCAGGATCAATAAAAGGCCACTGCAAAATGTGCACTTTTGTCACAGGTCACAGTGCCACAGATGTCACAGGTCATGAGGGAGTGTGCCATTGGCAAGCTGAATGCTGGGATATCTGTGACAGCGGACACTTGAATGTGCGTCATTCCACCATCAGCCGGTTTAGAAGTCGGTTCAGAGAGACTGGCAGCACTGTGAATCGTCCACGTGCCCCACGACCACGAGTGACCACACCCACACAGGATTGGCACATGCGGCTCCAGCACCTCCGTGATCGGCTGTCCACCAGGACAGTGGACGAGACCATGGAACTGCACAACAGGCGGATATCAGCTCAGACTGTTCGAAACCGCCTGAAGGAGTTAGACCTCCGAGCCTGCCGACCGCACCGAGGTCTCGACCTGACCGCCGTCCGTCATCGGTACAGAATGGACGGGGCTAGCCTTAACCTTCGCTGGACGCTTACACGGTGGAGGACGGTGTTATTCAGCGATTAATCGCAATTCCAACTGTACCGTGCTGATGGCAGACAATGCGTATGGCGACGTGTGGGCGAGTGTTACGCTGATGCCAGTTTCGAGTTGCACTGCTGGAGGAATGGGACAACATTACACAGGCCACTATTGACAACCTTGTGAACTCCATGCGCCGGAGATGTACCGATTTACGTGATGCCGTTGGTGGACACACTCGTTACTGAGTGCTATGAACTCTGCCCGCTGACCCCTGTGGGGTTCAGGCTGTGATAACTCATGAATTGTGTACAGTGAATTGTTAGTCATGTTTCTGTTGCTTGAATATTAAGGCAAGAATAAAATAATAATTGTTTTATTGAAATATTTCCTGATTGATAAAAAATAATTAGAAAAAAATGACTTTGTGCATTTATATTTTTGTTCAGTGTATATGAGCCGAAGTTCCACTTTTGCAGAAATGGTTTTTTTTTTTTGCATCTGTTGTTGTGCACTAGAGAACCTTGAATTGACCTGGAATAGGAACAGAACTGGAATGCAATAGAAATGAAACTACTGCAAGGCATAGAAACTTGGGGATTTATGTCATCTGTCCACATACTGCTGGCTTGTGCTTCAGGCATATCTATCCTTTGTCAGTCTCTGTATGTAAATGTGTGTGACCGCCAGAGTACGTCTTTGTATGTGCATTAGTGTAACTGTGCAAATGCGTTTGTACCTGAGTGTCAGCCTGGATGTGACTGTGAGAGCATATTTCAGTTTGCACATGTGACAGGCTGCCAGAATGCTTTTCAGTTTGTGCATAAGTGTGACTGTGAGAATGCATTTGAGCTATTGCCTGTGAAAATGGGTTTGAGTACATGCGTGTGCGGGACTGTTAGAATGCATTTGACTTTGTGCATGCATGTGACTGTGATAATGAGTGTGAGTTTTGGCCTATGTGTGACTGACAGAATGCCTGTGCATTTGTGCGTGTGTGTTACGTGAGAATCTGTTTGAGTTTATGCATGCCTCTGACTGAGAATACATTTGAGTTTGTGCATGTGTGTGATGTGAAAATGTGCTTGAGTTTGTGCTTGCATGCCAGACTGGGTATGGGTGTCTGTAGGGCTCTAGGAGAACATGTGAACCAGTCTGCCGGTGACTATGTTTGCAAGTCTCTCAGATGGTGTGTTTGTGTTTGTGTGCATGTGTGCGCGTGTATAGGTGTGTGTGTTTGTGTGGTGTTTGCATGCATGTGGCAGTGTGTATGAGTTCATGCTAGAATGTGCTCAGTGGAAGTCAGTAATCACTTCATTTTTCCTCTTTCATGACGAAGGGATGGTCTTTCTGGGCTGCAGAGAGTAGTCATGCATTTTGTTAGAAAGCAACCTCTAGGACTGCAGCAGCCTGGCTCAACCCAGGGCTGGTCTCTGCACTGAGGCTCGACTCTTCATTTGTTGGAGGATCTTCTCTCTACAGTCATAGGCTACTCACTTCTCTCAGCCCCATCCTGGGAATTACGGTGTTTCTTTAAAGTGACTTGAATTCTCCATCTGTTGACGGACCTTTCGTGTTTCTTGGAATGGATGTTTGTGTCTCACCTAGAATCTTCCTTTTGGTGTCCTGTCAGCCATGTACTCGTCTAGTTTATGGTGTCGTCTTCACACAAGGTTGGGTACTGCTGTTAATTAGAATGGACTTCATTGTAAATGGAAGACCCAATTACTAAAAGTTCTTAAGTCGCAAAATGTCCATTTCAAGAAAATCGAGGCAGTGGTATTGGGTCTTAAAAGACGTTTTCCCGCCATTACCCCGCGGTATGTAAAAATGGGACTTAAGTACTTTTAGCACTAGGCTCCTCAATTGCTCTGAATAAAAGTGTCAGCCCGGAGAACACGAGGTAAAGAAATGGCTGCTTCAGTACCGCAAGTGTTTGCCGCCGCGCTAGTTCACAGCGTTACCCACTTTAGTAACTATTCTCAGAATATTATCAAGTGACAAGCCCTGTTAGATTATACCGCTGTCGGAACAGTTTCTTCCTTCTAAAAATCTCAGTTCTCACATTTAGGCACATGAATTAAACATGAGTCAAACACGGCGCCTGCGGTGGTTGACGGAGGGGGGCAGCGGGAGTGGGAAGTGCACATCGAAAAAATGAACCCCACCCTCACCTTCCCCCAAAAAAGGGTGGTTTTTTTTGTATGCCATACAAAATATACAGATTTTAAAATTCTTTTCTGATTAATATTTCCCCCTCTCCTCTCTGCATGTTTCTGAGGTGTAGGCTGCACAGCGAGTAACAGCGCTGTGCATCATCGCTGCATCACAGCCCGTGGCCACATGCTCCCTCGGGAGTCCGGCCCCTCCAGCGGAAGCTGCGTCTGCCTCATAATAATAATAATGTATTGCATTTGTATCGCATCCTGCTCTCATCACAGAAACTGTAGCACCGGGAAGTGGGGGTGCTCAAACATCGCCAATGTAAGCACCACCATGCAACCCCCCCCCCCCGGGTCATATGTAGTCCTTATTTTGCCCTTGAGCTCTAATCACGCATCAGATCAGGTGGAAGGTGGATTATTAATGGAGCAGTCCGTGTAGAAAGAACAGCCCCTGAATACCGGAGTGCTTGAATGAAGGCTTTTATGCATATACCGTGCACAGTTGGCTCACTCTGTAGTATGAAGATAGTATAAGGCTCTGGCTAAGGTCAAACTGATGTCCGCACTTTGTATTAAGCCAGAGTATGTAGCTCCAATAGTGTACAAGTGTCTGCTTGACCAGGACTCTATGCAAAATAGTAGTCTAGTATAGAAGCTATTGCAATGGCCTGTGCCTCCCTGAGCCAGGAGAACAGAATATGGATTCAGGCTTGTCTTGTGTGTGACAATGATCTTTACTGTGGCTGATAGTGTTTCTGAGAGGCACGGTGACACAGTGGGTTGTACTGTTACCTCACAGCAAGAAAACTGTGGGTTTGAATCTGGCCTTGGGCCATTCTGTGCACATTTTGCACGTTCTCCCCGGGTTTGTGAGGGTTTCCTCTTTCTAATACAGTTTCCTTTGAAAGCCCAAAAGCATGCATGTAAGTGTGTGTGTGTGTGTGTTTGTGCCTTGCGATGGAATGGCAAGCTGTACAGGGTGTGTTCCTAGTTTTTGCAAGAAGTCAGATGGGATAGGCTCCAGCTGCCCCGCGACCCTAACGAGGACTAAGCTGTACAGATAATTGATGGTAGTGTTTGCTAATCTGCCTTGTGGCCAGATGTGATAATTAACTCAATGCTGGCACTGGTGGAGCACGAAAGGATTGTGATTATGATCTCTAGACAGCAGCGTGATCATGGATTTGAGGGGTTTATGAGACATTACATCAACTGTCAAAAAATCAGCCGCTGGAAAAAAACGTGCAGTCAGCCCCTATTAGGCTTGGTGTGAATATTCTCACTTATTGCACCCAAGTGCTAATTGGTCCTCAGAAACCAGCGTTGCTGTGGGCCTGAGTTGTGAATGTCGAGCTGGCGACTCACTCCCTGCCTTTCCCCGGTGCGCCCTTCTGTGTCTCAGCTCACTGCCGCACCCCGTGTCTCCTGTAACAGGGAGCAAACATTAATAAATCATGATGCATGTCATAGCCGAGCTGCGGAGGAACGCCTTCAACATCTGATTCACTGGCTGGGGTCTTGCCGCCCCCCACTCCTCGTGTCGCGTCAGGATCGCCCGCCATGAAAACGGGACGCGAGTGGGACCCCTCAGCCTTGCGCTTGCCCTGTCGTGGCGGCCATATTGATCATCCCAGCCGGACAGAAATCGAGCTTCCTCTAACCACTCCCAACATATCACCAGAAAATGAGAGCATTTCACCAAGGCGTTTTTCAGCTATGGTCTGGAAACGAGCAGTTAACGGACAGACAGACAGACGGATGCCGCTCGCCACGACAATACCCCTCCACGCCTTTCGTCAGCTGAGGGGTAAAAAGAGCAAGAGGACTTAAACAAGCTTGATAACAGAGACTAGCCTCTTCGATCCACTGGCTGGGAAGGTTTTAGTCGTTAAGCTGCACTTAAATGGTCACTCGTTGAAGGTGATAAGTCATTTTGTCGTAGTTACTGGTCTCAAAACGAAACCAAAAAACCACCAAATGGTAAGCCAAACGGTAAGCACGTGATATAAACAGATCTGCACTGTTATTGTACAGAAATCGACAGCGTAGTTGCATGAGTTATGCATGTTTATTCTTTCCAGCAGCATTCACAGCCAACACCATCTGTGACTGATTC
Organism: Gymnothorax reevesii; assembly: GCA_029721435.1. Classification (NCBI taxonomy): domain Eukaryota; kingdom Metazoa; phylum Chordata; class Actinopteri; order Anguilliformes; family Muraenidae; genus Gymnothorax; species Gymnothorax reevesii. Next base: position 67,953,906 of record CM056582.1, read on the forward strand.
TGGTCCCGTGACCTCACTGTGTTCAGCCCCATCATAGCTGTCCAGGTACTCCGAAGCCTTTTGTAAATGGAAATGCTGGCTGTGATTGTGAGGTAAATAATAGGAAACAGGAGGAAACAGTCTTACCACCCACGAACACAACCATGAAAAGAAAGCTTGACATGTTTAATTCGGTCTGTCCTTAAACATCAAGGTCGGTAGCACCATGAGAGGAGGCTGAATGGAGCGATGGATGTGATGAAGAGATGGAGAGATAGCGAGATGAAAGGATGGAGTATAACAGACGTGCTGATGTCTTTCCACAGCCCCCAACCCCCCACCCCCACCTCACACACGCAAGCGCACAACCTACCAGAGAGAAGCAGCTCATCACCTTCATCCATCATAGAGACTCACACCTCAAGCATGTTCCAAAAATAAAGCCCTATTAGCAGCTGTCTGGCTGTGCTGTGGATCAGGGGGTGTGTGAAAGGGTGGGGGCAGGGTGGAGAGCTGGAGAGGGGAGGAGGAAGAGCTGGATGGGGGCAGGGGGAGCGGTAAGGAGTCGTGATGGGGAAGGGGTTGTGAGGTTCTGGGACCATTCTGTCTTTCAAAGGTTTGATGAATGCCTCTCGACTGTTCTCCTATCTTGGTTATGTTTGGAAGGAAAGTCTATGAGATTCTGTGGGCACTCCATCGTGAGTCACAATTCTGCAGCATTTTCACCATGTTTTACATCCAACATCGTGCTCTCGACATATTGACCGAAGATGTCTCGTCGCTCTGTGAGCCTTAGTGCGGTTGTCATAACGTCGAAGGAGCTGCATCAAAGGTGAATTTATTCTTTGTGACTGAATCCAACCCCCACAAGAAAAACAATATCCATTAAGCAACTATGGGTGGGGTGGAGGCAAGGGGGCAATGGGTTGGATCACTGATCTTGTTCCCTGTGTGGGCTGTCATTTCCCCGTCTATACTGGCCTCAAATACTGAGCTTTCATCCTGCTCCAGTGCTTAACTGAAGCCTCCATTGTCCCAGGACTGTGCCTGAACCTTCCTGCAGATGGCCTAACTTTTGTGCTGACAATAGGCATCCAGCACTAGAGCTTACTCTTCCCCTTTCTCAGCTGGTCTTTTTGCGCTCTCTCTCTCTCTCTAAAGTTCTTCCAGAGTACTGACACCCTGTTGGACAGCAATTCGTTTTTTAGCTCTTAACTGTTATGACAAAAAAGTAGGATGAGCTGAATTATTTTGCAAAATAGTTTGTTTTCCTTGATACCTGCCAATCAAACTAACCATTCAAGACCTGCTGCACACCCATGCACTGCATGTATGCAGTATGAATGCACACACACACACACACACACATGCATGTGGGCACTCCTGCATGCATGAGATCTGAGCATTTCAAACAAGCTGTCTATCATTCCTGGCTGTGAAGTTGAAGACAGTTTTGGTAGATGTTCATTGGTTGTGATTCTGAGATTACTAAATGCAGCAGGTAGCGCCTGAGTCTCTGACACTGCCAGCTTCAGCTGACTGTCGCAGCATTTCACTATTCCTGCCTCTGATCTGGGCATTTGCCAGGCATTTAAACATGATGGGTTTTTTATCGTTATCAGTAAAAACATCGCAAGAAGAGGCAGTGGGTGTGCTTCAATACGTGATGCTCATTGAGGGCAGTTTCATGGCACAGGTTTGATGGTCTCTGGTATAATGAGAAGAGAAATGGAGCCATTAGACAACAGCTAACAGAATTGCTAACAGAATATTACAAGCCCTTTTCCTTGCAATATTTTTGGCTGAATTTTCTTCATCAAAGTGGCTCGCTCTCTGTTTCTCGAATACTACTGCCAGACCAATTGGGCTGGTTATTTTCACAGCTGATCAGACACGAGACACCTTCTCCCTGAACGGGCATTGCTCAGAGCTGTCATTTGCTGCACATGTGCCTGTTGCCAAACCCAGACAGTCCCTCGGCTATCGCTCAGGCTCGTTCCTGCGTTTGGACCGCCGGAGTGTTTGCCATCTTCCTACAGCACAAACAGTGTTGGGGAGAGCGAGGCAGAGTCTCAGCTGTCTGGTCTACTCTACTCTTCCCCTCTTTCCTCTCCATCCACCCCCCCCCCCCCCCCACCCCCCCCTCTAAGAGACCATGCTAGTGCTAAAACACAAACCCGTTCTCAGCTGGGCCTTCCCTGTCCCCTCCGTTTACACTGCTGTGTGTTGTGACATGGATGCAATGACCTCATGCACTGTCCATGACCATCTAAAGAGGAATTCCTGACAGACAGAAATGGGGAGAGGTATGGAGAAGGGCTGTGAAATATATTGCTATTACATCTGTATCATGACATAAGATATTGTCTTTGATTTGGGAAATCGTAACACCGTGACAAGATGTGTGGCTTTTTGTGGTTTAAAGGTTGCATGCGTTACAGTAAAGGAATGTAGCTGTTCGCACCTCTAGACACTGTCACTGTTGCCTTGCTCTTCTAGATGCTGCCTGTACCTGCATGATGATCATATCCACATGACAAATGACTGTTTGTCAAAATCCTCGCTGTATAAGTATTTTGTGAAGGCAATTTTGTAGTTTCCCCCCTGAATATTGCAATAATATCGGTATTGAGGTATTCGGTTTATAATATCGCAATACTTGATTTTGTTCGTGTCGCCCAGTCCGAAGCGAAAAAAAGAGATAATAGAGAGAGGGAGACAGAACTGTGAAATAATTACAGGGAGAGGTATGGATAGGGAGACGAGGGAGAGGGTGTTAGGAGAGGCAGACAGTGAGACAGATTTCTAGTGACTTTCGTGAGTTATTTTCTCCCAGCTCTAAATAAAGAGCAGGTCTATTTACAGATCTAAGAGATGCTAAATATGTGCGTGTGGCTTTATATGCTTGTAAATCTATACATACTTATTACCAATTTACAAATAAGTTTCCTGACAGACTAATAAGTCCACTGCATACCCAGTATATATGTACTTATAGAGAGAAAGAGACTGGTAGAACTGAGGCGCTCCAAAACCCCATAACACTGTCATCGCCGCATTCCTCTCATCTTCTGACTTCTGATAACAGTTGTCATCCGGAACTGAGCAATCAAGTCCTTGATCTTTGGTAGTTTTGCCCTTTTGCTGTCATTAGGACTTTACCGGGAGGCTCATCTAAAGTCTGCAAAGTTTTCATTGCTCTAGGGACGCAGAGTGGGCTTGGCTTGATGCATTCATGTTCAGAGTCACCTAGGACACAAGCGTTTTTACTTCACTGTGCGCGGTTTAACAAACGCATCACGTCCTGCATATTGTCACTTGTGACGGCATATTAGCTATAGAATTTGGAGACTATTATTAGATGTTCGCCGGCTAGGTTTTCTGTGCAGTTGCCGCTGTCCTTGTGGATGAGAGGGACTGACTGAGGAAAGCTGCATCCTCTGCCAAGCGATCTCACCTTGCGTGTGAATTGGTGCCCCTTGGGCCTCGGAGGAGCGGGAGGATCTCTGCCGTGAAGCCGCTATTGATCTTTTCCATCTGCATGCGGTGCGCACCCATGCCGTGCGACCCTTAAGCCCTTCACCCTTCTTCTGCTCAAATCACTGCCGGGCTTTCTCTCTCTCTCTCTCTCTCTCTCTCTTTCTCTCACTCAATATCAAACTTCTGCTTTACTGGTTTCCTCAAATAATGTCATCCTGGTCTTTCTCTGTCTCTCCCTGTCTTTCTTTTTTCTGTATATCTCTGTCTTCGTCTTTCTCTTTTTCAGTGTCTCTCTCGCTTTCTGTCACAATCTCCCTTTCTCTCTTTGTCTCTCTCACTTTGTCTGATTTTCCATAAGTCATTAAATTTTTCAGTCAAAATTAAGTTTTATTTGCATGGCTTGACTATACTACCGAGTATATATAGAAATAAAAAACTGAACCCAACTGCAAAATCAACTAGAAAGCATTCAGTAGAATGCATACGTACCTCTGCCAATGGCGCTATCAGTATTGGCTTAACTTGAATCATCCACCATCACTTTGACCTGTGATCGTACAATGTTAATGTTAATCAATTTGTGCCCATAGCTCCTCCTTCCACCAAATTTCATCCAAATCCATTTGCAACAGCTTTTTATTTGTCAGTTCAGATTTACTTTTGTCTTCTGACGAGTTGACGAATTGGCTGTGAAAACCCAGGAACTGTGTAGAGTGTAAAATACTCAAGTAACAAAATATCCCCGAATTCCGTCAACCAGCATTTTACAATCGATAGCAGAAAGTCACAGTAGCATTCAAGTACATTTCAAAAATGAAAAATCAATAAAAACCTACCGAAAACTTAAAAGCCACACACGTGATCCACTCATAGATTGCAAGCAGATTGCCATCAACTCACGGCCTTTTTATTCTCTCCTGCTTACCCCAGGGTCCTAACGCTTTGCTGGCTGCATGTAAAAAGGGTCACCCTGACCTTGACCTTTGATCTACATGCACCAGAAGTGAATCAGTTTGTCCTTGACCCATACTTCATCCTCCCACCAAGTTTCATCCAAATCCACCCCCAAGTTTTTGAGTTATTCTGTTCAAAAACAAACAAACCAACAAACAAACAGAGATGAAAACAAAACCTCCGGTAACGAATAACTGGAGACCATCTTGCAATGTGATCGAAAAAGCCGCTCTTCCTACCCCCCTACTGCTGGTGCTTTGCTCAGACTACACATCTGACCTGCACCAGGGCGTCATTTGGGATGTGTTCTTCAGGGGTCCTAAACTCGTGGACATTTTTGTGATGGGGTCTCACTGTAGACCGTGAGGGTCCTGTCCTTCTACGCATAAGTACAGCCTTGGGATATCAGGGACAAAGCTAGTATTGTATTTGATTCTGGTCATGACTGTCGCAACCATCCCAGGAATGTATACTCTTCAACCACCACCACTTTTGGTCTAGTCTCTAATTTTCCTTTCAGATTCTTTTCCGCCTCTTGGCTGTAATTGCGGTGGTTCCAACTTAATGAAATCAGACAATGAAACAACAAGCTGCGTGTAACAAACATCTTTATATTGTTTATTTATTCTCATGACAGTGACTCTGACAATGATCATGTTGATACAGAGTTAATGCCTCCGTTTCTTTATAGAGCAGAACTTTCTAACTGCATAAGTAGCATCAGACACCTTGATCAATGGACCCTCCAAAACTCTGATCAGCATGTCAACTAGTACATTGCCTCATTAATGATAGTACATTGTTAGTATTGAGTCAGTTGTAAGTGTCAAGTCTGTTGTGTATCAAGATTGCAAACTACACAAGATATAAGTACAATCGACAGAAGCCCCCAATGCAGCTTCATACTATCCACATTGTTAATTTGCAACACAATATATTGGTTTTGTGTCAGCTATACCTCAATGTCATCACCAATCAACTTATCAGCTGACCATAATTACATGAGAAGTGAGCTATTAAGAAATCATTTGAGACGTTATGAATATATGGAGATGGCACACTCTAATGCCATCTTTGAAGAACTCTTGGGAAAGTGACCAACAGGAATTGAGCCCTAGCCCTTTGAATCGGGAGATACCTATATCTAGTGTTCTGGCAAATGCATTGCCATTTGTTGTCGACTTTGCTAAACTGTCAACAAAATGAAGTCATGAGGACATTAATTCTGAAGGAAAACAATATTTTTCACCCTCTGAGGCTTATACTCATGAGCCTGTGAATGGGAAGATAACAACATTCTGCTTTACGAAAACAAGGATAAGGGAGGGAGAAGGTTCAAAAAGAAGATTAAAAAAATTATTTTTGAAAAATGACACACATCCACAAAACTACGCTGGCTTTGCTTACTGAAGGCCTATGTCTTTAGTAATTTTTGTGTGTATTTAACCTGAGGTTTTGGGTTTTTGGGAGCCCTGCTATACACGTATAATGTTTAGTGACTGCATCTTGCATGGTTGTGACGCTATCATGTTGACAAATCTGTCCACTGACAGACAGACAGACATATAGCCACCAGGCAAAGTACTCAAGACTGCTTCTGTGGTAGTTTCAACTACAGTAGGGATGAGGACCATATTTTGCCAAGATGACACACACACACACGGATCCACAATATGAAAACAATACCAGCGGAATCACTGTTGTGGCTGTTGAACAGAAAACTGAAGTAAAGCCACAGTGAATAAAGAAAAATATATGAAAAAGGATAGCATATGAATTTGGCCATGGACCACAGAAGGTCTTGATTTAATTTCATGTGTTGGTGTTACTCCCCCCTCTCTCTATAGCTGTGTCATACCCCAGTACCGCTCACCCCAATACACCCAGGTTATTATTAAAAAACAAACCAAAGCCTTTCAAGCTCGCTTCAGTTGAATAATGGATAACGAACCAACCCGCTAACGAGTGCTTACTGTTGAACACAACTCTTTTGTGGGGAGACCCAGTGTAATACCACAAGACACAGGGTTCATTACTTCTCACTGTTTTTAATGGAAGGTTAAGATGCTGGGTAGAGAAAAAAAACGGCTCAACTGAAATTTGGACTCCATCGATAGTTCTCTGAGACATGTGGAGCATGACTCATGCATGGAAAGTCTACCAGTATTTATTCATTCATGACCTCTCAGGAACACCTTGCTAGCTGCACTCACAGCAGAGGCAGTGATGGGCTGGGGAGATAAGACAAGAAGGATGGAATGACCCTCTGATCTCAAGGTTCCCTTTCATGTTTCATCGTTGTCGTTAGAATTGTAAATTGGCTTTCCTGAACTATTGCTTTCAAATGCCAGGAGTTCAGTGAAGAACATTCTACCAATACCATGCAACCTGGATTTGGAAAAAGTTGAGGTGGTACTGAAAATGCACACAACAACAGAGCAGTGATTTCTACATTTACATTGAGGTATATATTTCATTACCAACTAGATGAAGATAAAATATTTAGGGCCCCGTTTTTCTGCACATGCTATACGCCTGACAGAATGCTTGCAGACTCGTCAGCTGTGTCCACTCCTTATTTCCTCCCGCACCAATGACTCACTGCTATTTTTCTGCCAGGGTTCCACGCAACTGGGCAGAGGGATGAATATCAAGGGTGTAGTGATATTTCAGGGGGCTTTTTCCATGTAAATTTTATTACTCCAGTGGGGGAGTCATTTGTATAAGGTCACATAAGGCGATATTTGGTGTCTTCCACATACATAAGGCCAACCATGTATGACTTGCGAGAGCCATGTTGAAGCTGAGGCGTATCTCTGATTTTACCAGAAGGTGCCAATAAAACAAATGTGTTCCATTATCAAATGTATGAACTTAAATAATATATCATGTTTCATTGTATCATGAATGGTAAATTAGTGTCACCACTTGCAGACATACATTTGATGATGATAACGACAGGAACCTGTGAGCTATTTCTGGCAACCAGCTTCACACCACCTCAAATATAAATGAGGAGGTGGTAAATAAAGTCAGCTTAAAGATATGTTTTACTGGATTTTTAAAATTGTAGCCAATCAGTTTGGTGTAATACTGTATAATAGTAATAGTATTATATTAATATTTGGTTCAGTGAATGATTATCCTCGCCTACATTTGTGCTGAGTGGCTTATTGAATGCATAATTGTCTGGAGGCTGAGAAACATACGTTTAAAGAGTTTTCGAAATTTTACTGACTGGGACTGCAGGCAAAATCTTTCTCTGATGGCCGTGGACATCTGAGATCCAAGCGATCCAAATTTTCTCCCAGTTAAAGTCAAATTTTGATTGACCTTGCCTTATATGCCTATGGTTGATTAAATTATATTACAAAGTAAAAGATTTTAATTCCGGAATTTAGGATTTCTCTGGTCCAACTGAGAAATTAAATGCTGTCTCGCAACTTATGGATGGATGTGAGAGGCAGCTTCAGAAATAAAATAAGCAGGCGAAGTATGAAGATGAGCTCCATTGTCTACTTTGGCGTTGGGCTCTTGATGATGCAAGCATTTGCTTCATCTTTGTGAAAAATGATGAAAGCAGGAAGGAGGGGCAATCACACTGTGGGTATGAAACTATTGTACCTAATGTGAGCGCACCCTTAAAGACACCTCAGCACTCCCATAAGGCCATTTCAGGTCAATAGTTACACTCTTTCATAAGCAAGTGTGGGAGATCACGCGCGCCATTAACTGACACACTGAAATCGATGGGCAATTTAAAGTTTCCAGTTACCTTGCCATGCATGTCTTTCGGCTTTGAGAGGAGAGCAGAGAATTCAGTCGCCTCTCTATAAAGATCAGCACAAATAGACAGGAAGCATTTGCCAATATCATCAGTCAGGTCCCAGAAGTTACCTATATTACATTAGTTACTACCTGCCGCATGACTATTGCGGTAGCTAACAAAATACTTCCGATTGTAATCTTTGTCCCTTTGTGTGTGTGTGTGTGTGTGTGAGAGAGAGAGAGAGAGAGAGAGAGAGAGAATGAGTGTGTGTGTTGCTGGTTGCATTTGCTCATGCCAGTGTTCATGTTTGTATGAGTGTGTGTATAAGTGCGTGACAGACACATAGTTGAGGCCAAACGTGTGAGCGAGTGCTCATCTTCGCATGCGTACGGATTGTGCGTGGATCTTGCTGTTGCGGCGTTTGAATGGTTGTATCTTGCTTGTGTGTATGGGTAAGAGTATATCCGTTATGGCTGTGGTTATAAACAATACTGGGAACTGTAAGTAGATCAGAAGCTGTGCGGGCTGATATATGGCAGCCGCATGTGTTATTCATGATATCTGGCAGTAAATCTCTAACTGGACAGGCCTGTTGGAGCGGGAGGATTTGCATGTAGATCGAACACCGCTGCTCCAAGCGCCTCTTCTTCTGTCCTTTCACACCCGACATGTGGTGCGCGCCGTGCGCACTGTCTAACGTGAGACCGCGTCGATGGCAGAATGCCCGACACCTCTCCCCCTGCGCTGCTTGCTTACAGCCTCAGAAACTGAGTGTACTTGTGTGCGCAATAGTTTCCATGCTTTTGTATTCACATGGAGGGAGGTTTATCACATAATGAACAATCTCATAATTGTCTCACTTCTGTTTTCCCAGGACAGTCAAACTGGTTTCCCAGAGAATCTCAACTTGAGGGTAATTTTGTAATGTATTTAGCGCCCTCTGCTGGATTACGGAGTCACAACTGATCCATTGCATCATAGCAACATCCTCATGCTCCACTACAGGGGCCATCTCCTTGTGAAGCCTTTCTCACTATTCATTTGACTCTGTGACTGAGGGTAAAGAGAAAAAAATGAATAGCATCGCTTATCGTTCCCTTGACTGCATGTCATTGGAGCTGTGCTGACCTCAAGCAGCCTGTGTCATTAGTACATAGCTCAGACCATTTATAACAGTAAGGTGACCGCAGCTCATGACAGGAATTAAATGGTTTTCCTGCATGGTCAGACCAGCAGAGGGCATGGTGTCCTATGGTAGAACAAAGGGTCCTATTTCAAGGACCTGTGTGTAGCTGACGCTCCGCACTTGGCGAGGTGGGAAATTGAAAGCCGTGTTTTTGTGTTTGTGCAGACAGGTGCTGCTTTAACCCCACTGAGTTAACTATTCCTGTGCACTCCATCTGTAAACTTGTACAATTATGCAATTGTGCTGAGAGAAAATATTATGAAGTTGGTCCAGGATGTAGATTGCAACTTGCAGCCGTTCCAGATGTTCCAGATAGAGGCTGTGAAGTGAAATTGTCCCTTTTTGAGGGATTTTGAGGTCATTTGCATGTGCCCATTCCACCAGATGGTGTGCGTATAATGTAATCACCCCTGTTCCTCTGTCCATCCATCTACTATCTATTGTTCTCACTCTACAGACTACTTTGTGGCAGTCCTTACATTTTTGCATTGTGGGTCAATTTTGATATGAAGAGTATCTCAATTGATTTTGGCCATGATTGGAAATTTTTTTCATTGAGAGGTGGAATCAAACAGTACGCGTATTCATCCTGAACCACCACGGTACGGACGTCACGGTTTGGTTCTTGCAGTCATACGACAAATACGTCTGAGTAGGGTTAAAAAGTCAGTCCCTGTGGCAGCAGTATCCACTCAGGTGTATGAGTACCTCACTGGAATTGTAAACCAATCAGATTGTTCGTAACTGGAATTTGTCCCCAACTATGTTATGAAAAAAAATTCAGCGAGCTGCCTGCCGCTTTTAAATCCGCTGTGAGGGAAAATTTTGTATTCCCAGTGGACTACAACAGAATGGCCCGTGAGGGGTTTTAATATGTTAAGGGGACAGGTTTACCTTTTCAAAAGCGAAATGTAAGACATTGGCTGCGGGTCAAAATGGCACGGTGACAGGTTTGTGAAATCAAAAGCACTGTATGTAATGACATAAATAAAGTAAGAAATGACAAAAATGATAAATTTAGTAATTGACACACAAAATACTTGAAAGAGGGGAAAATTAATTTTTCTTTAAAAGTTACAAACAAACTTACAAACATGTATGCTCCTTTATTTGAACAGGGAGTGTCTCGGACTATCATGGCTGGCTAGCGAGCTGCATGCCCTGTACAATGATTGAGAACTCGATCTGTGGTAGTGTGACAAAACTAGACTTCGGCAACCTTGGCATTTATTGTATGCTTACCAGGTCTGTACATGCTGTTATCTACGGAGCCTGGGAATTGAAATGACGCAGAAAAAAAAAATATTTTGTGGCTACATGATAGGACTCATAACCTCAGTTTTATTTATTCGTTCCCACAATTTAGTTAGCCCGTGACCTCAAGATTTGAGTTCCCATGAACTAGAAAGCAACGAAAAAGGGGTTTGACGCTTTGACTTTTTTGTTTGTTTGTTTATATAAGGGATAGATTATGGATTAAATAATTTTAAAAAATCAACTTGAGAGATTTGGATGAGAAATACATTTTCTGAGGCACTTTGTTTCTCTGCCTGCATTTTCATAAATCCGAGAAGTTGCGATCGTATATGTCGACACATGATGTCATTCTGAGACTCAGCTGCACTCTGTGCACAAACTTTACAATGTACAAGTAAGCCTTTGTATGGTGACGGGCTACGAACAGTCACAGAACTGTTGGCCTAAATCGAGCTGTTTTCAGATTGTTCACGTAGCGCCTTCCTCCTGGCTTCACAAGAAATCAATAGCAACAAAAGCTCAAATACATTGATTTTTATGCAAAATAAGATTTTTGTTGCTGCTGTAGCTACTCTAGTCAGAGTCAGAAGTAGACACTACGTTCACATTGTGGGATGGTGCTGTCTGTTTACGCAAGCATGAAGACATACAGAGAGGTAGAGGGAACACAGTTATAACAAATGATAACCCGTGAAAAACTACATAATGAAAGCTGTTCAGAGCATAGTCTGTATATTGATTAATGGTTCAGAGTAGCATAAGTCACTAAATGATGACAAACCATTAAGGGGAAATGATGGAAATCACAGCAAACTCAAATTAGCTTGCTAGCTAGCCAACTTGCCCCCTATTTCGCAAACAAAACAAATGCGTTTTTAGCATTATTTCATGCACATGCAAATTAACTTGTTCACAAAAATATGCAGTTCAGGGTATGGGGACTCACCAATGGCCTCTCTTTGCGCTCTCCTGAAATAATGCGCCTGAATGAATTGAATTTTTACATGCACTTAGTTCTACACATCATCAACTTTTCGGTTTTATAGCTAGCTGGCCATATTCGATAAGTCCTCTACAGCATTGACTCATGAAATGCAATATGAGTTTTGTGGCTTTTTGAAGTTGTCAGTGTTTCTGCAGGTCATCAGTGATGTCCCTTGTGTCAGTCATAGGCACAGTAAACATTCTCACAATGAGCAAGAACTCATACCGTCATTGATTTTTGATAATGTTTCCTCCAACTACACAAGACCAAGGCATTCTATATTTTTTAATATAATAAAAAAAAAATAGATAATTCTTACAGAACATACGCACTTGTCTGTAGAATCAAGAGCTGCAACAAGTTTCAGAACGTCGCCACATGCATATAATTAATTTGTAATCAGCTTTTTGAAAATCGGGGAAATCGCATTGCAGCTGTGCTGATTTTTTTGATATTCTTTCTTCAACACAAATTGGATGATTGAGCTCGTTTACTAATGCATTTGGGGAAAGAGTAATACAAAGTACCTAAAACTGCGAAAAAGTCAGGTATGTATGAGTGCCTCTTTAATTAACTCGCGGCGACTAGATGTAAGTTGTTCCCTCAATTTAATTAAGTTCTTTCGCCGATTTTGGTAAACTAAATCATAGGAGGGACCTATATCTCGAGGTCAAATATAAGTGTATTTTTTTCACGTCATTGCACTTCCTTGGCTCGACAGTTTGCTACTATGTGAACAAACACTACGAGCATCTGATAGTTCTATATGGTGCAGCAGTGTGGCTGCATCAAAGCAGAGTGAGCGAGTGACGATGTAAGCATGGAGCAGGGGCCGGCATTGTACTTGTGCATTGCAGAACTTCAGACTGTGCACGGGCACTTTAATAACTGCGTGCGTGAAAATAGTGCATGCAACTGGGCTACTAGTATGTGTACATGCTTGTGAGGAGCTACCTGCCCTTGTTCATGCCTTAAGATTTCTGTTTTTCTCAATTGCCGACTTTGCTGTAAACACACATATTTGGCCATTTATTAAAGAAAATGTAATTTTTGAAATTAGTATTAGTTCTGTATAATACAAAAAAAGAATATATAAGAATATTTAAATAATATAATATAAAAAAAGAAATCTGTAAATGACTGAGGCCTTTTTTAATTGTGTCATGTCAGAGGCAATTTCTATTCATAGCATTTATAAAACTTTATACGTACAAATTTTAGGTAAATTAAAAGACTGACAACTTGAATTCTTAAAAAAAAGTGTTTGTTTCTCTGTAACTGTATCATTGAATGACTACAGTCATAATTAATCACCCCATTAAACCCATTCATTATTGTTGACCTGTCTTGTTGAGTCAAGATTCATGAGTGATGAGTCACATCTCTCATGACTATCTGATGAGTCTTCACTCAACCAATTCCAAAATTATACTGCATTATGGGTCAACACTTTTGTCAAAAATGCTCCAAAATAAGGATTCGATTGTACTAGAGAGCATCTAAAACCCCAGAGCCTCCAGTTTTTTTGTTGTTGTACCAAACTCATGCAGAACTGTGACCCCAAAACCAAGGCATGTACCAAAACATCACTTCTGTGTACCACTGCACCCCCACTATACATGGCATATAAATAGTTTGTTCTGACAGGTTTTCTATCCAACCCAGCAGAAACTCACCTATAATAAAACTAATGTAATTAAATGATCTCAGCCTGCACGGTTAATCAGTTGTATCAGGTGTGCTTCTGCTCAGTTGTATTGAAAACCTGCAGCCCTTCAGCCCTTTTACACATCAGTTTGACACCCCTGCTCTACAGGGTACAAGTTTTATTTAATCCTTTTCATTTTTGTTTTGTGGGTCAATACTGATGTGAGGAAGATCCCAAGTGTTTCTGGTGTTGATCATAAAATGTTTTATGAAGTTGTGGCACCGAACTTATCACATCGTAATGCATGGTTTACAGTATATACAGTAAATGCTTTGTATATAATTTGGTCTCACTCTACAGGGTATAAATTTTGCAGTATTCATTCCATGTTTGTTTTGTTGGTCAATATTTACATGAAGAGGATCCCCATTGGTTTTGATTATGATCAGATAATGTTCTTACTCTATGAACTACAATTTTTGCTGGATTCTTTTCAATTTTGGTTTTATGGGTTAATGGTATACTGAGATAAACTGTCCAGGGCGGGTCCCTGCCTTCTGCCCATTGTCAGCTGGGATAGCCTCCAGCTCCCCCTTTGTGACTCTAACAGAAGAAAGTAGGTAATAGGTAATGCATGGATTCTCAGATAAATGTTTTTCATGAACCATTTTTATGATGTATGCATAGTTTGTGCATTGGGGCTATTTGAAGGGTCATAGTTGATATTTTTTGCGTATGGTTTGGGAGAAATCTGGAAAATAATATTCATATGCATTGATTGCTGTGCACAAATCAATGTGAAACTTATATAGTTTCATTTGTTCATTGTCCCCGTGCTTACAAAACAATTTCACACTAATAAGCACCACAGAACATTAGTCTTTATCTCATTTTTCAACATTTAAAAAATCCATGAAATGTAGAAATTCTAGCAAAACCTCACCTCTTGGTGAGTGGAAAAGTACTTTACTTTAATCTCAGTGTGAATCTCAGTGTGTTAGAGTCTTAAAAATTACGGGAACATCCTGAAACTTCTGGAAAATTACAGAGAGTAACAATGAACTCTCTTTGCTTACTGTTACCCAACAATTACGAATGTGAAACTCAAAATGAAGTATGTTTAAGCCTGCGTGTGGTGGGGAGCGTGGACTGTTGGTGAGCCCAGGGTCCAACCATGTCCCTGTACGAACTGATGCAATACCACACTCAGTTTTTCAAGCATTTTAATAGGAGTCTGTTCATTTCTGAAAGTTTGCAAAGACTGTAAAATAATTGATTTTTACACCAGATAAAAGCCCATAATTTGATCGTACTCCCTTGAAATCATCAGGCAGAAATTATTTTCATGTCAAATGTGGGGTGACTGTAATTACATTTTAATTTCACTGTTTCTAAGGAAAACACAAAACATTTTTGTCCTGTCATGTGATCTTTTGAATTCAGCAGAACCGATCATTCATTTGACTGTTAGACACCATAAAGGGAAAAATGCATTTGCAACCAGAACTCGACTGCCACCCTGTGGTGTAAGTGATTCTGTGCTTCAGGAACATCCTGAGTTCCAGTGTGGTAATGCCAACAAACATAATTAACTGCATAATTGGAGAGGTGTCCTTACAGACCACAAATGATGTCTTTCAGTGCATCGAGGTATTACCCTCCAGCTATTGGCCACAGTGATCTCAGTCAATATCCAAACCCACTACGAACATTAAATATTTTTTAGGAAGCCTAATCAGCTAGGCTGTCTCCCATGCTGCAAACATGCCAAACATGCTCTTCTGGGGTAATACCAGATTCTTCCAGGAATTGAAGCACTGATTAATAAAACCCCACAAGTCAAGTCAAGTGTGACTTATAGGGTTTTAGTAATAGGTGCTTCAATTATTACTGAATGGCTGGCGTATCAAAGCAATTTTTTAGAGGAAAA